>CP136054.1:355027202-356298868 GCA_032464435.1 Aegilops umbellulata | reverse complement strand
CCAAGGGACCTGGCAGGGCGGCGTATGCTAGGCGAGGCCTGAGCGTAGCCCCCGTGGCCAGCCCCCTCGCACGACTCTCCCGATGGGGAAGCGTTGCGGTGAGGCTGGACACTGAGCCGGGTGGCTCCCTGAGGTTGGTACGGCCATGTGGCTGCCCTTAGTTGTTTATCACCAGCGCAGAGCGTAGCGCTTCCGCGCTTGCACGGGCATAGCCGCTCCTCGACTGTGTCGACTGCCAGCGTAGAGCATGGTGCTTCCGCTGGTGCGTGGGTGAGGGCTCCCTCTGATTGGAGCTACCGGGGCATGCATAGCCCCGCCCTGACACGTGGCTTGCACGACAGGGCTAGACGAGGTGTGCCTGGGCACTCGTGAGGCAGCACGAGACTCACGAGGCCCTACCTCAAGGCGGGTTGCGCTTGGTCTTGGTTCTTGATAGCTTCAGCGGTCCTGCGAGATGGTTAGGCAACCTACGCCGAACGAAATTCCTAAGGCGATCACATGAGAAGGCCAGACACCAACAACCCCAGGAGGTGATGTGAACGGGGCCGACCCGCCAGACAGAGCTCAGTGATTGGGTTTATCGACGCTGTAGGGACGGGTCCGAGCACAGACACCGTGCCTAGCCTACTCATGCAAGGAATACTAAAGAAAGACAACCGGCGCGCGGCTCCGGTGGTAGTGAGGCGGGTCCCGGGTGGGGTATCGAAGTACCGGACAAGCATGTGACAATCATGGAATGACTCAAGCAAAGAGGCAGGTTAGCTCAGATAGATGCAAGAACGATACATGCGACTGAGATGGACCCGAGCGGCCTGGGGAAGATGCAGCCCGAGGGGCGCTCCCAGCAGAGTAAGCTAAGGATGTAAAAGGATACACATCGCAGGGACATACCCGTGCGACTTGGGGATAATGCTGCCCGAGGGGCACCCCCAACTGAATGAACTGGAAAGAGTCACATGATACCATAGCTGGAGCGATGTTGGAGTAGCCAAAGATGCATGCCAAAGAGTTGTTCCTCACGAGCCGCCAGGGTCCTGAGCCTCGGGAGGCTTCGCGGGCCCAGGTGGCTCCTGGAGAACTGTAGTGATTTCCTCCAGGACGGCGTGATGCCTGGCCTCCTGAGCTGTTAGGATGCTCCACAGATGGCGCTGGAAGGTGACAGCCGCGTTCGGCAAGCCGAATGGCATGCGAACGTAGTTGTGAGGTGGACCCTCGCATCGTGCAATGCGCGAAGGCCAGAAACGTCCCTGAGATGCGGCCCTGTTGAGCCCTGGAATGTCGACGCAGACGCGCAGCCCGCCGTCCTCGCCCGGATGGGGGGCTGCGCCCGATGGTGGGCGATGATCGACGTGTATGGTCCTGGCCTCTTGAAGCTTCTCGATCGCCTTGGTGATAAACTCCAAAGCACTAGGCGCTCCATGCCTCGTGCCCTCTTGAGGGAAACGTGCAGCGAAGCACGCCTCCACGTGGTGCCTGAGCGCCTCCCTCGTGACATTGGCTAGGTCTGAGGCCCTCCAGAAGAGAGCCCCCGAGCCCAGCCTGAGGAGGGCACCGGGCACGCCTTCCTATGCGTGGGAGGGAGGCACCCCAGCGGCGGGCGCAGGTCCTGAGGTCGTGCCACTAGAGATATCGCTCTCCTGAGGCGCTGGGTGGAGTAGCTGCTTCTTCTTGGGGATGACCTCAGGGGGTACAGGGTGCCTCCGTTGTCGGGGTCTTCGACTACTACAGCCTGGTAGGCGCGCTCGAGGGATCATACTGCATCTCTTTCTTCACATGGAACCATGATGATGTCGCCGCTCCCTAGCATCTTGAGGACGTTGTAGCCATGGTGGGTCACTTCCATTAACTTGGCCAAGGCTGGATACCCAAGGATGGCGTTGTACGGCAGGCGGATGTGGGCGACGTTGAAGTCGATGAGCTCGGTGCGGTAATTGTTACGTTGGCCAAAGATGACAGGGAGGCGGATCTGCCCTATTTGGGTGGTGGAGCCGTCGGTCACTCCTGAGAAGGGCTTGGTAGGTTGTAGCTGATCGTATGGAAATTGGAGGCTGTCAAACGTTTCGACGGACAGGACATTGAGCCCTGCTCCACCGTCGATGAGGGTCTTGGTGACTTGAATGTTGCTGATGACGGGTGAGCAGAGCATCAGGAGGGAGCCGACCTTGAGCTAGTCTGATGAGCTGAAGGTGATGGCGCACTTGGACCACCTGAGCAGGCGCGTGGCTTCGAGCCTAGGAAGGGTCGCGTTCACCTCTCGAGCGAACTGCTTGAAGATACGCTGAGAGGCTGGGGCTTGAGCGCCGCCCAAGATGCAGGCAATGGAAGAGGCTCTTGGAAGCCCCCAGCCCCCTCGTCCTAATGGTGGTCGTCGTTCCTCCTTGGTGGCGGCGGCAACGGAGGGAGCACGGCGTTTCCCTGAGGGCGGTCCTCACGAGGCTGGTCCCTCCAGGCTGTCGGATCACGGGTTCCGGCAGACCCTTAAGGTTCGAACTCTGGGGTGCACGCGGAGATTATGCCCTCTACCTCTCTGTCTCGCAAGGATCTAAACTACCAAACGAACAGCACAATAGACACAGGGTTTATACTAGTTCGGGCCACCATTGTGGTGTAATACCCTACTCTAGTTTGTGGTGGGTGGATTGCCTCTTGGGCTGATGAGGATGAACAGTACAAGGGAGAACAGCCTCGCGAGGGTCTGTTCTTGGCTAGGGAATGAACTGCTGGGGGAGTTCAATCGCCCTTCTCACTCTCTGGGTGTGTTGCTAGCTCCGTTCGTGGATGCTGCGTTCTAGCTGGTTTCTTGATGATGTCAAGATGCCTCTACCCTGGGGGTGGCTAGTCCTATTTATAGGCAGAGGCCCTGGGCCTCTTCCCAAATATTTGAGCGGGAAGGGCGCCAACAATTGGCCAATTCGAAGGGGAACATCTGGTATACTTATCCTGACTAAAGTCGGTCTTCGCCTGCCAAAGGCCCTGTGGTGACGCCGTTCTGGGCTCCATGGTGACCTCCTTCCCACTGTTGGACTGGTCTTGGTCTTGTTGCACCGAAATGGGTGCCTTTGCTTGATCCTCTCGCCTGCGCTTGCCCCCTTTGCACCAAAGAGGAAAGGGGAACACTGCGCGGGCTGGCGCCCGCCTGGCACCCTCGATCGTCATGGCTTGCGTCATGGGCACCTCGCGAGGTACCCCGCCTTGATCTCTCCGCCTCCTCGCGAGCCAGCCTGAGGAGGCCGTGCCTGAGGAAGCACCGTGTCATCCGCCTCGCGAGGCTTGGCCCCTCGCGAGGGTCTTGAGTCTTGTGTTGATGAAGATGGGCCACGCTAGGCCCCCATTTGAGCCACGCCGCAGGACGCAGGCAGGCAAGTCTGGGGACCCCCGTTCCCAGAACGCCGACAGTAGCCCCCCGGCCCAAGGCGCGCTCGGACTTGGCCGCACCGAGAGGCGAAAGGGCAAGGGCGAAGCGCCGCGGGCCCTAATAGCCTGCGGCCTTGGGCGCCGCGTGGCGGTTTGACAGGACGTGGGCGTATCCGCTTCCCCACGACGCCTTGGCAACTGCGTGACTTGACTAGTCCCTTGACTTTGTTGTTGCGCTTCTCAACTATTTGCCCTCGCGTAGGTAGTTTGCGGCCCCAGCCGGGGGGCGACCGACCCAGGCCCTGTGTGCGTGTTGCGGTGCCCGAGGGGCACGGACTAGAGGGGTGCTCCTGTAGAGAGCCCGGGCCGTGAAACCTTTAAGCGGTTAGAGCAGAAACGCTCGCGAGGGCGTTCGAGTTCCATCCCTCGCGAGGCCTTTCATGAGAAAAATCAAAACAAGGAGCGAAAATCGACGAACCACAAATCAACAACGGCGATAGTTTCGATAAGACTTCAGATGCAAGTAAACACGTCAAATGCGGAAAGCAAATGAAAAAGCCGCGTCCGGCACCTAGTCTAGTCTTCGACGTTTTCTCACCAGCGCGGAGCTAAGTGCTGCCACTGGGCGTGGGAGGGAGCCCCAGGGCCTGAGGCCGGTGCTCCTGAGACTCCGGGGCGTGTACAACCGCACTCATTATTACGTGAGAGTGTCACGGGGCGACGAGCTTCACAGGCATTGGCCGTCTTCACAGGCTCCGGGCCTTTCTCCTTAGAGGTAATAAGCTTCACACGCACTCGCCTTCTTCTCAGGCTCTGGGCCTTTTCCAAAAAGAGATGAGCTTCACAGGCATTCGCCTTCTTCACAGGCTCTGGGCCTTCTCCAAAAGAGATGATCTTCACAGGCGTTCGCCCTCTTCATAGGCTCTGGGCCTTTTCCAAAAGAGATGATCTTCACAGGCTCTGGGCCTTCTCTAAAAGAGATGATCTTCACAGGCGTTCGCCTTCTTCACAGGCTCTGGGCCTTCTCCAAAAGAGATGATCTTCACAGGCGTTCGCCTTCTTCACAGGCTCTGGGCCTTCTCCAAAAGGGATGATCTTCACAGGCTCTGGGCCTTTTAGGGGTAGAACCTCCGGAGGTGCTGGATGTTCCACGCATTCTGGATTGGCTCTCCCTCTTGAGTCTCCAAGCACACGGAGCCTGGCCTGGAAACATGAACAACCTTGAACGGGCCCTCCCACATGGGAGAGAGCTTGTGCAGCCCCTCCCTGGAGAGGACCCACCTGAGTACGAGGTCTCCTACCTCGAGGGTCCTGGGGCGGATGTTGCGGCAGTGATATCGTCGTAGCGCCTGTTGGTACCTCGCCGCTTGAAGCGCGGCTTCCCGGCGGCGTTCCTCCCCCAGCACGAGGTCCATCCCCCGCATGGCGTCCTTCTGCGCCTCGTCGAACGCCAGGACCTGTGCGGAGAGACGCCGGGCCTCGTGAGGAAGGACTGCTTCGGCTCCATAGACTAGGAAGAACGGGGTCTCCCCGGTTGGTTTGGTCGCGGTGGTGCGGATAGACCACAGCACGGATTGGAGCTCGTCGTACCAACCCCTGCCGCAGACCTCCAGCTTCTTCTTGAACGTTCTGGTCTTGAGGCCTCTCAGGACCTCCACGTTGGCTCGTTCGGCCTGCCCATTGCTTCGCGGGTGCGCCACCGAAGCGTAGCATATCTGCGTCCCAAGGTTAGCACAGTATGTTTTGAAGAGATTACTGGTGAACTGCGAACCGTTGTCTGTGATGATGTGGTTCGGCACCCCGAACCGGCTCACGATACCCCTGATGAACTTGACCGCGGAGCCCGCGGGGATGGTATGGATAGCCTCCACCTCTTCCCACTTGGTGAACTTGTCAATGGCGACGTAGAGGTAACGGTAGCCTCCTGGCGCCCGAGGGAACGGGCCCAGGATATCCAACCCCCAAACTGCGAATGGCCACGAGAGGGGTATAGTCTGCAGGCCCCCCGTTGGTTGATGGATCTGCCTGGAATGGAACTGGCAGGCCTCACAAGCCTTCACCAATTCGATTGCGTCGTTGAGCGCGGTGGGCCAATAGATCCCACTACGGAATGCCTTGCCGACGAGGGTCCGTGATGATGAGTGGTGTCCGCAGTCTCCGCCGTGTATGTCCTCCAGTAGTTCCTTTCCTTGCTCCCTGGAGATGCAGCGCAGAGATACATCGTTTGGTCGCTTCCGGTAAAGTTCTCCATCTCTGATGCAGTATGCCGTGGCCTGCCGCGCCCCACGTTCTGCTTCCTCTTCCTTTTCCGGTAGGGCCCCTTGTGTTAGATAACTCCGGAGTTCTGTGATCCAGCACTCCTCCTGAGGTTCCATCATCAGGAGCAGGCGTGCTCCTGAGGTCGGCCCACAGACCGGGGCTCCCGAGGCTGGCGGCTGGGGGCGCTCCTCTCGAGGCTGAGCCGTGTTTGATAACGTCGGCTGTGCTGAAGGTTTGAAGAGCCGCTCCTCGAAGATGCCGGGTTCCTGCGGCAACCACCTGGATGCCCGTCCGGCTATGTTGTCAGCTTCCTAATTGGTGCCACGGGGCATGTGCTTCAGCTCCAGCCCCCAGAACTGCTTTGCCATCCTGCGGACCTCCGCCAGATAAGCCTCCATATGCTCGTCCTTCGGCTCGTACACCTTGTTGGAGAAATTGACTAGGAGCTGCGAGTCCCCCTTGACGGTGAGGCGCTTCACTCCCAGGGCCACTGCGGCCTTCAGCCCGGCTATCAGTCCCTCATACTCTACTATGTTGTTGGAGACCTTTTCACCTTGCTGGAAACAGAGCTGTACGACATAATAGAGCTTATCCTGAGTGGGTGATATCAGCACCGCACCAGCCCCCGCGCCGTGCCTGGAGAACGCCCCATCGAAGTACATAACCCAGCCTTCCGGCCCCTCACTTCCTGGGGAGTGGGACCGATCCTCGTCGTCCTTGAGGCCTGGTGCCTCCGCCCATTCCGCCACGAAATCCGCCAATGCTGCTCCTTTGATGACCCTGGTTGTGCTGAACTCGAGCTGAAACACCTGCAGCTCTATATTCCACTCGGCGACCCTTCCGGCCGAGTTAGGGCTCCTGAGCACTCTCTCCAGGGGGTACGATGAGACGACCTTGATGGGGTGAGCCTGGAAGTAGTGACGCAGCTTGCGCGAGGCTACCAGTAGCATGAGGAGGAGCTTCTGAGGCATTGGGTACCGTGCCCTCGCGTCCCTTAGCACCGTGCTAACAAAGTAGGCCGGGTGCTCAACAAGGCTGAGGGCATCTTGGGTCGCGGCGCCCTCGGGAGGTAAGGGCACCTCATGAGATGACGTGGCCTCAGGAGGTGAGCCATCTGGGCATGCGGCCTCCCCTGTCTCCGGTGCGTTCTTCGGTAGCTGACCCTCTTTATCTGTGGTTGTGGCTTCCACGGGCTTTCCTTGTTCCCATTTTGTCTTGCCTCGGGCTGCCGCTGCGGTCTTGACCTGGCGCTCCTCCCTAACCGCGACCAGGGCTGCGCTGGCGGAGTAGGGAGTGGCGGCGAGGTAAAGCAGCAGGGGCTCTTGAGGGCGCGGAGCCACCATGACTGGGGGACTGGTCAGGTACCTCTTGATATCTTGAAACGCCTTATCTGCCTCTTCAGTCCATTCAAAGGGCCCCTTTTTCTTCATCAGCTGAAAGAAAGGCAGCGCTCGCTCCCCCAATTTGGAGATGAAGCGCCCTAGCGCGGTCACGCGCCCAATGAGCTTCTGCATTTCTCTGAGGGTCTTTGGCGGGCTCATGTCCTCGAACGCCTTGACCTTCTCGGGGTTAGCCTCGATGCCACGATGGGACACGAGGAAGCCTAAGAGCTTGCCCGAGGGGACCCCAAACACACATTTCTCTGGGTTGAATCGCAGGTTTACTGCATCGAGGCTCGCGAAGGTCTCCTCCAGGTCTTGTATCAGGGTCTTGGCCTCCCGAGATTTCACCACAATGTCATCAACGTAGGCTTCGACATTCTTCCCGAGTTGCGGGCCCAAGGTGATGTGCATCAGCCGCTAAAAGGTCGCCCCTGCGTTACACAGTCCAAATGACATGCATGTATAGCAGTATACCCCGCACGGGGTCAAGAAGGCGGTCTTCTCAATGTCTTCTACCGCCATCTTGATCTGGTGATATCCGGACAAGGCATCCAAGAAGCACAGCAGGTCGCACTCGGCGGTGGAGTCGACGATCTGGTCGATGCGGGGGAGCGGAAACGGATCTTGCGGGCATGCCTTGTTGAGATTGGTGAAGTCGACACACATGCATTCCTTCCCCCCTTTCTTGGGCACAACGACAGGGTTGGCCAACCAATCTGGGTATCGGACCTCGCGAATGACCCAAGCGGCTTCTAACTTGCGGGTCTCTTGGATGATGAAGGCATGCTTCTCTGCGGACTGCCGCCTGGCCTTCTGCTTCACGGGGCGCACATTTGGGCACACATTGAGGTGATGCTCGATGACGCTCCTGGGGATCCCTGCCAACTGATCGGGCTCCCAAGCAAACACCTTCTTATTTGCGCGCAGGAACCTGACCAAGGCCTCCTCCTGCTCCGGCTCAAGGTTGGCGCCTATGGTGAAAGTGGCACTGGAGGACCCGTCCTCGTCGACGGGTATCTGCTTGGTTTCTGCCTTGTCCTGGGTGAACAACTGCTTCTTCTTGGTGGGCGCAGCCCCCTTGGGCTTAGGGGTCCCCGCGTCGGCGGGCTGTGCCGATGCCGCCATCTTGAAGGCGAGCTTGAGTACTCGCAGGGCGTCCCCGGTGTCTCGGTGCACGGTGAGGGTACCGTTGCTCCCGGGCATCTTCATGAGGTTGTACGCCGGGTGCGTGGCGGCCATGAACTGAGCCAGTGCCGGGTAGACGAGGATGGCGTTGTAAGGAAGGCCGATGGGGGAGATGTCGAAGTCGACCATCTCCATGCGGAAGTTGCCGTAGGTGCCGAAGGTTACTGGGAGCCGGATCTGTCCCAAGGAGTCGGATGATCCGCCCCCGACGCCCGAGAAAGATCGGCTGGGTTGCAGCCGCTCCCGGGGTATGCAGAGGAGGTTGAAGTTCTCGACCGAAAGCACACTGAGGCCCGCGCCGCCGTCGACGAGGGTTCTGGTGACGGCCACCTGGCATATGGTGGGGGTGCACAACAGGGGTAGCGCGCCCGAGCCGGCCAAGTTAGCGGGGTGGTCCTCCGAGCTGAAGGTCAGACCGATCTCGCGCGCTGCCCGGTCCGAGGGAGCCCCCTGCCGTGCGGAAACGACGCTGATCCGGCGGGCAAATGGCTTGACGTGGCAGCTCGTGGGCGGCGCCTGCGAGCCGCCCAGGAGGGCCGCAACGACCGGATGCGTCGATGTCGCGGTGTGGTCGCCCTGTCGCATAGGCGGATGCTGGGGTGGTGCTTGCCGCTTGTTTCCCGCCGGGCCGGTGACGGTGTTGACGGCGGGCGACGGGGACGGCCAGAACGCCCACCGGCGAGGGCCGCTGGCGCGACGCGAGCTCGATGGGCGCCGTACATGGATGCGGCAGCCGGAGGAGGACGGAGCGGTGGAAGGCAGATTCCGGCGCACCCCTACCTGGCGAGCCAAATGTCGGATCACGGGTTCCGGCAGACCCTTAAGGTTCGAACTCTGGGGTGCGCGCGGAGATTATGCCCACTACCTCTCAATCTCGCAAGGATCTAAACTACCGAACGAACAACACAATAGACACAGGGTTTATACTATTTCGGGCCACCATTGTGGTGTAATACCCTACTCTAGTTTGTGGTGGGTGGATTGCCTCTTGGGCTGATGAGGATGAACAGTACAAGGGAGAACATCCTCGCGAGGGTCTGTTCTTGGCTAGGGAATGAACTGCTGGGGGAGTTCAATCGCCCTTCTCACTCTCTAGGTGTGTTGCTAGCTCCGTTCGTGGATGCTGCGTTCTAGCTGGTTTCTTGATGATGTCAAGATGCCTCTACCCTGGGGGTGGCTAGTCCTATTTATAGGCAGAGGCCCTGGGCCTCTTCCCAAATATTTGAGCGGGAAGGGCGCCAACAATTGGCCAATTCGAAGGGGAACATCTGGTACACTTATCCTGACTAAAGTCGGTCTTCGCCTGCCAAAGGCCCTGTGGTGACGCCGTTCTGGGCTCCATGGTGACCTCCTTCCCACCATTGGCCTGGTCTTGGTCTTGTTGCACCGAAATGGGTGCCTTTGCTTGATCCCCTCGCCTGCGCTTGCCCCCTTTGCACCAAAGAGGAAAGGGGAACACTGCGCGGGCTGGTGCCCGACTGGCACCCTCGATCGTCATGGCTTGCGTCATGGGCACCTCGCGAGGTACCCCGCCTTGATCTCTCTGCCTCCTCGCGAGCCAGCCTGAGGAGGCCGTGCCTGAGGAAGCGTTGTGTCGTCCGCCTCGCGAGGCTTGGCCCCTCACGAGGGTCTTGAGTCTTGTGTTGATGAAGATGGGCCACGTTGTGCCCCCATTTGAGCCACGCCGCAGGCAGGCAAGTCTGGGGACCCCCGTTCCCAGAACGCCGACACAGGCGCCCTCATGAGGCTGGTCCTGCCAATGGTCCTCACGAGACCGGTCGCACCACTCCTGGCAGGGGCCGCGGTCGTCCCAGCATCCCCCACTTTGTCCTCCTCCTCGGCCGTAGCCCCGGTCGTTGCGCTCGGGGCGTCGACCGAAGTGCCCATCGCGGATGGCCCTAAGCTCCTGACAGTTGCTGGTGTTGTGGCTATGAACGTTGTGGAAGGCGCAGAACGGGCGGTTGGCCTTGGACAACTCGAGGTGGTCCCGGCCGCGTTTCGTATCTGGCTCAGCCGCGAGCACGGCTACTCCCTTGCGCTTCACGTCCTTTATCTTGGCCTTCTTGTCCTCCTGGTCGGCAGCTGGGAGCTCAAGGAGGGAAAGGTGCCCTTCCTCAGCTCTTGTGCACTTGGTCGCCATGGTGAACATCTCCAGGGCCGTGCATAGCTCCTCGTGGATGGCGAGCTCTTCCTTCATCTTCACGTCACGGACACCGTCGGAGAACGCGGAGATGATGGCTTCGTCCGTCACCTTGGGGATCTTGAGGCGAATGCTATTGAACCGCTGGATGTACTTCTGCAGAGTTTCCCCTGGCTGCTGCTTGATGCGCCGCAAGTCAACCGCGGCCGGCGGGCGGTCGCAAGTGCCCTGGAAGTTGGTGACGAAACGCTCGCGCATCTCACCCTAGGAAGAGATCGATCCCCGGGTAGGTTCAGGAGCTACGAGTGCACGCCATCCTTGAGGGCCATGGGGAACCAATTCGCCATGACCTTCTCGTCACCGTTGGCCGCCTTCATGCTTAGCTCATAGAGCTGTAGGAACTCCGCGGGGTCGGTGGTGTCGTCGTAGCACGGAGGCAGGTCTGGCTTGAACTTGCCGCATCAGATGACGCTACGCAGCTCGGGAGTGAAGGCACGGCAGCCTGCCGTGGCCACCGGAGCCCGTCACGGAGGCGGTGCCTGGTCTTGATATCCACGCGCCGCTGCGGCAGGTGGCGCGTAGTCTTGACGCTGTGGTTCTGGGAGCGCAAGAGCATTTTCTTGCGGCCGACGGACTTCTTGGCAGCTTCCTCCTTCGTGCACGGGCGCCCGGCGTGACGGGTCATGCCGCGGGACCACGCGTCTTGGTGCGAGGGCAGCGTCTTGATGCAGAGCTGGTGGAGGCGCTCCGTGGGCGACGTCCCCCGCTGCTGGAGGTGGTCATGGTAGTGAAAGGGACGGTGCAGGAGAGCCCCCAGCGGCACTGACGAGCTCGACGAGGCGGTCGAGCCAGTCGTCTATGTCTTTTGGCCTAATTACGGCCCGAGCTTCTTTCGGCCTGTTAGCAGCCCATCGTCAGTTCCAGCCCGTTAACGGCCCGAAATGTCTTTTGACCTTTTCTCGGCCCATTCTGCAGTTGGCCCAACTTCTAGCCCGTTGTGACTTTAGGCCTGTCCTCGGCCCATTCGGTAAATGGGCCAATTCCTAGCCCATTTTGTATTTTGGCCTGTTAACGGCCCACACAACAGTTGGGCCTTTGACTGTGCAACCTAATTTTGTGTCCATTAGGGGACCATGTACCACAGGGCAAAGTTTCACCCCGACGCGACTTTCGGCATGTTAAAAGCCTAGTTTGCAAATTGGGCCTCCTCTAGCCCATAACACTTTCGGCCTCTTATTGGCCTGTAAAGTAAAAGGGCCGAGAGAAAATTGACATTTATTTCGGCCTGCTAGAGGCCCGCGAGCCATTTCCATTTGTACGACCCTAGCGAGCTTTCAGTCTGTTAATGGCCTGCTAAGAGCCGTTGTTATGGTGGGCCACATCATTTGGGATCCACTAAATATTATTTTGACCAACCCAATTAAGGCCCGCTTTGACTACACATGTTTGCTCATTTGTATGGCGTCCAGGAAATGTTTGGGCGTGCTGGCCCCCATTTCAACGACATAGCATATTCAAAGAATTATCCTACTCTATACTATCGCCTCTAAAAAACATACACTATACAATAAAAAGACTAAGGCATAGAAACATAGAATAATCCTACACTATACAATAAAGAAATTACAGCCGATTATACCCGCTGGGCATTATAGTTCGGCACTAGTGATAATAAAGCATACACGAACAGCAAATTACATACACTGGGCAAGTAAAGCTCATACATCATGGACACGCATCAACATAACTTACCATTTGAACTATAACCTCTTTAGAAAATAGTATTGGCCGGATTCAGATAGCACAAATTTCAGTCTGCAAAATCTCCAATTCCTTCATGGTTACCTCAGTGTCTCGTTTCATTTTTTTACTGCTGCATCTAATACCTGCAAGTCCAGTCTCAACTTGTTGATTGCATGTTGAGAATCATGTACACGTTGTCTTGACACCTCTAGTTGATGCTCGAGAACATCAGCACATTCCAATTCCAATCCATAATCATTTGGTAACAGCCATGCCGCACTGCTCGCATATCTTTGTGTTGATGTCACTTCATGCTGAAATGTTTTTGTAAGTACACATGACTAGGGCAAAAATATAGTTACAACAGTGAAGCGAGCAAGACAGACTATTTTGTACATGGCAAAACAGGACTAAGAATAATGTTACACGTCATGAAGCATAAGCAGCAATGGAGTAAAAAAATCTCTCCATAGCAGTGGTTTTAAATAGAATACGCATGTTCCCAGAAAAAAGAAACGAAAACTGACCAAGAAAGAAAACTCGATCAAAAACACGCCCCTGCTTCCAGGTTGCGAGAGTCGCCGCGCACACACACATAGACATAGACATGCATATCCGTGTTTATGTAAAATTCCATCTCCATCTCCATCTCCAATAATATTTGTCCAACTGGCACATTATTTACGTTGTTGATTATATACGCAGCAATATTAACATACAACATCTCTTATTTGTGCGCATACGGACCGCTGCCATGCCCGCTCCTGACCAACCTTAACCCTCTTCATCACCCGCGCGTGCTTCCCGCCTGAAACGGTCAGTGCCGCATTCATGCCCGGCCAGAGCGGACGCGACCTCTCACTGGCGCCAGCATTGAAGTGGCGCGCCGACCGAGAGAGCGTCGCCCGCACCGCTTCCCGGTGCACGCGACTGCTCCGCGTTCAAAGGTCGCAATAGCCGGGCACAACATGCATGTAAAAAGTTCTTGGGAGTTCGTGCTACAGCTAGTTGTCCTCCCCTAACTCGTCAATCTCTTCCAGTAGTACTAGTACTCCATGGCGCGATCCGTCGACAAGCAGGCGGGAAAGTTATCGTATACTCGGTTTGTGGTGAGTGGCATGCCGAGCGACCGTGTGGGGCGGAGCTGTGGAGGAGGGTGAGACACGAAAGCGACAGACGTGATTTAAACGTTGGTTTTGCTCAATGGCGTGATCCAACGAAAAACGTTGGTTTCTCTCCGTTTCCATTTTTTCACCAGAAAAACGGAAACTTTCCACTCTATTTTCATTCCTACTCCAAGGTTGCCCCATTACAACATTCCATCAAATACAAAGGAAAACTAACACGCATGCTGACGAATCTCAATGATTCACATATCATAGCCAATATTTACTTCACAACTAAAGACAAAAGTTGTGAGAGCGTGTACAAAAGAAAAACTACTGATGGGGTCACTACGTCTTAAACCATAAACCATAAACAAGATTTAATTTCTAGCTAGGTAGAACCTGTCGAAGGAAAGATGGCCGACACCCTCGGATCATACGATGCTTTTGTGCAGTTCCACTAAAATCGAGTTGAGCATCCCTGATGGCAAAGATATTGAAGAAGTGTGATTAGAGTAATAGTACTAGCACTAGTTCATGAGACATAAACTCATCACAAATATAAGCCGGT
The DNA here is from genome assembly GCA_032464435.1 of Aegilops umbellulata. Lineage (NCBI taxonomy): Eukaryota > Viridiplantae > Streptophyta > Magnoliopsida > Poales > Poaceae > Aegilops > Aegilops umbellulata. Next base: position 356,285,128 of record CP136054.1, on the reverse strand, counting down.
AGAAGTAGAGAAAGATCGACATGGAGATGGAGCTACGTGGGGAGCTACGGCGGTGGAGCAAGCCGAACAAAAAGGAAGATGTACTAATACCTAGGACGTCGGGCTGTAGCTAGAAGGGCGGTTGGGACGTGGCATCAACCCATACCGCGGGGACCCCCGATTGGGACGCATCGACTGCGGGTTTTCTCCCTCGTCAATGTCGACCGCATCTACACAGAACATTGTTCCCTTCCCCCAGCGGCGGGATCAGGCCGGATATGTGACCAGCGGTGTGGCCACCGTCTTTCTATGCTTGTGAAGAGAGCAACCCAAGCAAGCAGGCTTGTAGCTTAGGCTCCTGCTAGTGTATATATAGTGGTTTTCTTTTTCTCTCCATATCAACCATTTTATATTGCGTACATGTCATTGAAGAGTGAAATGATGGTTGCTTCTTCTGACAAACTTACTGTGTGATTTGACTGCTCCTTAGTGGCCCCTACACGTACTCCCCCTATGTGTATGATCGTTCCTGAGTCTCACTTCTACTTATCTCTATTTTCATGCATGACACGTAGACAGGATGCGCATAAAGGAATTTTGTTACTACACGTTGTATGTAGTACTACTAGTACCTACTCCCTCCTTCCGGTTCAGTACTAGTACTCCCTCCGTCCTGGCTTTTTGGTCCCCTTTGTACTCATTTCATGGGATCTTCTCCTCGAGAAATTGTCTTTACCAACGTATTAATATTGGGAATGCATGCGTGAACAACGAATGATTAAACCATGCATGCAACGTTTTGAAAAAGCATTGACTTATGAACATGTGAATATGAGGGACTACAACCTCGTGCATGCATGCAACAGTCACACATACACATGGACACAAAAACGCGCGCGATGCCCTAATGCATGCATGTCCGAGCACACGACAGAACACACACGGTCATGCTCAAGTGCTCAACCTACACGTGCATGCACACACATACTCGGCCAGGGTGAGCTAGTGACCATATAAACACCGGTAAATGTATATATTGGCCACAATAAGCGTATTATGAAGTCCACTGACCGTATTTTTACAAATATACAGTGATAGACAGTGTATTTATCTCGTTTCAAATTAAGCCATATTAACCGGAAAGGAGGCAGTATGGACTAGCATTACTTTGCTGTGTCCCGTGAACTTCGCGAATGAGGAGAAGCTTGAAGGATGGGAGAAGCTTGCGCGCGGTGGCTTGCAGGATAAGGAGAAACTTTTAACTAATGCAAGCTCTCCCTTGCTCAGGCAGTGGACGTGCAACAGTTAATTCGGTGTCAGATTGTCAGAAGCATACACTATACTAGTACCATTATTGTTCGACTTCCCGAAGTGGCGAACAGCCAAGAGCAAAGTTTACTAGTACTAGTACTACTACTATAGAGGTATGTACTATACTACTAGGAACCGGATGGAGGAGCGTCTGCACTCTTGTTATATTTAAAAAATGTGATAAAGCAATCTTCAACACATTTAGTTATCTTCGAGGGTTCTCGCATGTGATAATGGAAGTTGATTGCATGGAACACTCGCCACAATTATCGCTTAATTCTCACTCAAATCCTGTTACAAATAGGAGCACTCGGTAATATTTCCTCTTTTTTGTTATTCGGCATGTAAACAAGTCAGCAAACCTTGCGGCGCGTCTTTGTGTGAACCGTGCTTGCTGCACTTTGAATGTGGCCGAGAGCTGGCTTGATGAAACACCTCGCTTCCTTCTTCTTTTTTTGCAGGGTACCTCGCTTCCTAGTGACCAGTCTCTTGGCTGATCGTCCTAAGAATGCTTATATATGAATAAAGCTCTCTCATTTACCCACAAAAAATATTAAGCCATATTAAGCGAAAACGAGGGAGTATGGACTAGCACTACTTTTTGGTGTGTCCCGTCAACTCGCAGAACAAGGAGAAGCTTGCAGGACAAGGTGAAGCTCGCTAACACCTTTTGACCAATGCAACCTACCCTCGCCCAGGCGGTGGATATGCGTCAGTTCATTCGGTGTCAGATTGCCAGAGGCATACACTGTAGTATCCAACATGCGTAGTACCATCATTATTCGACTTCAGGGAGAGGCGAAGAGCCAGGCGCAGGGTTTAATAGTACAAGTGGTACTACTACTAGAACCGCATGGTGGAGCATCTCTACTCTTATTTTATTTTAATCTCTGATAAAGTACACATTTATTCGGGAGAAGGGCAGAAAACTGCAGCCCAATAGTATAGTATTAAAAAACATCGAACATGTAATGATGATATCGATCAACCATGCTCGAATATATCTTGGCCTCCGTGCGAGCCCGTCTGTGTGTTCTTGCTCCTCGTCTCTCTCAAGGAACGGCGGGTTGGCCATTTTGCCGTCAATTCAGATCGGTTTGCTCACACTCCGGTCCTACATGTCAGTGATATGCCAAGATGAGGTGCGTCGACCGACTGGCCATACGCGTACTTGGTTTTGCACCTGCATACTACTCCTCCGTCCGTCATAGTTTATAGGCCGCGCTTCATTCTGATGCATTTCTCTCAATGCATTTCCACCACCAGAGAGACTTTAGACACGTTTGGTTTAATGCTCAATTAATTAGGGCGTGGTAACCGCAATCAAGTCCACAATTTTCTCTCGATGTATTACAGAGTGGAGTAAGTGCATGCATGTGTGTACCCGTGGTGGAAGCACTGCAGGCATGTGTGTACGCATTATTTCCTCTAGTAATCACTACAAAAAAAAGACACATCCATGACATTTTGGGCTGAACGAAAAAATTTCTGTCATACTTATGACACTTCTATGACGATAATTGTGACAAAACCCGATATCATCATAGATGTGGTGGGCTCCTACTTCTATGACAAAAAATCATAACAGAAAATGGGGTTTTCGTCCTGGGCGGGCCGGAGACGTGGCTGCATGACATTCTTTGTGCCGTCCATGATGGAAAAAACCATGGTAGAAGCAAGGGCGAGGAAAATATCGAGGTGTTCCCGATTACGGTGGGTGGTCGAGGCCGAGCGATGCATAGAGGTTTGCGTGTTTCTCTCATACACGGACGCGCGTGGGTGCGAGGCGTTGGGTTCTAACTGAACCCGAGCGAGGCGTTCGCCTACTGAACAGAGCGATTGCACTGCAGGCTACGCATTACTGAACCCGAGCGATCGATCGATGGCTGTTAACTGAACCCGATCGAGCGATTCCTTCGCTATTGCTGCTAACTGAAGCCGATCGATGCTGCCTCTGGATGAATAGTGAGTGTTGCTGGGGGGGTTTGGATGAACAGTTCCCGGTGGCGGTGGATGAACCAGACCCCGTGGTGTTGCCTCTGGATGAACAGGACCCTGATCGATCGAGCCGGTTGGGGCTGGATGAACAGGACCCCGTGGAGGGCTGGATGAACAGGACCACCCCATGGAGGGCTGGATGAACAGTAGATGGTGGAGGGGTGATTCAACAGGAGCCCGTGGAGAGGGTTGGTTGAACAGTAGCCGGTGGAGTAGCGCGCGGTGGAGGCTGGATGAACAGGAGCCCGTGGATGAACAGTCGCAGGTGGAGGCTAGAGGAGGTCGACGGTGGATGAACAGTAGCCCATGGAGGCTGGAGGGGGTCGACAGTGCAGATGAACAGCATCCCGTGGAGTCCTGTTTTGCGGTACGCCACACCCCTCCCGATGAACAGGACCCCCGTTTCGATCGTAGCGCTCCAACACAAGTCCGTTTCCTCCGTTTTGCGGTACGCCAGACTCCTCCCGATCAATAGGACCCCGTTTCGACCATAGGAGGTCCGGTTCCTCCATTTTGCGGTACGCCAGACCCCTCCCGATGAACAAGATCCCGTTTCGTCCGTGGTCGGTCGAACACAAGGCCGTTTCCTCCTTTCTGCAGTGTGCCAGGCCTCGTTTCCGTCGGCTGTTCCGTCCAAGCCCTCCCGATGAACACGACGACGCATTCCGTTCCGACCCAGGCGGTTGGCTCCCCATGAACACGACGACGACGCAGTTTCTGCGTTCCGACCCAGCCATGTACACGAGCCCTGGCCATACGTATGCGCGAGTAGGCGTTCGAGACCCAGCCCGTATGTATGTACGTGGCCGTATTTTCTTTCTTGCACACTACCGATGTACGTACGGAGAGGAGTACGAGGGTTCACTGGTTCGGCTGCGGTGTGAGGCTGCCATCGCCGCAGAATAACAGGGGGTGTGGGTGAGTAGAGGGATGCCCTAGCCAGCGGTGGGAATAGTAGGGGGCGGTGAGGCCTGCACGGGAGGTGGGAGCAGGCGGTCCCGCCGGCGCTGGATTTGGCGGCTGGAGCAAGAAGATCAGAGATTGAAGAAACACGATGGCCGTTGGATTGACATCCAACGGTTACGTCTGCTAGAAACGTTTGTTGACGTATATAATCGTTTGTTGACGCATCGTTTGTTAACAGACCATTCTCTTTTTTTAATAATTTATATATAGCTCATTGCGACTTCTTATGCAATTTATTGCAGTCCGTTTTTTTTGGTTGGGCAGGGCTAATTTCGCATATTTCTGTGGGTTCCAAACTATTTTTAATACCGAAATGTCGAGCCAGATTTAGAGTACTTTGAAGATATATTTAAATTAGGTTAATGTCCAGTGAAATAGGAATCTGAAAATGTGAAAAATTCAGAAATTATAAAGTAATTGCCATTTTGTCATCTGTTTTTATATTTACAACCCATTTCATATTACTTTCAAGATTTGCAGGTGTCTTGAAAGAGTTGCAGCCCATTAGGGCATAGAAAAATAAGTAGGCATGGATTGGGTATTCTTCAGAAAAAATAAACTGGGCTCATTTTCACAAAGAAAAAATAGCTGGGCTGGTCACATGGTGAACATAAAATATAAGCCTGGGCTAGACGGGCCATAACCCAGTTCAAACCCTGCCCCGTCTCAACAATAACAAAAAAAATACTGCTCGAGCAGCTACGTCCCAGGTGTCAGCTGATCTTGTGATGTTCTCTTGTCTGTTGACTATATACGCTCACAATGTTGTGGGTCCCAGATGTCAAGAAAACACTAGGAGGAAGCATTTTATTTTTCCATACGCTAACATGGTGGGCCCCTACTGTCATCCTCTCCACGTACTTCTGTCGATTCATGTTGTTTGTTGACCATGTTGACAACGCGAGAGGGCGGCGCCGCGGGAGAACACCAAAGCACGCGGAGGACGACTGCGAGGCCTCGGACATCGGTGTTAATGATTTAGGAGACGATGGGGCGGCGATGCGTGCGCTGAGGCGCAGCCAGCCATGGGAGGCGGAAGCAGGCGGCCCCGCCGGTGCTGGTTTGGTTTTGGCGGTTGGAGGAATACAGGACTGAAGAAACACGACAGACTATAAAATAAGCAGGAGTACTTAACAACCTTAACTGAAACTAGCAGGGGCACTTAACAACCATAGCTAAAAGTAGTATGATTACTTATACAGGTTCAACCGTACAAAGCACGCCTCGAACAGTGCTACTTTGCCTACAGTTAATCAAGGGTGAGGCCGCCAAGCCCCAGGACAAGGCCCAGGCGCCACCCCGCGCATCCACAACCTTCTGAAAGCGGCTTCATCTCACAATGTGGTTAATAAACAGGATATTCGCTTTAGAGCCATGGAAAAGCAGGAACATAATCTTCTGTCCTATTCTCCAAGATGGACGGGCCTTCATTATTTGAGACCACCCATGAATAAGTATCTTTTCACCTCCAAGGGGAATGGAGTAGGTCGACATAAACATCATGTTGTGACCAAGCGCAAGTCTGACCCGACCATGGTCAGGCATCTGTATAGGAACAATAGAACTGGGTAGTTTCTGTTTCAGGAAGATCACAGCTGTAAAACTGTGTATAAGCAATAGTTTATGAACAACATATATAACAGAAAACAGCTCGTACCATAAGTTTCTCGACACAGTTGGACCTGTTCAACAAGTGCAGCAGTGGCACACATATCCCACGTGGCCTTCCACCATTGAAACGCCCCACAAGGACCTCAAGACGATCAATAAAGTGTAGGAACTTGTGGATGTCGTCCTAGTCAACTTCAGTGCCATCAGTAACAGCCGAGTTGTTACAGAATAAAAAACGAGCAGCCTGCTTAACTCTGAAAAAACCTACCCGTGCCACCAATTATAAGAAAATGTTAGTTAGAAGTAGCATCTTCGTGAGAGATTCTTTGCTACTTCTAATGTTAAATTATGATTAGTTAGACAAAATAGGTGGATTAAGAAGTAATCGAGGCAACAAGCAAGAACCAGATACAAAACTAACATGGATGAACAATTGGAACGACGTCGGGGTGGAAGATCGCAGTGAAGATAAGATCAGGTTCTGCTATTTCCATCAACATTCGTGCGCCAACTTTCAGTCCGTAACACTTGAGGAAGTTTTTCCAAGTTCGGCCATAAAAAAGCAGCGATCTTCTTGGTTCATGAACCCAACTCGGAACTTATATCCATGGCTTGTCTTCACTGTGACCATTAAACTGGTGTATTAAGTTATGGCAAGGCCGAGCATCTTGAGTACATGTGTTCCGGCAGAGCAAATAATGCACTACAGGAAAAATAATATGAGAACACAATGTATTCCCTATCCAAATCTAGAAATAACTTCCTCCTTCACATCAGTGTTGACCATCGTACTGGTAGTACCTTTTATCCAAATATAGCAATCCAAATTTCCAAATTAGTCAATAGCATGTTCAAAAAAACCCCACCCTCCCAGATAGAAAAGAGGATTCTAGGAACATATTGTGCATGTTTTAAAATCGTGTGTTAGGATGAGAAGGAACAAGTGTGGCGTCTCACCGAGGGCGCAGAAACCTGTAGGGTCCTCGCACTTTGGGCACTGCAAATGAAACACAGTAGATTCAGTAGGAAGAAAAATGCATCAACGGCGGCGGCTGCCATCCTAGGATTACCCGCGAGGGACTTGGATTTATCGGGGATGGATGAAGAATTCGTACCTTGTTCTCCATGAGAAAACCCTATGCATCGCCGAGAGGGGGTTTTATATGAACAAGTGGACGAGGGAGAAGGGGATTCAGGCCCAGTGAAATATTGCCGCTTCATCCGTCCAGCTTACTGCTAAAGCTGGAATGGGGGATTTGTGATTTGACGGCTCATTGGGCATTACTGCGATGCTATGACCGGGGTGTGTCCATCGTGTAGTTGTGCACTCTAATTTGTGCATATGGCACATGGACCCCGTTGCCGGATGCCCCACATATCAGCGAAAGGATGTAGAAAGACAGGAGTAACTAGTTACACAAAAATATATTTTTGACAGAGAGATACTCCCTCTGTAAAGAAATATACAAATCTTTTATATCACAACTTTATACATAAGAAAATCAAGGGGAATATATATAACATATATAATTATAAAAAACAAAGTTGTTTTTAACACAGTATAGACGAGTTGGTGATGATGGTGTGCCTGCCATCCTGCAATATAGGTCGTCCGATTTATATCTGACGGATAGGAGGGAAACTATGGCAATTTTGCAAAAAGGTACCCGCACACCTCTCCACATTTGCAAATAAGGCCTTCCCACGTTCATCCTTTTCTCTCACAAGAAATACTCATACAAATGCATCTTGATCTTGCGTGCAACGCACGGGCATTATGGGGGTTCAGCTGAGAATATAATACTCAGACAGGCTCACGGTTCTGGACTTTGGGCCGTAGGCCCACCCTGCATGTTTGGGGGGCCATCTGTTCTACCTCAGCGCTTTTCATATTGTAAGAGATTGGTACGGTGCTGGTTTTAGATGCTGTCGCAAGGCGAATACACAAAATTGAATAAAGCACGACAGCTATTGGAATGAAATCGAACGACAGTTCCTAACCAGCAATGAGAGTTGCAATTCTATCAACGATATACCATGTGATAAATAATATTGTCATATTACTTATACACACAGGACACTTGTTTCACCATGCCAGATTATTACATCAAAATCTCTCGGAGGATAGATCAGTTCGGTAGTTGCGTGCTGCTACTGAAGAATTTCGAAGTTGATTTGGACCAGATCTCCTTGCCGAGAAAGTTAGATTTTGAGATCATCCCCTACCGCAAGATATGATTTAGATTTGAACCTTGACCGTCCTTTAGCATCAATCATCATGCGACCATCCTTTGTACTTACGGCATATTGAGAAGGTTCATTCACACCAAGGTTGCGCATGGTAAGAGAAACTTGGCCGTTGTCGCCCGGATTGTTGAACGACTCCCTCGTTGCTCTAGGAATTCTCTATTTGCAAACAAGAAGACATACCCAAATAGTTAGATCAACACAGTGAATCATGCAAAACAACATGGAAAGAAAAAAGAACGAAACACTTGGGCGGCCAATGCTTACCAAGAAGGTGGACATGTCGATTTTTGTAAGGACTTTGGTATATGAAGTGCGAACTGCAGCCCAGTCTATTGCCGGTGCAACTGCTTGTTCGGTTGCTGCTGCACGAGCCGGAGCAGATGCAAGTGCAAGTGTTGGTGCAGGTGCCGAAGCCGATGCTGCTGCCGGAGATGGTGCTCCTTGTAGAGCTGGTGCCGGTGTCGGAGCATGTGCCGGTGTCGATGCCCGATCCTCCGGTAGATCAGCCTGATCTGCTAACGCGGTCAGTGCCCAATTCTTAGCTGGATCAGACTGAGTTGTTGTCGCTGTTAGTGCTAGAGCAACTGCCGGTGCTCGATCCGTTGCTGAAGGTGGTACCGATGTGCGAGACAGCGGCGATCGTGTCTGGTCTGCTATGATCAGCTTTCTAACTTGACTAGGCTTCGTGACCATGATCCAGTTTTTTTTCTTCATTTCTTTTAAACGCGAGAAGGACTAATTGTGGCGTTTTTGTTAAACCAAACTGCAGTTCATCATAGGGATTCAGCCTGTACTCAGACAACAGACTGATCCAATTTTTTCCAGTAATATAAGTGATGGGCAGTGCCTTTGTTACTGACATGACATAAGAAGTGAAACCCGCAAAAATAGCCATCGTAGAGCAAACCAAATGGTTTATTCTGTGATGAATGTCACATGGAAAAACCTGCATCGTAAAATTGCAGGAAAAGAAAGAAAACATGACATTAAATCAATAAGATTTAGATAGTAACTCAATAAGATTTACTTGATGTGACACGAGTGAATCCTTACCAGGAAATCACTATGTTGAAGTACTAAACAGAAGATTGATCGTCCAACTACGGGTGGCATGCAGGGGCCCCGCCTACTCCCGCAAGCAGGACAGTCCAAAGGTCGTGAAAAATTGTATGGACCGAACATCCATGGGACTGGAAATCCTGGTGGGTGCGATAAACCCTGCAATGCATACAGATATTGGAGTGTACCATAATTGATAAACCGTCCTCACAAAAAATGATGATCTGGATACTTCAAAATATACAGACTGAATTGAGTGGACAGACATTAACATAGACCGTTCTCAGGACTAACCACACACCAAAAGCGGCAATACTAATAAACAATACAGGGTTCACAAACACAAATCAAGTGTTGAACAATAGTACTTACTACAGACAAGCAAAGTTGCACTAATTAAACTCTACAGACTATTTCTTGCCACCGACCTACAGGATGAACCCACATAACTTACTAGGCCATGGACTTCGGGAGAGATGTCTACATGCACCATCACCATCTCGTCAAGCTTGGAGAACCTAACAGAGTGGTCTTTCCACTCATAAACATGATGATGAAGATAGGCCGCATCAGATTTGTTGGGAAGCTTTACAAGAACCACACCCTTCGTAATCGAAGGCACAGCCAGGAAATTGTTGTGGTCAAGTACAACCTCGAGAACACGCCTGACAACAATGCTACAGGAAAACACTAGTTTAGGACACGTGGCGACAAGGACACAGCAGCTAGATAGTTTAGCAGTAGAACTCATCGTCATGTCTTCCAGTTCACACGACATGACTTTGAGAACTTCATCTCCACGGCGGACCTGGTTCTAATTCAAACAGAAACCATATTTTATTACTACCTCCATTCAGAAATATAAGATGAGTTTCGATATTATACTCCATATATGACTACATATACGCACAGAAATGGGTGAACAAAGACACTCGAACATGTCTTCAAAGGCATGAGAGCAGAGGGATTACTTGCAATATCCATAACACAAGTTACTGAGGCAAATATACCCTCTTCAAAGGTAGCATTGATGTTCATAAAGTACTCCCTCCATCCCAAAATTCTTGTCTTAGATTTGTCTAGATACGTATGTATCAAGTCACATTTTAGTATTAGATACATCCGTATCTAGACAAATCTAAGACAAGAAATCTGGGACAGAGGGAGTAGTTGAAAGTAATCTATAAGAAATTAGTGTCAACCTCTCGCATGTTTTGGTCAAAAGAGGAATTTAGAACCGTCATTTGGCACACAAAAATCACATTCAAGATCAGCCAGAAAGTTGTACTACTAGTACTAGTACTGCGTGTTAGATGAAAAAACATGATCAAGATCGAGAAAAAGATCGTCAAGAAGAGATATTACCTGGAATTGCTTAATGAGGGATCCCGGAGAGGGGGGCTTGGACAGGGCGATGGCTTTGAGCTTGTGTGCGGTAGTCTCGGCGGGGTGCTTGCGCTTCTTCGTACCATGAGCCTCGACGGTTTTGGCCAGAGCCATAGACATCACTTCGGCCGGTGCTCCAGCGTCCATCAAGAAACTGTCAAATAGAAATTAAAGAAAAGAAACCATAATCACAAACCCAAAAGAAGAAAAGAGAGGGAGTTATAGGATCAGTCTCGGGGTTGCAAGACCGGGCCTTGGCCAGAATCAACACCATTGATGCGCTCACCTTTCCTTCTTTGGGAGAGAAGAACAATGGCAGAAGCAGGTCGGGGTTTTCTTGTAGAAATGAGGAATAAGATGAGGAAGAAGCGAGTTGGGTAGAGAGGAAGCTGGGAGAGAAGAGTGAAATGATGGTTGCTTCGTCCGTCCAACTTACTGCTGGAAAGGAGGGGGTTTTGTGATTTGACGGCTCATTGGGCATTACTACGGCGCTTCGATCGGGGTAGTCTACCGTCACTCTACTACGGAGTAATTTAGTGCATGGATGGTGGACCCCGATGCTGGCTGTCCCACACATCGGAGAAAGTGAGTAATTTAGTGCATGGCTGGAGGAGGATCCGCACGGTAGAGCGTGTCCACTGTTTTCTGAAGAAAAAAATGATTACAGCAAGCGTTTCCACTCTTACGACGGAGGAGTGCGAAACACGGCAGCCACTTGAACATACATAGTGCTCCTACTACTAGGCATGTCCAGTGGTTCATACATCAGTACTACATAATCTTGTTGCTAGCGTAGTAAGATATGACGACAACAAATGATGTTGTGCGCATGTCAACTATATGAACAGTAATGTAGTAACATAGTGCCGCTTTTTCGACTGTCCGGTCGAGAATGAACGGTGAGATCAATGTTAACAGAACTAGGTCTACAACGCATGGAGAGTACGGTGCTACATTACTCCATGAAACATGAACCATATGAAGCATGAATAGTGTTAGGCAGGGTGTATGAAGGGTCCACGGGATGGGAGAAAAAGTTCCCTTCTCGACCTACTTTTGGGTGTTTGGCAAAGTGCATGAAGGGTGCATGAGTCCACACTAGTAGGTTAACACAAATACACGAAGAGGAAACAACTATATTGAGATGAGAATGCAACCAAACACACCCACACGCTTTGTGCTACAGTGACTGATCTGCATCGTCTGAGTTTGATCCAACGGTCATGTTGTGGCGAGACATGGACATGCCCATGCAGAGGGCGCCTAAACACCACCAAAGTCCCTCTGCTTCTCGAGGCACACGACTTTGGTGATGCAGGGGCGAAACGGCTGAAAGGCAATGCAATCTATGGGAAGGCGGAGGGAGCCAGCCGAGCAGCGGGGAATATTTTGGTTTTCACCATGGTAAAACACCAGTCGACGACTTCTCACATCAGGGAGTAGTGGGTTTTACAGCCGGTGTCATCGTGACTAATTGCTGCCGCGCCTGCTCGTGTCAATCAAAAAATTAAAAATCCTGCCGCGCCTGCTCCCGTCAATCAAAAAACTAAAAATCCTGCCGCACGCAAACACCAGAGCAACGCCGCTGTGGATATTTAAATGTACCTAGCGGCAAGTAGCTAAAAAAAGGGGTGAAAAAACAAATGTGGTGGTGGCCTAGCTAACCGATCGAACTTGCCCAACTAGCTAGCCACCATGCTTCAATGATGTACTCGGTGGGAAAGGTGGTCTTTCGTGATTTGACGACTCATTTACTTGCTTCGGCAAAAACGCGCGGTAGGGTGTCCCACGTCAGGAAGAATATATGCGTGCACCACCCAGGAGGACCCGGAAACCGCGCGGTAGGGTCTGCCATGTCTCGGCACGGAGGAAAAATATGCGTGTAAAAATTTACTGTATCAGACGTAGTACCTATGGTTCGACCTCGGGTCCCGGCCAGTCGGTCGAAAACACCCCACTAGCCACACAGCTTCATCATGCTAACATGGCACGGAGGATAAGTCTGGTTAGCTCCGTCTCGACCAGCCACAACGTCTCTTGTTCTAGGCGATTCTTCTATTTTCCAAGATTTTTTTAGTTGTAATAACACCACGGCAAGCTAGCGCCGCTCTTCGTGTGTTCCCGTGCAAAGGTTAGACGATGGAGAGAAGAGAGAGATTACAGACCTGGGACCCACCAGTAAGTGAGTCAATGGCCATGCACGTGTTGACGAGGCACTCCCTCTACTCTACTCAACATAATACTGTATAAAATCAAGTTATGGGACAAAGCCAACAACCGTTGTTGTTTCAGGCTATTGACTTACGCTTTGTAGTCCAGGTTGCCAGTTTGAATCTCGTCTTTCAGATTTGTTAGTTTTAGGTCCAAATTTGATTAATGACAAGTGGGACCCCCGTGTGTTGTTCCGATATTTCAGTGTAGGATGGTTTTTTTGAACAAACACTTTGCACGGTTAGACAAGTAACGGCACGAGTTACACGTATTTTGCAAGTTTACGAACAAAAATGGCAGCGACATAGAATATCACACGCACCCCGCAGCTTAGATGCTATGGTGATATGAGTTTTTACACCGTTGGAAGTGAGATCCAATGGCTTGGGAGTAGTCTTTGTAATTATGCGCAATTTCCAAACTCTCCAAAGGGTTTTTTTGCAAATAAAACATTCAGGCCTCATGTGTGCCGCTGCATCTTGGATCCAACGGCTCCTCGTTGCTCATATTATGTGCTCCCCGTAGCTTAATTACCCTCTACGGTGATATGAGCATCTAGGTCGTATGATCAGCGATCATATATTCATATGGCACATGCGTGGTACTTGTACTTTCTGCGCAATTCCCAAACTCTCTCAGCCGTATATTGCAAAAACATTCAAACCTCCTACTGTGGGCCGTTAGATCTTCGTGAACTCGTATCACCATAGAATCTACGGTGCGGGAGCACCTCATATTCTCCCGTGCGAGAAAACATAAGGTGCTCTCACAGCTTGGATGCTATGGTGATACGAGCTTCGAGGTCTTTTGATCTGAGATCCAATGGCATATGAGCAGTCTTTGTGCTTGTAAGCAGTGGCCGAACTCTTTGGGGGCTTTTCTGCAAAAAACCATTCAAACCACCGAGGAGGTGTTGGGTCACAAATCCAACAGCTCCGAAGAGCTTGTATCACCAAAGCATCTAAGGTGCGGTAGCACATGATATTCTTACATACAGGAGAATATGATGTCCTCCTTCATCTTAGATGCTACGATGATACGAGGTTCGAGGTCATTGCATATGGGATCCAAGGGCATCTGAGTAGTTTTTGTACAAATTGTTTGGAATCCTCAAAGTCATCAAGGTTTCCTGTAAAAATATTAAGACATCATGTGAGCTGCTATATCTCAGGTCTACAAGCTCCAAGCAACTCGTATCGGCATATAGCATCTAAGGTATGGGGGCACATGATATTCTCCCGGAGAGGAGGGGTGGGGGTGCACAACCAATCAGTGGTTGGGAGGGTGGGGACAAATATAATATAAACAACCCTAAACAGACTTCACAATTTTATCTAAGGTCGAGGGGTTGACCCCCGACAATCATAGCTCCGCCTAATTAAACACAACATTTGCATGTACTGTAGTACTAGACTTAATATTCATGTTTCGGTTTCATGTTTGTTTTAAATATTGAATTGAGGACCATGCATGTCTTACATTTTAATCCCTTCGTTCCTAAATATTAGTATTTTAGAGATTTCAAATGGACTGGCACATACGGATGTATATAGACATATTTTAGAGTGTAGATTCACTCATTTTCCTCTGTATGTAGTCGCTTGTTGAAATCTCTAAAAGACTAATATTTAGGAACAAAAGGAGTATTTTTGAATTCATGTCATACATGCATGGTTTGGAAAAATAGATGCACTATACTTATTGGATTGTTGTTGTGTTCGTGTGTGGGTGTCTGTCTCTCTCTCTCTCTCTCTCTGTGTGTGTGTGTGTGTGTGTGTGTGTGTGTGTGTGTGTGTGTGGTCATATGCTTGATACATACAAAGTTTTCTCACCTCCATATTGTTCATCTTTTAAATTTGAATTTGCATTGAAAAACTTACTAGGGATACCATGGAATGTGAAATCCACGTTGAGATCACTATATCACAAACTCACTCTAATTCAATAACTCGTTATAAATCAATTACCACGTTGAGATTAGTATATGCAAGGAAAATACGGGCATTGTAATACACATAGATTCGTTCAGCAATTTAAAAGGTTTCTTTCGTATTCTCAAATGGTAGGACCCAACGACGTACCAGCCAGACCTTGGCTTGTGTTGATCCTAAAAAAATAAAAAAAACCGGGCTCGTGTCCTTCCGGTGGCGTGCGTGGTACGCACATTAGGCAACCCCAACCAGTCGAGCCTCCGCGTTTCAAGTCGAAATATCTGGCGGCCAAAATTCCAGCCCTAGGAAATTCCCCTCATGTCCCCGGTCCATAATGACTACCGATGAACAACGGAGGGACGCTTTAGTAACTAGACAATGTTAGACCATGACGAGCACGGTTCAATCCCCTCAGTCGCCGCTCGCCAAGGTCACCGGCCAACTGCATTGCCTAGTAGTACTACTACTACTACACCAGGATGAGCACAGAATTGGGCCCGTTTGTTCGTGCCTAGTACTTGAGTTAATATATCAAACAATGCACTAGTACGGAGGGATTATCCTTTTGATCTGCATATATAACTTGTCTGAAGTCTAACTAAGCAAAAAAATTGACCAAATCCTTTCTTAAGAAATACAACAGGACAGATGTATGGCTTGAAAATTTATTGCATGATGCAGGTTATGATGTTGTTTCGAATCCTGGATCTTAAATTTTAGAAAATCCAAAAGTGACCATAAATTCTTGAAACTGAGCATGGTCACATGATATGGCACAAATATTACTTCGTAAATTTTTTTCTTCAATTTGAGACAAGCTGGTTATGACAAGTTGCACAAATGAAGAGCCAAGGTATTTTGGAACAAAGACTTGTCACGTTAAGGCGAACACTTTCACTATTGAAACCGTGGGCGTTTACGTGCTGCCACGAGTCCCGCTTCTCATCGGCAGGTGTCGTCCGAGCAAGTGTGTGAGTCGACGGGAGGCGTGCGAGCAGACCGCTGCGCCGGCTGAAAGGGAGGCGTGCGAGCAGACCGCTGCGCCGGCTGACAGGGAGGCGTGTGAGCAGACCGCTGTGCACGCTCACCGGGAGGCGAGCCCTTTGACCAGGCTCCGCCGCCCACCTTTGTCCCAACTACTCCCACTTTTAATGTCGTCGGCGCCGCAGTTTAAAATCAACCCCGCACTACCCGGTATCGCTACAATCTTCTCTCTTCCTCTCCGATTCTCCTGTCGTCTACCTCCAACCAGCCTGACCTAAACGTATGCCATGCCGCATCACGATGGTCTGCCCCTTAGTCTTCCAGATTCCTGAGGAAGACACCCAGCCGGAGTCTCAAGAACATAAGGCACTTTGGGACGAGCTTGAACTGGCCTTGCGGGAAGACACCGCGCCTGTCCCCGCTCGCGTTTCGGCTCCCATCGCCCCGACAGCACCAGCGCCCATCCCTGTGGAATTGATGGGCTGGGAGCCGCACATTGTCGCGAGCTTCATGCCACGGGGTTCCACGAGGTCCCCGCCGACTTTCACGCGCCCGTGCACCTGCCAGCGCATGCGCCTGCACGTGCACTGACACGCACGCCCGTGCCGGTGCCCGTGCACCTGCCAGCGCATGCGCCTGCGCGTGCACTGACGTGTGCGCCCGTGCCGGTGCTCGTGCACACGAATGTCTCCGCCACGCCGTTTGTCGTGGGTTTGTCACGGCAGATGTCCTAGTGAAAGGACTTAGTCGTGGAGCCATCGCAACGGGTTAACTCGAAGGGGTTAAAGCGGACGCAAGGACACAGAGTGTTATACTAGTTCGGCCCCTTTGATGAAGGTAAAAGCCTACGTCTAGTTGTGATGGAATTGATGTGTTTCGAGGGCTGGGGAGCAATAAGCTTCGCCTAAACCTCGAATTGTTGTTGTCTGTCTCTAAACCGTCGTCGGGTCGTCCCCTTATATACACGGGTGACGCCCGTCAGTTTACAAAATCCCAACCTCCGGTTCATAAACGTGCCCGGGTTAGTCTCTCTATTCCTAACTTACAATGCAAGTTTACCTCAGGCCGGTTTACGGCCATAAACCTTTAAACCAATTATAGGCCTTGGGCCCTTCTATTTCTCCTTGGGCTTTAACATCTTGGGTCCATTGACGGAGCTAACCCGGGCCCTGTAGGCCGGTTTATCCCAAATAGCAATATCCCCAACATTAGGCCCCAGATTGATTTGAACAGGTTCATGTCAATCCTTAATAAAAAATTCTGTCTTCAAATGTCTTCCAGTAACTGTTAAACCGCCGTTCCATCGTCTCCTCTTGCTGCTGTAAACCGATATGACGTCAGCACAAAGTTACCGTTTCTTTTTACTAAATCCGCAATAATCAAGGCGACAGCTGGGCTCCCGAAATCACCGGCTCCTGGATTCGCGCGCCTGGCACGCGCACCGCGCTTTATAAATAGGACTAGAAGGCCATCTTCCTTTCCTCCCTTTCGTCCCCTTCTTCTTCGTCTTCCTCGCGACTCAGACTCCGGAGCTCCGCCGCCGCCGTCAACTACTGCATCAACTCAGGCCGCTGCATCAACCTGACCGGACCAGAGTACCGCGGCGACCCTCTGCATCCGTTTGGATCCCGGTAAGGCTCCTGTTCTTCTTGCTTTAGATCTGTTCTAGGGTTCATCATCCCTATCCTGCCACTGTTCATTGTTCATCTCCATAGCAAGTTTTTGTGAACAGATTATGATACTTATATTGTGATTTGTGGTCACTCTCAGTATTCGCCATAAATCTGTACTCATCTCCTTAGATCTCACTCATTTCCCTGCTTATCGAACTTGTGCTGTTCTGCTGCGAGCCAAACCTCATATTTTTACTTCTTTTTTGCCCTAGTTGTAGATCCATTGTTTTGAAAGAATCAGTACGGGATCTGTTTCTGCTTTCATATTCATAACTGTTAGATCTGGTCGGTTTAACTTTTAGCAGAGCGAACAATCCAAACTATATATCCATTAGTCCCCTTGATGAACCGCCAGATGATATCATTCTAGATAACTCCGGTCTATATAAGAGCATCTTCGGTTTACAATCACGCCTGTTCTCAAACCGGAATACCTTTGTCTTGTAGATTTCCTCATGGCAAAACAGATATACGAATGCAACTGGGTTCCCTCTCGCATCACCGAGACCCAATTAAACAACTTAGTTCTGACTGGCGCCTTGAGTAGCAAAAATGCCATCCATTGGAGGGTTCCAGGGAATGAATGTCCTCCTACCCCACAGGAAGGAGAAGTTGTTGTGTTTGCGGATCACCTGGCCCGGGGCTTTAATCCACCCAGTTCAAAATTTTACCGGGACGTCGTGGCTAATTTTTAGTTACGCCCACAAGATGTTGGTCCAAACTCAGTCACGAATATCTGCCATTTTCAAGTGCTTTGTGAGGTGTACTTCCAGGAGGAACCTACTGTAGAGTTGTTCCGAGACTGTTTTCATTTAAACCGACGTACTGAATTCACCGATGGCCCTAACATGGAATTGGGTGGTATGGCGATTCAAAAGAGGAAAGAAGTGACTTATCCTCACGCCAAGCTGCATAGTCATCTGCAAGAATGGAATCACACTTGGTTCTATTGCAAAGATACTTCCCCTGCTGAAGAAAATCCTCTGCCTGGCTTCCGTCCAGAGAGACTTAGCAATACACACCCCTTCCCCCCAAGGCTAACCGCCAAAGAGAGGAGTAAATATGCCCCTCAACTGTCCAAGCTCAGAGCCTTCATGGCTAACGGTTTAACAGGAGTGGATCTTGCCCGTTGCTGGATTTCATGGAGTATCCTGCCCCTTAGTGTCCGCTCCGGTTTAATGTGCAAATACACGGGCCAGGTTAATGATCCTTTGAGGCACTGCAACATTCAGCTGACGGAAGACGAAGTTACTGAAGCTGTGAAAAAGATGCTGAATGAACCGGAATATGTTTGCGCCCGAACCGGCCTGCTTCCCTTTTGTGCTACAAATAAACCACCTGCTGTAAGCATCTCACCTCTGTTTGTTATAGAATTTATGATCTCCTTATATGTATACTGTTAACTCCAATCCTTTCTGAAACAGGGAGATGATCCGTTTTGGAGCAAGAAGCTTCTTCAAGAGCCAATAGAAAAGGTAACCCGACCCAAAACAAGGGTGAAGAAGCCTGCTCAGAAGAAAAGGAACACCGCTTCCTCTACCCCGGAATTAGATGAGGATGATGTGGGTAATCCGGACCTTGAGGTAGACCTTGATTCAGTTGGCTTACTTTTTATACGCCTTATTGATGATGATATTTGTCAGGACGACGCTGAAGCGAGTAATGCTGAAGGCCCAGAGGTAACTATTCTTTCTTCTGATCCAGTCCCTTTGCCTTTGAAAAAACCTCGCCAAGCAAACCGGAAAGTTAAATTTTCTCATCCCCTTGCTTACTTGGATCCCAAATTTCTTGTGAAGACCCAGCAACATGAAGCTCGTCGCACCACCCGGCATAGTGGCCAGGTAGTTACCTCCGCCAGTTTACCGAACAGCCCGGTTCGGAAACGCCGCTCAGAGGTCTCCGATTTATGCGCTAGCTTTCCTCCTAAAGCAGGTTAAATTCGTCAGCCTCTTAATCCATCTGACTCCGATTATCAGGTCACTTCCCATTCATCTTCTGGTGAATCTTCAGCCACTCAACTGCCACCGCTAAAGACAGTTATTGGGTAAGTTGGACCGATCACAACATATTTCCATATGGGTTTTTTTAACTTACACCGTTCTTCAATCTTTGGGTCTCTCCCAGGGCTAAACCTAGACCGAGCAAGAAGGCTCGTCTGGATAATCCGGCCGAAGGAACTGCCGCTCCTGAACCGGAGAAAACTCCTGGTGCTGATGCTCTAGTTCGTGAAGACATTCAGAATTATCCACCTCCACAAGATGACGCCTATGCTGAAGAAAGGCCTACCAATCCTGCCAGCCATACCGATCAGCCTGCCAGTCCTGTTCGGGTTGAGGAATCCATCCACCCTTCTGGAACTGTTGATAAACCGACAGTGCCAATGCAGAGCAGCGATTCCAAAGATGATGATGTTGTGATTACCGGCATTGGTCGCTCTGAACAGGGGAACTCTGCTACCTTAGCCAAGCATACTACTAAGGAAGAAATCTCGGCCATAAAGGGCAAATGGGACATTGATTCCTCAACGTATGCCGCTTTAAGCGCCCAAGATCTTTATTCTGGGTATCTGAACCGACTGTATACCAGTCGCGATTATGAAGCTGGCATGATCAGGATGATGAAAGAAAAACTTGAGGTAACTCTCTTGTGCTTCATTCTATTGCAACTTAGCTTCTCAATTTCTTCCAACCCGAGATGGTAACCCGAATCATACTGCCTTGACAACCAAGGTCTGGTTTGATAAAAACAGGGCTTCAACATAGGTCGTAACCAGAAAACATCATCAAATAACCATTAGCCCCCAAGTGCCAAGTTTAAATACTTGTATTAATCTTGGGACTTTTGTAATGTAAAACATGCGTTAAGATCAAGTACGCATTAGCCCCCAAGTATCGAGCACATAACTTGCTTGTGTGGTTGATACTTCCAAACCGTGCAATATTTTCTAAACACTGCTGATGACCTGCTGCAGGCGGATCTGAAGACCAAAGAGAAACAAGTCTCGGACCTTCAGGAAATCCTAAAAACCCAGCAGGCTGAAACTGCAAAAGCGAAGGAAGAATTGACCAATGCCTTAAACGTTATGGAACAGCTGAAAGAAAGCCGCAAAAAGGAACAAGCTGATTGGGCTACAGAAAAGGCTCTTTTGATTAAAAGGGCTGAAAATGCCGAAGCTGCTCTCAAACCGGTGGTTGATGAATTATCCACCGTAAAGCGACAAATACACTCCATGACCTCTGCCGTCTTTGGTAAATTTCTTTCGACGCCCTTCCTCCAATTTGCACCTTGTCTGCTATATCCTATGTCCGGTTTGTAATCCATCTTGAAACACTGCAGGCACACGTATTGGACACTTGGGTTCTGATGTGCGGATGAAACTCAAAGCTGCTTATACTTTGATTGAACAGTTGTATACCGGAGCACAGAGAGTTATCACCACTGCATCGCATAACAACCCCGCACCGTCTCTGATTCAAGACACGTTAAAAAGGTTATCCATGCTTCCTGCCTGGATTGAAGAGTTAAAAAGATCAGCTGCTCGAACCGGAGCCATCACTGCCTTGATCCGGGCCAAAGCATGGGTACCAGACTTTGATCCTGTCGAAGCGGCACAAGGATACCCCAGCTTGAAAGAAGACGGTTCAGATTTCGGCGAAAATGACTTGAGGGCGATAAACCGGGCGGTGCGCCCCCTAGCTTGTCAATTGGCTGAAGAAGCAGATCTGACACATTATCAGGCCCAATATGATAACCAGAACAAGCGAGTAGCTGCCCCAATCCCTGAAGCGGAAAACCTTATTCCTCCAATCCGTAAGCATACCTACGCCCCTGACATTGAACCGTCTTTGCTGATTCATGAAGAAGCTGTCTTTCAAGCGTTAATGGGAATCGACTGGACCACTGCTGATTTCCAGCCAATGGGTAGCCATGAGGAGGCTTAAGCGGCGCAGGATGATCCACAACCTTCGAACCGAGGCGGCGAACAGGCGTAATCAAAGCTCCGGTTCACCTTAATTGGTGACGTTAACCCGTCAAAAACAATATATTCAGGCACTACGCTGCCTTGTAATAAGATAGTTAATACCTCTGCCTTTGAATGCGCCTTTGTGCACGGGTACTGATGCCCTTGCCATGACTTTTTCCAACTTGTGTTTCCTGTCTTTATTGGGTACAAAGGACGGTCTTTCGACCATACGAACCGTGCTGCGCCTTTGCCAAACCGGGCAACTTGCCTCCGGGTTAAAAAATGGACCAGGCTGTGTCAGCTGAATCGGTTTAAAAGTATTTGTCGTTCCAAAGAACAAAGACACCACGAGAAGGAAGATAACAAACAACCAAATACGAGAGGAAACGCAATAGTAAAACGCGTGCAAATGGTGGTTGCTATGAACCATCCAGAAGGCATTACCATCGTCAAGACAAAAAAAAACAAGCCCCCAAGGGGTGTAGCTACGGTTTAAGTCGACTAGGTTCCTAACTGAATCGTGGCAAATATGCCGGTCAAATGGCATTGCATTGGTTCGGATTCGACCAAGCCCCCAAGTGACTCAGTGGCCTAGGGCCGATCAAGTGGCATTGCATTGGTTCGGACACGACCAAGCCCCCAAATGACTTATTGGCTGTTTAAAAGCCGATCAGAAGGCATTACCATCATCAAGACATGACCGAGCTCCCATAAGGTGTAACTATGGTTCAAGTCGATTAGGTCCCCAACTGACTTAGTGGCAAATGTGCCAGCCAGAAGGCATTACCGTCGTCAAGACATGACCAAGCTCCCCGGAGGTGTAGCTACGGTTCAGGTCGACTAGGTCCCCAACTGACTTTGTTGATCTTCTGTGAAGCGACCTCAAGGGGTAAACCGGAGGTTGCCCTAAAGCGAATCAACTCCGTGTAACCACGCATGATGTGAAGAAAAACAGAGACACCGCTTTACTCGAGGCTCCGGTTAATTATATTGATCATAATATATACATGGTCATGATATGTACATAAGCAGAGCCCAAGGCTCATGTATAGTAAGGCCGAAGATGAGCTATGTTCCACGGCCTGCTGGTCTCCTCCTCTGATGTGCGTGAATCTTTGCGCTCTCGAATATCAATCAGGTAGTATGACCCATTATTCAGATTCTTGCTGACCACAAAAGGTCCTTCCCAAGGCGGGGATAATTTATGCATATCAGACTGATCCTGGATGAGCCGGAGCACCAAATCCCCCTCCTGAAAGGTTCTGGTTCTAACCCGACGGCTGTGGTAACGGCGAAGATCTTGCTGGTAAATCGTTGAACGGGCAGCTGCTAAGTCACGTTCCTCATCCAACAAATCAAGAGTGTTCTGCCGTGCCTGCTCGTTGTCCGCTTCAACATAAGCTGCCACACGAGGTGAATCATGTCGTATATCACTTGGGAGAACCGCCTCTGCTCCATAGACCATAAAAAACGGCGTAAACCCCGTGGATCTATTAGGCGTGGTGTTGATGCTCCATAATACAGACGGTAGCTCCTCAACCCAACAACCCGGCGTCCTCTGCAAAGGGACCAGAAGCCGGGGTTTGATACCTCTCAAGATCTCTTGATTCGCTCGTTCTGCTTGACCATTAGATTGTGGGTGAGCTACAGAAGAAACATCAAGCCGTATATGCTCACGTGCGCAGAACTCTTTCATGGCACCTTTGGATAGATTGGTACCATTATCTGTGATGATGCTGTGTGGAAAACCAAACCGGAAGATCACTCTCTTTATAAACCGAACCGCCGTGGCTGCATCACATTTATTGACAGGTTCTGCCTCCACCCACTTTGTAAATTTGTCAACCGCCACCAATAGGTGGGTCTTCTTATCTTTGGAACGTTTAAAAGGCCCAACCATATCGAGCCCCCAAGTCGCAAACGGCCAAGTAATTGGAATCATCCTCAATTCTTGAGCTGGTATGTGCGCTCGTCTAGAAAATTTCTGGCAACCATCACATAGCCTGACCAGGTCTTCTGCATCAGCATGAGCAGTTAACCAGTAGAAAGCGTGGCGGAACGCTTTAGCCACCAATGATTTTGAACCGGCGTGGTGGCCGCAATCCCCTTCATGTATTTCACGTAATATTTCGCACCCCTCCTCAGGGGATACGCACCGTTGCAGCGCTCCGGACACGCTGCGATGATGTAGCTCCCCTTTGAGAATGGTCATAGACTTGGACCGCCGTACTATCTGCCGAGCCAAGATTTCGTCCTCTGGCAACTCACCCCGGTTCATATATGCCAGATAAGGAAGCGTCCAATCCGGGATGACGTGAAGAGTCGCCACTAACTGAGCCTCCGGATCAGGAATAGCTAACTCCAATTCACCGGGGAGCTGTACCGATGGGTGATACAATACATCCAAGAAAACATTGGGTGGGACCGGTTTATGCTGAGAGCCCAAGCGGCTTAAAGCGTCCGCTGCCTCATTCTTTCTGCGGTCCACATGGTCCACTTGATAGCCTTTGAAATGCCCTGCCACCATATCTACTTCACGACGGTATGCAGCCATGAGCGGGTCCTTAGAATCCCAGGTGCCAGATACTTGCTGAGCCACTAGATCCGAATCACCAAAGCACCTAACTCGGCTCAGATTCATCTCTTTAGCCATCCGAAGACCATGAAGCAAAGCTTCATACTCAGCCGCATTGTTTGTACAGGGGAACATTAAACGGAGGACATAACAAAACTTGTCTCCTCGTGGGGAAGTTAAAACGACTCCAGCCCCCGAGCCTTCCAATTGTCTGGATCCGTCAAAATGAATAGTCCAATATGTGTTATCTGGCTTCTCCTCAGGTGCTTGTAACTCTGTCCAATCGTTTATGAAGTCGACAAGTGCTTGTGACTTTATGGCCGTCCGGGGTACGTATCTTAAACCGTGCGACCCAAGCTCGATAGCCCACTTGGCAATCCGACCGGTCGCCTCCCGGTTCTGTATGATGTCACCCAAAGGAGCAGAACTGACCACGGTGATGGGGTGCCCTTGAAAATATTGCTTCAGCTTCCGGCTTGCCATAAAAACACCATATACCAGCTTCTGCCAATGCGGATACCTTTGCTTGGACTCGATAAGCACTTCGCTGATATAGTAAACCGGACGCTGAACCGGATACTCCTTCCCAGCCTCCTTGTGTTCTACCACTATCACCACGCTGACCGCTCTGGCGTTCGCAGCAACGTATAACAGGAGTGGCTCTTTATCAACGGGGGCTGCCAATACTGGCGGATTGACTAACTGTCGCTTCAAGTCCTCAAACGCTTTATCAGCCTCCGGACTCCAGACAAATTGATCTGTCTTCTTGAGCATTTGATACAAGGGGATCGCCTTTTCACCGAGGCGGCTGATAAACCGGCTTAACGCAGCAATCCGCCCGGCCACGCGCTGAACATCATTGACGCATTTCGGTTTGGCTAGGGAGGTGATGGTTGTGATCTTTTCCGGATTGGCCTCAATTCCTCTATGAGACACTAAGAATCCCAACAATTTGCCTGCAGGTACACCGAAAACACATTTAGCTGGGTTGAGCATCATTTGGTACACCCTCAAGTTATCGAAGGTTTCCTTCAAATCGTCAACCAGGGTCTCCTTCTTTCGTGACTTGACCACAATGTCATCCACATAGGCATGTACATTACGACCAATCTGTTCACGGAGGCAATTTTGCACACACCGCTGATAAGTAGCCTGCGCACTCTTGAGCCCGAAGGGCATAGAAACATAGCAGAAGGCTCCAAAGGGAGTAATGAACGCTGTCCTCTCCTGGTCCTTAACTGCCATCTTGATCTGATGATAACCCGAATAGGCATCCAAAAAACTCAAACGCTCGCAACCTGCCGTAGCATCAATGATTTGATCAATACGGGGGAGAGCAAAAGGATCCGTTGGACAAGCTTTATTCAAATCTGTGTAATCCACACACATGCGCCAGGTGCCGTTTTTCTTAAGAACCAGCACCGGATTAGCAAGCCACTCGGGATGAAAAACCTCAATAATAAAACCAGCTGCCAGGAGCCTGGCTACTTCCTCACCAATCGCTTTACGTCTTTCTTCGTTAAACCGGCGTAGGAACTGTTTTACCGGTTTATACTTAGGATCCACATTAAGAGTGTGCTCAGTGAGTCGCCTCGGTACACCAGGCATGTCAGACGGCTTCCATGCAAAAATGTCCCGATTCTCACGGATGAACTCGATGAGTGCGCTTTCCTATTTTGGATCCAAGCTTGCACTGACGCTGAACTGCTTGGACGAATCGCCAGGTACGAAGTCAACAAGCTTAGTTTCAGCAGCTGATTTGAACTTCAAGGCCGGATCGTGGTCCGTAGTTGGCTTCTTTAATGAAATCATGTCCTCCGGATCAACATTGTCTTTGTACTGCTTTAGCTCCTCCGTAGCACAAACCGATTCTGCATAAGTCGCATCTCCTTCCTCGCATTCCAAAGCGATTCGACGGCTCCCATGAACCGTTATAGTGCCCTTGTAACCCGGCATCTTGAGTTGCAGATATACATAGCAGGGCCGTGCCATAAATTTTGCATAGGCCGGTCGTCCGAACAAAGCGTGGTATGGACTTTGGATTTTAACCACTTCAAACATCAGCGTCTCTGATCTGGAATCATGACTATCGCCGAAGACCACTTCTAGGGCTATCTTACCAACAGGGTACGCAGACTTGCCAGGCACCACCCCGTGGAACACCGTATTGGTTGGTTTGAGATCCTTATCCACCAGTCCCATGCGACGGAAGGTCTCATAATACAAGATGTTAATGCTGCTTCCTCCGTCCATGAGTACCTTGGTGAGCTTGTAACCTCCCACCTGAGGCGCCACCACCAATGCTAACTGACCCGGATTATAAACCCTGGGAGGATGATCTTCTCGGCTCCATATGATTGGTTGTTTCGACCAGCGCAGATAGTGAGGCGTGGCCGGTTCAACAGCACTAACTGCCCGCCTCTGAAGCTTTCTATCCCGTTTATCCAAGCTTGTAGTAAAAACATGATACTGTCCACCACTCAACTGCTTCGGGTTGCTCTGATAACCTGATTGCTGCTGTTGCTGCTGGCTGTAACCACTTTGATTACCTTGATAATTTTGGTTGTTCTGTCCGCCCGGATTACCATTGAACCCTGGACCGGAATTTCCGCCGTCGTACCCTGATCCGGAACCTGAACCGCCGCCAGAGCCGTGATCATATTGGAAAATGTTTGAGCTTTTGAATTCCTTCATGATGTAACAATCCTTCCAAAGGTGGGTTGCTGGCTCCTCCTTTGTTCCGTGCTTCGGACAGGGCTGGTTTAAGAAAAAGTTCAAACGCTCCGGATTAGGACCGGGATTTCCGCGAAAACCTGGCTGTTTCCCCTTACGTCGCTGGCCCTTATTCTGTGCACTGGTGTTGGCCACAAAATCCACGCTCCCATCCAGTTTACGCTTACCTCCGCCTCTGTTGCCTGTTGGTTGATGCTGCTGGCCTTTGGTATTGCTATTCTTCTTTCCCTTCCCTGCTTTGTCGTCACCAGAGTCAGGATCCTTGGTACTATCAGAATCTGCATACTTCACTAAAGCGGTCATGAGCATTCCCATATCTGTGCAATCACGCTTCATCCGACCTAACTTTAGCTTCAAAGGGCCAAACCGACAGTTGCCTTCCAACAGCACCACGGCGGTGTCTGCGTTGATGCGATCTGATGAGTGCAAAACTTCTGATACCCGGCGTACCCAATGGGTAGTTGACTCCCCTTCTTGCTGAATGCAAGCTACTAGGTCAACTATCGACATTGGCTGTTTGCACGTGTCCTTGAAATTCTTGATAAACCGGGCTCGCAACTGGGCCCACGAATTAATGGAATTAGGCGGTAGGCTCTTTAGCCAAGTCCGGGCCGTCCCTTCTAACATCATGGTAAAATACTTCGCACACGCCGTGTCATCCACATCCAGCATCTCCATAGCCATCTCATAGCTCTCCACCCATGTCTCCGGAGGCTGATCCGCCGTGTAGTTTAGTACCTTGCGGGGGCCTTTGAAGTCCTTAGGCAGGCGTACGTTGCGCAAAGCGGGAACGAGGCACGGTACTCCCAAGGAACTAGAAGCCACCCCCGGTTCAATCGTAGCAGTTGGGAAGATAGGTGTAAGCTGACGAGCCTGATGCTGCGCTGCTAATCCGGCCTCCTGCGCACGGGCGCGATCCACCATCTCCTGAGCATTGTCGACGCCAGCCGGATTGTTGCCGCGGAGCGCTTCACGCCTGGCATTACTTGAAACAGCCGGCTCCTCCATGCGCCTGCTATAGCTCCTGCTGGGGCGAGGGGTGGAGTGAATTCGATCACGGCTTTGCGAATATGCTTCTTGTTGGGCCAAAGCGGTCCTAAGGAGCTCCTTGACTTGGCGTGTCTCTACATCCTGCGGTGAATCGCCTTCGATCGGAATGGCTTCCAACCGAGCTGCCGCCGCAACGAGGTTATCCATCGGGTTGGAATAATGGCCCGATGGTGTTGGCACGGCCTGTGGTGTACCAGTGTTGTGACGAGGCAGGTTCATTATACGGTGCTGAACCGGGGCGCCAACTGTTGCTTCCGCACGGTTTACCCCCGGCGGATTATTGGCCCCCGCTCCAGGGGTGTTGAAGAGATTTTTGGCATCGAGGGCTGCGGGCAATCGAGATCGGAATTTCCTCTTCAGGACTTCCTGGGATGCATTCTGGTCCATCATGAGCCTGTAAGCCTGTGCATATAAAGCGGCGCGCTCTGCCGTCATCCTGGCCTCTTCTGCTGCCAGCCCTGCTTTAGCTTGAGTGATCTGTTCTCTCACTTTGGCAATCTCGGCATTGTGAACCTCCTGATCCACCGGGTTGGCCTCCGCCATAAGCACTGCCAGTGCGTCAAACAGATCTGACAATACTTGGGCTGGTGAGTCCGCAGGGCCCCCTGCTCGCGCAGCCGTTGCCGCTGCCGATCCGGAGATCACTGCTGCCGCAGTTGATGAATGTGGCGCCGCCTGTGTTCCAGCCATGAAGATCCCAACTCGATTGGGCAGACCAGAGGGGTCCGGAATACTGTCGCCATCGGAGCTGCCCCCAATCCGATCATCTTGCAGCTGATATAGAGACTCGGTTTCCCCGGTTGACGTTTCATCGCCGGAGTAGATGGCGTTCGCCACCGGATTCGGATCCTTCCTCGTAGCTTTCTCCGTGGATGACTCCCACGAAGGCGCGCTTCCTGGTTGGTTTAACCAGGGTCGATCTCGTGTGCTGAGCTGTCTCGACGAGGTCGGTGCAGACGCCCAGCTCGGGGCCTGGTTCACCGATCTTGCCGATGAAAACATGGATGCCGCCAAAGGGGACCCGGTACCCGTACTCGATCGAGCCAGCGTCGGGGCCCCAGCCTGTGCTGTCGATGTAGAGTTTTCCGCGACGACTTTTGGTCATCCGGCCCACAGCGTAGCCCTCGAGTCCTTCAAAGCGGCCCTCCATGAACTTGAAACCATCTCGCGATAGCCCCACGGTGGGCGCCAACTGTCGTGGGTTTGTCACGGCAGATGTCCTAGTGAAAGGACTTAGTCGTGGAGCCATCGCAACGGGTTAACTCGAAGGGGTTAAAGCGGACGCAAGGACACAGAGTGTTATACTAGTTCGGCCCCTTCGATGAAGGTAAAAGCCTACGTCTAGTTGTGATGGAATTGATGTGTTTCGAGGGCTGGGGAGCAATAAGCTTCGCCTAAACCTCGAATTGTTGTTGTCTGTCTCTAAACCGTCGCCGGGTCGTCCCCTTATATACACGGGTGACGCCCGTCGGTTTACAAAATCCCAACCTCCGGTTCATAAACGTGCCCGGGTTGGTCTCTCTATTCCTAACTTACAATGCAAGTTTACCTCAGGCCGGTTTACGGCCATAAACCTTTAAACCGATTATAGGCCTTGGGCCCTTCTATTTCTCCTTGGGCTTTAACATCTTGGGTCCATTGACGGAGCTAACCCGGGCCCTGTAGGCCGGTTTATCCCAAATAGCAATATCCCCAACATTAGGCCCCAGATTGATTTGAACAGGTTCATGTCAATCCTTAATAAAAAATTCTGTCTTCAAATGTCTTCCAGTAACTGTTAAACCGCCGTTCCATCGTCTCCTCTTGCTGCTGTAAACCGATATGACGTCAGCACAAAGTTACCGTTTCTTTTTACTAAATCCGCAATTATCAAGGCGACAGCTGGGCTCCCGAAATCATCGGCTCCTGGATTCGCGCGCCTGGCACGCGCACCGCGCTTTATAAATAGGACTAGAAGGCCATCTTCCTTTCCTCCCTTTCGTCCCCTTCTTCTTCGTCTTCCTCGCGACTCAGACTCCGGAGCTCCGCCGCCGCCGTCAACTACTGCATCAACTCAGGCCGCTGCATCAACCTGACCGGACCAGAGTACCGCGGCGACCCTCCGCATCCGTTTGGATCCCGGTAAGGCTCCTGTTCTTCTTGCTTTAGATCTGTTCTAGGGTTCGTCATCCCTATCCTGCCACTGTTCATTGTTCATCTCCATAGCAAGTTTTTGTGAACAGATTATGATACTTATATTGTGATTTGTGGTCACTCTCAGTATTCGCCATAAATCTGTACTCATCTCCTTAGATCTCACTCATTTCCCTGCTTATCGAACTTGTGCTGTTCTGCTGCGAGCCAAACCTCATATTTTTACTTCTTTTTTGCCCTAGCTGTAGATCCATTGTTTTGAAAGAATCAGTACGGGATCTGTTTCTGCTTTCATATTCATAACTGTTAGATCTGGTCGGTTTAACTTTTAGCAGAGCGAACAATCCAAACTATATATCCATTAGTCCCCTTGATGAACCGCCAGATGATATCATTCTAGATAACTCCGGTCTATATAAGAGCATCTTCGGTTTACAATCACGCCTGTTCTCAAACCGGAATACCTTTGTCTTGTAGATTTCCTCATGGCAAAACAGATATACGAATGCAACTGGGTTCCCTCTCGCATCACCGAGACCCAATTAAACAACTTAGTTCTGACTGGCGCCTTGAGTAGCAAAAATGCCATCCATTGGAGGGTTCCAGGGAATGAATGTCCTCCTACCCCACAGGAAGGAGAAGTTGTTGTGTTTGCGGATCACCTGGCCCGGGGCTTTAATCCACCCGGTTCAAAATTTTACCGGGACGTCCTGGCTAATTTTCAGTTACGCCCACAAGATGTTGGTCCAAACTCAGTCACGAATATCTGCCATTTTCAAGTGCTTTGTGAGGTGTACTTCCAGGAGGAACCTACTGTAGAGTTGTTCCGAGACTGTTTTCATTTAAACCGACGTACTGAATTCACCGATGGCCCTAACATGGAATTGGGTGGTATGGCGATTCAAAAGAGGAAAGAAGTGACTTATCCTCACGCCAAGCTGCATAGTCATCCGCAAGAATGGAATCACACTTGGTTCTATTGCAAAGATACTTCCCCTGCTGAAGAAAATCCTCTGCCTGGCTTCCGTCCAGAGAGACTTAGCAATACACACCCCTTCCCCCCAAGGCTAACCGCCAAAGAGAGGAGTAAATATGCCCCTCAACTGTCCAAGCTCAGAGCCTTCATGGCTAACGGTTTAACAGGAGTGGATCTTGCCCGTTGCTGGATTTCATGGAGTATCCTGCCCCTTAGTGTCCGCTCCGGTTTAATGTGCAAATACACGGGCCAGGTTAATGATCCTTTGTTTTGGTTTGGGTTTCCCTCCGTTTTGCTTTTTGGTCATGTCATGCATTTCATATCATGTCATCATGTGCATCGCATTCGCATACGTGTTCGTCTCATAAATCCGAGCATCTTTCCCGTTGTCCGTTTTGCAATCCGGCGCTCCTATGTCCCCCGGTGTCCCTTTTACATTTCTTCGTGAGCGGGTATTAAACTTTCTCGGATTGGGCCGAGGTTTGACATGTGGCCTCGGTATAGCACCGGTAGACCGCCTGTCAAGTTTTGGGTCAATCGGAGTTCGTTTGGTACTCCAACGGTTAACCGGGTAACCGTGAAGGCCTCGTGTGTGTTGCAGCCCAACACCCCTTCAAAACAGCCCAATAACCCATCTAAAACACTCCCATGTCCTCCGCCGTTCGATCACGATCGCGTGGCCGAAAACCGTGCTCAATTTGGAGCTCCCTAACTCCTTCTACCTATAAAAACGTCTCCCCCTCCTCTAAATCCGGGCAAAAACCACCCTAACCCTAGATCCCCGTTGCCCCGCGCCGCCGGACGTGTCCGGTCCGCGCCGGACGAAATCCGCCGCCGCCCGCAGCCAACCGCAGTGCGACACGTGTCGCCTCCGCCGCCGTCTCCGCCGCCGGCCCATGAGCCCGCGCCAGGCCCGCGGGGCCCGTTCCGCCTCTCCCGCGCGCCGCGCCCCGCTGCTCCGCGCCGGCGGCCGTCGCCCGCCCGCGCCGGCGCCGCCTCGCCGCCTTCCGCCGCCTCGCCGTCGCCGCTCCGCGCCGCCGCGCGCCCCCGCCTCGCCGCCTCGCCCCGCCACCGCGCCGCGCCGCCTCTCCCGCGGCCTCGCGCCACAGCACCGCCGTCGCCGGCCAGATCCGATCGGATCCCGGGGTGGGTTGACTTTCTTCCCCCCCCCCCCCCCCCGAAATTTCTAAGTCCTATGATTATTGCATCATCATCACTTTCTCATCATGCCATAACTTCGCACCTGTAGCTCCGTTTTGCGCGTATAATATGTCAAATTGTTCGCCTCGTAGAGTACATAATTTTCTTCCATTGCATCATTTTCATTTGAGGTCATCTTGATGCCCGAAATGCTGTTAGAAGAAGGCTATTTGATGTTAGTTGCTGGATCTTATCTGAACATGCACTTTTGTCATTTTTGCCATGATTGATGTGTACCTTCTATGAAGTTCAGTCCTACATGAGTTTTGTAATATGCCATGTTACCTTTCCAGATAATTTTGCCATGTATTTTTGTGATCTTTGTGGTGACTAGCACAAGCATGCAAACTAGGGTACTTGATGTTGCTGATTTCAGAGACTTAGTGATTTCACCAAGTCCCTGACTGCTGTTATTTTCATGCCATGTATTCATCTTGTTTCTGAGAGATCTATGCATATTTTGAGCATTATCAGTAAGGATATTTTGAACTTGAGGTTTTGCTCTATGCATCCATGCCTTTGTTGGTATTTATGGAGTGCCATAGGTTGAGTCAATCGAGCTCTACTTTTGCTTCAAAATGTTGCTGGCAGATTATTTACGTGTTATTCGATTTTGCCAAGCTTGGTGTAGTTGATCCTTGCATGATATGGTGTTATTATTGCCATGTATAGTTCCTATGCCATGTCTTCATGAGGTATGCATGCTTAGTTTATCATACAATGCTCTGTAGTGAGTGCATCGAGCTCACGAACATGCTTACTCGTTATATGTTTCTGTCATGTCCAGTTTTTCTGCTAAGTCTGAAACCTGTAACGAAACTTGCTTATTTGACATGGGAGCAATAATATTTCCTGATCCTTTTTGGCTTATGGTCAGTAAGGGACTTTTGTCAAGTGCTTTGAGTAGATTCATGACATGTCTTACTTTGCTATGTTCTGATCCTGTAACATGTTGTTTCATTGCTCTAAACATGTTATCCTGATGTTAGTTTCTGCTATGTTGTTATTTTCACCAAGTCTGTGAGCCTGTTATCTTTTGCACTTTTGCCATGATTGTTTGAACCTGTTATGATGTGAATTAGACATAGCTCAGTGTTCATCTTTTATCGTGAATCTTGTGTAGATTACTGTCATATGCTTTGTTGATATGTTTGGGTGCAGTAGCTTAATTCCTTGTTGCTTGCTAAGTAGCATCATGCTGTTAATGGCAGATTCGTGTCATTCTTGTATTGCTCGTCATTTGCAAACCGTGCATCCGATTCCGGTGAACTTTATATCGATTTCAACCGAAATCACCTCACCTATCCAGTGGCATGCTTGGTTTGCCAAGATTATGCCTTGTTCATCTTTTTCCTTCCGGAGCATGCATATGCATTTCATATCACATCTAGCATATCATGCCATGTTTTGCATCATGTTGGTTGTGCATTGCATCGTGGTTGATATTTGTTCCTTTGCTTGTTCTCTTGTCTTGGGTAGAGCCGGGAGACGAGTACGTGAACGAGGATCCTGTTGAGAATGCTTTCGAGGACCAAGCTTTCGACAACTCTGAGAATCTTGCAGGCAAGATGACCATACCCTCGAAATCACTTCTATCTTTGCTTGCTAGATTGCTCGCTCTTTTGCTATGCCTATGCTGCGATACCTACCACTTGCTATATCATGCCACCCATATTTCCATGTCAGCCCCTAACCATCCATGTCCTAGCAAACTGTTGATTGGCTATGTTACCGCTTTGCTCAGCCCCTCTTATAGCGTTGCTAGTTGCAGGGGAAGATGAAGTTTGTTCCTTGTTGGAACATGGACTTGTTGTTCCTTGTTGGAACATGTTTACTTGTTGGGATATCACAATACCTCTTATTTAATAAATGCATCTATATACTTGGTAAAGGGTGGAAGGCTCGGCCTTATGCCTGGTGTTTTGTTCCACTCTTGCCACCCTAGTTTCCGTCATACCGGTGTTATGTTCCCGGATTTTGCGTTCCTTACACGGTTGGGTGATTTATGGGACCCCCTTGATAGTTCGCTTTGAATAAGACTTTTCCAGCAAGGCCCAACATTGGTTTTACCATTTGCCACCTAAGCCTTTTTCCCTTGGGTTCTGCAGACTCAAGGGTCATCTTTATTTTAACCCCCGGGCCAGTTCTCCTTCGATTGCTGGTCCAAACTAGAGCCACTTGCGGTGCCGCCCCGAGGCAACTTGGGGTATCTTCAGTTGCCGTACGTAGTGTTCATCCGGATGTGCCCTGAGACCGAGATATGTGCAGCTCCTATCAGGATTTGTCGGCACAATCGGGCGGCTTTGCTGGACTTGTTTTATTGCTGTCGAAATGTCTTGTAGTCCGGGATTCCGAGATTGATCGGGTCTTCCCGGTACAAGGAATATCCTTCGTTGACCGTGAGAGCTTATCATGGGCTAAGTTGGGACACCCCTGCAGGGTATTATCTTTCGAAAGCCGTGCCCGCGGTTATGAGGCAGAAGGGAATTTTTT
The DNA here is from genome assembly GCA_032464435.1 of Aegilops umbellulata. NCBI lineage: Eukaryota > Viridiplantae > Streptophyta > Magnoliopsida > Poales > Poaceae > Aegilops > Aegilops umbellulata. Next base: position 356,250,645 of record CP136054.1, on the reverse strand, counting down.
GATGTCCGGTTGTAGAAAACCCGAAGTTGACCTTAACTAAAAACATCAACCGCGTGTGTAACCATGATGGTCTCTTCTCGGCGGGGTCCGGGAAGTGAACACGGTTGTTGGAGTAATGTTTGACGTAGGTTGTTCCAGGATCACTTCTTGATCACTTCTAGTTTCATGACCGTGCTTTGCTTCTCTTCTCGCTCTCTTTTGCGTTGTAGCCACCATATTGTTGGGGAACGTAGTAATTTCAAAAAAATTCCTACGCACACGCAAGATCATGGTGATGCATAGCAACGAGAGGGGAGAGTGTTGTCTATGTACCCTTGTAGACCGAAGCGGAAGCGTTGACACAACGCAGAGGAAGTAGTCGTACGTCCTCCTCGCGATCCGACCGATCCCAGCACCGTTACTCCGGCGCCTCCGAGTTCTTGACACATGTACAGCACGATGACGTTCTCCGGGCTCCGATCCAGCAAAGCTCTCGGGGAAGAGTTTCGTCAGCACGACGGCGTGTTGACGATCTTGATGTGTTAGCGACGCAGGGCTTCGCCTAAGCACTGCGACAATATGACCGAGGTGGAATATGGTGGAGGGGGGCACCGCACACAGCTAAGGAACGATCTCAAGGATCAACTTGTGTGTCTTGGGGTGCCCCCTGCCCCCGTATATAAAGGAGCAAGGGGGGAGGGCCGGCCGGCCCTAGAGGCCCGCCAAGGGAGGGGGAGTCCTCCTCCTAGTGGGAGTAGGACTCCCCTTTCCTAGTCCAACTAGGAGGGGAAAGGGGGAAGGAAAGAGAGGGAGAGGGAGAGGGAAAGGGGGGGCCGCGCCCCCCCCCCCCACTCCTTGTCCAATTCGACTCCTCATGGGGGGGCGCGCGCCACCTCCTGGCGCAGCCCTCTCTCTTCCCTCATGGCCCAATAGGCCCATTACTTCCCCGGGGGGTTCCGGTAACCCCTCCGGCACTCCGGTATTATCCGAAACCACTCGGAACCATTCCGATGTCCGAACATAGCCGTCCAATATATCAATCTTTATGTCTCGACCATTCCGAGACTCCTCGTCATGTCCATGATCATATCCGGGACTCCAAACTCCTTCGGTACATCAAAATGCATAAACTCATAATAACTGTCATCGTAACCTTAAGCGTGCGGACCCTACGGTTCGAGAACAATGTAGACATGACCGAGACACGTCTCCGGTCAATAACCAATAGTGGGACCTGGATGCCCATATTGGCTCCTACATATTCTATGAAGATCTTTATCGGTCAGACCGCATAACAACATACGTTGTTCCCTTTGTCATCGGTATGTTACTTGCCCGAGATTCGATCGTCGGTATCCAATACCTAGTTTAATCTCGTTACCGGCAAGTCTCTTTACTCGTTCCGTAATACATCATTCCGCAACTAACTCATTAGTTGCAATGCTTGCAAGGCTTATGTGATGTGCATTACCGAGAAGGCCCTGAGATACCTCTCCGACATTCGGAGTGACAAATCCTAATCTTGAAATACGCCAACCCAACAAATACTTTCGGAGACACCTGTAGAGCACCTTTATAATCACCCAGTTATGTTGTGACGTTTGGTAGCACACAAAGTGTTCCTACGGTAAACGGGAGTTGCATAATCTCATAGTCAAAGGAACATGTATAAGTCATGAACAAAAGTAATAGCAACATACTAAACGATCGGGTGCTAAGCTAATGGAATGGGTCATGTCAATCAGATCATTCAACAAATGATGTGACCTCATTAATCAAATAACAACTCTTTGTCTATGGTTAGGAAACATAACCATCTTTGATCAACGAGCTAGTCAAGTAGAGGCATACTAGTGACACTCTGTTTGTCTATGTATTCACACATGTATCATGTTTCCGGTTGATACAATTCTAGCATGAATAATAAACATTTATCATGAAATAAGGAAATAAATAATAACTTTATTATTGCCTCTAGGGCATATTTCCTTCAGTCTCCCACTTGCACTAGAGTCAATAATCTAGTTCACATCAGCATGTGATTTAAGAGCAATAGTTCACATCACCATGTGATTAATACCCATAGTTCACATCATCATGTGACCAACACCCAAAGGGTTTACTAGAGTCAATAATCTAGTTCACATCGCTATGTGATTAACACCCAAAGAGTACTAAGGTGTGATCATGTTTTGCTTGTGAGATAATCTTAGTCAACGGGTCTGCCACATTCAGATCCGTATGTATTTTGCAAATTTCTATGTCAACAATACTCTGCTCGGAGCTACTCTAGCTAATTTCTCCCACTTTCAATATGTATCTAGATCGAGACTTAGAGTCATCCAGATTGGTGTCAAAACTTGCATCGACGTAACCCTTTACGGCGAACCTTTTTGTCACCTCCATAATCGAGAAACATATCCTTATTCCACTAAGGATAATTTTGACCGCTGTCCAGTGATCTACTCCTAGATCACTATTGTACTCCCATGCCAAAATCAGCGTAGGGTATACAATAGATCTGGTACACAGCATGGCATACTTTATAGAACCTATGGCTGAGGCATAGGGAATGACTTTCATTCTCTTTCTATCTTCTGCTGTGGTCGGGCTTTGAGTCTTACTCAATTTCATACCTTATGACACAGGCAAGAACTCTTTCTTTGACTGTTCCATTTTGAACTACTTCAAAATCTTGTCAAGGTATGTACTCATTGAAAAAACTTATCAAGCGTCTTGATCTATCTCTATAGATCTTGATGCTCAATATGTAAGCAGCTTTACAGAAGTCTTTCTTTGAAAGACTCCTTTCAAACACTCCTTTATGCTTTACAGAATAATTCTACATTATTTCCGATCAACAATATGTCATTCACATATACTTGTCAGAATTGTTGTAGTGCTCCCACTCACTTTCTTGTAAATACAGGCTTCACCGCAAGTCTGTTTAAAACTATATGCTTTGATCAACTTATCAAAGCGTGTATTCCAACTCCGAGATGCATGCAGCAGTCCATAGATGGATCGCTGGAGCTTGCATATTTTTTTAGCACCTTTAGGATTGACAAAACCTTCTGGTTGCATCATATACAACTCTTCTTTAATAAATCCATTAAGGAATGCAGTTTTGTTTATCCATCTGCCAGATTTCATAAAATGCGGCAATTGCTAACATGATTCGGACAGACTTAAGCATAGATACGAGTGAGAAACTCTCATCGTAGTCAACACCTTGAACTTGTCGAAAACCTTTTGCGACAATTCTAGCTTTGTAGATAGTAACATTACTATCAACATCCGTCTTCCTCTTGAAGATCCATTTATTTTCTATGGCTCGCCGGTCATCGGGCAAGTCAACCAAAGTCCACACTTTGTTCTCATACATGGATCCCATCTCAGATTTCATGGCCTCAAACCATTTCGCGGAATCTGGGCTCACCATCGCTTCTTCATAGTTCGTAGGTTTGTCATGGTCTAGTAACATAACCTCCAGAATAGGACTACCATACCATTCTGGTGCGGATCTTATTCTGGTTGACCTACGAGGTTCGGTAGTAACTTGATCCGAAGTTACATGATCATCATCATTATCTTCCTCACTAATTGGTGTAGTAGTCACAGGAACAGATTTCTGTGATGAATTACTTTCCAATAAGTGAGAAGGTACAGTTACCTCATCAAGTTCTACTTTCCTCCCACTCACTTCTTTCGAGAGAAACTCCTTCTCTAGAAAGTATCCATTCTCAGCAACGAATGTCTTGCCTTTGGATCTGTGATAGAAGGTGTACCCAACTGTCTCGTTTGGGTATCCTATGAAGACATATTTCTCTGATTTGGGTTTGAGCTTATCAGGATGAAACTTTTTCACATAAGCATCACAACCCCAAACTTTAAGAAAAGACAATCTTTGGTTTCTTTGCCAAACCATAGTTCATATTGTGTCGTCTCAACGGACTTAGATGGTGCCCCTTTTTTTAACGTGAATGCAGCTGTCTCTAATGCATGATCCCAAAATGATATTGGTAAATCGGTAAGAAACATCACAGATTGTACTATATCCAATAAAGTACGGTTATGACATTCGGACACACCATTATGCTGTGGTGTTCCAGGTGACATGAGTTTGTGAAACTATTCCACATTGTTTTAACTGAAGACCAAACTCGTAACTCAAATACTCTTCTCCACGATCAGATCGTAGAAACTTTATTTTCTTGTTACGATGATTTTCCACTTCACTCTGAAATTATATGAACTTTTCAAATATTTCAGACTTCTTATTTCATTAAGCAGATATACCCATATCTGTTCAAATCATCTGTGAAGGTCAGAAAATAATGATACTTGCCGCGAGCCTCGGTACTCATTGGATCGCATACATCAGTATGTATTATTTCCAATAAGCCAGTTGCTCGCTCCATTGTTCCGGAGAACAGAGTCTTAGTCATCTTGCCCATGAGGCATGGTTCGCAAGCATCAAGTGATTCATAATCAAGTGATTCCAAAATCCCATCAGCATGGAGTTTCTTCATGCGCTTTACACCAATATGACCTAAACTGCAGTGCTATAAATAAGTTGCACTATCATTATTAACTTTTCATCTTTTTGGTTTCAATATTATGAATATGTGTATCACTAGGATCGAGATCCAACGAACCATTTTCATTGGGTGTGTAACCGTATAAGGTTTTATTCATGTAAACAGAACAACAATTTATTCTCTTACTTAAATGAATAACCATATTGCAATAAACATGATCAAATCATATTCATGCTCAACGCAAACACCAAATAACACTTATTTAGGTTCAACACTAATCCCTAAAGTATAGGGAGTGTGCGATGATGATCATATCAATCTTGGAACTACTTCCAACACCCATCGTCACCTCACCCTTAACTAGTCTTTGTTCATTCTGCAACTCCCGTTTCGAGTTACTACTTCTTAGCAACTGAACCAGTATCAAATACCGAGGGGTTGCTACGAACACCAGTAAAATACACATCAATAATCTGTATATCAAATATACTTTTGTTCACTTTGCCATCCTTTCTTATCCACCAAATACTTGGGGTATTTTCGCTTCCAGTGACCAATCCCTTTGCAGTAGAAGCACTTAGTCTTAGGCTTAGGACCAGACTTGGGCTTCTTCACTTGAGCAGCAACTTGCTTGCCGTTCTTCTTTGAAGTTCCCCTTCTTCCCTTTGCCCTTTACTTGAAACTAGTGATCTTGTCAACCATCAACGCTTGATGCTCTTTCTTGATTTCTACCTTCATCGATTTCATCATTATGAAAATCTTGGGAGTCGTTTTCGTCATCCCTTGCATACTATAGTTCATCACGAAGTTCTACTAACTTGGTGATGGTGACTAGAGAATTCTGTCAATCACTATCTTATCTAGAAGATTAACTCCCACTTGATTCAAGCGATTGTAGTACCCAGACAATCTGAGCACATGCTCACTAGTTGAGCGATTCTCCTCCATCTTTTAGCTATAGAACTTGTTGGAGACTTCATATCTCTCAAATCGGGTATTTGCTTGAAATATTAACTTCAACTCCTGGAACATCTCATATGGTCCATGACGTTCAAAACGTCTTTGAAGTCCCGATTCTAAGCCGTTAAGCATGGTGCACTAAACTATCAAGTAGTCATCATATTGAGTTAGCCAAACGTTCATAACGTCTGCATCTGCTCCTGCAATAGGTCTGTCACCTAGCGGTGCATCAAGGACATAATTCTTCTGTGCAGCAATGAGGATAAACCTCAGATCACGGATCCAATCCGCATCATTGCTACTAACATTTTTCAACATAGTTTTTCTCTAGGAACATATCAAAATAAACATAGGGAAGCAACAACGCGAGCTATTGATCTACAACATAGATATGCTAATACTACCAGGACTAAGTTCATGATAAATTTAAGTTCAATTAATCATATTACTTAAGAACTCCCACTTAGATAGACATCTCTCTAATCCTCTAAGTGATCACGTGATCCAAATCAACTAAACCATGTCCGATCATCATGTGAGATGGAGTAGTTTCAAGGGTGAACATCACTATGTTGATCATATCTACTATATGATTCACGCTCGACCTTTTGGTCTCCGTGTTCCGAGGCCATATCTGTTATATGCTAGGCTCGTCAAGTTAAACCTGAGTATTCCGCGTGTGCAACTGTTTTGCACCCGTTGTATTTGAACGTAGAGCCTATCACACCCGATCATCATGTGGTGTCTCAGCACGAAGAACTTTCGCAACGGTGCATACTCAGGGAGAACACTATTACTGTGATAATTTGGTGAGGGATCATCTTATAATGCTACCGTCAATCAAAGCAAGATAAGATGCATAAAATGATAAACATCACATGCAATCAATATAAGTGATATGATATGGCCATCATCATCTTGTGGTTGTGATCTCCATCTCCGCAGCACCATCATGATCACCATCGCCACCGGCGCGACACCTTGATCTCCATCGTAGCATCGTTGTCGTCTCGCCAATCTTATGCTTCTACGACTATCGCTACCGCTTAGTGATAAAGTAAAGCATTACAGGGCGATTGCATTGCATACAATAAAGCGACAACCATACGGCTCCTGCCGGTTGCCGATAACTCGGTTACAAAACATGATCATCTCATACAATAAAATTTAGCATCATGTCTTGACCATATCACATCACAACATGCCCTGCAAAAACAAGTTAGACGTCCTCTACTTTGTTTGTTGCAAATTTTACGTGGCTGCTACGGGCTTAAGCAAGAACCAATCTCACCTACGCATCAAAACCACAACGATAGTTTGTCAAATAGACTCCGTTTTAACCTTCTCAAGGACCGGGCATAGCCATACTCGGTTCAACTAAAGTTGGAGAAACTGACACCCGCCAGCCACCTGTGTGCAAAGCACGGCAGTAGAACCAGTCTCGCGTAAGCGTACGCGTAATGTCGGTCCGGGCCGCTTCATCCAACAATACCGCCGAACCAAAGTATGACATGCTGGTAGGCAGTATGACTTATATCGTCCACAACTCACTTGTGTTCTACTCGTGCAAATAACATCAAACCATAAAACCTAGGCTCGGATGCCACTGTTGGGGAACGTAGTAATTTCAAAAAAATTCCTACGCACACGCAAGATCATGGTGATGCATAGCAACGAGAGGGGAGAGTGTTGTCTACGTACCCTCGTAGACCGAAGTGGAAGCGTTGACACAACATAGAGGAAGTAGTCGTACGTCCTCCTCGCGATCCGACCGATCCCAGCGCCGTTACTCCGGCGCCTCTGAGTTCTTGACACACGTACAGCACGATGACGTTCTCCGGGCTCCGATCCAGCAAAGCTCTCGGGGAAGAGTTTCGTCAGCACGACGGCGTGGTGACGATCTTGATGTGTTAGCGACGCGGGGCTTCGCCTAAGCACTGCGACAATATGACCGAGGTGGAATATGGTGGAGGGGGGCACCGCACTCGGCTAAGGAACGATCTCAAGGATCAACTTGTGTGTCTTGGGGTGCCCCCCTGCCCCCGTATATAAAGGAGCAAGGGGGGAGGGCCGGCCGGCCCTAGAGGCGCGCCAAGGGAGGGGGAGTCCTCCTCCTAGTGGGAGTAGGACTCCCCTTTCCTAGTCCAACTAGGAGGGGAAAGGGGGAAGGAAAGAGAGGGAGAGGGAGAGGGAAAGGGGGGGCCGCGCCCCCCCCCCCTCCTCGTCCAATTCGGACTCCTCATGGGGGGGCGCGCGCCACCTCCTGGCGCAGCCCTCTCTCTCCCCTCGTGGCCCAATAGGCCCATTACTTCCCCGGGGGGTTCCGGTAACCCCTCCGGCACTCCGGTATTATCCGAAACCACTCGGAGCCATTCCGATGTCCGAACATAGCCGTCCAATATATCAATCTTTATGTCTCGACCATTCCGAGACTCCTCGTCATGTCCATGATCACATCCGGGACTCCGAACTCCTTCGGTACATCAAAATGCATAAACTCATAATAACTGTCATCGTAACCTTAAGCGTGCGGACCCTACGGTTCGAGAACAATGTAGACATGACCGAGACACGTCTCCGGTCAATAACCAATAGCGGGACCTGGATGCCCATATTGGCTCCTACATATTCTACGAAGATCTTTATCGGTCAGACCGCATAACAACATACGTCGTTCCCTTTGTCATCGGTATGTTACTTGCCCGAGATTCGATCGTCGGTATCCAATACCTAGTTCAATCTCGTTACCGGCAAGTCTCTTTACTCGTTCCGTAATACATCATTCCACAACTAACTCATTAGTTGCAATGCTTGCAAGGCTTATGTGATGTGCATTACCGAGAAGGCCCTGAGATACCTCTCCGACATTCGGAGTGACAAATCCTAATCTTGAAATACGCCAACCCAACAAATACTTTCGGAGACACCTGTAGAGCACCTTTATAATCACCCAGTTACGTTGTGACGTTTGGTAGCACACAAAGTGTTCCTACGGTAAACGGGAGTTGCATAATCTCATAGTCAAAGGAACATGTATAAGTCATGAACAAAAGCAATAGCAACATACTAAACGATCGGGTGCTAAGCTAATGGAATGGGTCATGTCAATCAGATCATTCAACTAATGATGTGACCTCGTTAATCAAATAACAACTCTTTGTCTATGGTTAGGAAACATAACCATCTTTGATCAACGAGCTAGTCAAGTAGAGGCATACTAGTGACACTCTGTTTGTCTATGTATTCACACATGTATCATATTTCCGGTTGATACAATTCTAGCATGAATAATAAACATTTATCATGAAATAAGGAAATAAATAATAACTTTATTATTGCCTCTAGGGCATATTTCCTTCACATATATGCTAGTCTCTTGCTGCAGCTCCACCCAACTATCCTTTCCTACCTATAAGCTTAAATAGTCTTGATCTCGCGGGTGTGAGATTGCTGAGTCCCCGTGACTCACAGATTCTATCACAACAGTTGCAGGTACCAACGATGCCAGTGCAGATGACGCGTCCGAGCTCACTTGGGAATTCGACGAGGAACGTGGCCGTTACTATGTGTCTTTTCCAGATGATCAGTAGTGGAGCCCATTTGGGGTGATCCGGGGATCTATTTAGCATTTGGGGTAGTCTTCTTTCATTTTGGTACCGTAGTCGGACCTTGAGTGTAATCTGGATGATGAATGTTTATTTATGTACTTGTGTGAAGTGGCGACTGTAAGCCAACTATGTATCTTTCCCCTTATTTATTACATGGATTGTGTGAAGATTACCTCACTTGCGACATTGCTTTCAATGCGGTTATGCCTCTAAGTCGTGCCTCGACACGTGGGAGATATAGCCGCATCGAGGGCGTTACAAGTTGGTAATCAGAGCCTTTCCCCGACCTTAGGAGCCCCCACTGTTTGATCGTCTTTAGTGGCCGAGTTGCGTCTAGAAAAATGTTTTGAGTCATCTAGGAACTATATATCGGAGAGTTTAGGAATTCTTTTTACTCCCCAATCCCTTCGACCTTCTGGTAAGGCATCCTGACGTAGAGTTTTGACTCTTCTCTTCTCAAATTTCACTAAAAAAAATTTAGGATCACGCGGGTATCTTACAATTGTTCTGATGGTTTTATGATGACAACATTGTCTTGGTTGCCTCCCGTCAGCAGGGGTTTTAGAGGAGTTGTCCCAGGGAGTTGAGCTCCGAGGTGTTGTCGTCATAATTTTATCGTTGCGGTTTTGGAATACCTGAGTTTAGTACGCCGACATCGAAAATCTCTTTTGTACAGTTGTTGGTGAGATAACCCTGATAGCCCAGTACTGAGGCGAGTGAGGGAGTATTGCCATGACTTGTATAACGGATGTTTTTTTCGAAGGTTGAGGTAGATGATTTCCGAGGATTTCTTGGTTATGTGTTAAAGGATGGATACAGCTGGATCTAGGTATTGTTAGTTTGGGTGATATATTTTGTGTCCCCTGTATCCCCAACACCTGATTGCATAACCAGAAAGTTTCGGGAATTTATAAGTGGGAATTCATGTAGCTCTAGCATTTCTTCCGCAGATATTTGGTTTGTGATTGGGTAATCCTTACCAAGTATTTGTTCACATCCGTACCTTGTTAATTTTATTCCATACCTTGTTCTAAGTGGCTTCTCAGCTTTGGAAGTGTGATGATTTACATTAGAATTCATTCGTTCATTCTTGTTCGGATGTTTATTGTGAAGACTATATGTTGCAATTTCGTTCCTTTGATTCAGCTTCAATATATATCTGTCAAGATGCTAATGGATGTCACCCTCTTCAGGATGGCTCCGCCAACGCGTCAGAATCCGGAATGCAATGAAGGGAATCAGGCTAACCCTCCGCCACCACCTCCGCCTCCGGAAGCTTGGCAGGCCCTGATGACTGCCACAAATGCCAATGCTCAGATTCTGATTCAGCTCTTGCAAGATCGCAACCAAGGTCAAGCTAATCAAGAGAATCAAGGCCAAGGGAACAATCAGCCGCACTTCGCTTCACTGAACCAGTTCCTTGCTAATCAGCCAAAGACCTTCAGCTACTGTGTCGAGGCCACAGACGTCGATGACTGGCTCATGGACATCAGCAAGCATTTCGAGTGCAGCAATGTCAGACCTGAGGACTTTGTCAAGTTTGCCTCTTTTCAACTCAAAGATCAAGCTGCTGAGTGGTTCCAGCAATACAAAGATTCCAGAGGAGGTCGTGTGATTACCTGGGATGATTTCCGCCGTGACTTCAAAGCGCACCACATTCCAGAAAGTGTTGTTGAGCTTAAGCGTGAGGAATTCCGCAATCTCAAGCAAGGCACCATGTCTGTCTATCAATACAACACTCAGTTCCAGAAGCTCTCTCGTTTTGCAAGGCAAGACATCCCTGATGAGAAGAGTATGATCTACCAATTCAGGCATGGTCTCAGAGAAGATCTGCAACTTGCTCTCGTGCTTTTCGAGCCATTAAAGTATGATGAATTCTACAACATGGCGCTGAAACAAGAAGCTGCTCAGCTCAAGTGTGAGGCATCTAAGAAGAGAGTCAGAGACGCAGCTCAGTCTTCTTCTTCTTCACTTGTGGCACCTAAGCAACAGAAGTTCTGGTTGCCTCCTCCTCCTCCGTTCCGTCAGCCTTATCAGCAGAAGAAGTCAAGTGGTCGTGGATCTTCCCATCCACCCAACCCTGGTTATCAGAACAAGTCTCAGAATCAAGCTTCAAGGCCAAGTGCTCCTTACCATCGTCCGCTCTCAGAGGTGACTTGTAACAAATGTCAACAGAAGGGTCACTATGCGAACAAGTGCTTCAACCAAAGGCGCCTTCTGCCTCCTCCTCCTGTGAAATCTTCCAGCAATGTAGTGGTCAAGCATAATCCTAAGCACGCCAAGGTGAACATGATGAATGCAGCTCAAGCGGAGGATTCTTCTGACGTGATCATGGGTAACCTTCCTGTTAATGATATTTCTGCAAAAGTCTTATTTGATACTGGTGCATCGCTTTCTTTCATTTCGAGACCTTTTGTTGCAAAGCATGAGTTTGTAACCGAAAAGATTCCTATTCCGTTGAAGATTGTGTCCCCGGGCAAGCAAATGACATCTAATGTTTGTTTCCCGGATGTTTCTATCAAGATGGGCGACTACAGATTCTTGTCTAAACCAATTGTTCTTGGTGATTCTGATATTGATCTTATTCTCGGGATGGACTGGCTTTCTAAGCACAAGGCTCAGCTTGAGTGTGCTGCCAGGGAAATCAAATTGACTCACTCTTCTAACGATGTGATCATCTATGCTTCTCATGATGATACCATTCGGTTGTTTTCTCTCAATGAGAATGGTGAAATGGAGGCCATCTCTCAGATTCCAGTCGTTTGTGAGTACCAAGATGTCTTTCCAGAAGAGCTTCCGGGTATGCCTCCCCGTCGGCCAGTTGAATTCGTTATTGATCTTGAGCCTGGCACGGAACCCGTTTGCAAGCGTCCTTACAAGCTTGGACCAGATGAGCTCAAGGGATTGAAGTTACAACTCGATAAACAAGAGCGTCTGGGTCTGATCAGACCGAGTTCTTCTCCTTGGGGTTGTGGTGTTCTTTTTGTCCGAAAGAAGGATGGCACGGACCGACTTTGCGTCGATTACCGTCCATTGAACAAGAAGACAATCAAGAACAAGTACCCACTTCCCAACATCAATGAGCTATTCGAGCAACTTAAAGGTGCTAAGGTGTTCTCCAAGCTTGACCTTCGTATGGGTTATCATCAGATTCCCATTCGTGAAGAAGATATTCCCAAGACAGCATTCAGAACTAGCTTCGGTTCTTATGAATATACTGTCATGTCTTTCGGCCTTGTCAATGCTCCTCCAGCTTTATCTCGCCTAATGAATTTCATCTTCAACCCCTACATCAACGAATTCGTCTTGGTCTATCTCGATGATATTTTGGTCTTCTCCAAGAATAAGGAGGATCATGCCAAACATTTGTGATTGGTACTCGACAAGCTCAGAGAGTACAAATTATATGCGAAGTTCTCCAAATGTGAATTTTGGCTTGATGAAGTTCTTTATCTTGGCCATATCATCTCTGCCAAGGGCATCGCTGTTAATCCTGAGAAGGTGTCCGCAGTTGTGAATTGGGAACCCCCTCAGAATGTCAAGCAGCTTCGCAGTTTTCTTGGACTTGCAAGCTATTGCAGAAGATTCGTTGAGAATTTCTCCAAGATTGCCAAGCCTCTTTCTAACCTCCTCCAGAAGCATGTGAAGTATGTCTGGTCTCCTGAGTGTGACGTTGCTTTCAACACTCTCAAAGAGAAACTCGTCACTGCTCCAGTTCTGACTCCTCCTGATGAATCCAAGCCTTATGAAGTATTCTGTGATGCTTCTCTTCAGGGCCTCGGTGCCGTGCTAATGCAAGAGAAGAAGGTTGTTGCCTATGCCTCTCGCCAGTTGAAGCCCAATGAAAGGAACTACCCCACTCACGATCTTGAGTTGGCGGCAGTTGTCCACGCACTAATAACATGGAGACATCTCCTGTTGGGAAGGAAAGTGGACATTTTCACCGATCACAAGAGTCTCAAGTATATCTTCACTCAGCCTAACCTCAACCTCAGGCAAACTCGATGGGTCGAAATGATTCAAGAGTATAATCTGAGTATTGAATATACTCCAGGCAAGGCTAATGTGATTGCAGACGCTCTGAGCAGGAAGGCTTACTGCAACAGCTTAAACCTCAAGCCTTTTCAACCGGATCTCTGTGAGGCTTTCCGCAAGTTGAATCTCCAAGTTGTCCCTCAAGGTGTGCTTGCCAACCTCATCATCTCTCCTACTTTGGAAGATCAAATTCATGAGGCACAATTGTTGGATACCATGGTGAAGAAGGTGAAACGTGGTATTGACAAGAGCATTTCCAAATACAAGTGCTATCGAGTTGATGACAGAGATACTCTTTTCTTCGAGGACCGGATCGTGGTTCCAAAGGGTGATCTTCGTAAAGTCATTATGAACGAAGCACACAACTCTCTTTTGTCGATTCATCCTGGAAGTACGAAGATGTACCATGACCTCAAGCAGTCGTATTGGTGGACTCGAATGAAGCGTGAGATTGCTCAATTCGTGAATGAGTGTGATGTCTGCAGAAGGGTGAAAGCAGAACACCAACGACCAGCTGGTCTTCTCCAACCTCTCGCTATTCCATAATGGAAGTTTGATCATATCGAAATGGACTTCGTGACTGGTTTTCCTAAGTCCAAGCGTGGAAATGATGCTATATTCGTCGTCATCGACAAGCTCACCAAAGTGGCTCATTTTCTTCCTATCAAAGAGTCTATCACAGCAGCGCAGCTGGCAGAGCTCTACACCTCCAGAATTGTCTCCTTGCACGGCATTCCACAATTGATCTCTTCAGACCGTGGCAGCATCTTTACCTCCAAGTTTTGGGATTCTTTTCAGAAGGCCATGGGCACCAGTATCCGATTCAGCACAGCTTTCCACCCTCAGACTAGTGGACAAGTCGAGCGTGTCAACCAAATTCTTGAAGATATGCTCAGAGCTTGTGTTATCTCTTTCGGCATGAAGTGGGAGGATTGCCTTCCTTATGCTGAATTCTCTTACAACAACAGTTTTTAATCCAGCTCGAGCAAAGCCCCATTCGAGATTCTCTATGGCAGGAAGTGCCGTACTCCTCTCAACTGGTCTGAAACCGGTGAATGCCAATTGCTTGGCAATGATTTGATCTCATAGGCTGAGGCTATGTGCAAGGTGATTCGTGGGAACCTCAAAGCCGCGCAATCGCGCCAGAAGAGCTATTACGATAGCAAACATCGTGATGTGGCATTCGAGATCGGAGACCATGTCTACCTCCGCGTCTCTCCAATGAAAGGGACTCGTCGCTTCGGTATCAAGGGGAAACTTGCCCCAAGATACGTCGGTCCTTTCAAGATCATCGGTAAACGAGGCGATCTCGCCTATCAACTTGAGCTCCCCTCCAACTTTGCAAATGTGCACGATGTCTTCCACGTGTCACAGCTTTGCAAGTGCTTCAAGACGCCTGAGCGCACCATCAACTTCGAAGAGATTGATCTCCAAGAAGATTTGTCCTATCATGAGCATCCAGTTGCTATTCTCGAAACAACTGAGCGCAAGACTCGCAACAAGTCAATCAAATTCCTGAAAGTGAAATGGTCACATCATTCAGACCGAGAAGCCACCTGGTAGCGTGAAGACCACCTACGTTCCGAGTATCCGGAGTTCTTTCAGTCCTAGATCTCGGGACGAGAACCTCTCGTAGTGGTGGAGTGTTGTAACGCCCCAGATGTAACTTGCCATATTTGTATTCCAACTCTTGCCATTTTCGGCTATGTGTTATGATATTCCCTCCGTGTTTGGGTTTCCCTCCGTTTTGCTTTTTGGTCATGTCATGCATTTCATATCATGTCATCATGTGCATCGCATTCACATACGTGTTCGTCTCATAAATCTGAGCATCTTTCCCGTTGTCCGTTTTGCAATCCGGCGCTCCTATGTCCCCCGGTGTCCCCTTTCACATTTCTTCGTGAGCGGGTATTAAACTTTCTCGGATTGGGCCGAGGTTTGACATGTGGCCTCGGTATAGCACCGGTAGACCGCCTGTCAAGTTTCGGGTCAATCGGAGTTCGTTTGGTACTCCAACGGTTAACCGGGTAACCGTGAAGGCCTCGTGTGTGTTGCAGCCCAACACCCCTTCAAAACAGCCCAATAACCCATCTAAGACACTCCCAAGTCCTCCGCCGTTCGATCACGATCGCGTGGCCGAAAACCGTGCTCAATTTGGAGCTCCCTAGCTCCTTCTACCTATAAAAACGCCTCCCCCTCCTCCAAATCCGGGCAAAAACCACCCTAACCCTACATCCCCGTCGCCCCGCGCCGCCGGACGTGTCCGGTCCGCGCCGGACAAAATCCGCCGCCGCCCGCAGCCAACCGCAGTGCGACACGTGTCGCCTCCGCCGCCGTCTCCGCCGCCGGCCCGCGAGCCCGCGCCAGGCCCGCGGGGCCCGTTCCGCCTCTCCCGCGCGCCGCGCCCCGCTGCCCCGCGCCGGCCGCCGTCGCCCGCCCGTGCCGGCGCCGCCTCGCCGTCGCCGCTCCGCGCCGCGCGCCCCCGCCTTGCCGCATCGCTGCCTCGCCGCGCGCCCCCGCCTTGCCGCCTCGCCGCCTCGCCGCGCCGCGCCGCCTCTCCCGCGGCCTCGCGCCGCTGCACCGCCGTCGCCGGCCAGATCCGATCGGATCCCGGGGTGGGTTGACTTCCCCCCCCCCCCCCCCCGAAATTTCAAAGTCCTATGATTATTGCATCATCATCACTTGTTCGTCATGCCATAACTTTGCATCTGTAGCTCCGTTTCGCGCGTATAATATGTCAAATTGTTTGTCTCGTAGAGTGCATCATTTTTTTCCATTGCATCATTTTCCTTTGAGGTCATCTTGATGCCCGAAATGCTGTTAGAAGAGGGCTAGTTGATGTTAGTTGCTGGATCTTATCTGAACATGCACTTTTGTCATTTTTGCCATGATTGATGTGTAACTCCTATGAAGTTGAGTCCTACATGAGTTTTGTAATATGCCATGTTACCTTTCCAGATAATTTTGCCATGTATTTTTGTGATCTTGTGGTGACTAGCACAAGCATGCGAACTAGGGTACTTGATGTTGCTGATTTCAGAGACTTAGTGATTTCACCAAGTCCCTGACTGCTGTTATTTTCATGCCATGTATTCATGTTGTTTCTGAGAGATCTATGCATATTTTGAGCATGATCAGTAAGGATGTTTTGAACTTGAGGTTTTGATCTATCTATCCATCCCTTTGTTGGTATTTATGGAGTGCCATAGCTTGAGTCAATCGAGCTCTACTTTTGCTTCAAAATGTTGCTGGCAGATTGTTTACGTGTTATTCGATTTTGCCAAGCTTGGTGTAGTTGATCCTTGCATGCTATGGTGTTATTCTTGCCATGTATAGTTCCTATGCCATGTCTTCTTTAGGTATGTATGATAAGTTTATCATGCAATGCTCTGTAGTGAGTGCATCGAGCTCACGAACATGCTTACTCGTTATATGTTTCTGTCATGTCCAGTTTTTCTGCTAAGTCTGAAACCTGTAATGAAACTTGCTTATTTGACATGGGTGCAATCATATTTCCTGATCCTTTCTGGCTTATGGTCACTAAGGGACTTTTGTCAAGTGCTTTGAGTATATTCATGCGATGTCTTACTTTGCTATGTTCTGATCCTGTAGCATGTTGTTTCATTGCTCTAAACGTGTTATCCTGATGTTAGTTTCTGCTATGTTGTTATTTTCACCAAGTCTGTGAGCCTGTTATCTTTTGCACTTTTGCCATGATTGTTTGAACCTGTTATGATGTGAATTAGCCATAGCTCAGTGTTCATCTTTTATCGCGCATCTTGTGTAGATTACTGTCATACGCTTTGTTGATATGTTTGGGTGCAGTAGCTTAATTACTTGTTGCTTGCTAAGTAGCATCATGCTATTAATGGCAGATTCGTGTCATTCTTGTATTGCTCGTCATTTGCAAACCGTGCATCCGATTCCGGTGAACTTTATATCGATTTCAACCGAAATCACCTCACCTATCCAGTGGCATGCTTGGTTTGCCAAGATTATTCCTTGTTCATCTTTTTCCTTCCGGAGCATGCATATGCATTGCATATCACATCTAGCATATCATGCCATGTTTTGCATCATGTTGGTTGTGCATTGCATCGTGGTTGATATTTGTTCCTTTGCTTGTTCTCTTGTCTTGGGTAGAGCCGGGAGACGAGTACGTGAACGAGGATCCTGTTGAGAACGCTTTCGAGGACCAAGCTTTCGACAACTCTGAGAATCTTGCAGGCAAGATGACCATACCCTCGAAATCACTTCTATCTTTGCTTGCTAGATTGCTCGCTCTTTTGCTATGCCTATGTTGCGATACCTACCACTTGCTATATCATGCCACCCATATTGCCATGTCAGCCCCTAACCATCCATGTCCTAGCAAACCGTTGATTGGCTATGTTACCGCTTTGCTCAGCCCCTCTTATAGCGTTGCTAGTTGCAGGGGAAGATGAAGTTTGTTCCTTGTTGGAACATGGACTTGTAGTTCCTTGTTGGAACATGTTTACTTGTTGGGATATCACAATACCTCTTATTTAATTAATGCATCTATATACTTGGTAAAGGGTGGAAGGCTCGGCCTTATGCCTGGTGTTTTGTTCCACTCTTGCCACCCTAGTTTCCGTCATACCGGTGTTATGTTCCCGGATTTTGCGTTCCTTACACGGTTGGGTGATTTATGGGATCCCTTTGACAGTTCGCTTTGAATAAGACTTTTCCAGCAAGGCCCAACATTGGTTTTACCATTTGCCACCTAAGCCTTTTTCCCTTGGGTTCTGCAGACTCAAGGGTCATCTTTATTTTAACCCCCGGGCCAGTTCTCCTTCGATTGCTGGTCCAAACTAGAGCCACTTGCGGTGCCGCCCCGAGGCAACTTGGGGTATCTTCGGTTGCCGTACGTAGTGTTCATCCGGATGTGCCCTGAGACCGAGATATGTGCTGCTCCTATCAGGATTTGTCGGCACAATCGGGCGGCTTTGCTGGACTTGTTTTATTGCTGTCGAAATGTCTTGTAGTCCGGGATTCCGAGATTGATCGGGTCTTCCCGGTAGATGGAATATCCTTCGTTGACCGTGAGAGCTTATCATGGGCTAAGTTGGGACACCCTTGCAGGGTATTATCTTTCGAAAGCCGTGCCCGCGGTTATGAGGCAGAAGGGAATTTGTTGATGTCCGGTTGTAGAAAACCCGAAGTTGACCTTAACTAAAAAAACATCAACCGCGTGTGTAACCGTGATGGTCTCTTCTCGGCGGGGTCCGGGAAGTGAACACGGTTGTTGGAGTAATGTTTGACGTAGGTTGTTCCAGGATCACTTCTTGATCACTTCTAGTTTCACGACCGTGCTTTGCTTCTCTTCTCGCTCTCTTTTGCGTTGTAGCCACCATATATGCTAGTCGCTTGCTGCAGCTCCACCCCACTATCCTTTCCTACCTATAAGCTTAAATAGTCTTGATCTCGCGGGTGTGAAATTGCTGAGTCCCCGTGACTCACAGATTCTATCACAACAGTTGCAGGTACCAACGATGCCAGTGCAGATGACGCGTCCGAGCTCACTTGGGAGTTCGACGAGGAACGTGGCCGTTACTATGTGTCTTTTCCAGATGGTCAGTAGTGGAGCCCAGTTGGGGTGATCCGGGGATCTATTTAGCATTTGGGGTAGTCTTCTTTCATTTTGGTACCGTAGTCGGACCTTGAGTGTAATCTGGATGATGAATGTTTATTTATGTACTTGTGTGAAGTGGCGACTGTAAGCCAACTATGTATCTTTCCCCTTATTTATTACATGGATTGTGTGAAGATTACCTCACTTGCGACATTGCTTTCAATGCGGTTATGCCTCTAAGTCGTGCCTCGACACGTGGGAGATATAGCCGCATCGAGGGCGTTACATATTGTCTGATTGAGCTTTTGGCAAGGGTGAGGGTTGTAAGATAGAGCTTGAGAGATGATCCAGTCACAGATGTGTAGATATATTTTTTGCGTGGGAGGAAGCAAGTTCAATCGATCACATAGGGTCGTCGTGCGATCGAAAGAGTAAGACGGGTTGGAGAGACTGACCTAGATAGACAATGTGCGTGAGACAGTATACAATGTGAATAAGTCGAATTGGGCTCTATATCGTTTTTGTCCGAGAAAGAGCGAGGTCAATCGAGACATACAAAGAGAGAGAGAAAGGGAGAGAGAGTGTGTGTGGCCCGCCATGAGGTCGAAAGAGTGGCGGCGGCTTGGATGGACTGACCTAGATAGACAATCTGCGTGAGAGAGTATAGAGTGTGTCGATCGAGGCCCGAACAGGGAGATATATAATTTGTGTGTGAAAGAAAATGAGGTTAAACGAGACTCAGATAAAGAGAGCGAGATTGAGCGAGTGTGGCCTGCCGTGCGAAAGAAAGAGTGAGACAGTCTTGAGGGAGTGACCTAGATAGACAACGTGCGTGCGTGCGCACGAGAGGTTGGGGAGCTAGATAGGCAATGCATGTATTTAGCGCGAGAGGGTGAGAGGGAGAGGGAGAGGGATAGAGAGAGAGAGAGCTTGTCATGGGGTGCAATGGCGGGTGTGTGAGGTAAATACATTTGGTAATAGAGTGGGAAAAGGGGGTTGTGTAGTTGAGAGAGTTAGAGATTGAAACATGGAGAGAAAGAATGGGTGTGTGTTGGAAACCGATAGCTTCCTAAGGTGGTTAGGAGACGAAGATTGACCGATACAGGAAGTATGTAGCGTGCGTGCGGGGGGGGGGGGGTCTAAAAACAACATTTGAATTTAGATAGTACGAGACTTAATATCAATGTTTCAATTTGGTGTACATTGTAAGATTTGAACTGAGGACCATGCATATGGGTAATTATTTCGAATTCGTGCCATACTAGGTTTTGAAAAGTTGACATTGACTCGATTTGTTGTGCTATTTTGTAGGTCATATGTTTGAATCCATCCAAAAGTTTTCTCACTACCATGGTGTTCATCATATACATATGAATTTGTATTAAAAAAGTAGCGGGATACAGTGAAATGCGAAATCCACGTTAGAATTGGAGATCGCTATGTGACGCACACTCTAATTCAAATAACTAATTATGGGACACACACTCTAATCCACGTTAGCGTGGATACCGTGGATACCATTTTGATTTTTTTTCAAATAACTCTTGGTTAATTAATTTATAGTATCTCGTTTCGAATGACTAATTATTGCAAGGAAAACACGGGCATGGTAATACATACAAATTCGTTTACAAATGAAAGAAGATTCATTTGCATTCTCAAATGTAGGCGCACCAGGCAAACCAGGATCGTTCCGTGGTGGTCGCATGTGTTGGACGGACGCTTAGCACCTAGCCACCCACCCCCTCCCTCCCTCCCCTCCCTCCCCCAAAGGACGATGAAAAAATAAGTTCACGCTTCCACGTTTTGGATTGAAATATCTGGCGGCCCCAATTCGAGCCCTGCAGAATATCCCTTCTCCACCGTCCCCTTCCGCGCCCAGATTGCTCAAATCCCTAATTCGCCGCCAACCCAAGCAAAGTTCGAATCACCCCTCGTCTCGTCTCTTTCCCCACCTCTGCGTCGGACGACGAAGACGACGGTCGCGCTTCACCACCGCACCGGAGCTACCTCATCTACGCCCTCGTCCACCGCACCGGGTGGTCCACCGACAATGTTGGCCGCCACAACCGACGTGTCTCACAGACACCGACTTCCACCGCATCAAGTGCGCTTCACCAACACCGTCTCCCAGCTCACCGGGGCTACTTCACCGAGCACATCGTCGCGCCTCCGCCCACCGAGGCCGCTGAGGCTTCACCAACGGTCTCGTCCAACGCATCATAGTGCTCCTCTGCCACTCAAGATATGCATCCATGCGCGGCCAGCCAACGCCAGCGCATCACCCTCAACGGCTCTGAAGTGACCCGCTCTCTAGCTAGGCTAGCATTCCCAAACGCCGGCCCGATATAGGTATCCACACATCACTCCCTTGTGCACTATTCCGACAATGTTTGGATATCCTTTCACTGCTTTCTTAGCTTACACGCCTATCCAACTCTGACTTTAACTCTTATTTCTTCTGGAGATATCATCTGAAACAAGAAAATCCATTTTTTAGTGAAGCATGATGGCGCTACAAGATCTGGTACACATCCTGCACACCCGTATAACCTTGTAAGTATATGTCCTCCGGTACAACAGCAAGGTCGATTCCTCTTATTTGATCAACCATTCGCCGTGTCAAAAATGCAGAGGGGGATGCAAGGAGCACAAGGCCTGCACATCCAAGCAAGTGGTAACATGGACTTGTACATGGAACATCCCAAGTGCAAGCAGAGCTGCAGTGAGCCTGTACAACGAGCTAGCGTAAGTCCCTGCATTTCATTTAATTCGTACTAGCATTCATGTATGATTTGTGTGCAGTGGCGGATCCGCGAATTCAAGTTCCCACGGGCGAACATTTAACTTAAAAAATACGAAGGCACTTGCACTCTGGAAATCAACATAACTTGAGAAATGTGAAGCTACATGCACTTTGAAAACCAGCTAATGATCCAAAGTAGTTCAGATTATAAACACTAAATGATGCAAGCACCAAAAAACACAAAATGCAACATGGTGTACAAGGACTAAAAACATGGTTTGTACCTGCTTGAATTATTCGTTCTCTGGCTGAAAATATCAAAGTGTAATTGCACCTATAACCAGTGCGCAAACTGCATATCAATATATCTTTCCTACACAAGTATGCCAATAGTTTCAAACAACAGATTAGAAAAGTATTTATGCTACGTTGTCATGATACGGGGACTTTCTGGTAGATGGCCTTGACGTTTCCTCAAGCCATGAAAATGCACTATAATTTGCTTGTCATCAATGCCTGCAAATATCTATGTCCCTCTCAACATAGCAGATCATCATTAGACACTAAATCCTTCAATGGGAGCTTGCAAAATGCTTGCATTAGATGCCTCATTAGACACTATATGTTCATCACCAGGAGCATGTAAAATGTTTGCATAAAATCCTTCATTAGCAGTCTGTTCGTTAGACACTTCAGACTCAAGAATAACATGAGCTTGGATGTTTGCACCGGAAACTTGATTAGATACATCAGATTCAGTCAGTTCAGTATTGATTGGGGGAGTTATAAAATAAGTAGAAATTGGTTTCATTTTCTCATAGATTCCCTACATACAAGCAGTTTTACAACACCGTCAGGTTTAACTATTGGCCAGAAATTGAAGAGTTGAATTAGATATAATCAGGGATGTGATGTACCTGCTTGTTGCGCATGCTACTCTTGCAAGCTGCGACTGTCCATTTGCGCAAGCTCGATACCATGCCCGTGCTGCCGCCGTTGCCTCCCACGCAGGCTACACCCAGGGTTGGATCTTCATCTTCTTGTCCTTCCGTTTGCTTGAAGCCCGGCGACCGCCCTCCAACGAGGGCGCGAGGAAGTGCTGTGTCGGTCTGTCCAGTGGCAGCTAGGTTAGGAGCGAACCAGACTTGAGGCTGGAGCGGATGAATTGGGATTTCTCCTGTTTGTTGATCGATATGGTAGGCGCTCGTTTGGGCCGCGAGACTGCTATAGGGCCTGCCTTGCACGTATGTTATTGTCCTATCCAAATTGAAACCTTTTTCTTCATTTTTTACATTGTCTGCTCGTGCGTTGGGATGAACAAAACTAGCCTGGGCCAACCTGGACGACTCAAACTAGGTGCACACTTTCAAGCCACCCGAGGCGGCCGCCCATACCAGCCCCTATGGTGGCGTCGCCCCTTTTTGTGTGTATGATTGGGGTAGTGAAAAATATTCCAGTCGCGCTTTTGATTTACCCATAGAATGGTTGAATTGCTTGTGGAGTTCCACTAAAATAGAGCTGAGCGTCCTTGTTCCAAAGATATTAAGTGTGATTATGATAATAGAGGACTGCTGATGAAACAATAAACACACAAATGGAAGCTGGTCAACTTTGCAGTCTCTCTTAAGACTAACTAGTTGGAGAAGATTAAGAAAATAGTTGGAGAAGATTAGGCTCGGAGTTAGATGAGGAGGATAGAGCAAAACCAATCTCCCTCTATGCAGTCGCACTGAAATGTAGAGACATTGCCCGTGTGAGATTTTAGTACAACTGCACAAAACACTCTTAAGAAAAAAGTGATTTGTGCAGTTCACCAAAAGATCGCAATAGCAACAAGGTGAAATGGATAGCCCTGTTTGCAAAAAAGAGGTAGAAAGGAAACAATTACTTGCCAATAACAGTTGATTACACATACGACGACAAAAAAGAAGCATATTCCTTGTCCTAAGGGAAGATAACAACACGGTTGTGTTTGTCTAAAACAGTGTGAGGACGAGATTGCAATATGGAAAGTACGCTGGATGAGCTACGTTTTTGGGCAAAGAACTATGGAAGATCCACATGCAAGATTTTCCACATGCAGCAACGTGGGAAGACGGGCAGTGGAGCAAGGCCGGAGGGGATACCTGGGGTCATCAGGATGTGACTAGCTGAGCGGCGGTAGACGGGGTCTGCCCATACTGCAGCAGCGAGAAGGTGGCGTAGGCCCTACCACAGCGGAGCTTGGCCAGAGAGAACGGCGGGTACCGCAGATCGAGACGTGCTTCCTCGGCGCCGTTGAACAGAGAAAAGATGCACATCCTCCCTTTCCGCCGTCAGACGGGATGCGGCCGGATCAGTGACCAATGGTGAGAGAGAGAAAGGCCACCGCCACCTTGTGTGAGATACTTTGAAGAAAGACAACCCAGGCAGGCAGGCTCCATTGTATGTAGTGGAGCGGACTACCTTTTCCTCCATAAAAATCATTTTATATTCTGTGTACGTGCCATTGAGCGATATAACTTTATTTAAAAATAACGCGCCAACACATCAAGTCGAACTTTGTTTCGTGCACGCGTGGTACATGACCTCCGTAGGTAAACAACCGCAACGCGCGTTCAAATTAGCACGCGGGCTGCCATTTCATACAGAAATGAGCTCCACCGTGTACCCGCGCGAGTGTGGATGGGCACGAAGCGTGAGTACGTGCACCTATTGTCTTCGTGTACATACACCACCTACGTGGGGTTGTGTGAGAGAGATACAAACGTAGAGACATATAGTGTGTGGGCTCATGAGTGTGTGTTTTTTGGGGGGGGGGGTCAATCAAAAAATGTAACATATGCAATGTGTGTGAAAAGAGTCCTGGATATATCATATATATATAGGGGGTGATCCACGAGAAGAGAGTGGAGGTATCATCGGCTTGAGGTATCCATAGAATCGAATAGAGGGATGGTGTGTGTGTGCGCGCACGCTATTGATAAAGAATGCCATCAAACTTGTGTGTTCCTACGTCAAAGATATAGAGTGGTTAGCCTATTGGAACGTGAGAGGGGACAGGTGCAGTTTGTCTCTGTGGCATGGATACCTGCCTACAGCGCTCGACTATCGGTGTGTGGTGGGGGGAGGCCTAATTAATTATAGAGGTACAATGGCTGGTATATGTGTGGAGGAGGAGATAGGCCTACCTTATGTATTAAGGGAGATCAATCGGCATCCATGACTATGTGTAGGAGAGGAATAAGGGTGGGATAGAGACAAAGCTAGAGTGTTGGAGGGGGTGGTAGTGGAGTTGCTTCTAACAAATGGTGGGAGAGGCTTGCTAGACAAACGGAGGGCACGCTTGCAATATCAATAAGAGAGGGGATGGCTGCCTGTTTGTGCACGTGCATGCGAGAGACGGGTCAGGAGGCATGCACGAATGATGAGGGGGAGGACAATATGGCTGTGGTAAGAAGACGTAACTACATAGGAAGATCAATCGTCCTTTGTCAGAGAAAGGAGAGACATAACTTGTGAGGTACGTCGATCGATGGGTGGGGGAAAATAGTTAAACTCGACCTAGGTATATGTAGGGAGATCGATCGGTATACATGCATGTATG
Organism: Aegilops umbellulata; assembly: GCA_032464435.1. NCBI lineage: Eukaryota > Viridiplantae > Streptophyta > Magnoliopsida > Poales > Poaceae > Aegilops > Aegilops umbellulata. The sequence continues at coordinate 356,225,597 of CP136054.1, read as the reverse complement.
TGTTAGAAGCAAATAAGGCCCGGGGAGAAGGATAGAGAGAGAGGGGTGCATCTAGGAGGTGGTGCGAGAGGCATACTATATTGAGGGGGAAGGAGTGTGCGAGTACGAGATCGATGAAAAGAGTGGTGGGAGTGAGGCATGGATGGTGAGAAGAGAAGAGGGGAAGCTTGTGTTTGTGGTAGGCACACCTGGCTAGAGAGGCATATCGATTGATGTGTGCCGTAAAGAAGGAGCTGGGGGCCTACACACATCATGGGTGAACGACCTAAAGTGAAAAGACGAATTTGCGCAATGGAGCTAGAGAATGCTGAGGGAGGGTGAGAGGTATGCGGGCGTGTGCATGCACAAGAGAAAGTTAGCGCTAGCTACAAAGATAAGAGGATTGTGTGGGTGTAAAAGACGAATAGAGATCATAATTCATTATAAAAAGTGAATTCGAATATTTGAAGAATTTACCATCGTGTTTTAAACCGACGCATGCGTGAATATATATAACGGTGATACACATGGTGTGGTTATGAACATGTTATACTACATATAATATATTTTATCTCTACTCTTATAAAAAACAGAGTTGTTGATGATGGTGTGCCTGCCATCCTACAATATAGGCCGTCTGATTTATATCTGACGGATAGGAAGGAAACTGTGGCAATTTTGAAAAAATATACCCACACCCCTCTCCATATTTGCAAATAAGGCATCCCCTTGATCATGTTGATGTTTCGTGGAACGCATGGGCATCTCGCTAGTACTACATATAATATATATAGAACATTGATTATAATTTGGGCTAATGTGTGGCTTTTGCAGCTCAGGCTAAATACTTGTCATAATGTAGGGGGCGGGGCACTATACCTTGTGTGATAAATACGGTGTACGTATGGAACATGGTTTAGATTATGAATATATAGTTAGTACATCAAATGTACTATTATTTGGAATCAACATCAAGTGTATTCAAAAAATTGAATCCGAGTTCATATAGTACACATATTTCATATCTATCTCTATAGTAATCATGTGGTGTGTTGTTAAGGTAATACACGAATGATGGTTGAAGTCGGCAACAATCATGATTGTAGATTCTTATTGAAATAGAGAAACAAATTCAAATTTAGTTCGAATTGCAGCGGTAGTATAAACATTTGGAATGCGCTAAAATGTTGGTATGATTAGGTTACATGCATTATACAGCCAGCTAAAAAATTTAATTGGACATAACATGGATTCATACTCCCTCCTTCCATCTATATAAGTGTGAATGCTAGCAGTTGCACAAGTTTGATCAGTGATAATTTCAATCACCTTTTCTAGCATCATTATATGTCATAACAGTAGCTCATCTCATAAAACTTTTCATGATCAAGTAACAAGCTATTCACATGTTAAAGTATAGATCATAAACTTTCTTGAAAACTAACAAATAGTGCTCTTAGTCATCAAACAATTGCAATTCATCTTATTTTCAGGAAGGGTCTATGTCAGAGCTTTGATTTAGCAAACTCCACATACTCAACTATCATTTAATATTTCGCAATTGCTAACACTCACGTGATATTTATGGGTTCAAAGTTTTAATCGGACACAGAGAAAGATAGGGGCTTATAGTTTTGCCTCCCAACCTTTTACCTCAAGGGTAATGTCAACAATAATAGTTCATGATAACTTACATCCAATTGGGTATATATATCAGGATCTTTCCAACACAATGTGCTTGCCAAAGGATAAAATTTAAAAAGGAAAGGTGAAGATCACCATGACTCTTGCATAAGGTACGAGAATAAACTTAAAAGATATGGCCTTCGCAGAGGGAAGCAGAGGTTGTCATGCGCTTTTATGGTTGGATGCACAAAATCTTAATGCAAAAGAACGTCACTTTATATTGCCTCTTGTGATAGAGAGCTTTATTATGCAGTCCGTCGCTTTTATTTCTTCCCTATCACAAGTTCGTATAAAGCTTATTTTCTTCGCACTAATAGATCATACATATTTAGAGGGCAATTTTTGTTGCATGCACCGATGACAACTTACTTGAAGGATCTTACTCAATCCATAGGTAGGTATGGTGGACTCTCATGGAAAAATTAGTTTAAGGAATATTCGTAAGCACAAGTAGTATCTCTTCTTGGTGCAAAGAATTTGGCTAGCATGAGGGGGAAAGGCAAGCTCAACATGTTGGATGATCCAAGACAATATACTTTATTTCGGATATAAGAAAACATAACCCATTACGTTGTCTTCCTTGTCCAACATCAACCTTTTATCATGTCATATTTTAATGAGTGCTCGCAATTAAAAAACATGTCCAAGATAGTATATTTATATGTGAAATCCCTCTTCCTTCAATATTCTTTCATGAATTGTTCAAGTGACCAATTCTACGTTTGCTAACTTTCAATAAGTTTACTACCTATACTTATTATGTGTGAAGTCATTACTCCCCATGTTATAAGCATATGAAACATATATATAAATTCATATTTATGACATTCAATTCATTCAACCATTTACTCATAGGATATACGTGAAGCACATGAGTAAATGACAAACTACTCCAAAAGATATGAGTGAAGAACACTGAGTAGTCAAATAATTAACTAGCCATGGGAGGATTCTTTTTCATTCAATATTTCAGATCCAATGATTTTATTCAAACAGAAAGTAAAATTGAAAATACGCTCCAAGAAAAACACATATCATGTGACGAATAAAAATATAGCTCCGAGTAAGGTATATCGATAGTTTTGAAGACGAAAGAGGGGATGCCTTCCGGGGCATCCCCAAGCTTAGGAGCTTGAGTCTTCCTTGAATATTACCTTGGGGTGACTTGGGAATCCCCAAGCTTAGGGACTTTCGACTCCTTATTCTCCTCATATCGATATATCACCCAAAGCTTGAAAACTTCAATCACACAAAACTTAATGGAACTTCGTGAGATAGGTTAGTATGATAAAGAGTAAACCATTCACCTTGGTACTGTCAAATACAAGGTTCATAATTGTTCTCACACAATTCCTACTGTACCATATCATTTCTACAATTTATATTGAGAAATATAAGCCATAGAAACTAGAAAACAAGCAAACTATGCAATGAAAAAACAGAATCTGTCAGAAACAGAATAGTCTGTAATGATCTGAACAGAAACCATACTTCTGCTACTCCAAAAATTATGAAATAAATTGGTGGACGTGATGAATTTGTATATTAATCTTATTCAAAAATAATCAACTCAAAATCACTCTTATGTAAAAAATGAAAGCTAATCTCGTGAGTGCAAAGTTTCTGTTTTTTTACAGCAAGATCACATTAACTTTCACCCAAGTCTTCCCAAAGGTCTACTTGGCACTTTATTGAAACAAAAGCTATAAAACATGATTAATAAAGTAGCTTAATCACTTAAACACACAAAAACAGTAAGGGTAAATATTGGGTTGTCTCCCAACAAGTGGTTTTCTTTAATGCCTTTTAGCTAGGCATGATGATTTCAATGATGCTCACATAAAAGATAAGAATTGAAACATAAAGAGAGCATCACAAAGAATATGACTAGCACATTTAAATCTAACCCACTTCCTATGCCTAGGGATTTTGTGAGCACACAATTTATAGGAACAAGAATCAACTAGCATAGGAAGGCAAAAAAGTATAACTTCAAAACTTTAAGCACATAGAGAGGAAACTTGATATTATTGCAACTCCTACAAGCATATATTCATCCCTCATAATAATTTTCAGTAGAATCATGAATGAATTCAACAATATAACCATCACATAAAGTATTCTTTTCATGATCTACAAGAATAGAAAATTTTCTACTCTCCACATAAGCAAAATTCTTCTCGTTTGGAATAGTGGGATCACTAATTCCTAAAGTTAACACTTTTCCAAATCTGCTTTAGATGATAGTATTATTCATACTCCAAAAGATATAAGTGAAGTTCATGGAGAATTATACAATTAATATAGACTAACCAATATCCAAGCTCAAAATATATAAGTGAAGCACACGAAGCATTCTATAAAACCATACTCAAAAGATTTAAATGAAGCACAAAGAGCATTCTATAAGGTCATACTCAAAAGATATAAGTGAAGCACATGAATCATTCTATAAATTTATGAATGGGCATCTCATTCTAGCATGGTTCTTAAAGGAAAAACAACAACACAAAGGACACAAATCATGTGAACAAAACAAAAACCGAGGTATACCGATATTTGTTGAAGAAGATGGGATGCCAACCGGGGCATCCCCAAGCTTAGATGCTTGAGTATCCTTTGAAATATTTACTTGGGGTGCCTTGTCCATACCCAAGTTGAACTCTTTCCTCTCTTTATTTTTCTCATATTGATAGCTCCTCGATCTTCGAACACTTCATCCACACAATACTTTTAACAAAAACTTTGTGAGATCCGTTAGTGTAATAAAGCAAACTACCACTTTAAGGTACTGTAATGAACTCATTATTTATTTATATTGGTGTTAAACCTACTGTATTCAAACTTCTCTATGGTTCATACCCCCTGATACTAGCCATAGATTCATCAAAATAAGCAAACAACACGCGAAAAACAGAATCTGTCAAAAACAGGACAATCTGTATGTCGGGGGAAATCGGCTTCCTCGAACACCTATGGGGACCCAGCCCCTTACTGGTTCGACGGGGGGCGAGGTTGCACGAAGAGCAAATCGAGTCGATGCACACGAGGAGTTTACCCAGCTTTGGGCCGCATGGATGCGTAAAACCCTACTACTGCTTTGTGGTTTGTATTGTGTTCTTGCTCGGTGGCGCGTGGTGCTACAGTACCCACGAGCCGCTGGCGAGATCGAGTGTGAAAATGGGTGTCCTCCCCCCTCTACATGCGCATGGGGCCTCCTTTTATATGCTCAAGGGGTTACCCACAGGTGGCAGCGTAGGTGAGGGCAAAAATGGTAGAATGTTGTAGTGGGTACAGCTGCCTGCACAGTGGCTGTACAGTGCTATCATACCTAACTCTGACGGCGGGGGACAAGGGCATTAAATGCCCGTCCGCGTCGCCCAGACGGTGCAGGAACAGGACCGTTAGGAGCGCCACCGTTTGCCACGATGGCGACTCTGTCAGCTTCGCTTCGCCACCGCATGCCCCTGGCTGCACAGCCTCCCGCCACGTGCGCCTGGGATGCCCCCAGAGCGACACGTTGGTGGGTGAGCTGGAGCGCAGGCACGGGGTGGTAACTTGCCGCGGCAAGCGCCTTGCCGCGGTGGATGTCTTGTCGCTCCCGGGAGCTTGTCGCTCACCGGGCTTTGCCGGAGCGCGGGGCACGCCGTAGCAAGGTTCTTGTCGTGCCGTGGATGGCCTTCCCGGCAAGCTCCTCTTGCCTGGGTCTTGTGCTTCGAGCGACAGTCCTGGCAAGCTCCTCTTGCCGGGGCCTCGCTCTCTTCGGGTGGCCTTCCCGGCAAGCTCCTCTTGCCGGGGCCTTGGCTCAAATACTTTGTTCTTGAATGGCCCAAAAAGGGGACCATGGAGGGTCTTGGCGATCACCTGGCAAGCCTTGCCGCGGGGTGCTACGACTGCCCGTGCACAAGTTCGGGGTACTAAGGTACCCCTACTTTAGTACACCGATAGGAGCCCCCGGGCCTGGGCCATACACGGTGCCGAGCGCTGTTGGGCCAGGCCCAAAACAGTGCACGGGCACGCGTGGCCTGGGTCACGCTGCATCTTAATCCCGCATCCATCGCGCCTTCCCCAAGTGGCACGCGTCGAACGCGGCGTCGTGGGGGAGAGGCGTGCGTGACGTGGGAGGCATGCGCGGGGCCGAGCCCCGCAGGCGTGCGCCACGTCGCAGGTGATTTGTTTATTCGGAAAGGCAAAACGCACCCCTCCTCCCCTTATAAGCAGGGGAGACAGGGGCAATCCGCCCACCCGCTAGTTGCGATTCCTCGAAAACCTCCGCCACTTCCCAAGAGAAGCAGCGCTCCGCCCCCCCCTTCCACCGCCACCAGTGCTACTGACGCCGCCGACCTCCCTCCCTCCCTTCTTCCGCCATGACCCCGAAGGGCGACAAGGGGAAAGGGAAGGCCGTGAAGTCGGCCGAGGCGCAGCGGCTTGAGGCGCAGCGAAAGGAGCAGGCGACCTTCCCCCCTGAGCTCGACGCGCTGGTCCTGAGGGAGGAATACGTCGCCTGGATCTCCAAGACAGGCAAGAAGGAGGCTTATCTGGAGGGGGAGCTTCGCAGCAGATGGGAGGAATGGAGAGCGGAGTGGTGCCTGATCGTCAAGGAGAACCCGCAGCCGTTCACCGCCGTGCGCCAAAGCCCCGTGGTGCGCGGCAGGGATTGGAGCGCCGTGGCTCCGGACGACGACAAGCTGCGGATTGCCGTCACCCGGATCCTGCGGCTCAGGCGTGCCGGTCTCACAGTTGGCGCCGTAGGCGCAGATTTCCTCCGCCGCCGCATCGCTCCCCTGCAGGAGAAGGGGAGACCCGCCTGGGAGTTCCAGAATGCGGCGGACATCATGAGGCTGCGCCCTGGCCTCAACTTAATTTTCACCGTCTTGGAGCTTGACGGGACGCTCAGGGAGCTGTTCAAGCACGACCCCGATCACCCCGAGTGGTTCAGGCTGCCGCGAGGCGTCGTCCCGCTGTGCAACAATTCGTCGCTTAGCCGCATCCTTGCAATGATGCCGCTGTGCGACTCGCACGGGATCGACTCCACTTGGCAGGAGCCCGCCGACGATGTCGTGCGGGCATTCTTCGATGATCTGGTGGAGAGGCCAGTCGACACCGACGAGAAGAAAGGTCTCACTCGGGACACCACCCCCGACGAGCTGGCGTACATTGCCTCCGGGATGGAAGAGGCCGCGGCAGCCGCGGCCGCGGGCGAATTTGGCTTCACATTGGCGGAGGCGGACGCAGCAGAGGCGGAAAGCCTTGCCGATCGAGCGGAGTTTGCCGGCGAGGAAGAGCTTGCCGAGCATGGCGTCGAGGGCGAGCCTGCCCAGGATACGAGCGGCTTGCCGGAGGCTGGCGCCTCTTCCTCCCGTCCCCCGGGCGGCTCGTCGCAAGAAGAGCCCCCTGCCCAGCCACGGAGGCGTCTCCGCAAGGCTGGGGAGGTGGTGCGGCAGGCGAGCCAACAACCACAGCGCTGCGTGACACGCTCCTCTGAGGCAGCAGGAGCGGGGTCTTCGCGGGCCGCGGCTTCTGCTCCTGCCGTCTCTCGCACCACGGCGGCAGCTGGAGCGGAGTCGTCTACTGCTCCAGCCAAGCGGCCACGGGAGCCTACTCCCCCGCCTCCTCGCGCCAGGAGCAAGCCGGTCTTCGACTTCTCCGCGCTCAGCTCCGACGAGGAAGAGGGAGAGGAGTAAGATCCCCGTTGTTTTTGTGTCTCTTCAATTCTTGTAGTTGCGCCTCGCATCTCATTTGCTTTCCTCTGAATTTGGTCCTTTTCAGGACTCTGGCTCAAAGGATGGCAAAGAGAGCCAAGGTCCCGGTGGTCATCCTCGACGACGAGCCCTCCGTGGTGGCGGGGGGTGCGCCTGAGATGACCTTGCCGGATCCACAAACTAATCCTTAGAGCAGCCCCCAGCGTAAGCATATGGCTTGCTTCCTGCTGTTGGGCGCGCCCGGGTACCCTCCGCTTTTCTTGACATCTGGCTGATGATTTGTGTAGGAGCAGAGCAGCCCCACCAGGAGCGCCCGGAGACCGCCCCTGATGAGCCACCCGCTACAACTACACCGCCAAGGGGGAGTTCTCCGGCGAGGGAGCCGTCCCTGGCAAGGGAGCAGTCCCCGGCAAGGGAGCAGTCCCCGGCGAGGGAGCCGTCCCCGGCAAGGGAGCAGCTTCCGGCAAGGGAGCCGTCCCCGGCAAGGGAGCGGTCCCCGGCAAGGGAGCAGCTTCCGGCGAGGGAGCCGTCCCCGGCAAGGGAGCGGTCTCCGGCGAGGGATGACGCCGGCGGCCCCTTAGCGACGGAAACCGCGACTGCAGACCCCGGCCCAGGTAACCTTCTTGCCTCGAAACTCCCTTGGGGTTCTTCCTCTTTGGATAGTTGCTTGACTTCTCCCCCTCCTTCGGCCTTCAGACCCGCCCGTCACGGACCCGAGGGAGACCGAGGTCGTCGTCGAGGAGGACGCGCGCGGCCATACCGACGACGTGGCTGCCACCGGAGAGGCGGATGGTGCTGAAGATCCGGCCGGCGAAGAGGCCGCCAAGGCCGCCGCAGCAGCCGCGGGCGAGGGGCCGGCGATCGTACTGACGGCCCTGAGGCCGCAAGAGCGCCAGGCGCTGCGCCGACCGCCGATCCCGCCTCCGCAGCAGCGTCGGGCCCCGAGGAGCCCCAGCCAGGCGCCTACCTGAAGGCCGGCGATGATATCTTCATCAAGCTCCCCTGGGAGTCGACTTCCAGGGCGCCGGTCGAGGGGGAGGCCTTGGATGGAGAGGTGCTCGCCTCCGCCGGGCTGACGCTGGTTGACGCGCCAAGCGGCAGCGGCGGCGAGCCTGAGGAGGAGCGGCTGCTCCAGAAGTTGGTGTCGCTCTACCGCGCCCGACAAGCCCAGGTGGAACGCCGGGAAGCGCTTGTCGCGAAGGCGGGAGCGGACATGGAGAAAGGCGCCGGGGAGCTCCGGGAGCTCAACCAAGAGGCCCTCCGCTCCTTGGCTGAGGAGCGAAGGCAGCTCGACGAGGCGCGGACAGCCTTCATCCTCGAGAAGGCAGAAGCCGAAGAGCAACAAAGGCTTGCCGCTGCGGGGCTGGCCGCGCGGGAGGGCGAGCTGGCGCAGCAGAAAGCCAGCCTCGCCAGCCACGAGGAGGAAGTCGCCGCGCGCGAGCAGGCGCTTGGCGAAGCCCTCAAGGAAGCGCAAGATGCCGCCGCGCCCGTCGAGGCCGCCAAGGAGGCACTGGAGGCGAAGGTGGCGCAGCTCGACACGGACCTCAAGGCGAGCGGTGAGGAGATCGCCGCGCTCAAACAGGAGCGCGAGAAGGGCGCCCACACCCTTGGCGAGCTGCAGGGCCGCTTCGCCGAGAAGATCAAGGAGCTCGATGCCGCCAAGGACTCCAATGCCGATCTCGAGGTGAAGCTGGGCACCTTGGCCAAGGCGCTGGAGAGCGCCAAGGAGCAGGAGGCAACCTTGCGAAAGGAGATCGCGGATAACGAGGCACTGCTGAAAAGCGCCGCCGTTACCCAGAACAACTTCAGGGCGACGGTGGAGCAGTGGACCGAGGGTCTCGTGGACATCGCCGCCGCCATCGACAAGGAGCTGACGCTGCTGGGGATGGAGGGACACGAGTATCCCATTGGCGAAAATGTCCCGCCCAGCGCCAAGCCCACTTCGTTCTTCAAAGGCGTGGTGGCGTCCCTCAAGCATCTCCGGAATGCGATCCCAGAGCAGCTGGCCGGCGAGACGCGCGAAGCCGTCGCCTGAGCCCTCGAGAAAGTGTTGGTGAAGGTCGCCTTCCGCAACCCCGGCATCAGGCTCACCAACGTCCTTAAATCCCTGCCGGCGGACGCTGACCTCGAGGAGATCAGGGCCCTCGTCGCACCCATTGTGGAGAAGGTGGCCGGGATCAAGAGGATCGAGGGCGACCGCGTGGATTAGGCCGCCTCCCCTTTTCTTTTCTTGTCGCTGCTGGCCAAGTCATGAGAGCGATTCATTAGGGCTGCGACAAGCTTGCCTTTGTAATATAACTCTATCTTAGGTAGTGACTGCACTGTTATTTCCTCTACTTGACTCCGTGCTTTGTATGTTTTTGCCCTACGCTTCTGGGGACTTGTCGGTGTAGGCCTCCGCCTTACCGCGGGCTCTGAGTGCGGGACATCAGCAGCCCGCCAGCGGTGCCACTACTGGCAAGAAACCTTGTCGCGGCTAGCTGCAGCTCACTTAAATTGTTGAGTAGGCTCAAAGCAAAGTAAGTGTTGCGATTGCAGTCGCAGCACACTTAAGCTGCTACGCGAGCTCGAAACAAAGTAAGGACGCCACTCTGGTTGTAGTACACTTAAGTCGTTGAGCAGACTCGAAACGAAGTAAGGGCGCAACTAGCCACGAGCCGGTCCCTCCGCGCACAGGTTTTCCAAACAAAGCGCGGTCGTTCGAGGAGGATAACCTTAAAATTTTAAAAACTCGACTGCTCAAGCTTTAGCAACTTAGCTTTTCTGCGGCTTGCTGCCCGGCACGGTCGCTTTCCGGCAAGGCGAAACATGGTGCCCGTCGTCGCTTACCGGGGGTCAGTGCTGCACAGAGTGTCAGATAATGCATGCAAAGAATGAAGAGCATGAGATCGACAAGGTGCGCAGAGCACATGAACCCAATCTGCGCACAGGGTCTGCGCCTGGCTCTGTACAAAGGATCACATGCAACAGCGGCAAGACTTTGTACAAAAGGGTGGTTGCCGGACGGGGTCCGACAACCGCGCCTTGCGGGCGAAACTTACGAAGATGCCCAACGTTCCAAGAGTTGCTCACCGGAGTGGTATCTTCGGTCTCAAGGCGGACAGCGCCAGGCCTAGCGACTCGTTTCACCCGGCAAGGGCCTTCCCACTTCCACGGAACTTCTGGCACTAACTTTGCGGCTATAAAAGCGGCGCAAAGCTTGCTGGTAGCGAGCAGCTCGCACAGCGGCCTGAAGACGGTCCTCCTCGAGGAGCAGCGCGTCATCCCGACGCAGCTGCTCTCGCTCGAGCTCAGCGTGAGCGAACACTCGAGGTGGCCCGTACACGAGATCCGTGGGGTTAACTGCCTCCGCTCCATGGAATAGAGCGGAAGGTCGCCTGGTATGACCAGGGCTTGCCTGTGCCGAGGGGCGTCGGCGCAGTTTGGACGCCGTAGCGTCACGAGCTCGGTGCATGTTCAGACGCCGTGGCGCCATGAGCTGGCTCGACGACGCCCGTCCCGCCACCGGCGCCGTCCCCACCACCCGTTTGCTCCAAGGGTGGCGGATTCGACGCGGACGGGCCAGCCACCTCCGGAGTCTTCTTCTTCGGTGGCATATCGATGAAGATGATGGAAATCTAGCTGGTTCGGACGCCGGATCAGGTTCACGCAACCTCGACGCCCCCTACCTGGCGCGCCAAAGATGTCGGGGGAAATCGGCTTCCTCGAACACCTATGGGGACCGAGCCCCTTACTGGTTCGGCGGGGGGCGGAGGTTGCACGAAGAGCAGATCGAGGCGATGCACACGAGGAGTTTACCCAGCTTTGGGCCGCATGGATGCGTAAAACCCTACTGCTGCTTTGTGGTTTGTATTGTGTTCTTGCTCGGTGGCGCGTGGTGCTACAGTACCCACGAGCCGCTGGCGAGACCGAGCGTGAAAATGGGTGTCCTCCCCCCTCTACGTGCGCATGGGGCCTCCTTTTATATGCTCAAGGGGTTACCCACAGGTGGCAGCGTAGGTGAGGGCAAAAATGGTAGAATGCTGTAGTGGGTACAGCTGCCTGCACAGTGGCTGTACAGTGCTATCATACCTAACTCTGACGGCGGGGGACAAGGGCATTAAATGCCCGTCCGCGTCGCCCAGACGGTGCAGGAACAGGACCGTTAGGAGCGCCACCGTTTGCCACGATGGCGACTCTGTCAGCTTCGCTTCGCCACCGCATGCCCCTGGCTGCACAGCCTCCCGCCACGTGCGCCTGGGATGCCCCCAGAGCGACACATTGGTGGGTGAGCTGGAGCGCAGGCACGGGGTGGTAACTTGCCGCGACAAGCGCCTTGCCGCGGTGGATGTCTTGTCGTGCCCGGGAGCTTGTCGCTCACCGGGCCTTGCCGGAGCGCGGGGCGCGCCGTAGCAAGGTTCTTGTCGTGCCGTGGATGGCCTTCCTGGCAAGCTCCTCTTGCTGGGGTCTTGTGCTTCGAGCGGCAGTCCTGGCAAGCTCCTCTTGCCGGGGCCTCGCTCTCTTCGGGTGGCCTTCCCGGCAAGCTCCTCTTGCCGGGGCCTTGGCTCAAATACTTTGTTCTTGAATGGCCCAAAAAGGGGACCACGGAGGGTCTTGGCGATCACCTGGCAAGCCTTGCCGCGGGGTGCTACGACTGCCCGTGCACAAGTTTGGGGTACTAAGGTACCCCTACTTTAGTACACCGACACTGTAGTAATCTGGAAGTTTAGTAAACTTCTGTAACTCCTAAAATTATGAAACGAATATGAAAATTTGAACAATTTGTACAGAAGTAATGTGCAAAACGTTTCAGACCCATTTGACTTTCCAGTAAAAATGTAAATTCACGCACTACAGCCAAAGTTTCTGTTTTTGTTCTCCACATAGCAAACAAGCAATCTAATCATCCTAAAACCAAAGCTTGGCACATTATTTTTATAATACAATGGATATACACAAGGGGATAATTATTTAAAGAGAAACTTCCATTAAAAATTCTACATTGTTTTTGCTCAAGGTCGACCCTCACTTCTCCAATGCATAACTTTCCAATCACTTCTCTTTTTGAAAAACTTTTTAGGCATGAGAGGCAAGTAATTTTTATTTTTTTTGTATTTTCATTCTTTTAATTTTTTTGTATGTCTCACCCACAACTAAACAGAAACAAAAAGGAAAGAATAAAATCTACTTAGTGAAGAAAGCAAACAAGCACACACAAGAATATCAACCCCACACTATTGCTCCCCGGCAACGGCGCCAGAAAAGAGCTTGATAATACCCAAGTGCAGGGAATCATCGTAGCAATTCCCAAAGGTGGAAGTGATAAGTATGGAGTGTCGAACCCACAAGGAGCTAAAGGTAAGATCAATATTCTCTCAAACCCTATCTGCCACTAATATGACTCTACGTACACCGAACGTTTGCTTCCAACTAGAAACGAGAAATAAAAGTACGTTGTGGGTATGAAGAGGATAACTTTGCATGGTATCAGAGAGCTAAAATATAAAAGTAGGTGTTGTTATCATAAAGTTAGAATATATTACTAAATATTATAAATAGCGAGTGTGGAAAAATGGTGGATCAGTGTGCGGAATTGTCCTAGGCAACCGTTGACAAGACTGGTGATCACTATTGCAGTTTCATATGAGGGAGAGGCATAAGCTAACATACTTTCTCTACTTGGATCACATGCACTTATGATTGGAACTCTAGAAAGCATCTGCAACTACTAAAGATCATTAAGGTAAAATCCAACCATAGCATTAAAGCATCAAGTCCTCTTTATTCCCATACGCAACAACCCCCTTACTCGGGTTTGTGTTTCAGTCACTCACCAACCCACTATAAGTGAATCATGAACGTATTGCAACACCCTACAGCGGGAGCCCCTCACGCTTGTGCGACACGGAGGGAACCATAGGACAACATCAAAGTAAAACATACAACTCATACCAATCTAGATCATCAATCAACCCAAAGACAAAAGATATCTACTCAAAACATCATAGGATGGCAACACATCATTGGATCATAATATGTGGCATAAAGCACCATGGTCAAGTAGGGATTAAAGCGGGGTGCGGGAGAGTGGACCGCGTAAAAGAGATGAGGATGGTGATGTTGATGAAGACGATCACCGCGGCGATGATTCCCCTCTCGATGGCACTCCGGTGCCACCAAGAGAGAGGAGGAGAGGTTCTCCCCCTTGTGCTTCCTCCTCCATGGCCTCCCCCCTAGATGGGGAAAGGTTCTCCCTCTAGTCCTTGGCCTTCATGGCAATGATGGCCTCTCTGGGATACTCCTCCATGGCCACCGGTGATGATGGCCCCCTCCGGCAGGGTGCCGGAGAGGGCCTAGATTGATTTCTCGTGGCTACAGAGGCTTCTGGCGGCGGAACTCCCGATCTAGGTTAATTTTCCGAGGTTTCTGTATTTATAGGAATTTTTGGCGTTGGTCTCACGTGAAGGAGGTGCCCGAGGCGTCCACGAGGCAGGTCCACACGCCTCGGGGGGGCACGCCCCCCACCCTCGTGGACGCCCCAGGAATCTCGTGGCCCAACTCTTTTACTCCGGGGTCTTCTTTTGGTCCATAAAAAATCGTCCAAAATTGGCACATCAATTGGACTCCGTTTGATATTCCTTTTCAGTAAAACTCAAAAACAAGGGGAAAACAGAAACTGGCACTGGGCTCTCGGCTAATAGGTTAGTCCCAAAAAACATATAAAATAGCATATAAATGCATATAAAACATCTAAGATGGATAATATAATAGCATGAATACTTCATAAATTGTAGATATGTTGGAGACGTACCAAGCATCCCCAAGCTTAATTCCTGCTCATTCTCGAGTAGGTAAATGATAAAAACAGAATTTTTATTGTGGAATGCTACCTAACATATTTATCCATGTAATTCTATTTATTGTGGCATGAATGTTCAGATCCGTAAGATGCAAAACAAAAGTTTAATATTGACATAGAAACAATAATACTTCAAGCATACTAACAAAATAATTATGTCTTCTCAAAATAACATGGCCAAAGAAAGCTTATCCCTACAAAATCATATAGTCTAGCTATGCTCCATCTTCGTCACACAAAACATTTAAATCATGCACAACCCCGATGACAAGCCAAGCAATTGTTTCACACTTTTGATGTTCTCAAACCTTTTCAACTTTCACGCAATACATGAGCGTGAGCCATGGACATAACATTATAGGTAGAAATAGACTATGGTTGTGGAGAAGACAAAAAGAAGGAGATAGTCTCACATCAACTAGGCGTATCAACAGGCTATGGAGATGCCCATTAATAGATATCAATGTGAGTGAGTAGGGATTGCCATGCAACGGATGCACTAGAGCTATAAGTTTATGAAAGCTCAAAAAGAAAACTAAGTGGGTGTGCATCCAACTTGCTTGCTCATGAAGACCTAGGGCGTTTTGAGGAAGCCCATCGTTGGAATATACAAGCCAAGTTCTATAATGAAAAATTCCCACTAGCATAAGAAAGTGATATCATAGGAGACTCTCTATCATGAAGAGCATGGTGCTACTTTGAAGCACAAGTGTGGCAAAAAGCATAGTAACATTGTCCCTTCTCTCTTTTTCTCTCATTTTTTTCTCACTCTTTTTTGGGCCTTCTCTTTTTTTTCCTTTTCCCTCCCTTGTTTTTCATTTACTCACCTGGGACAATGCTCTAATAATGAAGATCACCACTATTCTATTTACTTACAACTCAAAAATTACAACTCGATGCTAGAACAAAATATGACTCTATATGAATGCCTCCGGCAGTGTACAAGGATGTGCATTGAATCAAGAGCGACATGTATAAAAAATGATGAACGGTGGATTTGCCACAAATACGATGTCAACTACATGATCATGCAAAGCAATATGACATTGACGACGCGTGTCATAATAAAACGGAACGGTGGAAAGTTGCATGGCAATATATCTCGGAAGGGCTATGGAAATGCCATAATAGGTAGGTATGGTGGCTGTTTTGAGGAAGGATATGTGGTGGGTTTATGGTACCGGCGAAAGTTGTTGGGTACAAGGGAGGCTAGCAATGGCGGGAAGGTGAGAGTGGGTATAATCCATGGACTCAACATTAGTCATAAAGAACTCACATACTTATTACAAAAATCTATTAGTCATCGAAACAAAGTACTATGCGCATGCTCCTAGGGGGATAGATCGGTAGGAAAAGACCATCGCTCGTCCCCGACCGCCACTCATAAGGAAGGCAATCAAAAAATATCTCATGCTCCAACTTCGTTACATAACGGTTCACCATACGTGCATGCTACGGGACTCACAAACCTTAACACAAGTATTTCTCAAATTCACAACTACTTACTAGCATGACTCTAATATCACCATCTTCATATCTCAAAACAATCATAAGGAATCAAACTTCTGGTAATATTCAATGCACTTTATATGAAAGTTTTTATTATATCCCTCTTGGAAGCCTATCATATTAGGACTAATTTTATAACCAAAGCAAATTACCATGCTGTTTAGAGACTCTCAAAATAATATAAGTGAAGTGCGGGAGTTCATCAATTTCTATAAAATAAAATCACCGTCGTGCTCTAAAAAGATATAAGTGAAGCACTAGAGCAAATTTGCCTAGCTCAAAAGATATAAGTGAAGCACATATAGTATTCTAATAAATCACAATTCATGCGTGTCTCTCCCAAAAGGTGTGTACAGCAAGGATGATTGTGGCAAACTAAAAAGCAAATACTCAAATCATACAATACGCTCCAAGCAAAACACATATCATGTGGTGAATAAAAATATAACCTCAAGTAAAGTTACTGATATATGAAGACGAAAGAGGGGATTCCTTCCCGGGGCATCCCCAAGCTTAGGCTCTTTACATCCTTGAATATTACCTTGGGGTGCCTTGGGAATCCCCAAGCTTAGGTTATTGCCACTCCTTATTCCATAGTCCATCAAATCCTTACCCAAAACTTGAAAACTTCACAACACAAAACTCAACAGAAAATCTCGTAAGCTCCGTTAGTATAAGAAAATAAATCACCACTTTTGATACTGTTGTGAACTCATTATTTATTTATATTGGTGTAATATCTACTGTATTCCAACTTTTCCATGGTTCATACCCCCGATACTATCCATAGATGCATCAAAATAAGCAAACAACACGCGAAAAACAGAATCTGTCAAAAACAGGACAGCCTGTAGTAATCTGAATAGTTCGCATAATTCTGTAACTCCAAAAATCCTGAAACATTAGGACGTCATAGACAATTTGTATATAAATCTTGTGTAAAAAATTCAGAGTTTTTCCACGCTCCAGCAGAAAATAAGAATTGTTTTCCTGAGTGCAAAAGTTTCTATTTTTTTCAGCAGGATCAAATCAACTATTACCGTAAGCTATCCCAAAGGTCTTACTTGGCACAAACACTAATTAAACACAAAACCACATCTAACCACATGCTAGATGAAAAATTTATTGGAAAACAGAACCTAAAAACCAAAAAGAAAAATAAAATTGGGTTGCCTCCCAACAAGCATTATTGTTTAACACCCTTAGCTAGGCATAAAACATGAATAGATCTAAGTATTATCATCTTTGACATGCAATCCATAAGTGGCTCTCATAATAGATTCATAAGGCAATTTAATTTTGTTTCTAGGGAAGTGTTCCATGCCTTTCCTTAACGGAAATTGAAATCTAATGTTTCCTTCTTTCATATCAATAATTGCACCAAACGTTCTAAGGAAAGGTCTACCAAGAACAATAGGACATGTAGGATTGCAATCTATATCAAGAACAATGAAATCTATGGGCACATAATTCCTATTTGCAACAATAAGAACATCATTAATTCTTCCCATTGGTTTCTTAATAGTGGAATCCGCAAGATGCAAATTTAAGGAACAATTATCAAATTCACGGAAACCTAACACATCACATAAAGTTTTCGGAATCATGGAAACACTAGCACCCAAATCACACAAAGCATAGCATTCATAATCTTTAATCTTAATCTTAATAGTAGGTTCCCACTCATCATAAAGTTTTCTAGGGATAGAAACTTCCAATTCAAGCTTTTCTTCATAAGATTACATCATAGCATCAACGATATGTTTCGTAAAAGCTATGTAATGATTATAAGCATGAGGAGAATTCAGCTATTTTTTTTCAAATAATACACTTTTTTAATGAATTTTCAGAAATATTACGCTGGATACAAAATTTTCAAAAATAATACACCGTCGGTCCTCTGCTGACCAACTGGCCCTAGTCAGCCCACAGCAGGCCGACTGGGCCTAATCAGCCAACAGCGGGCCGATTAGTAGCCTTTTGGCCTAGGGGTGGCCGACAGGCCTCTCGGCCGCTTGGCAGGGGGTCAATCAGCTTGCCGTAAGCCGATAGCTGCATGGCCCATGCAATCGTACGTGGGTTCGAGTACTGCGCTGGCGCATGTGCACGCCGCTTCTGTATGGTTCAGCCCCACGCCCATAGTACCCCGCAGCAGGCGACGACAACTGCGCAAGCCCATAGTCCGTGAGTTCGCATCGCCGGACCTGGATGCGGCACAGCGTATGGTGCATGCGGTGACGGGGATCAAGGATGAGTGCCTGAGCGCGGCTACCCGTGCGTGGCCTGATGTTTTTGTTGACTAGGCCCCGATCGCTCCTCGCGACTACTTTTCGTCGGTCGACCGAATGCGTACGTACACTGGCTAAGTACTACGACCCGCGGATTGCTTTCCGGCAAGACGTGCGAATACTCAAGCCACGCTTGATCGATTATTCCAGTTCCAGAAGACAACACGCACGTACGTAACAAGCTAGCTACCGAGGTCTGATGTATCAATCTTGATGCTAGCTAGTTGATTAATCAGTATTGCCAGCTAGCTAGTTGTCTAGTAGAAACCATACGGCAGCGGCGTGCACATGCACCAGGCAGTACTCGAAACCACGTACGATTGCATGGGCCATGCACCTATCGGCTTACGGCAAGCCGATTGACCCCCTGCCAACGGCCGAGTGGCCTGTCGGTCACCCCTAGGCCGAAAGGCTACTAATCGGCCTGATGCTGGCTGATTAGGCCCAGTCGGCCTGCTGTGGGCTGACTAGGCCCAGTCGGCCAGCAGAGGGCCGATGGTGCATTAGTTTTGAAAATTTTGTATCCAACGTAATATTTCTGAAAATTCATAAAAAAAAGTGTATTATTTTTAAAAAATTAGTGAGAATTCAACATGGATTGCAACAAGGAAATACAATCTATTAAAGAACAATTATCATAATGAAATTCTTTGAAATCCAAAAGAGTGGGTTCATTGCTATCTAAAGTTTTGACCTCTTCAATCCCACTTTTATCAATTTTTGCATCAAGATCTAAAAACTCTGAATCATTGGGACACCTTCTAACTAAAGTTGACTCATCTCCAATCCCATCTTTATCAAGATTGACATTGGAAAACAAAGATTCAATAGGAGTCACATCAATCATTTTAAGATCTTCATCATTATTTTCACGGAAACTAGAAGAACATGCTTTTATAAACCAATCTTTTTAGCACGCATCTTAGCGGTTCTTTCTTTGCACTCATAAATAGAAATTCTCATGGCTTTGAGAGACTCATTGATATCATGCTTAGGTGGAATAGATCTAAGTTTCAAAGAATCAACATCAAGTGAAATTCTATCCATGTTCCTAGCCAAATCATCAATCTTAAGCAATTTTTCTTCAATCAAAGCATTGAAATTCTTTTGCAAACTTATAAATTCTTTGACACTATTCTCAAAATCAGATGGCATCTTATTATAATTTCCATAAGAATTGTTGTAGGAATTACCATAATTGTTATAGGAATTACTAGGAAATGGCCTAGGAAAATTACCTCTATACGCGCTATTACCAAAATTGTTCCTACAAACAAATTCACATCCAAAGATTCATTATTGTTTTCAATAAAAGTAGACAAAGGCATATAATTAGGATCAATAGGTGCACTCTTATTAGCAAACAGTTTCATAAGATCATCCATCTTTCTACACAAAACATTTATCTCTTCAATTGCATGCAATTTTTTACTACTGGAAGATCTTTCGGTATGCCATTGAGAATAATTAACCATAATATTATCTAGGAGTTTAGTAGCTTCTCCGAAGGTAATTTCCATAAAAGTGCCTCCTGCGGCTGAATCTAAAAGATTTCTAGAAGCAAAATTCAATCCGGCATAATTTTTTTGTATAATCATCCACAAATTCAAACCATGAGTAGGGCAATTTCTAATCATCAATTTCATCCTCTCCCAAGATTGTGCAACATGTTCATGATCAAGTTGCTTAAAATTCATAATATTGTTCCTAAGGGAGATGATCTTAGCGGGAGGAAAATACTTGGAAATAAAAGCATCTTTACACTTGTTCCATGGATCAATACTATTTTTAGGCAAAGATGGAAACCAAATTTTAGCACAATCTCGAAGTGAGAACGAGAATAGCTTCAATTTAACAATATCATTATACGCATCTTTTTTCTTTTGCATATCACAGAAATCAACAAAATTATTAAGATGAGACGTGGTATCTTCATTGGGAAGGCCGGAAAATTGATCTTTCATAACAAGATTCAGCAAAGCGGTATTAATTTTACAATATTCCGCATTAGCATCAGGAGCAATCGGAGTAATAATAAAATCATTGTTGTTGGTATTGGAAAAGTCACACAATTTGGTATTATCTTAAGCCATCGTGACAAAGCAAGCAATCTAACACACGAGCACACAAGAGGCAAGCGAAAGAGACGAACGAAAAAGGGGCAAAGAAAAGGCGAATCTTTTCGAAAAACGTTTTAGAAGTGGGGGAGAGGAAAACGAGAGGCGAATGGCCAATAATGTAATGCGATGGATGAGAGTTTATGATGGGTACTTGGTATGTCTCGGCTTGGCATAGATCTCCCTGGCAACGGCGCTACGAATTGTTCATGTTACCTCTTGATCTTACATTGGTTTTTCCCTTGAAGAGGAAAGGGTGATGCAACAAAGTAGAGTAAGTATTTCCCTCAGTTTTGAGAACCAAGGTATCAATCCAGTAGGAGACAACGTGCACACCAAATACCTATACAAACAAACACCAACTTGCACCCAACGCAATAAAGGGGTTGTCAATCCCTTCACAGTTATTTGCATTGCGAGATATGATAGAGATGGATAAACAGCAAAGTAATATTTTTGGTAATTTTGGTTTATGGAACGGAAAGTAAAAGATTGCAAAGAAAATAAATAGGAAACTGAAATTGTAGATCAGAAACTTATATGATGGAAAATAGACCCGTGTGCCATAGGTTTCACTAGAGGCTTCTCTCAAGATAGAAATTATTACAGTGGATGAACAAATTACTGTTGAGCAATTGATAGAAAAGCGCAAAGTTATGACAATATCTAAGGCAATGATCATGAACATAGGCATCACGTTCGTATCAAGTAGACCGACTCCTGCCTGCATCTACTACTATTACTCCACACATCGACCGCTATCCAGGATGCATCTAGAGCATTAAGTTCATAAAGAACGGAGTAATGCTTTAAGCAAGATGATATGATGTAGAGGAATTAACTCAAGCACTATGATGAAAACCCCATATTTTTATCCTCGATGGCAACAATACAATACATGTCGGTTACCCCTCTGTCACTAGGATCGAGCACCGCAACATTGAACCCAAAGCTAAGCACTTCTCCCATTGCAAGAAAAACCAATCTAGTTTGCCAAACCAAATCGATAGTTCGAAGAGACTTGCAAAGATATATCAAATCATGCATATAAGAATTCAGAGAAGATTCAAATAATATTCATAGATAAGCTGATCATAAATCCACAATTCATCGGATCTCGGCAAACACACCGCAAAAGAGTATTACATGGAATAGATCTCCAAGAACATCGAGGAGAACTTTGTATTGAGAATCAAAGAGAGAGAGAAGAAGCCATCTAGCTACTAGCTATGGACCCGTAGGTCTGTCGTAAACTACTCACGCTTCATCGGAGAGGCAACGGTGTTTGATGTAGAAGCCCTCCATGATCGAATCCCCCTCCGGCAGGATGCTGGAAAAGGCCCCAAGATGGGATCTCACGGGTACAGAAGGTTGCGGCGGTGGAAAAGTGGTTTCGTGGCTCCCCTGGAAGTTTTTGGGGTATTTGAGAATATATAGGCGGAAGATCCAGATCAGGGGGTCACCGAGGGGCCCATAAGGTCAGGGGCGCGCCCTACCCCCCTAGGCATGCCCTCCACCCTTGTGGTCGCCTGTGGCTGTTCTGACTTGCACTCCAAGTCTCCTGGGTGTCTTCTGGTCCAAGAAAAATCATCGCGAAAGTTTTATTCCCTTTGGACTCTGTTTGGTAGTCTTTCCTGCGAAACTCAAAAACAAGGAAAAAACAGGAACTGGCACTGGGCTCTAGGTTAATAGGTTAGTCCCAAAAATCATATAAAATAGCATATTAATGCATATAAACATCCAAAACATATAATATAGTAGCATGGAACAATAAAAAAATTATAGATACGTTGGAGACGTATCAGCTAAGAAGGTGCATGAGTGCGGCGACAATCTGTAACCGGGCGGCCAAGGGAGCCCAAACGGCTGTTGTTGCCTCTCAGGTGGCGGCAGCAACATCTGCCTCTGGGATAGCAACTGGTGAGAGCGGCACAACAACTGTCCATTCCACAACAGTGGCCTTAGCCCTGATGGAGGTCGCCCACGCCCAGCTCGTGGCGATCACAGCACAAATCGAACGAAGCTTCTTCAACAACGGTTGGCAACCCACGACTGAAGAGTTGGCAATCGCCGAGAGCGTTCGAGCAGTCGTTCGTTCCTCCGCCGCATACCTTGCCACGACGGAGCCCATCCAAGCCCAGGTCGCGGCTGCCCACGCCCAGCTCTTGGCGGCCTTTTCCAAAGAGATGGTGGATGCAGATGGCGAGATGCTTGCCGAGTATGGTCTGGTGGATGCCATGGAGCCCCTTCCCCACGAGACCGTCGTGCGCGAGCTGGACATGGAGGAGGCGCGGAGATCGACGAGCACCAGCCGTAGTAGCACTCTTTGTTTTGTTTAATTAAGAGCGTCGGTCTTTAATTTGTTAGAGTAATGTTTAGGTCAGCTAGCTCTGTTTAATTGCTGAACTTGCTCAATTAAGAAGTGTGGGTGTGCTGTAGTCTCCTTTGTGTACCCGAATTATGCAATGACGTGGACGACCACTGTAACCAGGGAAATTCGAACCAAAATTTTGACGTTCAAACTCATCACACACGGTTTAAGCTATCTGAATCATTTGTGATGTTCACATATCGTACAATGTTCTAAATAAGGGACCGTGTCTGATGACACTTTGCGCGCCAGTTTTTTTGTTGAACCGATTCAAAATTTCCGGCTTCCGCGGAAATATCTATCTCCCTACCTCCTCCCCCTTACCATAAGCCACATTTCCCATGTTTCCGCCTTCCTTTCCAAGTTGAAACCTTCACTCCTTGTTTGCAGCGTCGTCTCCTTACCGGCGACCCTCCTTCACGCTGCTCGGCCTCATCTATCCAGGCAGGCAATCCACACCCAACCCCCATCCTCCTCCTCCTCCTTCCACATCCCACATGCCTCGACCACCGGCACGACACCTTCCACCTAAATCATCGACCCCTCCACCAAATAAGCGCTACCCTAAGCCATGGTGCACGCAGTATAGCCAGGAGCTCAAGGAGAATTTGGCAGCGGAGAAGCAAATCGCAGTCGCATGCGTGGATGTGGTCGCGATGACTGCCATTCGTGTTGACCCCCAGATCTTGGAGGAGCACCTCGTCGTCAAGGCCACCGTCAACGCCTCATGCATCGACACCGCAACACCGTTGGCTGCTTTAAACGACAGTTCATGGCGTTTTCTCGAGGCCACCCTCGGTGCCTTCGACGAAGACTATGAGGTGTTTTCTCAGCGTGCACGTGCTTACCTCAACTCAAGAGCCAGCAAGTTGGTGCCCGGAGCGGCTCAGGCAACTCACCACTACGACGAGGGCACCCACGATGCAGAGGCCTCGCCCTCTTCCATGTCCAAGGAGCCAATCGTCATCGATATCTCCGACAATGAGGAGTAGCTTGTCTTATTAGCTCACTATAAGGACCCATGTTCAGTTTGCTAGCCATTGCCTTCCCTTAACAAATTCTAGTGAATTGTGTTATCTACTTTTACCATGCAACATGTTGCTCTAGTGTATATGTTTCTATATGTCGTGCAATGTGGTGCTCACTTATTAATTGTTTGGTTAATTAGTTGTCGTGTTCAGTTAACTGTTTGGTTTAATTCTGCAAATGTGATGTTCAATTCTTCAGGGTGCAATTTTGTATTGTCTTCCATGTGAGAAATAAATCGAATTTTTCTTTACAAAATACATGAGAAACAAATACAATTGCTATATTTCCAAGTTGTCACTACAGGATGGTACTAACTATTATACCTTGCCATTTTTATTTCTTTGCCCCATTTCCAATATAGAGAAGATATTTATGCACATCCTTGTTTTCAGGCCTTTCCAAAGCAGTTCACTGATGATTACCTCTCAAACCACCTGCATGGTCAGGAGGCAAGGAAGGTATTCATACAACACCCACGGTTCAATATTGAAGTGTTCCTGAAGAGGACGAAGGATGGACGGTCAATCATCCACAGGCACTGGCCTAACATTGCAAAGACCTTCAACATCAATGAAGGCTCAATATTCGCCTTCTGCTTCAACAGTTTTCCAGATGAGATACATCTGTCTGCTAATTTCGAAAGGTTATAGATGTTGCATGTGAAACTTGCTGCTGGTCCAGTTGTGTAATGGGGTAGCTGAGTGCTGAAGCTATATGATGTTGTTCTCTGATGTACTTTAATTATGAAAATGAAATATATTTGTGTGCTTATATGAAATGTCAATTAGATTAATAAATGGATTATTAATAATAGGATAATTAGCATGCTAATTACGTTTTTCTATTGCAAATGGTTATCGAGAAAACACCGTGGACGATGACCTCACGCAACGCACACAGTTTTTAGGAATAAACCGTGTTGGATTATTGAACAATAACACACGACATCCTCTTAAAAACTGTTTGCGTTAGGCCACCTGGCGCAAACGCTTACCACTTAAGAACTATGTGTGATGGACAACCTTTGCCACACAGTTTCTTCTACGCACCGTATGTGATGCATTCAATAACGCAAACAATAAAATTGTTAATACCATGTGCAATGGAAAAGCTATCACAAATGATTTAACGGGAAAAATTGTGTCTGATGTACCTACGAACAGAAATGTTTTCCTTGGAGCAACTGTGTGGATGTATATACGAACGGAAACGTTTAGCGAGACTGACTATGTGGGATGAACTTACGACTGGAAACGATTTAGCTTATATAATTGAACTTTTTTAACACTACTGTACGTATAACCGTATTTGATCGCTCGCCGGTCACACACGACCTCATTTTGCCGAGCGTGTGTGCCTGGAGGGCATATCCCCAACAGTTTTCTAGGTCGTGTGGGAAGGACCCCCCCCCCCTATCGCAGTCACTCACTAGGTGACGGTTCCAAATGTCATCGCGGAAAGGGGTTAAAAACCGTTTGTATAGCATCTCACTGTACTAGTGTAAGCATGACAGAAAAGAAATCGTTCAGCCCAAAATGTCACGGATGTGTCTTTTTTTGGTAGTGTTCATAGATAAGTTGATCATAAATCCACAATCCAACGATCTCAACAAACACAACGCAAGAAAAGATTACATCGGATAAATCTCCAAAAACATCGAGGAGAACATGGTATTGAGAATCAAAGAGAGAGAAGAAGCCATCTAGCTACTAGCTATAGGCTCGTAGGTCTGTAGTAAACTACTCACGCTTCATCGGAAGGGTAATAGGGTTGATGTTGATGCCCTCCGTGATCGAATCCCGCTCCGGCAGGATGCCGTAAAAGGCCCCAAGATGGGATCTCATGGAAATAGAGGCTTGCGGCGGCGGAAAAGTATTTTGGTGGATGCTTCTGGTCGTTTGGGAATATTTCCGAATTTATAGGCCAAAAATTAGGGTTGGAGGACACTCGTGGGGCCCACATGCCAGGGGCGCCCCCCTAGGGCGCGCCCTGAGGGCTTGTGGAGCCCTCGGGGCTCTTCTGCCTTCCTCTCCAACTCCTATGTGTGTCTTCTGGTCCAAGAAAAATCATCGCAAAAGTTTTATTTTGTTTGGACTCCGTTTGATATTCCTTTTCTGTAAAACTCAAAAACAAGGAAAAAACAGAAGCTGGTACATGGCTCTAGGTTAATAGGTTAGTCCCAAAAATAATATAAAATAGCATATTAATGCATATAAAACATCCAAAACAGATAATATAATAGCATGGAACAATGAAACATTATAGATACGCTGGATACGAAGGAATTACTCACTCTTGGTGGGGAGCATCATGGAATTGGTGATGAAGGAGGGTTGGTGATGACGAAGACCGAAGATTCACCTCTCCGGAGCCCCGAACAGGCTCCAGATCTGGCCTCCAGATGAAGAACGGGAGGTGGCGGCGGTGGCTCCATATCATGAAACGCGATGAAACTTCCTCCTTGATTTTTTTCTTCGAAAATAGGATTTTATAGCGTCGGAATTAGGGTATGCGGGGCCACGAGGTGGGCACAACCCACCAGGGCGCGCCAGAGGGGGGTGCCCTGGTGTCTTGTGCCCAGCCAGGAGCCCCCCTCCGGTTGCTCTTGGCTCTAGTATTTTTCTTTTATTGTAAAATAATTCTCCCAAAAGTTTTCGTTCCATTCCAAAAACTTTTATTTCTGCACAAAAACAACACCATGGTAGTTCTGCTGAAAACAATGTCAGTTCGAGTTAGTTTCATTCAAATCATGCAAATTAGAGTCCAAAACAAGAGCAAAAGCGTTAGGAAAAGTAGGTATGACAAAGACTATCACTACTCACACATGGAGATCAGATCATGAGAATAAAACATCAAAGAACACATCTTGGAGATTGATTGATTGCAAATATGTCGTGCAATGGATGCCTTGGGTGATGCATGATTACAAGTATGAACTAGGTGAGGAAGCACTATGGTGGTGATGGTGGCTATGGAGATGGAAATGGCGGCAGCTAGGGTTTGTGGATGAAGATGACGAGGAAGGTGTTTCTGGCTACTCATGACGCTCTCCCCGTGCTCGTCCCGTTGACATTTCGATGGGGTCCCCTTTATAAAAGTTGTACAGGTGGAAAATCTACCTCGATTTTCATGGCAAACGGGCACGTGCCCGTATGGAACGCCGTCTTTTGTGCTTCTTTCACACAGACGCCTCCCGTTGATTCCTTCTTCTTCCATTATCTTTCCTTTCCATTCCCACACATGATCTCTTCCCTTTTTAGCCCGTTTTCCGTGGAAACATATCAAAGATATGATTCGTGGAATCCTTTGCATTCATTAGTCGAATATCTCCTTTTAAATGAAATATCTCAGTTTAAACAAAAGTGAAATGAGTCTAGAAATATCACTCAGCAGTGGCTACTCCGGGTCGCCACCGAGTTCGCGCCGCTACGACTAGATGCGGTGGTGTTGCTTGGACAGGGGAGATGGAGAGGAAGGGGGAGAAGGAGGCACGCCGCCGCGATCTCCTCA
Organism: Aegilops umbellulata; assembly: GCA_032464435.1. Lineage (NCBI taxonomy): Eukaryota > Viridiplantae > Streptophyta > Magnoliopsida > Poales > Poaceae > Aegilops > Aegilops umbellulata. The sequence goes on along the minus strand of CP136054.1, from coordinate 356,198,568 downwards.
AGTAGCGCTGCTGGTGCCCCTCCTTCTCCGGCGCCATCGCGAACGCCGCACGAAATTGAGAAACGAAGGTCCGGGCGAGAGAGAGAGAGAGAGAGAGAGAGAGAGAGAGAGAGAGAGAGAGAGAGAGAGAGAGAGAGAGAGAGAGAGAGAGAGAGAGAAGGTTTGCTTCCACGTAGTGGCACCCGTGAGTCTTTTTCCAGTGGTTTTCCAGGGGGTTTAATCTAGGCCGGGTCTAACCAAAGGCTGTTATAAGCCAGACTAGGATCTGACCCCGGCTGGGGCGAAACCCACAAGGATAGGCGGGGTATGGCCCCGATCCCAGTGGGGCTGGGGCTAACCGAACATAGCCTAGCAGGGTTTCTTCGGGCATCCATGTGTGCACTGTGCGAGTGGGTGGCGCTCGCGAATCAACATGTGGTTGGATGGTTAGGAGGACGATATCCCCTACCCACCAGAGTTCAAGACATAGACTTGACATTGGTGCTTGTATTTTTTCAATGTATTTCAAGCCTGCTGACGATGTGTGTTCAGTGGGAGGAGACGTTCGTGTCGACTACGAAGGCGTCTGTAATGATTTTGTCAATCTCAAGATGATGTGGTGGCTCAGTCTCTTGGATGTGCTCGTAGGGTATGTGTGCACACGTTCATCAGATGAGTGTATGTGAGCAACTCGGCCTTTTTACCTCGCCATATTTATCTATTCCGCTGATAGCAGCCATGCCCCATTGGTCTGTGGATTGGGTGTAGCCGTGTCTGCCCTCCATCCAAGCAGCTTGGTTCCGGTGGACAAAATTACTGTTCTGGCCCTTAGTGCAAAGAAAATCCCGATTTGACCTCGTATCAAAATAAATTTCGTTTCTGACCTTTTTTGGTGACGCCAAGGTCCCTGGCGTCTGGGTTACGAAGCAGACGCCAAGGTCCCTGGCGTCTGGCCCCTGGCCCGCACTGCCCGCCTGCCCGTTGACCTGCTGACGTGGCAAATGGGCCAGACGCCAGGAACCCTGGCGTCTGGCCCTGGTAAGTGGATAACCCCCGTGGGCCGAGCCCACCCACCCATCTCTTCTTCCCCCCTGCGGCGCACGAACAAAGGAGGTTATCTCCTTCGCCCCTCTTCTCCCTCACACCAATCCCCCCCTTGATCTACCTAATCCTCCACCAAAATTTGTGGATCTGAGGCCCCCAAGATTCTTTGAGGTATTCTCCCCCATTCCCTCCAATTTGTTTTGCTTTTCCCCTCTTTTGTTGGATGCATTATTTCACATTAGGTGATGTTAGATTAGTAGATGGTTTCTTTGTTTTAGGAAATAGTTTGTAGTTGATAGATGATTTGGTAGGTAGTGTAGTTGCTAGATGTTTGTAGTTGTCCACCAATAGACATAGTTTGTGAATTTTTTTGAATTATAGATGATGTATGCATATGCTAGTAAATTAGCTATATGTTGAATATATAGATGGCATAATCTTTGTTTGAATCTGAGAAGACAACTTTGGCAAGCAAATATATTTAGGAAAAATATTATATGTGTGAAGTGGTATGACAATATAGTTGAATATATAGATGGCAAATTTTTTTTTGCAAAAGAGATGATAAAATTTGATTATTGTGTGTGACATGATTTGTTCAATAGAATGGCGGATGATGATTATGAAATTTATTTGATGGTGAAATTTGGTTCCTTAGATGATATGTGTGCATATGTAGAAGAAAGAAATGATGTGGTTATTTTTGAGAAGAATGGTGTTTTCATATGGCATAAACTTGGAGAAGGAAATTGTTTGATATTGTTCATGTATTCATAGATGTTTGTGATTTGTTTTGTAGGATGGCGGATGGTGATGGACCTTGGTATGACGGATTAATCGATGAGTGGGATAAGGAGCATCGTGCTCGTGCCATTGAGAATGGACAGGTAAGAAGCAAGAGTGTGTCAATTTTCGTTGTTTCTCATTTGTGTTCTTGTATTGATTATTAAAACATCACTTTATTTGCAGCAAGTAGTTGCTATGCGCATGAGGGGTCATTCCGCTGATGACTTTGATTACGACCCGCGGTATGAGCCTTACATTCGGAGATTGGGTCTTCTCCCATTCGTGTTGCAGTTTAAGCGACGCGGTCCGCCGGTGAACCACGCGGCGCTGACCGCACTTGTGGATCGTTGGAGGCCGGAGACTCACTCGTTCCACCTTGTGGGGAGATGACGATGACCCTACAGGACATGGCTATGATAAGCGGCCTTCCTATCAACGGACAAGCTGTTACCGGTCGTGTCAGCGTGGGTAATTGGCGAGAACGGACTACCGATTTAATTGGTGTTCAGCCCGAGGGCCGTCAGGAAGGCAAGGCCGATACCGCGAAAGTGAGGCATTCTTGGCTAAAAATGGTCAGAGGAAACACCAATCCGTGCCCTCAGGATGCCAATGACGTGGTTGTGCAGCAGTACGCGCGGGCCTATCTTTGGTATGTACTAACGAAGGTAGTCTTCTCAGATGCAACCGGGAACTCAGCCCTCTGGATGTTCTTGGAGCTACTCAATAACTGGGATACCCAGTATAGCTGGGGTTCGGCCGCACTAGCATATTTGTATCGTCAGGTAAGAGATATTTGCAACCATTTATCTTGCATTTGTCATGCGCCTCCATATCTAACATGTTTGTTTGATTGCAGCTTGACTTGGCGTGTCGGAGAAAGGGAGATACATCCTCATTGTCTGGGTTTGTTTGGAGCCTATCCGTGTGGATGTGGGAGCGGATCCCGGTTGGACGGCCCGATTTCAAGAACCCCCTCTTGGCAAACCCACGGGGTAATCATGACGGGTTGCATGATGATGATCCATATCGGTGCCCTACGCTTGCTTACTATTGGGAACAAGTGACAGTCTACACAGGAAGCTCGCATGTGCGATACAAGTGCTATATGAACGAGCTGGACACCTTGACTGCTGAGCAGGTTTTGAGAAGTTCGATGAGATAAAATTTAGTCAAGAATAAAACTTATGTAGCTAACAATGTATCTCTTTGTTTTGCAGGTATATTGGTTGTCTTATGTGGAAGATCGTGACTTTGATCTTAATGAGATGTGCACGCGTGATAGCCATCTTTGGCGGGCGAGGTGCCCAATGATATGCTTCTTCGCAGTCGAGTGGCACTTTGTAGACCGTGTGGCAAGACAATTTGGAAAAAGACAAGGTATTCCAATTGAGGAGAGCAAGGAGGAAATGCAATCTCTGCATCGGTAAGCAAGCATGCCTTGAGTATGTAGTAGAGCATTGAATAAGTCAATGTTTGCTAATGCTTTGTCCCGTGCATCATTTCTAGGTTCGATCGAAGGAACAATCAGGATATATAGGATTGGGCAAACAAACACCGTGCATGGATAGAAATTTGGAATCAAAGAGACACGCTAGTGCAATCAGAGAATAGACCTCACAATCAGTTAGCATATCAGAAGTATCAAGTGTGGTATGCGGATCGTTACCGGTTAAAGCTGAAGCCAGGTTGGACTCACGACGAGTGGTCGGAGTTGGTGTCTGAAGACCCGGAGACTGCAGAAGGTTATAATACCTTCAACACGGCTGTGAGAGACACCAGAGGGGCTCATGTTGACTATGCATCGATGCATGACGAAATGGTAGCCTGTTTGACCTATTCTAACATATTTGCATCATGTTGTCTTCTTTCAAATACATAAGTTTGGTGTGTTCATGAATTGCAGGGCCGAGAGTTGCTTCTGTGCGTCAACGATGCCAATGTTGCACTGAGTCATCCACTTGGTGGTGGATTATCTGAGAGAACTCTTAGGAGCACGATGGAGGTATGACAAATATATTAGAAAAGTTTCTTTTCGCGGATTATTTATTTGCATCTCATATCGTATCATATTTTGTGTTGTTGCAGAAGTTCAAGAAGGGGTTCCATAAGATGGCAGCAATGCTTTCTTGCCATGGTGCTAAGTCCAGTGAGGTGTACGCACCTGGTACCCGCGCCGCCAGAGCTCATAGACGGCGTTTACTCCAGAACGATGATGACATGGAGGAGGAGGCAGCACATCAAGAGGAGCCAATGCATCAAGAGGAGCCAACACATCATGAGGAGCATGCGTATGATGCAACACAGCAAGAGGATCATGAGTATGATGTTGATGCTCCACAACCATCACAACCGACACAAGGCAATGCTCGTGATAGGAAAGGCAAAGCCATTGCTAAGACACAAGGCAAGAAAGGTAGAAAGAAGACATGGAACACACAATTCCATAGTCCGGAGTATCCTCTTAAGCTTATCCCAACAGGAATGCAAAGATATAAGGCCAACATTGAGGCGGAGGAGGAGGCATACAACGAAGAGGAGGAGGAGGGTAGCGAAGAGGAGGAGCCTACACTTGCAACCATTGTGAAGAGAGGAAAGAAGAAGTGAGCTTTTGTTTGGAAGTGCATGAATTTGGTGTCGTGGTAAAAACTTGGTTGTCTTGAACTTGGTTGTCTTGAATTTGGTGTCTTATGTATGCACTTGGTACCATATGTATGCACTTGGTGTCTTATGTATGCTTGAATTTGTCGTGATGAAAAATCCATGAACTTGTCATTTGTATGCAAGAATTTGTCGTGGTGCTATCTTCTGTGAAATGTGCTATCTTCTGTGTTGTATGAACCTATCATATGAATATATATGTGCTATCTTGTGTCAAACAGCTAGTTTAAAATAATCTACAGGGTCCCAGACGCCAGGGTCCCTGGCATCTGGTTTCAAGTCAGGGGACCAGACGCCACAGTCTCTGGCGTCTGGTGGTCGACTGGACAGCAGAAACAGCAAAAGCAGAGTCCTGGGCAGCAGAAACAGGGCACCCAGACGCCAGGGTCCTTGGCGTCTGGCCCTTGTGTAGTACTTTTTCATTTTGTTCATATTTTGTCACAGCGTAGTATCGAATGAAGTAGATATGTTGTTCTAGCAAACACCTATAGTATGGAATGACATAGATATGTTGTTATAGCAAACACCTATAGTATGGAATGACATAGATATTTTGTTGTAGCAAACTCCTATAGTATGGAATGACAAACATTAGTGTTCACATAATAGCAAATGACAAGCACAGTTATCACATAATCTCAAATTACACAAATAGTCTCGAATGAGAAGTTCATCACATAATCTCAAATTACACAAATAGTCTCGAATAACATAAGTAGTTCATGACCATGATGGTCCACGATAGTTGAAACGACATGATCACATATAACTCGGTTTCCTGTAGCAATGCAAGTCAACAACCCTTTTCCATTTCCATTCTTGCAGCATTTCTTGAATCTTGTCATCATCAGTTATGTCAACCAATTTTCTTTCCCCGGGGCCATCTGCCTGCCTCCTGCTGACGTAGTACACAAAATCCTCTTCCGTCAACCCTTGCTTCAACATGAATTTAGTCTTCAACCAACCAAAAGTGAGGTCCACTTCACTAACTTGCACAACACATGGAGACAAGCCTTGGACATGAACAACAGGGCTAAGCACCCACTGAGTACAATTAGCCATCTACAACACACAAATCCCTTAGTGCCTAACCTATGATACATTAAATCACGAGCAAAACAACCAATAAGTGGGGGTGGAGTTGATTTACCTTCTAGTTTCGAAACCTTGAAGATCCAACGGTGAAACCGGACCGATTCGTGAGAGATTTGAGGGGGGTTATGGTACTGGATGAGAGTGAGTGAACGAGAGGGCTAGAGGTGAGAGTGAGTGAACGAGAGGGCTAGAGGTGAGAGAGAGTGGAGATGAACGAAAGGAATGACAGGGATAGAGGTGGAGATGAATGGATGAGAGGGCTCGAGGTGGGCCCAAAGAATCTTATCCACACGATATTTGCACTCTGGATAGGATAGGGAACCAGACGCCAGGGTCCCTGGCGTCTGGGTCTCTATCTAGAGACCACATTCTAAATGCTCCCTGGTTAGGGACCCAGACGCCAGGGACCCTGGCGTCTGGGTGTGCACATTTCCAACTAGTGCTCTCTTTTAAACTTGTTGAACAAATTTTTAAACATTGAAAATCAAACAAAAATATGAACAAGGTCTCGAATAGGTTGCACATAAGTAGTTCATGACCACACAAGGTCTCGAATAACAAGTTCACACACGATGTCTCGAATGTCATAAGTAGTCCATGACCACACAAGGTCTCGAATAACAAGTCCATACATTAAACAAAGTCTCGACAGTTCATCATCGACGTTGGTGCCTTTCCATTTGTCTACTGAGTAGTACGGGGCCACTTTCCCTTCTTGTCACGTGCCTCGTCCTCCTCTCATGCATCGCGAGCCCTTGCAAGTTTTCTTGCCCTCTCTTCTTGACGAGCCTCCTTCTCTTTGTGTGCCCTCTCTTGCTCACGCTTCTTGTGCTCACGAGCCTCCTTCTCACGACGCTTCCGCTCCAATCCCCGTGCATAGGACTCCTCGAATAGGCGTTGCCTCCGTAACCAATCTCGAAGTTGGTCCTCTTGGACATCTTTTGGTACCTCGTGATCTATCCAAGTGAAGTACTTGCAAAGTGGAGGAGGGGACTACATATAAACCATTATTTTGTTAGACATATCAGTGACAACTTGTTGATGTTTTTTGTATGTACACCTAACATACCGGTGGTATGTCATATGCGTTAGTTGGCCTTCGACGATCATGTGCATAGTTGGGACACACGAAAAACCTTCTACCTTCTGTCCATGACTTGTTGCGGTCAGTGGACACCTTCAGCTTGCAAACATCACCACACCAACATGTTGGTGTGGGCACATCCTTCTCCTTCTCCTTGTCCAAACTGGCCTCCATCCATGTCTTCGGCATGTCCTCTTGGTCCGCGCACGCCGGCCTCGTCCTGGAACCGGATGAAGCCATGCCTACAAAAATAAAAATTGTTAGCACAAGACCTAAAGAGAGTAAATACAGTAAATGAATAAATGCTAGGAATTGTATGAACAAATAATATACCATTATTATTAGATCAACCATCTGGATTAACCAAATAACCGAAGGCCGATCCATTATCAACCATTCCTCTACGACCACCACCACCTCTAGCACTTGTGCTTCCTCTCCGACCACCACCACCTCTACCAGTTGTGCCTGCTCGACCACCACCTCTAGCACTTGTGCTAGCTCGACCACCACCTCTAGCACTTGTGCTAGCTCGACCACCACCTCTAGCACTTCTACTCCCTCTACCAACACTAGCACCTCTAGCACTTGTGCTGCCTCTACGACCACCACTACCACCTCTGACACTTGTGCTTCCTCGACCACCACCACCGTCACCTCTTCCACCTCGTTCACCATCGGTGCCGCCTCCACGACTTGTTTTTCTTTTTTTGGTTTTCTTTTTCTTGCATGTCCGCTCATTGTGTCCCCCTTCACCGCACACCCCACAGTTGATGATGTCAGGAGCCTCCATGAAATGACCGCTACCAAATTGTTTCATGCCAGTGTATCCAGCCAGGTCATCCATATCACCCCTGAACCTCTTAGTTCTCCTTCTACCCTTCGTCTTCACCTTCAGAAGAGGGGCTGGCCTAATATGAGGGCCATGGTACTCAGTGTTGGGGAACGTAGTAATTTCAAAATTTTCCTACGCACACGCAACATCATGGTGATGCATAGCAACGAGAAGGGAGAGTGTTGTCTACGTACCCTCGTAGACCGAAGCGGAAGCGTTGACACAACGTAGAGGAAGTAGTCGTACGTTCTCCTCGCGATCCAACCGATCACAGCACCGTTACTCCGGCACCTCCGAGTTCTTGGCACACGTTCAGCTCGATGACGATCCCCGGGCTCCGATCCAGCAAAGCGTCGGGGAAGAGTTCCGTCAGCACGACGGCGTGGTGACGATCTTGATGTGTTACCGGCGCAGGGCTTCGCCTAAGCACTGCAACGATATTACCGAGGTGGAATTTGGTGGAAGGGGGCACCGCACACGGCTAAGGAACGATCCGTAGATCAACTTGTGTGTCTTTGGGGTGCCCCCTGCCCCTGTATATAAAGGAGCCAAGGGGGAGGGGCTGGCCGGCCAAGCCTGGCGCGCCAGGAGAGTCCTACTCCCTCTGGGAGTAGGATCCCCCCCCCCCAATCCTAGTTGGACTAGGATTCTCCAAGGGGGAGAGAGAGAGAGAGGGGGGGCGCCCACCTCTCCTAGTCCTAATAGGACTAGGGGAAGGGGGGAGGCGCGCAGCCCATGAGGGCAGCCCTCTCACCTCTCCTCCAAGGCCCATGTTGGCCCATTATGCCCCCGGGGGGTTCCGGTAACCCTCCCGGTATTCCGGTAAAATCCTGATTTCACCTGGAATGCATCCGATGTCCAAACATAGGCTTCCAATATATCATTCTTTACGTCTCGACCATTTCGAGACTCCTCGTCATGTCCGTGATCACATCCGGGACTCCGAACTCCTTCGGTACATCAAAATGCATAAACTCATAATAACTGTCATCGTAACGTTAAGCGTGCGGACCCTACGGTTCGAGAACAATGTAGACATGACCGAGACACGTCTCCGGTCAATAACCAATAGCGGGACCTGGATGCCCATATTGGCTCCTACATATTCTACGAAGATCTTTATCGGTCAGACCGCATAACAACATACGTTGTTCCCTTTGTCATCGGTATGTTACTTGCCCGAGATTCGATCGTCGGTATCCAATACCTAGTTCAATCTCGTTACTGGCAAGTCTCTTTACTCGTTCCGTAATACATCATCTCGCAACTAACTCATTGGTTGCAATGCTTGCAAGGCTTTATGTGATGTGCATTACCGAGAAGGCCCTGATATACCTCTCCGACAATCGGAGTGACAAATCCTAATCTCGAAATATGCCAACCCAATATGTACCTTCGGAGACACCTGTAGAGCACCTTTATAATCACCCAGTTACGTTGTGACGTTTGGTAGCACACAAAGTGTTCCTACGGTAAACGGGAGTTGCATAGTCTCATAGTTAAAGGAACATGTATAAGTCATGGATAAAAGCAATAGCAACATACTAAACGATCGGGTGCTATGCTAATGGAATGGGTCATGTCAATCAGATCATTCAACTAATGATGTGATCTCGTTAATCAAATAACAACTCTTTGTTCATGGCTAGGAAACATAACCATCTTTGATTAATGAGCTAGTCAAGTAGAGGCATACTAGTGACACTCTGTTTGTCTATGTATTCACACATGTATTATGTTTCCAGTTAATACAATTCTAGCATGAATAATAAACATTTATCATGATATAAGGAAATAAATAATAACTTTATTATTGCCTCTAGGGCATATTTCCTTCACTCAGGCCACTGTGATTGGTCCAAGAAAGGGTGAAATCTTGGCGCCCATGTCAACCTAGTAGCTTCCACATGGAACTCTTGCATCCTCATGGTTTTTCCAGCATTAACATGTATGTTTCTCGCCTTCGCCGCCGTTATCAAATGCGAGCATGGCCAATGATACTTACTAGGCCTCTCGCACTGGCACCACCGAGTCTTCAGTTTCACCTCAAATGCAGCACCACCATATTGTCTACCGTCTCGTGTTGTGCCACCTAGCTCATCAATTTGATAGATCATTTCAAGTCTATCGAATATGATAACTTGTTGCCGTGAAGACTTGCTTGCTTGTAACTGCAACCATTCATCAACCTTTTCCGGATAATCCTTTTTTTCACCTATCCATTTTGCAGTCTCTTCAGAATGCCTCTGAAAGTACTCATTAAGCTTGAAGAAGGTGTACTCCACTATTGCAGTCACCGGCAATGCACGAGCACCCTTCAACACATTGTTGAAACATTCTACGAGATTGCTCGTCATGTCGCCATATCGCCAACCACCATCGTCATGAGCGCGTGCCCACTTGTGCTTCTCGCTTAAATTCCTAGTTAAGAACTCTTTTCCCCCTTCGTTCACCGCTGCAAAGAGTTTGTTGTACCGAGCATAGAAACCTTGGGTGGTGAAGGCCACACATACATGGGTAAGGTCTTTGCTGATCTCCTTGCTCTTACATGCCCGGTAAAAGTTGGCCACGAAATGCCTCATGCACCATCTGTGGTGAAGCTTTGGAAATCCTGAAATAACAATGTCCATTGCCTTGAGTATGCCATGATGCCGGTCCGATATGATGCATACCTCCCTAGCCCCAATCACGTTGTGCCTAACATGACCCATGAACCACTCCCAGTTGTCTTGGTGCTCGGAAGGCACCAAAGCAAATGCACACGGCAACACGTTGTCGTTTGATGAGTGCGCCATTGCTACCATTAGTGTGCCCTTATATCTACCGGTCAAGAACATGCCATCTATAGACAAGACCGGACGACAATGCTGAAACGCCTCCACACATTGTCCATAACTCCAGAAGGCACGGTGGAACACTCCCTCGTGATCCTCGACCACATGAAACATGCCCGGGTTCCTATGTGCAATCGCGGCCAACAACCTTGGGAGCTGGTTGTATGCTTCTTCATATCCACCGTACAACATCCTAATAGCATTTGCCTTTGCCTTACATGCCTTCCCATACTTGACTTCATAACCAAATTGTTTTTTCACCGTCCGCATGAGAAACCTCACTTTCACAGTGGGATCAAAGGCTATGTCTTTCATCCATTTGTATCCAAGATACTCATATGTGAGTTGACGGTGTGTCTCTCTAAGTCGTTTCGATGGCGGCTTGCATCTATGAGTGGTATCACAACTTTTTAACACCCATTCGTCGGTTTCTTTAAGCTTTCTTGCATGAACCTTCCATGTGCATTCCTTTTGCTCACACACCACGGTGTAACGCAACTTCATGTCGGAGTGCTCAACATAAATTGGCCTATGGTTTCGAATGGCATAGTCAGCCAACCAAAACTTCAGCATGGGCAAGCTCAGAAACTTCAATCCTTTCTTCAAATAAGCATTCTCGTCCTCATTCTCCACCCTTGGTTCTCCTGGATCCGGGCATGGTGTTGGCTCAATCGCCGTCATTCTCATTCCACCGTCAACAACAGCTTTATGGGCAAGGCTGAGATCTTTAAACAAGTGAGTTCTTTTTTGTAAGCCCGTCAGCTCAAAGTGGATTTGGTTCTCCTCCTTTGTGAATCCATCCTCGTCCAACTGTTCAACTGGACCCTTGTCATCCGAGTCATACACATATTGACGCCTAAAAGGCAAGTCACGATCCATGTCCTTTTGCGCTATGTACACATCCAAGTCACCAACATCATTACCATGAAACACTTCCTCTTGCTCTTCGTCGTCATCATAAGCATCTTCATCCTCTTGAATTACTTCGTCACTAGCAATCACCTCAACTTCATTTGCTTGGCTAGTTGGTGGTTGGCTAGAAGCATTGGGGGCATACAACTCAACCTCATTTGCTTTGATAGATGGTACACGGGGACGTGGTGGGGGATAAACATTGGGGGCATCAACCACAACCCTATGCTCAACAAGTGGCACCATTGTCATCTCGCTCATGTCATCCATTGGGGAAGAGACATGCCGGTTCAAATCAATGGTAAACCGAGGAGATTCAACCTTGGTGGCAAACAATTCAAGTGACTTGTCTTCCGATTGGGATACTTTTTCCTTGTATACATCCCAATGCAAATCCGAGGTGATAGGCATACTTTTCAAGCGAGATTTGACTCCAACTCCAACATCATACCTTCCTATTAACTTAACGTCAACATTGGTGTCCATCCACTCTAAGACCTGTCTCACTTTTGCAACAACATCCTCATAGCTAGGGCTTGTATCAAAAACCAATGGTTCCTCACCCGTGTCGGCATTGTTACTCAAGAATGCCTCCTTGTCCATGTAATGAACATTAACAAGTCTCTCCATCTAAAAATAACATGAATGCATTTAAGACTTCAATGAGAATTGGTGTGTTTATCCAAATACATCTAATTATATCCAAATCATATCAACACTAAATTATTGGTGATGTCCACAAAAGTATCAATAATTAACACACACTAAGCAAAGTTAACCCTAATCACTAACTAACCCTAACCCCCAATCTTTCTACTCAACAAGCATATATTCCTACTACACACCATGCATAGCACTATATTATCAAAGTTAACCAAGCCATTCACATTAACATAAGGGAGAAAACATGAACTAGGGTTCCACCAACATGTATAAAATGCAACCAAAATAATAAGATTTGACAAAAAATAATTGGATGATTTGAGGGATATTACCACAAGCAACAAAGTGATGGAAAGATCCACCTAAGGGAAGCACCTTTTGGGAAGGATTTGAGGGGGGAGCTTGAGGGGTGAGAGAGAGTGGGGGGGGGGCAGCAAATCTTCTTCAAGCTCGGGCTGGATTGGGGAAAGTGTGTGGGGTGGGACCCACACACTCTCCCTGTAGGGTTATCCACTTACCAGGGCCAGACGCCAGGGTTCCTGGCGTCTGGCCCCTTTGCCACGTCAGCAGGTCAACGGGCAGGCGGGCAGTGCGGGCCAGGGGCCAGACGCCAGGGATCCTGGCGTCTGCTTCGTAACCCAGACGCCAGGGACCTTGACGTCACCAAAAAAGTCAGAAACGAAATTTATTTTGATACGAGGTCAAATCGGGATTTTCTTTGCACTAAGGGTCAGAACAGTAATTTTGTCCGGTGGCCGACGCGCAGTGGATCCCACGTGTGCGAGGCACGCGTCTACTGTGAGGTGGGTCCGCGGCTACGTGTCCACGGTGGGTTTGTGCCTTCTGTTCCTGCGCGGCGGCTCCATCGTGCGTTCCTCTCTGCCGGTGGGCTTGCCGTTCGTGCGTTCGAGATGGGTTTCGCGGCGGGTAAGCGGGGGTCAACAGTCAACACCCGAAAAAATGTTTCGCGCGTGAACGCAGCGACGCGCGCGCGGCAGCCACCCTCCACTTTTTCCCGGCTGACCCCAGCCTCGTTTTCGGCGAATATTTCAAGCATCTCTCCTTCCTCTGCGTTCTTTCCTCTGGGGTTTCTGTTTCTTCGCCGGCCGTGTGCTCCGCTGTGCCGCAATGGCGATGCTTCGCTCGATGGACGCTGCTGCTTGAGGTTCGGCCTTCTCTTCTGATTGTAATCTCCCCGTGCTTTTCCTTATGCTCTCCTGATTTTCAATTCTTCGATTCGTCGCCTTGGTGCTCAGGTTGATTCAGGTTGCCGTTCTCTCCTGCATCGAACCGCTGCATCGTTCTGCCTTGCGCATTGAGGTGAAATCACGCTCCTTGTGGTCGCTTATAGGATGTTGGATGAAATGCCAGTGTGTTTGGATAAAATGCGTACGTGGTGTTCGACGAAATGCGGGTGTGCCGACCCTCTTTTTCCGTTTAGTTTGCTTTCCCTGCCGCTGGACCTTCCTATTCTCCTCGGCCTCGCTTGCTTCTCCCTGTCGGCTCCGCTAAATAGGCTGCTCCTTTACTTGTCTGTCCACCCATTGTTCTTTTTCCTGTATGTGCACCGTTAGATGCCATGGATCATGGTTGTGCTCTGAAGAGTTCGTCCATGTTTCTTTCACAGGTTCTAGGATCTCGTGCGTTGCAGCGTGTCTGTTCTGCTCGTCGAGGTTTGCTCCTCTCCTGTCTAAATACATGTTGTTTTTCTGTACGTGCTGTCATGGCGTTTGGTTTGCTGATTATTTTAATATTCCTGATCTGGCCGGGCGCTATATGTTATTTGCTCTCGTGCTGCTTATATTTCATACTTGCGTCTGAGCAGTATGTGTGCGGTTATTTCCGTCGTTATACCTATTTTGGAGGCAGTGTTAGCTCAGTGTGCTTTACCAGCGTTTACGTACCTGTGTGAGGCGGCAGAGGGCGGGTCTGTTCTTGCAGCGGTAGAGCTAGAGCTTCGAGGGGACGGTTCTGGGCCAGTGGCACGAAGAGTTCTTTTGGAGCTCAGCCTGATGTGGCCATGTGGGTTTATGTACGCATATGAAAAGGCTGCCCTAGAGGCCATATGATTCTTGCAGAGCTTATATGGATTTGTCATCCATGACTATAACTATGACTGTATAATGGCCTATAGGAGATCCGTTCATTCTTCCATGGCCACTGCAGTGTGTGCTATTCGGCACATTGAACGCCTGGAGAGGGAATTAGTGTGCTTGCGGTCTGCGCCTGCAAGTGTGGAGATTGTTCCATGCTGCCCTTCTTCAATCTCAGTTTGATTGGACTCTTTTGTACTCACATCTCTTCGTTCTGTTTAGCTGCATTGTCGTGTCTATTTATTCAGGCTTGTGTGCCTGTTTTGTACCTGACATTGTTGGTTTTGTCCATGCCCTGGATTGCTATAAATTCGCTGGACCTTTCTTGCTTGTGGGATGCCCTGTGATTGTCTCTTTCTGGTATTTTTTTTCTCATTTACCCCAGCGCGTGTGGTCATAGGGTTTAAGGCACCTCTGCTCTGCTGTGCCTTTGGGCCAGCTATATACTGCCGCCTCTGAAACCTGGCGTCTTGGGCTGTCCATCTCCTTCTCTTTGGCATGCGGTGCTTGTTTCCTCTTTTTTTCTTGGACTTTTATGTTTCTTTGGGCTGTGCTGCTGGCCTCTTCTTGGGCTTGTGCTTCGTCTTTTTTTGTTTGCATTAGTATTTTCTGATGGGCTATGCAGTCCTTTCTTCTCTGGTTGGGTGTGGTTACCTCTGTCGTGGGCTTCTGCTTAGATTGTTTGTTTGCTATATGGGTTTCCTGATGGGCTCACAAAGAAATAGAGTATTCACTGTTTTCTTTTTTGGTTCTCTGGGCTTCAAACAGGTGCTTTCAAACGTGCTGCCCACAGGTTTTCTTCCTTTCCTGCTTCCTGTTACTTTGCCAGGGAGATTTTTTTGTTGCTTTGTGAAAAAAAGGTCAGTTCTTTTTGGCTCTTTCATAGGCTTGTGAAAACGAATTGCGTTCTTTGCTTTGTGCCATTTGGTTCTTGTTGGGATTTGGTTTCTTCGTACTTTGAGAAAATATGTGCTTGCTTTCAACTATGCAGTTCTTTTCTTCTCTGCTTGGCAGTATTTACCACTTTTTTTTGGCCTCTGCTTGGTAATATTTACCTCTTTTTCTTGGGCTTCTTGGATTGTTTGTATGCTATGGTGTTTCCTCATGGGCTTACACAGAAATAGAGTATTCGTTATTTTCCTTTTTGGTTTCCCCCTTTGCTGCTTTATTCCTTTTGAAAAAAAATATATGCTTGGTTGCTTTGCAAAAAAAGAAGTTGGTTTACTTAGGTTCTTAATATACTTGTGAAAACACATTGTGTGCTTTGCTTTGTGCCGTTTGGGTCTCTTCGGGATTTAGTTTCTTGATCCTTTGAGAAAATATGGGCTTGCTTTTCATTCTGCCACCTTGGATCTTTCCTTCCTATGGTGTTTTCTCTTGATGTTGTGCTTGCTTTTCAGGGTTTGTTTATATATAGGGTTTTTCTGGGCTCTGTTCTGCTTGGTTTTTGCGGTTTGCTGAGTTTTGTACTTAGGTTATTGTTTAGTTCTTGTTGTTGGCCTTGAGAGAAGGTGTGCTCTTCCTCTACGGCGTTTGATTTTGATTGGTTTGCTGGTGTTGCTTTTACTACTCTGTAGATTTCATTGCTCTGCTCCTTCTTGGAATTGTCCTTTCTTTTCAGGGTTCTATGGTGTGAAAAAAGGCCTGCTTTTTATGTTGCTGGCAGAGAGTCCTGGGTCCTATTCTTCTTTGTTCTTGTTGCTTCCTTAGTTCCCTGCCTCGATTGTTTGTTTGCTTTCTTCTTTCATAGCCTTGTGCAAAACAGACTGTGTGCTTTGCTTTCTGCCGTTTGGTTCCCTCTGGGATTTGATTTCTTAGTGCTTTGAGAAGATGTGTGATTGCTTTAGGTTCTATCAACGTGTCTTCTTATATTATTGTTAGCCTTTGAGAACCTGTGTGCTTTTGCTTTCTGCCAATTGGTTTTGATTGGGTTGTTGGGATGGCTTTTACTGCTCTGTATATTTCAATGCTTCTTCTTGGGATTGTTTGCTGTATGGTTTTCTTCTTGCTGTTTTGGAATTTTCTTACTTATGTTGCCCCTTCGTTTCTTTGTTTGATTTCTGTGGTTCTGCTTCTGTTGCAGTCTGCTGAGCAGCTCTTGCTTATATCTGACTGAACCATGCCTCCCCGCCGCTCTCTGAAGGTCAGTCCAGCCGGTGGTGAGCTACCCCGACGGCGTGTTGTCCATCGTAAACTGCGGTGGCTATTGCGCATGTGCATGGCCCACCAGACCTGTTTTCCACCTTCACCTGTAATCCTATGTGGCCTGAAATAACCGAAGGCCTGTCCACCGAATCACTGAGCCTGTCCAAAGACCTTCAGATAGAGCTGATATTACAGTGAGGGTGTAGCGCAATAATCTCAATGTTTATCTTCATGATATCAAATCTGGGGTTGCAGGGTGGATAGGGGGGGGGGGGTGTTGAGTCATCGGACTTATTAACTCATTTGTGATTTTACTAATACATATACATTTCAGATGTGGCATCTGATACGGGGGTTTGCGTCACTGCTAGGCTTCTTTCTCTTTGTACAATAGTTATAGAAAGAACATATATTTTCAGATCTAGCGTCTCTTACCATGAGATTATTGTTAATTCATGGGCAAACACGTAGCATAGATGTTTGTCTATTAGAACATGCAAGGAAATTGAAATAGTTCCAATAGGACATGAACACTGCTTCCATCATGCCATCAGTATCTTCCGAGGGAAACACACCCTCAGTCACGCAAATGAAACCAAAAACTCCTTTACAATCTAGCATTTTCTTTCTGTTGTCCTTACAATGAAGATAAAATACCTATTCCCTGAAAAAAGAAAGATAATACGTATCTAAATGGTATTCTTTTAATGTTTTACATTTCAGATCTAACAGTTGAAATGCCAACGATGGAGTCAGTAGTCCGTGTCGATGGTTCCAGGAGAAGATTTGGTAGTGGTTTTGTTGCCTACTGCGACGACAAAGCAGGGCTTGTCATGACCAATGAGCATGTTGTAACTGACAAATCAACTGTAAAGGTTTGGTTTCCTGGCGGTCAGCAAAGGTTGGATGCTCGAGTCGTGCGCAGGGGCAAAACGCACGACCTTGCTCTAGCTCGTTTCAAAACTGAGGGCTGCAATTTGGTCCCCGCTTTGGATTTTGCTAGCCCAGATCCAATTCCAGAAAGTGGAGACGTTACTCTGCACGCATACTACATTACTCCTGAAGGAATTGAGTTGTACCCGGCGGAAACTGAAGGAAGCATATGGTAATGATTTATGCCACAAAATCTTGATGTCTACTGCCTCCGTTTCTAAATATAAGTCCTTTTAGAGATTTCAATACACACTACGTACGGATGTATATAGACATATTTTAGAGTGTAGATTCACTCATTTTGCTCCGTATGTAGTCCCTTATTGGAATCTTTAAAAAGACTTATATTTAGAAACGGAGGGAGTACATTTCATCGCTTAACTGACTCAAACTGGTTACTTTGTGTTTGTTGCAGTGGGGACCCACAAAACAAGAATGGCCGTGTGACTCTTATAGCAGATTACACATCCCAGGGAGGAACATCGGGCGGACCTGTCCTGATGGGAAACAAAGTAATAGGAGTAAACTTGTCGGGGTTGGGAGCGATCCAAGACTTTATCACCCTGCAATCTGTAGTAGCCGCACTAGAAGAGTGGGATCCTCGTGAACTTGTAAGTGTTGGTCCCCTACTCTGCTTATGATCAACATTTTTAGGCGTGGAATTAGAACCACTGTGTTTACAACATTTTAATATCACATATTTATTCTGTTAGGGTGGAGATGTAATCAAACAGAAGCTTCAGAAAATTGCTAAGGAGTGTGCAGTACGAGATATGGGTAGTAATGAAGCCGATTAGCTCATGACCCAAGTGTTTGCTGATTTAGATCCAGCCACCTGAAGCCTCACCGAAAATAATTGCATTGTTATTTGAATTTGCCCTGATTATGTTATGTGATGGCACGTTCTCTTATACTCCCTCCGTTCCATAATATAAGAGCGTTTTTGACACTACCCTCCGTCCCATAATATAAGAGCGTTTTTGACACTAGTATAGTGTCAAAAACGCTCTTATATTATGGGACGGAGGGAGTACTTATCAACTAGCGGAGTAACCTGCACATTTGCGTGGCTAGACATGATGTATATATTTATCTGTTGGTGATTTTTTCTGCCAATGTTCTTTTATTTTATTTAGCAGTATTTATATGGAAAATTGTAGCCATGCAAAAGACTTGGAGACATGAAAACATGATTACACTTTTGTACAAATATTTCCATCATACGTGTAAAGTTGTTGGTATTGACTTGGAAGACCAAGATAATCAGAGTATGTGTCCCGCCATGCAAAATACTTTAGTAGTATTGTTCCCTCTTTTCTCATCCCTCAACATTTATTTTTGCACCTACTATATTTGTAAGAAGTTTAACTCATAAAATATAAACATTCATTACCTGTACCTGTATCTGGTTATCTGTTTCATCATCTACCTTGTCATTACCCATACTTTGCATGTGGTTTTATTGACATATATATGCTTTCACATCTTCTCTTAATGCATTTTCTATACCAGTCTAAACCAGTATGATCGGTGTGGAAATTTCTAAACTCTTCTGGCACTGGCACTCATTAGAGCATGTTACTTTTCATGGTGCCCAATTTCTTGTGTGTTTAATTGAATTTTTTAAGGAAAGTAAACTATTCATTACATATTTGGCATGAGTTTGTCCTTATTTGCTAAAAATATTATCTATCACACAGAACTATCTCACAATAATTAAATGTCTTACTTTATGTCCTCTTGCTCTAGCTGTATTGCCATTATTTGTGTTGTAGTTGTGGTTTGATGGTAGTATCTCTACTCCTAATGTCTCAGTTGATAGTCTCCACGGTTAATTTTCTTCCGGTTTTTTTTCGTAGATTTTTTTCGTTCCGTACACCACCTCCCCTCCGCTGGTTTTACCGTCGCGACAGAACCGGTGGACTCCTTCTGTCAATCCCTCGCTAGCCCTACCCCTACCACGTCTCCTGTCTCGAGTCGCAGCCGCCGCCACACCTGCCGACCCCTGCGCAGCACACCCACGCCGCCACACCTGCCGACCCCTGCGCAGCACACCCACCCCTGCGCTCGGCCACCGCGGCGGCGGCCCGGCTCCACCCACACACTTATCCACAAAAAAACCGCGTGCGATCCCCTCGACCTCCATGTTAACGCCCCCGTCGTGCGACCCCCTCGACCTCCACGTTAACGCCGCTGATCTCCTCGAGAAGACCCCGCCGGATCTCGCCTCCACGGGATCGTCGACAGTTCTGGATCGCCGCCGTCATGGGATATGAAAAGTCGATAAAGCCGCCGCCGCCGATCCCCTCTGGAAGACACCGCCGACCCCGCCGAATCTCGCGTCCACGGTTCTGGATCGCCATCGCAGAGCGGTTTCAAACCCAGGTATTTTTGATCTGGATTTGACTCAAAGCCTCATCAAACTTGTGCCTGCTCCCTCCCCCTTGGCTCGCAATCAATTGTTCGTCCTCCTGTGACCTCGCTGGCTCAACCAACGATGGAGTTTCTAGGTTGTTCGGTCAGTCCTACCATGCGTTTGTGCGAGCTTCCCATCTCATGTAACCACCACTACACCCACTTCCTATCCCATCGTGCTTGCTCATCATTGTTTCTTTCAGTTGTTGCATAGGTTAGATTCGGGTCTCCATGTGCCATCGTCTTACTTTGGCAAGGGATCTGCTTGACGGAATAACCATCAAGTTATCCAGATTTTCGCCAGATCTACACGTCAATATCTTCTCAGTGCATCTACAAGCTCATTAGTCAGTACTTTCAACCATTCTAACATGTTTCAGTTCTAGCAGCATGCAGGTGGCTCTAGAGGGGATTACGTCATAGACATGCTGATCAGGTACATGGCCGAGTCGTCCGCAACCCGGTTCTTGAAACTGCCTCCTTGAGCTGATTCGGGAGATGTAAATTTTCCGACTCCCCTTCTAATTTTCAAGCTCTCATCATGTTACGAACTTGCCACTAGAAACATGATTGTTGCATTCATCCACGCACATCTATCAGGGCATTAAGCACATATATCAGGGCATTAAGCTAAACTTAGGTTTTGAAGTGCATGTTAGTAAGATTTGTAGCAGCAACAAAGCCCACAACAGTCATGTTCATGCTGATTGGTCCCTTGTATATGTCAACAATGCATCTGTTTTTGGTTTGCATTAGATTTGTATGAACTACTTAATTAGTATTGAGTCTCAATGGCATCTTCTCTTAGGAGCAGTTGATGGGGGAGATCCTAGCATTCTACATTTGGGGAGGTTTTAAATCTTTTTCTGTAGAGAAATGATCCAGTCCTGAATATTAGATTAGTCTATTTTACAAGGTTGAGAGTAGCTCAAAAGATTCTCAATCTTTGCCCTCATGAAATAATTCTAAAACCAAATAGTGATGTCAGGTGTAGATTCCATGAACAATAGTTGGTTTTTGTAGTTTTTTTTGAACGATCACCGGGGGGGGGGGGGGGGGAGCTTCCCCACCTGAATATATTACCACTCAAAGGAGATGTTGAGAATTACAACAGCAGTTCGGTTACAACATCAGCTTTAGGGGATAGCTGAAGAGAGGAAGTTAAGCCATTGCCTAGCAAAGATATTGTCTTCTTTCTTTTTGAACCGGAAAACCCAGAGGGAGAAACCTGCTACGATATTTCGTATCGTAGTTATGTGGGAGTGATCCTCGTTTCTGAACACGAGAGCGTTTCTCGAGTCCCATAGCTTCCATGAAACAGTCAGAGCCACAGACGGCCAGATGTTGGGGTTGAGGCCCAGAAGCGTTGGGTGTTGGTGCAGAGCAGCAAGGGAGGTTGGAGCCGGCAGACCCAAGGAGGACCAAACAGGAGGACCAAACCTGTGTCGCGTAAGAGCAGTTGGAGATGAGGTGGAGGGCATCCTCATTCGGGTCTTGACAACGAGGGCATGCAGCTGATTGGGCAATGTGCTTGTGAAACATGTTGGCTTTCGTGTTTAGCCGATCGCGGAGGAGAAGCCATGCGAAGATCTTGACCTTGATCGGAACCTTGGAAGCCGAGACAAAGTCATGGTGAGGGTCGGCGGAATCTTCAGCAACAATGGAGGAGTAGGCGTTCTTGGCAGAGAACGGTAGTCCATGGGTGAGGGACCGTTCGTCGGATCGGTCCACCTGCTGGAAATCCTGCAACAGCAACAACACACAGTCCAACTCGCGAGCAACAGCATTAGACATACGGTTCCGCAGGTTCGCTAATAAGCTGGTTTGCCAAACTATAGCCACTAAAACCTTGTCATCAATGGAGTGTGAGAAAAGGTTTGGGAAAACTTTTTGGAGAGGCGACTTTAAAAGCCATTTATCAAGCCAGAAAAAGGTGGAGAGGCCATTGGAGGTGATCACAAATGAGTGCTCAATTAGCAGTGGCAAG
Source organism: Aegilops umbellulata (assembly GCA_032464435.1). Classification (NCBI taxonomy): domain Eukaryota; kingdom Viridiplantae; phylum Streptophyta; class Magnoliopsida; order Poales; family Poaceae; genus Aegilops; species Aegilops umbellulata. The sequence continues at coordinate 356,177,105 of CP136054.1, read as the reverse complement.
TTTTTGTTGATAATTTTCCAAAGAAAGGAGGGTCTTAAAGTTTTTGCTGCGATGCCAAGAGGGTATTGGTGGTGATACCACTGTGTCCAAGGGACGTTTGGGTGCTGCAGAATTTTGGATGAGAATTTCATAAGCAAGCAGCTGTTCTGAATTTCTAGATTTTTAATGCCTAGACCACCACAATCTTTAGGTTTGCAAACGTTTTTCCACGCGACTAAGCAGCTCGCACCCGTGCAAGTTGCCTCGTTGGACCAGAAGAACACCCTCCGAATGGCGTCAAGTTTGGCTATGATCGACTTAGGTAGGCGAAAAACGGACATGAAGTAAACTGTTAATGAGTCTAGGACCGCAGTCAGCAGGGTCAGGCGAGCACCACGTGAGAGCAGGCGCGCAACCCAACCGAAGAGAAATTTTCGAAAGCTGTCTATGATCGGGTCGAAAGCTGTGAGTGGCAGTTTGGTAGGGGAGAGGGGTAGACCTAGGTAAATTAACGGAAAGGAGGATAAAGAACATCCAATAGCTGCAGCAATGTTGTTTTGAGTGGATGAGTCGGTGGCGATGGTGAGAAGTGTCGTTTTTTGGAAGTTGATGACCAGCCCCGTTGCAAGGGCGAAATCGTGTAGGTTTTTTTTGAGAGTTATGGTAGCGGCGTCGCTAGCAGCAGCAATTATCAGGGTATCATCAGCGTACTGAAGTGTCACGGGTGGTTCGTTTGGTCGGAGCGGGTGGCAAAGTACGTTCGTTTGGAAAGCGTTGGCGATCAGTCTTTGAAGAACGTCTGCAACGATGATGAACAAGTATGGCGTGAATGGATCACCTTGTCGGAGGCCACATCTACATTGGATCTAGGACCCCGGAATGCCATTTAAGAGTATAGCCGTTTTCCCAGTGAGCAGGATGTTTTGGACCCATGAACAGAAAATGGGAGGGAACCCTCGAGCTTGTAGGATTTCGATGAGGGAGGACCAACATATGGAGTCAAAAGCTTTCCTGAAATCAAGCTTGAAGACCATGGTCGGGGCTTTACATGTGTGGCAAGCGCTTAGGATATCAGTAGCATAAATGAAATTTTTAGCAATGTTGCGTCCATGTAGGAAGCCCGTTTGATCATAATGAATGAGCATCGGGATGAGTGCTTTTACTCTATTTGTGAGACCTTTTGCAACTGCTTTTGGAGTGCAGTTTTGTAGAGAGATGGGTCTAAAAGCGTCTGGAGATGTTGGTGCCTGGGTTTTTGGAAGGAGTACCATGAAGGCACGGTTGAAGCGGTCGAGCGAAGCAGTCTGATCGTGGAAGGCAGAGAAGAATGGTAGGATGGATTGTTTGATATCATTCTAGAATTTTCTAAAGAAGATGGGTCCAAAGCCATCCGGTCCAGGGCTGGCGTTGGCGTTCATGGTGAGAAAGGCTTGGTGGATTTCGTCGTGGGAGAAAGGTTGTGCAAGATCACGGAGCTGGGGGAGGGGTGAGGGGTATAGCTGTAGCAGACTAAAGTTCCATGTAGCATTTTTTGTGGTCCCGATTAGTTGTTGGAAATAAGCTTTTAAGATGTCAGCTTTTTGTTCATGCAGGAAAACTTCGGAAGTGTTGTGTATAAGCATGGGAATTTTGTTTGTTCGAGATCGCTGTGTAGCAGTGGCGTGGAAGAATCTAGTGTTTTCGTCGTCGTCAACGGCGACCCTGATCTTACCCCTCTGTTTCCATAAGGCGATTTTTTGTTTGATGGCACGTTGTAGCAGGTTGGAAATCGTAAACCTAAGTTTCCATTCGAGTGGGTAGAGAGGTGTGAATTCCTCGTTTAGGTCAAGAGCCTGGATTGCCAGTTTGCAATTTGTTTCCCGTTGGTAGATGGGCTGCAGCGTCTTGGCCCAAGATTTTAGGGCCGATCGTGTTCTTTTAATGTTTTGAGCGAGAGAAGCAGCTGGATCTGCGGGAAGCCCGTTGTGGCGCTGTGAATTGGGCCGCCAGCTTCCGCGCACAATGTTTCTACAGGCTGGGAATGAAGTCCAGAAGCGTTCAAATCGAAAAAGGCGGGAAGAGGGGACGGACGTGGATATAGTGACCAGGAGTGGAACGTGATCAGAGACGAATCTAGTAAGAGAGGTGAGGTGCGAGTTGGGGAAAAGAGCATCCCAAGATAGGTTGATAAGTACCCTATCTAGACGTATTAGCGTTGGTGACAATCTTTTATTTGACCAAGTAAATTGTCTATCAAGAAGTGGGAGCTCTAAGAGAGCAAGTTGATCAATGGTGTCATTGAAGGCGTCGGCCTCCGATGGTCGGAAGTTGTTGTTGTTTCTTTCATTAGGGAATCGAGTAAGGTTAAAATCTCCGATTAGGAGCCAGGGGGATTGAGTTGGTGGTTTGATCTGTTTGAGTTCGTCAAGGAATTCTAGCTTTAGATCTCTTTGCGAGGGGGCGTAAACGTTTGTGATGAAGATGTTGTGTGGCGAGGCAAGGCATGAGAGACTTAAGGTAGATGTGAAACGCCTATGTTGACAATTGAGTAGAGAAAAGCAGCGTGAGTTAGTAGCCGAAAGAATTCCGCCCGCAGATCCGATTGCGTCGAGGTGGTTGTTAGAGTCTAGGAATTGTGGCAAGATCGATCGTAGTTTGATTGTATCTGGTTTTTGTAGTTTGGTTTCTTGGAGCAGGGCTATTGATGGGCGCAAGAGATTGATTTCAGAGAACGCATTGGCACACTTGTCATTATCTTCTAACCCGCGAACATTCCAGGACACGATGGAGTAGGTTTCGTTTTTCATAATGAAACTTAAACTGGCACCTTACATAGGGGTAGTGACCCAACAGACAACCATTTCGGGTCAGGATACACTGAGACAAACTGACAGAAGTAGGCGTGAGCACCATTACAACTAGTTTCACCTTAACATAGCAACTACGGGGCGGTGCGAGGCACCGGATACATGGCTAGCAATGGCCGCCACATGAGTGGCCGATGAGGAGAGAGCACATCATGGCGTTCCCAGGCCACCGGAGCCCGATGCGATGTCCGCCACCATCTCAGGCGTGGCGCTGCAGGCAGCAGCAATGACAGCAAGGTCCTCAGGCAAGGCAGGACCGCGAGCAGAGCCGTCGATGAGCCCAGTGTCATCGCAGAGACGAGCGTGGATCAGAGCGTCAGAGAGATCCTTTGATGCAGCGGATAGATCGAGCTTCTTTGCCTTGGAGCGCATGGCCTTAGCGGTCATGGAGGAGTAGATAGGCGGCTCGATTTCAGCCAGCCGAGCGCTGTGCCTGGCCTTGATGCCGGAGTCGGCAGCCATCTTGGCACGCCTGGCAAGGCACTCGTGCGTAGGCTCAGGAGGCAGGTCCATAGGCTGGACGACAGGAACCACAGGCAAGGGGTGCGTCGGAGGGGCAGGTGGGAAGGGTGGAGGAGACGGTGTAGGTGGCAGAGGAGGTGGAGAGGGGGGAGCTGGCAGGGCGAGCAGGGGGCGGGCAGGGTGCGATCGTGCAAGCTTCAGGGCTGGAGAGGGAGAGCGTGCGGGAGGAGTCCATGGAGCATGGACAAGCATGGCGACAGGCATGCCGTCAGCCATGACAGCAAGGATCGGGATGCCGTCTAGAGGCATAGCCGCAATAGGAGATGGAGGAGGGCCCGAGGGCGACTCCGGTGTGCATGCAAATGGGGACATGGCCGTGGCAATGTTTCAGATCTGTCTAATGGTGGTGGGTGATAGACGTGGGTTTGATATCTGGGAGGAGAGGGAGTCGTTGTCCCCGTCCTCAGAGGAGAAAGGCGATGCCCCAGACCCATGACGGAAGAGCGTGCGGCTCTCCAGTTTGACAACGACGACGTCGTTGTCTGGCAGGCGCACCATGAGGCAGGGGGAAGGATGAAATTGCGGGCTACCATGACGAGAGCGCGAACGCTAGAGTGGTCGCCTGGAAGCAATGCTGGTCGGCGGGGACGAAATCTCCAAGATGAGAGAAGAAGTACTCTGCCCCCTCAGGGTGCCAGAGCTCGTCGGGGTAATCGAACGCCTCGATCTCGGCCATGTGGATGAAGATGGCCGTGGATCTGTTGTCAGCGTGTTCAGGCCGTTCGAAGAAGAGGGTATTGCCCTCGTGGTGGATCGGCCCATGGCCAGTGGCTGGGAGGCGCTCCTCTGCGTTGGCAAAGGAGAGACGCGCGGCGCCACGTGCGGAGGAAGTGAGGCCGAAAGTGGGGTTGTTGCGGTGGTATGAACCGGAAAGGGTTGTGCATGGGAGTTGCTAGGTGTACGTAGGCTAGGTTGTCAACTTGGCAAACTAGGCAGCTTGGAGGGACGAGGTGAGGGATGTGTGGCTCCGGGGGAGAGAAGCATGAGGCTGAGGTGGGTACGGTGGCGGGGGAAGGGGGAGGAGGCGGAGCGAAGGACGGCACCGGAGGCGAGGAGGAGGAGGTGCGTGGCCCGAAGATGAGCGGGAGACAGAAGGGGGGCAGGTTGTTGGTGAGGACGCAGTGGGAGCCAAACCAGATTGGCGCGCCGTCGGAACGCCTGGAACCAGCCGAGGAGCCGGTGGCGGTGTGGGTGCCCGTCGTGTGCGCCATAGAGCGGCATGGCGGACGCACAAAAGCGGGGTTAATACGCGGGGAGGGGGGCATAGAAGGGAAAAAAGGTAGGTAGCGGATGGCCTTGCACCTGAAGCTCCGATGGCCGGAGCACCAGCAGCGAGAGCACCGGACGGGGTCGCGGCAGTCAGCGATGGTGTGGTCACTAGCAAGGCACCGAAAGCATCTAGTCTTCTTCTTGCGACTGTAGTGGTGGTGGATGTGTTTGAGGCTGGGCATCTGGGGAGGGGAGGATTTATAGGCCGGAGAGACCCGAGGCGGGGAGCTTAGCAAAACCTCCCGGTAGCTGCGTGGGTCTTGCAGCGGGGTGGAGACCGAAGAGCACGCAGTAGAGTAGTCATATATAGGTATATAAAGTTAGTCATGACCTATATGTTATGTAGGTTCGACATATCCTAAATAGTAGAGCATAAAATCAGTGCCATGAAATATTAATTTGAGAAAATTTAATTACCATTTCTTTCATATGAACTTAAGGAGAAGGCGCTTATTTCACCGGCTGAGGTTTCTGTTGGCCACTTCTTTTCGTCCTTCAGTTCATCAAAAAATGACGAGGATCATGCCTTTCTGTTGGAATTGCTTTTCTGGTTTAAGCAATCATTCAGGTTATTGAAACACTCTCATGCCTCTTTTGTTCAGTCATTACTAATGATGAGTGTCCTGTGTCTGATATGGTTTCATGAGAGTAATTACCAGTAGTGAGAGGGTTCATATTAGGGATTACAAATATGAAGTAGATGCCTTACATATAGATTCCTAACGATTCAAAAACTAATACTTATCTCTAATCATCCTTACATGCATGCAAACTATCTCTCTTTTCAGACCCTCTCTCTGTTACACATTTGCATTAAAACAAAAAGTAAAAGGGAAAACTTACTTTGGGTTCATATGGTGCAGACCAACAACAAGATGATTGTTAATGAAAGGTTTGAGTGTAGGTATACTCAAATCAAGGTCTAATTGTTTGGATGACTACTTTTCGGGTCTATGCCTTTAAGTAAAACTATGCATTTAATTATTGTTCTTTTGTGTTATTGATTTAACCGTTTTTATGTCAGCCAATTAGTTCTGAGGGATCCCACATCAACTAATTTAGATCATGCTACTTTCGACCAAAAATTGCTTTCCGTGAGGCATGCCCTGAAGATGATACAATATCATTCCTCTTGGTGTCCGTGCTAATATAACTCTTATTTAAAAAACAATTTATTTGTATTTGGGAGCAGGATATTAGGTAAAAAAACAATTTCTGGATAGTTCTTTGTCGGTCTGCTCCACCTCCCTTGGCGCTTGACCTAGCACATGTGTGTGCGTGTGCAGATCACCCATGCCTCCACTACGCCACCTGCTATTGGATGGCACTGGCCGGCCAAGCGTGTGGAACTGGAAGGACTGTCCGTCATGGCGGCACAGCTCATCTCGGAGGAGAAAAGACCAAGGTCCTGCAGGTAACATCCCATCAACTACCTGTCTACTAAATAGAAAGCTTCCATCTTGATGTAATTTTCTGGAGGTTAATCCTACTTGCTTGTTTGATAAACCATGTCATATGCTTCATGTGAGGTTTCTTGTATTGGTAGCAGGCAATGAGTTACTATATATGATATCATATTCCAAATACAATCATTGAACTCATCAGTTCAACAGATCCTACATAAAAGGTGAAGTGAACATACAACATGCATTTGCTTTGGTTTATGGTTTTTTACAGCATCACTGAGTTTGCCAAAAGAAATTCGCCCAAAACAAACATCACGACACTCTGTTTTAGCCTAAACAGAAGGGGCTTCAGTTTATGACATCTCTGAATTTTGAGAATAGTAGGACAGGATCTGCAATTGCACTTTGCAAGTTTTACTGATTTCTTGTGCAAGATCCTAAAAAAGTTTACCATTTGATCCCTAGATTTTCTTATATTGTTGAAGTTTCTATAAATATACAATATGTTTGGGGTTTATCTGTGTGCCTAGCATGGTGCAATAGTTATATTTTTCTTCAAGGACGGTGAAAGAGCTATAACTTATACCGATCTCCGATTCAAGTTCTTTTTTTCTATGGAGGGCACTGTAACTATCTCATGGTCAGAACATTGATCCTGTTAGTAATTTAGTCTATATTATTTAGTTTCAAAAGAAAATTTCTCTTCAGTGAGAAGTTTCCATTTCTCTTGAGTGAGAAATTTCCTGAGGGCGGCGGTGTTGAAGGGACCCGCTGGCGCTGGCCAAGATCCCGATCGATGGACTCGCCTGGTCGCTGGAGCCAGATCGCGCGTCGGCTTGGGGACACCTCGGGGATGTCTACAACAATGCGGGATGGGGACCGAGCGTCAGGGCATGTCGCGGGTTCCGGTTGAGGGCTTGATCATATACCTGAATTATTATTGCTTGCTTTCTATCATTGTGACAATGAACACTAGAGCTGAATTGACTCTCTTCACAAGATTCACTTTGATACAGCCATTTTCTTATTGACAGTCTTCATGTGAAGGTTTCAAATACTACATATAGGAGGAGGCAGGAGTGGCTGCAATCTTGCTACGAAATGACACTTACGGAGCTTCTTTACCTAACATGGCCAAGAAGTCCGCAAAATCCAGCGAGCATAGAGTATAGCCGGTTGGATACATATCTGCAGAGTGCATGTAGTGTGTGTGTCAGATATACAGTGGGAAAACACCACAATGCAAGTGTCAGATCCTGTTCTTGATGCAATTTTGCGACTCTATTCTGGACTGTAAGCAATTGGTTGATGTTAAGCTGAAACTCGGATCAGTCTTGTGGCTCTTCTGTACCTATATGCCTAGATTATTTGCTAATGGTATATGAACTATATCTTCCTGTATAAGATGATCAATTGCCAGGAATAGAAAGACTATGGTTTTGATTCTTATCATGTTTTTGTGATTAGCTTCCTGGTAGACTAGACTTCCAGTTATCCGCTGGACTAAATAATTTCTAGCTATTTTTTAACTATTGATTAGTACACACAGATGAATTATGTTGGTCTCAAAATGCAACACATTTCTTGGATGCCTTGATTGTATGCATACTTGTGTTATATGTGATGCGCTCACGATATATGCTAGACGGTGTCTTCCTTTTTATAGCTTGATTAGATGTAACTGTGGATGTTTAATTATAACTAGACATGGTGGTGAGCTCCGCCGCGCCCGGCGAAAGAACTGTAGTTTGTGGGAGACTTCAGGTGGCCTGGTCCTCACAGCATCGTTGGTGGCCTGATTTTCTGTGTGGCTGGTAGCTTTTCTATTTTTTCATGGAAACGGTCAAAATGAGTTGTATGCTGCTAGCTCTGGACAGGAAAATACATGGATGAACCCAAGTACATCTGCACCCATTTCGAAAGACACCATTTTAAGTTAAAAAAAATCTGAAAATTGTTGCACATGTACAGCTTCACATTCTATGTGTGCGCCAAAGTTTTGAAGGATTTTTTCCGTGTGCAAAAAAGACAAAAAACTGTCTCATGGAACACTATTTTCAACCATTGAAATTTGTCTTTTTTGTGGAGGCAAAATAAAATGATGTATTTTTACAAAAGTTTGTGTCGCGCACGTATTTTTACAGAGATGTATACGAGATTTTTTTGAAATTATTTATAACATTTAAAAATGCGTTTAACATGCAATTCTAAGAGATGGGTGCATATAGACCTAACAAGCGATGGTGGATCGACACGAATAGGGGCAGGGGGGGGGGGGGGTTCAGGGCGGAGATCGTGGTGGTTGGCGGGATACTTCTCCTTGGCGGTTCATGGAGAAAAATGGTGTGAAGGAGATAGGGTGTCATGGGGAAGATGATATGGGCATCGTTTGGTTTTAAAGGAGAGGGTTCTAGCGAGCAATGTCCCGGTACGGCGGGATACCGAGCAGGAAGAGGAGGGTCCACTAAAAAAGAGAAGGGCCCATCATGGGATGGTTATTTTTTGTGTTGGACCAGTGTGTTGAAGATAACATGGCGGACCACCATATTCTTCTCACACATATGGTCTGGATTTGGGGTAGCATGGACTGTCCAGACGGTTGAATTTTGAGAGGCCCGCTAGGCAACCGTTTCACGTCCGTACATGGTCGGGCGTACAAGAGAGAAATGAGCGTCGGACTTGGAGACGACCCTAATCATTTATTCAATTCATTTATATACATCATAGCCCGTAGCAACGCACGGGCACTCTGCTAGTTATATACAATGCCTCTCGATCTTCCACGCCTATGCTTGTCACAATATCCTCTTGCTCTAATTGGTTGTGTTGCCTGACCATTGTGTAGTCTGATCATCTAAGGCTAAGTAATTATTGGCGTATATTCATAAAAAATGATATTAAAATTTTCTATCTTGCTGAATCTACCTATAGGTTTTTTTTCCATGTTGGTCTTTGTCAACTTATATTTCATCAGACCGTAATCCAACCAAAGCACCGATTTTTTTTCATGCTTAGCTCTAGTGGTTAATTTTATATTTACATTGACTCATTGTTGAACCTTAAATGAAAACTGATAAACCGGTATATAAATAATGGTGTGTCTTTTGTACATCTTGAAATCTTGATAAACAGGTATATAGATTTTAGCTTAAAATGTTTTTTTGCAGCTTCACTGTTTATCTTGGCTCCAATATATCCGGTGTCGTTGATGGTATGGGATGTGTCGATAGGTTGCCGTTGGTTTTGCTTTGTCCCCTATACATTGTTTTTGGCCTCGTTGTCGTCTATCTGTTAGAACGATGCAAGCGAACATACGGCCAATATGCATGCGTGTACATGTGTGTTGTGTTTGAGGGCTAGATTTTTTAGTATATTTCCCAGTACATTGAATGATTTAGGCGTGCCTTTTTTTCTCTCTGAAGGATCTGCCCACGTACTTTTAATTTGTGTAGATGATCTAAGTTTATAGTATCTTTCCTATTTCTAAAGTTCTTAGTTGGTGGTCGTCCATTCACTTCCAATGCCCCAACTCTGCTCCCCCTATATGTATTACTAGCATATATGCTCGTGCACTATAACAAGAGAAAAAATGCCATATGTTTTTATTATAAAAAAAAACATTGCTCAATGCTCAAGATGTTCTACCGATCTACATCCCATATTTCAACATGGCATCTCAGCTGTGTCACAACTTATACTCTTTCTCACCCTTGTTAATAGCCATTGCGGTGTTTATCTGATTGTAATACGTTCAAATGTGTAAGTGCATCTAGTGCCCCTTAGTGATTTTGATGTATTGAAGACTTATAGGTTAAGGGACCGATGCGTTTGTCAGTGTACACATGTCTATAAGTCTATGAGGAGTTTGATATTTACAGAGATAGTCGACCCCCTAAAAATGAATGTCTTCGACTAAAGACTTTCTGAAAACTTCGAAAGTGAAGAAATTGGTGTGACCTTGAAGACTTGGTATTCATTTGAGGAACATGAAGCGTGAAGACTTTTGTTTTCGTAGTTTCATTTTCTCTTTCTTGAGTCATAGGAAACACCGTACTATTAAAGGGGTCGAGGAAATACTAAGAAAAAATTTCCAAGTGATGCTCATCTCAAAATCCTACACCTACCAATCCCTTCGAGTGAAGCCATTGAAAATCTCATACAGTTCAGTCAATTTCTTTAGTTACAGAGACGAAACTCTTCTGGTCTCTGAGGAATTTGTTCTGACTGAGGAGTTAGGAATTTGCCAGTGTCGATTGCCTACAAGTGAGGAACATGATAGCCCTGAGGAATTTGATAGTCAAATTTCCGACCATTGCTGTGCTACGCGCCAGCTGTCCTAAAATATCTACCCACCTAACGGTCATATCATTGAAGGGCATTTATGTCTTATCATGTCGGGCTGCTCCCTAGGCTATAAATAGCCGCCCCCTACAACCACTAGTTGGTTGGCTGCTCCGAGAGAAACTGACACTTGTCATTTGAGAGCATCCCATCCTCCGAGGACTTTGAGCGAAAATCATCAAGTGAGGAAAACCCAAACCCAAACACGTACAAACCCAAAGTGATTGAGCATCACTGAAGAGATTGATTCTGCGTGGATCCGACGCTTGTTACCTTTGAAGACTGTGCATCTTCCAGACGGTTAGGCGTCATGGTCTAGAGCATCCAAGAGGAAATTGTGGATCGCCGAGTGGCCGAGTTTGTGAAGGTTTGGAAGTCACCTGAAGACTTACCACGAGTGATTGGGCGAGGTCTGTGTGACCTTAGCTCAAGGAGAATACGGTGAGGACTGTGTGTCCTCATGTTTAAATACCTAGCCGCTCCAACTGGACATACAACTGTCACAACAGTTGGAACTGCTCTACCAAATCATTGTCTTCATCAAGCCTACTGGTTCTATTTTCTCAACTCTTTCATTTCCTCATAACTATGTTGTGTGCTTGTTCATATCTGTTTGAAGACTTTGACTGAAGACTTTCTCAATTTCCTCAGCTCAACTTCTTCAGTCTGTTTTGTCTTCATCCTATGTTTACGCTTTCCGTACTCTGTGCTTGTTTTCATTTCATCATGATGACCATGCCTATGTTCTGTTATGTTTGTATCTAAGTACTTATTCCGCTGCAAGTAGTTCTTCTCTTAGGAATTTCCTCACTCTGAAATTCCCCAGTGAAGAATTCATAAAAATCGCCTATTCACCCCCTCTAGTCGATATAACGCACTTTCAATTGGTATCAGAGCAAGGTACTCCCTTATTCTGTGTGATTTTGGTTTAACCGCTTGGAGTTTTAGTTATGTCAACCGCAGGAATGAAGACCGTGTCATGCCCCATCTTTGACGGTCATGACTATCCCAAGTGGAAGGCCATGATGAAGAAGTGCCTCATGGCGATGAACAGCAAGCTGTGGACCGTCACTGAGATTGGTCTTACCGATCATGCAAGATGGCGGAAGCTGATGACATTCGCAAGTACACTCTTCTCAACCTCACGGCAAAGGACGTCATTTACCCCTGTCTGTCTCAAACTCAGTTCAGGAATATCATGCATCTCAATCATGCGAAGCTTATCTGAGACCGTCTCTTTGAGGTCTATGAAGGTCATCGAACCCGTCATGATCCTTGGTTTGAGAATTTCAAGGAATCACTCAAAGTGATGACATTCGAACCAGAACCATCATCTTCTACACCATGCCTTATGGCAAAAGGTGCTAAGATAACTGAATGCTACCTATCCGAGTCCAATGATGATGAATCTGGTGATGAATTTGGACCTAGTTATGTCAAACTTGCTTCCCTTGCCACTAAACAACAAAGAGATTTGGAAAAGGTTCAATACATGCTTGATAAGAGCGATGATATGTTGGGTGAAAAAATGGATCAGTCAAAAGCTTTGGCTGAAAGTCTTCAGAGACTTCTGTCAGAGTTTGACAACCTTCAAAGTCATCATAACACTCCCTTATCTGATCATGAGAAGCTTTCTTATGAATTTCTTCAAAGAAAGCAAGATCTTGAAAAGCTAAGGGTGAGTTATGAAGATCTTCAGAAGGAGCGTGATTCATTACTTGCTCAACAAATCAGCGTTGCCCAGGAATAATTTGTTCCTCCATGTTTGAAGTGCATTGTACGTGAATCTGCTAATTCTTCACCTGAATGTTCAAATGCATCTAATGTCACAAATTCTTCACCTGTCTCTGCTATCACTAATTCCTCATCTGAGGACATTGCTAGTATCACTGATGATGCATGGCTGAAGGAATTGTACATGACAGGCATGTACAAAAGCCTCTAGACTCTTTGTGATGTGCTTAAAAAGCAGATCCTCAATAGGAACCCTAGAAAAGAGGGTATTGCCTTTAAGAGGAAAATCAATGCTGATGGAACATATTGGAAGTCTGAGTAGTACCCCAAGACCTCATGGGTTGCTGCAAAGGGACCTCCAGTAGATCCATCTACTCTATCTGGCTTTACATGTGAATCTTCTCATTCTTCTGATGAGTCATTTGACTTCAACTATAAACTGTTCAAAAATCAGAATGGTGAGGTATTTGCTAGATATGTTGGCACTAACTGCAGGAACGGTTCCCCTATGAAGAAAATCTGGGTTCTCAAAAGGTGCCTTGAAAATCTTCAGGTAAATGTCATCATGACACCACCTGTGAAGAATAGGAACCCCAGATCAAATTCTTCATATGGACCAAATTCTTCATATGGATCCAAGTCCTCATACAGACCAAATTCCTCACGTGAATTAAATTCCTCAAGAGGATCAAAGTCCTCATATGAACATCATCGTGCTAATCCTTCTGTTTCGCAGGGGAGAGCTAAGGGCTATGAATATGAGCATTATTCTTCTAATCATTATGTTCATAAGTCCTCGAAGAATTTCTCTGCTTATTCATATGCTTACCCTAACTCCTCTTATGTGAAACGAAGTGGACTGGATTCTATGCCACCTTTCTCGTATGGAGCTCGCAGAGTGATGAACTCTTCGCCACCCCTTCAGATGTGGGTGGTGAAGAAAAAGAACTAATCTCTTATGCAGGGTCGGGTCTCCAGACGAACTTAAACGTCTGAAGAATTTGCTGGAGACCTGAATGTGTCTGAAAGGACACAGGCTAATCATGAAGAAATGAACTTTCATTTCTCACGTCCTCATTTTGTTTTATCTATTCCACTGCTTGATGAAATTGATCTGATGAAATTGATGACATATTGTTCACTTATGAAGTATATGAGTTCGTAAGCTGCACTAATTCATCTGCAGGATGATCAACCCAAAGCCAATGAGTGGGTCCTCGATAGTGGATGTACAAATCACATGACTGGTGACAAGAATCTATTGATGGATGTTCCCCTATCTCCATCGCATCTGAAGCATATCATTTTCGCTGACAAAGGCAAAAGTCAGGTATTGGGTCTAGGTAAGGTTGCGATCTCAAAGGATCAGCACATGGACAAAGTCATGCTTGTCGAGTCCTTAGGATACAACCTCATGTCTGTCTCAATGCTTTGTGATCTTGCTATGGTCGTTATCTTTGGCAAGTATCATTGTGTTGTGATCATGGAAGCTGACAATTCCAAAGTCTTCGAAGGCTTTAGGAGAGGAGATCTGTATATTGTTGATTTCTCTACAGGACCACAACCAGCCGTATGCCTACTTGCAAAAGCTTCAGAAGGCTGGCTATGGCATCGACGACTTGGTCATGCTGGCATGAGCAATTTGCACACGCTCGCGAAGAAGAAGCATGTCATTGGCATTGAGAATGTCAAATTCCTCAAGGATCACTTGTGCAGAGTCTGTGAAGCTGGAAAGATGACCAAGGCCAAGCATCCAGCAAAGACTATCATGACTACTACTCGGCCGTTTGAATTGCTCCACATGGATCTCTTTGGTCCTAATCACTATTCTGCATTTACAAATGAAGCATCTCTATATGGCTTTGTTATTGTTGATGATTACTATCGTTACACATGGGTGCATATTGTCACTTACAAACATGAAGTGCAGGAAGTCTTCAAACGATTTTCCTCGAGGGCTTCAACCAACTTTGGTGTGAAGATCAAGCACATCAGAAGTGACAATGGAAATGAGTTCAAGAATTCTGGTCTTGATGACTATCTTGATGAACCTGGTATTACTCATGAGTTATCTACTCCTTATACTCCTCAGCAGAATGGCGTCGTGGAGCGCAAGAACAGGACTCTTGTTGAGATGGCTCGCACTATGCTTGATGAATACAAGACGCCTCGTCGCTTCTGGACTGAGGCAATTGATACTGCGTGCCACATCATCAACAGGGTATATCTTCACAAATTCTTCAAGAAGACTGCATACGAACTCCTCACTGACAAGAAACCCAATGTGAGTTATTTCAAAGTCTTCGGTGCTAAATGTTGGATTAGAGATCCTCATCACAATTCTAAATTTGCACCGAAAGCACATGAAGGTTTTATGCTTGGTTACGGAAAGGACTTGCACACCTACAGAGTCTTCAACAACGTTCACCACAAAGTTGTTGAAACTGTAGATGTGCGGTTCGATGAAACTAATGGCTCGCAAAGAGAGCACCTACCTTCTGTGTTAGATGAACAGTCACCTGAGGAAACTATCAAGTTCAAAGCTACTGAGGATGTCATTCCTACCGAAGAATCTGTTGAAGAAGTCATTCCAAAACATGAAAAACGTCATGCTGATGCACCTGAAGAAAATGGTGCTGAAGAAAATACTGATCAAATTCCTCGACGACAACCCGCTCATCCTCGTGTTGCAAACGAAGCGCAGATTGAGAAAATCATCAGCGACATTAACATTCTAGGTCCTCTCACACGCTCAAAAGCTTCACATTTGTCTAACTTTTGTGGGCACTTTGCTTTCGTCTCTATCACAGAGCCCACTAAGGTAGATGAAGCATTTCTGGAGCCTGAGTGGATTCAAGCTATGCAAGAGGAATTACATCAATTCGAGCTCAACAACGTCTGGAAACTGGTCAAACGTCCAGATCCTCGCAAGCACAATATCATTTGCACAAAGTGGATCTACCACAACAAGCAAGATGAAAATGGCCTTGTGGTGAGAAATAAGGCATGACTTGTAGCTCAAGGCCACACACAGGTTGAAGGAATTGATTTCGATGAAACTTTTGCACCTGTTGCTAGACTTGAGGCTATTCGCATATTACTTGCTTATGCTAACCATCGTGATATCACTTTATATAAAATGGATGTGAAAAGTGCATTCCTCAATGGTAAGCTTGAGTAAGAAGTATATGTTGCTCGACCCCCAGGTTTTGAAGATCCAAAGCATCCTGACAAAGTCTTCAGACTCAATAAGGCCCTCTATGGCCTCAAGCAGGCCCCTCGGGCGTGGTATGATACTTTGAAGGAATTCCTCATGAAGAAAGGCTTCAAACCCGGTTCACTTGACCCTACTCTTTTCACTAAATCTTATGATGATGAATTGTTTGTGTGCCAAATATATGTTGATGATATTATCTTTGGCTGTACTGACCAACGTTACACTGACGAATTTGGTTATATGATGAGAGAGGAATATGAAATGTCTATGATGGGAGAATTGAAATTCTTCTTAGGTCTTCAAATTCGTCAACAACACAATGGCATATTCATATCTCAGGAGAAATACCTCAAGGACGTATTGAGGAAATTCGGCATGCAAGATTGCAAAGGGGTCAAAATTCCTATGCCCACAAATGGCCATCTATGCACTGATGAAAATGGTATTGACTTTGATCAAAAGGTATACCGCTCCATGATTGGTTCTTTATTGTACTTATGTGCATCTAGGCCAGATATTATGCTTAGTGTTTGCCTGTGTGCCCGATTTCAAGCTACACCGAAGGAATCACACCATAAGGCTGTGAAGCATATTCTTCGATATCTAGCTCACACACCAACACTTGGATTATGGTACCCCAAGGGCTCGGTTTTTGATCTCATTGGATATTCAGACTCTAACTATGCTGGTGACTGTGTGGACCGCAAGTCAACATCAGGCACATGCCATTTCCTCAGACTATCCTTGGTCTGTTGGTCCTTGAAGAAACAGAACTACATATCACTGTCTACTGCTGAAGCTGAGTACATTGCTGCTGGTTCTTGCTGTGCTCAACTGCTATGGATGAAGCAAACTCTCAAGGACTACGACATCAACGTGAAGAATGTTCCTCTCTACTGTGACAATGAGAGTGCCATCAAGATTGCTCATAACCTAGTTCAGCACTTGAAGACAACGCACATTCAGATTCGTCATCATTTTCTTCGTGATCATGCGTTGAAGGGTGACATTTTTATTGAGCATGTGAAGACTGAAGAACAGCTAGCCGATATCTTCACAAAGCCCTTGGATGAGAAGAGATTTAGCAAGTTGCGGCGTGAGCTAAATATCTTAAAATCTTCGAATGTTCTTTGAAAAGGACACTCATCCTAACACTTATGCAAAATTGATGACTTAGATGTGCAACACATGAAGAAACGTTTTTCTTCAATCAATGAAGACTAACACTCTAAGTGTGAAGAAATTAACGAAGAATTTGATTATCAGAACCCAACACAATTGTACGCGGCGTCTGAAATCATCATTCTTACACCGTGGGTCACGCCACCACCAAAAGTTGAAAATCTTCAATTTGAGTTTTCCCTCAATTCTGAAATTCGTCAGTTGTTCAATTTCTTCAACTTTGCAACGTCTTTAGCGTTTGCGTCGTTTTTCTTCATTGGCTATATATATATATATATATATATATATATATATATATATATATATATATATATATATATATATGAGTTTATGTCCTCTAAAGCATTCACTTATTGCTATTTTTTCAAGTTGCCTTTTCTGCTAAGTGAATGTGATCGGACCCTTCCCCCTCTATGCTAAACTCAACTCAATCTATTCACAAATTCTTCATGTGCGTTCTATTTGAAACTCATTCAAAATCTTCACTGTGTCCTTGTCAGCTGAGGAATTTGCGAATGAAACTTTAAAACTTATCTCATCTAAATTTTCGGCTTTTGCCGCTCAAACCGGTCCGCATTCCACAATAATACTTATCTTAGTCACCCACGATCTCGCACGATCGCCACCTCTAAGTACGTGGGTGACACATGTCACGCGAATGAGAAGGGTCAGGAGCACATTCGTCCAATTTCTTCGGACAAGTGGTTTTTCACCTCTGCTATAAATATCCCTCCCCTTCCTCACTTTGTTTTTACTCTGCTCGACCTCACTCCAGCTCGATGTTCCCAAAACCTAGCACCGCCGCTACTTCCATCATCACCGGTGAGGAAGAGCTTCACTGCCTCGACCTCGTCGCCATTGTACTCGCGCCGGCTGCGGATTTCTTCACTCCGCCGCCGTCGTAGCTGTCTTCCTCAGTCAAGTTAGGGCGTGGAAGATTTGAACTGACGAGCTTCACATCTACTCTTCTCAGTTCGTCATGTTCTTCGTCAAGGGTAATTAAAAGTCATTTTTACCGACCTTGTTGATTCTGATGTTTTCTACAAAATCATCAAAAGGTGTTTATTCTTCAAATCTTCACACACTAACCTCACTCAACATTTGTTCTTGATATGTTTCCCTAAGCATCATTTTCTTCAAGATTCCTCAATTGTGTGGATTTTTAATCTGTACAACTCTGGAACCTAAGACAAAGAGCGCTTAGTGAAATTCCTCAAGGCTCATCTGGTCAAATTCCTCAAACTTGTTCTTTTTGCAAAAACTTTTGAGAACACATATGACCTCTCCAAATTCCTCGCAACTATACTCTGTTCACAGGTACTCATGTCCGCTGCTGAATCACTAGGTTATCATCAACTTAACTCATTTGCAGCGTTCCTGGAAGAAAAGTTGCACACCTCTTCAGAGAATTCTATTGTCCAAAATCCTCAGCTGAAGAAAATGGCTGACGGCAAGAAACCTCAGAAGGGAGGAAAGAAACCTGAGGTCAACACTGCGTTTGAAATCCCTGATGACATCTATGCAGGGTATTGCACACCCCCTGAGGAAACAAAGAATGAGCGCAAGGTGCGCATATAGAAGATAGAGAGGAGATGGGCACGGGAATGGAGGGAATATTGTTATGTTACACCAAAGTACATGAAGAAATTCGCTGTACACCCTCCATGCCCAAGAGCTCCATTGGCACCTGGCCAAGTAGCTGATCCTACCATCCTCAAATGTGGTGAGGACTATCCTGATGAATGGGCCAAGCGTCAAGCTAAACTGGCCAAACAGGCAAAAGAAGCAGTGAGGAAATTCAATGAAGACTCTGCTGCTGCTGCTGCTACCACTGTTGAGGCCTCTATAAGCAAGCCCAAGAAGGCCATGGCAAAGAAGCCTGCTCACAAGCCCAGTACTTCAACCTCTATGCCCTCACGACCAAGCTCCTCAGCAATGTCCTCACGACCAATTTCTTCAAAGCCCTCACGACCAATTCCTCAAGCTGCACCAGCCCCTCCAAAGTCCTCATCTCCTCCGTCCAAATCCTCAGCACCTGCGCATCTCGCCTCGTGCCAAAGGACGACATGCATCTCTATTGCCTTAGGAGCCTCTGTAAGTTCTTCAGCTCCTCCTAATTCCTCAACAGGCCCCTCACTGCTGAAGACAAAGGCCACTACTGGACGAGGTTCCCGACCAAGTCCTCACAAGAAGCAGGTTGCCTTTCAAGTCCCATCCGAAGACGATGAAGCTGATGATGAAGAACTTGCTGAAATCATCAGAGACAGGCAGCTCAGGGCCGCTAGAGCCAAAGGCAGCAATGTGCCATTGATGCTGGATCCAAAGCTGATCCTAGACTTCATCGACCTATGGCACAAAGACCCCAACACTCCTTTGCCTGAGATGAACCTCTCTCCTGGTCAAAGTCATGTACTGACTGCCTTCATTGATGAAGAAAAATGGAAGTATGAACAGGGGAAGAGAGTGAAGAAAGCGCAACACAAGAAAGAGCGCTTTCTGAAACAAAAGGTTTTGAAGCTTTCACCTGAAGAACTTGTTGCTCTGCAAGCAGAGATCAAGCAATTGACTGATGAATTTGATCGCTACTACGCTGACTGGTTTGGAGCCAAGGTCAGATTTGTGAAGACTACTAAGCAATTCACTACCAATGTTGCAGCCCCAACGCAACGGGAAATTCCTCAGGCTGAAGCATCTGCTCAGCCGACTGAAGAACATGCCAGCACCACTGATGAAAATCAGGCTGCTGATGAAACTCAGAGTACCAGGGCTGATGACTGCATTCCAGCCGTTGAAGAAATTGCCAGGGCAACCGCTAGTGTTGCGCCTGAAGAAACTGTCAGGACAGCTGAAGCTTCAACGGCTGCGCCTGAAGAAACTGAAAATGCCAGGGCAACTGCATCAGTTGCGCATGAAGAAAATGAACAGATTCCCTCTGCTCCTCCTGCACCTACCCCAACTCCAATTCTTCCTTCTGCATCAGATGTGAAGAAGACCACGGCTGCAGAGCGTGTAGCTGTGAAGAAAAGGAAAGCATCAACTTCATCAGATTCTTTAGCTCCGTAGAAGATGAAGCCACTGACTAGCTCTTTTGAAAATCCGATTGATTCTATTCTTGTCTCATCCATGCCATCAAAGGACCTTGTTCCTTTTGATGAAGATTATGTGATCCCAAGTGGATTAGATGATGATATTCCTTCTGCTGCTTCTTTAGAGCAGTTGGATGAAGAAATTGAAGCGGATGCAATCCCTTCAACACCAATTGTCTCAACACCCATGCCTCAGTTCACTGCTGAAGAGGCCGGTGTGGAGGAAATGAGTGAAGAAGAAGATGTGGACATTGGTAGCACTACACCAGTGATGAATGATGACTTTTGGGAAAGTCAGCACCCCAATTCTCCTTTGTTCACACGTCTGCAACAAATCCCTCAGTCCCGAGTGACTACAGTTCAAATGGGATCTGAAGAACCTCGCGCCACCTTGTCTGTCCATGAAGAAATTCCAGCCACTAGTGCTGAAGAAATTGTTAATGAAGAATTGAAGACCCAGGCTGCCACTAAAGAAGAACCTGAAATTCCTCAGCCCGTGGAACCTGAGATTGCGATTCCTGAGGTGGTGATGCAATTGACTGACTCAGCCCAAGCCAAAGGATCCCTTCTCAAAGAAGCAGAAATTCAAGGCTGATGACTTTTTCGGCGAGCATGTGTTCTTCACCGACTACAACCCATATGACTCTGCTTGTCTTAGAAGGAAGCGCTTCTGGACTGCCAGCCAGGCCAATTTCTATTCTTCACTGCTTTTTAACAAAGACAAAGTCTTCGACCACGAGCATATTCCTCATGTCGACATGGAATCACTCCCTTGTTTCACCCCAGTCCTTAGTGTGCTTCATGATGCAGGACTGCTCAACTTTTGCTCTGACATTGTTGATTGGAATGAAGAGCTTATTCTTCAGTTCTATGCAACGCTGCACGTCACAGGAGATGCTGACGATGTCAACTCTTGGGTATTGGACTGGATGACCGAAAATACTCACTATAAAGCACTGGCCTCTGAATTGCTTCATGCCCTGCCAATCAGTCCTCCCCTTGACGGTGCCCGTTGTCTGTACCATGAACCAGAACTCACTGCTCATTACATGCAAGTACTGATGAAGCCGCTGAAGCCCGGTAAAGCCCCAAGGACCAAATTCCTCGTAAAGGAGTTGTTGTACGTGCCAAGAACAGTCTATCACATTCTGACAAAGACTTTGAGTCCTATCAAAGGCCACGACTCGACTGATGAAGAAGTCGTTGGCATCATGAAGAATCTGCTTTTCAATATCATGCATGGCATTCCTGTCAACTATCATGATTTCTTCATGAGAACTCTGGCAAATGTTGCACTCTCTCCGTTTGAGTTGAAGCCTTATGCTACTTGGATTATGAGATTCCTCATAACAAGGTCTTCACTCCCCCAATTGAAGTCCTCAAGCGGACATATTTCTCAGCAGATGAAAAGGGCAAGGCCACTATAGTTATTGATGAAGGCATTCGTCCATTGGATGGTCAGTTCCGCAAAGCTGCTTCTTACTCCACCAATGATGACTCTGCTACTCATGATTCTGCCGCTAATGCTTCAAAGCCAAATCCTCAAGCCACAACTCCTAGAGTGATGACTGACCGTGAGCTTCTCCTCAGTCTTCACCAGAAGGTGGATCGAACCCACAAATGGGTTAAGCGTCAGTTCGGCTCTATTCTTCATAACATGACTGCTACACACAATGCAGTGAAGAAAAACCATTACTACCTCCATGAAGTCTTCGGTCGCACCTGGGTTGTTCTGTCACATCTGTATGGTGAAGAAGATCTGAAGCAAATGGGTCTTAAGGAGGACTTTGACTGGTCTACACCACCAGCAAAGAAATTCAAGAAGGCCAAGGTTCCTTCCTTGGTGGCCAGCTCCTATTCTTCATCGCGCAACACCGACGAGCATGAAGACTTGGACGACACTGCGGCAGGACCTACTACAACAACCGACCCCAACAATGCTGGCGCTCCTCCATCAACTTGATATTCTTCAGGGGCGTTAGTCCTCATTTTCAATCCTTT
This sequence comes from Aegilops umbellulata, assembly GCA_032464435.1. Taxonomy (NCBI): domain Eukaryota; kingdom Viridiplantae; phylum Streptophyta; class Magnoliopsida; order Poales; family Poaceae; genus Aegilops; species Aegilops umbellulata. Next base: position 356,155,522 of record CP136054.1, on the reverse strand, counting down.
TGGTCATTCGATGACAAAGGGGGAGAAATTTGAGTTAGTCTTCAAGCGGGTCTACATATATGGGCGTTTTTTTGCTAAGTTACAACTCTCGTTCTTTTGAAGACTTTGTTAGATCGAGTTGTAAACTTAAACCCTATGGTGGTCTGATACCTTTGCTGTGTTATTCTGCATGCTTATTCCTCATTGATGTTATTGCATGCATGTTGAATTACATCAATCACCATATTTCATCATGCATTTAAAATTCTTCATATCATATGTTAAAATGCGTGTATGAATTACAAGATATAGGGGGAGATCTCCATGATTCTACTCTTCAAGTGTGCATTGCTTCAAAAGCAAATTCCTCACTATGCACATCTTCAGGGGGAGTTCTTCTATATCTTGCAATCAAATTCCTCAATATCAGTATTTACACTTCTTATGTTTATCCCCGTTGAAAACTTGACCTATATTGTCATCAGTCACCAAAAAGGGGAGATTGTAAGTGCATCTAGTGCCCCTTAGTGATTTTGGTGTATTGAAGACTTATAGGTTAAGGGACTAATGTGTTTGTGAGTGTACACAGGTCTATAAGTCTATGAGGAGTTTGATATTTACAGAGATAGTCGACCCCTAAAAATGAATGTCTTCGACTGAAGACTTTGGATTTCTGAAGACTTTCTGAAGATTTTGACAGTGAAGAAATTGGCGTGACCTTGAAGACTTGGTATTCATTTGAGGAACATGAAGCATGAAGACTTTTGTTTTCGTAGTTTCATTTTCTCTTTCTTGAGTCATAGGAAACACCGTATTGTTAAAGGGGGTCAAGGAAATAAGGAAAAATTTCCAAGTGATGCTCATCTCATAATCCTACACCTACCAATCCCTTCGAGTGAAGCCATTGGAAATCTCATACAGTTCAGTCAATTTTTTCAGTGACAGAGACGAAGCTCTTCTGGTCTCCGAGGAATTTGTTCAGACTGAGGAGTTAGGAATTCGCCGGTGCGGATTGCCTACAAGTGAGGAACATAATAGCCCTGAGGAATTTGATAGTCAAATTTTCGACCGTTGCTGTGCTACGCGCCAGCTGTCCCAAAATATATACCCACCTAACGGTCATATCATTGAAGGGCATTTATGTCTTATCATGTCGGGCTACTCCCTAGGCTATAAATAGCCACCCCCTACAACCACTAGCTGGTTGGCTGCTCCGAGAGAAACTGACACTTGTCATTTGAGAGCATCCCATCCTCTGAGGACTTTGAGCGAAAATCATCAAGTGAGGAAAACCCAAACCCAAACACCTACAAACCCAAAGTGATTGAGCATCACTGAAGAGATTGATCCTGCGTGGATCCGACGCTTGTTACCTTTGAAGACTGTGCATCTTCCAGACGGTTAGGCGTCATGGTCTAGAGCATCCAAGAGGAAATTATGGATCGCTGAGTGACCGAGTTTGTGAAGGTCTGGAAGTCAGCTGAAGACTTACCACGAGTGATTGGGCGAGGTCTGTGTGACCATAGCTCAAGTAGAATACAGTGAGGACTGTGTATCCGGGACTGTGTGTCCTCAGGTTTAAATACCTAGCCGCTCCAACCATACGTACAACTGTCACAGCAGTTGGAACTGGTCTACCAAATCATTGTCTTCACCAATCCTACTAGTTTTATTTCCTCAACTCTTTCATTTCCTCATAACTATGCTGTGTGCTTGTTCATATCTGTTTGAAGACTTTGACTGAAGACTTTCTCAATTTCCTCAGCTCAATTTCTTCAGTCTGTTATGTCTTCATCCTGTTTTATCCTGTATTTACGCTTTCCGTACTCTATGCTTGTTTCCATTCCATAATGATGACTATGACTATGTTCTGTTATGTTTGCATCTGAGTACTTATTCCGCTGCAAGTAGTTCTTCGCTTAGGAATTTCCTCACTCTGAAATTCCTCAGTGAATAATTCATAAAAATCGCCTATTCACCCCCCTCTAGTCGATATAACGCACTTTCAAAATGAGCAAGATGATGAGCTCGAGCCACTTGCCATTGAACATCAACATCATAATGCTCTCCTAGTCTAGCACTATTATCTGTGTCCCGCCCTCGTCCCGAGCATTTCCTTCCCATCCGACTCCCCTCGCACACATCTTCATGATGAACAACACATGCATACTTGTCGCTCGTATGTAACATGCCCATTATTTGTCTACTTTTTCTTTTGATGCAAAGATACATAGCCATGTGTCTATCTATACATGCCCGTGAATGTGGACTTGTAAAATTTCTAACCTATTTTAATCTGATTATCTTCCTATTCTAATTAACCGTCCACGTTGATTATTGGAACTTTTTATTTAGCCAAATCGAAATCTTGTTGCTACCTCCTTTTTTTGCGAATAAAAGACCTTTCATTAATCAACCGGGAGGATCACATTCCATAGTACATAAGGAAAGAATCTCCTCTGGAGCATGGCGAAGCCACACGGTTGTCCTAGGCTGCCGCTCCATTTGAGCCAGACTATGACTAACATGGTTTTTATCTCTTCTAACATGGGATATAATATGTGGCCTTCCCAAATGCAGCAGGCGTTTGGTCTCCTCGACGATCGGCAGTCGGTGATCTGTTCATTTCGGTCTCCATTAACATGCTTGCAGCTGTAGTACAATCCGTCTCCAAGATGAATGGATCAGTGCTCCATTTGAGTGCTAGGGACACTCCCTCCAAGCAGGCCGAAAGCTCAGCTTCCACCACACTCGAACACTTCGGCAGGAATCGACAAGATGCAAAAATCACCTCCCCATGATGGTTGCGCAAGATCATACTAGCAGCTCCAGGTTTGTGTGCCAAATCGATGATACTAAGTCAAGTGCTTTTGACCCACGTGCTCCCCGCTCCCCGCTCCTAGGGTTTCCCCGCCATCGCCGCTGGCTCCCCAGCGCAGAGCCGCCGCCGCAGCGGCCGGAGCCGCCAACCCCTTGCCCCTCCCGTTCCCTTTCTCCTCCCCCACCCCCTCCCTTCCCCGTACCCCCGCTCGCCTTCCCGAGCGAGGCGACCGGGGACCCTTCCCTCATGCCCCTCCAGCTCTCCCATGCGCCCCTGCCTCCTCCCGCCGCCCTTAGCGTGCGCCGCCGGTCCTCGGCCGCGTGGTGCTGGCGGCGGTGGGCATGCCTTTCCCCACGCGCGGCCCTCCCCTGCTCGGGCAGTGATGGCTGGCGGCGATGCGCCTCGACCGCCTTCGGTTCTGCCCATCGGTGGTGATGCCGCAGGCCGTGGTGGTTCTCGACACGAGGTGCGGTCGTTGGCCGTGGGGCGGCGCGGTGGCGTTGTGCCTGGCGGCGCCCGTCCAGCCCAGATCCAGGCCTTTTTGGGCCTCATCCAGGTTGGGTGGGCCGATGGCTCGGCGTTCGGCGACATCGTTCCCTGGTGGTGGCGTGGTGGCGGCAGTCTCGGGCGGTGAGGGCTTCGTCAATCGGCACGCTGCAGCGTGGTGACAGGACCGTGCGGGTCCAAGTGGACTCGGCCGGGTATTCGGTGCCCGAAAAGTCCTTGTCGCCGCGTCCAGTCGGCCCCGCTGAGGCGGTAGAGGCTGTCCCCTCCCTCCGGTCGCGTTGTGGTCGCTCCTGTGGCCGTTGTTCCCTTTCCATCTCCAGGTCTCGTGTTGGCAGCTCCAGTGAGGCGGCGAGGGTTGCCCGGTAATCGTGGTGGCACACGCTGGTGGGCAGATGTTGAAGTGATGCATTTCGAAATGCCTGGGGTGGTGGTGGTGGTTGTGGATCGGGAGAAATCCCTGTCGGCTTGACAGGAAACTGTCATGAGCACATGTAAGCGTTCGTCCTCGCTGCAGCGCCCAGGAGATGCAAAAGCCATTCCGGTCCCGTGTTACACATAGTATCCAGGATAGGAATTCTCCAAGTCTCCTCCATGGCGTCCTATAGGTCACGGGCCCTCGGGCATCTGCAAAAAACATGGTATGTGTCCTCATGCTCCACCCCACATAAAGGACATATATCAGTTTCAGCTATATTTCTCTTTGCCAAATTTGCCATGGTAGTTAGAGCATTTTTCAAAACCCTCCAGGCCAGTACTCATACCTTTGGGGGAGCAGGGCACCCCCATACCGTGTCCCAGACGGCTCTGGTGCCGTCTGGTGCCCTGCTCGTGGCGCACATAGAAGTGCGATTTTTTCATTGAGGGCGAGCTTGTACGCGCTGCGCACGCTGAAGTTCCCGCGGGAATCTGGTGCCCATGCAATTATATCCTTTAGCTGTCATGGGGACGGCTTGATCTTCAATATCTCTTAAGCATCTAGCGACATGAAGTAAGTACGGATCAACCCCTCGTCCCAGCGCCCCCGGTCATCCAGGAGCTCCGAAACTCGCCGGAGTCGGCAAGTTGCACGGTTTGTGACGACCCGGTAAGATGGTGGATGTGGCAGCCACGGATCGCGCCAAATCCTGACGCTCTCACCATTGCCTATGCGCTAGACCAAGCCCTTCTTGAGAAGGTCTAGTCCGTGATGGATAGCATGCCATGTTGATGACACATTACCTGCCAAAACAGTATCCACTAGGGAACCATTAGGGTAGTATTTAGCTTTTAAAACTCTCGCACATAGCGAGTCTGGCTTTATGAGGAGGCGCCAAACTTGTCTTGCTAGCAGGGCTTGGTTGAAGAGGCGAAAATCATGGAATCCCAACCCTCCTCTACATTTAGGTTCTGTCATCTTGTCCCAAGCAATCCAATGAGCCTTCCTTTTTCCTTGCCTTTTCCCCACCAGAAATTTCTGACAAGGTTTGTGAGGTCATCACATACTGAGAATGGAAGTTTAAAAGCACCCATTATGTATGTAGGTAAGGCCCGACCAACAGATTTTATCATCGTCTCCTTTCCTGCCCGAGAGAGTGAATCTCCATAAAGCAAAATTCTCTTCATTAATCTTTCATGTAGGTTTTGGAATCTACCCTTATGCATGCGTCCATCCGGGTTAGTTGGTAAGTTCAGTGGCAGAGCTAGCATTTGATAACAGGGTGGTCCGCCCTTTTTTATATAAGCAATATGACATGTGAACGTTGTAACTAAATACCAATATCACATAGGAATAGACTAAATATGATCTTACAAACACACTAAAATTCTCAATATGCTTTCTCAGAACTAACTGTCACCACCGTCAGAAGCAAATACAAATGGAGAAGAAAGTACACAATATTATGATCTATATGCCTCTGTGTTTGAAATCAGGTCTCTGGACAAATTGAAATTCGGGCTGCTGCACGCCTTCAGTGAAGCTAGTTAGCCAAGGAACACAAAGGACGCGTGGGGCCAAGAGCACTCCTCCAGCTAATGTAGTTTGCTCTACACGCGCCCCAGCGAAAAATTCAGAACTCATATCTAAAATCTAGTCAACTTTGATGCAATTCGTCTAAATAAGAGCGACCATGGGGGCACGGGGGCTGATGGGGTACCTCTCTCGGAAGGAAACAACTCGGATAGCAGCCGACCAAGCGTGAGCCTTCAGGGAATCAGGGCGGTGGCTCCGGGTGGCCGGGCGAGGCGGCGACGACAAGGAAGGCAGCTGGCGGCGGATCGAAATCAGGGGAGTTGACCAGTCGAGAGAGGCGCTGGCCGTTGGGTCTGGTTGGCTTCTGTGCGTGGCATTTTTCCTATTTTGGCGGGAGCTCCTATACAGCGCTACACGCGCCCGTTAACGATCCGGCGCCTGCAGCGCTGCTAGCATGGGCCGGCCCACTAGCATGCCACCCCCGGTTCTTTAATATGAATTCAAGAAAGGTTTACAGATTTAAAGAAAAAAAGTTCATCTATTTGAAAAAAACATTCATATCTTTAAAAAAAGTTCATCAATTTGAAAAAAAGTTCATGCAAATAGAAAAAAAGTTCATCCAATTTAGCAAAAGTTCATTAAATTTTCAAAAAGTTCATATAAATTGAAAAAGAGTTCATGTATTTTTAGAAAAAGTTCATGGAACTGAAAAAAAGTTCATAAATCCAAAAAAGTTCATGCATTTTCAAGAAAAAATGTTCATTAAATTTCGAAAAATTTCATCAATATTAAAAAAAGTTCATACAATTTAAAAAAAATCATCAACCGACGCCTAGATGGGCTGACCCATTTATGGACGCCACAGGCGCCAGTTAACAAAATGCGCGTTAAGTGGCGCCTGTGGCGCCAAATAGGAAATGCCTATTTTTTTGGAGAAGAATAGGAAATGCCTATTCGGCGCCCGTTAATGTGCATTCTACTAACGGGCGCCCGCAGCCACGTTTACTGGGCTCGGCCCATTAAAAATGAGGGGCCAGAGGGGATCGAACACGCGACCCCTTCGCTGCTTAGGTTACACACCAACCTTCAGGCAACCGTCCAGTTTGTGCAAATCTACTTCCCATCTCTTATTTATTTAGTTTTTAAGTTCGTTTTGTTTTTTATCCTTTTCTGTTCATTCTTTTTTGTTTTCTTTAATGCATGATTTTTCTCAAATTCCGTGAACATTTTTTCTAAATTGATGAACTCACAAAATTAGATCATTTTTTAAAAAGTTGATGACCCTTTTTTACAAATTAGATCATTTGTTTTTCAAATACGATGAACTTTCTTCAAATTTGATGAACTTTTTTCATTTTTGATGAATATTTTCAAATTTGATGAACTCTTTTTCCAAACTCGATGAACTTTTTTCAAAACCGATGAATTTTTTTCAAATTCAATAAACTTTTTTTTAAAATCAATGATTTTTTTTCACATTTGATGAACTTATTTTTATAATTGATGAACTTTTTAAAAAATTTGATGAACTTATTTTCACTAGTAATAATGTACGTGCAATGCACGTTTATATTAGGTACTTCGGAGATTTTAGTTGCACGTTATATTAGGTAAGATATATCTGTTGCACATTGATATTTGTAAGATATCAATTACTTTTTCCCGAGAATGGTCGGATATTAATTACATGGCAGATTTTAAGGGATAGCGTTGAATCAAAATGTGTTTATAACCAATGGCAGTGGTGGATAATTAGAGCGTTAAACGTGTTTGGTGCTCAACATTGGAGCTATTTGAATCGCTAGATTACGTGATTTAACGGTTGATATGGTTTGGATCTACCCATTTGGGTCTTTTTATATTGATATAAATATATTAATATATCGACTGTTCCAAACAGACAAATAGTTCAAAAATGCGTAATAAATAGCACGGCTTTTATGTTATTAAAGATTCGCGTTTTTGTATAAATCACTAGAGTCCTGCAGGTGTAGTGGCTAGCTGAATAATTCTGTATTTTACAAGCGCGGGTTCGAGTCGTTGTACTGGCGTATTTTTGCTTCCATGGCACCGAACGCGTCGAATAGGAGCTCCCCTGTGCGGGCGAACCCTATTTGACGCGCACGTGCGTCGAACAGCTTCGCTTCCGCTGAAGCAAGTGAGCGAGCACCACGAAACGGGCCGGCCCACTGCGAGGCAAACCGGTTTTGGGAACCTTCTCGAAGGTTCCCTCAACAGTTTTTCTTCCTTCTGCCAGTTTTCCGGTTTTTTCTGTTTCCTTTTTCCTTTTGTCCGTTTTCCTCTTTTGTTTCTGTTCCTATTTCTTTATTTTTTCTCCCTTTTTTCTACCTTTTTCATTTTTAACCTTTGTTTCCAGAAAATATTAGAAGTTCCAATTTTTGTTCATAATTTCAGAAAATTTTCAGGGTTATCAAATTCTGTTCACTTTTTCGAAATTGGTTCACAATGTAAAATTTGTTCAGCATATATCACAAAAATTGTTCAATGTGTATTTAAATATTGTTCAACGTATATAAAAAATGTTCATTGTGTTAAAAATTGTTCAGTGTATATAAAAAAAGTACTATATATATATACCTCGAATATATATAAGGATTGACTCCGTGGGTTCACTATCACAATACGCTTCTTCCCGTGATTTTACGCTTTCAGTTTGAATTTAAAACATATTCGAGGTGGTACTAAATTTTGAATTAAAAATTCTGTTTTGCTTTATATACTGGGCTTGGGCGTTAAAAAGCATGGCAACGCTTTTCTGGAAGTTCACGTGCAAACCAGAGGCCATCCTGAAAGCCTCAAGAATTTGTGCACAGCAACGTAGCTCCACCTCTTTCGGTTTCAGGAAAACCATCACATCATTCGGAGAAATTGAGAGACGCTGATGCATGCCTCGATGAGAAAGTGGTTCCAGTAAGCCCAACATCCCAGCCTTCATGAACATCTTGTGCGGTACTTCCATGGCGATAATGAAGATCATCGGTGAAACCGGATCCCCTTGCCGCAATCCTTTCCTAGGTGCAATCGGCCTTCCGGGGGTGCCATTGATCTGAACACGTGTAGAGGAGGTTGCTAGGAGTCCACAGATCCAACCAATCCACCTTGAAGAGAAACCCATCGTCGAGAGCACTTCCACCAAGAAAGGCCACTGTATCGACTCGAACACCTTGGAGATATCTAATTTCAGCATGACCGACGATATCTTGAGTGCATGTAGACATCTAGCCATACCCTGGACCATCATGAAATTATCATGAATAGACCGTCCACACACGAACGCACTCTGGTGAATACCAACTAGCTCCGGTAGTTTGTCAGCTAGGCAGACTGATAGTGTCTTCGCAAGGATCTTGACAGCCCCATGCACTAGGCTGACCGGTCTGAAGTCTCGTATGTCCACCGCACCATCCAACTTGGGTATTAGAGGGATTAGAGCCTTGTTGATCTTGTGCATACCTCGCATATCTCCGCGATGGAAAGCGTGCATCGCCCGCATGAAATCCTCTCGAATAATGTCCCAACATACATAGAAGAAACGCCCTGTGAAGCCATCGGGTCCGGGCGCTTTGTCTAGGGGCATCGACTTGATTACCTTAAGGACCTCATCCGCCGTGAAGATCACTTCTAAGTGAGATAGATCCCTCCTGGGTAGACCCAGCTCGGCGAGATCCAGGCCATAGTCCCTCGCAGACATGCTTCCAAGAAGATCTGTATAGTAGTCGTCCGCGGCCTCCGCTATTTCTTCGTGTCCCGATAGGATTGTATCCCCATGCCTTAGTGTAGTGATCATGTTCCTCCGTCTTTGGTGGGAGGCATGCAAATGAAAAAATTGTGTGCTAGCATCACCTTCCCTCAACCATAGCATCCTGGAATGTTGCCTCACAATCGATCTCTCAAGCGACGAGAAGCCAAGTAACTTCTCTTTAGCAACCGTCTAAGGGCCGTCTCGTTGGTTGAGAGATTTCTTGACTCCATCGCCCCATCCAACCGCTGAATTATCCTGAGCGCGATGCCGATCTATAGCTTAATGTTTCCAATCCATTTGTCACTCCATTGTTGCAATAGCTTTGTCGTGGCCCGTAGTTTGGCATCCAACACTGCAAAAGGGTTACCCTCCACCGGGACAGAAGCCCAAGCTTCTGTAACCACGTCTATTGGATCTTCTTTATTTGTCTAGAAAGCCTAAAATTCAAACCGCTTGCCCATGTGGAAGTCAGCGTTTAAGTCTAATAAGAGAGGTGCGTGATCAGACACGGGCGTCCCCAACGACGAGAGAAGCAGGATAGGCAGCTCTCCTCCCAAGACACCGTCACGAAGACATGATCAATTTTCTCTAGGGTGGCGTTTTCTCGTTCATTAGACCACGTGTATCTCCGCCCATTGAGGTAGAGCTCTTTGAGTTCAAGCCGATTTAGATGTGCACGAAATCTGGAGATCATTCGGGGATTGATTGCACTGCTTTTGTCCTCGTGATTTACCAAAAGGTTGAAATCCTCTAGCGCCACCCATGGCCCTACATGGAGGTCCCTAATCTCGTCAAGCTCTTGCATGAATTCAAGCTTTTCCGCATCCGCTTGTAGGCCATAGACCCCAGTGACCTACCAGTGTGGTGCCCCCTCCGACTCCACCAGGGCGGTGACTGTGTTTGTTGTGTAGTGTGGGTTTGACAACGTGACCATGGTGGCATCCCAAGCCAAAGTGATGCCACCACGGGTCCCTTCCGCCGGCAAGTAGTAATACTACTCGAATATATTACGAAAACATTGTTTTACAAGGGCGTCCGTGGCCCATTCCACTTTGGTTTCCTGGGCACACACAATGGACAGACCGGTAGCCCTAACCACCTGGCAAACTGCATTACGCCTAGCCGGCGTGTTTAGCCCGCGTACATTCCACACCAGGGTTTTTATCGGTTGTGCAACCATTAGAAGATCCCACCATATTGGCCACCATGGGCACGACACCATGCCGCTCCACACAGCCCATCCGTGGCGTCCATGATCAGCAACACAGATGGCTCCCATCCAAAGAGAGCAAGTACAGTCGCCATATGTGCCTCCGATAGCGGCTTGGAGAAGAGCTGCACATATGCGTGTAAGGTAGCTTCATCTATCCTCTCTGCCTTGTTCACCAAGCATAGCTTTCTGATGATGACCCCTTGCTGCTTAGTAGCCACATTTCCCCTCGACCTTGCTAGCCTTACGCTCCGTCTGGGAGAGCCAACTGCCTGGTAACGTTTCCTAGGGCGCCCAGCGGCCCTGCCCATTGTGCCCACAGATGGTAGCGCTAGCAGCGGGGCAAGCGCCTTCCTTGCCATCGTGTGGTGTCCGTCCCAGCTGTAGAGGGGAGGAGTCCACTGGAGGGGCGGGTTGGCAACATGGCATGCATGGTGTGCATGGGAATGTCCCATCCACGACTACAGGTGTATTGTCGCGATCCGAAGAAGGAGACAGGCTGACAACAAAAGTATCCTAGCGTGCCCCCCCACAGGTCTACCTGGGCAAAGGGGTCCCAGTCAAGATTCCCAGAGAGGAGTCAAAAGGAAGGGGGCCCCATCTCATGATTGGTCCAAACCTGCCTCGGGGTCACTAACCACCAATCTCTCCACCTCCAGACTAGCAGGGGTCGCAGGGATAAGCAGCTCAAAAGAGCCAATCATAATCGAAGGTGCGGATCCCCCAGTTGGCTGCATGGGGGAGCCCACCCTAGGGCCCAGTGTCGCAGCCCTGCTGGAATCCTGGTCACCAATCCGGCAGCGAGGCTGGCAGACCGAGGGGAGAGACCACACAGCAGAGGGCCCGTCCAGATCTGGCATGGCCCGCATGACCGTTGGCGTCGAAGCGCAAGACGACACCCCCGAATATACCGTCAGCCTGTGCTCGCCAAAAGCTGCCAAAAATGCAGGGGCAGCATTATCCTCCGCATCCATGTGTCCCGCCCGCACTGGGTTGGTGCAGTCTTCCTCAAGTAGCTGGTCTTCCCTGGCAACCTGGCCGCGGAGCGGGCCCAAACTTGTGACGAGGCCCAAGCAGGTTGTGTCAACACCGTCCTCATCGCAAGCGGCATTCGGGGCTCGAGCAGCACTCTGCCTAGCCGGTGGCGGCATCAGAGCAGAGGCCGACGAGGAGGTATCACCATCATGGTCATCCGCGGCAGGGGGAGGAAAGCTCCCATGCCCATCTGCAGCCCCACGGCCGCCAAGATCACCCTGGCCCCTGGACTCCAGCGAGGCCGGCGGTGGCGGTGGTGGGTCGTCGGCGAAATCATCCTCCTAGAACAGCGTGGGTGCGGCTAACTGGACAATCGTGATTGGGTATCTCAACGCTTTGTTCCATTTTCGAGGAGCTCCACGCGGCAGGGGACGGCGACCGCCCACCAGCGCAGACGCATGGTCTTCCACGTACAGCCATCGCCGCTCCGGGATGCGCTCCGGCCGGTCCGTCCACAGCCAAACCTGGAAATCCGACATGTCATCACGGCGCATCGTTTCGCCAGCCACGTCCACAACGAAACCAGAGCCGCACAGGATGACAATGGCCGTCTGGAGCGACCACGTGTTCGCCGGCACCCCGCGGAGCGAGAGTGGGACGAGGTAGGGAAGGGAGACCGGCGCCGCCTGCGCCTGCTGAAGCCACGACCGGAGCGAGAGGGAGAACCTCGGCCCCGGCGCTAGCCCCGCAGCCAGCATCTGATACGTCCATTTTGCATCATGCTTTTATATCAATATTTATTGCATTATGCGCTGTTATTTCACTTTATGTCACAATACTTATGACTATTCTCTCTTCTTTTACAAGGTTTACATAAGGAGGGAGAATGCCGGCAGCTGGAATTCTGGGCTGGAAAAGGAGCAAGTATTAGAGACCTATTCTGCGCAACTCCAAAAGTCCTGAAACTCCACGGAACATCTTAAAATAAATAAAGAAAAATCCTCGCCAAAGATGAAGGCCAGGGGGCCCACACCCTGCTCACGAGGGTGGGGGGCGCGCCCCCTACCTCGTGGGCCCCCTGGTGGGTCTCGGACGTCCATCTTCTGCTATATGAAGTCTTTCGATGAGAAAAAAAATCAGAAGCAACCTTTCGGGACGAGACTCCGCCACCACAAGGCGGAACCTTGGCGGAACCAATCTATAGCTCTGGCAGAGCTGTTCTGCCGGGGATACTTCCCTCCGGGAGGGGGAAATCATCACCATCGTCATCACCAACGCTCCTCTCATCGGGAGAGGGCAATCTCCATCAACATCTTCACTAGCACCATCTCATCTCCAAACCCTAGTTCATTTCTTGTATCCAATTCTTGTCTCAAAGTCCGGGATTGGTGCTAGTAGGTTGCTAGTAGTGTTGATTACTCCTTGTAGTTGATGCTAGTTGGTTTATTTGGTGGAAGATCATATGTTCAGATCCTTTATGCATATTATTACCCCTCTGATTATGAATATGAATATGCTTTGTGAGTAATTACGTTTGTTCCTGAGGACAAGGGAGAAGTCTTGCTATTAGTAGTCATGTGAATTTGGTATTCGTTTGATATTTTGATAAGATGTATGTTGTCTAGCCTCTAGTGGTGTTATGTGACTGCTGCCTACATAACACTTCACCATTATTTGGGCCTAGAGGAAGGCATTGGGAAGTAATAAGTATATGATGGGTTGCTAGAGTGACAGAAGCTTAAACCCTAGTTTATGCGTTGCTTCGTAAGGGGCTGATTTGGATCCATATGTTTCATGCTATGGTTAGGTTTACCTTAATAATTTTGTTGTAGTTGCGGATGCTTGCGATAGAGGTTAATAATAAGTGGGATGCTTGTTCAAGTAAGAACAGCACCCAAGCATCGGTCCACCCACATATCAAATTATCAAAGTATCGAACGCAAATCATATGAACGTGATGAAAACTAGCTTGACGATATTCCCATGTGTCCTCGGGAGCGCTTCTCCTATTATAAGAGTTTGTTCCGGCTTGTCCTTTGCTACAAAAAGGATTGGGCCACCTTGCTGCACTTTATTTACTTTTGTTACTTGTTGCTCGTTACAATTTATCTTGTCACAAAACTATCTGTTACCACTTATTTCAGTACTTGCAGAGAATACCTTGCTGAAAACCGCTTATCATTTCCTTCTGCTCCTCGTTGGGTTAGACACTCTTACTTATCGAAAGGACTACGATAGATCCCCTGTCACATCCTAGTTAGACCATGCATTAGAGTGTGCATCATGTTTACTTTTAACAGAAACTTGAAATGGGGAAGGCAGAACCCCCCAGCATCCCTTCTGAAATCAACTAGGGTTTACTAAAAATAATTTCAATGAACCTGAAATGCCCTTCTAAAATGTTCACCCTCTTTGTCTTGGGTTAGAACCTCTGGCAAAATAGGTGCACAATTTTCTAGGTCAGCAAAAGGTCACTGAATTAAATCATATGTATGTTGCCTTTGGACATCTAAATGCTAATAAATATTTTAAATGTTCAAATAATTCTGGAAATAAGTCAGGGCTGTTAGGAATAATCCCAACAGAGCCCACAATTATTTTCAGGATTTTAGGAAGTTTCTAAGTATTTTTTAATAATGCCACAAAGTTACAGAAAAATAGAAAAAGGAAACATAAACTAAAAGAGAGGAAACTAACCTGGCCGCAGCCCAGCAGCCGGCCCACCTGGCGGCCCAGCACTATGCTGGCCCATGCCAGCCAGCTGCTTCGTCCTCGCCAGGCAGGCAGCCAGGTGCTCGACGGCGAGCACCGCATGCGCGCCACGCAGTTGCCGCCGCCTCGCCGCTCCCCTCGTCGCGCTGTCGACGCGGGACGAACCCTCTCTCTCCCCGACCTCGCAGACACCCGCACGCCCCTCTGGCTCCTCTCCTTCGCTCTCCCTCCGCCATGGCCGACGCTGCCGTGCTCGCGCCACTGTGAAACCGCGTCCACCGTCGTCCCTGTACCGAGCCACCGTGTCCAACAACTCCGCTGTTGTCGACTCCGTCGAGCAGCCGAGCCCCGAGCGCTCACACGCTCTGCAACGTCTTCTTCAACCTCATCTTCACCGAGCACCGCCGGAGATCCCTTTCGACGTCGCCGCCGCATCAGCTCGTCCCCGACCGCGCCGGCTAGCTCTACGTGACCGCTGTGAGCTCAGCTACCTCCCCATCCTCCCCGTTTGCTTCCTCGTGCACTGCATCAACTGCACGAAGCTCACCCGCACGCACCGCCACAGAGCTCGTCGCCGACGTGGCTCCGGCCAAACTCCGGCCACGCCACCGTGTCCGAACACCTCACCGCATCACCAGGAACTCAACACACCACTCCACGCACCTCGCCGTGCCCCGTAGCCTCAGGCTCACTTTCACCCGACTCCGGTGACCGCAAAGCTCATCGCCGGTGACGTTTCCGGCCACCCCGAGCCCAGCCACTGCCACCAAACGCTGCGGCTTGCTCCCAGCTGCACGTAGATGCCCTCCGCCGCTCGTTTGGTCGCCGGAACGTGCAAATGCACTTCCTCCGCCGCGTCTGGCCTCGCCGGCGGCTAGACGCCGGCGAGTTTGACTTATTGACTTTGACCAGGTGGGCCCAAGTTGACTCCTCTGAGTCAATGACAAGTGGGGCCCCCTCTGCTAACTAACTGGATTAGTTTTAATTAAAATTAATTAGTTTAACTAATTACTGACATGCGGGACCCACTGGTCAGTTTGACCTGGACGACCCCGTTGACCTCTGACGTCATCCTGACGTAGTGCTGACGCAGTAATTTAATTACTGGAATTATCTTTATACAGGAAATTCGAAAAAATAGTTCAAACTTCAAAAATTCATAGAAATTAATCTGTAACTCCAAATGCAAAGATTTATATATGAAATTTGATCAGAAAAATCCAATCTATCCATTGGTGCTGGTTTCATGCATGTCAGAACAAGTTAAACCTGCTGTTTATACAATACAAGGTGATGCACTATTATAGCTATGTTAAATGATCTAACACTTGAACCTTTGGTTCAAATAAGCACTTCCCTTCCTGTTTTAGTTTGCATTAGGCCAAGACACATTCATATTGCCATGTCATAGCATGCATCATAATGTTGCATATCGTCATGTGTTGATTGTGTTCCGATGTGTTCTTCGTGGTAGGTTCTGCCTTCGAGGATATTTTCGAGTATCCAACTGAAGGGCAGTATCCCGCTACCACTCCATCAGGCAAGCAACCCATTGATCATTCCGATACAAACCCATGTTCTCGCTTCTGCTCTTGTTTTACTGCATTAAGACAACGCGATTCAAACTGCTGTGTGTTGCGGTAGTTGAACCCACTTCCTTTGCATGACCTGTCATTGCCACAGTAACTAGATGAAACCCACTAGCATGTGTAGGAGTTGAATGAGCCATATGTGTGTGTGTTCCTACCATGCTATGCTTGCTATGCTTAGAGTTGTGTCAGGTCTGGCTCATCGGGATGATGAACTAGAGTGAAAGGTTGTGTAGGTAACAAGAGTGAAGTGTTGAATACGATTTGGTAAAGGAATCGATGAGAGGCCTTGTAGGAGTACATGGTGGGTTGTTTCATTGAGGCCGTCCTTAAGAACTGAGATCTGTGTGTGTGATTTAAGACTCAGCTACTACCACACATTGGGCCCTGAAATATGACCCCACTCGACTTACCGACCCTCTCGTCCTCTGTCCAGGAGTTGCAAGTAGTTTCTGGTGTTTGTAGTTGCTGGGGGCCGCACGCAGCGTTGACCATAGGGGTGGGCTGTGTTGCGGTAGGCACGTGGCCCGGTGTACCGATTCGCCCGTTTGGTGTCTCGGGAACCCTGCACACATCGTTTGGGGCCGTTGAGGACACCCCGACCGTATCTCCTTGCGGATGGAACCCGAATAGGCGACAAACCTGGACTAGAGACTTGTGTTGGTTAGGTCGTGGTCTACACCCACGTCGGCTTTCGCTTGAAGTCTGCCGAGCACATGACGTGTGCAGACGCTAAGTGGTGGAAACATGTGTGAAGAAGTACACCCCTGCAGGGTATAAAACTATTCGAATAGCCGCGTCCGCGGTAAAGGACTACTTGGTCACCTATACAGTTCATGGAAAAGTAAATGGATTCTACTAAAAATCTCAAGATAAGTGTGAGTACCGCGGATGGCCCTCTCGTAGGATGACGAGAGAGGATCCACGGTGGAGTATTGTGTTGGTGATAGTGGACTCGTGTGCGACAAATGATTTACAAGTTGTGTCTATCGTAGGATAGCTTAGCCAAGAGTCTAAGCTGGCTTGCTGCAATAACTCCACTACCTTCTTGAGCATGTGCATGTATAGTAGGATCCTGTTGTAAGACTTGCTGCGTACCTCCGTACTCATGTTGCTTTAATCAATGTTTTTCAGACGACAACACCAACCCCTCTGATGCGTTCTACGAAGACCTCGACGTTGACAAGTGTCAGGACCCCGATCCTAAGTCACACCGATCTAGCATGTAACACTTCATATCCCTTTGCGGCCTCACACACGGTATTCCCACGGGTGCCACCTTACCTGGCCCGGGACTGTTTGCGCCTTTTGGCTCACGTATATGATAGTGTCGCTAGCATCCATATGACAAAGAACCCGGGCCGACATGGCTAGTCGTGAACCCAAAGCGGCACTAACCCATGAGGACAGGCATACATGAATCAACCTCGAGCATGTCGGTCAACAGCGTGTGAATCCGGGCTGTAGCACTGGGCTAACAGGACTCCGGTAACCCGGGCTATAGCAGGCTAGGCAGGACTCCGGATGTCACCGCGTGACATTTCCCCGAAGGGACAGACACAGGAACGAAGTGAAACACATGCCGGCCAGTTAAGTGTCCTGAGAAGTAGTGCTGGGCTAGCAGGACTCCGGTGAACCGGGCTGTAGCGGACTACTATGGCTCAAGGAAACACTAGACTACATTTCCCCATAAGAGAGGCTGCCGAGGATAAACAACTAGATTGTCGGATCCCACACATAGCAAGCATTTCAATCATACACACAATATGCTCGATATGTGTAAATACAACATGGCATCACAACAAGACTCTACGACTCAAGTATTTATTCATTAGGCTCCGAGGAGCGAGATATTACAAACATGGGTCTCATGACCCAACATTCAGAGCATACAAGTCAGAGCACACGCGGAAGCTTAACATGTCTGAGTACAGACATCTACAAATTAAAAAGGCCGAGAAGCCTGACTATCTACCAGATCCTGCCAAGGGCACAAGATCGTAGCCGAGGTAACAAGCTAAACATCGAAGTCCACACGGAACTACTAGCGAGACTGACATCTCTCTGCACAACATAAAATAGGAAAACGTGAGTATAAATGTACCCAGCAAGACTTACATCAGAACTAGCTACATATGCATCGGTATCAATAAAGGGGGTGGTGGAGTTTAACTGCAGCAAGCCAGCTTTGACTCGGTGGCTATCCTGAACTACGAATGCAAGTAACTCTTTTGAGGTGGCGCACACGAGTCCACATATTCACCATATCAATACAACACTATGGATTCGCTCCCGTCTCCCTACGAGAGCGCCATCCATAGCACTCACGCTTATCTTGCGCATTTTAGAGTATCCACTTTCACTTGTCTATGAACTGTACAAGGGGTCCAAGTTTCCACATCCGAGGAATCCGGCTATTCGAATAGATAATGATAACCCTACAGGGGTGTACTTCTTCACACACGCTCTCGCCACTTATCGCCCTGTACACATCATGTACCTCGGCAACCTTCAAGCGGAAGCCGGGCGAGGGAGTCGGCCACGACCTGACTAACCACAGAAGTCTCTAGTCCAGGTTTATCGCCTATTCGGGTTCCATCCGCAAGGAGATCCGGCCGGGGTGTCGCTCACGGCCCCAAACAATGTGTGCAGGGTTCCCAAGCCCACCTCGATGGGTAGATCTGCGCTTGGTACACCGTGCCACGGTGCCTAGTCTGTCCCAAGCCCACCTGTACCGGGTACCACTTGGTAGACTACTAACACAACCTACAAACACCAGAAACTAGTTGCAACTCCTGGACAGAGATCGAGGCGGTTAATAAGCCGAGAGGGGTCGAGTTACCGGAACCCAATGCGTGGTAGTAACTATTCATGGATCACATACACAGAACTCAGTTCCTGAGGATGGTTTCAATGAGACAACCCACCATGTACTCCTACATGGCCTCTCACCGCTACCTTTACCAAATCGTGTTCACACACATAGCTCTCAACAGTAGGACATGTTCACCACATTCCAATTCATCCCTGATGAATCAGACCTGACTCAACTCTAAGCAGTAGCAGGCATGACAAACAAGCATGAATGAGTAGGCACATCAAGGCTCAAACAACTCCTACTCATGCTAGTGGGTTTCATCTATTTACTATGGCAATGACAGGTCATGCAGAGGATAAGGGGTTCAACTACCGCAGCAAGTAACACATGAATCGTTGTTGTCCTAATGCAGTAAAAGAGAGCAGGAGCGAGAGAGTGGGATTGTATCGAAATGAACAAGGGGGTTTTGCTTGCCTGGCACTTCTGAAGACAATATAGTTCTTCATCGGTGTCATCGAACTCATCGTCGAAACCACGTCTATCGACAGGGGACAACCACTGGCAAACACAGAAAGAACACAATCAACACATGGTGATATGCAGCAATATGATGCATGCTATGACATGGCAATATGAATGTGTTTTGGGCTAATGCAAGCTAGAACAGATTGAAATGAGTCCATTTGAACCAAAGATTCAAATGCAAACCCATTTTATGAAGTCATATTAGTGCATTAACTTGTTTCACCTAAACAGCAAGGTTATTATGTTCTAACATGCGTGAAACCAGTACAGATGGATAGATTGGATTTTTCTGATAATTTTTCATATATAAATTATTTCATTTGGAGTTACGGTTTAATTTCCACGAATTTTAGAAGTTAACACTATTTTCTGGAATTTTCTAATTAAAAATAAATCCAGAAAATGTAATACTGCATCAGCATGACGTCGGGGTGATGTCAGCAGGTCAAAGGCGCCAGCCCAGGTCAAACCTGACGGCTGGGACCCGCACGTCAGTGTAACAGGGCAGGGACAGAGGCTGACTGGTGGGTCCGGTCAATGCTGACGTGGCCAAGTCAACGGTGACAGGCTGGGCCCACTGAGATTAGTACTAATTTAACAGAAAAGTTAAACTAATTAATTTAGGCACGGGGGCCCACTTGGCAGTGGCTCTAAGGGGTGATTAGCTGGTTGGGTTAGCGCCTAATGACGTCCACGTCATCAGTCGCCGCAGTTTCGCCGGCGATGACCATCTCGCGCGGCGGAGATCGACGGGATTCTGCTACAGCCCACGGTTTGAGGCGGGGTTTGCTCCTACGTGCTCCTGGAAGCGAGCTGCGTCGACCAGTGGTGGTGGCCGGAGCTGCGGTGGCCAGGACCAATGGCGGCGTCCAAAACGGCGATGGCCGGAGTTCTCGGCCAAGACAGGGCTATGGCCTAGAGCTCGAAAGCGACCAGGGGAGAAGGGGGAAACGACTCAGGGGCTCACTGCGGTGACGTAGGGAAGGCCAGCGTGCTCGGGGAAGCTCGGACGGCGACGGAATCACGGCGGCGATCGTCGGGACCTGAGGATGAAGATGACATCGATGGCGGCTCTCCGAGGGCCGTCCAGTCGCGTGGATCGGCGGGGACGGTGTAGCGGATGACGGCGGAGCTCATGGACTACACGGGGAGGCGAGAGGAGCATGGTGGCGTGGTGGCAGCGAACGGCGACGGCTCTATGTTCGGTGGCGCCGCGGAAAGATGCAGAGGAGGGGGGGAGGAGATCCAGCAAGAGAGGGGAGAGGTGCAGGGGGTCCGGGGGGGTCCAGGGTGGGTGCGTGGCGCCGTCCGGGGGTCCAGAGGGAGGCGGAAAGCAGGAGGTGGCCGGGGGCGCGTGCTTGCGCGAGTGAGGCACACGCCTATGTCCTACTGTCTCGAGGAGGAAGACGACAGGGGGGAGGCGGTGGTGGGCTGGGCTGGCCACAGTGCTGGGCCGCGCAGGTGGCTGCAGGTGGGCTGGCAGGTGAGTTGGCCCAGGTAAGTTCTCTCTCTGCTCTAGTTTCTGTTTTATTAAGGTTTTCTATTATTATGTAAACTTTAGGGCTTTATTAAAAATGCCAGGGCATTACCAAAAATCATGAAACTGCTCCATGTCACTGTTTGGAATATTTCCAACAGTAAACATTTCAGTTTGTGATTATTTGAGCATTTAAAATATTATTTGAAATTAAATGCCCAAATGCAAATACTATATAATTTAATTCAAAAATCCAGGAATAGCCTATAGTTATGTTCATCATTTTTGGAAGAGGTTTTCACCTTTAACAAAAATCATGAACATTTCCAAGGGGCATTCTGGGTTATTGAAAATATTTGTATTGAACCTAGTTAAATTCATTTGGTGCTAGGGTTTCAACAATCCCCATTTTAAATTTCTTGAATTTAAACATGATGACATGAATGCTTTCATGCAACTAGTTACAAGCAGATCTAGGGTCGTGACAACTCACCCCCACTAAACAAGAATCTCGTCCCGAGATTCAAGACGTGAGGTAAGAAGTTAGAGAGGTCACGAGCTAACACGATCTTCATGATCCAGTTGCCCTCATTGAAGATGTTGATTCATTGCTTCAGATTGATCTTGTCGTCTTTGCTTTCGAGATCTTCATCCAACACGATGGCGACAGAAAGAAACTCTATAGGAAACGATCTCCTCGAAGATCGAGCACTCAAGATCAACTCGTGGAATGAGATGTTGGAACATCTCGAGTTGAGACACAAAACACACTGAGAGGGATGGAATAACAAACAACGAGGTTGATTTGGTGGGCAACAATTCCACGCTTAGAGAGATGGTGGATGGTGTCAAGGTGGCGAGGAAATAATTGCCATGATACCATAACGAGACACCTTCGAGAAGGATGATTCATAGGACTATCCTTTAAGTGGCAAAAAAATTACTTTTGATCCATAGATCAATAAAATTCTCTATACCAGCCTAGGGAAAATCTCGAGCAATCGTTTGAGGGAGTTCAAAGAAATGGCATACTCAGACTAGGATGGATGATGTGGACTATCTTGTTGAAGACAACGCAATGGATGACTTTTGCTTATCACCGGAAATGGATGGGACCCATGACAGGACCACTTTTTAAGATGATCCTAGACAACAACTGCTGAGAAGGCCATCCCATGGAAAATTGGCACGATGGGGTGCAAGCTGGGAACAAAATGCAAATGTTGGGAGTGTTCCAACCATCATATCTGCCTGAGATTCAGATCTGGTTAGAAACATGATACTTCAGACTCACATGTCTGAAAAGAAGAGTTGCAACACAAATCGAGGAGATAACATTGCAGGACTCTCAGGAGATGAACTACGATAGCAAGCTCAAAAACATGAGCTGGTTCTGCTACATACATGTGAACACACTGTCCAAGACAAGCATGACCCTGTAGAAGTCTTATAATAAAAACACTACCGAGCTCAGGTGGGGAACCAGCAACGAGGATAACGAAGTCCTTTCATAAGTCCGGATCCTAAGAAAGAACTTCTTCTCCTTGAACAAATCAATCAGTGGCTTGAGGTGTTAGGAATTACACATGGAGTGGAGGTAGCGAGCCTATCAAACCACGGAATACTTCGCACATGCATGACTGACTTGGGATGATTCCAGAGGAAACAAAAACGAACTTTCTCGAATTCACGGCGGCAGCTTGCATCAAGTGCACATGAATTAGAGGAAGTATCTTCTTCCATCCAAACATATGCTTCATGAACGGAACACGAAGGCATTGCTTACAAAGTTTTCAACACTAGGTTGATGTTCAACATGAATCATGGGGAAAACAAAATGCTGCTGATGGGCTCAACAACACCTCATCGGAATTTCCATATCACTGGACTTCCACCATCATGTGAACACGGTGATAGTATTAGTCAGACCAAAAGAGGTAATGGTGTATGCTCGAGGGATTAACCACGAGTAAGACGACATTACGAACATCGTTGGTTCTGATTTGACCTGACGATAGCCCATACTCAAGTCAAAGTTTTGACAAGACAATAGATCCAACAACTGATCACGAGGACCAATTGGTGAAGATATCATCTTTATTCAACACACACACAAACACAAAGATATCCCTTCAGAAAGAACCAAATTCGGCAAAGCCTTTTATCTTCCAACTCTCCAAGTTGTTGTTTAGCTTAACCAACTAGCTCAAGGGTATCCAACACAGATTCTTGGAGAAGGGGTGGTTTACAAGAAACCAACTTGATCACGAACTCAACATAGCGGTCAGGTGACAACCTGGTAACACTTCCGAGAAGATATTCGGAACTTCACGAGCCACCGATATGTTGCTAAGCTCGAGAACAACCTTGCTTTTAGGCAAGATGATATGATCAAAAGAGTGATGGATTGACACAATCCTAACTCATTGATCGAAGAGTGCACCAGAAATAAGGACTGGGTAGCACGATCAATCTTAGAATGATGATTCAATAACCAACACGCTAAGAATGAGAGTATTGTCCATTTACTACAAAGCAACGAGTTGCTCGGAGTATTGATTTCACACATCACAATTCACTTGTCAGCATTCCGGTTACAACAACACGAAACCCGGGAATGAACAATGATGGCAAGAAGTATCACTTCGTCAAGAATTCATAAGACACGGTGCAATTCCTATGATATTCTTGACATAAAGGGGGTAATACTCCAGGGTAGGACAGAACAAAAGCTGGATTGGCATTTTGATCTGCGGAATACAACTGCTTTGACCCAATCCTAGATATGGATGAGATACTGGAGTTTGTTTCTCCTAGTCATCCTGGAATAGAATGGCTTGACGGACCACAAGAGTAATAGGTATCGATGAACACGAGTGCACGACTACTCCTGACTATCAATTGATAGATGAAGGTCGGAATACAACTGAAAGGGAACAACTCAAAGAACATATGATTTTTTTCTGAGTTGTGGATGCATAGATTAGTATGTCGAGCAAAGCTCAACATTTCCTCCGGACAACCCATGTAGAAAGGTAGGTCTGGAAGATTCTCAATGCAGAATGGAGAACTCATCAAGAGCACTCTGGTTGTGATCTTTTGGTTCAAAGAACTTCTGCCATAAGCGGTTCGTAGTATTTGGAAGAAGGAACTACCACGGACCTCGAGGACTAATGCAAAGGTTACTAATATCTTAAGGGAACTAGCAAATACTAACAACATGAAATATGGTGAATCTCGGGTTCAAGAACCCAGGAATAGAATACCTACTACTAAATGGCATCACGGAATGCTTTCGAGAATGATGGCCAGAATCATCACACCGGGAATACAAAACATTGCTAGATTACTAGGTGACTCCCTAAGACACCTAGGGTCATAATAATAGCTCCAACATATATGTCAAGGCAATAGAGTACCTCAACTCACCGATTAGTGTGGTTGAACTGGCCCAAAGGGACATCGGGAACGGAAAGAAAGGATTTGCAAATGCATCAGACTATGTAGAGGCCTGGGATGACTCGGACAGCATAACGGCTGTAAATGCTCAAAATGATTGAGACATCCTGCGAAATGGTGGCATAACCACTCAACATCACAATATCAAGGTTCTGAGGCCAGCTATGAACATATGGAAGTAGTAGGAACTGAACTGAGGCTTGAATCCATCAATCTTATAAGTCTAAGGATTAGTAACACGTCATCCTAATAGATAGATGAGAAGGCCTAGTTCTTAATCCCCGTAGAAAGGAAGAGGATGACTCAGAACAGAGGGCATGAGGTATAAGGAATAAAAAGAGCCTTAAGTTCCCATCCACAATCAATTCCGTTATATAACTAAAGCATTTCTAGACTCAACTTCAACCAGTTTGGCTTGGTAATCCTATAGGCAGTCAGGCTCTGATACCAAAACTGTCAGGACCCCGATCCTAAGTCACACCGATCTAGCATGTAAAACTTCATATCCCTTTGCGGCCTCACGCATGGTATTCCCACGGGTGCCACCTTACCTGGCCCAGGACTGTTTGCACCTTTTGGCTCACGTATATGATAGTGTCGCTAGCATCCATATGACAAAGAACCCGGGCCGACATGGCTAGTCGTGAACCCAAAGCGGCACTAACCCATGGGGACAGGCATACATGAATCAACCTCGAGCATGTCGGTCAACAGCGTGTGAATCCGGGCTGTAGCACTGGGCTAACAGGACTCCGGTAACCCGGGCTGTAGCAGGCTAGGCAGGACTCCGGATGTCACCGCGTGACATTTCCCCGAAGGGACAGACACAGGAACGAAGTGAAACACATGCCGGCCAGTCAAGTGTCCTGAGCAGTAGTGATGGGCTAGCAGGACTCCGGTGAACCGGGCTGTAGCGGACTACTATGGATCAAGGAAGCACTAGACTACATTTCCCCATAAGAGAGGCTGCCGAGGATAAACAACTAGATTATCGGATCCCACACATAGCAAGCATTTCAATCATACACACAATATGCTCGATATGTGTAAATACAACATGGCATCACAACAAGACTCTACGAATCAAGTATTTATTCATTAGGCTCCGAGGAGCGAGATATTACAAACATGGGTCTCATGACCCAACATTCAGAGCATACAAGTCAGAGCACACGCGGAAGCTTAACATGTCTGAGTACAGACATCTACAAATGAAAAAGGCCGAGAAGCCTGACTATCTACCAGATCCTGCCAAGGGCACAAGATCGTAGCTGAGGTAACAAGCTAAACGTCGAAGTCCACACGGAACTACTAGCGAGACTGACGTCTCTCTACAAAACATAAAATAGGCAAACATGAGTACAAATGTACCCAGCAAGACTTACATCATAACTAGCTACATATGCATCGGTATCAATAAAGGGGGTGGTGGAGTTTAACTGCAGCAAGCCAGCTTTGACTCGGTGGCTATCCTGAACTACGACTGCAAGTAACTCTTTTGAGGTGGCGCACACGAGTCCACATATTCACCATATCAATACACCACTATGGATTCGCTCCCGTCTCCCTACGAGAGCGCCATCCATAGCACTCACGCTTATCTTGCGCATTTTAGAGTATCCACTTTCACTTGTCTATGAACTGTGCAAGGGGTCCAAGTTTCCATATCCGAGGAATCCGGCTATTCGAATAGATAATGATAACCCTGCAGGGGTGTACTTTTTCGAGCGGTAATGAGCATCCAAAATCAAAGGGTTTTTCTGGGCAACAAACAAATAATAAGATTTTGGAATAATATGAATTGACTTATCAAAAAAGAATTCCAATTATTTAATAATTTTGATTCTTCTTTGAATGTACTTTTATGTGTCGAATTACTCGGTACAATATTCTTAGAACAAAAAACCCCTCTTATCTTATATATACAAGAAAAAAAGTTTTGTTTGGTATACTGTGTGCTAAGTATACACACGCTCTCGCCACTTATCGCCCTGTACACGTCATGTACCTCAGCAACCTTCAAGCGGAAGCCAGGTGAGGGAGTCGGCCACGACCTGACTAACCACACAAGTCTCTAGTCCAGGTTTATCGCCTATTCGGGTTCCATCCGCAAGGAGATCCGGCCGGGGTGTCGCTCACGGCCCCAAACGATGTGTGCAGGGTTCCCAAGCCCACCTCGATGGGTAGATCTACGCTTGGTACACCGTGCCATGGTGCCTAGTCTGTCCCAAGCCCACCTGTACCGGGTACCACTTGGTAGACTACTAACACAACCTACAAACACCAGAAACTAGTTGCAACTCCTGGACAGAGATCGAGGCAGTTAATAAGCCGAGAGGGGTCGAGTTACCGGAACCCAATGCGTGGTAGTAACTATTCATGGATCACATACACAGAACTCAGTTCCTGAGGACGGTTTCAATGAGACAACCCACCATGTACTCCTACATGGCCTCTCACCGCTACCTTTACCAAATCGTGTTCACACACATAGCTCTCAATAGTAGGACATGTTCACCACATTCCAATTCATCCCTGATGAATCAGACCTGACTCAACTCTAAGCAGTAGCAGGCATGACAAACAAGCATGAATGAGTAGGCACATCAGGGCTCAAACAACTCCTACTCATGCTAGTGGGTTTCATCTATTTACTGTGGCAATGACAGGTCATGCAGAGAATAAGGGGTCCAACTACCGCAGCAAGTAACACATGAATCGTTGTTGTTCTAATGCAGTAAAAGAGAGCAGGAGCGAGAGAGTGGGATTGTATCGAAATGAACAAGGGGTTTTTGCTTGCCTGGCACTTCTGAAGACAATATAGTTCTTCATCGGTGTCATCGAACTCATCGTCGAAACCACGTCTATCGAGAGGGGACAACCACCGGCAAACACAAAAAGAACACAATCAACACATGGCGATATGCAGCAATATGATGCATGCTATGACATGGCAATATGAATGTGTTTTGGGCTAATGCAAGCTAGAACAGATTGAAATGAGTCCATTTGAACCAAAGATTCAAATGCAAACCCATTTTATGAAGTCATATTAGTGCATTAACTTGTTTCACCTAAACAGCAAGGTTATTGTGTTCTAACATGCATGAAACCAGTACAGATGGATAGATTGGATTTTTCTGATAATTTTTCATATATAAATTATTTCATTTGGAGTTACAGTTTAATTTCCATGAATTTTAGAAGTTAACACTATTTTCTGGAATTTCCTAATTAAAAATAAATCCAGAAAATGTAATACTGCGTCAGCATGACGTCGGGGTGATGTCAGCAGGTCAAAGGCGCCAGCCCAGGTCAAACCTGACGGCTGGGACTCGCACGTCAGTGTAACAGGGCAGGGACAGAGGCTGACTGGTGGGTCCGGTCAATGCTGACGTGGCCAAGTCAACGGTGACAGGCTGGGCCCACTGAGATTAGTACTAATTTAACAGAAAAGTTAAACTAATTAATTTAGGCACGGGGGCCCACTTGGCAGTGGCTCTAAGGGGTGATTAGCTGGTTGGGTTAGCGCCTAATGACGTCCACGTCATCAGTCGCCGGAGTTTCGCCGGCGACGACCATCTCGCGCGGCGGAGATCGACGGGATTCCGCTACAGCCCACGGTTTGAGGCGGGGTTTGCTCCTACGTGCTCCTGGAAGCGAGCTGCGTCGACCAGTGGTGGTGGCCGGAGCTACGGTGGCCAGGACCAATGGCGGCGACAAAAACGGCGGTGGCCGGAGTTCTCGGCCAAGACAGGGCTATGGCCTAGAGCTCGAAAGCGACCAGGGGAGAAGGGGGAAACGACTCGGGGGCTCACTGCGGTGACGTAGGGAAGGCCAGCATGCTCGGGGAAGCTCGGACGGCGACGGAATCACGGCGGCGATCGTCGGGACCCGAGGATGAAGATGACATCGATGGCGGCTCTCCGAGGGCCGTCCAGTCACGTGGATCTGCGGGGACGGTGTAGCGGATGACGGCGGAGCTCATGGAGTACACGGGGAGGCGAGAGGAGCATGGTGGCGTGGTGGCAGTGAACGGCGACGGCTCTCTGTTCGGTGGCGCCGCGGAAAGATGCAGAGGAGGGGCGAGGAGATCCAGCGAGAGAGGGGAGAGGTGCAGGGGGTCCGGGGGGTCCAGGGTGGGTGCGTGGCGCCGTCCGGGGGTCCAGAGGGAGGCGGCAAGCAGGAGGTGGCCGAGGGCGCGTGCTTGCGCGAGCGAGGCACACGCCTCTGTCCTACTGTCTCGAGGAGGAAGACGACAGGGGGAGAGGCGGTGGTGGGCTGGGCTGGCCATAGTGCTAGGCCGCGCAGGTGGCTGCAGGTGGGCTGGCAGGTGAGTTGGCCCAGGTAAGTTCTCTCTCTGCTCTAGTTTCTGTTTTATTAAGGTTTTCTATTATTATGTAAACTTTAGGGCTTTATTAAAAATGCTAGTGCATTACCAAAAATCATGAAACTGCTCCATGTCACTGTTTGGAATATTTCCAACAGTAAACATTTCAGTTTGTGATTATTTGAGCATTTAAAATATTATTTGCAATTAAATGCCCAAATGCAAATACTATATAATTTAATTCAAAAATCCAGGAATAGCCTATAATTATGTTCATCATTTTTGGAAGAGGTTTTCACCTTTAACAAAAATCATGAACATTTCCAAAGGGCAATCTGGGTTATTGAAAATATTTTTATTGAACCTAGTTAAATTCATTTGGTGCTAGGGTTTCAACAATCCCCATTTTAAATTTCTTGAATTTAAACATGATGACATGAATGCTTTCATGCAACTAGTTACAAGCAGATCTAGGGTCGTGACAACGAGTGACTTATCACCCAGGTGGTGATCCAAGACTTGTGAAGGGTCGATGTAGATAGACAGGCTTTGTCAAGCCTTCTTTCTTTCTAGTGTCTGTACTCAGACTAGTTTGCTTCCGCATGTGCTTGTATGTTTGTATGACTTGAGTGTCGGATCATGTGACCCCTACCTGTATGGATGATATGTATGGCTCTTCGGAGCCTCTTAAATAAAGTACTTGAGTTGTAGAGTTTTGTTGTGATGCAATGTTGTATTTACTCATATCGGGCATATTGTGTGTATGATTGAAATGCTTGGTATGAGTGGGATCCGACTATCTAGTTGTTTATCCTTGGCAGCCTATCATATGGGGAAATGTAGTCTAGTGCTTCTGAGCGATAGTAGTCCGCTACAGCCCGGTTCACCGGAGTCCTGCTAGCCCAGCACTACTGCTCGGAACACATGACTGGCCGGCATGTGTTTCACTTCGTTCCTGTGTCTGTCCCTTCGGGGAAATGTCATGCGGTGTTATCCGGAGTCCTGCCTAGCCTGCTACAGCCCGGGTTACCGGAGTCCTGTTAGCCCAGTGCTACAGCTCGGATTTATACGTTGCTGACCGACATGCTCGATGTGATTCATGTATGCCTGTCCTCATGGGTTAGTGCCGCCTTGGGTTCACGACTAGCCATGTCGGCCCGGGTTCTCTGTCATATGGATGCTAGCGATACTATCATATACGTGAGCCAAAAGGCGCAAACGGTCCCGGGCCAGGTAAGGTGGCACCCGTGGGAGTATCGTGCGTGAGGCCGCAAAGTGATATGATGTGTTACATGCTGGATCGATGTGACTTAGGATCGGGGTCCTGACATCCCCAATACTTGTGGGTCATCAAGACTCTTTTCTAGCGCCGTTGCCGGGGAGTGTAGCGCCTTTGGTAGGTGGAATCTGGTAAGGAAAAATTTATATAGTGTGCTGAAATTTACTGTCACTTGCTACTATGGAAAGTAATTCTCTGAGGGGCTTGTTCGGGGTATCTTCACCCCGTCCAGTAGAGCAAAGAGTTGCTCCTCAACCTACTGAACCTATTGGAAATGAAACTCCTTTTGAATTTCCTTCGGGTATGATGGAAAAACTGCTAGCTTACCCTTTTACAGGAGATGGAACAAAGCATCCTGATGAGCACTTAATATATGTGGATGAAGTTTGTGGATTATTTAAGCTTACAGGTGTACCCGATGATGTTGCTAAGAAGAAGGTATTCCCTTTATCTTTGAAGGGAGATGCATTGATATGGTATAGGCTATGTGATGATACGAGATCATGGAACTATAAAAGATTGAAGTTGGAATTTCATCAAAAGTATTACCCTATGCATCTTGTTCATCGTGATCGCAATTATATATATAATTTCTGGCCTCGCGAAGGAGACAGCATCCCTCAAGCTTCGGGGAGGCTTAAATCAGTGTTATATTCATGCCCCAATCATGAGCTCTCGAGAGAAATAATTATGCAAAGTTTTTATGCTCGGCTTTCTCATAATAATCAAACCATGCTCGATACTTCTTGTGCTGGCTCTTTTATGATGAAGACTATTGAATTTAAATGGAATTTATTGGATCGAATTAAACGCAACTCTGAAGATTGGGACCTCGATGAAGGTAAAGAGTCAGGTATGACACCTAAGTTTGATTGTGTTAAATCTTTTATGGACACCGATATTTTCCGTAAGTTTAGCACTAAATATGGACTTGACTCTGAGATAGTAGCTTCTTTCTGTGAATCTTTTGCTACTTATGTTGATCTCCCTAAGGAGAAGTGGTTTAAATATCATCCTCCCATAGAAGTAAAAGTAGCTGCACCTATTAAAGTTGAAGAAAAGACTGTCACTTATAATGATCCTATTGTTCCTACTTCTTATGTTGAGGAACCACCTTTCCCTGTTAGAGTAAAGGATCATGCTAAAGCTTCAAATGTTGTTCGTAAAAGCAATATTAGAAATTATACACCTCCTGAGCAAGTTAAAGTAGAACCTAATACTATTGTTAAAGATCTCTTGTCTGATAATATTGATGGGCATGTTATTCAGTTCGATGGTGAAACTGCTAGAATTGCTAAGCCTTGTGCTAAAGATAAACATAGACATGTGGTAGGCGTGCCTATTATTTCTGTTAAAATAGGAGACCATTGTTATCATGGCTTATGTGATATGGGTGCTAGTGCTAGTGTTATACCTTATGACTTGTATAAAGAAATCAAGCATGAAATTGCACCTGCTGAATTAGAAGATATTGATGTCACAATTAAACTTGCCAATAGAGATAATATTTCAGTGATGGGAATTGTTAGAGATGTTGAAGTCTTGTGTGGGAAAACTAAATATCCTGCTCATTTTCTTGTTCTTACTTCTCCGCAAGATAGCTTTTGTCCCATTATATTTGGTAGACCCTTCTTGAACACTGTTAATGCTAGGATAGATTGCGAAAAGAATGTTGTTACTATTGGCTTGGATGATATGGTTCATGAGTTTAATTTCTCTAAATTTAGTAAACAACATCGTGAGGAAGAATTACCTAGTAAGGATGAGATTATTGGTCTTGCTTCTATTGCCGTACCTCCTAGTGATCCTTTAGAACACTATTTGCTAGACCATGAAAATGATATGTCCATGAATGAAACAAGGGAAATAGATGAAGTATTCTTTAAACAGGAACCTATTCTACAACATAATTTGCCTGTTGAAATTTTAGGGGATCCTCCTCCACCCAAGGGTGATCCCGTGTTTGAGCTTAAACCGTTGCCTGATAATCTTAAATATGCTTATCTCGATGAAAAGAAGATATATCATGTTATTATTAGTGCTAACCTTTCAGAGCATGAAGAAGAAAGAATATTGAAAACTCTGAAGAAGCATCGTGCTGCTATTGGATATACTCTCGATGATCTTAAGGGCATTAGTCCCACTCTATGTCAACATAAAATAAATTTGGAAGCAGATGCCAAACCAGTTCGTGATCCTCAACAACGTCTGAATCCTAAAATGAAAGAAGTGGTAAGAAAACAAATATTAAAGCTTCTGGAGGCAGGTATAATTTACCCCGTTGCTGATAGTCAGTGGGTAAGCCATGTCCATTGTGTCCCTAAAAAGGGAGGTATTACTGTTGTTCCTAATGATAAAGATGAATTGATTCCACAAAGAATTATCACAGGTTATAGGATGGTAATTGATTTCCGTAAATTAAATAAGGCTACTAAGAAAGATCATTACCCCTTACCTTTTATCGATCAAATGCTAGAAAGATTATGCAAACATACACATTACTGATTTCTAGATGGTTATTCTGGTTCCTCTCAAATACCTGTGTCGGTTAAAGATCAATCAAGACTACTTTTACTTGCCCTTTTGGTACTTTGCTTATAGACGTATGCCTTTTGGTTTATGTAATGCACCTGCTACCTTTCAAAGATGCATGATGGCTATATTATCTGACTTTTGTGAAAAGATTTGTGAGGTTTTCATGGACGACTTTTCCGTCTATGGTTCCTCTTTTGATGATTGCTTGAGCAATCTTGATCGAGTTTTGCAGAGATGTGAAGAAACTAATCTAGTCTTGAATTGGGAAAAGTGCCACTTTATGGTTAATGAAGGTATTGTCTTGGGGCATAAAGTTTCTGAAAGAGGTATTGAAGTTGATAAAGCCAAGGTTGATGCTATTGAAAAGATGCCATGTCCCGAGGACATCAAAGGTATAAGAAGTTTCCTTGGTCACGCCGGATTTTACAGGAGGTTCATTAAGGACTTCTCAAAAATTTCTCGGCCTCTGACTAATTTATTGCAAAAAGATATACCATTTGCCTTTGACGATGATTGTGTAGAAGCATTTGAAATACTTAAGAAAGCATTAGTCTCTGCACCTGTTGTTCAGCCACCTGATTGGAATTTACCCTTTGAAATTGTGTGTGATGCTAGTGATTATGCTGTAGGTGCTATTCTAGGGCAAAGAGTTGATAAGAAATTAAATGTTATTCATTATGCTAGTAAGACTCTAGACAATGGTCAAAGAAATTATGCTACTACTGAAAAAGAACTTTTAGCAGTTGTATTCGCTTGTGATAAGTTCGGACCTTATATTGTTGATTCTAAAGTAACTATTCACACTGATCATGCTGCTATTAAATATCTTATGGAAAAGAAAGATGCTAAACCTAGACTCATTAGATGGGTTCTCCTGCTACAAGAATTTGATTTGCATATTGTTGATAGAAAAGGAGCTGAGAACCCCGTTGCAGACAACTTGTCTAGGTTAGAGAATGTTCTTGATGACCCACTACCTATTAATGATAGCTTTCTTGATGAACAATTAAATGTTATAAGTACTTCTCGTAGTACTCCTTGGTATGCTGATTATGCTAATTATATTGTTGCTAAGTTTATACCACATAGCTTCACATACCAACAAAAGAAAAAGTTTTTCTATGATTTGAGACATTACTTTTGGGATGACCCACATCTTTTTAAAGAAGGAGTAGATGGTATTATTAGACGTTGTGTACCTAAGCATGAACAGGAACAAATCCTACACAAGTGTCACTCCGAAGCTTATGGAGGACACCACGCTGGAGACAGAACTGCACATAAGGTATTGCAGTCTGGTTTTTATTGGCCTACTCTCTTCAAGGATGCCTGTAAGTTTGTCTTGTCTTGTGATGAATGTCAAAGAATTGGTAATATTAGTAGACGTCAAGAAATGCCTATGAATTATTCACTTGTTATTGAACCCTTTGATGTTTGGGGCTTTGGTTATATGGGACCTTTTCCTGCCTCTAATGGATACACTCATATTTTAGTTGCTATTGATTACGTTACTAAGTGGGTAGAAGCTATTGCAACTAGTAGTGCTGATCATAACACTTCTATTAAAATGCTTAAGGAAGTTATTTTTCCAAGGTTTGGAGTCCCTAGATATTTAATGACTGATGGTGGTTCACACTTTATTCATGGTGCCTTCCGTAAAATGCTTGCTAAGTATGACGTTAATCATAGAATTGCATCTCCTTATCACCCGCAGTCTAGTGGTCAAGTAGAATTGAGCAATAGAGAGCTCAAATTAATTTTGCAAAAGACTGTTAATAGGTCTAGAAAGAATTGGTCCAAGAAACTTGATGATGCATTATGGGCTTATAGAACTGCATACAAAAATCCTATGGGTACGTCTCCGTATAAAATGGTTTATGGAAAAGCATGTCACTTACCTCTCGAACTAGAACATAAGGCATATTGGGCTATTAAAGAGCTCAACTATGATTTTAAACTTGCCGATGAGAAGAGGTTATTTGATATTAGCTCACTTGATGAATGGAGAACCCAAGCTTATGAAAATGCCAAGTTGTTTAAAGAAAAAGTTAAAAGATGGCATGACAAAAGGATACAAAAGCGTGAGTTTAATGTAGGTGATTATGTATTGCTATACAACTCTCGTTTAAGATTTTTTGTAGGAAAACTTCTCTCTAAATGGGAAGGCCCCTATGTTATCGAAGAGGTCTATCGTTCCGGTGCCATAAAGATCAACAACTTCGAAGGCACAAATCCGAAGGTGATAAACGGTCAAAGAATCAAACACTATATCTCAGGTAATCCCATAAATGTTGAAACCAATATTATTGAAACCGTAACCTCGGAGGAATACATAAGGGACACTTTCCGGAACATTTCAGACTCCGAAAAGGAATAGGTATGTGGTACGGTAAATAAACCGACTCCAAAACAATTTTTAAGGCAATATTTCTCCGTTTTGGAATATTTAGAAAAATAGAAAAATAAGTAGCAGTCCGGGAAGGATACGAGGGCCCCACGAGGGTTGTGGGCGCGGCCTACCCCTCTGGGCGCGCCCCCTACCTCGTGAGCATCTCGTGTGCCTTCCGGACTCCGTTTTCTTGCACAATATGTATTTTGGTCGGTAAAAATTCACTATATATTCTCCCGAAGGTTTTGACTCCCGTATCACGCAAATATACTCTGTTTTTGTTTTGAACTATTGCTGCTGCAGATTAGAGCAAGATGTCTTCTCAAGAGTCAGTCGGGGAGAGCCGAGCATCTAACCCGGCACCGGAACCAAGGGCAAACAGCGACGCTGACCACTTTGGGCCAGCAACGGAGGAAGAGATGGAGGCTGACCTGATGAGGGTAGATGCCATGGAGGATCAAGAAGTCACTGATGAAGTCATGTACCTAGGGTAGAGTCATGGGCCTGCCCAAGAGTACCCTCCCCAAGGTCACTTACTAAAAGAGGCTGCTTACCAGTCGACCTGGAAAGCATTCACTCGACTAACATGGAAACACTCGACCATGAAGATTCACTCGACCATCGGAAGAACAGGAGCCACTCCGCACCCAAACGGTCTGTAATTAAATAGCCTTTATAGCCTTAATAGCACTTTATGCAGGACGTTTCCAGTAACGCCCTGCCTTAATGTACCTTAAAACCCTTCATTACGTGGGCTGGCTGGGGTCTGGGTGAACTCTATATAAGCCACCCCCCTCCACAGGAAGAAGGGTTCGCATCTTTGTAACACTCACGCATATAATCCAGTCGACCGCCTCCGGGCTCCGAGACGTAGGGCTATTACTTCCTCCGAGAAGGGCCTGAACTCGTTAACTCCTTGCGTGCACAACTACTCCAGAGCTAGGATCTTGCCTCTCCATTCCTACCCCCCATTCTACTGTCAGACTTAGAACCACGACAGTTGGCGCCCACCTTGGGGCAGGTGTTCTAGCAATTTTCTGGAGGAGTTGGGATTCTTCCGATATCTCCCATCATGTCTTCGAGCGGAGTCCTGGTCGTGAGCCGCGAGATCCATCTTGGCGCCCTCACTTTCGTCATCGACGACTCCGCTTGGCTCCAGGAGGCTCCACTTGACGTGGACGCGCTTCCCGCCCGCGGAGCAACGCATTTTTGCGCGTGCGTACGTGGCGTCCTCCTGAGACAACCGTCGGCCCAGTACGGGTCGGCATCTGTTTCGTCCTCACTCCCGGTTTCCCGCCGGCGCAAGCGCTCCGGTCGGTCGAGGCTCCAGCGATGGGTGAGGCATGCATTGGCCCGCCAGTCGGCCACCCCCCACGTCGCGGCGATCGAGCCCGACGAATCTCTCTACGGCCTGTTCGATCTGTCGACTGGCTCCGTAGAGACTGCGTCCGAGTGCGACAGCAGCGATCCAGCGGCGGAGATACTGATGGTCGACGGACCGCGCAGTCCCCCCGGATTCCCCCGCACCGAGGAGGTTGCCGGAGGAGGAATTCCGGCGCGGGGCCACGAAGAGTACATGCCTGAGCCCCTCACCTCGGTGCAGAGGGAGGAACTTCGTCGCCGGAACATGGACGCGCTTCACACTCCTATCATTGGAGAAACCCCTAAGGCACGCGCCTTGGAGGAGGCGCGCTTGGCCAACCTGGCTGAGCGCACTCGACTGGAGAATCTTCAGAGAATACTCGACGAGCGCACTCGACCGCCAGTCCCCGAATCCAGTCGATGCTGCCTCTTCCAGCCGCCAACTCAGGTATACCGAACCCCGATTCAGAATTTAGCAGCTGCAGCTCGCATAGCAGAGTTAATCCAGCCTTCTCAGTCGGAGGCGGGGAGAGGTCTATTATAGATCAGAGATTTGCTCCGGGCAGCAGGGGATCAGAACTCAGTTGTATCTCAGTCGCGTAACATGATTCACAGCCGATCCGTCGTTGCGAATTCTGTACAGTCGGCTCACAGTCCAGGATCGCCTCCGAGGCATGGGGAACGTAGAGACCGGCATGATGATCAATATCAATGCCGTGAGCGGTACGAGCACCGATTCGACCGTAATGATTGACGTCGAGTGCCCACCCCTCCCCCAAGGGGTGGATTGTACGTTTCTCGGCAGCAAGATGACAGACGCCAGCTCAACGCTGGGCGAAGGTTTCCAGTCGACCCCAGGGAACCAGGCTTTGATGCAAGATCCATTATCGTTCAAGGTCTGGTCGACAGGAATAGAGCTCACCGAGAGGACCGTGACAGAGGCGCCCCGTCCAGC
The DNA here is from genome assembly GCA_032464435.1 of Aegilops umbellulata. Taxonomy (NCBI): domain Eukaryota; kingdom Viridiplantae; phylum Streptophyta; class Magnoliopsida; order Poales; family Poaceae; genus Aegilops; species Aegilops umbellulata. Next base: position 356,118,886 of record CP136054.1, on the reverse strand, counting down.
AGCAGGGCTCGTGTATCAGGACCAGAATGTTTCAACAGGGCAATCAGGGCCACAGTAATTCCTCCCAACTTCAGGTTGGCGACTGGAGTTAGTAAGTTCACCGGCGAGTCCAAGCCTGACACATGGCTCGAGGATTACCGAGTGGCTGTTCAGATTGGGGGCGGCAACGACGAGGTAGCCATGAAGCATTTGCCTCTTATGTTGGAGGGGTCGGCCAGAGCATGGTTGAACCAGTTGGCACCCAACAGTATTTACACTTGGGAAGATCTTTCCCAAGTGTTTGTCAGGACATTTGAAGGGACTTGCAAACGACCAGCAGGGTTGACAGAATTGCAGTCGTGTGTTCAGAAGTCGAGTGAAACTCTGAGGGATTATATCCAGAGGTGGATCACTCTACACCACACAGTCGAGAATGTATCCGATCACCAGGCAGTCTGTGGCTTCAAGGAGGGCGTCAAGAACAGAGAGCTGAGTTTGAAATTCAGTCAAACCGGAGATATGACATTGAGTCGAATGATGGAAATTGCCACCAAGTATGCAAATGGTGAAGAAGAAGATAGGCTCCGGAGTGGAAAGTATAAAGCAGCCGCTAATGAGGCCGGCGGAGGAAACTCCAGTCGGAAGCAAAAACGCAAAGCCGAGCCAGCTGCACCCGGAGAGGCCTTGGCTGTGACCCCAGGAAAGTTTAAGGGGAAACCCAAGGGTCCCTGGAACCCCAAGAAAGTAAAAGACCAGGATGGGAACGATGTGATGGACTTACCGTGTCACATTCACACGAAGAAAGACGAGGAGGGTAAACTCATTTACCCAAAACATACCACTCGACAATGTCGACTCCTGATGCAGCAGTTTCAAGGGAAACAGGCCAAAGACAAAGAGAAAGAGTCAGACAAAGTTGAGGATAAGGAAGACAGCGGTGAGGAATACCCCCAGGTCAATTCCACCTTGATGATTTTCGCTGACGTCGAAAGCAAAAGTCGATTGAAGGTCATCAATCGAGAAGTGAACATGGTCGCTCCGGCGACACCCAATTATCTGAAATGGTCTCAGACTGCCATCACCTTCGACCAGTCCGACCACCCGACTCATATTGCTACCCCAGGGAGGCAAGCGTTGGTGGTCGACCCAGTCATTGAAGGCACTCGACTAACCAAAGTCCTGATGGATGGTGGCAGTGGTTTGAATTTGTTGTATGCAGAGACACTGAAAGGGATGGGCATTCCGATGTCCAGACTCAGCACCAGTAACATGAGCTTCCACGGAGTCATTCCTGGAAAGAAGACTGATTCACTCGGCCAAATCGCTCTCGATGTAGTTTTTGGTGACTCGAAGAATTTCCGGAAGGAAAAGTTAACCTTTGAGGTCGTGGATTTTCAGAGTGCATACCACGCCATTCTTGGAAGGCCAGCGTACGCTCGTTTCATGGCCCGACCATGCTACGTGTACCTCAAATTGAAGATGCCCGGTCCCAGAGGTGTGATCACTATCACGAGTAATCGGAAGAAGGCAGAAGAGTGCTTCCAGAAGGGCTCCAAAATTGCTGACGCTCAGATGGCCGAAATGGAGTTACAGGAGTACTAGAAGACTGCAGACCCGAGTGATTTGTTGTGAGCCAAGAAACCCGCCACAGAGTCAGCATTTCAGTCGTCCGGTGAGACAAAATAGGTTCACATCCACCCGACTGACCCCAATGCGGCTCCGACCAATATCTCCACTACACTCGACTCTAAATAGGAAGAAGCGCTCATCCAGTTCCTCCGTGAGAACTGGGACATCTTTGCATGGAAGCCTGCTGACATGCTGGGTGTTCCCAGAGGACTGGCTGAGCACCGCCTTCGAGTCGACCAAAGTCAAACCAGTTAAGGAACATCTTCGACGGTCCGTCGTACAGAAGAGAAAGGCCATTGGCGAAGAGGTGGCTCGACTCTTAGCGGCAGGTTTCATTCGCGAGATTTTCCACTCCGAGTGGCTTGCCAACATTGTAATGGTCCCTAAGAAGGACAAATCATTGCGCATGTGCATCGATTTCAAACATGTCAATCAGGCCTGCCCGAAAGATCATTTCCCTCTTCCTCGCATCGACCAAATAGTCGACTCGACTGCAGGATGCGAGAGGTTGTCTTTTTTAGACGCTTACTCCGGATACCATCAGATCCGTCTGTATGGACCCGATGAAATAAAAACAACTTTCATCACCCCGTTCGGGTGCTTCTGTTATGTTACCATGCCTTTCGGTCTCAAGAATGCCGGAGCTACATTCATGAGAATGATTCAGAAGTGCCTGATCACGCAAATCAGTCGGAATGTAGAAGCGTACATGGATGATATAGTGGTCAAGTCGCGAAAAGGTTCCGACCTGTTGACTGACCTTGTTGAAACATTTGCCAATCTCAGAAGGTATGATATCAAGCTTAATCCGTCGAAATGCACATTTGGAGTCCCTGGAGGAAAGTTACTCGGTTTTCTTGTTTCCGAGCGAGGAATCGACGCTAACCCTGAAAAAGTTGGCACCATACTCCGAATGAAACGCCCTGTGCGTGTGCACGACGTCCAGAAACTTACTGGATGCTTGGCCGCTTTAAGTCGATTCATCTCCAGGCTCGGTGAAAAGGCACTGCCTCTTTACCGACTGATGAAGAAGTCAGACAAGTTCGAGTGGACTCCAGAAGCTGATGCAGCGTTTGCAGAGCTAAAAGCCCTGCTCTCCACCCAGCCGGTGCTTGCTGCCCTTGTCAGCAAAGAGCCATTGTTGCTTTGCATTGCAGCCACTGGACAAGTCGTTAGTACCATTCTTACGGTCGAGCGGGAAGAGGAAGGGAAAGCCTTCAAAGTTCAGCGCCCAGTTTATTACCTTTCTGAAGTTCTGACCCCGTCAAAGCAAAGATACCCTCACTATCAGAAGCTTATTTATGGGATTTACATGACCACGAAGAAGGTTGCTCATTATTTCTCTGATCACTCCATTACAGTCGTCAGCGACGCCCCGTTATCAGAGATTCTTCATAACAGAGATGCAACTGGTCGAGTGGCAAAATGGGCAATTGAACTTCTTCCTCTTGATATCAAGTTCGAGGCAAAGAAAGCTATCAAGTCCCAAGCAATAGCTGATTTCCTCGCCGAGTGGACTGAACAACAACTTCCGACTCAAGTTCACTCGGAACACTAGACTATGTTTTTTGATGGCTCCAAGATGCTGAATGGGTCCGGTGCGGGGGTTGTACTAGTTTCCCCCCAAGAAGATAAGCTCAAATATGTCCTCCAGATTCATTTTGATTCCTCCAACAATGAGGCAGAATATGAAGCACTCCTATATGGATTACGTATGGCCATTTCACTCGGCGTTCGTTGCCTTATGGTCTATGGCGACTCAGATCTGGTTGTTAATCAAGTGATGAAGGAGTGGGATGTCCGAAGCCCAGCCATGACGGGATATTGCAATGCAGTTAGAAAGTTGGAGAAGAGATTTGAGGGGTTAGAGCTCCATCATATACCCCGACTGAAAAACCAAGCCGCAGATGATTTGGCGAAAATTGGGTCCAAGAGAGAAGCCATCCCCAGTGACGTGTGTTTGGAGCACATTCGTACGCCATCGATACAGGAAGATCCTTTCACAGAAGAACCTCCGCAGCCAAAGAGCGTCAGCGATCCGACTGAAGTGGAGATTCCAGCCGTGGTCGACCTGATTATGGAAATCGTAGTCGTCACTCCCGACTGGACAGTGCCATACATCGCGTATATTATGAGGAAAGAGCTCCCAGAGGATGAAGAAGAGGCTCGACAGATCGTCCGTCGATCCAAGGGCTTTACAGTAATCAAAGGGCAGTTGTACAGGGAAAGCGCGACTAGAATTGGCCAAAAGTGCATCACGCCAGAAGAAGGTCAGATAATTCTTGAAGATATCCACTCGGGAACCTGTGGCCATCATGCGTCCTCTCGGACCATTGTGGCTAAAGCGTAACGGGCGGGATTTTACTGGCCGAGGGCGAATGAAATGGCAAAGGACATAGTCGACAAATGCGAAGGGTGCCAGTTTTATTCCAACATGTCACACAAGCCCGCCTCCGCTCTGAAGACCATTCCACTCGTCTGGCCCTTCGCTGTTTGCGGGCTAGACATGGTTGGACCTCTGAGAACTGGTAGAAGCGGCTTCACTCACTTATTGGTTGCAGTCGACAAGTTCACCAAGTGGATAGAAGCCAAACCCATCAAGAACCTCGATGCAAGCACTGCTATCAGTTTTATCAGAGAGCTGATCTTCAGATATGGAGTTCCACACAGCATCATCACGGACAATTGATCAAACTTTGATAACGACAGATTCAAAGCCTTTTGCGCCTCCCAAGGCACGCGGGTCGACTATGCCTCAATTGCCCATCCTCAGTCGAATGGGCAGGCAGAGCGTGCGAATGGTCTCATCCTCAAAGGACTGAAACCTCGACTGATGCGTGATCTCAAGCACGCGGCAGGAGCTTGGGTCGACGAACTTCCGTCAGTTCTTTGGGGGTTAAGGACCACTCCTAATCGGTCGACTGGAAGAACGCCATTCTTTCTGGTCTACGGGGCTGAAGCGGTTCTGCCGAGCGATCTGCTTCACAACGCACCACGAGTCGAATTATATTCTGAAGCAGAAGCAGAACAAGCTCGGCAAGATGCAGTCGACCTCTTGGAAGAAGAGAGGGAGATGGCCCTAATCCGCTCGACTATCTACCAGCAGGACTTACGTCGGTTCCACGCCAGAAACGTGAAGAGTCGAGCCTTTCAGGAAGGAGACTTGGTCCTCAGAGTGGATCAGCAAAAACCTCACAAGCTCGCTCCCACCTGGGAAGGCCCTTTCATCGTCACCAAAGTTCTCCACAACGGAGCTTATCACCTCTACAACGTCGATCGACGGATCGACGAACCTCGAGCTTGGAATGCGGAGTTACTCCGTCCTTTTTACACTTAAAAACTCACTCGGTTGAGATGTAATAATAGTACTTCTGTAGTTCTTTTATCTAAAGCAAGAATGTTATAATTTTCGCAGAAGATTGTTATTCCTTTTTTGTCGAAATTTCCCCCAGTGGGTGGCTTAGCTGCGAATCCGTTTCGCCTAAGTTTGTAAAAAACAAATCCTGTCGAGTGGAGAGCCAGCCTCCTACTCGGGGGCTTAGCTGCGAATCCGTTTCGCCTAAGTATTCAAAAATACTACCGAGTGAAGAGCCAGCCTCCCACTCGGGGGCTTAGCTGCAGTCCAAGTACTCGCCTAAGTATTCAAAAATCCTACCGAGTGGAGAGCCAGCCTCCCACTCGGGGGCTTAGCTGCAGTCCAAGTACTCGCCTAAGTATTCAAAAATCCTACCGAGTGGAGAGCAAACCTCCCACTCGGAGGCTTAGCTGCAGTCCAAGTACTCGCCTAAGTATTCAAAAGTCCTACCGAGTGGAGAGCCAGCCTCCCACTCGGGGGCTTAGCTGCAGTCCAAGTACTCGCCTAAGTATTCGAAATCCTATCGAGTGGAGAGCAAACCTCCCACTCGGAGGCTTAGCTGCAGCCCAGTGCTCGCCTAAGTATTTAAAACTCCTACCGAGCGGAAAGCCAGCTTCCCGCTCGAGGGCTTAATAACAGTCCAAGAATTTAGTCAAACTCTCAATATAACGAACGCTTCGCAAGGACGGCAAGGCGCAGGTCGACTGCCTCCTTCTCCTTCATAAGCTACATTCAAAAATCCTACCGAGTGGAGAGCAGACCTCCCACTCGGAGGCTTAGCTGCGGCCCAATGCTCGCCTAAGTAATTAAAAATCCTACCGAGTGGAGAGCAGACCTCCCACTCGGAGGCTTAGCTGCAGCCCAGTGCTCGCCTAAGTAATTAAAAATCCTACCGAGTGGAGAGCAGACCTCCCACTCGGAGGCTTAGCTGCAGCCCAGTGCTCGCCTAAGTAATTAAAAATCCTACCGAGTGGAGAGCAGACCTCCCACTCGAAGGCTTAGCTGCAGCCCAGTGCTCGCCTAAGTAATTAAAAATCCTACCGAGTGGAGAGCAGACCTCCCACTCGGAGGCTTAGCTGCTGCCCAGTGTTCGCCTAAGTAATCAAAAATCCTACCGAGTGGAGAGCAGACCTCCCACTCGGAGGCTTAGCTGCAGCCCAGTGCTCGCCTAAGTAATTAAAATCCTCCCACTCAGAGGCTTAGATGCAGCCCTGTGCTCGCCAAAGTCATTTTGAGTGAAAATCAAGTCTCACTCAACGGACAAAACCACGAAGGTATTCAATGATAAATCAAGTTCGGATAAGATCAAAAGGTCCTAGATCGCAAATAAAAAGTACTCGAGCCTCCAAGCTCGACAGAGTTTATCGGTTACATAAACCACTCGGCATTCCGAGGCAAATTTAAAGCGAGACACATCAGTTTTTTACTCCTCCGGCGGAGGACTGGATGGTGCAACAAACTCGTCCAAATCAATCCCGTCTGAGATGCGAGTGGCAGCAGCAATGAAGGTCTCCATGAAGTCCTAGAAATTATGCTTCCTGGTATTGGCAACTTGGAGGGCGGCCAGCTTCTCTTCTCGCGCCTTCTTGCAGTGGACACGAACCAGCGACAGAGCAACATCGGCACCACACCTGGCAGAAGACTTTTTCCATTCTTGCACTTGACTTGGAACTTCATTCAGTCGAGTGACCAAGGATTCAAGGTCATTCTGAAGCGTCTGTTTGGGCCAGAGTGCAGAGTCGATCTGCGACACTGCAGCCTTCAGTCGAGCAAGATAGTCCACCACGCCAGCAACGCGAGACTCCAACCGGAGAACATTCATGGCAGCTTCGTCCTTCACAGGAGAGTTGATGGGGTTCAGACTGGTCTCCACTCGACCAGTTTCTTCCTCGAAGTTCTGACAGAATTCTGAAAGAAGTTTTGACAGTCCAAAATTATAATTGAATGATGAGTCGGCAACAACAAGTTAATCGAGCAAAGAGGATTACCTTCGAGCATGAGGAATAATTTCTTGGCAAGATCGCCGAGATAAACCTCCAGATCATGACGCTTCCCCGCCATCTGGCCGACCTTGTCAGTCAGAGCAATCTTGTCATTTTTCAGTCGACTTGCTTCCTTGTTGGCCGCATCAAGGGCAGACTTCAGCCTGGCATTCTCATCTTCCAGCCGACCAACTGAGGCAAGCTTCTCCTCAGCGAGCTTCATGTTCTCCGAAGCCGCCTTCTGTGCTTCGGCAAGGTCAAGATCTTTCTTCCTCAGAGCCTCCTCCAGTTGGTCTGCAAAACAATAATGAGGACAGGGTTGAGAATAGGCAGAAAAACAGAGGCAGCCTTCGAATCCTCACCAGCTATACCTTTCGCGTCATCCTTCGCCTTCTGCAAGTTTTCCTGGGCAAACTGTAAGTCGAGGTTAAGCTGGACTTGTTTCTCCTTCAAATCAGCAAACTGAGCAACAAGCTCGCAAGACTTCTGCAAAGAGACAATCGACAAAAGACATCAAAGACAAGTTATTTCCGAGTGACTAAAGGAAAGGATGTGACACTTCTAAGACTACAGCCGAATCAAAACATTCGACAGTAGCCTCGGGGACTACACCCAGTGGGTGCACTCAGCGTGCCCCCACCGCTATTTTTCAAAGATTCTGATCGATCAGTCGACCCATTATGATTCTAAAGCATGACTAATAGTCAACGGTCAGCCGTATATATAAAAAAAAGAGGAAGAAGAGGACTGTAGTCGACTGCCAGCAGTCGACCATAGCCTCGGGGACTACACCCAGTGGGTGCACTCAGCGTGCCCCCACAGGTTTTCTTGATACCACTCGACTTGATCTGACCAGGCCGAGTGAAGAAGTTTGAAAGCATAAAGACTATAGTCGACTACCAGCAGTCGACCATAGCCTCGGGGACTACACCCAGTGGGTGCACTCAGCGTGCCCCCCACAGAAATTCAATCGACACACATACCCCAGTGGGTGTATAAACAACAAAAATCTTCAGAAAGAAGCAGTTTTCGGGTGGCATTTCACGACGAAACAGACAAGTCGACTTACCTGAACATTACTCTGAAGAGCTGAGCTAGCATCATAAGCCGCTTGACCGGCCTCTCGAACCATCTTCACTTGTTCCATCATAACCCCTGCTTGGCGTATGGCTTCTTTAGCAGCGCTCACTGGGTCTTTCGGGACGCGGTGGATAGCAAAAAGATATGGTGGAACAGCAATCGACAAAGTAGGTTGAGCACTCGTAAGCGGTTCAGCAAAAGTCACTGAAGTCCGAGCAACGTCACCCCCATCCCGAGCCACGACCTCAGACGTTGGAGTAGCTTGTGGAGTCTGGCCAGCCAGAGCCTTCTTGTTCCTCCTCGCCCCCAGCGGCACTTCATCATCGTCATCAGGGAGGTCAATGACATGAGGAGGAGCTGCAAGAAAAGTTCAACCGACCGGAATGATAAGAAATCAGCAGTCGACTCAAAACAGAGCATCAGTAATTATACCCGGGTTGGAGGTAGCAGCGTCTTCCATCTCCTGGTCATCACCCTTGGCGGAAATGTCCGAGGTAGCAGCACTGCAAATTTCGAAAGACAGTCGACTCACTCAATGAGTCGAACAAAATCTGTTACATTCAACAAGAGAAGACGAGTTCAGCTCTTTACCCATAAATGGTGGGGATAGTCATCTTCATTCGAGGCAAAGCCTTGGGGGGCTTGGACGGCGGATGCTTGGGAGCTTTTTCAGTCAGGGCAGGCGAACAGGTCCTGGGACGCTTCGACGACTGCCCAACAGGAGCAGTCGCCTTGCCCCGCCCCCGCGCAGGGTCGTGCGTAAGCTTGGACCGCTTTTTTGTGCGAGGAGGTTCCTCTTCCTCCTCCTCCTCCTCCTCGCTGGAGTCGGCGTTGTCACTTCCCTCGCCTCCGCCATCGGACTCCCACTCCTCTGGCTCGACCTCGCTCTCACCTCCGCTCGCCTCTCCTTCAACGGTCCGCTCCTGCGCCCCATTGGGCATCGAATACATTTCATTAATTTCCTGGAGAACAACAAGCAAGAGAAAGATTAATCGACTGTCTCGAAAGATTGAATATTACAGATCAGTCGGAGAAAGCTATTCGTACCTTGTCCGGCTGACGAGACTGGTCGAATGGGAGAACTCTCCTGGCGCCTCGAGGATTGTCCTTGTTCCCAGTAATGGCAGTCATCCACCTCTCCAATGTGGCCTCGTCGATCTCCTCTGGATCAATCCGAGTAGTGTCGTCGGTACCAGAGTACATCCACATCGGATGGCCTCGGTATTGCAGTGGTTGAATTCACCGTCGGAGGAAAACTTCCAGGAGGTCCATGCCAGTCACTCCGTCGCGGATAAGCTGGACTACGCGCTCCATCAACAACTTCACTTGGGCCTTCTCCTCAGGTAACACTTTCAGAGAGGCTGGCTTGTCTACTCGACTCATGGAGAAAGGGGGGAGCCTAGTCGACTGCCCGGGCGTCGACTGGTCTTGGCAGTAGAACCAGGTCGACTGCCACCCTCTAACCGAGTCAGGCAGAGTCATCGCTGGAAAGGCGCTCTTGCCCCTCATCTGGACTCCGAGTCCTCCACACATCTGGACCACTTGGGTTTTCTTGTCATCTGGATTTGTTCTCTTCACCGACTGAGAGCGGCAAGTGAATATGTGCTTGAAAAGCCCCCAGTGCGACCGGCAGCCCAAGAAATTTTCACACAGCGAAACAAAGGCAGCGAGGAAGACAATGGAATTGGGAGTGAAATGATGGAGTTGCGCCCCAAAGAAGTTCAGAAACCCTCGAAAGAAATGACTCGGCGGCAGAGAAAACCCGCGATCTAGATGAGTGGCCAGAAGAACACACTCACCCTCCTTAGGTTGCGGTTGCGACTCCATTCCCGGGAGCCTCGCTGACCCATGAGGGATCAATCCCTCATCGGCCAGATCAGCAAGGTCCTTCTCGGTGATGGTCGAGCGGATCCAATCCCCTTGGACCCAACCCTGCGGTAACTTGGACCGCGACGAGGATCCGCCCCGGCTTGATGCACTCCCCTTCGCCGTCGCCGTTGCCATCTTTGCCCGCTCCAAAGCCGCGGTCTTCTCCTTCCCCATCGTCGCCGGCGAGACTGGTGCGAAGCGGCGGCGCGGAGAAAGCTGCAGGCGCTATGGAGAGATTTGGAAGTGAAGGGAGACGAAGATTGTGTTGGCACTATTCAAAATGCGCCCGCCCGGCGCCTTAAATGAGGTTGCTTCCGAGTGGCTGACGGGTAGGCCCAGGCAATTTGTCAAATCCCGCAACAGGCACGCGAGCGATACGTGGTGAAAAAGGCGGCGCAAAGATCGAGGCGTCATTGTCTCGTCCCATCCGAGTGCCGCGGTTTTCTCCGCTTCGCGCGCTTCCCAAAATTCGGATCCCGTGAAATCCGCTAACCGCAGAGCAACCAACCTGACAACGGTCTCCACCGATCTGTCACTCAGAGATCCTCAAGGCTACGAAGTTCACTCGACAAAACGCAAAGAATGGATCAAGGCGACTGAAAGAGAACTTGAAGCCATCACTGAAAGGCCCTTGATCCAGGGCAAGACAGACTTTCAACACAAGAAGCAGGTCGGAAGACTATCAACTCCTTCCTCACTCAAACCTCGATCCATTCGGGGGCTAAGATGAAGTCATGTACCTAGGGTAGAGTCATGGGCCTGCCCAAGAGTACCCTCCCCAAGGTCACTTACTAAAAGAGGTTGCTTACCAGTCGACCTGGCAAGCATTCACTCAACTAACATGGAAACACTCGACCATGAAGATTCACTCGACCATCGGAAGAACAGGAGCCACTCCGCATCCAAACAGTCTGTAATTAAATAGCCTTTATAGCCTTAATAGCACTTTATGCAGGACGTTTCCAGTAACGCCCTGCTTTAATGTACCTGAAAACCCTTCATTACGTGGGATGGCTGGGGTCTGGGCGAACTCTATATAAGCCACCCCCTCCACAGGAAGAAGGGTTCCATCTTTGTAACACTCACGCATATAATCCAGTCGACCGCCTCCGGGCTCCGAGACGTAGGGCTATTACTTCCTCCGAGAAGGGCCTGAACTCGTTAACTCCTTGCGTGCACAACTACTCTAGAGCTAGGATCTTGCCTCTCCATTCCTACCCCCCATTCTACTGTCAGACTTAGAACCACGACAGTCACCTCTCGCTTCTGAGCTGGGTTCATGATGGGAGAACTGCAGAGCTCAGCTATTCCAAACTCGGTTATCCCTTCCAATGCTAGATTTCTTTCTTATGAAAATATGAGGAGGAGTGTCTCTTGTTCTCCCGCAGCTATGCAACACCCTTGGGTGCAAGGAGCTTTAGCCGTCACAGGAAAGCTTCGTAAGGAAATAATGGACCTCAAGCAGCAAGTCAATAAGCTCGAGGAGGAGAACCGTATCTTGAGGGGAATCATCACCAAGAATATTACAGCAACAACAAAGAAGGAGACATAATCACATTGGTATGGGCACTCCCATTGGCAACTGCCCAGCTTGGGGGAGGTGCCCCGGTATCGTATCACAATCACAACTCCTATCTTTACTGTTTTTCTTAGTTCGATCCTAATAGTAGTATCTTGATCTAGTAGAATAAAGTTTATGGCATGATCTAGTTTTGAGTTTTGCTTTATGATCTCTCTTTGTAATCAAGTCCGTGAGCTATATAATAAAGATTAGTGTTGAGTCAAGGGCTTGATTATTTTGCCATGATCTTGGGTGAATAAAAGAAAATAGAAAAAGAATAAAAAGAAACAAAGGGTTCATATTGATCTTATTGAGAGTAATGACTTCACATAGAAAGGGTATGATGATTAAAAGTTGTTGGGAGTTTGCAGACATATCTTTGGTCATCGTTGCAATTAATAGGAAGTAATAAGGAGAGAGAGGTTTCACATATAGATATATTATCATTGACATCTTTTATGATTGGGAGCACTCATTAAAATATGACATGCTAAAGGGTTGATGTTGGACAAGGAAGACAACGTAATGAGTTATGTCTTTCCTATATCTGAGAAAAAGTATGTTGTCATGGATCCTCTAACTTGTTGAGCTTGCCTTTCCCCCTCATGCTAGCCAAATTCTCAACAGCAAGTAGAAATACTACTTGTGCTTCCAAATACCCTTAAACCAGTTTTGCCATGAGAGTCCACCATATCTACCTATGGATTGAGTAAGATCCTTCAAGTAAGTTGTCATCGGTGCAAAGCAATAAAAATTGCTCTAAATATGTATGATTGATTGGTGTGGGAGAAATAAGCTTTATACGATCTTGTGATGTGGAAGTAATAAAAGCGATAGATTGCATAATAAAGGTTCATATCACAAGGGGCAATATAAAGTGACGTTCTTTCGCATTGAGATTTTGTGCATCCAACCATAAAAGCGCATGGCAACCTCTGCTTCCCTCTGTGAAGGGCCTATCTTTTATTATTATCTTTTACCTTATGCAAGAGTCACAGTGATCTTCACCTTTCCTTTTTCATTTTATCCTTTGGCAAGGTCAGCATGTTGGAAAGAACATGATATATATATATATATATATATATATCTAATTGGATGTAGGGGAGCATGAATTATTATTGTTGACATTACCCTTGAGGTAAAAGGTTGTGGGGCAAAACTATAAGCCCCTATCTTTCTCTGTGTCCGATTAAAACTCCCTAACCGCAAGTATTGCGTGAGTGTTAGCAATTATGAAGGACTAGATGATAGTTGAGCATGTGGACTTGCTTTTAAGCCCTGTCATAGACTCTTTCCGATGTTATGATAAATTGCAATTGCTTCAATGACTGAGATTATAGTTTGTTGGAGCCCAATAAGGTTTATGATTCATACTTTTGCATTGTGAATAGATCATCACTTGAACATAAGTAATCATATGACAAATTCTATATATGTTGCTGTTATGAGAATAATCATGATGCCTTCATGTCCGTATTTTATTTTTTGCACGAGTGGTATCAGAGCCTAGGTTTCCCAACAGTGGTATCAGAGCCTAGGTTTTTATGGTTTGATGTTATTTGCACGAGTAGAACACAAGTGAGTTGTGGACGATACAAGTCATACTGCCTACCACCATGTCATACTTTGGTTCAGCGGTATTGTTGGATGAGACGACCCGGACCAACCTTACGCGTACGCTTACGCGAGACCGGTTCCCTCGACGTGCTTTGCACACAGATGGCTTGCGGGAGACTGTCTCACCAACTTTAGTTGAACCAAGTGTGGCTACGCCCGGTCCTTGAGAAGGTTAAAATGGAGTCTATTTGACAAACTATCATTGTGGTTTTGATGCGTAGGTAAGATGAGTTCTTGCTTAAGCCCGTAGCAGCCACGTAAAACTTGCAACAAACAAAGTAGAGGACGTCTAACTTGTTTTTGCAGGGCATGTTGTGATGTGATATGGTCAAGACATGATGCTAAATTTTATTGTATGAGATGATCATGTTTTGTAACCGAGTTATCGGCAACAGGCAGGAGTCGTATGGTTGTCGCTTTATTGTATGCAATGCAATCGCCCTGTAATGCTTTACTTTATCACTAAGCGGTAGCGATAGTCGTAGAAGCATAAGATTGGCGAGACGACAATGATGCTACGATGGAGATCAAGGTGTCGCGCCGGTAACGATGGTGATCATGATGGTGCTGCGGAGATGGAGATCACAAGCACAAGATGATGATGGCCATATCATATCACTTATATTTATTGCATGTGATGTTTATCTTTTATGCATCTTATCTTGCTTTGATTGACGGTAGCATTATAAGATGATCTCTCACTAAATTATCATAGTAATAGTGTTCTCCCTGAGTATGCACCGTTGCGAAAGTTCTTCGTGCTGAGACACCACGTGATGATCGGGTGTGATAGGCTCTACGTTCAAATACAACGGGTGCAAAACAGTTGCACACGCGGAATACTCAGGTTTAACTTGACGAGCCTAGCATATAACAGATATGGCCTCGGAACACGGAGACCGAAAGGTCCAGCGTGAATCATATAGTAGATATGATCAACATAGTGATGTTCACCATTGAAACTACTCCATCTCACGTGATGATCGGACATGGTTTAGTTGATTTGGATCACGTGATCACTTAGAGGATTAGAGAGATGTCTATCTAAGTGGGAGTTCTTAAAGTAATATGATTAATTGAACTTGAATTTATCATGAACTTAGTCCCTGATAGTATCTTGCTTGTTTATGTTAATTGTAGATAGATGGCTCGTGCTGTTGTTCCGTTGAATTTTAATGCGTTCCTTGAGAAAGCAAAGTTGAAAGATGATGGTAGCAATTACATGGACTGGGTCCGTAACTTGAGGATTATCCTCATTGCTGCACAGAAGAATTACGTCCTGGATGCACCGCTAGGTGCCAGGCCTGCTGCTGGAGCAACACTAGATGTTATGAACGTCTGGCAGAGCAAAGCTGATGACTACTCGATAGTTCAGTGTGCCATGCTTTACGGCTTAGAACCGGGACTTCAACGACGGTTTGAGAACCATGGAGCATATGAGATGTTCCAGGAGTTGAAGTTGATATTCAATCAGAATGCCTGGATTGAGAGATATGAGGTCTCCAATAAGTTCTATAGCTGCAAGATGGAAGAGAATGGGTCTGTCAGTGAGCACATACTCAGAATGTCTGGGTATTACAATCACTTGAGTCAACTGGGAGTTAATCTTCCGGATGATTGTGTCACTGACAGAATTCTTCAATCACTGCCACCAAGCTACAAAGGCTTCGTGATGAACTATAATATGCAAGGGATAGATAAGACTATGCCTGAGCTCTTCGCAATGCTAAAGGATGCGGAGGTAGAAATCAAGAAGGAGCATCAAGTGTTGATGGTCAATAAGACCACTAGTTTCAAGAAGAAGGGCAAAGGGAAGAAGAAGGGGAACTTCAAGAAGAACAACAAACAAGTTGCTGCTCAAGAGAAGAAACCCAAGTCCGGACCTAAGCCTGAAACTGAGTGCTTCTACTGCAAGCAGACTGGTCACTGGAAGCGGAACTGCCCCAAGTATTTGGCGGATAAGAAGGATGGCAAGGTGAACAAAGGTATATGTGATATACATGTTATTGATGTGTACCTTACTAATGCTCGCAGTAGCACCTGGGTATTTGATACTGGTTCTGTTGCTAATATTTTCAACTCGAAACAGGGACTACGGATTAAGCGAAGATTGGTTAAGGACGAGGTGACGATGCGCGTGGGAAATGGTTCCAAAGTCGATGTGATCGCGGTCGGCACGCTACCTCTACATCTACCTTCGGGATTAGTATTAGACCTAAATAATTGTTATTTGGTGCCAGCGTTGAGCATGAACATTATATATGGATCTTGTTTGATGCAAGACGGTTATTCATTTAAATCAGAGAATAATGGTTGTTCTATTTATATGAGTAATATCTTTTATGGTCATGCACCCTTGAACAGTGGTCTATTTTTGATGAATCTCGATAGTAGTGATACACATATTCATAGTGTTGAAGCCAAAAGATGCAGAGTTGATAATGATAGTGCAACTTATTTGTGGCACTGCCGTTTAGGTCATATCGGTATAAAGCGCATGAAGAAACTCCATACTGATGGACTTTTGGAGCCACTTGATTATGAATCACTTGGCACTTGCGAATCGTGCCTCATGGGCAAGATGACCAAAACACCGTTCTCCGGTACTATGGAGAGAGCAACACATTTATTGGAAATCATACATACAGATGTATGTGGACCGATGAATGTTGAGGCTCGTGGCGGATATCGTTATTTTCTCACCTTCACAGATGATTTAAGCAGATATGGGTATATCTACTTAATAAAACACAAGTCTGAAACATTTGAAAAGTTCAAAGAATTTCAGAGTGAAGTTGAAAATCATCGTAACAAGAAAATAAAGTTTCTACGATCTGATCGTGGAGGAGAATATTTGAGTTACGAGTTTGGTCTACATTTGAAACAATGCGGAATAGTTTCGCAACTCACGCCACCCGGAACACCACAGCGCAATGGTGTGTCCGAACGTCGTAATCGCACTTTACTAGATATGGTGCGATCTATGATGTCTCTTACAGATTTACCGCTATCGTTTTGGGGCTATGCTCTAGAGACGGCCGCATTCACGTTAAATAGGACACCGTCAAAATCCGTTGAGACGACACCTTATGAACTATGGTTTAGCAAGAAACCAAAGTTGTCGTTTCTTAAAGTTTGGGGCGGCGATGCTTATGTGAAAAAGCTTCAACCTGATAAGCTCGAACCAAATCGGAAAAATGTGTCTTCATAGGATATCCAAAAGAAACTATTGGATACACCTTCTATCACAGATCCGAAGGCAAGACTTTTGTTGCTAAATTCGGAGTCTTTCTAGAAAAGGAGTTTCTCTCGAAAGAAGTGAGTGGGAGGAAAGTAGAACTTGATGAGGTAACTGTACCTGCTCCTTTGGAAAGTAGTACATCACAGAAATCTGTTTCTGTAGCACCTACACCAATTAGTGAGGAAGATAATGATATTAATCATGAAACTTCAGATCAAGTTACTACAGAACCTCGTAGATCAACCAGAGTAAGATCCGCACCAGAGTGGTACGGCAATCCTATTCTGGAAATCATGCTACTAGATCATGACGAACCTACGAACTATGAAGAAGCGATGGTGAGCCCAGATTCCGCAAAATGGCTGGAAGCCATGAAATCTGAGATGGGATCCATGTATGAAAACAAAGTGTGGACTTTGGTTGACTTGCCAGAGGGTCGGCAAGCAATAGAGAACAAGTGGATCTTTAAGAAGAAGACTGACGCCGACGGTAATGTAACTGTCTAAAAAGCTCGACTTGTCGCAAAGGGTTTTCGACAAGTTCAAGGGATTGACTACGATGAGACCTTCTCACCTATAGCGATGCTTAAGTCTGTCCGAATCATGTTAGCAATTGTCGCATTTTATGATTATGAAATTTGGCAAATGGATGTAAAGACTGCATTCCTGAATGGGTTTCTGGAAGAAGAGTTGTATATGATGCAACCAGAAGGTTTTATTGATGCAAAGGGAGCTAACAAAGTATGCAAGCTCCAGCGATCCATCTATGGACTGTTGCAAGCATCTCGGAGTTGGAATAAACGTTTTGATAGTGTGATCAAAGCATTTGGGTTTGTACAGACTTTTGGAGAAGCCTGTATTTACAAGAAAGTGAGTGGGAGCTCTGTAGCATTTCTGATATTATATGTAGATGACATATTACTGATTGGAAATGATATAGAATTTCTGGATAGCATAAAGGGATATTTGAGTAAGAGTTTTTCAATGAAAGACCTCGGTGAAGCTGCTTACATATTGGGCATTAAGATCTATAGAGATAGATCAAGACGCTTAATTGGACTTTCATAAAGCACATACCTTGACAAGATTTTGAAGAAGTTCAAAATGGATCAAGCGAAGAAAGGGTTCTTGCCTGTATTGCAAGGTGTGAAGTTGAGTCAGACTCAATGCCCGACCACGGCAGAAGATAGAGAGAAGATGAAAGATGTTCCCTATGCTTCAGCCATAGGCTCTATCATGTATGCAATGCTGTGTACCAGACCTGATGTGTGCCTTGCTATAAGTTTAGCAGGGAGGTACCAAAGTAATCCAGGAGTGGATCACTAGACAGCGGTCAAGAATATCCTGAAATACCTGAAAAGGACTAAGGAAATGTTTCTCGTGTATGGAGGTGACAAAGAGCTCATCGTAAAAGGTTACGTTGATGCAAGCTTTGACACTGATCCGGACGATTCGAAATCGCAAACCGGATACGTATTTAAATTAAACGGTGGAGCTGTCAGTTGGTGCAGTTCTAAACAAAGCGTCGTGGCGGGATCTACATGTAAAGCGGAATACATAGCTGCTTCGGAAGCAACAAATGAAGGAGTCTGGATGAAGGAGTTCATATCCGATCTAGGTGTCATACCTAGTGCATCGGGTCCAATGAAAATCTTTTGTGACAATACTGGAGCAATTGCCTTGGTGAAGGAATCCAGATTTCACAAGAGAACAAAGCACATCAAGAGACGCTTCAATTCCATCCGGGACTTGGTCCAGGTGGGAGACATAGAGATTTGCAAGATACATACGGATCTGAATGTGGCAGACCCGTTGACTAAGCCTCTTCCACGGGCAAAACATGATCAGCACAAAGACTCCATGGGTGTTAGAATCATTACTGTATAATCTAGATTATTGACTCTAGTGCAAGTGGGAGACTGAAGGAAATATGCCCTAGAGGCAATAATAAAGTTATTACTTATTTCCTTATATATCATGATAAATGTTTATTATTCATGCTAGAATTGTATTAACCGGAAACATAATACATGTGTGGATACATAGACAAACAGAGTGTCACTAGTATGCCTCTACTTGACTAGCTTGTTAATCAAAGATGGTTAAGTTTCCTAACCATAGACAAAAGGAGTTGTCATTTGATTAACAAGGTCACATCATTAGTTGAATGATCTGATTGACATGACCCATTCCATTAGCATAGCACCCGATCGTTTAGTATGTTGCTGTTGCTTTTATCCATGATTTATACATGTTCCTTTGACTATGAGATTATGCAACTCCCGTTTGCCGGAGGAACACTTTGGGTGCTACCAAACGTCACAACGTAACTGGGTGATTATAAAGGAGTACTACAGGTGTCACCAAAGGTAGATGTTGGGTTGGCGTATTTCGAGATTAGGATTTGTCACTCCAATTGTGGGAGAGGTATCTCTGGGCCCTCTCGGTAATACACATCACTTAAGCCTTGCAAGCATTGCAACTAATGAGTTAGTTGCGGGATGATGTATTACGGAACGAGTAAAGAGACTTGCCGGTAACGAGATTGAACTAGGTATTGGATACCGACGATCGAATCTCGGGCAAGTAACATACCGATGGACAAAGGGAACAACGTATGTTGTTATGCGGTCTGACCGATAAAGATCTTCGTAGAATATGTAGGAGCCAATATGGGCATCCAGGTCCCGCTATTGGTTATTGACCGGAGACGTGTCTCGGTCATGTCTACATTGTTCTCGAACCGTAGGGTCCGCACGCTTAAGGTTACGATGACAGTTATTATGAGTTTATGCATTTTGATGTACCGAAGGAGTTTGGAGTCCCGGATGTGATCACGAACATGACGAGGAGTCTCGGAATGGTCGATACATAAAGATTGATATATTGGACGGCTATGTTCGGACATCGGAATGGTTCTGAGAGGTTTCGGATATTACCGGAGTGCCGGAGGGGTTACCGGAAACCCCCGGGGGAAGTATGGGCCTTATTGGGCCACGAGGGGAGAGAGAGGGCCGCGCCAGGAGGTGGCGCGCCCCCCCATGAGGAGTCCAAATTGGACAAGGAAGGGGGGGGGGCGGCCCCTTTCCCTCTCCCTCTCCCTCTCCTTCCTTCCCCCCTTCCCACTCCTAGTTGGACTAGGAAAGGAGAGTCCTACTCCCACTAGGAGGAGGACTCCCCCTCCCTTGGCGCGCCCCTAGGGCCGGCCGGCCCTCCCCCTTGCTCCTTTATATACGGGGGCAGGGGGGCACCCCAACACACACAAGTTGATCCTTGAGATCGTTCCCTAGCCATGTGCGGTGCCCCCCTCCACCATATTCCACCTCGGTCATATTGTAGCGGTGCTTAGGCGAAGCCCTGCGACAGTAGAACATCAAGATTGTCACCACGCCGTCGTGCTGACGGAACTCTTCTCCGAAGCTTTGCTGGATCGGAGCCCGGGGAACATCTTCGAGCTGAACGTGTGCCAAGAACTCGGAGGTGCCGGAGTAACGGTGCTTGGATCGGTCGGATCGTGAAGACGTACGACTACATCAACCGCGTTGATATAACGCTTCCGCTTTCGGTCTACGAGGGTACGTAGACAACACTCTCCCCTCTCGTTGCTATGCATCACCATGATCTTGCGTGTGCGTAGGATTTTTTTTGAAATTACTACGTTTCCCAACAGTGGTATCAGAGCCTAGGTTTTTATGGTTTGATGTTATTTGCACGAGTAGAACACAAGTGAGTTGTGGACGATACAAGTCATACTGCCTACCACCATGTCATACTTTGGTTCAGCGGTATTGTTGGATGAGACGACCCGGACCAACCTTACGCGTACGCTTACGCGAGACCGGTTCCCTCGACGTGCTTTGCACACAGATGGCTTGCGGGAGACTGTCTCACCAACTTTAGTTGAACCAAGTGTGGCTACGCCCGGTCCTTGAGAAGGTTAAAATGGAGTCTATTTGACAAACTATCATTGTGGTTTTGATGCGTAGGTAAGATGAGTTCTTGCTTAAGCCCGTAGCAGCCACGTAAAACTTGCAACAAACAAAGTAGAGGACGTCTAACTTGTTTTTGCAGGGCATGTTGTGATGTGATATGGTCAAGACATGATGCTAAATTTTATTGTATGAGATGATCATGTTTTGTAACCGAGTTATCGGCAACAGGCAGGAGTCGTATGGTTGTCGCTTTATTGTATGCAATGCAATCGCCCTGTAATGCTTTACTTTATCACTAAGCGGTAGCGATAGTCGTAGAAGCATAAGATTGGCGAGACGACAATGATGCTACGATGGAGATCAAGGTGTCGCGCCGGTAACGATGGTGATCATGATGGTGCTGCGGAGATGGAGATCACAAGCACAAGATGATGATGGCCATATCATATCACTTATATTTATTGCATGTGATGTTTATCTTTTATGCATCTTATCTTGCTTTGATTGACGGTAGCATTATAAGATGATCTCTCACTAAATTATCATAGTAATAGTGTTCTCCCTGAGTATGCACCGTTGCGAAAGTTCTTCGTGCTGAGACACCACGTGATGATCGGGTGTGATAGGCTCTACGTTCAAATACAACGGGTGCAAAACAGTTGCACACGCAGAATACTCAGGTTTAACTTGACGAGCCTAGCATATAACAGATATGGCCTCGGAACACGGAGACCGAAAGGTCCAGCGTGAATCATATAGTAGATATGATCAACATAGTGATGTTCACCATTGAAACTACTCCATCTCACGTGATGATCGGACATGGTTTAGTTGATTTGGATCACGTGATCACTTAGAGGATTAGAGAGATGTCTATCTAAGTGGGAGTTCTTAAAGTAATATGATTAATTGAACTTGAATTTATCATGAACTTAGTCCCTGATAGTATCTTGCTTGTTTATGTTAATTGTAGATAGATGGCTCGTGCTGTTGTTCCGTTGAATTTTAATGCGTTCCTTGAGAAAGCAAAGTTGAAAGATGATGGTAGCAATTACACGGACTGGGTTCGTAACTTGAGGATTATCCTCATTGCTGCACAGAAGAATTACGTCCTGGATGCACCGCTAGGTGCCGGGCCTGCTGCTGGAGCAACACTAGATGTTATGAACGTCTGGCAGAGCAAAGCTGATGACTACTCGATAGTTTAGTGTGCCATGCTTTACGGCTTAGAACCGGGACTTCAACGACGGTTTGAGAACCATGGAGCATATGAGATGTTCCAGGAGTTGAAGTTGATATTCAATCAGAATGCCCGGATTGAGAGATATGAGGTCTCCAATAAGTTCTATAGCTGCAAGATGGAAGAGAATGGGTCTGTCAGTGAGCACATACTCAGAATGTCTGGGTATTACAATCACTTGAGTCAACTGGGAGTTAATCTTCCGGATGATTGTGTCATTGACAGAATTCTTCAATCACTGCCACCAAGCTACAAAGGCTTCGTGATGAACTATAATATGCAAGGGATAGATAAGACTATGCCTGAGCTCTTCGCAATGCTAAAGGATGCGGAGGTAGAAATCAAGAAGGAGCATCAAGTGTTGATGGTCAATAAGACCACTAGTTTCAAGAAGAAGGGCAAAGGGAAGAAGAAGGGGAACTTCAAGAAGAACAACAAACAAGTTGCTGCTCAAGAGAAGAAACCCAAGTCCGGACCTAAGCCTGAAACTGAGTGCTTCTACTGCAAGCAGACTGGTCACTGGAAGCGGAACTGCCCCAAGTATTTGGCGGATAAGAAGGATGGCAAGGTGAACAAAGGTATATGTGATATACATGTTATTGATGTGTACCTTACTAATGCTCGCAGTAGCACCTGGGTATTTGATACTGGTTCTGTTGCTAATATTTTCAACTCGAAACAGGGACTACGGATTAAGCGAAGATTGGTTAAGGACGAGGTGACGATGCGCGTGGGAAATGGTTCCAAATTCGATGTGATCGCGGTCGGCACGCTACCTCTACATCTACCTTCGGGATTAGTATTAGACCTAAATAATTGTTATTTGGTGCCAGCGTTGAGCATGAACATTATATATGGATCTTGTTTGATGCAAGACGGTTATTCATTTAAATCAGAGAATAATGGTTGTTCTATTTATATGAGTAATATCTTTTATGGTCATGCACCCTTGAACAGTGGTCTATTTTTGATGAATCTCGATAGTAGTGATACACATATTCATAGTGTTGAAGCCAAAAGATGCAGAGTTGATAATGATAGTGCAACTTATTTGTGGCACTGCCGTTTAGGTCATATCGGTATAAAGCGCATGAAGAAACTCCATACTGATGGACTTTTGGAGCCACTTGATTATGAATCACTTGGCACTTGCGAATCGTGCCTCATGGGCAAGATGACCAAAACACCGTTCTCCGGTACTATGGAGAGAGCAACACATTTATTGGAAATCATACATACAGATGTATGTGGACCGATGAATGTTGAGGCTCGTGGCGGATATCGTTATTTTCTCACCTTCACAGATGATTTAAGCAGATATGGGTATATCTACTTAATAAAACACAAGTCTGAAACATTTGAAAAGTTCAAAGAATTTCAGAGTGAAGTTGAAAATCATCGTAACAAGAAAATAAAGTTTCTACGATCTGATCGTGGAGGAGAATATTTGAGTTACGAGTTTGGTCTACATTTGAAACAATGCGGAATAGTTTCGCAACTCACGCCACCCGGAACACCACAGCGCAATGGTGTGTCCGAACGTCGTAATCGCACTTTACTAGATATGGTGCGATCTATGATGTCTCTTACAGATTTACCGCTATCGTTTTGGGGCTATGCTCTAGAGACGGCCGCATTCACGTTAAATAGGACACCGTCAAAATCCGTTGAGACGACACCTTATGAACTATGGTTTAGCAAGAAACCAAAGTTGTCGTTTCTTAAAGTTTGGGGCGGCGATGCTTATGTGAAAAAGCTTCAACCTGATAAGCTCGAACCAAATCGGAAAAATGTGTCTTCATAGGATATCCAAAAGAAACTGTTGGATACACCTTCTATCACAGATCCGAAGGCAAGACTTTTGTTGCTAAATTTGGAGTCTTTCTAGAAAAGGAGTTTCTCTCAAAAGAAGTGAGTGGGAGGAAAGTAGAACTTGATGAGGTAACTGTACCTGCTCCTTTGGAAAGTAGTACATCACAGAAATCTGTTTCTGTAGCACCTACACCAATTAGTGAGGAAGATAATGATATTAATCATGAAACTTCAGATCAAGTTACTACAGAACCTCGTAGATCAACCAGAGTAAGATCCGCACCAGAGTGGTACGGCAATCCTATTCTGGAAATCATGCTACTAGATCATGACGAACCTACGAACTATGAAGAAGCGATGGTGAGCCCAGATTCCGCAAAATGGCTGGAAGCCATGAAATCTGAGATGGGATCCATGTATGAAAACAAAGTGTGGACTTTGGTTGACTTGCCCGAGGGTCGGCAAGCAATAGAGAACAAGTGGATCTTTAAGAAGAAGACTGACGCCGACGGTAATGTAACTGTCTAAAAAGCTCGACTTGTCGCAAAGGGTTTTCGACAAGTTCAAGGGATTGACTACGATGAGACCTTCTCACCTATAGCGATGCTTAAGTCTGTCCGAATCATGTTAGCAATTGTCGCATTTTATGATTATGAAATTTGGCAAATGGATGTAAAGACTGCATTCCTGAATGGGTTTCTGGAAGAAGAGTTGTATATGATGCAACCAGAAGGTTTTATTGATCCAAAGGGAGCTAACAAAGTATGCAAGCTCCAGCGATCCATCTATGGACTGTTGCAAGCATCTCGGAGTTGGAATAAACGTTTTGATAGTGTGATCAAAGCATTTGGGTTTGTACAGACTTTTGGAGAAGCCTGTATTTACAAGAAAGTGAGTGGGAGCTCTGTAGCATTTCTGATATTATATGTAGATGACATATTACTGATTGGAAATGATATAGAATTTCTGGATAGCATAAAGGGATATTTGAGTAAGAGTTTTTCAATGAAAGACCTCGGTGAAGCTGCTTACATATTGGGCATTAAGATCTATAGAGATAGATCAAGACGCTTAATTGGACTTTCACAAAGCACATACCTTGACAAGATTTTGAAGAAGTTCAAAATGGATCAAGCGAAGAAAGGGTTCTTGCCTGTATTGCAAGGTGTGAAGTTGAGTCAGACTCAATGCCCGACCACGGCAGAAGATAGAGAGAAGATGAAAGATGTTCCCTATGCTTTAGCCATAGGCTCTATCATGTATGCAATGCTGTGTACCAGACCTGATGTGTGCCTTGCTATAAGTTTAGCAGGGAGGTACCAAAGTAATCCAGGAGTGGATCACTAGACAGCGGTCAAGAATATCCTGAAATACCTGAAAAGGACTAAGGAAATGTTTCTCGTGTATGGAGGTGACAAAGAGCTCATCGTAAAAGGTTACGTTGATGCAAGCTTTGACACTGATCCGGACGATTCGAAATCGCAAACCGGATACGTATTTAAATTAAACGGTGGAGCTGTCAGTTGGTGCAGTTCTAAACAAAGCGTCGTGGCGGGATCTACATGTAAAGCGGAATACATAGCTGCTTCGGAAGTAGCAAATGAAGGAGTCTGGATGAAGGAGTTCATATCCGATCTAGGTGTCATACCTAGTGCATCGGGTCCAATGAAAATCTTTTGTGACAATACTGGAGCAATTGCCTTGGCGAAGGAATCCAGATTTCACAAGAGAACAATGCACATCAAGAGACGCTTCAATTCCATCCGGGACTTGGTCCAGGTGGGAGACATAGAGATTTGCAAGATACATACGGATCTGAATGTGGCAGACCCGTTGACTAAGCCTCTTCCACGGGCAAAACATGATCAGCACAAAGACTCCATGGGTGTTAGAATCATTACTGTATAATCTAGATTATTGACTCTAGTGCAAGTGGGAGACTGAAGGAAATATGCCCTAGAGGCAATAATAAAGTTATTATTTATTTCCTTATATATCATGATAAATGTTTATTATTCATGCTAGAATTGTATTAACCGGAAACATAATACATGTGTGGATACATAGACAAACAGAGTGTCACTAGTATGCCTCTACTTGACTAGCTTGTTAATCAAAGATGGTTAAGTTTCCTAACCATAGACAAAAGGAGTTGTCATTTGATTAACAAGGTCACATCATTAGTTGAATGATCTGATTGACATGACCCATTCCATTAGCATAGCACCCGATCGTTTAGTATGTTGCTGTTGCTTTTATCCATGATTTATACATGTTCCTTTGACTATGAGATTATGCAACTCCCGTTTGCCGGAGGAACACTTTGGGTGCTACCAAACGTCACAACGTAACTGGGTGATTATAAAGGAGTACTACAGGTGTCACCAAAGGTAGATGTTGGGTTGGCGTATTTCGAGATTAGGATTTGTCACTCCAATTGTGGGAGAGGTATCTCTGGGCCCTCTCGGTAATACACATCACTTAAGCCTTGCAAGCATTGCAACTAATGAGTTAGTTGCGGGATGATGTATTACGGAACGAGTAAAGAGACTTGCTGGTAACGAGATTGAACTAGGTATTGGATACCGACGATCGAATCTCGGGCAAGTAACATACCGATGGACAAAGGGAACAACGTATGTTGTTATGCGGTCTGACCGATAAAGATCTTCGTAGAATATGTAGGAGCCAATATGGGCATCCAGGTCCCGCTATTGGTTATTGACCGGAGATGTGTCTCGGTCATGTCTACATTGTTCTCGAACCGTAGGGTCCGCACGCTTAAGGTTACGATGACAGTTATTATGAGTTTATGCATTTTGATGTACCGAAGGAGTTCGGAGTCCCGGATGTGATCACGGACATGACGAGGAGTCTCGGAATGGTCGATACATAAAGATTGATATATTGGACGGCTATGTTCGGACATCGGAATGGTTCCGAGAGGTTTCGGATATTACCGGAGTGCCGGAGGGGTTACCGGAAACCCCCGGGGGAAGTATGGGCCTTATTGGGCCACGAGGGGAGAGAGAGGGCCACGCCAGGAGGTGGCGCGCCCCCCCATGAGGAGTCCAAATTGGACAAGGAAGGGGGGGCGCGGCCCCTTTCCCTCTCCCTCTCCCTCTCCTTCCTTCCCCCCTTCCCACTCCTAGTTGGACTAGGAAAGGAGAGTCCTACTCCCACTAGGAGGAGGACTCCCCCTCCCTTGGCGCGCCCCTAGGGCCGGCCGGCCCTCCCCCTTGCTCCTTTATATATGGGGGCAGGGGGGCACCCCAACACACACAAGTTGATCCTTGAGATCGTTCCCTAGCCATGTGCGGTGCCCCCCTCCACCATATTCCACCTCGGTCATATTGTAGCGGTGCTTAGGCGAAGCCCTGCGACAGTAGAACATCAAGATTGTCACCACGCCGTCGTGCTGACGGAACTCTTCTCCGAAGCTTTGCTGGATCGGAGCCCGGGGAACATCTTCGAGCTGAACGTGTGCCAAGAACTCGGAGGTGCCGGAGTAACGGTGCTTGGATCGGTCGGATCGTGAAGACGTACGACTACATCAACCGCGTTGATATAACGCTTCCGCTTTCGGTCTACGAGGGTACGTAGACAACACTCTCCCCTCTCGTTGCTATGCATCACCATGATCTTGCGTGTGCGTAGGAATTTTTTTGAAATTACTACGTTTCCCAACAGTGGTATTAGAGCCTAGGTTTTTATGGTTTGATGTTATTTGCACGAGTAGAACACAAGTGAGTTGTGGACGATACAAGTCATACTGCCTACCACCATGTCATACTTTGGTTCAGCGGTATTGTTGGATGAGACGACCCGGACCAACCTTACGCGTACGCTTACGCGAGACCGGTTCCCTCGACGTGCTTTGCACACAGATGGCTTGCGGGAGACTGTCTCACCAACTTTAGTTGAACCAAGTGTGGCTACGCCCGGTCCTTGAGAAGGTTAAAATGGAGTCTATTTGACAAACTATCATTGTGGTTTTGATGCGTAGGTAAGATGAGTTCTTGCTTAAGCCCGTAGCAGCCACGTAAAACTTGCAACAAACAAAGTAGAGGACGTCTAACTTGTTTTTGCAGGGCATGTTGTGATGTGATATGGTCAAGACATGATGCTAAATTTTATTGTATGAGATGATCATGTTTTGTAACCGAGTTGTCGGCAACAGGCAGGAGTCGTATGGTTGTCGCTTTATTGTATGCAATGCAATCGCCCTGTAATGCTTTACTTTATCACTAAGCGGTAGCGATAGTCGTAGAAGCATAAGATTGGCGAGACGACAATGATGCTACGATGGAGATCAAGGTGTCGCGCCGGTAACGATGGTGATCATGATGGTGCTGCGGAGATGGAGATCACAAGCACAAGATGATGATGGCCATATCATATCACTTATATTTATTGCATGTGATGTTTATCTTTTATGCATCTTATCTTGCTTTGATTGACGGTAGCATTATAAGATGATCTCTCACTAAATTATCATAGTAATAGTGTTCTCCCTGAGTATGCACCGTTGCGAAAGTTCTTCGTGCTGAGACACCACGTGATGATCGGGTGTGATAGGCTCTACGTTCAAATACAACGGGTGCAAAACAGTTGCACACGCGGAATACTCAGGTTTAACTTGACGAGCCTAGCATATAACAGATATGGCCTCGGAACACGGAGACCGAAAGGTCCAGCGTGAATCATATAGTAGATATGATCAACATAGTGATGTTCACCATTGAAACTACTCCATCTCACGTGATGATCGGACATGGTTTAGTTGATTTGGATCACGTGATCACTTAGAGGATTAGAGAGATGTCTATCTAAGTGGGAGTTCTTAAAGTAATATGATTAATTGAACTTGAATTTATCATGAACTTAGTCCCTGATAGTATCTTGCTTGTTTATGTTAATTGTAGATAGATGGCTCGTGCTGTTGTTCCGTTGAATTTTAATGCGTTCCTTGAGAAAGCAAAGTTGAAAGATGATGGTAGCAATTACACGGACTGGGTCCGTAACTTGAGGATTATCCTCATTGCTGCACAGAAGAATTACGTCCTGGATGCACCGCTAGGTGCCAGGCCTGCTGCTGGAGCAACACTAGATGTTATGAACGTTTGGCAGAGCAAAGCTGATGACTACTCGATAGTTCAGTGTGCCATGCTTTACGGCTTAGAACCGGGACTTCAACGACGGTTTGAGAACCATGGAGCATATGAGATGTTCCAGGAGTTGAAGTTGATATTCAATCAGAATGCCTGGATTGAGAGATATGAGGTCTCCAATAAGTTCTATAGCTGCAAGATGGAAGAGAATGGGTCTGTCAGTGAGCACATACTCAGAATGTCTGGGTATTACAATCACTTGAGTCAACTGGGAATTAATCTTCCGGATGATTGTGTCATTGACAGAATTCTTCAATCACTGCCACCAAGCTACAAAGGCTTCGTGATGAACTATAATATGCAAGGGATAGATAAGACTATGCCTGAGCTCTTCGCAATGCTAAAGGATGCGGAGGTAGAAATCAAGAAGGAGCATCAAGTGTTGATGGTCAATAAGACCACTAGTTTCAAGAAGAAGGGCAAAGGGAAGAAGAAGGGGAACTTCAAGAAGAACAACAAACAAGTTGCTGCTCAAGAGAAGAAACCCAAGTCCGGACCTAAGCCTGAAACTGAGTGCTTCTACTGCAAGCAGACTGGTCACTGGAAGCGGAACTGCCCCAAGTATTTGGCGGATAAGAAGGATGGCAAGGTGAACAAAGGTATATGTGATATACATGTTATTGATGTGTACCTTACTAATGCTCGCAGTAGCACCTGGGTATTTGATACTGGTTCTGTTGCTAATATTTTCAACTCGAAACAGGGACTACGGATTAAGCGAAGATTGGTTAAGGACGAGGTGACGATGCGCGTGGGAAATGGTTCCAAAGTCGATGTGATCGCGGTCGGCACGCTACCTCTACATCTACCTTCGGGATTAGTATTAGACCTAAATAATTGTTATTTGGTGCCAGCGTTGAGCATGAACATTATATATGGATCTTGTTTGATGCGAGACGGTTATTCATTTAAATCAGAGAATAATGGTTGTTCTATTTATATGAGTAATATCTTTTATGGTCATGCACCCTTGAACAGTGGTCTATTTTTGATGAATCTCGATAGTAGTGATACACATATTCATAGTGTTGAAGCCAAAAGATGCAGAGTTGATAATGATAGTGCAACTTATTTGTGGCACTGCCATTTAGGTCATATCGGTATAAAGCGCATGAAGAAACTCCATACTGATGGACTTTTGGAGCCGCTTGATTATGAATCACTTGGCACTTGCGAATCGTGCCTCATGGGCAAGATGACCAAAACACCGTTCTCCGGTACTATGGAGACAGCAACACATTTATTGGAAATCATACATACAGATGTATGTGGACCGATGAATGTTGAGGCTCGTGGCGGATATCGTTATTTTCTCACCTTCACAGATGATTTAAGCAGATATGGGTATATCTACTTAATAAAACACAAGTCTGAAACATTTGAAAAGTTTAAAGAATTTCAGAGTGAAGTTGAAAATCATCGTAACAAGAAAATAAAGTTTCTACGATCTGATCGTGGAGGAGAATATTTGAGTTACGAGTTTGGTCTACATTTGAAACAATGCGGAATAGTTTCGCAACTCACGCCACCCGGAACACCACAGCGCAATGGTGTGTCCGAACGTCGTAATCGCACTTTACTAGATATGGTGCGATCTATGATGTCTCTTACAGATTTACCGCTATCGTTTTGGGGCTATGCTCTAGAGACGGCCGCATTCACGTTAAATAGGACACCGTCAAAATCCGTTGAGACGACACCTTATGAACTATGGTTTAGCAAGAAACCAAAGTTGTCGTTTCTTAAAGTTTGGGGCGGCGATGCTTATGTGAAAAAGCTTCAACCTGATAAGCTCGAACCAAATCGGAAAAATGTGTCTTCATAGGATATCCAAAAGAAACTGTTGGATACACCTTCTATCACAGATCCGAAGGCAAGACTTTTGTTGCTAAATTCGGAGTCTTTCTAGAAAAGGAGTTTCTCTCGAAAGAAGTGAGTGGGAGGAAAGTAGAACTTGATGAGGTAACTGTACCTGCTCCTTTGGAAAGTAGTACATCACAGAAATCTGTTTCTGTAGCACCTACACCAATTAGTGAGGAAGATAATGATATTAATCATGAAACTTCAGATCAAGTTACTACAGAACCTCGTAGATCAACCAGAGTAAGATCCGCACCAGAGTGGTACGGCAATCCTATTCTGGAAATCATGCTACTAGATCATGACGAACCTACGAACTATGAAGAAGCGATGGTGAGCCCAGATTCCGCAAAATGGCTGGAAGCCATGAAATCTGAGATGGGATCCATGTATGAAAACAAAGTGTGGACTTTGGTTGACTTGCCCGAGGGTCGGCAAGCAATAGAGAACAAGTGGATCTTTAAGAAGAAGACTGACGCCGACGGTAATGTAACTGTCTAAAAAGCTTGACTTGTCGCAAAGGGTTTTCGACAAGTTCAAGGGATTGACTACGATGAGACCTTCTCACCTATAGCGATGCTTAAGTCTGTCCGAATCATGTTAGCAATTGTCGCATTTTATGATTATGAAATTTGGCAAATGGATGTAAAGACTGCATTCCTGAATGGGTTTCTGGAAGAAGAGTTGTATATGATGCAACCAGAAGGTTTTATTGATCCAAAGGGAGCTAACAAAGTATGCAAGCTCCAGCGATCCATCTATGGACTGTTGCAAGCATCTCGGAGTTGGAATAAACGTTTTGATAGTGTGATCAAAGCATTTGGGTTTGTACAGACTTTTGGAGAAGCCTGTATTTACAAGAAAGTGAGTGGGAGCTCTGTAGCATTTCTGATATTATATGTAGATGACATATTACTGATTGGAAATGATATAGAATTTCTGGATAGCATAAAGGGATATTTGAGTAAGAGTTTTTCAATGAAAGACCTCGGTGAAGCTGCTTACATATTGGGCATTAAGATCTATAGAGATAGATCAAGACGCTTAATTGGACTTTCACAAAGCACATACCTTGACAAGATTTTGAAGAAGTTCAAAATGGATCAAGCGAAGAAAGGGTTCTTGCCTGTATTGCAAGGTGTGAAGTTGAGTCAGACTCAATGCCCGACCACGGCAGAAGATAGAGAGAAGATGAAAGATGTTCCCTATGCTTCAGCCATAGGCTCTATCATGTATGCAATGCTGTGTACCAGACCTGATGTGTGCCTTGCTATAAGTTTAGCAGGGAGGTACCAAAGTAATCCAGGAGTGGATCACTAGACAGCGGTCAAGAATATCCTGAAATACCTGAAAAGGACTAAGGAAATGTTTCTCGTGTATGGAGGTGACAAAGAGCTCATCGTAAAAGGTTACGTTGATGCAAGCTTTGACACTGATCCGGACGATTCGAAATCGCAAACCGGATACGTATTTAAATTAAACGGTGGAGCTGTCAGTTGGTGCAGTTCTAAACAAAGCGTCGTGGCGGGATCTACATGTAAAGCGGAATACATAGCTGCTTCGGAAGCAGCAAATGAAGGAGTCTGGATGAAGGAGTTCATATCCGATCTAGGTGTCATACCTAGTGCATCGGGTCCAATGAAAATCTTTTGTGACAATACTGGAGCAATTGCCTTGGCGAAGGAATCCAGATTTCACAAGAGAACAATGCACATCAAGAGACGCTTCAATTCCATCCGGGACTTGGTCCAGGTGGGAGACATAGAGATTTGCAAGATACATACGGATCTGAATGTGGCAGACCCGTTGACTAAGCCTCTTCCACGGGCAAAACATGATCAGCACAAAGACTCCATGGGTGTTAGAATCATTACTGTATAATCTAGATTATTGACTCTAGTGCAAGTGGGAGACTGAAGGAAATATGCCCTAGAGGCAATAATAAAGTTATTATTTATTTCCTTATATATCATGATAAATGTTTATTATTCATGCTAGAATTGTATTAACCGGAAACATAATACATGTGTGGATACATAGACAAACAGAGTGTCACTAGTATGCCTCTACTTGACTAGCTTGTTAATCAAAGATGGTTAAGTTTCCTAACCATAGACAAAAGGAGTTGTCATTTGATTAACAAGGTCACATCATTAGTTGAATGATCTGATTGACATGACCCATTCCATTAGCATAGCACCCGATCGTTTAGTATGTTGCTGTTGCTTTTATCCATGATTTATACATGTTCCTTTGACTATGAGATTATGCAACTCCCGTTTGCCGGAGGAACACTTTGGGTGCTACCAAACGTCACAACGTAACTGGGTGATTATAAAGGAGTACTACAGGTGTCACCAAAGGTAGATGTTGGGTTGGCGTATTTCGAGATTAGGATTTGTCACTTCAATTGTGGGAGAGGTATCTCTGGGCCCTCTCGGTAATACACATCACTTAAGCCTTGCAAGCATTGCAACTAATGAGTTAGTTGCGGGATGATGTATTACGGAACGAGTAAAGAGACTTGCCAGTAACGAGATTGAACTAGGTATTGGATACCGACGATCGAATCTCGGGCAAGTAACATACCGATGGACAAAGGGAACAACGTATGTTGTTATGCGGTCTGACCGATAAAGATCTTCGTAGAATATGTAGGAGCCAATATGGGCATCCAGGTCCCGCTATTGGTTATTGACCGGAGACGTGTCTCGGTCATGTATACATTGTTCTCGAACCGTAGGGTCCGCACGCTTAAGGTTACGATGACAGTTATTATGAGTTTATGCATTTTGATGTACCGAAGGAGTTCGGAGTCCCGGATGTGATCACGGACATGACGAGGAGTCTCGGAATGGTCGAGACATAAAGATTGATATATTGGACGGCTATGTTCGGACATCGGAATGGTTCCGAGATGTTTCGGATATTACCGGAGTGCCGGAGGGGTTACTGGAAACCCCCGGGGGAAGTATGGGCCTTATTGGGCCACGAGGGGAGAGAGAGGGCCGCGCCAGGAGGTGCCGCGCGCCCCCCCCCATGAGGAGTCCGAATTGGACAAGGAAGGGGGGGCGCGGCCCCTTTCCCTCTCCCTCTCCCTCTCCTTCCTTTCCCCCTTCCCACTCCTAGTTGGACTAGGAAAGGGGAGTCCTACTCCCACTAGGAGGAGGACTCCCCCTCCCTTGGCGCGCCCCTAGGGCCGGCCGGCCCTCCCCCCTTGCTCCTTTATATACGGGGGCAGGGGGGCACCTCAACACACACAAGTTGATCCTTGAGATCGTTCCCTAGCCGTGTGCGGTGCCC
Organism: Aegilops umbellulata; assembly: GCA_032464435.1. Taxonomy (NCBI): domain Eukaryota; kingdom Viridiplantae; phylum Streptophyta; class Magnoliopsida; order Poales; family Poaceae; genus Aegilops; species Aegilops umbellulata. Next base: position 356,085,256 of record CP136054.1, on the reverse strand, counting down.
CCCTCCACCATATTCCACCTCGGTCATATTGTAGCGGTGCTTAGGCGAAGCCCTGCGACAGTAGAACATCAAGATTGTCACCACGCCGTCGTGCTGACGGAACTCTTCTCCGAAGCTTTGCTGGATCGGAGCCCGGGGAACATCATCGAGCTGAACGTGTGCCAAGAACTCAGAGGTGCCGGAGTAACGGTGCTTGGATCGGTCGGATCGTGAAGACGTACGACTACATCAACCGCGTTGATATAACACTTCCGCTTTCGGTCTACGAGGGTACGTAGACAACACTCTCCCCTCTCGTTGCTATGCATCACCATGATCTTGCGTGTGCGTAGGAATTTTTTTGAAATTACTACGTTTCCCAACAGCAACCTCTGGAGATATGGCCATAGCCATGGCAGCGAACACAAAGCGTCTCCTTTGTGCAGGCCGCGGAGATGTGCTTCTCACTCCCGTAGTTGTAGCAGTAGCCATAGAGGGCCGATGGAACCCGAGAAGCAGGGGGCGCGAGGTAGGGAGGACGTCGGTGCGTCGTACATCGCGCCTGGAGGGGCCTGGATCCCGCAGCAGCCGGCGAGGGGGGAGGGGGTTGGGCCATGTCTAGGGACCGTATGTCAGTCCGGGGTAGGCGCCGTCGCAGGGACCGCCGGCGTCGGCTGCCGCCCGTCATCGCCACCAAGGACCAGCGGTCCATACGGCGTCCCGATGATGGAGCGTAGCTTGGGGCACGAGGGTGGGGGAGGCGGGGGTGGCGGGGAAGGGGTCGCCATCGACGCAGACAAGGACACACGAGAGGCCATCGAAGCGCCGGGGGTGGGTGCCATCACCAGAGTGGTGGGCGGTGCGGGGGGTGGTCACCGGTGCCGGAGTGGCAGCCGGTGAGGGGAGGGAGGCCCTCAGGGGAGGGAGGCGCACAGGGGAGGGAGGCCTCTCGCGCTGGTCTTGGCAGACAAATCGGATGTCCGTCACCAACCTATTTATTGTATGCATTAATTGAATTAATAAACGACAAAATGGGGTATTTACTGAGGTCAAGTTACTAAATATTCATGGTGGTACCTACTTCCCTGAACTTCTTATCCAGCATCAATTGAGAGTCGAATACTTAAGTGGTTCAGGAAAGCTTCAAATTCAATTGTGGCAAACATCTCAGTTGATGCTACAAAGCATCTCGGTGATTTTGAAGTGAGTATGCATGTTAATTAGATTACATTTTATATCATGCCCTATTGATCTAAAAGTTACTTAGTTATCTAAATTTCATAGGATGCTTATGATAAAGTAAACTGCGCTCTTAGTCTTTATAAACTGCTGCAAATTTGATTCTGCAGTTATTTCTTGCATCAATTTTTTGTGCTTTATTAGACATTGTATTTTGCGGTGTTCTATATTAGATAGTTCAGATTATTTTTCCAGGCAGTGTACAAATGTGGATTAGACTGTAGTTATAGCTTACCATCTTCTATATCACCAAAACATACTTCTGTGCAGGATGGGATGGATAGGAGGCGCGACACGATTTTGTAAGTACATACAAAAAATGCAGTATGTTTGAGTATCCTATTGCTGTACCTTCCCTTTTTCTGTTCACATGTGGATTCTGTGCACGTGAATGGGCAAAGCCTGTTAGTGGACAAACACATATTGAGAGATGGCAAAATAAAATTAGATATCTAAGACAGTTTTTGCGAGGTTGGGCCAGAAATGAGAGTGGGATATACAGACAAGAAAAAGAGCGACTCACCCAATTAATAGATGCGCTACATTTAAAAGATAAAGTTAACCTTCTTACGGTTGATGAGCAGAGCTCCATGTCTGAAGCTGAGCAAGGCTAACGAGCCCTTCTTAGAGAAGAGGAGCTCAAGTAGGCATTGCATGCTAAAGTTCTTACGGTTGTCCAAGGGGGTGAAACACACAATTCTTCCATATGATCGCGAATGGTAAACATAGGAAGAAGAAAATAATACATCTTGAATAGGACGAGGGGACAATTATGGGGCATGAGAATCTGAAAGCTTATATCTCTAATTATTATAAACAACTTTTTGGGCCTCGGGAAGCAAGCACGGTGTCCCTAAATGAATCTATTATTGGAGATATCCCTCAGCTCCGGGCAGAGGAGAATGATATTCTATCTACACCGTTTACTGAGAAAGAGGTTCTGGATGGAATCTCACAAATGAAATTGAATAAAGCACCATGACCATATGGGTTTCCAGCTGAATTCTATAGGAAATGTTGGCATATTATTAAGGATGATCTTATGCCTATGTTTCATGATTTTCTTAACGGTAATTTAGAGCTGTTTCATCTTAACTTTGGTATGATTATGCTGTTGTCAAAGAAAGAAGAGGCAGTTCGGATTGAACAATTCAGGCCAATATGTCTTCTTAACGTGAGTTTCAAAATATTCACGAAAGTGGGTACCAAGAAATTGACACAGATTGCTCACTCAGTGGTACAATCGAGCCAGACAACGTTCATGCCAGGGCAACACATACTTGAAGGGGTAGTGGTTCTGCATGAAATTCCTTCAAAGAAGGTAGATGGGGTTATCTTCAAAGTGGATTTGAGAAGGCATATGATAAAGTTAAGTGGCCTTTCCTTCAACAGGCAATGCGCATGAAAGGATTTAGTGAGGCCCGGCGGAACCAAGTGGGTTCTCAAGTCCAGGAGGGTAGTGTCGGAATCAAGGTTAACGACGATATCGGTCACTACTTTCAGACACACAAGGGATTGAGACATGGGGATTCCATGTGTCCTCTCCTATTTAATATAGTGGCCGATATGTTGACCATTCTTAAGCAGGGCCAAGCAAAACGGTCAAGTGGAGGGGTTAGTCCCTCATCTGGTCGATGGGGGAGTCTCCATTTTACAGTACGCTGACGACACTATCCTATTCATGGAACATGACATTGCAAAAGCGTGAAATATGAAACTCATATTTTGTCTCTTCGAACAATTGTCTGGATTAAAGATAAACTTTCACAAGAGCGAGTTGTTCTGCTTTGGAAAGGCCTAAGAAGAGAAAGACACTTATAGACAACTGTTCGGGGTGTGAATTAGGTTCTTTGCCATTCAGTTATTTGGGCATACCGATTCATCACCGTAAGTTATCTAATAAAGAATGGAAGTGAATCGAAGATCGAATTGAAAAAAAGCTTAGTTGCTGGAAGAGCAATCTTATGTCGTATGGAGGTCGGCTAATGCTGATTAACTTGGTACTTACTAGCATGCTGATGTACCTGCTATCGTTCTTCGAGATACCGAAAGGGGGGGGCGGAAGAGACTTGATTTATCTAGATCTCGATTCTTCTGGCAGTCAGATGAGGCCAAGAGGAAATACCGTCTCGCGTGATGGGATATTCTTTGCCGACCCAAGGACCAGGGGGTCTCGGTATTGAGAATTTGGAAATTAAGAATAAATGTCTTATGAGTAAATGGCTCTACAGGTTAGAGACAGAGCTGGAAGGTATGTGGGCATAGATTCTACGCAATAAGTATTTACAGTCAAAAACGCTCGCCTAGGTTACCGTGAGACCAACTGACTCGCCATTCTGGAAGGGACTCATGAGAACGAAGGACTTGTGGTTAGGAAGGGTCAAATTCTTGGTTGGCAATGGGATGTCAACAAGATTTTGGGAGGATACGTGGTTAGGAGAGACGCCCCTAGCCGTACAATATCCCACCCTTTATAACATTGTGCAACGTAAGGAGGATTATGTAGGCACAGTATTTCAAACGACTCCCTTGAATATTTTCAAATTTGATGAACTTTTTTTTTAAATTTGATGAACTCGTTTTCCAAACTCGATGAACTTTTTTCAAAACCGATGAAGTTTTTCAAATTCAATGAACTTTTTTTTAAAATCAATGATTTTTTTTCAAATTTGATGAACTTATTTTTATAATTGATGAAATTTTTAAAAAATTTGATGAACTTATTTTCACTAGTAATAATGTACGTGCAATGCACATTTATATTGAGTACTTAGGAGATATTAGTTGCACGTTATATTAGGTAAGATATATCTGTTGCACATTGATATTTGGTAAGATATCAATTAGTTTTTCTCGGGAATGGTCGGATATTAATTACATGGCAGATTTCAAGGGGTAGCATTGAGTCAAAATGTGTTTATAACCAATGGCAGTGGTGGGTAATTAGAGCATTAAACGTGTTTGGTGCTCAACATTGGAGCTATTTGAACCGCTAGATAACGTGATTTAACAGTTGAGATGGTTTGGATCTACCCATTTGGTTCTTTTTGTATTGGTATAGATAGATTAATATATCGACTGTTCCAAACAGACAAATAGTTCAAAAACGCGTAATAAATAGCACGGCTTTTATGTTATTAAAGATTCGCGTTTTGGTATAAATCACTAGAGTCCTGCAGGTGTAGTGACTAGCTGAATAATTCTGCATTTTACAAGCGCGGGTTCGAGTCCTTGTACTGGCGTATTTTTGCTTCCATGGCACTGAACGCGCCGAATAGGAGCTCCCCCTGTGCGGGCGAACCCTATTTGACGCGCATGTGCGTCGAACTGCTTCGCTTCTGCCGAAGCAAGCGAGCGAGCACCACGAAACGTGCCGGCCCACTGCGAGGCAAACCGGTTTTGGGAACCTTCTAGAAGGTTCCCTCAACTGTTTTTCTTCCTTTTGCCAGTTTTCCGGTTTTTTCTGTTTTCTTTTTCCTTTTTCCTTTTCCTCTTTTGTTTCTGTTCCTATTTCTTTATTTTTTTCTCCCTTTATTCTACATTTTTCATTTTTAACCTTTGTTTCCAGAAAGTATTAGAAATTCCAATTTTTGTTCATAATTTCAGAAATTGTTCACGATTATCAAATTCTGTTCACTTTTTTGAAATTGGTTCACAATGTAAAAATTGTTCAGCGTATATGACAAAAATTGTTCAATGTGTATTTAAATATTGTTCAACGTATATAAAAAATGTTCATTGTGTTAAAAATTGTTCAGTGTATATCAAAAAAGTACTATATATATATATATATATATATATATATATATATATATATATATATATATATATACCTCGATTATATATAAGAATTGACTCCGTGGGTTCACTATCACAATACGCTTCTTCCCGTGATTTTACGCTTTCAGTTTGAATTTAAAACATATTCGAGGTGGTACTAAATTTTGAATTTAAAATTCTGTTTTTCTTTATATACTGGGCTTGGGCGTTAAAAAGCATGGCAGCGCTTTTCTGGAAGTTCACGTGCAAACCAGAGGCCATCCTGAAAGCCTCAAGAATTTGTGCAGAGCAACGTAGCTCCACCTCTTTTGGTTTCAGGAAAACCATCACATCATTCGCAGAAATTGAGAGACGCTGATGCATGCCTCGATGAGAAAGTGGTTCCAGTAAGCCCAACATCCCAGCCTTCATGAACATCTTGTGTGGTACTTCCATGGCGATAATGAAGATCATCGGTGAAACCGGATCCCCTTGCCGCAATCCTTTCCTAGGTGCAATCGGCCTTCCGGGGGTGCCATTGATCAGAACACGTGTAGAGAAGGTTTCTAGGAGTCCATAGATCCAACCAATCCACCTTGAAGAGAAACCCATCGCCGAGAGCACTTCCACCAAGAAAGGCCACTGTATCGAATCGAACACCTTGGAGATATCTAATTTCAGCATGACCGACGATATCATGAGTGCCTGTAGACGTCTAGCCGTACCCTGGACCATCATGAAATTATCGTGAATAGACCGTCCACACACTAACGCACTCTGGTGAATATCAACTAGCTCCGGTAGTTTGTTAGTTAGGTAGACTGATAGTGTCTTCACAAGGATCTTGATAGCCCCATGCACTAGGCTGACTAGTCTGAAGTCTCGTATGTCTACCGCACCATCCAACTTGGGTATTAGAGGGATTAGAGCCTTGTTGATCTTGTGCATACCTCGCATATCTCCACGATGGAAAGCGTGCATCGCCCGCATGAAATCCTCTCGAATAATGTCCCAACATACATAGAAGAAATGCCCTGTGAAGCCATCGGGTCCGGGCGCTTTGTCTAGGGGCATCGACTTGATTACCCTAAGGACCTCATCCGCCGTGAAGATCACATCTAAGTGAGATAGATCCCTCCGGGTAGACCCAGCTTGGCGAGATCCAGGCCATACTCCCTCGCCGACACGCTTCCAAGAAGATCTGTATAGTAGTCGTCCGCGGCCTCCGCTATTTCTTCGTGTCCCGATAGGATTCTATCCCCATGCCTTAGCGTAGTGATCATGTTCCTCCGTCTTTGGTGGGAGGCATGCAAATGAAAAAAATTGTGTGCTAGCATCACCTTCCCTCAACCATAGCATCCTGGAATGTTGCCTCGCAATCGATCTCTCAAGCGACGAGAGGCCAAGTAACTTCTCTTTAGCAACCGTCTAAGGGACGTCTCGTTGGTTGAGAGATTTCTTGACTCCGTCGCCCCATCCAACCGCCGAATTATCCCGAGGGCGATGCCGATCTGTAGCTTAATGTTTCCAATCCATTTGTCACTCCATTGTTGCAATCGCTTTGCCGTGGCCCGTAGTTTGGCATCCAACACTGCAAAAGGGTTGCCCTCCACCGGGACAGAAGCCCAAGCTTCTGTAACCACGTCTTTTTAATCTTCTTTATTTGTCCAGAAAGTCTCAAATTCGAACCGCTTGCCCATGTGGAAGTCAGCGTTTAAGTCTAATAAGAGAGGTGCGTGATCAGACACGGGCGTCCCCAACGACGAGAGGAAGCAGGATAGGCAACTCTCCTCCCAAGACACCGTCGCAAAGACATGATCAATTTTCTCTAGGGTGGCGTTTTCTCATTCATTAGTCCACGTATATCTCCGCCCATTGAGGTAGAGTTCTTTGAGTTCAAGCCGATTTAGATGTGCACGAAATCTGGAGATCATTCGGCGATTGATTGCACTATTGCTTTTGTCCTCGGGATTTACCAAAAGGTTGAAATACGCTAGCTCGTCAAGCTCTTGCATGAATTCAAGCTTTTCTACATCCGCTTGTGGGCCATAGACCCCAGTGACCCACCAGTATGGTGCCCCCTCCGACTGCACCACGGCCGTGACTGTGTTCGTTGTGTAGTGTGGGTTTGACAACGTGACCATGGTGGCATCCCAAGCCAAAGTGATGCCACCACGGGTCCCTTCCGCCGGCAAGTAGTAATACTACTCGAATATATTACGAAAACGTTGTTTTACAAGGGCGTCCGTGGCCCGAACCACTTTGGTTTCCTGGGCACATACAATGGACAGACCGGTAGCCCTAACCACCTGGCAAACTGCATTACACCTAGCCGGCGCGTTTAGCCCTCGTACATTCCACACCAGGGTTTTTATCGGTTGTGCAACCATTAGAAGATTCCATCGTATTGGCCACCATGGGAACGACACCATGCCGCTCCACACAGCCCATCCATGGCATCCATGATCAGCAGCACAGATGGCTCCCATCCAAAGAGAGCAAGTACAGCCGCAATATGTGCCTTCGATAGCGGCTTGGAGAAGAGTTGCACATATGCCTGTAAGGTAGCTTCATCTATCCTCTCTGCCTTGTTCGCCAAGCATAGCTTTCTGATGATGACCCATTGCTGCTTAGTAGCCACATTTCCCCTCGACCTTGCCAGCCTTACGCTCCGTCTGGGAGAGCCAACTGCCTGGTAACGTTTCCTGGGGCGCCCAGCGGCCATGCCCATTGTGCCCACAGATGGTAGCGGTAGCAGCAGGGCAAGCGCCTTCCTTGCCATCGTGTGGTGTCTGTCCCAGCTGCAGAGGGGAGGAGTCCACTAGAGGGGCGGGTTGGCAACATGGCATGCATGGTGTGCATGGGAATGTCCCATCCACGACTACAGGTGTGTTGTCGCGATCCGAAGGAGGAGACAGGCTGACAACAAAAGTATGCTAGCGTGCCCCACCACAGGTCTACCTGGGCGAAGGGGTCCCAGTCAAGATTCCCAGAGAGGAGCCAAAAGAAAGGGGGCCCCATCTCGTGATTGGTCCAAACCTGCCACGGGGTCACCAACCACCAATCTCTCCACCTCCAGACTAGCAGGGGTCGCAGGGATAAGCAGCTCAAAAGAGCCAATTAGAATCGAAGGTGCAGATCCCCCAGTTGGCTGCATGGGGGGAGCCCACCCTAGGGCCCAGTGTCGCAGCCCTGCTGGAATCCTGGTCACCAATCCGGCAGCGAGGCTAGCAGACCGAGGGAAGAGACCACGTAGCAGAGGGCCCGTCCAGATCTGGCATGGCCCGCATGACCGTTGGCGTCGAAGCGCAAGACGACGCCCCCGAAGATACCGTCAGCCTGTGCTCGCCAAAAGCTGCCAAAAATGCAGGTGCAGCATTATCCTCCGCATCCATGTGTCCCGCCCGCACTGGGTTGGTGCAGTCTTCCTCATGTAGCTGGTGTTCCCTGGTAACCTGGCCGCGCAGCGGGCCCGAGCTTGTGACGAGGCCCAAGCAGGTTGCGTCAACACTGTCCTCATCGCAAGCGGCCATCGGGGCTCGAGCAGCACTCTGCCTAGCCGGTGGCGGCATCGGAGTAGAGGCCAACGAAGAGGTTCACCATCATGGTCATCCGCGGCAGGGGGAGGAAAGCTCCCATGCCCATCTGCAGCCCCACGGCCGCCAAGATCACCCTGGACCCTAGACTCCAGCGAGGTCGGCGGTGGCGGTGGTGGGTCGTCGGCGAAATCATCCTCCTGGAACAGCGTGGGTGCGGCTAACTGGACAATCGTGATTGGGTATCTCAATGCTCTGTTACATCTTCGAGGAGCTCCACGTGGTAGGGGGACGGCGGCCGCCCACCGGCGCAGCCGCAGGGTCTTCCACGTATAGCCATCGCCGCTCCGGGATGCGCTCCGGCCGGTCCGTCCGCAGCCAAACCCGGAAATCCGACATGTCATCACAGCACACCGTTTCGCCAGCCACGTCCACGACGAAACCAGAGCCGCACAGGATGACAATGGCCGTCTGGAGCGACCACGTGTTTGCCGGCACCCCACAGAGCGAGAGTGGGATGAGGTAGGGAAGGGAGACCCACTACAAAAAAAAGACACATCCATGACATTTTGGGCCGAACGAATTTTTTTTCTGTCAAACATATGACACTTCTATGACAATAATTGTGACAAAACCCGGTATCATCATAGATGTGGTGGGCTCCTACTTCTATGACAAAAAATCATGACAGAAAATGGGCTTTTCGTCCTGGGCGGACCGGGGACGCAGCTGCATGACATTCTTTGGGCCGTCCATGACGGAAAAAACCGTGGTAGAAGCTAGGGGGAAGAAAATTTCGGGGAGTTCCCGGTTATGGTGGGAGGTCGGGGGCCGAGCGATGCGCGTTTCTCTCGTACACGTACACGCGTGTGTGCGAGGCGTTGGCTCTAACTGAACCCGAGCGAGGCGTTGGGCTCTAACTGAACCCGAGCGATTGCACTGCAGGCTATGCGTTACTGAACCCGAGCGATCGGTCGATGGCTGTTAACTGAACCCGATCAAGCGATTCCTTGGCTACTGTTGCTAACTGAAGCCGATCGATGGGATGAACAGTGAGCGTTGCGGGGGGGAGGAGGGGGCGTTGGATGAACAATGAGCGTGGCGTTGCCTTTGGATGAACAGGACCCCGTGGTGTGGTGGAGGGCTGGATGAACAGTAGACAGTGGAGGAGTGCCCGTGGAGGGGTGGATGAACAGGACCCCGTGGTGTGGAGGGCAGGATGAACAGTAGACGATGGAGGGGTGCCCGTGGAGGGGTGGTTGAACAGGACCCCGTGGTGTGGAGGGCTGGATGAATAGTAGACGGTGGAGGGTGGTTGAACAGTAGCCGGTGGAGTAGCGGGCGGTGGAGACTGGATGAACAGGAGCCCGTGGAGGCTGGAGGAGGTCGACGGTGGATGAACAGTAGCTCGTGGAGGCTGGAGGGGGTCGACGGTGGAGATGAACAGTATCCCGTGGAGTCCCGTTTTGTGGTACGCCACACCCCTCCCGATGAACAGGACCCCCGTTTCGACCGTAGCGCTCCAACACAAGTCTGTTTCCTCCGTTTTGCGGTACAACACACCCCTCCCGATCAACATGACCCCCGTTTCAACCGTAGGAGGTCCGTTTCCTCCGTTCTGCGGTACGCCACACCCCTCCCGATCAACAGGACCCCCGTTTCGACCGTAGGAGGTCCGTTTCCTCCGTTTTGCGGTACGCCACACCCCTCCCGGTCAATAGGACCCCCGTTTCGACCGTAGGAGGTCCGTTTCCTCCGTTCTGCGGTACGCCATGCCTCGTTTCCATCGCCTGTTCCGTCCAAGCCCTCCCGATGAACACGACCACGCATTCCGTTGCCTCCCCATGAACACGACGACGACGCTGTTTCTCTGTTCCGACCCAGCCATGTACACGAGCCCTAGCCGTACGTATGCGCGAGTAGGCGTTCGAGACCCCGCCCGTATGTGCACATACGTGGCCGTATTTTCTTTCTTGCACCCTGGCCGCTGTACGTACGTGTACATGCTACGTGTGCGCCTCTACTACGACACGTGCGCGCGTCTACATCGACCAGTATGTACATACACGTTCGCGACCAGAATGACAATGCTACGTACGCTTCGACAAGGTGGGTCCCGACTGTTAGGCACTTCCTTGCCTGCGAAGATGTAGCTGGTGGGTCCCAGCAGTCAGGGGGCGAATCATTTTTTTGCCCGAACGCACTTCCTTGCGTGCGAAGATGTAGCTTGTGGGTCCCAGCAGTCGGGGGGCCGGTGGGTCCCAGCAGTCACGGGGGCGAATCGTTTTGGTTTTCTTTTTTTTGCCCGGACGCACTTCCTTGTGTGCGAAGATGTAGCTGGTGGGTCCCAGCAGTCAGGGGGGCGAATCGTTTTGTTTTTTTTGCCCGGACGCACTTCCTTGCGTGCGAAGGTGTAGCTGGTGGGTCCCAGTAGTCGGGGGGCTGGTGGGTCCCAGCAGTCAGGGGGGCGAATCGTTTTTTTGGACGCACTTCCTTGCGTGTAAAGATGTAGCTCGTAGGTCCCAGCAGTCAGGGGGCGAATCATTTTTTTTGCGAAATACGGTGGCCCGTCCGGTGGGTCCCCGCTGTCAGGTGGAGGAATAATTATTTTGCGCCTAACAAGGAGGCACTTCCTTGCGGCTGCCGTGGACCCAGCTGTCAGGTGGGAGTAGTACGGGGCGGTGAGGCCTCCGCGGCATCACAGCCGGTCACGAGAGGCAGGAGCACGCGACACGACCAACGCTGCTTTGGGCGGCTGGAGCAAGAAGACCAGAGGTTGAAGAAGCACTACGGCCGTTGGATGGACATCGTACGATCACTGCAGCTAGAATCGTTTATATTGACTAAGTTGACAAAGCCCTTGGTACGCGTCAACTTAGTAGGCCCACAACTCGGATTTGGCAGAGAACATATAGTCCATTTTCGATTTGTAAGAATGTACACCCCATTTTTTAATTCTAATGGAATTTACTACAGCCCATTTACAGTTTGTTAAAAGTGCAGCCCAACTTCTAGCTAGGACAACGATTGATAATTTCAAACAACCGCTCAAAACAGAATTCAAAAAAAAATTCCCACATTTTGATGGGATCCGAAATATTTTTATCCAAAATTTCTAGTCAGGTTAATTATAATTTCAAAATAAAGTTGTATTACGTTAAAATCCAACGAAATATTGCGCGCGCAACAAGTATTGAAATTAAAGTTTTCAAATTCCAAAAATAATATATTTTCAAACTAATTACGTGTTTGGTGCATAGTAATTGTCCAATTATTATGATTACATCCCATTTATTATTTCTTAAAGTCCATTTTCTTGTTAAGCCTAATGCATACCTCCTAGGAAAGTTTGCAGCCCAGCGGGGCGGAGAATAACAAGTTGACCCGGATATTGTGTACAACTGTCGGCCCAGTTGCATTGCTGATGTTAAAAAAAGCTATTTTTTATACACACATTTCAAAAAATTTGTATAGATAAGGAACGTTTTTATACACACATTTAACAATTTTTAAATACATGATTAACACTTTCTAAAGCATATTTTTTAGTCAACAGTGGGCCCACAGCGAGTGGAGGTCACAATGCACATATTTTTTAAATACATGATTAACACTTTTTAAAACATATTTTTTAGTCAACAGTGGGCCCACAGCGAGCGGAGGAGGTCACAATACACATATTTTTTAAATACATGATTAACACTTTTGCAAAAACAATTAGCCCACAGCGAGCCAATTAGCTCTAGTCGGCCCACAGTGGGCCGACGGGACCCAATTAGCCCATAGTGGGCCGACAGGGGCCAGTCGGCCAGCTGTAGGCCGACTAGAATCCAATCGGCCGGCTGTGGGCCGACTAGGCCCAGTCGGCCTGCAGCGGGCGGACGGTGCATTATTTTTGAAAAAAATTTACCCAGCGTAATATTTATGAAAATTAATAAAAAAATCAAGGTTGTCAGAATCGTGATTTTGAATCGGATCGGAACTCTGATGATAGGATCGCAAATCGTAGAATCTTCACTATCAGGATCGTAGAAACGTAGATTCTATGAACTAAAATCGTAGAATCAGAGGGGTCATTTTGGATCGTAAAGTCGTAGAATCATAGAACATGATCGTGATTCTGACAACCTTGAAAAAAATGTATTATTTAAAAAAATAGCGAAAAAAGGCCTATGTAGTACAGTACAACCTAACATGGTTACTCAGCCCACATTCAGCGACGCCGGAAAGGCCCAAACAAGTCTTCTGTACAACTTTTTGAAGTCATTGAGCTCAATTAATAACTTAAGAAAAAGGTTAGATTAAAGTGGAACCTAATTAAAAGCTGTCACGAGCAAATAAATAATTCAACGGGTCCCTCTTGTGCGTGTGTGTGTGTGTGTGTGTGTGTGAGAGAGAGAGAGAGAGAGATAGAGAGAGAGATAGAGAGAGAGACCCATCGGCCGATGCTCGTAAATACATCTTTCAGCCATATGCATTGCTGATGCTTAGTAAAAACTTATATCGTTGACACAATCATATAGAACATCATAGCACACTGAACTTGCATACAAAAATTTCACGCAGGCGGCACAATCAGGATGGAAGCAGTGGATCGCTATGGGAAGGGCTATGTTGAAACCAACGAAGTCGTACATAACGGTTCATCGTCTTTATCAATGACGGGGAAATATCTTGAATGTTGTGCAAAGAAAACAGACAGACAACACAATAAGTTCTGCTAGCACATTAAGTTGACGTACAGCCCTTTCTAAACAAAGTTCAGGTACAAAATTAGAACATGTCACAATCAAATGTACTGGCATATCAGTGCTTCACACCCATAGCTTGGATTTAACTAGTGTCTGACAAGATTCAGTTGTTACCTCAAATTAGAGCACATCCAGGCAGCTAGCCTTGCCTCTTCTCCCAAAGAAGCAGTGGCCTCCGCCGCGCGTTGGAGTAGGCCTTGTGCCATCCATCGTTCTGAGCAACACGGGGAAAGTCTGAAGTTGACTCCTGTAATGGACGTCGTCGACGGACCCTGGCACCAGCGGTGGCGGCAGGACTTCGATTGATGGATTGACCACTTCTTCGACAAGCACGGACACTCGATACAGGTACATCCCTAACGTGGCCCGCGGCGGCCTTGGTGGTGACGAATAGTACAACCCCGGTTCCAGCACCGGTATCTCAACACCAATCACCTTCTTTATGGTGGACGGCTTCTTCATCCATGCCATAACCGTCAGAGCCCAGCTGTCTGGAGGAACAAACATACTTACAAGCTCACCTCCAAGGTCGTTGATAAGCTCGTTCATGGACTCGCTGTTCCAAGCACGTCGAGGCATGCCGTGGAAGGAGCTTTGTTAAAAACTCAAGCTCAGAGGGCACCGAGCCCCATCCTGGGTGCCACCGATCAAAGCTCACCAGCGCGCCATCGCAGAACAAATGCCAGGAAGATTCGAACACACGACTGCAGTCGAAAGTTGTCCGGAACCTGACGAAGAAATCAGCCGGTGGCGGACAGACTTCGACGAGCAAGTCACTTATTTGGATGCCTGCGCAATGCCAAGAGCTTTGACAAGGTCATCCGGCGAGACGGGAGGCCGGTCGCCGTTGATGGTTACCATCAGCACTTTGCCGACAAACTGGTCGTCAAGCGCCGCCATGCCACTGTTGAGCGATAGGACGCAGCGACCGAAGGCAGGACGGACCTCAGGATCTCCGGCTCAGAGATCCGCTTTGACCGGCGACATGATAGTGCGCTTGAGTACAGGGAGTACAGGAGGGGGATTTGGGGGAACTGGAGTAGGAATCGAGATTCCAGAGGTGGGGGAGGGGCGGGAGACTTGGGATGAAAAGGTAGCATGAATTTCGAGCACGCGCCAATATGCTCTCGGCGCGCAAGCGCACCAAAACATCGGTGGCGCCCACATGTCGGCCTAAGAGTCCTTATTCTTTATTTTTTGGAGAGCCCGGCCTTTTTTTCCAGGATCTTTTGAGAGCCCGGCCTGGGAGTCATAATTGACCTGTTTGGCATTGCGTTACTACTCGGCCCATATTCAACGACACCTCACTGGCCCAAACAAGTGTACATCATTGAAAAGACAATGAGCTCAAATTATATAACTTGAAAAAAGGAGATATACTCTGAACACTGGCGAATGGTGATGCCCTCATTTAGCCCACCAGTAGTTCAAGACAATAAACAGTTCGAAACAACGATATATACAACATTCAAACACTGACTAGTGACTACTACTGACATAAACAACAAGACATGATAGTTCATAAGAAGTCTTGCTACACCACCAAAATGCACCCATCTGCAGCGCTCACACTCTCGTGATCCAGACGAGAATGACATTCTGAACAGAAGCAACTATTACATAGTAAGAGTGACATAGACGAGGATGACCAAATGACAAGGAATATGCATAACAAAAGAAAGAACTACTGAGGGAGTCCTGGATTAGGGGGCGTCCGGATGGCCGGACTATTCCATCAGCCGGACTCCTGGACTATGAAGATACAAGATTGAAGACTTCGTCCCGTGTTCGGATGGGACTTTCCTTGGCGTGGAAGGCAAGCTTGGCGATGCGGATATTTAGATCTCCTACCATTGTAATCGACTTTGTGTAAACCCTCTCCGATGTCTATATAAACCGGAGGGTTTTAGTCCGTAGGACAACATACAACATACAACATACAACAGACAACAGACAACAATCATACCATAGGCTAGCTTCTAGGGTTTAGCCTCCTCGATCTCGTGGTAGATCTACTCTTGTACTACCCATATCATCAATATTAATCAAGCAGGACGTAGGGTTTTACCTCCATCAAGAGGGACCGAACCTGGGTAAAACATTGTGTCCCTTGTCTCCTGTTACCATCCACCTAGACGCACAGTTCGGGACCCCCTACCCGAGATCTGCCGGTTTTGACACTGACATTGGTGCTTTCATTGAGAGTTCCTCTATGTCGTCACCTTTAGGCCCGATGGCTCCTACGATCATCAACAGCGATGCAGTGCTGGGTGAGACTTTTCTCCCCGGACAGATCTTCGTCTTCGGCGGCTTCGCACTACGGGCCAATTCGCTTGGCCACCTGGAGCAGATCGAAAGCTATGCCCCTGGCCATCAGGTCAGATTTGGAAGTTTAAACTACACGGCTGACATCCGCGGGGACTTGATCCTCGACGGATTCGAGCCACAACCGAGCGCGCCGCACTGTCTCGATGGGCATGATCTAGCTCTGCCGCCGAACAGTGCCCTGGAGCCGCACACGCATCGGTTCTGACCCTTAATTCGGAGCTGGCTACGCCGATCAAAGATGAGCGGTTGGACGCCGCCTCGGGGGCTGTGATCCCAAAGGCGATCGAGCCGAACACCAGCCCCGCACTCTGCAAGGCTCGTGACTCTGAGGGGCCAGACTCCTCTCCGGACTCCGAGCCCTCCGCGCCCCTGCCGATCGAATCTGATTGGGCGCCGATCATGGAGTTCACCGCCACAGATATCTTTCAGCACTCGCCCTCCGGCGACATTCTGAAGTCACTAAAGTCTCTCTCTTTATTAGGAGATCCCTGGCCGGACTACGGTCAGCAAGGATGGGATACAGACGATGAAGAAATTCAAAGCCCACCCGCCACCCACTTTGTAGCCACTGTCGATGATTTAACCAACATGATAGATTTCTACTCTGAAGACATCGACGGTATGGACGCCGATGCAGGAGACGATCAAGAACCAGCACCTATAGGGCACTGGAAAGCCACCTCGTCATATGGCATATACATGGTGGATATCCCAAAAGAAGGAGATGGCAATGGAACGGCGGGGGATGACCCCTCCAAGAAACAACCTAAGCGCCGGCGTCAGCGGCGCCGCCCAAAATCCCGGGAAAGCAAAAATGGTGATTCCGGCACGGGAGATAATAATACTCCGGATAGCGCCGAAGAACACCCCCTCCAGCAAGATTCAGCATAGGAGGATGGAGAAGCCAGCCCTCATGAGAGAGCGGCAGACAGAGAGGTCGAGGATGATAATTATATGCCTCCCTCCGAAGACGAGGCAAGCCTCGACGATGACAAATTCGTCATGCCAGAGGATCCCATCGAACAAGAGCGTTTCAAACGCAGGCTTATGGCCATGGCAAGTAGCCTCAAGAAAAAGCAACAACGGCTTAGAGGTGATCAAGATTTGCTAGCCGACAGATGGACTAAAGTCCTTGCGGCCGAAGAGTATGAACTCGAACACCCCTCCAAGAGCTACCCAAAGCGCAGGCTGCTACCCCGATTAGAGGAGGAAGCACCTTAACCTACATCACCAGCGCATGACATGGCCGACCGGCCACCTCGTGGCCGTGACAGAGAGGCCTCTCGGCCCTCCACTCAAGCCGTCCTCCGGCGCCGCTCAAAACATACTAAGGCACGGGAAAATGCGCCAGACCTGCAAGACATACTGGAGGACAAGGCAAGGCAAACCAGGTCGATCTATGGATCAAGCAGGCGCCCCACGGCATGAGACGGCGATCGTCACTCCGGACATAATAAACCCGGCCGGGCCGAACACAATAGACAAAGCTCGTTTGAGCTGTGTCGTGATATAGCCCAATACAGAGGTGCCGCACACCCACTATGCTTCACAGATGAAGTAATGGATCATAAAATCCCTGAGGGTTTCAAACCCGTGAACATCGAATCATATGATGGCACAACAGATCCTGCGGTATGGATCGAGGATTATCTCCTTCACATCCACATGGCCCGCGGTGATGATCTACACGCCATCAAATACCTCCCACTCAAACTCAAGGGACCAGCCCGGCATTGGCTTAACAGCTTGCCGGCAGAATCAATCGGTTCTTGGGAGGACCTGGAAGCCGCATTCCTTGACAACTTCCAGGGCACTTATGTGCGACCACCAGACGCC
Source organism: Aegilops umbellulata (assembly GCA_032464435.1). Lineage (NCBI taxonomy): Eukaryota > Viridiplantae > Streptophyta > Magnoliopsida > Poales > Poaceae > Aegilops > Aegilops umbellulata. The sequence continues at coordinate 356,067,828 of CP136054.1, read as the reverse complement.
GATGACCTAAGCCACATAATTCAGCAGTCAGAGGAATCGGCCAGGTAATTCTGGACACGGTTCCTAACAAAGAAAAATCAAATCATCGGCTGTCCGGACGCAGAGGCCCTAGCAGCCTTCAAGCACAATATCCGCGACGAGTGGCTTGCCCGACACCTTGGACAGGAAAAGCAGAAATCTATGGTAGCCCTCATGACACTCATGACCCGCTTTTGAGTGGGAGAAGACAACTGGCTAGCTCGCAGCAATAACTTGACCAAGAACCTTGGTAATTCGGACACCAAGGACAAAAGTGGCAGGTCGCGTCAAAACAAGCAAAAGCGCCGCGTTAATAGCGACAGCAACGGGGATACGGCAGTCAATGCCGGATTCAGAGGCTACAAATCCGGTCAGCGGAAAAAGCCATTCAAAAGAAATACTCAGGGCCAGTCCAGTTTGGACCGAATACTCGACCGCTTGTGCCAGATACATGGCACCCCCGAAAAGCCAGCCAATCACACCAACAGGGATTGTTGGGTGTTCAAGCAGGCAGGCAAGTTCAATGCCGAAAATAGAGACAAGGGGCTGCGTAGCGACGACGAGGAGGAGCACAGGCCGCCGAACAACAGTGGACAGAAGGGTTTTCCCCCACAAGTGCGGATGGTGAACATGATATACGCAACTCACATCCCCAAGAGGGAGCGGAAGCGTGCGTTACGGGACGTATACGCGATGGAGCCAGTCGCCCCAAAGTTCAACCCATGGTCCTCCTGCCCGATCACTTTTGATCGAAGGGACCACCCCACTAGCATCCGTCATGGCGGGTTCGCTGCATTGGTTCTAGACCCGATTATATACGGATTTCATCTTACAAGAGTCCTTATGGACGGCGGCAGTAGCGTGAACCTGCTTTACCAGAATACAGTGCGGAAAATGGGCATAGATCCCTCGAGGATTAAGCCCACCAAAATGACTTTTAAAGGCGTCATTCCAGGTGTAGAGGCCAACTGTACAGGCTCAGTCACACTTGAAGTGGTCTTCGGATCTCCGGATAATTTCCGAAGCGAGGAGTTAACCTTCGACATAGTCCCGTTCCGCAGTGGCTATCATGCACTGCTCGGGCGAACCGCATTTGCAAAGTTCAATGCGGTACCGCACTACGCATATCTCAAGCTCAATATGTCAGGCCCTCGAGGAGTAATCACGGTCAATGGAAACACCGAACGCTCCCTCCAAACGGAGGAGCACATGGCGGCCCTCGCAGCGGAAGTACAAAGCAGCCTCTTTAGGCAGTTCTCCAGTCCGGCCGTTAAAAGGCCGAACACTGTCAAGCGCGCCCGGAGTAACCTACAACAAGACCGCCTGGCACGTTTTGAGCAGGCGTAGCAATGCGGCCCCAACCCCAGCCCTCGCGATATAGCGATACCAGTGCTTCGCGTACATAACTACGCTCTTGAAATACTATGGGCACTGGGGGAGGGGCACCATCACGGCACGCCTAAAACACGGCTTAAACCGTACTAGGGGCTGCCGAATTCTTTTCTTTATTTTCTCTTACTTTCAGGACTCCATACTTCGGACTACCTGTTCAGCAATCCAACTGCCGCACAAACGATGCAAGAACCAGGGAAGCAGATAGGCCATGCCGCATTATGGAACTCCCAGGTGGTCTCTATCACGAGCAGTATACCTGTTTTGCATACAATTCCGCGGCCTGCCCCTGGACAGGACATGTTAAATAGTCCAACTTTTTGCTTATCGCACTATTTGTATCGTTCTGCTTTGATCGCAGCCTTTCTATACACAATGCGTAGCTTTTTGTCTATTTTTTGCATTACCTTTATGTATATATATATGTTCATTAATGACATGCTGCACCCGTACACTGTGGTACGACAAATACGCCAGGGGCTTCAGTACTCGTCAATATGGTGTGAGAAGTCCGAACACTTTCACAAGTGCGGCACCCCGAACTTATAGCATTATATGCATCCGCTCCGAATCATGTCTTGGGTCAATAGTTGGGTTTGCCCGGCTCCTATGTTTTGGTGCCTTACGTTCCGCTATATCGGCTAAGGTAGCACTAGGAGAACTACTGCGATTGTGCCCCAGTTGAGCTGGGCTGAGCACCTCAGTAGAGAAAGCTAAAACTGACTTTCATGATGAAGCGAGAGACCGGTCGCTGTTCGAGAGGTTTTTCGAGTCCCTAAAGACTTATGCCGCTTAGGGCGAGGAGCCGGCTTTGTTTGGCCAAGGCGTGGATAGCGCCCCGAACTCGGCCTTCCGAATACTAGGGGCTTCGCCGAAATTTGAAATTATAGAGTTCTATGGCTAAGTGAGAGTGTTCAAGCATTATAGTCCGATTGCCTTGTTCGTTGTGCTGAGCGCCTCCCTCGAAGGACCCAAACATGGGGAAAAGAGCGCTCAGGTTTATCCCGAACACCCCAGTACTAGTGGCATGGGGGCAGAAGCCGACGACTGGCCATCTCTCAATTTTTGATAAACGGCCGCACAGAAAGTAATATTTTAAATTCAAAAAGCATTGCTTAGCGCATATGAACAAGTTTTCAGCGCAGAGGACAATACGAGCGAGTTTATTCAAAAATTACATCCCTGGTACATTCATCCGCCACAAGGCGGGCTCCCTTCAGTACATCGTTATAATAATTCTCGGGCTTGCGATGCTCTTTCCCCGGCGGCGGCCCGTCCTTCACAAGCTTCTCACCGTCCAGCTTACCCTAGTGCACCTTAGCACGGGCAAGGGCCCTACGGGCACCTTCGACGCAGACGGAGCGCTTGATGACCTCGAGCCTTGGACAAGCCTCCACCAGCTGCCGCACCAACCCGAAGTAGGTCCCAGGCAGAGCCTCTCTAGGCCACAGCTGAACTAGGAGGCCCTTCATGGCCTGTTCGACCGCCTTGTGGAGCTCGACCAACTGCTTCAGCTGGTCGCTCAAGGGCACAGGGTGTCCGGCCTCAGCATACTGAGACCAGAACACCTTCTCCGTCGAGCTGCCCTCCTCGGCTCGGTAGAATGCCGCGGCATCGGAAACGCTATGGGGAAGATCTACGAACGCTCCTGGAGAGCTCCAAATTCGGGTAAGTAACAAGTAGTTTACTTTTATATGTCTGCTTTGCATAAAGAATGCCTTACCTGCCGCTATCTTTTTCACCGCATCCAACTCCTGGAGGGCCTTCTAGGATTCGGCCTTGGCAGATTTGGCACTTTCAATAGCCGTCGCAAGCTCGGACGCTCGCGTCCTTGAGTCAAGCTCCAAACTCTCATGTTTTTCATGAGAGCCTGAAGCTCTTGCCGCGCCTCGCCGACCTGCGCCTCAAATTTCTCCCACTCGACGCACTCCGAGGCCGCTCTCTTCTCGGCCTCGGACAGCGCCCGCTTGAGGGTCGCCACCTCAGTTGTGGCCCCTACAATAAGCAGCGTAATCCTGTCATTTTTTGCAATTGCATCTTTTTATATTTTTTTCTATAAGGTATTTCTTACCTTCTTTCTCCTCGAGCTGCCGCTTGGCAAGGCCGAGCTCTTGCTCGGACCGCTCGAGGCCCTGCTTCAGGGTGCCCACCTCCACAGTCAGTGCTGCAGTCGCTAGCAGCGAAGCCTGCATACGCATATTGACTCATTATTTGTTAGACTCCTGCGAGTTTTATTAGATCCTCTATTCGGCTTTTCTTTCCGAACGCCAAACAGAGCATCAGGGGCTACTGTCTATGCGGTAATACTTTTACATATTTTTTACTTACCTCAAAGCCTGTTAGAAGGCTGGCACATGCTTCAGTCAGTCTGCTCTTGGCGGACTGAACCTTCTGGATCACTGTACTCATAACAGTACGGTGCTCCTCGCCGATGGAGGTGCCGTTAAGCACCTCTAGCAGATTGTCCGGCGCCTCCGGTTGGACGGGGCCGCCGGCTCAGTAGGCTTACTCCTCTTGGAAGGAGTTCGCCTACCGCAGTCCGAAACCGTTGAAGATTCCGGCGCGGTGTCCGGCTCAAAGCCGGACTTGGAGCCCTGGGGGGTCTTGTCCCCTTTACTCCTGGAGTCCGGGAAGTCGCCTTGCGGCGCCTCTAGGACCACCTCCTTCTGGCTTGGAACCTGTTGGGACAACACTTCGGCGTCGTCCATAGGGCGGGGGGAGGTAGCCGTCGGAAGTGAATTCACATCCGACGAATCCAGGGAGCCGCTCGGCGACTCGTCAAGCCCGGCCTTGGGCGGACTGCATAATTATATTCGACATAAGGAAAGGTTGTGCCATAAAGGAATGCTATGAGCTATTCTGGTATCCGAATACTTACGATTTCGCCGGGCGCTTGGCCCTGTGCGGCCACTCCTCTTCGCCCTCGTTGGCGTCGGTGGAGTAGTCCGGAGGAAGGGTCTTCCCCTTCTTGGACCCTTCGGCCTCCCCTGTTGGGGCGGCCTTCCTCTTCTTTCCTCCCCCCGCTGGAGGGGGAGAGGTTTCTTCTTCCTCCTCCTCGTCTTCACGGGAGGAGTGCGCCTAGGATGAGTCCGACACCTCCACACGCCGGGCACTCTTTCGAGTCCCTGTGGTCTTCTTCTTGGCCTTCTTCTCCAGCACCACATAAGGTGTCGGAACCAGCAGCTTCGCTAAACGAGCATTGGCTGGGTCTTCGGGCAAAGGGGCTGGACAGTCGATCTGTCCGGACTTCACCTGCCAATCCTGTCAGAGGAAAGGGAGTTTAGATCCCGCATAGAGTCAAACTATGAAAAAATAACATCCTGTAAAAGGTATAAATAGCTTACCTCGCCAGCGTGACGCTGCGTGCTGAATCCGCGGTCCTCGGAAGCGGATGCAGGAGCCTCGGCGCCTTTGAATAGCACCTTCCAAGATTCTTCGTACGTCGTGTCGAAGAGCCTGCTCAGGGTTGGGTGCTGCACCGGGTCGAACTCCCACAGATTAAAATCCCGTTGTTGACATGGGAGGATTCGGCGGACGAGCATAACCTAGACTACATTGACAAGCTTGAGCTGCTTGTTCACCAGGGTTTGGATGCATTTTTGCAGTCCGGTCACCTCTTCTTTGTAGCCCCATGACAGGCCCGTCTCTTTCCAGGACGTGAGCCACGTGGGGGTCCGGACCGGAACTCAGGGGCTGCGATCCATTCCGGATCGCGCGGCTCGGTGATGTAAAACTACCCTGAATGCCACCCCTTCAGGGTCTCCACAAAGGAGCCCTCGAGCCATAGGACGTTGGCCATCTTGCCCGCCATGGCGCCTCCGCACTCCGCCTGGTTGCCTCGCACCACCTTTGGCTTGACGTTGAAGGTCTTGAGCCATAGGCCGAAATGGGGGCGGATGCAGAGGAAAGCCTCGCACACAACGATAAACGGCGATATGTTGTGGATGAAGTTCGGGGCCAAATCATGGAAATCCAGGCCATAGTAGAACATGAGCCCCCGGACAAGTGGGTGGAGAGGAAAACCCAGTCCGCGGAGGAAGTGGGGAAGGAACACAACCCTCTCATGGGGCCTTGGGGTGGGGAGAAGCTGCCCCTTTTCGGGAAGCCGGTGCGTGATGTCGTTAGACAAGTATTCGACCTTCCTCAGTTTTCTTATATGGCCCTCCGTAACGGAGGAGACCATCCACTTGCCTCCCGCTCCGGACATGGCTGGAGAACGTTGAGGTGGGAAGTGCGGGCTTGGGCGCTGGAGCTCGAGTGCGCGGAAGATGGATAGGTAAAGGAGGAAGAAGGCGTAGGTAAAAAGGTGGATCCTTATCCCCTTATATGGGCGGATGCGACTATGTGTCCCCACCAGCCTGGTAGAACTCGCTTATCTCCCAAGCGCCATGATAAATGGCGCAGTTGGGTTACCCACGTCCGTATTGATGAGAATCCCGTAAATGAGGGGACATGATCTCTGCTTCGACAAGACGTGCCAAGGAAACCGCCTCGCAAAATGCGCTAAGGTGGGGGAGTAAAAAACGATTCGAATAAAGGCTTGGTCGTAGTGTGATGTCACACTACGGAATACGTCAGCAGATTAGATTTGTGTAAATATTATTCTCTCTATGGCAATATGTGGAAACTTATTTTGCACAGCCGGACACTATCCTTAGTGTTTAAAATCTTTTATGAAGTACTTGGAGGAGGAACCCGCCTTGCAATGCCGAAGACAATCTGCGCGCCGGACTCGTCGTCATTGAAGCCTGGTTCAGGGGCTACTGAGGGAGTCCTGGATTAGGGGGTGTCCGGATGGCCGGACTATACCATCAGCCGGACTCCTGGACTATGAAGATACAAGATTGAAGACTTCGTCCCGTGTCCGGATGGTACTTTCCTTGGCGTGGAAGGCAAGCTTGGCAATGCGGATATTTAGATCTCCTACCATTGTAACCGACTTTGTGTAACCCTAACCCTCTCCGGTGTCTATATAAACCGGTGGGTTTTTGTCCGTAGGACAACATACAACATACAACATACAACAGACAACAATCATACCATAGGCTAGCTTCTAGGGTTTAGCCTCCTCGATCTCGTGGTAGATCTACCCTTGTACTACCCATATCATCAATATTAATCAAGCAGGACGTAGGGTTTTACCTCCATCAAGAGGGCTCGAACCTGGGTAAAACATTGTGTCCCTTGTCTCCTGTTACCATCCACCTAGACGCACAGTTCGGGACCCCTACCCTAGATCCACCGGTTTTGACACCGACAACTACCCATCCAGAACCATCAGCAAAGACAACAAAGTCATTCGAAGATATGATCCAACACCATCATAATTTGCAGCCCCGCTTCAGCGACCAGTGATCCGGAGACACTAGTACTCCACCCTTTCGATGCAATAGTCCAATTACCTATCAACCTGAAGGCTTGAACCACATCACTGCCTGTCGTAATTGAGACATCCAAGGATCAAAGTTAATCCAGATGCCTTTGTCATTCTCACCTTCTTTTGGCTGCAGGCTGTATCGTTGACAATCAGGGGAGTTTGCTCCCGAACTCATAGGGCTCGCCGTGTAGACACAGTTTTCCATAGCAAACAGAGCCTCTCTGCCATCAAGGTCCTTGCCAACGGTGATCTCCTGGTTAATCGGATAATTGAGTCCGAGAAACAGAGAGTGTGAACCAAGGTTGTTTACCCGCCTCCAACTAAAAAGTCCTAAAGGCCCCAACAAGCTGGTATCCTTCTCATAGACGTAACAGCCACTGTCCGGATACTCACGTATTACACGGTGCTTGTATACAGTGGGGGTTTTTGCAATATAACTTTTCCGGCTCATGTGTCCGAATGATCATTAGTCTTTTGTTGTCGTCTGATCGAGCGAGGAACCAGTTGTGCTTCCCTGTTTTTGGCAAAGGTGGTGTGATTACAAAGGGCAGTAATGTAAGATCAGCATTGTTCAGAGTATGAGTAGGATAATGCAGGAAACAACATTGATATGTCCCTATTGGAACTGGAGGAAAATACAGGGAAATGTATACTGGGTTCGAAAATATAGAAGTACCATGCATGGTTATACTCATGTTATCTTGCAATCGATTCTTCACAGGAAACTACCATGTCATACATGTTATGTAATCATGTTCTGTCCTCACAAACAAATTCTTCAAGGTAACTAAAAGACCATGCATTGTTATATACTCGTGTTCTGTGGGCAAATTTTTTGTGAGGATATTATTCTAGCCATTGATTGCTGAAGGGCGAATATAGGTATGTACACATGGTAAGCATTGTAGGATTTCACTATTTCCAAATATAGAGTTCTCCATATGCACAATTACTTCCCTAATGTATGGTTAGATGAAACAAACAGTGTGGTGCATGTTTTTACATCATGAAAATGAGGAAACTAACATGGCCATTGATACACACTCATATTTAGTAGTAGTATATAGATTACTGTAAAATAAGGATAATATCCATATATTCCTAACCGTTTGATTATTCAGGGTACAAATTGGATGTAATGACATGGTCACAATCGCATGAATTAACTCATTCCAAATATAGCTGATTTACGACGTCTCTAATACATTGCCATAGTTCTACTCAAATTCTGCTCAAACAGAGATATGCCAATCATCACAAAAAGTTCAAACAGTGTCATGGCGTCATCATTAACATGAGAGGAAACAACTTACACGCGCCGTCCCAGCAATACGTGGTGCCATCTGCTTTGTCGATCGCGTAGATGATGCCATTGTGTTCAATAGCATCACAGAAGTGTGTATCAGCTTTGACGATGATCCACTGCGTGCCGAGTTGTCTCCAGCTAAAGAAGGCACCGGCGTAAAGATAGGCGAGTCCGCGGTCGAACAAGGCATTTAGCTTGAAGTCTACGTAATTCACATGTCGTGTGGGCACTTGGCAGATTACAATCTTCTGCAAAACAAGGTCCGTCCAACTGACGTAGTAATCTAGATGACTTGGACCGCGATGGTAATACTCTATATAATCCAACGGAGGAAGGATAATCTCATGGGAGGTCTGGAAGTTCACGAGCACCAACTTTTTACCGTCTTCTCTGAAGGCAGCTATCCAGTGGGAGTTCATGCCGACCCAGTACATACCTGCCAAGAAGTTTCGGGCGATGGTGATCGGATCGATGTTGAGGGAAATGATGTACGGCGACCCACTACATACCTGCAAAGAAGTTTTGGCTAATGGAGATCGGATTGAAGTCGAGGGGCATCATGCACGCCTCCATATCATGGTGAGCGAATCTCGCAAGACCAGATAGCAGCAAGCAGGGTGTCTTGAAAAGCATAGGCCTCGCTTCGACGATGGCCGTGTGCATGTCCCTCGAGCATGCAGCCAGCCGCAGGGCACTCAACATATCCATACACGAACAACAGAGGTCGAGGATGTCACTGGGGAGATTGCTCTAATCGCGGCTCATATGGATGTTGCGCGGTTCGCGTTCGGCCATGGTGGAGTTTGGAAGGGGGCTTGATTTACGGGGGAGAAGGATGTCGGTGCTGGAACGGCTAGCGAGGGAATAGTGGTACTGGGGGAGGCGAGTGAGGCGACGGTACACGGGGGCACAGTGAGATGGAGACGGAGAAGGAGATGGAGATGGAGTGGTGCTATGGGAGCGGAGAGGGAGACGAGACGAGGTGCCAATGTGCTGTACAGCGGCGGTGACAGACTGCACTGTGCACAGGGTGAGGCTGACTTTGGTAACCCGAGCACGCCGCCTGGACTAGTGTCAGGCGCAGGGTGTTGTCACTTCACTGTGAGGACCGGATGAATAGTATTTTGACCATCAAGTGTACCACCGTTGTACTACTACTACTAGTAGTAGTAGGTACATGAGTACTCCAGTATTGTATAGCGTAAATAGGTCTCCCGTGCTAGCATGCCTGTTCACTTCATCGTTCAGGTATCATCCATATTGCGAGCAGAACCAAATTCTCGTGCATGCCCAATCAACGCTCTGTCGCGATGCATGCAGTGGTCGTTCTGGTGCATCAAGGACGGCATGCAGACCGTTCCACACTTGAGAAGAGGAAAAATGGAAAGGTAGAACGCGGCAGCAGAGGAAGAGAACGCTGGCTAACGAGGCTGGGAGGGGATCGAGCAGGAAGTTAATGCTCCACGCCTAAAGGTTTTGGGAAAACCTGATTTTCATGAGGTGACTTATACTCACCTAAACGGAGGGAGTATTCCTTAACCAGAGAATGTTGTGTCTCCCACTCACGCGCTCAAAAAAACTACGACACATTTTTTTATCTGTTTGCATAGGTCCCACCTATCAGGAAGGATGGACACATACACGAACAGGTACGACTCATCAGTCTACCCGCATAGCCTTTTCATTTAGTCTACCTAGCCGTCTAATCAACTGCCTGCACGCCACTTCTCCCATTTACTCCTTCTCCATCGGGAACCAATTCTCCTCGGCTTCTTCACCTCCCCTTCGTCTTCATTTGCATCCAAACCCCACTGCGTTCACATTGTTTTAACCTCTTTAAATAATCATCTACAACTTCAGTTAGACTAGCCATCTAATCCTAATTCTGCAAACCATAGCCCTCCGTTCCAGCGGTTCCAAATGGCGAAAGAGATCGAGATGCGGGTTTTTAGCGTCCAACATGTCCTCGTCGAAGGCTCGATGCGCATAGTTTCCACCGTCACCGTCCACCCAAGGGTTGTTCGACAGTGGATCAACCATGTATTCAACTCCCTCAAAAAGGTAGAGACGAGGGTCATCGGTCTCGACGCGGAGTACACGGAGCGTGCCCCTGGGAAGATCAAGCGCACCGCCATCCTTCAGCTGTGCCTCGAAGATGATGTTTTGGTGTACCACATCATACACTCGCCCTCCATACCAGGTGAGCTTCATGATTTCTTGTCTTGGGAGGATGTATACTTCTGTGGGGCAGCCATCAAAGGGGACAAACAGAAGCTGGAGCCGTACAACCTTGATTTGAAAAGCATTGCTGACCTACAAACCAGAATCAAAATTCCTGTAGAAGTTTGTGATAAACAGACACCATGCCTATTCGACGTAGAAAATTTTGTGCTCGGTACAAATCTTCAGAAGGGTGATGAGACGGTGGCATTAAGGTCGTATGGATGGGAGAATTATCCGTTGACGTACGAGCGGATAAAATATGCTGCCCTCGATGCCTGTGTGAGTTTCAAGATAGCTGCAAGGTCCAAAGAGCTTGTTGTGAAGCCGTCTCCCACAGAGAATGAGAAGAAGAAGAAGAAGAAGAAGAAGGAAGAAGAAGAAGAAGAAGAAGAAGAAGAAGAAGAAGAAGAAGAAGAAGAAGAAGAAGAAGAAGAAGAAGAAGAAGAAGAAGAAGAAGAAGAAGAAGAAGAAGAAGAAGAAGAAGAAGAAGAAGAAGAAGAAGAAGAAGAAGAAGAAGAAGAAGAAGAAGAAGAAGAAGAAGAAGAAGAAAGAAGAAGAAGAAGAAGAAGAAGAAGAAGAAGAAGAAAGAAGAAGAAGAAGAAGAAGAAGAAGAAGAAGAGAAGAGAAGAAGAAGAAGAAGAAGAAGAAGAAGAAGAAGAAGAAGAAGAAGAAGAAGAAGAAGAAGAAGAAGAAGAAGAAGAAGAAGAAGAAGAAGAAGAAGAAGAAGAAGAAGAAGAAGAAGAAGAAGAAGGAAGAAGAAGAAGAAGAAGAAGAAGAAGAAGAAGAAGAAGAAAGAAGAAGAAGAAGAAGAAGAAGAAGAAGAAGAAGAAGAAGAAGAAGAAGAAGAAGAAGAAGAAGAAGAAGAAAAGAAGAAGAAGAAGAAGAAAGAAGAAGAAGAAGAAGAAGAAGAAGAAGAAGAAGAAGAAGAAGAAGAAGAAGAAGAAGAAGAAGGAAGAAGAAGAAGAAGAAGAAGAAGAAGAAAGAAGAAGAAGAAGAAGAAGAAGAAAGAAGAAGAAGAAGAAGAAGAAGAAGAAGAAGAAGAAGAAGAAAGAAGAAGAAGAAGAAGAAGAAGAAGAAGAAGAAGAAGAAGAAGAAGAAGAAGAAGAAGAAGAAGAAGAAGAAGAAGAAGAAGAAGAAGAAGAAGAAGAAGAAGAAGAAGAAGAAGAAGAAGAAGAAGAGGTTGCACCAGCAGGAGGGCATTATGGATGGATGAACTGTTTCCTCTCTTGTAAAAAAATTATTCCCTCTTGGTGTATATTGATATAGATGGACTATTTTGATGGTGTGCATGTCTTTGGAACAGAGTAGTAGCATGGGTCCGCTTGACTGTAAGGAACTATTTATCCGCATATATAACTTTCTCTGCTACTCCTTCCAGTGATCGGTATGCAGTGCATGTGTCGTAGACATGACAGCTTGTCCATGGAAGTTCAACTACGGCAACCATCACGTTTCATCTCGCGATTCCCACGACGCCTCTCCAACCCACGGCACCACGCCCCCCGACGTGCCCCTCACCCCTCTCGGCCGCACCGCCCCTCTGCCTTTGTGTGCATGACATGTGGGCCACCTAAAATGTGGCGAGCATCAAGTTTCTACCACAGCCACCCGCGATTCCCACGACGCCGCTCGAACCCATGAAACCACACGTCCCCCGACCTGCGGCTCACCCCTCTTGGCCCCACTGCCCCTCTGCCTACAGGAGCATTACATGTGGACCAGTCACCTATCGGGTCCACATGTTATTGACTCAAAGGTAGGTGTAGTAAGGCGCTGAAGCTCAGTCCCGACGGCCCTGAGAGGGAAACGCAACTCCTGCGCCAGGGCTTGTGGTGCTCCCGTAGCACGAACTCGTGCCAAACTCGAGATTTGTTTCTTTACTATACATGCACGCAATGATTTAATGGACATTGTAATCTCAACATGTGATGGGGAGCTCTAAATTTGAATTTGAAACTTATAAAACGAAAAGATTCAAAACAAATAAACTAGGAGAGAGGGAGTATATCGTAGGATGTGTCCCATACAAAATAAGTCCCCTGGTTTGTCACCGCAAAGATGCGGTTAGAAAGGAGCACAACGTCTTCCTACTCGTACGGCAACAAATCGGCCGCAGACAGCATGGTCCGCCTTTGAACGCCATGTGCAAGGTTCGTGCTATCTTATTCAATCTCACCGTGGTTCCATCGTACCAATTCATGTGGTGGCCCGTTGCATGGCTGATCCCAATGTTGGACAAAGGTTCTACGGGAATGGTGTCACCGTTGTAAATGTTGTGCAAATTGATGTTGGTACCCTCCCGTACATATGCAAGCCAATCTCCAGTCGTGCCGAGCCTAACCTGTGAAACAGTGGGCAGTGGGCACGAAGTTGATGGAAAAGGTAAGCACAACTTATAAATTGACGGATCGAGTACTAGTTACAGTGATGCATATAATTAAGCAAAGGGATCGCACATGTCGGTATTGACTGGAACGAGAATGCAACAGCACAATAAGAATTAAGGCCACGATGATGTGATCGCAGTGGTGGTTACAGAAGGCAAGAAGAAAGATGGATCCACGAACGTACGACCTCCTCCTCCTCAACTTAGTGCGCCGGGCCATCGACCGACGGCTAAGGAGCGGCGGCTTTTGTGGCGAGGTCGAGGTGCTTCTCAGCAAAGGCATCCAAGGCTTCCAGCCGGTTGAGGAAGGCCAACCTCGTAGCGTCCTCACTGACATTGTAGATACCTATGTACACGATTTGCTCGTACATGTGGATGTGTAGGTCGACGAATTCTTGCAGGGCGAGGCGCCTCGCGGCGAGCGCGACCTCCAGGTGGACATTCTTCATGGCGTCGGCGGGCAGTCGCAGGGCCACCAGTGCTTGAAAGAGGTTCCGGCCATGGAGGCCGATTAGGGTGGCAGTCAATGAGGAGCCCGGGCGCGCGGGCTGGAGGAGTACGGCGATGTCGTCCGCGAGCTTCTTGATGACGGTGAACTTGTTCCTGGTGTCAACGATCATCTGGTCCAACTGAGAGTCGTAGTTGGCATCGACGGCGGCCATCCACCAGCCGGTCTCCAACACCGTCTGGAGACGATCCTCGGTGCCATGCCGCAGGCCGGCGTCGTGGACCATCTGGCGCAACCGCTAGCCGCTCACGCGCATCGCCGCCATGGGACTGGAGTGAGCTCTTTTGCGCTTAGTGTAGGTGCTTAGGCAAATGCTTAGGTGCGTACGATGTGGTAGATGCATTGGAATGGAGGGGCGCCTTTATATGAGGGCAATGAGGGCAAACTGCGTTGCATTCACATCGTGCAGCCTCTTTTTGAAGGAAATATGCCCTAGAGGCAATAATAAAGTTATTATTTATTTCCTTATATCATGATAAAGGTTTATTATTCATGCTAGAATTGTATTAACCGGAAACATAATACATGTGTGAATACATAGACAAACAGAGTGTCACTAGTATGCCTCTACTAGACTAGCTCGTTAATCAAAGATGGTTATGTTTCCTAACCATGAACAAAGAGTTGTTATTTGATTAACGAGGTCACATCATTAGTTGAATGATCTGATTGACATGACCCATTATATTAGCTTAGCACCAGATCGTTTAGTATGTTGCTATTGCTTTATCCATGACTTATACATGTTCCTATGACTATGAGATTATGCAACTCCCGTTTGCCATAGGAACACTTTGGGTACTACCAAACGTCACAACGTAACTGGGTGATTATAAAGGAGTACTACAGGTGTCTCCAATGGTAGATGTTGGGTTGGCGTATTTCGAGATTAGGATTTGTCACTCCGATCGTCAGAGAGGTATCTCTGGGCCCTCTCGGTAATGCACATCACTTAAGCCTTGCAAGCATTGCAACGAATGAGTTAGTTGCGGGATGATGTATTACGGAATGAGTAAAGAGACTTGCCGGTAACGAGATTGAACTAAGTATTGGATACTGACGATCGAATCTCGGACAAGTAACATACCGATGACAAAGGGAACAACGTATGTTGTTATGCGGTCTGACCGATAAAGATCTTCGTAGAGTATGTAGGAGCCAATATGGGCATCCAGGTCCCGCTATTGGTTATTGACCGGAGACGTGTCTCGGTCATGTCTACATTGTTCTCAAACTGTAGGGTCCGCACGCTTAACGTTACGATGACAGTTATTATGAGTTTATGCATTTTGATGTACCGAAGGTTGTTCGGAGTCCCGGATGTGATCACAGACATGACGAGGAGTCTCGAAATGGTCGAGACGTAAAGATTGATATATTGGAAGCCTATGTTTGGACATCGGAAGTGATCCAGGTGAAATCAGGATTTTACCGGAATACCGGGAGGGTTACCGGAACCCCCCGGGAGTCAAATGGGCCATAGTGGGCCTTAGTGGAAAGGAGAAAGGGGCTGCCCTAGGTGGCCGCGCGCCTCCCCCCTTACCCTAGTCCTATTAGGACTAGGAGAGGTGGCCGGCCCCCCCTCTCTCTCTCCCCCTTTGAGGAATCCTATTCCAACTAGGATTGGGGGGGGGGGGGAATCCTACTCCCGGAGGGAGTAGGACTCTCCTGGCGGGCCACCCTTGGCCGGCCAGCCCCTCCCCCTTGGATCCTTTATATATGGAGGCAGGGGGCACCCCAGAGACACACAAGTTGATCTTCGTGATCGTTCCTTAGCCGTGTGCGGTGCCCCCCTCCACCATATTCCACCTCGGTCATATCGTTGCAGTGCTTAGGCGAAGCCCTGCGCCGGTAGTACATCAAGATCGTCACCACGCCGTCGTGCTGACGGAACTCCTCCCCGAAGATTTGCTGGATCGGAGCCCGGGGATCGTCATCGAGCTGAACGTGTGCCAAGAACTCGGAGGTGCCGGAGTAACGGTACTTGGATCGGTCGGATCGGGAAGACGTACGACTACTTCCTCTACGTTGCGTCAACGCTTCCGCTTCGGTCTACGAGGGTACGTAGACAACACTCTCCCCTCTCATTGCTATGCATCACCATGATCTTGCGTGTGCGTAGGAACTTTTTTGAAATTACTACGTTCCCCAACAGTGGCATCCGAGCCTAGGTTTTTATGGTTTGATGTTATTTGCACGAGTAGAACACAAGTAAGTTGTGGACGATACAAGTCATACTGCCTACCAGCATGTCATACTTTGGTTCAGCGGTATTGCTGGACGAGACGATCCGGACCAACCTTACGCGTACGCTTACGCGAGACCGGTTCCCTCGACGTGCTTTGCACATAGATGGCTTGCGGAAGACTGTCTCTCCAACTTTAGTTGAACTGAGTGTGGCTACGCCCGGTCCTTGAGAAGGTTAAAACGGAGTCTATTTGACAAACTATCGTTGTGGTTTTGATGCGTAGGTAAGATGAGTTCTTGCTTAAGCCCGTAGCAGCCACGTAAAACTTGCAACAACAAAGTAGAGGACGTCTAACTTGTTTTTGCAGGGCATGTTGTGATGTGATATGGTCAAGACATGATGCTAAATTTTATTGTATGAGATGATCATGTTTTGTAACCGAGTTATCGGCAACTGGCAGGAGCCATATGGTTGTCGCTTTATTGTATGCAATGCAATCGCGATGTAATGCTTTACTTTATTACTAAGCGGTAGTGATAGTCGTGGAAGCATAAGATTGGCGAGACGACAACGATGCTACGATGGAGATCAAGGTGTCGCGCCGGTGACGATGGTGATCATGACGGTGCTTCGGAGATGGAGATCACAAGCACAAGATGATGATGACCATATCATATCACTTATATTGATTGCATGTGATGTTTATCTTTTTATGCATCTTATCTTGCTTTGATTGACGGTAGCATTATAAGATGATCTCTCACTAAATTATCAAGAAGTGTTCTCCCTGAGTATGCACTGTTGCAAAAGTTCTTCGTGCTGAGACACCACATGATGATCGGGTGAGATAGGCTCTACGTTCAAATACGACGGGTGCAAAATAGTTGCACACGGGGAATACTCAGGTTATACTTGACGAGCTATGCATATAAGATATGACCTCGGAACACAGGGACCGAAAGGTCGAGCGTGAATCATATAGTAGATATGATCAACATAACGATGTTCACCATTGAAAACTACTCCATATCACGTGATGATCGGTTATGGTTTAGTTGATTTGGATCACGTGATCACTTAGAGGATTAGAGGGATGTCTATCTAAGTGGGAGTTCTTAATTAATTTGATGAACTGAACTTAAACTTATCATGAACTTAGTATCTGATAGTATCTTGCTTGTCTATTTTGATTGTAGATAGATGGCTCGTGCTGTTGTTCCGTTAAATTTTAATGCGTTCCTTGAGAAAGCAAAGTTGAAAGATGATGGTAGCAATTACACGGACTGGGTCCGTAACTTGAGGATTATCCTCATTGCTGCACAGAAGAATTACGTCCTGGAAGCACCGCTAGGTGCCAGGCCTGCTGCTAGAGCAACACGAGAAGTTATGAACGTCTGGCAGAGCAAAGCTGATGACTACTCGATAGTTCAGTGTGCCATGCTTTACGGCTTAGAACTGGGACTTCAACGACGTTTTGAACGTCATGGAGCATATGAGATGTTCCAGGAGTTGAAGTTAATATTTCAAGCAAATGCCCAGATTGAGAGATATGAAGTCTCCAATAAGTTCTATAGCTGCAAAATGGAGGAGAACAGTTCTGTCAGTGAGCATATACTCAAAATGTCTGTGTATAATAATCACTTGATTCAATTGGGAGTTACTCTTCCAGATGATTGCGTCATTGACAGAATTCTCCAATCACTGCCACCAAGCTACAAGAGCTTCGTGATGAACTATAATATGCAAGGGATGACCAAGACTATTCCCGAGCTCTTCGCAATGCTAAAAGCTGCGGAGGTAGAAATCAAGAAGGAGCATCAAGTGTTGATGGTTAACAAAACCACTAGTTTCAAGAAAAAGGGCAAAGGGAAGAAAAAGGGGAACTTCAAGAAGAACGGCAAGCGAGTTGCTGCTCAAGAGAAGAAACCCAAGTCTGGACCTAAGCCTGAAACTGAGTGCTTCTACTGCAAGCAGACTGGTCACTGGAAGCGGAACTGCCCCAAGTATTTGGCGGATAAGAAGGATGGCAAGGTGAACAAAGGTATATGTGATATACATGTTATTGATGTGTACCTTACTAATGTTCGCAGTAGCACCTGGGTATTTGATACTGGTTCTGTTGCTAATATTTGCAACTCAAAACAGGGACTACAGAATAAGCGGACACTAGCAAAGGACGAGGTGACGATGCGCGTGGGAAATGGTTCCAAAGTCGATGTGATCGCAGTCGGCACGCTACCTCTACATCTACCTTCGGGATTAGTATTAGACCTAAATAATTATTATTTGGTGCCAGCGTTGAGCATGAACATTATATCTGGATCTTGTTTGATGCGAGACGGTTATTCATTTAAATCAGAGAATAATGGTTGTTCTATTTATATGAGTAATATCTTTTATGGTCATGCACCCTTGAAGAGTGGTCTATTTTTGATGAATCTCGATAGTAGTGATACACATATTCATAATGTTGAAGCCAAAAGATGCAGAGTTGATAATGATAGTGCAACTTATTTGTGGCACTGCCGTTTAGGTCATATCGATATAAAGCGCATGAAGAAACTCCATACTGATGGACTTTTGGAGTCACTTGATTATGAATCACTTGGCACTTGCGAACCGTGCCTCATGGGCAAGATGACTAAAACACCGTCCTCCGGAACTATGGAGAGAGCAACAGATTTGTTGGAAATCATACATACGGATGTATGTGGTCCGATGAATGTTGAGGCTCGTGGCGGATATCGTTATTTTCTCACCTTCACAGATGATTTGAGCAGATATGGGTATATCTACTTAATGAAACACAAGTCTGAAACATTTGAAAAGTTCAAAGAATTTCAGAGTGAAGTTGAAAATCATCGTAACAAGAAAATAAAGTTTCTACGATCAGATCGTGGAGGAGAATATTTGAGTTACGAGTTTGGTGTACATTTGAAAAATTGTGGAATAGTTTCGCAACTCACGCCACCCGGAACACCACAGCGTAATGGTGTGTCCGAACGTCGTAATCGTACTTTACTAGATATGGTGCGATCTATGATGTCTCTTACTGATTTACCGCTATAGTTTTGGGGATACGCTCTAGAGACGGCCGCATTCACGTTAAATAGGGCACCATCTAAATCCGTTGAGACGACGCCTTATGAACTATGGTTTGGCAAGAAACCAAAGTTGTCGTTTCTTAAAGTTTGGGGCTGCAATGCTTATGTGAAAAAGCTTCAACCTGATAAGCTCGAACCCAAATCGGAGAAATGTGTCTTCATTGGATATCCAAAGGAAACTGTTGGATACACCTTCTATCACAGATCCGAAGGCGAGACTTTTGTTGCTAAGTTCAGAAACTTTCTAGAGAAGGAGTTTCTTTCGAAAGAAGTGAGTGGGAGGAAAGTAGAACTTGACGAGGTAATTGTACCTACTCCTTTATTGAGAAGTAGTACATCACAGAAAACTGTTTCTGCGACACCTACACCAATAATTGAGGAAGCTAATGATGATGATCATGAAACTTTAGATCAAGATACTACTGAACCTCGTAGATCAACCAGAGTGAGATCCGCACCAGAGTGGTACGGTAATCCTGTTCTAGAGGTCATGATATTAGATCATGATGAACCTACGAACTATGAAGCAGCGATGGTGAGCCCAGATTCCGCAAAGTGGCTTGAAGCCATGAAATCCGAGATGGGATCCATGTATGAGAACAAAGTATGGACTTTGGTTGACTTGCCTGATGATCGGCAAGCAATTGAGAACAAATGGATCTTTAAGAAGAAGACTGACGCTGATGGTAATGTTACTGTCTACAAAGCTCGACTTGTCGCAAAAGGTTTTCGACAAGTTCAAGGGATTGACTACGATGATACTTTCTCACCCGTAGCGATGCTTAAGTCTGTCCGAATCATGTTAGCAATTGCCGCATTTTATGATTATGAAATTTGGCAGATGGATGTCAAAACTGCATTCCTGAATGGATTTCTGGAAGAAGAGTTGTATATGATGCAACCGGAAGGTTTTGTCGATCCAAAGGGAGCTAACAAAGTGTGCAAGCTCCAGCGATCCATTTATGGACTGGTGCAAGCCTCTCGGAGTTGGAATAAACGCTTTGATAGTGTGATCAAAGCATTTGGTTTTATACAGACTTTCGGTGAAGCCTGTATTTACAAGAAAGTGAGTGGGAGCTCTGTAGCATTTCTAATATTATATGTGGATGACATATTACTGATTGGAAGTGATATAGAATTTCTGGATAGCATAAAGGGATACTTGAATAAAAGTTTTTCAATGAAAGACCTCGGAGAACCTGCTTACATATTAGGCATAAAGATCTATAGAGATAGATCAAGACGCTTAATTGGACTTTCACAAAGCACATACCTTGACAAGATTTTGAAGAAGTTCAAAATGGATCAAGCAAAGAAAGGGTTCTTGCCTGTGTTACAAGGTGTGAGATTGAGTAAGACTCAAAGCCCGACCACTGCAGAAGATAGAGAGAAAATGAAAGATGTTCTCTATGCTTCAGCCATAGGCTCTATCATGTATGCAATGTTGTGTACCAGACCTGATGTGTGCCTTGCTATAAGTTTAGCACGGAGGTACCAAAGTAATCCAGGAGTGGATCACTGGTCAGCGGTCAAGAACATCCTGAAATACCTGAAAAGGACTAAGGATATGTTTCTCATATATGGAGGTGACAAAGAGCTCACCGTAAGAGGTTACGTTGATGCAAGCTTTGACACTGATCCGGACGATTCTAAATCGCAAACCGGATACGTGTTTACATTAAACGGTGGAGCTGTCAGCTGGTGTAGTTCTAAACAAAGCGTCGTAGCGGGATCTACATGTGAAGCGGAGTACATAGCTGCTTCGGAAGCAGCAAACGAAGGAGTCTGGATGAAGGAGTTCATATCCGATCTAGGTGTCATACCTAGTGCATCGGGTCCAATGAAAATCTTTTGTGACAATACTGGTGCAATTGCCTTGGCAAAGGAATCCAGATTTCACAAAAGGACCAAACACATCAAGAGACGCTTCAACTCCATCCGGGATCTAGTCCAGATGGGAGACATAGAGATTTGCAAGATACATACGGATCTGAATGTTGCAGACCCGTTGACTAAACCTCTTCCACGAGCAAAACATGATCAGCACCAAGACTCCATGGGTGTTAGGATCATTACAGTGTAATCTAGATTATTGACTCTAGTGCAAGTGGGAGACTGAAGGAAATATGCCCTAGAGGCAATAATAAAGTTATTATTTATTTCCTTATATCATGATAAAGGTTTATTATTCATGCTAGAATTGTATTAACTGGAAACATAATACATGTGTGAATACATAGACAAACAGAGTGTCACTAGTATGCCTCTACTAGACTAGCTCGTTAAACAAAGATGGTTATGTTTCCTAACCATGAACAAAGAGTTGTTATTTGATTAACGAGGTCACATCATTAGTTGAATGATCTGATTGACATGACCCATTATATTAGCTTAGCACCCGATCGTTTAGTATGTTGCTATTGCTTTATCCATGACTTATACATGTTCCTATGACTATGAGATTATGCAACTCCCGTTTGCCAGAGGAACACTTTGGGTACTACCAAACGTCACAACGTAACTGGGTGATTATAAAGGAGTACTACAGGTGTCTCCAATGGTAGATGTTGGGTTGGCGTATTTCGAGATTAGGATTTGTCACTCCGATCGTCAGAGAGGTATCTCTGGGCCCTCTCGGTAATGCACATCACTTAAGCCTTGCAAGCATTGCAACTAATGAGTTAGTTGCGGGATGATGTATTACGAAACGAGTAAAGAGACTTGCCGGTAACGAGATTGAACTAAGTATTGGATACTGATGATCGAATCTCGGACAAGTAACATACCGATGACAAAGGGAACAACGTATGTTGTTATGCGGTCTGACCGATAAAGATCTTTGTAGAATATGTAGGAGCCAATATGGGCATCCAGGTCCCGCTATTGGTTATTGACCGGAGACGTGTCTCGGTCATGTCTACATTGTTCTCGAACCGTAGGGTCCGCACGCTTAACGTTACGATGACAGTTATTATGAGTTTATGCATTTTGATGTACCGAAGGTTGTTCGGAGTCCCGGATATGATCACAGACATGACGAGGAGTCTCGAAATGGTCGAGACGTAAAGATTGATATATTGGAAGCCTATGTTTGGACATCGGAAGTGATCCAGGTGAAATCAGGATTTTACCGGAATACGGGGAGGGTTACCGGAACCCCCCGGGAGTCAAATGGGCCATAGTGGGCCTTAGTGGAAAGGAGAAAGGGGCTGCCCTAGGTGGCCGCGTGCCTCCCCCCTTCCCCTAGTCCTATTAGGACTAGGAGAGGTGGCCGGCCCCCTCTCTCTCTCCCCCTTTGAGGAATCCTATTCCAACTAGGATTGGGGGGATCCTACTCCCGGAGGGAGTAGGACTCTCCTGGCGCGCCACCCTTGACCGGCCAGCCCCTCCCCCTTGGATCCTTTATATACAGAGGCAGGGGGCACCCCAGAGACACACAAGTTGGTCTTCGTGATCGTTCCTTAGCCGTGTGCGGTGCCCCCCTCCACCATATTCCACCTCGGTCATATCGTTGCAGTGCTTAGGCGAAGCCCTGCGCCGGTAGTACATCAAGATCGTCACCACGCCGTCGTGCTGACGGAACTCCTCCCCGAAGCTTTGCTGGATCGGAGCCTGGGGATCGTCATCGAGCTCAACGTGTGCCAAGAACTCGGAGGTGCCGGAGTAACGGTACTTGGATCGGTCGGATCGGGAAGACGTACGACTACTTCCTCTACGTTGCGTCAATGCTTCCTCTTTGGTCTACGAGGGTACGTAGACAACACTCTCCCCTCTCGTTGCTATGCATCACCATGATCTTGCGTGTGCGTAGGAATTTTTTTGAAATTACTACGTTACCCAACACTTTTCCCGGACCTCCTCCCATTACTTCCCTCATGCATTAATTGAGGAGGATGCATTGACCGTTCAACATATTGGGAACCGCTACTCCCTCCCTCGTCTACATTAAAGCCGTATCAGGAACTGCGCCACCCACTTTCAAATCGAATACTCCCTCCGTCTAGGTGAGTATTAAGTCATCTTACGAAAACCAAATAGTAAACACATAGGCGTGGTGCATTAACTCTCATGTTGTTTCTTAGGCTAGCCATAGTGGGAGTAACTTAGGTAGTAACTTAACACATCCCAAGACAATTTTGCTTATGTGGCAACTATTTAATGAGGAAAGAGGTGCTTGTGGTAACATAATATGTTACTGTAACATAGCGCTTTAGTAGCTTCGACAGAGACGCGAGAAGACGAGGGAGTAGGCTGCTGCAAACGTAGGGTTGTGTGATTTGACAGCGAGTTACTGCTGGACAGGTGGGGCCCAGTGATTTGACTTGCCATTATCATTTTAACTGCGGCGCTACGACTGGCGTGAGTCTCCCAGATTCCTGACCACCTCCATACAGGTGCCTCTCCCAATGCTCCACCATGTACTCCATCCGTTTCTTTTTACTCCGCATATAAGATTTGGTCAAAGTAGAGGTTGGCTCTTGCATGAGAGCCCACTTATCCACTTTTTCCTTGCCTCTCTTGCCTCCACATATGCAAAAATGCCATGTAAAGCGCACTATTGTACTTACTTTTACTTGCTCCTACAGGTGCTTAAGCTTGCCACATAGGCATAAAGTCTGATGTGGCAAGTTATTCAAGAAGAGAGAGACTAGTTTGGTGACCCAAGGAAGAAATGGTGCTGAGCGCGTGTACCTAGGTGAAAAGACAATTTTGAGTCTATAGCTAATTAAATGAAGCAAACTTAGCAACACCATTTCATTGGAAGAGGTCACTCCTTGGAAAATGCAATAAATACTAGTACTCCCTGTGTTCCATAATATAAGAACGTTTTTGGCACTACACTAGTGTCAAAAACGTTCTTATATTATGGGATGGAGGGAGTACGAAGAAAGAGATAGAGAGGAGTAAAAAAATACACTTATAGCCAACCTTGTTGTAGTATGAGTGACTAAGTGATGACTATGTATAACATGCCAAACATCAGATAGCCTAACGCACCGTGTTAAATCTCCAAGGGCGCGACCGCACGAGCGACGCGACGGTCGTGGTAGGTGCGACCACGATACGGGCTGCTGGCAGCCCTTGGATCTGAGATCAAACGGTCGCATGCTAAGTTGCTGAAAATTTGTAGAATAACCCTCCAGGATAGGATATTCACCCATAGGTCTAGAATCACGCCATGCAACCGTTCGATCTCAGATCCAAGGGCTCTCGGAAGCCCGTATCATGGGAGAATGGAAAGCCACTACCCTGCCGTTCGCACGCTGGCAGTTTGCTCCTACTCGTCCCCACACGTCCTTCAATACTACGACGATTCGCTCCTAGTCGTCCCGTCCATTCACATTACGACAGTTCCACTAATCCTAACCCTCCTCCCAAATCCATGGCGTCCCAAATCTCCAGGATCGGCGGTGAGTACAAGGTTAGAACCATCACCGGCGATGAGTTCGACGTCATCTACACCCGTTCTTCCGCGACGGTGAAAGGATGCCTTTCTCGCTTCAGACGCATGTTCGAAAACTCAGATGATGAGTGGGTCGCTGGGCTAGATGTTGAGTACACCATAGTCCTGGGACGAGAGAAGGATCTAAAGGACGAAGAGAGGAAGAAGCCCGCCGTGATCCAGGTTTGCGTGCATGACTTATGCTTGGTCTACCACATATGCCATGCCGACGTTGAGTGCCAGGATTTTAAGGACTTCCTCGGGAGCAACCTAGTCAAATTCGTTACTGTAGACTTTGGTAACGTCAAATAAGTCCTGCGTCGGGTAGGCCTTGTTGTAGGCAACACCTTCGACCTCCAGAAGAATCGGCTGGTGTCCTCTCTTCAGCCTTCAATGCTGACCCTGGCAGGAGCCATGGTTCATCCTTCGTACGGTAAACTGGAGAAACCTCCATACACGTTTCATCGTCATGCATGGCAGCGGAATGTACTAGATATAGACCACATCCACTACGCTGCAATGCATGGCTACCTTTGCTTCAATATCTACAAGGGTGGGATGAAGAGCAACAGCCAAGTGTGCGGTTCAAGCAAAGAAGTATCGGCCAAGAGGAAGAGGGACAAGGACGAAGTCGAGGACATGGACGAGGACTCCGAGTAAGGTGGTAGTGTTGTTCCTCATGGTGGTTCTAATGCAGTGTCTACCGGAATAGTTGCAAAGTTTAATTTCAGGTGTGCTTAATTTAATTTGAGGGGTGTGTTGTGCTGAGCCCCCAGCAGAACTATGTTATGTTTCTTCTTGTTACTTTAACTCTTCAGTACATACATACAAGTATTTCTTACATTTCATATTTTAGTTGTTACAGTACTACCACTCGTTTCTTCACATTATATACGTACAATATATATGGCCAACATCATATAGCCAGCAATTTAGTTGTCAAAGAATTTTAGGGTGCTTAGTTTTGTCAAAGAATTCCAGGGTGCTTAGTTTTATTTGAGGGGTGGGTTGTGCACTTGTGCTGGACACCATTATTGTGAAAAGCCTTTTTAATAGTACTATATGCATAATTTGGCGACGAGCGCTCTCTATATGTACTACTGCTGTACAAAAGTGGAGTATATACATTTTTTAAAAGGCTAGAGGGCGTGGCAGTCTAGCTCGGTCGGTTTCACGAGAGGCGAGGGCCTTTGTGATTTGACGGCTCATTACTGCTGTCAAATCGAATAGTACTGTGCCGCCCGCTGCACGCCCGGCGCCTCCATTAAACCCCTCCGTTAAACCCGCATGCAAACTGAGAATCCTACTCCGGCCACACGTCCGTTCATGAGCGGGCTGGAATTAAACACAACACCGGCCTAGCTCCTCCCGTCCGCCCTTAGTTTAAACGAGGCCAGACGCCGGCCAAGCTCCTACCATCCATCCTCTATTTACACGTGGCCAGACAGACAGCGGGCAAGAATCGCACCCCTCCGCCGCTCCCCCATCTCCTCCTTCACCATTTTCTCCACTCCTCCGATGGCTTCCGATGAGCCATTCTCCGGCATATTACCCGGCTGGGTGGCCCGCCGAGCCCTCCGGATACGGGCGAGGCCGCTCGGTGCTTCACCAACCTCGCTTGGCCCGACAGAGCCAGTTACCGCCCCAAGCAGGCGCGTGGTTCAGCAACTCGCCGCTCCAGTTCAGCTCGATGAGGAGTGGCGAGTTTCTCCACGCCGGCACGGCGGCGAGCACGCCGGTACGGGCGCCGTTGCTGCCGCGTCGTACCGCACCACCAATGTCTGCGGTGGCCGCGCCTACTGTGTCTGTGGGCGCGCCTCCCGTGCCTCCGGCAGCGCCATGAAGGCAGAGACAGAAGCTGGGTGCGTGGAGAGCGACGAGTCGGTAGCCAGCTTCTCCGTGTCCGCCGCCATCATCGAGGAGAAGTAGAACACGGGAGGCCGC
Organism: Aegilops umbellulata; assembly: GCA_032464435.1. Taxonomy (NCBI): domain Eukaryota; kingdom Viridiplantae; phylum Streptophyta; class Magnoliopsida; order Poales; family Poaceae; genus Aegilops; species Aegilops umbellulata. Next base: position 356,041,939 of record CP136054.1, on the reverse strand, counting down.
CACCACTTGGGACCCATGAAGGCCACCGCCGAGGCGACGAACGCGGATTCAGGTGGTTTCTTTGCTGCTTCGTCTCTTCCAAGGACCTTCGTCGACCCCGCAAGTGTCTGACGGACATGAGGAAGACAAAGGGATCCGCGGGCGGCCATTTAGATTATGTTCTAAGAATGGATATATTGTATGTATCTATAACTAAAATAAGTCTAGATACATCCATTTCTAGGATAAGTATTTCTGGACGGAGGGAGTATCAATTATACAAGAGAGCCGGATTGGCACCTCTTAGTTCATGTAAATGTAATGAAATCCATGATGTTTATATGAAGATCTGCCTTTTTTTGTCAGGACCCCGATCCTAAGTCACACCGATCTAGCATGTAACACATCATATCACTTTGCGGCCTCACGCGCGGTATTCCCGCAGGTGCCACCTTACCTGGCCCGGGACCGTTTGCGCCTTTTGGCTCACGTATATGATAGTGTCGCTAGCATCCATATGACAAAGAACCCGGGCCGACATGGCTAGTCGTGAACCCAAGGCGGCACTAACCCATGAGGACAGGCATACATGAATCACATCGAGCATGTCGGTCAACAACGTATAAATCCGGGCTGTAGCACTGGGCTAACAGGACTCCGGTACCCCGGGCTGTAGCAGGCTAGGCAGGACTCCGGATAACACCGCGTGACATTTCCCCGAAGGGACAGACACAGGAACGACGTGAATCACATGCCGGCCAGTCAAGTGCTCCGAGCAGTAGTGCTAGGCTAGCAGGACTCCGGTGAACCGGGCTGTAGCGGACTACTATCGCTCAGAAGCACTAGACTACATTTCCCCATATGATAGGCTGCCAAGGATAAACAACTAGATAGTCGGATCCCACACATACCAAGCATTTCAATCATACACACAATATGCTCGATATGTGTAAATACAACATGGCATCACAACATAACTCTACGACTCAAGTATTTATTCATTAGGCTCCGAGGAGCGAGATATTAAAAACATGGGTCTCATGACCCAACAATCAAAGCATACAAGTCAAAGCACATGCGGAAGATTAACACGTCTGAGTACAGACATCTACAAATGAAAAAGGCTGAGAAGCCTGGCTATCTACCAGATCCTGCCGAGGGCACAAGATCGTAGCTGAGGTAACAAGCTAAACGTCGAAGTCCACGCGGGACTACTAGCGAGACTGACGTCTCTCTGCAAAAACATAGAATAGGCAAACGTGAGTACAAATGTACCCAGCAAGACTTACATCAGAACTAACTACATATGCATCGGTATCAACAAAAGGGGTAGTGGAGTTTAACTGCAGCAAGCCAGCTTTGACTCGGTGGCTATCCTGAAGTACGACTGCAAGTAACTCTTTTGAGGTGGCGCACACGAGTCCACATATTCACCATATCAATACACCACTATGGATCCGCTTCCGTCTCCCTACGAGAACGCCATCCATAGCACTCACGCTTATCTTGCGAGTTTTAGAGTATCCACTTTCACTTGTCTATGAACTGTTATAGGCAACCCAGAAGTTCATTACCGCGGACACAACTATTCGAATAGATCATTTATAACCCTGCAGGGGTGTACTTCTTCACACATGTTTCCACCACTTAGCGTCTGCACACGACATGTGCTCGGCAGACTTCAAGCGAAAGCCGACGTGGGTGTAGACCACGACCTAACTAACCACACAAGTCTCTAGTCCAGGTTTATCGCCTATTCGGGTTCCATCCATGAGGAGATCCGGCCGGAGTTTCGCTCACAGCCCCAAACGATGTGTGCAGGGTTCCCGGGACACCAAACGGGCACCCGGTACACCGTGCCACGTGCCTACCGCAACACAGCCCACCCCTATGGTCAGTGCTGCATGCGGCCCCCAGCATGCTACAAACACCAAAAACTACTTGCAACTCCTGGACAGAGGACGAGAGGGGTCAGTAAGTCGAGCGGGGTCATATTTCAGGGCCCAACGTGTGGTAGTAGCTGTTTCATGGATCAAAAACACAGAACTCAGTTCCTGAGGACGGTTTCAATGAGATAACCCACCATGTACTCCTACATGGCCTCTCACCGCTACCTTTGTCAAATCATGTTCACACACTTAGCTCACACACAGTAGGACATGTTCATCACCATTCCAATTCATTCCCGATGAATCAGACCCGACTCAACTCTAAGGAGTAGCAGGCACGACAAACAAGCATGAATGAGTAGGCACATCAAGGATCAAACAACTCCTACTCATTCTAGTGGGTTTCATCTATTTACTGTGGCAATGACAGGTCATGCAGAGGATAAGGGGTTCAACTACCGCAGCATGTAACAGTTGAATCGATGTTGTCCTAATGCAGTAAAAGAGAGCAGGAGCGAGAGAGTGGGATTGCATCGAAATGAACAAGGGGGTTTTGCTTGCCTGGCACTTCTGAAGATATTATAGCTCTTCATCGGTGTCATCGATCTCATCGTCGAAACCATGTCTATCGAGAGGGGACAAATACCGGCAACATAGAGAAAGAACACAATCAATGCAATGCACAATATGATGCATGATCATGACATGGTAAAATGAGTGTGTTGGGCTAATGCAACTACAACCAGAAGGTTTTGAGCTTATTTGAGTCAAGGATTCAAATACAAACCTAAACTATGAACTCATGTAAGTGCATTATCATGTTTCACCTAAACAGCAAGGGTAGGTTGCTCTAACATGCATGAAACTAGTACAGATGGATAGATTGGATTTTTCTGATCATTCTTCATATATAAATTATTTCATTTGGAGCTACGGTTGAATTTCTATGTTTTTTTGAAGTTAGCATTATTTTCTGAAATTTCCTGAATAAGAATAAATCCAGAAAATAATTAACTGCATCAGCACTGCGTCACTGTGACGTCAGCGGTCAACGTGTCAGCCCAGGTCAAACTGACCAGTGGGTCCAGTCAACAGCCACGTCAGCGAAGTCAATGCTGACGGGTGGGTCGAGTTGAATTAAATTAGTTCTAACTATTTTCCTTAGCTGGTTAATTAAACCGGTGGGGCCCGTCCGTCAGTTTCACTAGGGGTTAATTAGCGTGACTGTTAGCGGATAAAGACGTCGCCACGTCAGCTCGTCGGAGGCTAACTGGCGACGACCATGGCCGACGGTGAAGGTGCACCGTGCGCTCGCTACAGAGCACCATTCGATGTGCGGTTTGCTCCTATCGGTTCACGGGAGTGAGGCGCATCCAAAGCAACAAGCGGCAGCAGCTGGGGTGGCCGGAGCTGACGGTGGCGAGCTCTTTTGCGGCTGTCGGAGTTCGGGCATGTGTGGCCGCGTGGTTCTAGTGCACGAGGAATCTATCTAGAGGCTGCGTTGGACTCGACGTTCCTCCAGGAGCACGCCAGAGGCACAAGTTCGAGTGGAGGCGCACGGTGGCTGCGGGAGCAACGACCATGGCGGACGGCGGCGCTCGGGTACGGCGGCTGGCACGGCTAGAAGATAGGAACGAGCTCGAGGAGGAGGGGGAAAGGCGGCGGAGCTCACATCGAGTGCAGGGGACGCCGAAGCGGGCTCGAGGGGCGGTCTGGTGCGGGCGAAACGAAGAAGCCGATCTCCGGCGTCCGGAGGAAGAAGACGATGGCGAGGGCGTCACTGCAGGGCTCCCGGTGTCGTTTGGCGCGGTGAGGGGGAAGAGTAGGTCGAGGCAGAGCTTTGGGAGGCGTCGGGGAGGTCAGGCGGTGGCTGTGGCCGCGGCGAACGGCGTGGGTGGCGACGGCAGCGCTCGACTGTGGGAAGGAGAGTAAGACAGAGGAGGGGGAAAGCACAGTGGAGAGTGAGAGGGTTCCAGGGGGCGCGTGGCGCAGCGAGAGACATTCAGGGGAAGGAGGAGGCAGCCTGGCAGGGAGGAGGTGGCCGGCGTGTGGCTGCGCGCGCCGGGCACGCGCCCCTGCCTACTGGCGCGAGGAGCAAGGCGACAGAGGCTGCGGTGGTGGGCTAGGCCGGCCACTTGGGCTGCCAGGTAAGCCCAGGTGAGGTTCCTTCTCTCTCTCTTTTCTGTTTCAGTTTTCTATTTTCTTTTCAGCAATTTGTTTGGTTTTAGTTTTAACACCAAACCATTTTATAAAATCCATAAAGTAATTATGTGGCTAGAACTAAAGTATACAAATCCACATAAAATGTTCCAGAATTATTGGACATATATTAATTATATATAAAAAATATATCCAATGCAATTAGCTATTGAATTAATTCAAAGGCCCAAGATAAATATTTAAAGCCTCCAAAAATATTGGTTTGAATTTTATTCTTGCCAATATTTTTCAAGGTTTAACAGCAACATTTCCCTGGGCTTCTTTGAGAAGATTTTAATATTGATCATTTTTAAAAGTTTTCTGAGGCTTTGAAAATTCTTCAATTCAAATTTCATTTGAATTTAGACATGATGACATGAAGATCAAGCAAAGACAACAGAGCTACTCTAGGGCTGTGACAACTCACCCTTACTAAACAAGAATCTCGTCCCGAGATTCAAGGTGTGAGGTAAGAAGACAGAGGGACACAAACTAACACATTCTTCATGATCCAGATGTCTTTCTCGAGGATGTTGATTCATTGCATCACCTTGATCTCGACGTCTAGCTTTGAGAACTACATCCAAGATGACAACAAGAAGAAAGGGAGGATTTTCAGAAGAATCGATCTTCTTGAGGTTCGAGAAATTTAGGATCATCTTAGTGATCGCAAGATCAACTCACGGAATGAGACATAGAAACATCTCTGGAGCTGAGAGGCAAGACATGCATCAGGAGCGACAGAAGAAACAATTTGACGAGGGTTTCAAAGTAGCGAGGGAATTTTCCATGATTACGAAACGGGGCACCTCAGGGAAGGTGACTCGAAGAACTATTCCCCTAAGTGGCAAAAAAGAATTACTTTTGATACAAGATCATTGAAATTCTTTTTACCAGCCTAAGGCAATCACAAACGATCGTGTGAACGAATTCGAGGGAATGGCATACCCATACCAGAATGGATGATGTGGACTACCTTGTTGAAGACAATGCAATGGATGACTCTTGCTTATCTCCGGAAATGGATGGGACCATTTCAAGTCCACTTTTGAAGATGATATTGGACAACAACTATCGAGAAGGGCAACCCATGGGGGATTGGCACAATGGCGGTGCAAGCTAGGAACAAAATGCTACTGTTGGGAATGTTCCAACCATCATATCTGCCTGAGATTCAGATCCGATTGGAAACAGGATATTTCAGACAGCATGTCTGAAAAAGAAAGTTTGCAACACAATTCGACGAGATGGCGTTGCGAGACTCTCGGGAGATGAACTACGATAGCAAGCTCCAAAACATGAGCTGGTTCTGCTACATACATGTGAACATGTTGTCCAAGACAAGAATGACCACATAGTAGTCTTATAATAAAACACTACCGAGTTCTGGTTGGGAACCATCATCAAGGATAACGGAATCTTGTATGAATCCGTCTGGTACCTTCAGGACTAGCACTTAGAACTTATTATCCTTGAACAAGTCAATCAGTGGCTTGGTGTGCCAGGAAAGACCGATGGGATGGAGGTAGCTAATCTCTCAAGCCATAGTATACTTCGCACGTGCATGACTGACTTGGGATGATTCCAGAGGAAACAAAACAATCTTTCTCGAACTCACGGCGGCAACTTGCACCAAATGCACATGAATTCGAGGAAGTCGCTTCTTCCATCCAAGCATAAGCTTCATGAACGGAACACGAAGGCATTGCTTACAAAGTTTTCAACACTAGGTTGATGTTCAACATGAATCATGGGGGGAGACAAAATGCTGCTGATGGGCTCAACAACAACTCATCGGAATTTCCATATAACTGGACTTCCACCATCATGTGAACTAGGTGATAGCATTGGTCAGACCAAAAGATGTAATGATGTATGCTCGAGGGATCAGCCACGAGTAAGACAACATTATGAACATCGTTGGCTCTGGTTTGACTTGACGATAGCCCATACTCAAGTCAAAATTTTAACAAGACAATAGACCCAACAACTGATCACGAGGACCAATCGATGGAGATATCATGTTTCTTCAACACACACACACACACACACACAAAGATATCCCCTAACATGAACTAAGTCAGACAAGCTTTTATCTTCCAACTCTCCAAGTTGTTGTTTAGCTTAACCAACTAGCTCAGGGGTATCCACCACAGGTTCTTGGAGAAGGGGTGGTTTATAAGAAACCAACGTGATCACGAGCTCAACATAGCGGTCAGGTGACAACCAGGTAATACTTCCAAGAAGATCTTCGGAGAATCTCGAACCACCGATATGTCACTAAGCACGAGAACAATCTTGCTTTTTAGGGCAAGACGATATGATCGGAAGAGTGAGGGATCGACACAATCCCAACTCATGGATCGAAGAGTGCACCAGAAATAAGGACTAGGTAGCACGATCAATCTTAGGATGATGATTTAGTAACCAACACGCTAAGAATGAGAACATTGCCCATTTACTACCAAACAACATAGTTGCTAGGAGTATAGATTTCACACATCATGGTTCACTCGTCGACATTCCGGTTGCAACAACACGGAACCGAGGAATGAACGATGATGGCGAGAGTATCACTGTATCAAGAGTTCATAAGAGATGGTGCAATTCCTATAACATTCTTGACATAAATAGGGTAATACTCCAAGGTAGAACAGACTAGGAGCTAGATTAGCATTCTTAATCTGCGGAATACAATTGTTTTGACCCAATCCCAGATATGGATGAGGTGCTGGAGTTTGTTTCCCCTAGTCATTCCGAAATAGAATGGCTTGACGGACCACAAGAATAATAGGCATCGATGAACGAATGCACACATACCCCTGACTATCAATTGATAGACAAAGGTCAGAAAACAACTAAAGAGGGACAACTCAAGGAACATATAACTTTCTGAGTTGTGGATGCATAGATTAGCATGTCGAACGAGTTCAACATATTTCTTCCGGATAACCCATGCAGAAAGGAAGAACTGGCAGAATCACAATATGAATGAAGAACTCATCAAGAGCACTCTGGTTGTGATCTTTTGGTTCAAAGAACTTCTGCCATAAGCGGTTCGTAGTATTTGGAAGAAGGAACTACCACGGACCTCGAGGACTAATGCAAATGTTACTAATATCCTAAAGGAACTAGCAAACACTATCGACATGAGGTAGGTAGGGTGAATCTCGGGTTCAAAACCCAGGAGTAGAATGCCTACTACTAAATGGCATCACGAGATGCTTTCGAGAATGGTGGCCAGAATCATCACACCGGGAACACATAGCATTACTAGATTACTAGATGACTCCCCAAGACACCTAGGGTCATAATAATAGCTCCAACATATATGTCAAGGCAACGGAGTACCTCAACACACCGATTAGTGTGGTTAAACTGGCCCGAAGAAACATTGGGAACGAAAAGAAGGGATTTGCAAATGCATCAGACTATTTAGACACCTGGGATGACTCGGACAACATAACGGCTGTAAATGCTCAAAATGATTTGAGACATCCTGCAAAATGGTGGCATAACCATTCAACATCACAATATCAATGTTCTGAGATCAACTGAGAACACATGGAAGTAGTAGAAACTGAACAGAGGCTTGAACTCAACAATCCTAGGCAACTATGGTTTAGTAACACGTCATCCTGAGAGATAGAAGAGAAGCCTAGTTCTTAACCCCCGTAGAAAAGAAGAGGTTGACTCAGAGCAGAAGGGCATAAGGTAAAGGAGTAAAAAGAGCCTTACGTTCCATCCCACAATCAATTCCCTTATATAACTAAGGCATTTCTAGACTCAACTTCGACCAGTTTGGCTTGGTAATCCTACAGGAAGTCAGGCTCTGATACCAACGCTGTCAGGACCCCGATCCTAAGTCACACCGATCTAGCATGTAACACATCATATCACTTTGCGGCCTCACGCACGGTATTCCCACGGGTGCCACCTTACCTGGCACGGGACTGTTTGCGCCTTTTGGCTCACGTATATGATAGTGTCGCTAGCATCCATATGACAAAGAACCCGGGCCGACATGACTAGTCGTGAACCCAAGGCGGCACTAACCCATGAGGACAGGCATACATGAATCACATCGAGCATGTCGGTCAACAACGTATAAATCCGGGCTGTAGCACTGGGCTAACAGGATTCCGGTACCCCGGGGTGTAGCAGGCTAGGCAGGACTCCGGATAACACCGCGTGACATTTCCCCGAAGGGACAGACACAGGAACGACGTGAATCACATGCCGGCCAGTCAAGTGCTCCGAGCAGTAGTGCTGGGCTAGCAGGACTCCGGTGAACCGGGCTGTAGCGGACTACTATCGCTCAGAAGCACTAGACTACATTTCCCCATATGATAGGCTGCCAAGGATAAACAACTAGATAGTCGGATCCCACACATACCAAGCATTTCAATCATACACACAATATGCTCGATATGTGTAAATACAACATGGCATCACAACATAACTCTACGACTCAAGTATTTATTCATTAGGCTCCGAGGAGCGAGATATTACAAACATGGGTCTCATGACCCAACAATCAGAGCATACAAGTCAAAGCACATGCGGAAGCTTAACACGTCTGAGTACAGACATCTACAAATGAAAAAGGGTGAGAAGCCTGACTATCTACCAGATCCTGCCGAGGGCACAAGATCATAGCTGAGGTAACAAGCTAAATGTCGAAGTCCACGCGGGACTACTAGCGAGACTGACGTCTCTCTGCAAAAACATAGAATGTGCAAACGTGAGTACAAATGTACCCAACAAGACTTACATCAGAACTAACTACATATGCATCGGTATCAACAAAAGGGCTAGTGGAGTTTAACTGCAGCAAGCCAGCTTTGACTCGGTGGCTATCCTGAACTACGACTGCAAGTAACTCTTTTGAGGTGGCGCACACGAGTCCACATATTCAACCTATCAATACACCACTATGGATCCGCTTCCGTCTCCCTACGAGAATGCCATCCATAGCACTCACGCTTATCTTGCGAGTTTTAGAGTGTCCACTTTCACTTGTCTATGAACTGTTATAGGCAACCCAGAAGTCCATTACCACGGACACGGCTATTCGAATAGATCATTTATAACCCTGCAGGGGTGTACTTCTTCACACATGTTTCCACCACTTAGCGTCTGCACACGACATGTGCTCGGCAGACTTCAAGCGAAAGCCGACGTGGGTGTAGACCACGACCTAACTAACTACACAAGTCTCTAGTCCAGGTTTATCGCCTATTCGGCTTCCATCCATGAGGAGATCCGACCGGAGTTTCGCTCACAGCCCCAAACGATGTGTGCAGGGTTCCCGGGACACCAAACGGGCGCCCGGTACACCGTGCCACGTGCCTACCGCAACACAGCCCACCCCTATGGTCAGCGCTGCATGCGGCCCCCAGCATACTACAAACACCAGAAACTACTTGCAACTCCTGGACAGAGGACGAGTGGGGTCAGTAAGTCGAGCGGGGTCATATTTCAGGGCCCAACGTGTGGTAGTAGCTGTTTCATGGATCACAAACACAGAACTCAGTTCCTGAGGACGGTTTCAATGAGACAACCCACCATGTACTCCTACATGGCCTCTCACCGCTACCTTTATCAAATCGTGTTCACACACTTAGCTCACACACAGTAGGACATGTTCATCACCATTCCAATTCATTCCCGATGAATCAGACCCGATTCAACTCTAAGCAGTAGTAGGCACGACAAACAAGCATGAATGAGTAGGCACATCAAGGATCAAACAACTCCTACTCATGCTAGTGGGTTTCATCTATTTACTGTGGCAATGACAGATCATGCAGAGGATAAGGGGTTCAACTACCGCAGCATGTAACAGTTGAATCGATGTTGTCCTAATGCAGTAAAAGAGAGCAGGAGCGAGAGAGTGCGATTGTATCAAAATGAACAAGGGGTTTTTGCTTGCCTGGCACTTCTGAAGATATTATAGCTCTTCATCGGTGCCATCGATCTCATCGTCGAAACCATGTCTATCGAGAGGGGACAAATACTGGCAACATAGAGAAAGAACACAATCAATGCAATGCACAATATGATGCGTGATCATGACATGGTAAAATGAGTTTGTTGGGATAATGCAACTACAACCAGAAGGTTTTGAGCTTATTTGAATCAAGGATTCAAATACAAACCTAAACTATGAACTCATGTAAGTGCATTATCATGTTTCACATAAACAGCAAGGTTAGGTTGCTCTAACATGCATGAAACTAGTACAGATGGATAGATTGGATTTTTCTGATCATTTTTCATATATAAATTATTTCATTTGGAGCTACGGTTGAATTTCTATGATTTTTTGAAGTTAGCATTATTTTCTGAAATTTCCTAAATAAGAATAAATCCAGAAAATAATTAACTGCATCAGCACTGCGTCACTGTGACGTCAGCGGTCAACGTGTCAGCCCAGGTCAAACTGACTAGTGGGTCCAGTCAACAGCCACGTCAGCGAAGTCAATGCTGACGGGTGGGTCCAGTTGAATTAAATTAGTTCTAACTATTTTCCTTAGCTGGTTAATTAAACCGGTGGGGGCCGTCTGTCAGTTTCACTAGGGGTTAATTAGCGTGACTATTAGCCGATAAAGACGTCGCCACGTTAGCTCGCCGGAGGCTACCAGGCGACGACCATGGCCGACGGTGGAGGTGCACCGTGCGCTCGCTACGGAGCACCATTCGATGCGCGGTTTGCTCCTATCGGTTCACGGGAGTGAGGCGCATCCAAAGCAACAAGCGGCAGCAGCTGGGGTGGCCGGAGCTGACGGCGGCGAGCTCTTTTGCGGCCGCCGGAGTTCGGGCATGTGTGGCCGCGTGGTTCGAGTGCACGAGGAAGCTATCTAGAGGCTGCGTTGGACTCGACGTTGCTCCAGGAGCACGCCAGAGGCACAAGTTCGAGTGGAGGCGCACGGTGGCTGCGGGAGCAACGACCATGGCGGACGGCGGCGCTCGGGTACGGCGGCTGGCACGGCTAGAAGATAGGACCGAGCTCGAGGAGGAGGGGGAAAGGCGGCGGAGCTCACATCGAGTGCAGGGGACGCCGAAGCGGGCTCGGGGGGCGGTCTGGTGCGGGCGAAACGACGAAGCCGATCTCCGGCGTCCGAAGGAAGAAGACGATGGCGAGGGCGTCACTGCAGGGCTCCCGGCGTCGTTTGGCGCGGTGAGGGGGAAGAGTAGGTCAAGGCAGAGCTTTGGGAGGCGTCGGGGAGGTCAGGCGGTGGCTGTGGCCGCGGCGAACGGCGTCGGTGGCGACGGCAGCGCACGGCTGTGGGGAGGAGAGCGAGACAGAGGAGGGGGAAAGCACATGGGAGAGTGAGAGGGTTCCAGGGGGCGCGTGGCACTGCGAGAGACGTCCAGGGGAAGGAGGAGGTGGCCAGCGTGTGGCCGCGCGCGCCGGGCACGCGCCCGTGCCTACTGGCGCGAGGAGGAAGGCGACAGAGGCTGCGATGGTGGGCTAGGCCGGCCACTTGGGCCGCCAGGTAAGCCCAGGTGAGGTTCCTTCTCTCTCTTTTCTGTTTCAGTTTTCTATTTTCTTTTCTGCAATTTGTTTGGGTTTAGTTTTAACACCAAACCATTTTATAAAATCCAGAAAATAATTATATGTCTAGAACTAAAGTATACAAATCCACATCAAATGTTCCAGAATTATTGGACATATATTAATTATATAAAAAATATATATCCAATGCAATTAGCTATTGAATTAATTCAAAGGCCCAAGATAAATATTTAAAGCCTCCAAAAATATTGGTTTGAATTTTATTCTTGCCAATATTTTTCAAGGTTTAACAGCAACATTTCCCTGGGCTTCTTTGAGAAGATTTTAATATTGATCATTTTTAAAAGTTTTCTGAGGCTTTGAGAATTCCTCAATTCAAATTTCATTTGAATTTAGACATGATGACATGAAGATCAAGCAAAGACAACAGAGCTACTCTAGGGCTGTGACAACTCACCCCTACTAAACAAGAATCTCATCCCGAGATTCAAGGTGTGAGGTAAGAAGACAGAGGGACACAAACTAACACATTCTTCATGATCCAGATGTCTTTCTCGAGGATGTTGATTCATTGCATCACCTTGATCTCGACGTCTTGCTTTGTTAACTACATCCAAGATGACAACAAGAAGAAAGGGAGGATTTTCAGAAGAATCGATCTTCTTGAGGTTCGAGCAATTTAGGATCATCTTAGTGATCACAAGATCAACTCACGGAATGAGACATAGAAACATCTCTGGAGCTGAGAGGCAAGACATGCATCAGGAGCGACATAAGAAACAATTTGACGAGGGTTTCAAAGTAGCGAGGGAATTTTCCATGGTTACGAAACGGGGCACCTCAGGGAAGGTGACTCGAAGAACTATTCTCCTAAGTGGCAAAAAGAATTACTTTTGATACAAGATCATTGAAATTCTTTGTACCAGCCTAAGGCAATCACAAACGATCATGTGAACGAATTCGAGGGAATGGCATACTGATACCAGAATGGATGATGTGGACTACCTTGTTGAAGACAACGCAATGGATGACTCTTGCTTATCACCGGAAATGGATGGGACCATTTCAAGTCCACTTTTGAAGATGTTATTGGACAACAACTACCGAGAAGGGCAACCCATGGGGGATTGGCACAATGGCGGTGCAAGCTAGGAACAAAATGCTACTGTTGGGAATGTTCCAACCATCATATTTTCCTGAGATTCAGATCCGATTGGAAACAGGATATTTCAGACAGCATGTCTGAAAAAGAAAGTTTGCAACACAATTCGACGAGATGGCGTTGCGAGACTCTCGGGAGATGAACTACGATAGCAAGCTCCAAAACATGAGCTGGTTCTGCTACATACATGTGAACATGTTGTCCAAGACAAGAATGACCACATAGTAGTCTTCTAATAAAACACTACCGAATTCTGGTTGGGAACCATCATCGAGGATAACGGAATCTTGTACGAATCCGTCTGGTACCTTCAGGACTAGCACTTAGAACTTATTATCCTTGAACAAGTCAATCAGTGGCTTGGTGTGCCAGGAAATACCGATGGGATGGAGGTAGCTAATCTCTCAAGCCATAGTATACTTCGCACGTGCATGACTGACTTGGGATGATTCCAGAGGAAACAAAACAATCTTTCTCGAACTCACGGCGGCAACTTGCACCAAATGCACATGAATTCGAGGAAGTCGCTTCTTCCATCCAAGCATAAGCTTCATGAATGAAACACGAAGGCATTGCTTACAAAGTTTCCAACACTAGGTTGATGTTCAACATGAATCATGGGGGGAGACAAAATGCTGCTGATGGGCTCAACAACAACTCATCGAAATTTCCATATCACTGGACTTCCACCATCATGTGAACTAGGTGATAGCATTGGTCAGACCAAAAGATCTAATGATGTATGCTCGAGGGATCAGCCACGAGTAAGACAACATTGTGAACATCATTGGCTCTGGTTTGACTTGACGATAGCCCATACTCAAGTCAAAATTTTGACAAGACAATAGACCCAACAACTGATCACGAGGACCAATCGATGGAGATGTCATCTTTCTTCAAAACACACACACACACACACACACAAAGATATCCCCTAACATGAACTAAGTCAGACAAGCTTTTATCTTCCAACTCTCCAAGTTGTTGTTTAGCTTATCCAACTAGCTCAGGGGTATCCACCACAGGTTCTTGGAGAAGAGGTGGTTTATAAGAAACCAACGTGATCACGAGCTCAACATAGCGGTCAGGTGACAACCAGGTAATACTTCCGAGAAGATCTTCGGAGAATCACGAACCACCTATATGTCACTAAGCACGAGAACAACCTTGCTTTTTAGGGCAAGATGATATGATTGAAAGAGTGAGGGATCGACACAATCCCAACTCATGGATCGAAGAGTGCACCAGAAATAAGGACTAGGTAGCACGATCAATCTTAGGATGATGATTTAGTAACCAACACGCTAAGAATGAGAACATTGCCCATTTACTACCAAACAACATAGTTGCTAGGAGTATAGATTTCACACATCATGGTTCACTCGTCGACATTCCGGTTGCAACAACACGGAACCGAGGAATGAACGATGATGGCGAGAGTATCACTGTATCAAGAGTTCATAAGAGATGGTGCAATTCCTATAACATTCTTGACATAAATAGGGTAATACTCCAAGGTAGAACAGACTAGGAGCTAGATTAGCATTCTTAATCTGCGGAATACAATTGTTTTTACCCAATCCCAGATATGGATGAGGTGCTGGAGTTTGTTTCCCCTAGTCATTCCGAAATAGAATGGCTTGACGGACCACAAGAATAATAGGCATCGATGAACGAATGCACACATACCCCTGACTATCAATTGATAGACAAAGGTCAGAAAACAACTAAAGAGGGACAACTCAAGGAACATATAACTTTCTGAGTTGTGGATGCATAGATTAGCATGTCGAACGAGTTCAACATATTTCTTCCGGATAACCCATGCAGAAAGGAAGAACTGGCAGAATCACAATATGAATGAAGAACTCATCAAGAGCACTCTGGTTGTGATCTTTTGGTTCAAAGAACTTCTGCCATAAGCGGTTCGTAGTATTTGGAAGAAGGAACTACCACGGACCTCGAGGACTAATGCAAAGGTTACTAATATCCTAAAGGAACTAGCAAACACTATCGACATGAGGTAGGTAGGGTGAATCTCGGGTTCAAAACCCAGGAGTAGAATGCCTACTACTAAATGGCATCACGGGATGCTTTCGAGAATGGTGGCCAGAATCATCACACCGGGAACACATAGCATTACTAGATTACTAGATGACTCCCTAAGACACCTAGGGTCATAATAATAGCTCCAACATATATGTCAAGGAAACGGAGTACCTCAACACACCGATTAGTGTGGTTAAACTGGCCCGAAGAAACATTGGGAACGGAAAGAAGGGATTTGCAAATGCATCAGACTATTTAGACACCTGGGATGACTCGGAAAACATAACGGCTGTAAATGCTCAAAATGATTTGAGACATCCTGCAAAATGGTGGCATAACCATTCAACATCACAATATCAATGTTCTGAGATCAACTGAGAACACATGGAAGTAGTAGAAACTGAACAGGAGAGCCCAGGCCGGACTATGGAACAAAATGGTGCTCACCTTTCTGTGATATCCTGAATTCTCTCAAGTCTCTCTCTTTATCAGGAGAGCCCAGGCCGGACTATGGTCTGCGAGGTTGGGATTCGGACGACGAAGAAATTCAAAGCCCACCCACCACCCATTTAATAGCCACTGTTGATGATTTAACCAACATACTTGACTTCGGATCCGAAGACTTCGACGGTATGGACGACGAAGACGGAGACGAACTAGGACCAGCACCTATAGGGCACTGGACCTCCACCCCCACCTAACGATGTATTCATGGTGGATACCCCTACAAGAAACAACAATGAGGAAAGGGGGGCGGAAAAAGGGGTAAACCCTTCGAAAAGCAGTCAAAGCGGCGACGTAGACGCCAAGCCAAGCCCCGCCTCGATCAAGACCCAGCCGTAGAGCAAGATGAGCCGGTAGACGACGAGCATGCCTCAGAGCAGCCGTTCGAACAGGGCAACACGGATGGAGAGGACAGACAGCCCTCCCCCGGCCATAACAGAACTCCCGACGATCTCACGCCGGATAAAACCACGGAGCAGAAGAATCTCCACGAAAGGCTCGTTGCCACAGCACGCAGCCTGAAAAAGCAGAAGCGAAAGCTAAAGATGGCAGAAGATGCACTCAGAACAAGATGGAGCAAGGTAATCAAGACCACAGATAAATACAGCGGCAGCCGCCGCACTAAAAGCTATCCGAAGAGAAAACTACTACCCGAATTCGACCAGGAGGCCCTAGAGCCCCCACATTCAAAAAATAAAAAAGCCACACGGTCGGATAGACGACCCTACGGCCACCATAAAATGGCAAGCGGCGCCGCACTCAAGGCGGCATGCGACCCAATTAAAGACTCGCATCATGGCCCAGCCAGGTCCATTTACGGGCCAAGAAAGCAAGCTCTCGCAAGCAATGCAAACAATCCATCATCAGAATCCGGCACACCCAAATACAGGGGCGCCGCACACCCCCTATGTTTCACCGATGAGGTCTTGGAATATGAATTTCCAGAGGGATTCAAACCCGTCAACATAGAGGCGTACGATGGAACAACAGACCCTGGAGTCTGGATCGAGGATTATATCCTCCACATACATATGGCTAGAGGAGATGATCTCCACGCCATAAAATATTTACCCCTTAAGCTTAAAGGGCCAGCCCGGCACTGGCTTAAAAGCCTTCCCGAAAACACAATTGGAAGTTGGGAAGAGCTCGAGGATGCTTTCCGAGCAAACTTTCAAGGGACCTATGTCCGGCCCCCGGACGCAGACGATCTCAGTCACATAACTCAGCAGCCCGGAGAATCAGCTCGACAGTTCTGGAACAGATTCCTCACTAAAAAGAATCAGATAATGGATTGTCCGGACGCCGAAGCCTTAGCAGCTTTCAGGTATAATGTCCGAGACGAATGGCTCGCCAAACACCTCGGCCAGGAAAAGCCAAGAACAATGGTCGCACTCACAAGCCTCATGACCCGCTTTTGCGCAGGAGAGGACAACTGGTTGGCACGATGCAGCCCCAGCGACCCAAGTACATCAGAAATCAGGGATGGAAACGGAAAACCACGGCGAAATAAGGATCATCGCAGAATCAAAGGAAAAAGTCCGAAGAGCACGGCAGTCAATGCCGGATTCAAAAGCTCACGGCGAAATCAAACAAAACCACCCCCTCAGGATAATAGGGATGATCCGTCCAGCTTAAAGAGAATCCTGGGCAGAATATGTCAGATACACATTACTCCTGGGAAGCCTGCCAACCACACCCACAGAGATTGTTGGGTTTTTAAACAATCCGGACAGCTTAACGTCAAACACAAGGGGCTCGATACACCAAGTGAAGAAGAGGACGAACCCCAAAGGTAGAATACCAGGAAACAAAAGAACTTCCCACAAGAAGTCAAAACTGTGAACTCGCTTCACGTAACAAAACGTGTGGTACCCATAAAGGTACGCACAATCAAACCTACCCCTCAGGAGTCCGGCCACTGGTCACTAAAACCAATCATTTTCGATCAGCTAGAATATTCTAGAAATATCAAAAACGCAGGCCGGGCTGCCCTGATATTGGATCCAATAATCGATGGATTCTAGTTTACCAATGTCCTTATGGATGGAGGCAGTGGACTAAACCTGATATATCAGGATACAATCCACCGCATGGGCATAAACCCAGCAAGAATCCGCCACAGCAAAACCTCCTTTCAAGGGGTAGCACCAGGCCCAGACACCCATTGTATGGGTTTTCTCTGGCTTGTAGTCATATTTGGCTCTGCCAATAACTTTCGTCGTGAAAAGCTGACCTTCCATGTAGTCCCGTTTTCAAGTCGCTATCAAGCACTAATGGGACACGGAGCTTTCGCTCGCTTTAACGCAATACCGCATTATGCATCTCTCACGCTTAAGATGCCCGGTCCTCGAGGCATCATCTCTTTAAAGGGAGTGCACTAAAATACGCCTCCTCCAAACGGAGGATTGCGCGGTCGCTTAAACAGCCGCACAATAAAGTGGCCTCGCCAGCCAAAGGACTTTTTTATAAGTCATCAAAGGCCACGGACCCGGACTCAACGAGTTCGGCACAAGTCCATCATTAACACAGGCTTAGTACGCCATATACCCCCCATACCAGGGGCTGTACGCAGAGACAATAAAACTCAACCTTATATATTCTTTACTTTATATTTTGTTTGTTATCCTTTTTGTTCCGCACGACCCATTTTTCAATTTAGTTCCTCTCTTTTACAGATGAACGTCGTGCGGCGCCCGTCCAGGACACGCCACAGCGGAGATACAGGCGCAAACGTGCAGTAGGGACCCGTCCTAAAGGATTCTTTTTAGATTAAGACCCTGCGTAAACCTTTTTTACTGTCTCTTGCTGCTATACATCCCCTGGTTTTTTCCTTTCTGCTATAACCAAGGAGGAGGCTGGCGTCTTGGCATGTGGCCACGCCAGAATTCTTGCTCGTACCTGGACACTAAGGGCTCTTTTCTTTTGTTTAAGGGTGTTGTTTCACACGCACTCACAAAGACCGAACACCCTAGGGAGTGTTCGGCGTCGCGAGTTTTGGCACTATATGCATCAGCTCCGAATCATGATTCTGGTCACTGTTGGGTTGCCCGGCTCCTGAGTTTGGCTACCTTATGTACCGCTCTATCGGCTAAGGTAGCACCAGGAGAACTACTGCGATTGTGCCCCGGTTCGGCCGGGTGAGCACCTCAGTAGAGAAAGCCAAAACCCGACTGTCATGATGTAGCGCGGTCCAAAATTAGTTGAAACTGGATATGAACGATCCCGCGGGCGGCAAAATCTCCCGCCTCCTAAAATTTCCGCCACCTTAGTCTTTAGCATGCAAAATCCCCCTTTTGTTCTTGGTGCATGGAGACCAACAGTTACAATACCGCCCTCATCTACATGATAGGTCGGGGCTGCTTTGGTATCTTCCGGTTCCCCCACTACACGGCACCGCCATTTCCTCTCCCCCTCCCGCAAAAACGACTAAGTCCACAGCACCAGAGCATCTTACATCACGCAGTCCGTACTTCATCGCCCTTTCTCCCCTCCCCTCTCGAAACCCTAGACTACTCATCCACCGGCGTACCATAGCTCATTCACTGCCAGCGGCGTCCACCTCGCCGGATCTGCTTCTGCGGCCGCATCTACCCCTCCCACCTCCCCTAGAAACAAGTAGGCTGCTCATCCACCACTGTACCACAGCCCATTCAGTGCCGGCCTTGTCCACGGTGCCGGATCTACTTCGCCGGTACTCTCGTCAACCATCGCGCATCTGCAGCGGCTCATTCGTACTCCCCACCGAAGACGCTTCGTCCACACCACCCGGAGCCGCCCCACCGACGCCCCCGTCGACGGCCTCTGATCCTCTTCGCCGACACCTTCCTCAACCCTACCGGAGCCGCTTCGCCGACACCTTCCTCAACCCTACCGGAGTAGCTTCGCCTATACCATTCTCAACCCTACCGGGGCCGCTTTGCCAACTCACAATTCCACGGCCTCAGATCCGCTTCCTCGCACCCTCATACAACCTACCGGAGCAGCTTCTGACGCCCCATCCACGGCCGCAGATCCGCATCATCGACACCACCCTTAACCCAACCACTGGAGCAGCTTCTGACGCCCCATCCACGGCCGCAGATCCGCATCGTTGACACCATCCTTAACCCAACCACCGGAGCAGCTTCACCTACGCCCTCGTCCACAGCCATAGATCCGCTTCGCGCACACCGTAGTCCACCCTACCGGAGCCGCTCCACAAACACCCTACTCGACGGTTCTAGATCTCCTTACCGGACCCCAACAGCCAGCGCAGCGTCATCACCCTCGACGTTTCTAACCTGATTCCCACAGTCTGGAGTGATGCCAAGCACCCGCCACGGCCTAGGTACTTGTCACCTTTAAACCCATCCAGCATCACCTGCCCGATGTACTTCAAATATACTAACTGGTCGCTGTTACCTGTTATGCAGCTGGCAAAAACTACAAGGACGACGTTTCTTCTGGATCTAACAGCTTGGCCAACCAAGATCCTGGACTGAGGCATTGCTATGATCTTGTAAGCGTGTCTCTCTCTCTCTTGTATTGTTTTGTGCCTGCCAGCGTGCTTTGCTAGGATTTTCGGCCAGTAATCCCTTTGTGCAGACAATGATTTCTACTATTGGCTGCTAAATTAGATACGTAGATGTCATACATGATACTACCTCGTACCTCCGTTCCTAAATATAAGTCTTTCTAGAGATTCCACTATAGGCTACATACGGAGCAAAATGAGTGAATCTACACTCAAAAATGCATCTATATACATATGTATGTGGTCCATACTGGAATCTCTACAAAGACATATATTTAGGAACAGGGGCAGTACATTACACAAAATCGTAGGTGGCATGTAGGAATTCTAGTGCACTACATTAGGCTCCCTTAGAGTGCCTGCTAGTCCAGCATACAGAGTCATGGCTAATTGGTGGTTTAAATATGCGCAAGGGATATGCAATCTAGTATCATGTAGAGATGTCTAAAATTAGCCGTGTCAACTTGCAGATAGGGTTACACAATGAAAAAGTACAAGATGTATGTGGCAATTTCATGGAACATCGCAAAAAAAGGAGAGGCAGCGGTGAGACTATACAGTGTGCTATGGTACGTCACTCCTCCATTGCAATCATCGTGACATGTTATTTGTATGCCAGTTCTATTAGCCAAGTTTCTTAGGGACAGTTATTATGAGTTATCCTAAGAAAATAAGCACCTGTGAATATAAGTTGCATGTAATAAGCCAACCAGTTCTTTTCATTGCGTTTTTAGCTTATCTTTGGTATGATCAGTGGAAAGTCTAGATTGCATTATGTATTTTTCATTTTGCTGCCCATATGGAAATTAATTTGACTTGCAAACATCACAAATTGAACCCAGTGCAGTAATTAATATGATAGGAAAATAGACCATCACTATTTGCTCAAAATGCAAATACAAAGATACCATCTACTTGGCACAATCTACTTTGGTCAATGTTTTCCATAGAGATCCCATTGCCTAATTTAAACGAAGAACGCATGACCCACATTTAAATGAAGAACAATTATGTATTGAAATTCGATGGTTCAAGTGGCTGGTTATTATAGTATAGCACCACCACCTGAAAGCATCATATAGCAGCAGCAGCTCATAGCAACTCATCATACAGTAGCAGCAGTCTGCAATTCATCATATACCAGCAGTATCTCATAGCAATTCATCATATAGCAACAGCAGGAGCAGCTCATAGCAATTCATCACATAGCAGCAGCAGCAGCAGCTCATAGCAATTCATCATATAGCAGCAACAGGAGCAGCTTGTAGCAACTCATCATATAGCAGCAGCAGGAGCAGCTTGTAGCAACTCATCATATAGCAGCAGCAGCAGCTCATAGCAATTCATCATATAGCAGCAGCAGCAGCTCATAGCAACTCATCATACAGCAGCAGTAGCTCATAGCAATTCATCATATAGTAGCAGCAGGAGCAGCTCATAGCAATGCATCATATAGCAGCAGCAGAAGCAGCTCATAGCAATTCATCGTATAGTGGATCCGAAAGAAAATTTGGCAAAAAATCAGAGGAGATCCTCACCTTGTTGGATAAGCTCATCTTTCGACAACACCTCAAGGCCATGGCCTGGGAGGAGGGGAGGGGGAATAAGGTGCCTTCTGCCGCAGTGTGGCATCAGCCGTAGTAGTGCAGCGCCCGCTGGAGTAGTGCGTTGGACGAACCACAGTGGAGTAGCTGCTGGAGACCATGAGAATGAGGGGCGGCGCCAGAGGAAGGAGAAGCCAGGGAGATTTGCCCCTACCCGCCGGCCATGTAGCCTAGCTGGACATAGCATCTTCGAGGACAAGGCCAGATGGGACCAGTGGCGACGGCTCGCTGGAGGAACCCTAGTGCTGCAGGCAGGGGATCGAGGTAGAGGGAAAGGGGAGAGGAGATGCAAGCGGGCAGGGCAATGAATGCTTGCGTGTTTGTTTTTACTTGAGGGTCAGGTGTGACACAGGCGTCAGCAGTTGCATTTTTGAGTGTAATATAGGCAGACAACAGAGTCATTTCACAATTCCCCTTCCCTTCAATTTTTAGTGAGGTTCTACCCGAAACACCCCCCCCCCCTCCAAAGGGAAATTAGTTAAGCCCAAGCCCATAACTCAAAAATGACTTCTTTACATCTTTTATGGCTTATTTTGACAATATGCCCTGAAAAGGCGGAATCGAACTGGCCCTTAACCTGCAATTCAATTGTGCGTGCAATGATGAATCACTCCTGCCTGCTATCTGTACATTTAGGCATCATCATACATGGCATAACCTAATACATGTGCATTCCATTGTAGAATCTGGAATATGCAATGTTTATGTTAGTTCATACGTTGCACATGATGTTTAAATGCCCCTTAAATCTGGTCAGTCAAGTGATGGTCTTTAAGCCTCCTTCTTTGCTTCTTTTCTTCATATGTAAGATTTGCTCACACTTCTGTTCAATTGCTTGTTTGCATCAGCCAACCATACTAGGACTGTTTGCTTTGATTACTTGATGTTCTTGACCTAACACTCTAACAGAGCTTGTCAACGATTTAAACACTAAGGGCTGCTGTAGTGGGGCCTTGTCTAACTCATAGGTGACATAAAGGTTTGGATGTACCCTACATTAGGCTCTCCAAGAGTACCTGGAGATCCAGTTCGAAGGTATGCCTAGTTTTTACATAGTGTAGACATAGTAAATGCTCATTTCATTGTGTGCAAGTGCAAGAGATGCGGCATGTTTCATTATGTGGTGTTGTTTTGTTATAACCTCATCCTTTTGTGTTCACAGACTGGAAAGTATGCATATTTATCTTCCAAGGAGACGAGTAACTAGTTTGTGTCACCTTGCAGAGGGGGTGCAATGAAGATAAGATTGAGGATTTCCAGGTACAAGATGTTAGGAAGGAGCCTTGCAAGAGAAGTAGGAGCTGCGCTGAGCCCTTCAACCTGCTAAGGTAAGTCACTGTATGCAACTCAACAGTTCAATTCCTTGTTTGTTTCAGGCATAGTTAATTTTCTCTTTTCAATTGCTTTATTTGTCCTCAGTTAATGAGATGCCCAAATAATCATGCCATATGTTCGGTACTTGTATCACTATTAGTTGACATAATTAAAGGCCTTACCATTTAATTACTCTGCCGAAGTGTGCCTGAAGCTTTGAAGTCTATTAACCAACTATTATTGCATGAGGCTCACAATCTAGTTTATACTACGCTAATGATTGCATAGTTTTTCCTGCTGTAGTATGTTTGTATGAAACCCTCTGCTGTTCATTATGCTCCCTAAGACTTTAATTGAGGCACAGAATGGCCAGCTGCTTGCTTACTTATACGCAACGTGCTGTCTAAATTTGTAACTTGTCTGTGTTTTCGATTGGACCCCAACATCATGCTCCTCTGGTGAGCTAAGAGGGATTTCTGTATGCAGGCTGATCAGACTATCTTTTTTATAATTTTTAAAATATCACCTGCTTATGCTTCATGACGTGTAACATTTTTTTTAAAGTGATGTGTAACATTCTTGTTAGTCCTGTTTTGCCATGTAGTACAAAATAGTGTCTTGTTCGCTTCACTGTTGTAACTATATTTTTGCCCTAGTCATGTGTACTTACAGAAACATTTCAGGATGAAGTGACATCAACACAAAGATCCGCGAGCAGTGCGGCATGGCCGTTACCGAATGATTATGGATTGGAATTGGAATGCGCTGATGTTCTCGAGCATCAACTAGAGGTGGCAAGACAATGTGTACATGATTGTCAACGTATAATCAACAAGTTGAGACTGGACATGCAGGTATTAGATGCAGGAGTCAAAAAAATGAAACAAGACACTGAGGTAACCATGAAGGAATTGGAGATTTTGCAGACTGAAATTTGTGCTATCTGAATCCGGCCAATCCTATTTTCTGAAGAGATTATAGTTCAAATGGAGTTAAGTTGATGCGCGTCCATGATGTATGAGCTGTATTTGCCCAGTGTATGTAATTTGTTGTTTGTGTATGCTTTATTATCACCTGTGTTGAACCATAATGCCCAGTGGGTAGAATCGGCTGTAATTTCTTTATTGTATAGTGTAGGATTATTCTACCTTTCTATGCCTTGATCTCTTTGTTGTAATAGTGTAGTCTTTTTATAGGTGATAGTATTGAGTAGGATAATTATTTGAATATGCTATATCGTTCAAACGGGGGCCAATTCGCCCGACCATGGCCCTTCACGGGCCGTCGGACCCATGGGCCTTCTACGTCTCATAGGATCCATGGGCCTTATACGTCTTGTAGGATCCATGGGCCTTGTACGTCTCGTAGGATCCATGGGCCGCCGTCTCATTTATGGGTCTTGTATGGGCCTTTAATGGGCCGTAGGCGGGCCTTTAATGGAAATCGGACGTTGTATGGGCTGACCATAACGGGTCGTTAATAGGCCGTATTTGGTGATGCTATGAAATTTGCCCAATAGACTAACGGTCCACAAACGAGCCAACTGTAACGACGGGCTGAATTTGGCCCACAAGCAGAAAATGACAGTAACGGGACGTAAGTAACCGAATGCTGCAAATGAGCCCAAGAAAAAATGGGCCCTCGGAAGGCTGAAAGATAACATGGGCTGGAAACGGCCCAATGGAATAACGGGCCGTTAATGGGTATAAAGTGATACACTGTTCATCACGGGCCAGTTTCACCACGGGCCGTTAATGGGTGTAAAGTGATACATTGTTCATTACGGGCCAGTTTCACCACGGGCCGTTAGTAGGCCAAGAGTTACATAGGGCCTCATATGGGCCGAAAGACGTCATGGGCCATACATGGGCCAGAAGTGAAAACGGGCTGGAATCATATTGGATGGCCCAGATGACGCTACTGGACCTAATTCAGATAGGGCGTAACGGGCCTTGGGTTAGCGGGCTGTAAATGGGCTATATTCGAACAGGCCGTTAACAGGCTTTCCATGGGCCGGCCCGCCAGCTTTTGACCAAGTCAAACGGGGCGGACTTTACCCAGGAATGGGCCTCTGTTGGGCCGTGCCACGTGTCGACGTATCATAGGCGCCTATCTGACCCACTGACGAGCTGACACGTGTTTCGTCCGGCCAATAAGAATTTTACACGTGGAAATTTCCCATTGGTCTGGGCTGTTAACGGGTTATCGGATCCAAAACCCGACCCGATAGCTTAACGGCGTTCCATTACGGTGGATGCCATGTGTCGGTCACCCTTGACGAAAGCACTTCTGTGACGCGCGATTTATCGTCATGGAAGTGGACACTTCCGTGATGATAATTTTGATAATGTTATGGAACACTTCTACGACAGGACAGGTATGACTATCTTGATTCTATCATAAATTTGTCATGGATGTACATGCATGACAAAAAAAGCGACCTACTGTGACAAACACGTATCATCACGGAAGTGTATTTTTTTGTAGTGACCGGCGCCGCCTGCGCCTGCCGAAGCCACGACCAAAGCGAGAGGGAGAACCTCGCCCCTGGCGCTAGCCCCGCGGCCAGCATCCTGTCGTGAAGCTCCCGCCGCCGGCAGAGCACGAGGAAATCCTTGGGGTCAAACGGCCGAATGGACATGTCCATGGGTCCAACACCAAACTCCACATGAAGCGCAACCGCCGCAGAGGCGAGATCCACCGATGGCCGCGAGCTGGAAATGACAACCAGCACCGCCAGGCCCAACTCCTCTTCTAGGCGGCCATTGGTCTCCGACGCCTCCAGGAAGCAGGCCCCGTCCAGGTCGTCGTCCGGCAGCGCAACACGACGGTCTGTGTAAGGAGCAGAGAACGCCGGACCCGTGACGCTGGCCACCAAGGGCGACCGTGCCACCTCCACCCATGGACGAAGAAGGCACACTACACCTGCCGGCGGTGGGCCAGGCAGAGGCGGAGGTGGAGGGAACACCAAGGGGGGTGGGGGCGGGGGAGCTGGAAGCGACAGGCGCGACGAAGTTGGGGGTGGAGCACCGGACCGTAGTAGGGGGAGGATCTCTAGAGCGCAGCACCGATGCCGGGTGCGGCGGGTCAGAGAGCGGTGAGCCACTCCTCCGATGCGTGCAACCTCTGGAGATATGGCCATAGCCATGGCAGCGAACACAAAGCGTCTCATTTGTGCAGGCCGCGGAGATGTGCTTCTCACTCCCGCAGTTGTAGCAGCAGCCATAGAGGGCCGATGGAACCCGAGAAGCAGGGGTGCAAGGTAGGGAGAACACCGCGCCTGGAGGGGCCTGGATCCCGCAGCAGCCGGTGAGGGGGGAGGGGGTTGGGCCACGTCTAGGGACCGTATGCCAGTCCGGGGTCGGCGCCGTGGCAGGGACCGCCGGCGTCGGCTGCCGCCCGTCGTCGCCGCCAAGGACCAGCGTTCCATACGGCGTCCCGATGATGGAGCGCAGCCTGGGGCACGAGGGTGGGGGAGGCGAGGGCGGCGGGGAAGGGGTCGCTATCGACGCGGACAAGGACACACGAGAGGCCATCGGAGCGCCGGGGGTGGGCGCCGTCACCGGAGTGGTGGGCGGTGCGGGGGGTGGTCATCGATGCCGGAGTGGAAGCCGGTGAGGGGAGGGAGGCCCTCAGGGGAGGGAGGCGCACAGGGAAGGGAGGCCTCTCGCGCTGGTCTTGGCAGACAAATTGGATGTCCGTCACCAACCTGATTATTGTATGCATTAATTGAACTAATAAACGACATAATGGGGTATTTACTGAGGTCAAGTTACTAAATATTCATGGTGGTACCTACTTCCCTGAACTTCTTATCCAGCATCAATTGAGAGTCGAATACTTAAGTGGTTTAGGAAAGCTTCAAATTCAATTGTGGCAAACATCTCAATTGATGCTACAAAGCATCTCGGTGATTTTGAAGTGAGTATGCATGTTAATTAGATTACATTTTATACCATTCCCTATTGATCTAAAAGTTACTTAGTTTTCTAAATTTCATAGGATGCTTATCATAAAGAAAATTGTGCTCTTAGTCTTTATAAACTGCTGCAAATTTGATTCTGCAGTTTTTTCTTGCATCAATTTTTTGTGCTTTATTAGGCACTGTATGTTGCGGTGTTCTATATTAGATAGTTCAGATTATTTTTCCAGGCAGTGTACAAATGTGGATTAGACTGTAGTTATAGCTTACCATCTTCTATATCACCAAAACATACTTCTGTGCAGGATGGGATGGATAGGAGGCGCGACACGATTTTGTAAGTACATACAAAAAATGCAGTATGTTTGAGTATCTTATTGTTGTACCTTCCCTTTTTCTATTCACAGGTGGATCCTGTGCACGCGAATGGGCAAAGCCTGTTAGTGGACAAACAAGTATTGAGAGATGGCAAAATAAAATTAGACATCTGAGACAGTTTTTGCGAGGTTGGGCCAGAAATGAGAGTGGGATATACAGACAAGAAAAAGAGCGACTCACCCAATTAATAGATGCGCTAGATTTAAAAGCTAAAGTTAACCTTCTTACGGTTGATGAGCAGAGCTCCATGTCCGAAGCTGAGCAAGGCTTACGAGCCCTTCTTAGAGAAGAGGAGCTCAAGTAGGCATTGCATGCTAAAGTTCTTAAGGTTGTCCAAGGGTATGAAACACACAATTCTTCCATATGATCGCGAATGGTAAACATAGGAAGAAGAAAATAATACATCTTGAATAGGACGAGGGGACAATTGTGGGGCATGAGAATCTGAAAGCTTATATATCTAATTATTATAAACAACTTTTTGGGCCTCGGGAAGCAAGCACGGTGTCCCTAAATGAATCTGTTATTGGAGATATCCCTTAGCTCCGGGCAGAGGAGAATGATATTCTATCTGCACCGTTTACTCAGAAAGAGGTTCTGGATGGAATCTCACAAATGAAATTGAATAAAGCACCGGGACCATATGGGTTTCCAGCTGAATTCTATAGGAAATGTTGGCATATTATTAAGGATGATCTTATGCCTATGTTTCATGATTTTTTTAACGGTCATTTAGAGCTGTTTCATCTTAACTTTGGTATGATTACGCTGTTGTTAAAGAAAGAAGAGGCAGTTCAGATTGAACAATTCATGCCAATATGTCTTCTTAACGTGAGTTTCAAAATATTCACGAAAGTGGGTACCAAGAAATTGACACAGATTGCTCACTCAGTGGTACAATCGAGCCAGACAACGTTCATGCCAGGGCAACACATACTTGAAGGGGTAGTGGTTCTGCATGAACCGCATGAAATTCCTTCAAAGAAGCTAGATGGGGTTATCTTCAAAGTGGATTTTGAGAAGGCATATGATAAAGTTAAGTGGCCTTTCCTTCAGCAGGCAATGCGCATGAAAGGATTTAGTGAGGCCTGGCGGAACCAAGTGGGTTCTCAAGTCCATAAGGGTAGTGTCGGAATCAAGGTTAACGACGATATCGGTCACTACTTTCAGACACACAAGGGATTGAGACATGGGGATTCCATGTGTCCTCTCCTATTTAATATAGTGGCCGATATGTTGACCATTCTTATTGGCAGGGCCAAGCAAAACGGTCAAGTGGAGGGGTTAGTCCCTCATGTGGTCGATGGGGGAGTCTCCATTTTACAGTATGCTGACGACACTATCCTATTCATGGAACATGACATTGCAAAAGCGCGAAATATGAAACTCATATTTTGTATCTTCAAACAATTGTCTGGGTTAAAGATAAACTTTCACAAGAGCGAGTTGTTCTGCTTTGGAAAGGCCTAAGAAGAGAAAGACACTTATAAACAACTCTTCGGGTGTGAATTAGGTTCTTTGCCATTCAGTTATTTGGGCATACCGATTCATCACCGTAAGTTATCTAATAAAGAATGGAAGTGCATCGAAGATCGAATTGAAAAAAAAGCTTAGTTGCTGGAAGAGCAATCTTATGTCGTATGGAGGTCGGCTAGTGTTGATTAACTCGGTACTTACTAGCATGCTGATGTTCCTGCTATCGTTCTTCGAGATACCGAAAGGGGGGCGGAAGAGACTTGATTTATCTAGATCTCGATTCTTCTGGCAGTCAGATGAGGCCAAGAGGAAATACCGTCTCGCGCGATGGGATATTCTTTCCGACCCAAGGACCAGGGGGTCTCGGTATTGAGAATTTGGAAATTAAGAATAAATGTCTTATGAGTAAATGGCTCTACAGGTTAGAGACAGAGCCGGAAGGTATGTGGGCATAGATTCTACGCAATAAGTATTTATAGTCGAAAACGCTCGCCCAGGTTACCGTGAGACCAACTGACTCGCCATTCTTGAAGGGACTCATGAGAACAAAGGACTTGTTCTTTCGTAGCGTCAAATTCTTGGTTGGCAATGGGATGTCAACAAGATTTTGGGAGGATACGTGGTTAGGAGAGACGCCCCTAGCCGTACAATATCCCACCCTTTATAACATTGTGCAACGTAAGGAGGATTACATAGGCACAATATTTCAAACGACTCCCTTGAATATTCAGTTCAGACGTGCGTTAGTTGGTGAGCGATGGACTGCATGGATACACTTGGTTCTGAGATTGATAGATACTCAATTATTCGACCAACCGGATTCGACACACTGGAAGTTAGCTAGAAGTGGGGTATTTACGGTGAAATCTTTCTACATGGATCTGATTAATTCTGGCCCAATCTCGAGATCGTTACATATTTGGAAGGTTAAGGTTCCCTTGCATATTAAAATATTTATGTAGTTCACGTTGTTGTTTTTGTGATCATGATGAAACAATACAACATCTATTCCTTGAGTGCGCACTCACCCAATTGCTTTGGAGAATGATTCATGTAGCCTTTAACATTAATCCTCCAGTTGACATTGAATCGTTGTTTGGAACGTGGTTAGCTGGGGTTGAGCGTATTACTGCGGCTCGTATTCGGATTGGAATATGTGCGCTTCTATGGGATATATGGAATTGTAGGAATGATATGATTTTTAATAGACAACACACTTTAACTTTCTTGCAGGTCATCTTTAGAGCTACCGCATGGATCTGTACGTGGTCCTTACTCACTCCTATGGACTCCAGGGAGCCTTTGGTTACTGGGTGCAAACAGTGGCGGATGGTAGCACGGGCTATATTCAATCGGTTCGGATGGTGGTCGCATAACATGATAGGAGTCTAGGGAGCTTATCCTTTACATTGCCTTACCGGTAGCGATTTTGAGCATGTACTTTTCTTTTATTTGGTTCGCTCCACTTGCGAGCGGTAATACTTTTATGACTTTGTGCTACTTTGAGACTCTTTAATAAGATGGTTGCATGCATCATTATGATGCAGAGGCCGGGGATATGCCTCCATTTCCAATAAAAAGGTGGATTCTGAATATATTCCAGACAGAGAAATATTCAAGAACTAAAGGTAAGATGTCTGATAAAGCACGACTACACTTTTTCTGCTATCTTCTGCAGTATATTTTGTTACAAAGATTGAAAACATAATATTGGTAGAAACAATCTCCATTTGTTTGTCATGAACCTTATTGTTGGCTTGCTTCTGCACTAGGGGAATGCTTGCATTAGACCATCAAATTTAATTGTTGTCAAACAGAAGGCGTTTTTTTTCTACTTTTAGTTATAATGATGGAATCTTAAACTGAGGCACTTGGCATGTTATTGGTGAGTCTACTAAAAAGATCTTGATTTTTTTTAATTTCTCATAGTGATCTCTAGACAATCTTCTATTGTTTGTGTTTCTAGCAGTTTACTCTCTGGCTGTACTTAGGATCTCACAATCACATGAATGGTCAACCCCATTTTCTTGACGATGGAGACCAAGCTATCTTACACCGGAGTAATTTTTTTGACAAAATGCAGTCCATTAATCTATCTGATTAGGCATGGCAAGCAAACCCACCATGGTACTAAGAATCCACACTAGGAGACATGATTAGATGCATTCTATGGGAAAATAGTGTCAGAATAGTTACCATCTCCTTTTGCAATGTTGGCTGATCGCTATGAAATTTAACAACAAAGGGGTTTAGCCGAATAGTTCATGATACCTCTTTGTGTGTGCAACAATAAATTGTTTCTTTCTTTCTGTACATGCTTGTTCTGAGCGCCCATTCTTTTACTTATTTTGTACCTACACATAAAATTTCTAATTTTCTTATCCCCATGGTTATTGCATGACCTGCAGCTCATTCACACGAATCTCAAGCCAGAGAACATTCTCCTTGTTTCGTTTCACCTGATACAATTAGGGTTTATGATTATAAGGTACTAAACTTCTAATCAGAGCCTGGCCTAACCTTGAGATTTCCCAAAATGTATACTTTTGTTTTTCGTTCATTCTTTGGAGGTGATCCGTCGGTTACTTAATGTTCTTTACTGTATGAGTAATTTTTTTGTTTATTTATAAACTCATTTTTCATTTCTCCATGAATATTTCTATATGCTCACCCAATGATTGTTCTGTTTTGAAGAACCTTACCAAATCTGATCCTTTAGACATGGATATTAAGATGGTGTGGCACATGTATGGATGCAGAGACAACATCCCATCTTTACTTCTATTTTAACTCATATTGAGATAGATTTCAATAATATACACATAAAATTACTTCTGAAATGCCTGAATATTGATACCTGCATGCTTGTAAATTTACATCGTGAAACATTTTTATGCTGCTACTTTCCCCCCAGAATATGTATCTCTTTTGTCCAAGGCGTTATAATGTGCATTGCATTTGGACTACTCTATCTTATTGTTACATCTGCATCTATCATTGCTTACATAGTTTGTATTTTTGCTCTGATCTGAAGCATAAAATTGCTTGCATGCACCTATAAGACACACATCGCATAAAAGTAATCAGAAGGGGAGCATTCCCACTAGGCACCGCCCAGCTACTTCTCAGGAGGCCCACAATGGCAGGGCCCAACTTGGATTCAGATCACCATACATTTAATCGGATTTTTTAACAAGGTACCGAATGGGACACCTCATTATTTTAGATCCTTTAACACTTGTATGTGGGTATGCATACTTTTCAGGTTACAACTACCAATATTTGTTTATTTTTCGGACTTAATCTATTTGTGTCATTAGAGAGTGAAATATTCTTTACTTCCCATTGTTATGTTGCATTTTATTCTCCTAACTGATAAACCATGTCCAACTATGTACTAGGAGGCGGAACAATTTTATCCAGAGGAGCTGTGAGTTCGCAATTTCTGTCTTTTTACGCATGTCCCTGGATTTAGATGTCAGTATGTACCAAAAGATGTAAATGAGTGGCGAAGCCATAATATTTTGGGGTTGACGGAGCTCTTTCAAATTGCTTGCCCGCAAACGGATCGGAGGTCCAAATCCACGTGTGAGGTCCTCCCGTTTGTGAATTTGTTATGCTTTTGGGTCTATCCATAATATTTCGGGTGTCGGCATGTAACGAATTCAGTAAGATTGATTTATGTGTACATAGGTCCTGCTATACTTCAGTAAGATCAATATATTTTCTGATAAAGAAAATTCTACGTTTGAATAAAGGCAAATGGAAAATTGTCACCACTTCAGCAACTGCAACGTATGTTTTCTCACAAAGAAACTTCAAGGAGGATGTTGTAGGAACTATTTGAACCTGCTTGTACGATAATGGCTTTTCTTGCCATTTTGATCCTATTACCTGAACTGTATGTCACTGCTTGCCAGATTGATCGTTGTGGATGAGATGGACTACTTAATAACAATAGACCGGGTTGTGCTACATGTCCTTTTCGTGCTTACCACCCACTAGTTCTCAAGATGCATACTGATATGTTAGTTTTCTGTGATACTCACTCCTACAATGTACACTTTTAACTCATTAGAAAAGAAAAGAAAAATAATCTTACTCATCATTTTGTATTGTTTTGCTAACTGATAGACCATTAGTTTTCAGGGATTGCAAATGCCATTGTGCAAAAAAAAAGACCGGGTTGTGCTACATGTCCTTTTCGTGCTTACCACCCACCAGTTCTCAAGATGCATACTGATATGTTAGTTTTCTGCGATACTCACTCCTACAATGTACACTTTTAACTCATTAGAAAAGAAAAGGAAAATAATCTTACTCAGTATTTTGTATTGTTTTGCTAACTGATAGATCATTAGTTTTTCAGGGATTGCAAATGCCATAGACCCAGCAGATCGGTTTCTACCAAAGCTTGAATCCTTAAATAGTAAGCATTCTTACTATATTTGCTGTAGTGAAAATTGAGTGCCTCCTTCAAAAACAATTGCGAGAAAAAAGGGGACTAATATTTCTCTGGCCCCTTCAATTTAGCTCTGTGATTGTTGTTATGTCTACTAACATGAATGAAGGGGAATAATATTTGTTTGGCATTTATGACACTAATTTACAGACAAACCACTTGTTATAACTTAATTTCCGAGCTTATTACAAGGATCAAGTATCCAACATAATTAATCATAGGTTAAGGGTATTTTTCCCACATGACTAATTCAAGCTTATGAGTGTTCCATAAGTTGTTAACTTAAACTATTTTGCTGTATTTAACTTTGTATGTTGTTAATTATACATGTTCTTGAGTATGATGTCTTCGAGCCTGGTAGGCTAGATTACACTACCAGGAAAAACCTTATACACAGAATCTTAGCAGCAGCGCAGTACAAAAAGAGGCGCTACTGCTAATTATCAGCAGCGCGGGAACAAAACAAACGCTACTGCTACACAGTTAGCAGTAACGCAGCCCCGTGAAACCACGCTGCCACTAAAATTGACAGAAAATACCCGCCACCCTAGATTTAGCAGCAGCGCGCTCCTGCTACCCGCGCTACTGCTAAACGAATAGCTATAGCGAGGTGAGTACCCCACGCTACTACTGAGGGTGTCCACCCCACACCAGACCGGCACAGTGACCCCGATCGACCCCCACCCCACCAAACTCTCTCTCTCTCTCTCATCCACAGCCACGCACTTATCCGCCCGGCGATCCCACCGGCCGGCGCCCTCCGCCCTCATCCTCTCCACCTTCCCCCACCTTCTATCCATCTATATGCCCCTAGACTAGATCGAGCAGGCGGGCGCCGTCAGATCGGGACCGGTCATGCCCACGGCGGGGCATCTGGATCCGCGCCGCCGTCGATCCAGGACGCGACGTTCAGCTCCTTCTCCACATCCATGCCAAGGGTGACGAGGAGTGAGGGGGCTTCCTCCCCGCGCTCTCTCCCGGGACGCCGCCATCCATGCCATCGAGCTCCGACCCCGCCGCCGCCGACATCTCCGACCCATGACGAGCAGCTCAGTCAAGGTATCACCCCCTCCCCCCCCCCCCCTCTCTCTAATAGCATCTGATCTGGGCTTCTCTCCAGAACTAGTGCGTGAAGGATTTTTCCCCTTTCTTCTTCCCCGAGCACGAATCCATGGTGGCACGCAGCACAGGTTTGTCCCGGTCGTTGGCGTCTTCGTGGCCCCGCCGCAAACCTTGGTCCTCCGATCCTGTACAGAGAGTCGCCGTATGCGTACGACCCGCCGCTCAATTGCAGAATACCCCTCGATGGATTTCCTGGGAGAAAACATAACAAATGCATGCTAAGGACGGTAAGATTTTCTGCAGTGCTCTCTTTTTCTAGTTGGTAGAGCAAGATTTTGTAGTTTATTTCCATTGCATTTCTATGTTTGTCGGTAGGGCTATGTCAGGCCAGTGAGAAGCATGAGAAAAAATATATTTTGTATCGGGAGTACCTTTTTTATCAGTGACAATTTGTCTGAATATTATCTGAAAAATGCAAGTGTTTGTCTTTCTGAAATCAGTCGGTATGTGTGTTTTCAGCTTGACAGCAAAAACAAAATTCTGCCATACGCCACAACAACATGAAGCAATGAACTTGGCTTTCAGAACAACATCCATCATATACAAAAGATTATATAATATGCACTAGAGTCTTTCTAGTTAGTCAGACTGATTTTGACATATTCTAAAACATAAACTGAAGTTTAACATGTCCAAAAGACAGCTACAGCCACTAGGAAAATGGTAGCTGGCGTCTTCAACTGCTACTACTTACTAGTAGCTGATTAGCTAAGGGGAGGTTTGCTGTTGCTTGTTGCTACAATAGAACCCTATGGTGTTCCCCCGGTCGACCGGTTACTGCATCTCGAGCCTCAGCTCCGTATACGCTTGTTCGCTTGAACAAACCAGCTGTTTGGTAGATATATACATTTCCTTCTTGCTGCCTCTTTGTGGGGTTGCGATTTTTTACTCCATGTCGAATTTGTCGCAGAGTCTAGGAAATGGCAAACACAGCTATCCACTTGAATCTGGAAATGACAAATTTGTTTGGTTTGCTTTCTTGACTTGATAGGATCGTGATTTGGTGGTCGAGCCTATGTCAACCACTGGTTCCACTCAGCCGAGCAGGCCAGACATAAGGTCTTCACCTTCAGCATCCAGTGAGAGTGTCAGGGCTCGCAATTCAGGTAAAATTATACTGCACTTTTACTAGCCATATAAGATCCAACGGTTTCAAAGACTGTGTTTGACAACTGAGTTCATACATATCATGTGTAGGTTCTAGTTCCAGATCAGCTGCCCCGCCACCAGCAGCACCACAAGCAGGGGCTGCAAACCCTTTACGTTTCGATGCAAAGACTATACATTTCTCCGTAAATGCCTGGGCAAGGAAGAAGCCACCTTTCTCTTCACAGTATGAATGCGTAATTGTGTAATATTTGCTGTAAGTAGGAAGTTAATTTTTTATATGTGCTAGTGGACAAGTGAGGAGTTCTGTAATCCACTGCATCATTTCGGCATACAAATTTGTTTGTTCTTATATATGCCTTCGGACTAGCCATTGTGGAGGGAGGGGAAGGCAGACCTGGGATGTTATCTACGCCGACGGTATCAAGTGGCAAACTTTCTGTTGTGTTCTAGTTATCTCCCAGCTCACACTGCTTGTCTCATGCTAGATAGTTCATTATTTTGATTGGTAGTTGTTGTTACACTATTTTGTAATTGCTACTTTTTATGTGCTCGTGGCGAAGCTAACCAAGCTCAAGAACATAACAATGATTCATTTGTTTGCATGTTTTCGTTGCCATTTTGAAGTGGTAATCAGAAAAGCAAAATTGAGTGATGATCTTGATTAATTTCTCAAGGGAGTATTCACCAAAGAACTGAGTCCGAGTTGTTACATGTCTCAAATTTTATTGAGGTCAAAATTATACGAATGTGAATATTCGCCATTCTGCTTCTTCCTGTCCATTTCTTGTATAAGCAGTTTACCAAAGTCTTCTCCAATAGTAATGCATATGTCATGTATGTTCCTATTCGCTCCCAATTTCCTGAATATCTATGATCTGAATATGCATAATTTTGATAAATTTGGCAGGCACTCAGGAAGGTGCCAAGGAGATGCTGGACCAAGGCGTGGAGGCACTACGAGCTGAAGAGCACATAGCTGCAGATGCTGGAGGCCGGCCCGGTGAGCCGAGGATTGGAGGTAGCGCTGATTGGTGTTTTTATGGAGAGATAGGATGCCACTGTTTGGTGTTTTTATGCATTTTGGTTTGCTTGTAACTGTGTCTGCACTAGCTGGGAGTAAGTGACTTGGCAAGAAGTGTAGGTGTTTTAATTGAAGGCATGAAAAGCCATGACAATATGTATGCTCTTACAGGATGTGCTCTAATGCCGCTGGTTTATTATAAATCTTGGATTAGTAATGATGTGTAATGCTGCTGGTTTATTGCAAATATGTGTTTGTTTTAGTTGGAATTGTATGTATAGAATGGAATTGGTGGATTTTATTTTTTAATTCTTAATTAGTTAGTAGAAGCGTGGGAAAACACTGAACGCCTTACTACTACTTTGTTAGTAGTAGCGTGGGTTTGCATCCACGCTACTACTAACTTTTTAGTAGTAGCATGGGAAAAAAACTTTTTAGTAGTAGCATGGGAAAAACCTGAGGCGCTACTACTATTTCATTACTAGTAGCGCGGGTTGCGCCCGCGCTACTACTAAAATGTTAGTAGTAGCGTGGGTTTCACCTGCGCTACTACTAAACATTAGCCGTAGCGCGAGTACACACGCTGCTAGTAGCCATTTTACCCGTGCTGCTAGTAGCCTTTTTCCTAGTAGTGTTACCTAGCACCAGTGTTAGGTGATGTGTGGGTAGGTGCTAAGAAAATAAAACCTTGGCACCTAATCATAAGCTAAATACATTACTTGTGGTTATGTATAACATTTATACTTTATCTAAAAAAATCAGAAGTACTCCCTCAAGTCTCCTCGCCGACGTCCAACCGGTGCCACGCAACCAACTATACTGCCACCATGACAACACTGATGACCCACAAGTATAGGGGTTCAATCGTAGTTAAAAGTGTCGAACCCAACGAGGAGCAGAAGGAAATGACAAGCGGTTTTCAGCAAGGTACTTTTTGCAAGCATTGAAATTATCGGTAGCAGAGAGTTTGGTAGCAAGCTAATTTGAAACTAACAACAAGTAGCAATAGTAACAAAGGTGCAACAAGAAGGTGGCCCAATCCTTTTTATAGCAAAGGACAGGCTGAAACGTTCTCTTATAGCAAGCAAAGCGTTCTCGAGGACACATGGGTGTATCGGTGCTTGGTGTTGTTCTTAGTTGAATAAGCCTCCCACTTATGGTTACCCCCTCTCGCAAGCATCCCCAACTATGAAAGAAGAATTAAGATAAATATAACCATAGCATGAAACATATGGATCCAAATCAGCCCCTTACGAAATAATGCATAAACTAGGGTTTAAACTTCTGGCACTCTAGCAACCCATCATCTACTTATTACTCCACAATGACTTCCCTTGGGCCCAAATATGGTGAAGTGTCATGTAGTCGAAGTTCACATGACACCACTAAAGGAAGCGACAACACACATATCATCAAAATATCGAACGAATACCAAATTCACATGATTACTTATAACAAGACTTCTCACATGTCCTCAAGAACAAAAGTAACTACTCACATATCATGTTCATGTTCAATATCAGAGGGTATTGAATTGCATCAAGGATTTGAACATATAATCTTCCACCAAATAAACCAACTAGCATCAACTACACGATGTAATCAACACTACTAGAAATCCACAGGTACCAATCTGAGGTTTTGAGACAAAGATTGAATACAAGAGCTGAACTAGGGTTTGATGTGAGATGGTGCTGGTAAAGATGTTGATGAAGATTGGTCCTCCCATGATGAGAGTGTTGTTGGTGATGACGATGGCTTCGATTTTTGTCATGGGAAACCACAACCACCTATGGGACCAAGGGTCCCTTGCTGGTTCGACGGGGGGATGTGATGCTGCACAAAGAGCAGAAGAGCGTGGGGCAGCACGACAGAGATCACACAGGCAGTTTTGCCCAGGTTCGGGCCGCCGTGACGCGTAAAACCCTACTCCTGCTTTGGTGGATTGATGGTGGAAAAATGGTGATGGTCGTAATACGTTTGCCCGGCAGGGTTGCCTCGGGAAAAACAGCTACATGTGTATGAAATATGAGGGGGTGGATTCGCTAACACAGGGTTCAACCCTTTCTAAGGTTGCCTCGGGCCTCCTTTTATAGACTAAGGGGTCACCACAATGGCAAATTAGTCATTATGCACTGATAAGACATCAAATAGTGCTATCATACCTAACCCTGCAGGCTGATAGAGCGCATTAAATGCGCCGCTCGACGTCACATCGTCGCTCACCCGACAAGCCTTTCCAGGCTGTTTTGCCAGCTTCGCGCCTGGTCGCTTGACACGTCGTGGGACGGTTGTCGCCTGTAGGCATTTCCTGTAGAAAGAGGCGACCATGTGGCAAATGGCTGCCACTTAGTCACTTTGCGACTTGACACAACACTGATCAACAACGTGCGTTGTGGTGAGGTGGTTCCGCCTCCGCGAGTCCCGGCAGGCCCTGTCGGGGCGTCTTGGGGGTTTCTTCCGGGGGTGACCCCGTCCTCGCCAGGCTCGCCTGCCCGGCAAGGGAGGCATTTCTCTTGGTGGTTTCTTACTTATCTGTCTTGGTCCTCTTGATCTGCATGTTGGTCCTTTGAAGATCTTGGTCTCTTGTACTTGGGCCTGATCCATGTGCTGTAATCTTGCCCCCGTGCCTGTGTACAGTCTAGGCAACGGACCCAGGGTTTGTTGCACCGACAGAAGCCCCCGGGCCTGCCCTGAACATGCTGCCGAGCGTCGTCAGGGTAGGCCCTAATAAGTGCACAGGCAGGGGTGTGGAAGAGGCTGTCCCCTTGGGGTCTTCTTTGCTTCTTCATTAATCTTGAGTCCGGTTTTCGGTTTTCTCGTGTGTCGTAAAGCCAATCGTGGTGGGGCCATCCTTGTAATGGCCCGTGAATGACTTTAACACACGGGGTAGAAACTACTGAAGGAAATATGCCCTAGAGGCAATAATAAAGTTATTATTTATTTCCTTACATATCATGATAAATGTTTATTATTCATGCTAGAATTGTATTAACTGGAAACATAATACATGTGTGGATACATAGACAAACAGAGTGTCACTAGTATGCCTCTACTTGACTAGCTTGTTAATCAAAGATGGTTAAGTTTCCTAACCATGGACAAAGGAGTTGTCATTTGATTAACAAGGTCACATCATTAGTTGAATGATCTGATTGACATGACCCATTCCATTAGCATAGCACCCGATCATTTAGTATGTTGCTGTTGCTTTTATCCATGACTTATACATGTTCCTTTGACTATGAGATTATGCAACTCCCGTTTGCCGGAGGAACACTTTGGGTGCTACCAAACGTCACAACGTAACTGGGTGATTATAAAGGAGTACTACAGGTGTCACCAAAGGTAGATGTTGGGTTGGCGTATTTCGAGATTAGGATTTGTCACTCCTATCGTCGGAGAGGTATCTCTGGGCCCTCTCGGTAATGCACATCACATAAGCCTTGCAAGCATTGCAACTAATGAGTTAGTTGCGGGATGATGTATTACGGAACGAGTAAAGAGACTTGCCGGTAACGAGATTGAACTAGGTATTGGATACCGACGATCGAATCTCGGGCAAGTAACATACCGATGGACAAAGGGAACAACGTATGTTGTTATGTGGTCTGACCGATAAAGATCTTCGTAGAATATGTAGGAGCCAATATGGGCATCCAGGTCCCGCTATTGGTTATTGACCGGAGATGTGTCTCAGTCATGTCTACATTGTTCTCGAACCGTAGGGTCCGCACGCTTAAGGTTACGATGACAGTTATTATGAGTTTATGAGTTTTGATGTACCTAAGGAGTTCGGAGTCCCGGATGAGATCGGGTACATGACGAGGAGTCTCGAAATGGTCGAGACGTAAAGATCGATATATTGGACGACTATATTCGGACATCGGAAGGGTTCTGAGTGGTTCGGGTATTTTCGGAGGTACCGGGGAGTTACGGGAATACGAGGAAGAAGCAATGGGCCTTGATGGGCCTTAGTGGGAAGGACCAGGAGGTGGCGCGCGCCCCTCCCAAGCCCAGTCCGAATTGGACAAGGGGTTTGGGGCGCGGCCCCTCTCTCCCTTCCTTCCCCTCTTCCCCTCTTTCCCCCCTTGACCTAGTTGGACTAGGAAAGGTGGACTCCCCTGGCGCGCCCAAACCTAGGGCCGGCCTCCTCCCTCCCTTGCTCCTTTATATACGGGGGCAGGGGGCACCCCATGGACACACAAGTTGATCTTCGTGATCGTTCCTTAGCCGTGTGCGGTGCCCCCCTCCACCATATTCCACCTCGAATATATCGTTGCAGTGCTTAGGCGAAGCCCTGCGCCGGTAGAACATCAAGATTGTCACCACGCCGTCGTGCTGACGAAACTCTTCCCCGAGAGCTTTGCTGGATCGGAGCCCGGAGATCGTCATCGAGCTGAACGTGTGCCAAGAACTCGGAGGTGCCGGAGTAACGGTGCTTGGATCGGTCGGATCGTGAAGACGTACGACTACATCAACCGCGTTGATATAACGCTTCCGCTTTCGGTCTACGAGGGTACGTAGACAACACTCTCCCCTCTCGTTGCTATGCATCACCATGATCTTGCGTGTGCGTAGGAAATTTTTTGAAATTACTACGTTCCCCAACAGTGGCATCCGAGCCTAGGTTTTTATGGTTTGATGTTATTTGCACGAGTAGAACACAAGTGAGTTGTGGACGATACAAGTCATACTGCCTACCAGCATGTCATACTTTGGGTCAGCGGTATTGTTGGATGAGACGACCCGGACCAACCTTACGCGTACGCTTACGCGAGACCGGTTCCCTCGACGTGCTTTGCACACAGATGGCTTGCGGGAGACTGTCTCACCAACTTTAGTTGAACCGAGTATGGCTACGCCCGGTCCTTGAGAAGGTTAAAACAGAGTCTATTTGATGAAGTATCATTGTGGTTTTGATGCGTAGGTGAGATTGGTTCTTGCTTCAGCCCGTAGCAGCCACGTAAAATTTGCAACAAACAAAGTAGAGGACGTCTAACTTGTTTTTGCAGGGCATGTTGTGATGTGATATGGTCAAGACATGATGCTAAATTTTATTGTATGAGATGATCATGTTTTGTAACCGAGCTATCGGCAACCGGCAGGAGCCGTATGGTTGTCGCTTTATTGTATGCAATGCAATCGCCCTGTAATGCTTTACTTTATCACTAAGCGGTAGCGATAGTCGTAGAAGCATAAGATTGGCGAGACGACAACGATGCTACGATGGAGATCAAGGTGTCGCGCCGGTGACGATGGTGATCATGATAGTGCTACGGAGATGGAGATCACAAGCACAAGATGATGATGGCCATATCATATCACTTATATTGATTGCATGTGATGTTTATCTTTTATGCATCTTATCTTGCTTTGATTGACGGTAGCATTATAAGATGATCTCTCACTAATTATCAAGAAGTGTTCTCCCTGAGTATGCACCGTTGCGAAAGTTCTTCGTGCTGAGACACCACGTGATGATTGGGTGTGATAGGCTCTACGTTCAAATACAACGGGTGCAAAACAGTTGCACACGCGGAATACTCAGGTTATACTTGACGAGCTATGCATATAAGATATGACCTTGGAACACGGAGACCGAAAGGTCGAGCGTGAATCATATAGTAGATATGATCAACATGATGATGTTCACCATTGAAAACTAATCCATTTCACGTGATGATCGGTTATGGTTTAGTTTGATTTGGATCACGTGATCACTTAGAGGATTAGAGGGATGTCTATCTAAGTGGGAGTTCTTAAGTAATATGATTAATTGAACTTTAATTTATCATGAACTTAGTCCTAGTAGTATTAGCATATCTATGTTGTAGATCAATAGCTCGCGTTGTTGCTTCCCTATGTTTATTTTGATATGTTCCTAGAGAAAATTGTGTTGAAAAATATTAGTAGCAATGATGCAGATTGGATCCGTGATCTGAGGTTTATCCTCATTGCTGCACAGAAGAATTATGTCCTTAATGCACCGCTAGGTGACAGACCTATTGCAGGAGCAGATGCAGACGTTATGAACGTTTGGCTAGCTCAATATGATGACTACTTGATAGTTTAGTGCACCATGCTTAAACGGCTTAGAATCGGGACTTCAAAGACGTTTTGAACGTCATGGACCATATGAGATGTTCCAGTAGTTGAAGTTAATATTTCAAGCAACTACCCGAGTTGAGGGATATGAAGTCTCCAACAAGTTCTATAGCTAAAAGATGGAGGAGAATCGCTCAACTAGTGAGCATGTGCTCAGATTGTCTGGGTACTACAATCGCTTGAATCAAGTGGGAGTTAATCTTCCAGATAAGATAGTGATTGACAGAATTCTCTAGTCACCATCACCAAGTTAGTAGAACTTCGTGATGAACTATAGTATGCAAGGGATGACGAAAACGACTCCCGAACTTTTTCATAATGATGAAATCGATGGAGGTAGAAATCAAGAAAGAGCATCAAGCGTTGATGGTTGACAAGATCACTAGTTTCAAGTAAAGGGCAAAGGGAAGAAGGGGAACTTCAAGAAGAACGGCAAGCAAGTTGCTGCTTAAGTGAAGAAGCCCAAATCTGGTCCTAAGCCTGAAACTAAGTGCTTCTACTGCAAAGGGACTGGTCACTGGAAGCGGAACTACCCCAAGTGATTGGCGGATAAGAAGGATGGCAAAGTGAACATAAGTATATTTGATATACATGTTATTGATGTGTACTTTACTAGTGTTTATAGCAACCCCTCAGTATTTGATACTAGTTCAGTTGCTAAGATTAGTAACTCGAAACAGGAGTTGCAGAATAAACAAAAACTAGTTAAGGGTGAAGTGACGATGTATGTTGGAAGTAGTTCCAAGATTGATATGATCATCATCACACACTTCCCTATACTTTCGGGATTAATGTTGAACCTAAATAAGTGTTATTTGGTGTTTGCGTTGAGCATAAATATGATTTGATCATGTTTATTGCAATACGGTTATTCATTTAAGTTAGAGAACAATTGTTGTTCTGTTTACATGAATAAAACCTTCTATGGTCATACACACCAACAAAATGGTTTGTTGGATCTCGATCGTAGTGATACACATATTCATAATATTGAAGCCAAAAGATGCGAAGTTAATAATGATAGTGCAACTTATTTGTGGCACTGCAGTTTAGGTCATATTGGTGTAAAGCGCATGAAGAAACTCCATGCTAATGGGATTTTGGAATCACTTGATTAGGAATCACTTGATGCTTGCGAACCATGCATTATGGGCAAGATGACTAAAACGCCGTTCTCCGGAACAATAAAGCAAGCAACAGATTTGTTGGAAATCATACATACTGATGTATGTGGTCCAATGAATATTAAGGCTTGCAGCGGGTATCATTATTTTCTGGCCTTCACAGATGATTTGAGCAGATATGGGTATATCTTCTTGATGAAGCACAAGTCTGAAACATTTGAAAATGTTCAAAGAGTTTCAGAGTGGAGTGGAGAATCATCGTAACAAGAAAATAAAAGTTTCTACGATATGATCGTGGAGGAGAATATTGGAGTTACGAGTTTGGTCTTCAATTAAAACAATGTGGAATAGTTTCACAAACTCATGCCACCTGGAACACCACAACATAATGGTGTGTCCGGACGTCATAACCGTACTTTATTGGATATAGTACAATCTATGAAGTTTCTTACCGATTTACCAATATCGTTTTGGGGTCATGCATTAGAGACAGCTGCATTCACGTTTAAAAGGGCACCATCTAAGTCCGTTGAGACGACACAATCTGAACTGTGGTTTAGCAAGAAACCAAAGTTGTCGTTTCTTAAAGTTTGGGATTGTGATGCTTATGTGAAAAAGTTTCATCCTGATAAGCTCAAACCCAAATCGGAGAAATATGTCTTCATAGGATACCCAAAGGGGACAGTTGGGTACACCTTCTATCACAGATCCGAAGGCAAGACATTCGTTGCTGAGAATGGATACTTTCTAGAGAAGGAGTTTCTCTCGAAAGAAGTGAGTGGGAGGAAAGTAGAAAACTTGATAAGGTAATTGTACCTTCTCCCTTATTGGACAGTAGTTCATCACAAAAATCTGTTCTTGTGACTACTACACCAATCAGTGAGGAAGCTAATGATGATGATCATGTAACTTTAGATCAAGTTACTACCGAATCTCGTAGGTAAACCAGAGTGAGATCCGCACCAGAG
This sequence comes from Aegilops umbellulata, assembly GCA_032464435.1. Lineage (NCBI taxonomy): Eukaryota > Viridiplantae > Streptophyta > Magnoliopsida > Poales > Poaceae > Aegilops > Aegilops umbellulata. The sequence goes on along the minus strand of CP136054.1, from coordinate 355,997,513 downwards.
TGGTACGGTAATCCTATTCTGGAAGTCATGTTACTAGAACATGACGAACTTGCGAACTATGAGGAAGCGATGATGAGCCCAGATTCCGTGAAATGGTTTGAGGCCATGAAATCTGAGATATGATCCATGTATGAGAACAAAGTATGGACTTTGATGAATTTGCCCGATGATCGGCAGGCCATAGAAAATAAATGGATCCTCAAGAGGAAGACGGACGCTGATAGTAGCGTTACTATCTACAAAGCTAGAATTGTCGCAAAAGGTTTTCGACAAGTTCAAGGTGTTGACTACGATGAGAGTTCCTCACTCGTATCTATGCTTAAGTCTGTCCGAATCATGTTAGCAATTGCCGCATTTTATGAAATCTGGCAAATGGATAACAAAACTACAATCCTTAATGGATTTATTAAATAAGAGTTGTATATGATGCAACCAAAAGGTTTTGTCAATCCTAAAGGTGCTAACAAAATATGCAAGCTCCAGCGATCCATCTATGGATTGGTGCAAGCATCTCGGAGTTGGAATATACGCTTTGATGAGTTGATCAAAGCATATAGTTTTATACAGACTTGCGGTGAAGCCTGTATTTACAAGAAAGTGAGTGGGAGCACTACAGCATTTCTGATAAGTATATGTAAATGACATATTGTTGATCGGAAATAATGTAGAATTATTCTGCAAAGCATAAAGGAGTGTTTGAAAGAAGTTTTTCGAAGAAGGACCTCGGTAAAGCTGCTTACATATTGAGCATCAAGATCTATAGAGATAGATCAAGACGCTTGATAAGTTTTGAATGAGTGCATACCTTGACAAGATTTTAAAGTAGTTCAAAATGGAACAGTCAAAGAAAGAGTTCTTTCCTGTGTTACAAGGTATGAAGTTGAGTAAAGACTCAAAACTCAACCACGGCAGAAGATAGAAAGAGAATGAAAGTCATTCCCTATGCCTTGGCCATAGGTTCTATAAAGTATGCCATGCTGTGTACCAGATCTATTGTATACCCTACACTGAGTTTGGCAAGGGAGTACAATAGTGATCTAGGAGTAGATCACTGGACAGCGGTCAAAATTATCCTTAGTGGAATAAGGATATGTTTCTCGATTATGGAAGTGACAAAAGGTTCGTCGTAAAGGGTTACGTCGATACAAGTTTTGACACCGATCTGGATGACTCTAAGTCTCGATCTAGATACATATTGAAAGTGGGAGCAATTAGCTAGAGTAGCTCCGTGCAGAGCATTGTAGACATAGAAAATTGCAAAATACATAACGGATCTGAATGTGGCAGACCCGTTGACTAAACTTCTCTCACAAGCAAAACATGATCACACCGTAGTACTCTTTGGGTGTTAATCACATAGCGATGTGAACTAGATTACTGAATCTAGCAAACCCTTTGGGTGTTGGTCACATGGCGATGTGAACTATGGGTGTTAATCACATGATGATGTGAACTATCGAGTTAATCACATGGTGATGTGAGTTAATCACATGGTGATGTGACCTAGATTATTGACTCTAGTGCAAGTGGGAGACTGAAGGAAATATGCCCTAGAGGCAATAATAAAGTTATTATTTATTTCCTTACATATCATGATAAATGTTTATTATTCATGCTAGAATTGTATTAACTGGAAACATAATACATGTGTGGATACATAGACAAACGGAGTGTCACTAGTATGCCTCTACTTGACTAGCTTGTTAATCAAAGATGGTTAAGTTTCCTAACCATGGACAAAGGAGTTGTCATTTGATTAACAAGGTCACATCATTAGTTGAATGATCTGATTGACATGACCCATTCCATTAGCATAGCACCCGATCGTTTAGTATGTTGCTGTTGCTTTTATCCATGACTTATACATGTTCCTTTGACTATGAGATTATGCAACTCCCGTTTGCCGGAGGAACACTTTGGGTGCTACCAAACGTCACAACGTAACTGGGTGATTATAAAGGAGTACTACAGGTGTCACCAAAGGTAGATGTTGGGTTGGCGCATTTCGAGATTAGGTTTTGTCACTCCGATCGTCGGAGAGGTATCTCTGGGCCCTCTCGGTAATGCACATCACATAAGCCTTGCAAGCATTGCAACTAATGAGTTAGTTGCGGGATGATGTATTATGGAACGAGTAAAGAGACTTGCCGGTAACGAGATTGAACTAGGTATTGGATACCGACGATCGAATCTCGGGTAAGTAACATACCGATGGACAAAGGGAACAACGTATGTTGTTATGCGGTCTGACCGATAAAGATCTTCGTAGAATATGTAGGAGCCAATATGGGCATCCAGGTCCCGCTATTGGTTATTGACCGGAGATGTGTCTCGGTCATGTCTACATTGTTCTCGAACCGTAGGGTCCGCACGCTTAAGGTTACGATGACAGTTATTATGAGTTTATGAGTTTTGATGTACCTAAGGAGTTAGGAGTCCCGGATGAGATCGGGGACATGACGAGGAGTCTCCAAATGGTCGAGAAGTAAAGATCGATATAGTGGACGACTATATTCGGACATCGGAAGGGTTCTGAGTGGTTCGGGTATTTTCGGAGGTACCGGGGAGTTACGGGAATACGAGGAAGAAGCAATGGGCCTTGATGGGCCTTAGTGGGAAGGACCAGGAGGTGGCGCACGCCCCTCCCAAGCCCAGTCCGAATTGGACAAGGGGTTTGGGGCGCGGCCCCTCTCTCCCTTACTTCCCCTCTTCCCCTCTTTCCCCCTTGACCTAGTTGGACTAGGAAAGGTGGAATCCTACTCCCGGTGGGAGTAGGACTCCCCTGGCGCGCCCAAACCTAGGGCCGGCCTCCTCCCTCCCTTGCTCCTTTATATACGGGGGCAGGGGGCACCCCATGGACACACAAGTTGATCTTCGTGATCGTTCCTTAGCCGTGTGCGGTGCCCCCCTCCACCATATTCCACCTCGAATATATCGTTGCAGTGCTTAGGCGAAGCCCTGCGCCGGTAGAACATCAAGATTGTCACCACGCCGTCGTGCTGACGAAACTCTTCCCCGAGAGCTTTGCTGGATCGGAGCCCGGAGATCGTCATCGAGCTGAACGTGTGCCAAGAACTCGGAGGTGCCGGAGTAACGGTGCTTGGATCGGTCGGATCGTGAAGACGTACGACTACATCAACCGCGTTGATATAACGCTTCCTCTTTCGGTCTACGAGGGTACGTAGACAACACTCTCCCCTCTCGTTGCTATGCATCACCATGATCTTGCGTGTGCGTAGGAATTTTTTTGAAATTACTACGTTCCCCAACAACTACCAATTCACTCTTCCCACCACGCCCTTATCCTTAGCCACGTATGTTGCATGCATCGCGCGGGGTAGGTAACAGAGGCGCGTGGTGCGGGAGAGCATCAAGGCTGGGGCCCATTTTTCTTGGATTGGCGGAGGAGGGCGGTGGTCTCTCGTTGAGGGAGCGGCTCCCTCCCTTGGCCTGCCTATAAAAGGAGGCGCGAGGGGAGAGTGGAGCCATCCATATTTGCATCCCCTCTCCTCCGTCTTCTGCCTCTTGCTGGCTATGTTGAAGAGAAGAGTCTGGGGCCAGGCCCCAGGCTCTAGCCTGGGGTTGGTGTCGCCAAATGTTTGTATTGGCGCTTGGGGAGTGAGTCTGGTCCATGCTTGGAGAAGACGCCGTGGATGAGCCGCCCGTGGCGCGGGAGATATCAAGCTCCCCCATTGTGGGGAAATGCATGCCCTTCCACCATGATACGTCCATTTTGCATCATGCTTTTATATCGATATTTATTGCATTATGGGCTGTTACTACACATTATGTCACAATACTTATGCCTTTTCTCTCTTATTTTACAAGGTTTACATGAAGAGGGAGAATGCCGACAGCTTGAATTCTGGGCTGGAAAGGAGCAAATATTAGAGACCTATTCTGCACAACTCCAAAAGTCCTGAAACTCCACGAAGGTCAGTTTTGGAATATATAAAAAATATTGGGCGAAGAAAGTACCAGAGGGGGGACACCCACCATCCACAAGGGTGGGGGGCGTGCCCTACCCCCTGGGCATGCCCCCTGCCTCGTGGGGCCCCTGGTAGGCCTCCGGTGCCCATCTTTGGCTATATGAAGTCTTTTGCCCTGAAAAAAAATCAGAGGGAAGCTTCCGGGAGAAACTCTGCCGCCACGAGGTGGAACCTTGGCGGAACCAATCTAGGGCTCCGGCGGAGTTGTTCTGTTGGGGAAACATCCCTCCGAGGAGGGGAAATCATCACCATCGTCATCACCATCAATCCTCTCATCGGGAGGGGGTCAATCTCCATCAACTTCTTCACCAGCACCATCTCATCTCAAACTCTAGTTCATCTCTTGTATCCAATCTTTGTCTCAAAACCTCAGATTGGTACCTGTGGGTTGCTAGTAGTGTTGATTATTCCTTGTAGTTGATGCTAGTTGGTTTATTTGGTGGAAGATCATATGTTCAGATCCTTTATGCATATTAATACCCCTCTGATTATGAACATGAATATAATTTGTGAGTAGTTATGTTTGTTCCCGAGGACATGGGAGAAGTCTTGCTATAAGTAGTCATGTGAATTTGGTATTCGTTCGATATTTTTTGATGAGATGTATGTTGTCTCTCCTCTAGTGGTGTTATGTGAACGTCGACTACATGACACTTCACCATTGTTTGGGCCTAGAGTCCCATTGTTTGGGCCTAGAGGAAGGCATTGGGAAGTAATAAGTAGATGATGGGTTGCTAGAGTGACAGAAGCTTAAACCCTAGTTTATGCGTTGCTTCGTAAGGGGCTGATTTGGATCCATATGTTTCATGCTATGGTTAGGTTTACCTTAATACTTCTTTTGTAGTTGCGGATGCTTGCAATAGGAGTTAATCATAAGTGGGATGCTTGTCCAAGGAAGGGCAGTACCCAAGCACCGGTCCACCCACATATCAAATTATCAAAGTAACGAACGCGAATCATATGAGCATGATGAAAACTAGCTTGATGATAATTCCCATGTGTCCTCAGGAGCACTTTCCTCTATATAAGTGTTTGTCCAGGCTTGTCCTTTGCTACAAAAAGGATTGGGCCATCTTTCTGCACCTTATTTACTTTTATTACTTGTTACCCGTTACAAATTATCTTATCATAAAAGTATCTGTTACCGATAATTTCAGTGCTTGCAGAGAATACCTTACTGAAAACCGCTTGTCATTTCCTTCTGCTCCTCGTTGTGTTCGACACTCTTACTTATAGAAAGGACTATGATAGATCCCCTATACTTGTGGTACATCAAGACTCTTTTCTGGCGCCGTTGCTGGGGAGTGAAGCGCCTTTGGTAAGTGGAATTTGGTAACGAAAAATTTATATAGTGTGCTAAAATTTACTGTCACTTGTTACTATGGAACATAATCCTTTGAGGGGCTTGTTCGGGGTATCTTCACCCCGACCAGTAGAGCAAAGAGTTTCTCCTCAACCTACTGAACCTACTGAAAATGTTCACTTTGAAATTCCTTCGGGTATGATAGAGAAACTGCTAGCTAATCCTTTTACAGGAGATGGAGCATTACATCCCGATTTGCACCTAATCTAGGTGGATGAAGTTTGTGGATTATTTAAGCTTGCAGGTATGCCCGAGGATGTTATCAAGAAGAAGGTCTTCCCTTTATCTTTGAAGGGAAAGGCATTGCCATGGTTTAGGCTATGTGATGATATTGGATCATGGAACTACAAACGATTGAAATTGGAATTCCATTAGAAGTTTATCCTATGCATTTGGTTCATCGTGATCGTAATTTTATATATATATATATATATATATATATATATATATATATATATATATATATATATATATATATATATATATATATATATATATATATATAATTTTTGGCCTCGCGAAGGAGAAAGCATCGCTCAAGCTTGGGGGAGGCTTAAGTCAATGTTATATTCATGACCCAATCATGAGCTCTCAAGAGAAATTATTATTCAAAATTTTTATGCTCAGCTTTCTCTCAATAATCGCTTCATGCTCGATACTTCTTGTACTGGTACTTTTATGATGAAGACTATTGAATTCAAATGGGATTTATTGGAAATAATTAAACGCAACTCTGAAGATTGGGAACTCGACGAAGGTAAGGAGTCAGGCATAACACCTAAGTTTGATTGTGTTAAATCTTTTATGGATATCGATGCTTTTCGTGAATTTAGCACTAAATATGGACTTGGCTCTGAGATAGTAACTTCTTTCTGTGAATCCTTTGCTACTCATGTTGATCTTCCTAAGGAGAAGTGGTTTAAATATAATCCTCCCATTGAAGTAAACGTAGTTGAACCTATTACAGTTGAAGCAAAGACTATCACTTATAATGTTGATCCTATTGTTCCTACCGCTTATATTGAGAAACCACCTTTCCCTGTTAGAATAAAGGATCATGCTAAAGCTTCAACTGTGGTTCATAAGAGTAATACTAGAACACCTACACCCTTTGAGCAAACTAGAGTTGAACCTAGTATTGCTATGGTTAAAGATCTCTTGGCCGATGATATTGATGGGCATGTTATTTACTTCTGTGATGAAGCTGCTAGAATTGCTAGACCCGATACTAAGGGTAAACATAGATCTGTTGTTGGCATGCCTGTTGTTTCTGTTAAAATAGGATATCATTGTTATCATGGCTTATGTGATATGGGTGCTAGTGCAAGTGCAATACTGTTGGGGAACGTAGCAGAAATTCAAAATTTTCTACGCAACACCAAGATCAATCTATGGAGTAATCTAGCAACGAGGGAAGGAGAGTGCATCTACATACCCTTGTAGATCGCTAAGCGGAAGCGTTCAAGTGAACGGGGTTGATGGAGTCGTACTCGCCGTGATCCAAATCACCGATGACCAAGTGCCGAACGGACGGCACCTCCGCGTTCAACAGACGTACAACCAGGTGACGTCTCCCATGCCTTGATCTAGCAAGGGGAGAGGGAGAGGTTGAGGAAGACTCCATCCAGCAGCAGCACAACGGCGTGGTGGTGGTGGAGGAGCGTGGCAATCCTGCAGGGCTTCGCCAAGCACCGCAAGAGAGGAGGAGGGAGAGAGGTAGGGCTGCACCAACAGGGAGATCAAATCGTGTGTTTTTGGGCAGCCCCTAGGCCTCATATATATAGGGGAAGGGGAGGAGGGTGCGCCCCCTCTAGGGTTCCCACCCCTAGAGGGGCGGCAGCCCTAGATGGGTTTGAGGGGGGCGGCCAAGAGGGGGAGGGGAGAGGGAGGCGCACCAGTATGGGCCTTAGGGCCCATCTGCCCTAGGGTTTGCCACCTTCTCCTCTCCCTTGCGCCTTGGGACCTTGTGGGGGGGCGCACCAGCCCACTTGGGGCTGGTCCCCTCCCACACTTGGCCCATGCAGCCCTCCGGGGCTTGTGGCCCCACTTGGTGGACCCCCGGACACCTCCGGTGGTCCCGGTACACTACCGGTGACGCCCAGAACACTTCCGGTGGCCAAAACCATACTTCCTATATATAAATCTTTACCTTCGGACCTTTCCGGAACTCCTAGTGACGTCTGGGATCTCATCCGGGACTCCGAACAACATTCGGTAACCACATACAAACTTCCTTTATAACCCTAGCGTCATCGAACCTTAAGTGTGTAGACCCTACGGGTTCGGGAACCATGCAGACATGACCGAGACGTTCTCCAGTCAATAACCAACAGCGGGATCTGGATACCCATGTTGGTTCCCACATGTTCCACGATGATCTCATCGGATGAACCACGATGTCAAGGACTTAATCAATCCCGTATACAATTCCCTTTGTCTATCGGTACGATACTTGCCCGAGATTCGATCGTCGGTATCCCGATACCTTGTTCAATCTCGTTACCGGCAAGTCTCTTTTACTCGTTCCGCAACACATCATCCCGTGATCAACTCCTTGATCACATTGTGCACATTATGATGACGTCCTACCGAGTGGGCCCAGAGATACCTCTCCGTTACACGGAGTGACAAATCCCAGTCTCAATTCGTGCCAACCCAACAGACACTTTCGGAGATACCTGTAGTGTACCTTTATAACCACCCAGTTACATTGTGACGTTTGGCACACCCAAAGCACTCCTACGGTATCCGGGAGTTGCACAATCTCATGGTCTAAGGAAACGATACTTGACATTAGAAAAGCTTTAGCATACGAACTACATGATCTTTGTAACGCCCTCGATGCGGCTATATCTCCCACGTGTCGAAGCACGACTTAGAGGCATAACCACATTGAAAGCAATGTCGCAAGTGAGGTAATCTTCACACAACCCATGTAATACATAAGGGAAAGAGATACATAGTTGGCTTACAATCGCCACTTCACACAAATACATGAATAAAACATTACATCATACAGTACAATCAGGGCCCGACTACGGAGCCAAAATAAAAGAAGAAACCCCAAAAGCGACAAAGGTCCCCGATCGACCCCAACTGGGCCCCACTACTGAACAACTGAAACAAAGCAACACAATGAACAAGGTCTTCAACGGGCTCCTCCTTGAGCTCGGGTGTGTCACATGCACGGTCTCATCGGCACCTGCAAACTGGTTTTGGAAGTATCTGTGAGTCACGAGGACTCAGCAATCTCACACCCGCGAGATCAAGACTATCTAAGCTTATAGGTAGGGCAAAAGTTATGAGGTGGAGCTGCAGCAAGCGACTAGCATATATGGTGGCTAACATACGCAAATGAGAGCGAGAAGAGAAGGCAAAGCATGGTCGAACAACTATGATCAATAAGTGATCCTGAACTACTTACGTCAAGCATAACTCCAACACCGTGTTCACTTCCCGGACCCCGCCGAGAAGAGACCATCACGGTTACACATGCGGTTGATGTATTTTAATTTAGATCAACTTCGGGTTTTCTACAACCGGACATTAACAAATTCCCATCTTCCCATAACCGCGGGCACGGCTTTCGAAAGTTCAAACCCTGCAGGGGTGTCCCAACTTAGCCCATGATAAGCTCTCGCGATCAACGAAGGATATTCCTTCTCCCCGGGAAGACCCGATCAGTCTCGGAATCCCGGCTACAAGACATTTCGACAGCAATAAAACAAGTCCAGCAAAACCGCCCGATGCGCCGACATCCTGATAGGAGCTGCACATATCTCGTCCTTAGGGCAACACCGGATAAGCGAAGCGTACAAGTACCAACATAACCCAAGTTGCCAAGGGACGGTCCCGCACGGTGCTCTAGTGTGGACCAACACTTAGACAAGCATTGGCCCGGGGGGCTAAATAAAGATGACCCTTGGGTTAATTACTCCCAAGGGAAAATAGGTGGTGGTGAGGCAAATGGTAAAATCAATGTTGGGCCTCGCTGGAAAAGTCTTATTCAAAGCGAACTGTCAAGGGGGTCCCATAAATCACCCGACCGCGTTAGGGACGCAAAATCCGGGAACATAACACCGATATGACGGAAACTAGGACGGCAAGAGTGGAACAAAACACCAGGCATAAGGCCGAGCCTTCCACCCTTTACCAAGTATATAGATGCATTAATTAAATAAGATATATTGTGATATCCCAACAAGTAAACATGTTCCAAACAAGGAACAACATCTCCATGTTCCAACAAGGAACAAACTTCATCTTCACCTGCAACTAACAACGCTATAAGAGGGGCTGAGCGAAGCGGTAACATAGCCAAACAACGGTTTGCTAGGACAAGGTGGGTTAGAGGCTTGGTTTAACAATATGGGAGGCATGATAAGCAAGTGGTAGGTATCGCAGCATAGGCATAGCAAAATAGCGAGCAACTAGCAAGCAAAGATAGAAGTGATTTCGAGGGTATGGTCATCTTGCCTGAAATCCCGCAAGGAAGAAGAACGAGTCCATGAAGAAGACAAACGGACGTAGTCGAACGAATCCTCACAACTCCGGAACGAAACCAAAGCTAACGAGAGAAGCAACCCGGAAAGAAACAAACAACATAGTAAACAACCATCACATACAAATGGCATGATGCACAAACAAGTATGATGCGTGTCCGGTTTAATGAGAATGACATGGCAAAGTGCACAAGAAAAACTACAAGTTAAGTGGAGCTTAATATGCAACGAGTTGCATATTGACAAAACACCACATCAAATATTTAGTTCGATCTTGTTTATGTACCCAATAATATTAAATGTTGTTAAACATGGCAAGGGGTGAAGCATAATTAAACTAACTATTTAGGCAAGTTTAAATGAGGCCGGAAATAACAAACAACATAGTCGGGAAGAACCTCATGAGCATATATTAGATTTGGTATTGTTCTGCCCTAAACACAATTTTAGTGTTGTTAAACAGCAAAATAAAGTGCACCATGTTAAACTAGGCATTTTTCCACCCCATTTACATATAAAGTTTATTAAAATCCGAGCTACGGTTATTTAGTTATGAATGAAATCATTTTACCATGGCATTTAAGCAAATTAATGGAAACAACAAATTAACCATACTTGAAGTTGATATCATGATGCAGATGACATGAGCAAGTTTTATGCAATTATTATGAAAATGTTGATAAGAGCATTAAGAAGCCTTTGTCATCATGGCGGAAAGAAAGTGTGCCATGGTAACGAATCCGAAAATGGTGCCACGGCAACATATCGGTTCCGGTACTCATGAAGATACCGGTGCAAAAGGAAACGTGGCGAGAGCGTGACACGTGATAGAAGGTGGGGTGATCCCGGTTACCGGGTTTCCCACGAGTCGGTGGCATGGCAAAAGAGCGGCATCGCAACGAACAACCGCAAATGGTGCAAACACGCGGTTCATCTCATACATCACACAACATTCGTTCTCGGAAGGACTTCTCGGGGTTATACCTTTGAAGCGTGCATTTACGGAACGGATCAAGTTCGTAGTGGAAGTAGACGTTCTCGCGATGGTCGTAGTGGAAGTAGTGGTACAGGCGAAGGAAGTCGAACTTGATTGAAGTAGTGGTACACGGGTCTTGGGCGACGGTAGTGGTACACGTTTTCACGTCGACGGTAGTTGTTCACGGTTCGTAGATGGACTTGACGGATCCGAGGACTCCGGGGTTCACCGTTGAACTTGACGAAAGCCACGGTGATGGAGAGGTACGCGTCGACGGTAGAGGAACTTGGTGAATCCCGAAACGGTCTTGGCGTCTTCGCGGGTCGGGGTACTTGGCGTTCCGGTTTTTGCGTCCGTAGATGTACGCGGCAATCGTAGTGGTACTTGGTGGTTCCATGTAGTCGGTATTGCCGGTCCTGGTCTCGGCAACATAGTTGTACAAGAGCATCATCTGACTTGTCGAAATCGAACTCTTCGAGGGCCGTCTTGGTACTTGGCGATCTTGATGAATCCAAGTGGCACTAGGCACACACCCACGGTAGTCATTCAGACTTGGGGTTACATGTACATGACTTGACGAATCCAGGGGTCTCGATGGAGGCCATGGTCTCCCTGATGGCACCGTGGAGGTCTAGCCGCAGCAGCAAGGGCATCGGGGAGGTGATGGCCGGATGCAGGGAGCAGTAGGGGAGACCGCAGAGACGAGGTCGAGGAGGCCAGGTCGGGGACGGGACTGGACGGCGGCTGCGTGTCTGCTGGTGGTGGCGATGGGCTCGGGGAGGCGCCGGACTTGCTGGATCCAGGCGAGGACGACGTTCTCCGGTGACGAACGAAGCAGGGCAGCGACGGGAGCCGGCGGGGTGCAGGCGAGGTCGCGGGGCAGCGACGGCCGCCGGAGGCGGGGACGCGAGGTCGCAATGGCGGCGGCGGGCCGGCTCGAGGCCACGTCCATGGCGTAGAGGCGACATGGTCTACGGGGAGGCGCGGCGAGGTGGAGTTGACAGTAGCACGCCATGGGAGGCGGAGCTCGCGGTAGGAGGTGAAGAAGACGGAGAGATGCAGGCGTGAATGGAGCTCAGGGCGGAGGAGCTTCGGCGCGGGACGACGGCCTGGTGGCGTTGGCGCTCCTGCGGGCGTTCATGGCGGCGGCGGCCTGGTGGTTGGGTGGCTGGGCTCTGGTGACGAGGAGGTGGCAGAGGGGAACGGGACGAGGGCGCGGCAGCGCTGCGGGATCGAGCGAGAGGCTCTCGCTCCTCTCTGGCGGCGCGAGCGGGGGAAGGAGGGAGAGACCAGGGGATCGGCAGTGGGGTTGGGCTAGGGTTAGGAGGGAGCGGATGGGGGCGGCTGGGCTGCTGGTTGGGCCTAGCTGGGCTGCAGGAGGCCGGCTGGGCTTGCTCCTCTCTCCCCCTTATTTTCTCATAACAGAGAAAAAGAAAGAAAAGGGAAGAAAAGAAAAGGTTAGAGAGAGAGTTTGGGCATGGGGATTATTTTCCCGGACTCACAAAAATATGCTTGTTCCGAGAAAATAGAAAAAAACCAAGATCGAAAGATGTAAATTCAAACTCATTTGAATTTAATTCAAAAGGTTTGAACAAGGACGAGGATTTAGAAGTGTTCAAAAATGTTGAGAAATTAGGAAGAGCCTCGATAAATGGGAAAAGAAATGTTGGCAAAGTTTGGAGGTGAAACTTGAAGCAGAAGAGGCATGGACTTAAATTGCAAGTGTGTTATGGTGCATTCCAATTAATGGAATATTTTATTATAGGTCTCTAAATATCGAGAGGATATGTTTTAAAGAGAATCACCATGTGAATTCCCTCGATTTAAATGGATCAAAGATCCATGCCATTTATTTAGTTGAGAAGCAAAAGATTTATGACATGATGCAATGCACATGATGCAAAGATATGAAATGCATGACACGTAAGCAAAAGACGAGGCAACAACAGCAACTAAGCGGAGGACACCTGGCACATCGGTCTCGGGGCATTACAACACTCCACCACTACGAGAGGATCTCGTCCCGAGATCTAGAATGGCACCGGATAGAAAACGGAAGAAGAAGAGGAGAGGTAAAACTAAGTTGCTTCTTTGACAAACGAGTGAAACCATGAACCTTGAGAGGTTGAAAAGTTGAAAGAAAGAACACAACGGAGTTGAACGAACTTGAAAACACTCCGTTAGATAAGAAGAACATGGGATACGACAAGAACCAAGAGGTTTAGTGACAAGACAGGTATTGAAACCACTCCGGTTAAAACAAGATAGAGAAGGAATAAGAACGAAATAATTTGGACAACACTCCGACTGAAAATGGAAGGAATAGAACATGATTTTGACAAGATGAGAGGACACCTGATGAAATCAATAAACACACTGCCTCCAGAACTATTGAAAAAAAATGGCACAAGGGGTAAGAAAGATTTCAGACATCACTCCGGTTGAGAAGGGGGCCGAAACTGGATAAGATGGAAAGAACTTGAAAAGAGAACACCACACTCCGGTTAAATGGATTAGCAAGGAAAAGAGCACGATCCTCACAAAACGAGGTGATGGGTGAAGAGCACAACATCACAATGCCTCCGTAACGAAAGAATAGAAGTTAGATCGTTGGGATAAAGGGACGGAGAAGAAAATGACAACTTTGCCACAAGTGAGCTTGGAAAGTACCCTTCCAAGAAGGTTAGAACGGAGTTGTTGGAAAACCAACAACGAAACGAATAAGCTTGTAGTGGGCTTATGGCAAACATCTCAAAATGATGAGGTGACAACCGGCCACTAATGGAAACCACTGATTTGATTGAGAGCACCAACGAGATGAAAAACTTCTTCACCGAGATGATAGAGAGATAACTTGGAACATTGATAAGCACCACAAATAGCAACATTCCCAATGGAAGGCTTTAGGTGAAATATATCCCAAGATAACTCCAACAAAGAGATAGATGGATTTAAATATTTCATTCTTGACAACAAGTGAATCATGAAACATGAATGAAACTGTCAAAATGACATAACACCATCTCAAGAGATAAGGTAGAAATAATTGCATTTCGGAATGCAAGACGAAGAATATTTGAGCTCTTCCAACAAGAATCTTGAGAACACTTCGAGAATGAATTGAATCTTTGATGAACCACCAAGAAGAAACTCCATGAAGAACTCCGGTAATAAAAGGATGATAGAGAGAAAGAGAAGTGAAAAACACAAGGTGAATCCTTGCAATGATTTAGATGGAGCTTAGAAATGATATAACTGAGAAAACTTGGAACTCCGGAAGGATAGATGAACAAATGAAATCAAGAATTTTGATAAACCTTCGGAATAAGGAATTGAATTTACTCGATGAAACAAAAATAAGAATTACATAATGCTCATCCTTTACCAATTAAATTGATGACAAGCAACGGATTTGGCATACTACTTATTCTCGTAGAAAGGATTAAGATAGATATAGCGCAAACTTGGGAAGGTCTTCAACGAACCACCGGTAGGATTGGAACAACGAATAAATTAATATGAGAACAAAGGAAAAGAACTCTTGAACGAACTACCGTAAGAATAGAGAATGAAAGTAGCAAAGGCACAATTCACCAGGAAGAATTGGAAAATGAATAAGATACTTGAGGGTATTTAGATACAAATGAACGAATAGATGACGAGCTGGTTAGAGGATACTTGAATGATGCACCGGTGAGATTTGGAGAACGAGAGCTGAAAGCTTGAATGAATAACTCTGAGATGATGGGCTCCGGAGAATCAAACTGAAAGACAACTGAATTGATCCGGATGGGTGAAAAGAATTCTCACAATCGAAAACAATTATGAGAGGATGGCATCAAGCTAGAACCATTAATCTTGAAGAGAATGGAGCAAGATCTAAGAGAAACACTTCTTCGGTCTTCAAATGTTGAGAATGACGATGGGAAACACCGCCATGAATTGTTCAGGCACTCCGGAATGAAAATTAGAAAGGTTGAACCAACGATGAAAAGAATATGAAAGCGAACTTGGAGGAAACATTTGACTTATGAGAAAGCATTCTTATGTCAAACTTTGAAAATAATTTAGAAGCTTCGGGAAATTAGAAGAGTCAGGTAAGATCCTGGGAAAAGACCTATGGGTTAGGGCCCACTCAAAAGAATGGTTGAACGATTGCTTGAAAAGAGAGATTGCACCGGTTGAATTAAATGGCTTGAATGTGATAACAACCTCGAAATAGCTTGAACGGATTGATAATGGAGACACAATTCTCCTGAGATATCTTCAGCACACCGGAACAAATGGAAAGCGAGAGGTGAATGATTAAGAGGTGCACCGGTACGTGACAACATTAGAAACAAGGGAAAAAAATATGATCGATAAAGCTTGAATTGGAACCACCGGAGAAGAAAAGAATGACGAATGACGAACTTAAAACTCGTGACCATCTTCATGACAATCACCGGATAAGAACAATGAAGGAAAGAATGGAGAGACTTCTCATCAATAAAAAGGATACTTGATTGAGAAATCTGAGTCCTTGAAGAAAAAGGGTGGGAGGGCGGGAAAACAAAGGCAACTTGGGAACGGATGAAACAATCAACGTTGGGAAAACCTGAGAGGTGATCTTGTGAATGTTGAAATGATCGGATCCACTTGAAGAGAAGCACACCGGTTGGAAAGAATTGAAAAGACAACCTCAATGATCAAGAAGGATTAGTATTCACATAGAAATATGAGAACACCGCTTGGAAAAGGTATGGAATCAACACTTGACATTGAAGCAACTCGAATACCACAAAACAAAACCAAAACAAAGGATTGCTTGCAGAATAAGCCGGAAACAAACATATGATAGATCCCATATCGTATCATGTGTCTGTTGGAAAGAATTCCTACGTGATACTTGAATTCCCACTTATAAACTCACGAAACTTTCTGGTTATGCAATCAGGTGTTGGGGATACAGGGGACACAAAATATATCACCCAAACTAACAATACCTAGATCCAGCTGTATCCATCCTTCAACACATAACCAAGAAATCCTCGGAAATCGTCTACCTCAACCTTCGAAAAGCATCCGTTATACGAGTTATGGCAATACTCCCGCACTCGCCTCAGTACTGGGCTATCAGGGTTATCTCACCAACAACTGTACAAAAGAGATTTTCGATGTCGGCGTACTAAACTCAGGTATTCCAGAACTGTAACGATAAAATTATGACGACAACACCTCGGAGCTCAACTCCCCGGGACACCTCCACTAAAACCCCTGCTGACGGGAGGCAACCAAGACAATGTTGTCATCATAAAACCATCGGAACGATTCTAAGATACCCGCGTGATCCTAAAATTTTTTTTAGTGAAATTTGAGAAGAGAAGAGTCAAAACTCTACGTCAGGATGCCTTACCAGAGCGATGAGGAGACTGGGAAGTAAAAAGAATTCCCAAACTCTCCGATATATAATTCCTAAATGACTCAAAACATTTTTCTAGACACAACTCGACCGCTAAAAACGATCAAACAGTGGGGGCTCCTAAGGTCGGGGAAGGCTCTGATTACCAACTTGTAACGCCCTCGATGCGGCTATATCTCCCACCTGTCGAAGCACGACTTAGAGGCATAACCGCATTGAAAGCAATGTCGCAAGTGAGGTAATCTTCACACAACCCATGTAATACATAAGGGAAAGAGATACATAGTTGGCTTACAATCGCCACTTCACACAAATACATGAATAAAACATTACATCATACAGTACAATCAGGGCCCGACTACGGAGCCAAAATAAAAGAAGAAACCCCAAAAGCGACAAAGGTCCCCGATCGACCCCAACTGGGCCCCACTACTGAACAACTGAAACGAAGCAACACAATGAACAAGGTCTTCAACGGGCTCCTCCTTGAGCTCGGGTGTGTCACCTGCACGGTCTCATCGGCACTTGCAAACTGGTTTTGGAAGTATCTGTGAGTCACGAGGACTCAGCAATCTCACACCCGCGAGATCAAGACTATCTAAGCTTATAGGTAGGGCAAAAGGTATGAGGTGGAGCTGCAGCAAGCGAATAGCATATATGGTGGCTAACATACGCAAATGAGAGCAAGAAGAGAAGGCAAAGCACGGTCGAACAACTATGATCAATAAGTGATCCTGAACTACTTACGTCAAGCATAACTCCAACACCGTGTTCACTTCCCGGACCCCGCCGAGAAGAGACCATCACGGTTACACACGCAGTTGATGTATTTTAATTTAGATCAACTTCGGGTTTTCTACAACCGGACATTAACAAATTCCCATCTGCCCATAACCGCGGGCACGGCTTTCGAAAGTTCAAACCCTGCATGGGTGTCCCAACTTGGCCTATGATAAGCTCTCGCGATCAACGAAGGATATTCCTTCTCCCCGGGAAGACCCGATCAGTCTCGGAATCCCGGCTACAAGACATTTCGACAGCAATAAAACAAGTCCAGCAAAACCGCCCGATGCGCCGACATCCTGATAGGAGCTGCACATATCTCGTTCTCAGGGCAACACTGGATAAGCGAAGCGTACAGGTACCAACATAACCCAAGTTGCCAAGGGACGGTCCCGCACGGTGCTCTAGTGTGGACCAACACTTAGACAAGCATTGGCCCGGGGGGCTAAATAAAGATGACCCTTGGGTTAATTACTCCCAAGGGAAAATAGGTGGTGGTGAGGCAAATGGTAAAATCAATGTTGGGCCTCGCTGGAAAAGTCTTATTCAAAGCGAACTGTCAAGGGGGTCCCATAAATCACCCGACCGCGTTAGGGACGCAAAATCCGGGAACATAACACCGATATGACGGAAACTAGGACGGCAAGAGTGGAACAAAACACCAGGCATAAGGCCGAGCCTTCCACCCTTTACCAAGTATATAGATGCATTAATTAAATAAGATATATTGTGATATCCCAACAAGTAAACATGTTCCAAACAAGGAACAACATCTCCATGTTCCAACAAGGAACAAACTTCATCTTCACCTGCAACTAACAACGCTATAAGAGGGGCTGAGCGAAGCGGTAACATAGCCAAACAACGGTTTGCTAGGACAAGGTGGGTTAGAGGCTTGGTTTAACAATATGGGAGGCATGATAAGCAAGTGGTAGGTATCGCAGCATAGGCATAGCAAAAGAGCGAGCAACTAGCAAGCAAAGATAGAAGTGATTTCGAGGGTATGGTCATCTTGCCTGAAATCCCGCAAGGAAGAAGAACGAGTCCATGAAGAAGACAAACGGACGTAGTCGAACGAATCCTCACAACTCCGGAACGAAACCAAAGCTAACGAGAGAAGCAACCCGGAAAGAAACAAACAACATAGTAAACAACCATCACATACAAATGGCATGATGCACAAACAAGTATGATGCGTGTCCAGTTTAATGAGAATGACATGGCAAAGTGCACAAGAAAAACTACAAGTTAAGTGGAGCTTAATATGCAACGAGTTGCATATTGACAAAACACCACATCAAATATTTAGTTCGATCTTGTTTATGTACCCAATAATATTAAATGTTGTTAAACATGGCAAGGGGTGAAGCATAATTAAACTAACTATTTAGGCAAGTTTAAATGAGGCCGGAAATAACAAACAACATAGTCCGGAAGAACCTCATGAGCATATATTAGATTTGGTACTGTTCTGCCCTAAACACAATTTTAATGTTGTTAAACAGCAAAATAAAGTGCACCATGTTAAACTAGGCATTTTTCCACCCCATTTACATATAAAGTTTATTAAAATCCGAGCTACGGTTATTTAGTTATGAATTAAATCATTTTACCATGGCATTTAAGCAAATTAATGGAAACAACAAATTAACCATACTTGAAGTTGATATCATGATGCAGATGACATTAGCAAGTTTTATGCAATTATTCTGAAAATGTTGATAAGAGCATTAAGAAGCCTTTGTCATCATGGCGGAAAGAAAGTGTGCCACGGCAACGAATCCAAAAATGGTGCCACGGCAACATATCGGTTCCGGTACTCATGAAGATACCGGTGCAAAAGGAAACGTGGCGAGAGCGTGACACGTGATAGAAGGTGGGGTGATCCCGTTTATCGGGTTTCCCACGAGTCGGTGGCATGGAAAAAGAGCGGCATCGCAACGAACAACCGCAAACGGTGCAAACACGCGGTTCATCTCATACATCACACAACATTCGTTCTCGGAAGGACTTCTCGGGGTTATACCTTTGAAGCGTGCATTTACGGAACGGATCAAGTTCGTAGTGGAAGTAGACGTTCTCGCGACGGTCGTAGTGGAAGTAGTGGTACAGGCGAAGGTGGTCGAACTTGATCGAAGTAGTGGTACACTGGTCTTGGGCGACGGTAGTGGTACACGTTTTCACGCCGACGGTAGTTGTTCACGGTTCGTAGACAGACTTGACGGATCCGTGGACTCCGGGGTTCACCTTTGAACTTGACGAAAGCCACGGTGACGGAGAGGTACGCGTCGACGGTAGAGGAACTTGGTGAATCCCGAAACGGTCTTGGCGTCTTCGCGGGTCGGGGTACTTGGCGTTCCGGTTTTTGCGTCCGTAGATGTACGCGGCAATCGAAGTGATACTTGGCGGTTCCATGTAGTCGGTATTGCCGGTCCTGGTCTCGGCAACATAGTTGTACAAGAGCATCATCTGACTTGTCGAAACCGAACTCTTCGAGGGCCGTCTTGGTACTTGGCGATCTTGACGAATCCAAGTGGCACTAGGCACACACCCACGGTAGTCATTCAGACGTGGGGTTACATGTACATGACTTGACGAATCTAGGGGTCTCGGTGGAGGCCATGGTCTCCCTGATGGCACCGTGGAGGTCTAGCCGCAGCAGCAAGGGCATCGGGGAGGTGATGGCCGGATGCAGGGAGCAGCAGGGGAGACCGCAGAGACGAGGTCGAGGAGGCCAGGTCGGGGACGGGACTGGACGGCGGCTGCGAGTCTGCTGGTGGTGGCGATGGGCTCGGGGAGGCGCCGGACTTGCTGGATCCAGGCGAGGACGATGTTCTCCGGTGACGAATGAAGCAGGGCGGCGACGGGAGCCGGCGGGGTGCAGGCGAGGTCGCGGGGCAGCGACGGCCGCCGGAGGCGGGGACGCGAGGTCGCGATGGCGGCGGCGGGCCGGCTCGAGGCCACGGCCATGGCGCAGAGGCGACATGGTCTACGGGGAGGCGCGGCGAGGTGGAGTTGACAGTAGCACGCCATGGGAGGCGGAGCTCGCGGTAGGAGGTGAAGAAGACGGAGAGATGCACGCGTGAAAGGAGCTCAGGGCGGAGGAGCTTCGGCGCGGGATGACGGTCTGGTGGCGTTGGCGCTCCTGCGGGCGTTCATGGCGGCGGCGGCCTGGTGGTTGGGTGGCTGGGCTCTGATGACGAGGAGGTGGCAGAGGGGAACGGGACGAGGGCGCGGCAGCGCTGCGGGATGGAGCGAGAGGCTCTCGGTCCTCTCTGGCGGCGCGAGCGGGGGAAGGAGGGAGAGACGAGGGGATCGGCAGGGGGGTTGGGCTAGGGTTAGGAGGGAGCGGATGGGGGCGGCTGGGCTGCTGGTTGGGCCTAGCTGGGCTGCAGGAGGCCGGCTGGGCTTGCTCCTCTCTCCCCCTTATTTTCTCATAACAGAGAAAAAGAAAGAAAAGGGAAGAAAAGAAAAGGTTAGAGAGAGAGTTTGGGCATGGGGATTATTTTCCCGGACTCACAAAAATATGCTTGTTCCGAGAAAATAGAAAAAAACCAAGATCGAAAGATGTAAATTCAAACTCATTTGAATTTAATTCAAAAGGTTTGAGCAAGGACGAGGATTTAGAAGTGTTCAAAAATGTTGAGAAATTAGGAAGAGCCTCGATAAATGGGAAAAGAAATGTTGGAAAAGTTTGGAGGTGAAACTTGAAGCAGAAGAGGCATGGACTTAAATTGCAAGTGTGTTATGGTGCATTCCAATTAATGGAATATTTTATTATACCTCTCTAAATATCGAGAGGATATGTTTTAAAGAGAATCACCATGTGAATTCCCTCGATTTAAATGGATCAAAGATCCATGCCATTTATTTAGTTGAGAAGCAAAAGATTTATGACATGATGCAATGCACATGATGCAAAGATATGAAATGCATGACACGCAAGTAAAAGACGAGGCAACAACAGCAACTAAGCGGAGGACACCTGGCACATTGGTCTCGGGGCGTTACAATCTTGTGCTAGGCTTAGTATTGGGTCTTGTCCATCACATTATTCTTCTAATGATGTGATCCCGTTATCAATGACATCCAATGTCCATGGTCAGGAAACCGTAAACATCTATTGATCAACGAGCTTGTCAACTAGAGGCTTACTAGGGACATGGTGTTGTCTATGTATCCACACATGTATCTGAGTTTCCTATCAATACAATTCTAGCATGGATAATAAACGATTATCATGAACAAGGAAATATAATAATAACCTATTTATTATTGCCTCTAGGGCATATTTCCAACAGTCTCCCACTTGCACTAGAGTCAATAATCTAGTTCACATCGCCATGTGATTAACACTCACAGAGTTCTGGGTTTGACCATGTTATGCTTGTGAGAGATGTTATAGTCAACGGGTCTGAACCTTTCAGATCCGTGTGTGCTTTACAAATATCTATGTCATCTCCTAGATGCAGTTACCACGCTCTATTTGGAGCTATTCCAAATAACTGTTCTACTATATGAATCCAATTTACTACTCAGAATAATCTGGATTAGTGCATCGGCGTAATCCTTTACGACGAACTCCCTTTTTTTTCACCTCCATAATCGAGAAAATTCTTTAGTCCACTAGTTACTAAGGATAACCTTGACCGTTGTCCTGTGATCCATTTCTAGATCACACTTGTACCCCTTGACTGACTCATGGTTTGGCACACTTCATAGCATACTTTAGAGCCTACGACTAAATCATAGGGGACGACCTTCGTCCTTTCTCTCTATTCTGCCGTGGTCATGTCTTGAGTCTTGCTCAATACTCACACCTTGTAACAGAGCCGAGAACTCCTTCTTTGCTGATCTATTTTGAACTCCTTCAAAATCTTGTCATGGTATGTGTTCGTTTGAAAGTACTATTAAGCGATTTTGATCTATCCTTATAGATCTTGATGCTCAATGTTCAAGTAGCGTAATCCAGGTTTTCATTGAAAAACACTTTTCAAACAACCCTATATGCCTTCCAGAAATTCTACATAATTTCCGATAAACAATATGTCAACAACATATACTCATCAGAAATTCTATAGTGCTCCCACTCACTTCTTTGGAAATACAAGTTTCTCATAAACTTTGTATAAACCCAAATCTTTGATCATCTCATCAAAGCGTACATTCCAACTCCTAGATGCTTACTCCAGTCCTTAGAAGGATTGCTGGGGCTTTGCATATTTGTTAGCATCTTTCAGGATCGACAAAATCTTCTGGTTGTATCACATACAACCTTTCCTCAAGAACAAGGAAACAATATTTTGACATCCTATCTGCAAGATTTCATAAATAATGCAATACCTGCTAATTCCAACAGACTCTTAGCATCGCTACGAGTGAGAAAGTCTCATCGTAGTCAACTCCTTGAACTTGTCGGGAAACATCTTAACGACAAGTCGAGCTTTCTTAATGGTGACATTTACCATCATTGTCCGTCTTCCTTTTAAAATCCATCTGTACTCAACAGCCTCACGACCATCAAGTAGTTCTTCCAAAGTCTACACTTTATTTTCATACATGGATCCTCTCTCGAATTTTATGGCCTCGAGCCATTCATCGGAATCCAGGCCCACAATCGCTTCTCCATAGCTCGTAGGTTCTTTGTTGTCTAGCAACATGACTTCCAAGACAGGATTACGTACCACTCTGAAGTAGTACGCATCCTTGTCGTCCTACGAGGTATTGTAGTGACTTGATCCGAAGTCTCATGATCACTATCATAAGCTTCCACTTCAATTGGTGTAGGTGCCACAGGAACAACTCTTTGTGCCCTGCTATACACTAGTTGAAGTGACGGTTCAATAACCTCATCAAGTCTCCACCATCCTCCCACTCAATTCTTTTGAGAGAAACTTTTCCTCGAGAAAGGACCCGATTCGAGAAACAATCCCTATTGCTTCCGGATCTGAGACAGGAGGTATACCCAACTGTTTTGGGTGTCCTATGAAGATGCATTTATCCGCTTTGGGTTCGAGCTTATCAGCCTGAAACTTTTCACATAAGCGTCGTGACCCCAAACTTTTAAGAAATAACAGCTTCGGTTTCTCTAAACCATAGTTCACATGGTGTCATCCCATCGGAATTACGTGGTGCCCTATTAAAGTGAGTGCGGTTGTCTCTAATGCCTAACCCATGAACGATAGTGGTAATTCGATGAGAGACATCATGGTATGCCCCATATCCAATGGGGTGCATTTATGATGTTCAGACACACCATCACACTATGGTGTTCCAGGCGGTGCTAGTTGTGAAACAATTTCCACAATGTCTCAATTGTGTACCAAACTCGCAACTCAGATATTCATTTCTATGATCATATCATAGACATTTTATCCTCTTATCACGAAGATCTTCAACTTCATTCTGAAATTACTTGAACCATTCAATAATTCAGACTTGTGTTTCATCAAGTAAACATACTCAACATCTACTCGAATCATCTGTGAAGTAAGAACATAACGATATTAACTGCATGCCTCAGCACTCATTGGACTGCACACATCAAAAATGTGTTACTTCCAGCAAGTTGCTATCTTGTTCCATCTTATTGAAAACGAGGCTTTCAGTCATCTTGCCCATGTGGTATGATTTGCATATCTCAAGTGATTCAAAATCAAGTGAGTCCAAACGGTCCATCTGCATGGAGTTTCTTCATGCGTATATACCAATAGACATGGTTCACATTACTCAATCCTTTTTTTTTCAAAAAAATGAGTCAGTCCAAAGATCCATCAACATGGAGCTTATTCATGCGTTTTATACCAATATGACTTACATGGCAGTGCCACAAGTAGGTGGTACTATTATTACTATCTTATATCTTTTGGCATGAACATGTGTATCACTATGATCGAGATTCAATAAACCATTCATTTTAGGTGCAATACCATTGAAGGAATTATTCAAATAAATAGAGTAACCATTATTCTCCTTAAATGAATAACCGTATTGCGATAGACACAACCCAATCATGTCTACGCTCAACGCAAACACCAAATAACAATTATTTAGGTTTAACACCAATCTCGATGGTAGAGGGAGCGTGCGATGCTTGATCATATCAACCTTGGAAGCACTTCCAACACATCTCGTCAGCTCACCTTTAGCTAGTCTCCGTTTATTCCGTAGCTTTTATTTCGAGTTACTAACACTTAGCAACCGAACCGGTATCTAATACCCTGATGCTACTAGGAGTACTAGTAAAGTACACATTCACATAATGTATATCCAATATACTTCTATCGACAGCCTTCTCATCTACCAAGTATCTAGGGTAATTCTGCTCCAGTGGCTGTTCCCCTTATTACAGAAGCACTCAGTCTCGGGTTTGGGTTCAACCTTGGGTTTCTCCATTAGAGCAGCAACTGATTTGCCGTTTCATGAAGTATCCCTTCTTGCCCTTGCCCTTCTTGAAACTAGTGGTTTCACTAACCATCAACAATTGATGCGCCTTCTTGATTTCTACTTTCGCGGTGTCAAACATCGCGAATACTTCAAGGATCATCTATCCCTGATATGTTATAGTTCATCACGAAGCTCTAGCAGCCTGGTGGTAATGACTTTGGAGAAACATCACTATCTTATCTGGAAGATCAACTCCCACTCGATTCAAGTGATTGTTGTACTCAGACAATCTGAGCACAAGCTCAACGATTGAGCTTTTCTCCCTTAGTTTGTAGGCAAAGAAAATTGTCGGAGGTCTTATACCTCTTGACGTGGGCACGAGCCTGAAATCCCAATTTCAGCCCTCGAAACATCTCATACGTTCCGCGACATTTCAAAAATGTCTTCGGTGCCTCAATTCTAAACCATTTAACCTCACCGAACTATCATGTAGTCATCAAATCGTGTATGTCAGATGTTCGCAACATCCACAGACCACGTTCGAGGTCCAGCACACCGAGCGTTGCATTAAGGACATAAGCCTTCTATTGTCCGCATAATTGCTGCTATCAACTTTCAACTATATTTTCTCTAGGAACATATCTAAAACAGTAGAACTAAAGTGCGAGCTTACGACATAATTTGCAAAGATCTTTTGACTATGTTCAGGATAATTAAGTTCATCTTATGAACTCCCACTCAGATAGACATCCCTCTAGTCATCTAAGTGATTACATGATCCGAGTCAACTAGGTCGTGTCCGATCATCACGTGAGACGGACTAGTCATCATCGGTGAACATCTTCATGTTGATCGTATCTTCCATACGACTCATGCTCGACCTTTCGGTCACTTGTGTTCCGAGGCCATGTTTGTACATGCTAGGCTCGTCAAGTCAACCTAAGTGTTCTGTGTGTGTAAATCTTGCTTACACCCGTTGTATATGAACGTAAAAATCTATCACACCCGATCATCACGTGGTGCTTCGAAACGACGAACTTTCGCAACGGTGCACAGTTAGGGGGAACACTTTCTTGAAATTTTAATGAGGGATCATCTTATTTACTACCGTCGTTCTAAGGAAATAAGATGTATAAACATGATAAACATCACATGCAATCAAATAGTGACATGATATGGCCAATATCATATTGCTCCTTTTGATCTCCATCTTTGGGGATCCATGATCATCATCGTCACCGGCATGACACCATGATCTCCATCATCGTGTCTTCATGAAGTTGTCACGCCAACTATTACTTCTACTACTATGGCTAACGCTTTAGCAATAAAGTAAAGTAATTACATGACGATTTAAGTTGACACGCAGGTCATAAATAAATTAAGACAACTCCTATGGCTCCTGCCGGTTGTCATACTCATCGACATGCAAGTCGTGATTCCTATTACAAGAACATGATCATCTAATACATCACATATATCATACATCACATCCTTTGGCCATATCACATCACATGGCATACCCTGCAAAAACAAGTTAGACGTCCTCTAATTGTTGTTTGCATGTTTTACGTGGCTGCTATGGGTTTCTAGCAAGAACGTTTCTTACCTACGCAAAACCACAACGTGATATGTCAATTGCTATTTACCCTTCATAAGGACCATTTTCATCGAATCCGATCTGACTAAAGTGGGAGAGACTGGCACCCGCTAGCCACCTTATGCAACTAGTGCATGTCAGTCGGTGGAACCTGTCTCACGTAAGTGTACGTGTAAGGTCGTTCCGGGCCGCTTCATCCCATAATGCCGCCGAATCAAGATTGACTAGTAACGGTAAGCATACTGAACAAAATCAACGCCCACAACTACTTTGTGTTCTACTCGTGCAAAGAATCTACGCAATAGACCTAGCTCATGATGCCACTGTTGGGGAACGTAGCAGAAATTCAAAATTTTCTACGCAACACCAAGATCAATCTATGGAGTAATCTAGCAATGAGGGAAGGAGAGTGCATCTACATACCCTTGTAGATCGCTAAGCGGAAGCGTTCAAGTGAACGGGGTTGATGGAGTCGTACTCGCCGTGATCCAAATCACCAATGACCAAGTGCCGAACGGACGGCACCTCCGCGTTCAACACACGTACAACCCGGTGATGTCTCCCATGCCTTGATCCAGCAAGGGGAGAGGGAGAGGTTGAGGAAGACTCCATCCAGCAGCAGCACAACGGCGTGGTGGTGGTGGAGGAGCGTGGCAATCCTGCAGGGCTTCGCCAAGCACCGCAAGAGAGGAGGAGGGAGAGAGGTAGGGCTGCACCAACAGGGAGATCAAATCGTGTGTTTTTGGGCAGCCCCTAGGCCTCATATATATAGGGGAAGGGGAGGAGGGTGCGCCCCCTCTAGGGTTCCCACCCCTAGAGGGGCGGCAGCCCTAGATGGGTTTGAGGGGGGCGGCCAAGAGGGGGAGGGGAGAGGGAGGCGCACCAGTATGGGCCTTAGGGCCCATCTGCCCTAGGGTTTGCCCCCTTCTCCTCTCCCTTGCGCCTTGGGCCCTTGTGGGGGGCGCACCAGCCCACTTGGGGCTGGTCCCTTCCCACACTTGGCCCATGCAGCCCTCCGGGGCTTGTGGCCCCACTTGGTGGACCCCCGGACACCTCCGGTGGTCCCGGTACACTACCGGTGACGCCCAGAACACTTCCGGTGGCCAAAACCATACTTCCTATATATAAATTTTTACCTCCGGACCTTTCCGGAACTCCTCGTGACGTCTGGGATCTCATCCGGGACTCCGAACAACATTTGGTAACCACATACAAACTTCCTTTATAACCCTAGCGTCATCGAACCTTAAGTGTGTAGACCCTACGGGTTCGGGAACCATGCAGACATGACCGAGACGTTCTCCAGTCAATAACCAACAGCGGGATCTGGATACCCATGTTGGTTCCCACATGTTCCATGATGATCTCATCGGATGAACCACGATGTCAAGGGCTTAATCAATCCCGTATACAATTCCCTTTGTCTATCGGTACGATACTTGCCCGAGATTCGATCGTCGGTATCCCGATACCTTGTTCAATCTCGTTACCGGCAAGTCTCTTTTACTCGTTCCGCAACACATCATCCCGTGATCAACTCCTTGATCACATTGTGCACATTATGATGACGTCCTACCGAGTGGGCCCAGAGATACCTCTCCGTCACACGGAGTGACAAATCCCAGTCTCGATTCGTGCCAACCCAACAGACACTTTTGGAGATACCTGTAGTGTACCTTTATAACCACCCAGTTACGTTGTGATGTTTGGCACACCCAAAGCACTCCTACGGTATCCGGGAGTTGCACAATCTCATGGTCTAAGGAAACGATACTTGACATTAGAAAAGCTTTAGCATACGAACTACATGATCTTGTGCTAGGCTTAGTATTGGGTCTTGTCCATCACATAATTCTTCTAATGATGTGATCCCGTTATCAATGACATCCAATGTCCATGGTCAGGAAACCGTAACCATCTATTGATCAACGAGCTAGTCAACTAGAGGCTTACTAGGGACATGGTGTTGTCTATGTATCCACACATGTATCTGAGTTTCCTATCAATACAATTCTAGCATGGATAATAAACGATTATCATGAACAAGGAAATATAATAATAACCTATTTATTATTGCCTCTAGGGAATATTTCCAACAAATACCTCATTCCTTATACAAAGAAATTATGCATGATATTGCACCTGCTGAGATAGAAGAAATTGATGTTACTATTATGCTTGCCAATAGAGATACTATCTCACCGGTTGGGATTGTTAGAGATGTTGAAGTCTTGTGTGGGAAAATTAAATATCCTACTGATTTTCTTGTGTTTGCTTCCCCACAAGATAACTTTTGTCCCATTATATTCGGTAGACCCTTCTTGAATACTGTTAATGCTAGGATAGACTGCAAAAAGGATATTGTTACTGTTGGTTTAGGGGATATGTCTCATGATTTTAATTTTGCTAAATTTCATAGATAACCCCATGATAAAGAATTGCCTAGTAAAGATGAAATTATTGGCCTTGCTTCTATTACCGTGCCTCCTAATGATCCTTTAGAACAATATTTGCTAGACCATGAAAATGATATGTTTATGAATGAAAGAAGGGAAATAGATGAAGTATTCTTTAAACAAGGACCTATTTTGAAACATAACTTGCCTATTGAAATTCTAGGGGATCCTCCTCCACCCAAGGGTGATCCCGTGTTTGAGCTTAAACCATTACCTGATACTCTTAAATATGCTTATCTTGATGAAAATAAGATATATCCT
Organism: Aegilops umbellulata; assembly: GCA_032464435.1. NCBI lineage: Eukaryota > Viridiplantae > Streptophyta > Magnoliopsida > Poales > Poaceae > Aegilops > Aegilops umbellulata. The sequence goes on along the minus strand of CP136054.1, from coordinate 355,968,796 downwards.
GTTATTATTAGTGCTAACCTTTCAGAGCAGGAAGAAGAGAAATTATTGAAAACTTTGAAGAAGCACCGCGCTGCTATTGGTTATACTCTTGATGATCTTAAGGGCATTAGTCCCACTTTATGCCAGCACAAAATAAAATTGGAGAAAGACGTTAAACCGGTTGTTGATCACCAACGTAGGTTAAATCCTAAGATGAAAGAAGTGGTAAGGAAAGAAATACTAAAGCTTTTGGAGGCACGTATAATTTATCCCGTTGCTGATAGTTAGTGGGTAAGTCCTATCCATTGTGTTCCTAAGAAAGGAGGTATTACTATAGTCCCTAATGATAAAGATGAATTGATCCCACAAAGAATTCTTACAGGTTATAGAATGATAATTGATTTCTGCAAACTAAATATAGCTACTAAAAAGGATCATTACCCTTTACCTTTTATTGATCAAATGCTAGAAAGATTATCCAAACATACACATTTTTGCTTTCTAGATGGTTATTCTGGTTTCTCTCAAATACATGTGTCAAAAGAGGATCAAGAAAAGACCACTTTTACTTGCCCTTTCGGTACCTTTGCTTATAGGCGTATGCCTTTTGGTTTATGCAATGCACCTGCTACCTTTCAAAGATGTATGACTGCTATATTCTCTGACTTTTGTGAAAAGATAGTTGAGGTTTTCATGGATGATTTCTCCATGTATGGAACTTCTTTTGATGATTGCTTAAGCAACCTTGATCGAGTTTTGCAGAGATGTGAAGAAACTAATATTGTCTTGAATTGGGAGAAGTGCCACTTTATGGTTAATGAAGGTATTGTCTTGGGTCATAAAATTTCTGAAAGAGGTATTGAAGTTGATAAAGCTAAAGTTGATACTATTGAAAAGATGCCGTGTCCTAAGGACATTAAAGGTATAAGAAGTTTCCTTGCCCATGCCGATTTTTATAGGAGGTTCATTAAGGACTTCTCAAAAATTTCTAGGCCTCTGACTAATCTTTTACAAAAAGATGTTTCTTTTGTCTTTGATTATGACTGTGTAGAAGCATTTGAAATAATTAAGAAAGCCTTGATTTCTGCACCTATTGTTCAGCCTCCTGATTGGAATTACCCTTTGAAATTATGTGTGATGCTAGTGATTATGCTGTAGGCGCTGTTCTAGGACAAAGAGTTGATAAGAAATTAAATGTTATCCAATATGCTAGTAAAACTCTAGACAGTGCCCAGAGAAATTATGCTACTACTGAAAAAGAATTTTTAGCAGTTGTATTTGCTTGTGATAAGTTTAGACCTTATATTGTTTATTCTAAAGTAACTGTTCACACTGATTATGCTGCTATTAAATATCTTATGGAAAAGAAAGATGCTAAACCTAGACTTATTAGATGGGTTATCTTGCTACAAGAATTTGATTTGCATATTATTGATAGAAAGGGAGCTGAGAACCTCGTTGCAGACAACTTATATAGGTTAGAGAATGTTCTTGATGACGCACTACCTATTGATGATAGCTTTCCTGATGAACAATTAGTTGTCATAAATGCTTCTCATACTGCTCCATGGTATGATGATTAGCCAATTACATTGTTGCTAAATTTATACCACCTAGTTTGACATACCAGCAAAAGAAAAAGTTTTTCTATGATTTAAGACATTACTTCTGGGATGATCCACACCTTTATAAAGAAGGAGTAGATGGTGTTATTAGACATTGTGTACCTGAGCATGAACAGGAACAGATCTACGCAACACTACTAGGAAAAGGCATGCTAGTGGCGCACCGGATTTGCCTTCTAATGGCTCACTGCTGGTGCGCCACTGGCATCATGCCATTAGAATTAAATTCTAATGGCGCACCACTGGTGCGCCATTAGTATCTGGTGTTCTAATGGCGCACCACTGGTGCGCCATTAGAATGCCTCCCAGGGGGCCATATGTACCCATGTGCTTTGGCACTCTAATGGCGCACTGGCAGCCAATGCGCCATTAGTGTGATGATCACAGTGCGCCATTAGTGTCTTGTGTGGTGCGCCATTAGTGTGAATATTAGGTTTTATTTTTTTGCTTTTCTGATTTTTGCACAGGTTACAAAATATATTATGGGACAGAATATAGACAGTAGCACACAGCAACATCAGATTCATCAAATACAATAGTCTCCGAATACATTCATCATATTAGTCTCCGAATTCAAAAGACCGGACAAAGATAAAACATTACAAGTCTCAAGACCGCGTGTATCGAGTTTGCCTTCACATTACAAGTCGATATCGATCATCTAAACTACCATCACATAGAAGAGAGCTGTGGTCATCACGATGAGCATCATCGCGATCAAACTGGTCTTCATCCTATTCCTCCAACGCTCCCTCCTCTCTCCCGCTAGATAGCGGGCGTATCTAGATTCGGCCTCCGCCCTAGTGCTGTACCCTTTGTAACTGTTACCGCTGAAACGGTGAACCTGTCTCTGACACTCCTCCCAGTCATCGTAGACTTCGGAAACCTTACCCTTGTACACGACATACGACGACATCTCTATGCACAAGCCAAACAACAGACAATACATAATTAAGCAATATGTAAGTATGCAACAAAAGGATCGGAAGAGAAAAACAAGACATTAATAGCACGACTCATGGTCCTACTAATAAATAGCATCGATTACATCTAAGTTGAACGACTGTCCAAACCAAAGAGACATACGAATTCATTAAAGTATAATTACAACATGAGCCAATCAATGTTTCAGAACTACACATCACTACTTTCGACTCGACTCATCGGACACGAGCGTGGATGAAGCCGCCGTCTGTCGTGATGGTCATGAAATCGCGGTCGTTGTCACCCTGCATTTGTAGCGTTCCATCTATCTCACTATTGGACGGTTGATATCTGAGGAAGAACTGCCCCGAGGTATGAAGGACATCTTGATGGATGATGTCCGCAAACTCCGACTGGATGCGAAAGAATTCTTGTCTGAGGTCCGCATCCTGGACTGCCGACAAGCTCACGGCCCAATCTTTGAGATTATCTGGTAGCAGAAGTTGATGATGGTCCCTTACGATCGCCCGCATGTGATGGAGGGTGTAGTAGGAATCCTTCTGACCACCAGGCGGCTGCTTGACGCAGCAGAACTTCATATTGTGTGAGAACATGTGCTTGCCGTACTTACGAACTGGCCTGGTGAAGGTGCCTCCAGATTTGGCGTAGCCGGGGAGAACATCATCAAGAACTTTCTTGACATTTGTGTAGTCTATGTTGGAGTTACGGTTCGGGTCTAAATACGTGGCCATGGAATATTTCGGGCTTAAGAGGATGAGTGTGCAATGTGTGTCACTGCACAGAACATGGAATGTTAGAAAAAAAAGAACGATCGAAATCTATGAAATCATATGTTACGGGGTGGTTAAGGGATGACTTACTCGGGAAAGTAAGGCACAAGGAAGTTATCCTTATCTGCGTTTGCCAGAATGACGCCTTCAAGGTGTCAACTCGCAACTTGGCGGTCCCCAGCGCTGCTCAAGTGCTTGGCACGCATGTAGAAGGGGTCGACTATCACGATGTCCGAGGTCTTGTCTCTAATGATCCGCATCTGCATGCTCATCAAACCGCAGGACGATCGTACTCCTGATGTAGCCATCCACAAAGCCCTTGCCCTCTGGCACCTTGGCCATGAAAACCGGGTATGCCACATCCTTCTCTCTGAGACGCCGCTTCTCCAAAGAAAGAACACTGTCGTGCAGACTCCGCATAGCACCGGTTGCAGCATTCAGCATATTTGGCAGTAGCATCGCCCTACCCGCCAGATGCACCCTCCTCGAGATATCCTTAGGTGAAGGTGGCCCGTCCTGAGCACGGATCGAACTCGGTGCCGGCTAGCTCGCACCGGTGCCCTTGTTAGTCTTTCGTTTCCGTTCCTTCTTCTTGATCTCCTGTAATGGGACCGAGTTCTGCTCACAGACCGCCTTCTTGAGCGTGTTGGGGCTGATAATATTTCGCACCTCAGCTATCTGAGGCTCGGTGAAGGCGGGATCTGGAGGCGTGTCCTGAGAACTGAACGCCAGATGACGCCTGTTGTAATTGGATTTCTCCGCCGTACCAGCTAGATCGCGGTCGTCTTGGTTGGGTTCTTGAGAAAGAGGCCCGCAGAACTCGTCAACGTACGCATGTTCGGCAAAGTACTTATCAACTTTGGTAAATGTACCGTCGTCGTTGTCGTCGCCGTCCGGATCCTGTGCCATAGGGCTGTCCGGATCCTGTGCCATAGGGATGTCCGGCAGGTCCGGTAGCGTTGTGGCGTTCTTGCCATGGCTTGGCGCTGGCACGACTGGCGGTCTTGTCTGTGGGGTGGTGTCCCCCGCCCCCAAATGAATCTGGCTCTTCGGCCAAAGCAGGGGCCAGTTTACGCAGGTGCTGAGGGTCATCTCATCTTCTTCGTCGGCCCCAGCGGGTCGAATCGGAGGTAACAGCTCGTCGCAGCCTGGCAGCACCCGAACCACTTCAACCCTATACATTGTGGGTGGCATCGGATTACCGTGGAACATGGGGTTGCCCGGTTGAACGATTCTGCCCTTGGTGACATCGACCAACTCGGCGCCCATGAAGTGCAGAAGAGTGCAAGGAACGTCGGCGGTGCCCTGCAAAAACATATACAGGGCGTCAGGGATGCCCAGTCAAAGGCAAGGATATGAAGTCATCGGCCGAGAGGCTTAGTTACCGTGATGCCGTCGAGCTCGGCTAATGTCGAGGCACCGCCAACGACGGGCGTGCAACTGACGGAGGGGGCGCTTGCTGGCGAGGTGCCGGCCGGCGTACACCCGGGTGCATTAAGCTCAAATGCCCGTGCCGGCGCCGGAGACACGAATACCGCCTCCGCCGGAGACACCAATGGCGCCGCCTGCGCGCTGTGCGAGTTGCTGGCCGTGAAGCTGGGAACCGGGGGAGGCCCCTTTTGGCCGCCCGTAATCCACGTCGCCAGCCCATGAATCAACGTAGGCACCATGGCGTTGAGCGTCGTTCCAAGTTGTTGTTGCACTTGCTCTTGGACAAGCTCCGGAATCCGCGCCACTTGTGCCTTGAGTTCTTCAACCTCGCGCGTCTGGCTTTCCGAGCTGGTCTTTTTCTCCTTCCGCACACCAGCGGTATAGTATGACCCCCATTTTGTGGACAAGCCTTTGTCGGCCACACGACCAGCTGACGTCGGCTTATTGAGCTTATCCTTGTTTTTCATTACGTTCAACGCCCTATTTAAAGGGGTGTCAAAAGGGGAGCTCTTAGACGACCCCGCGCTACTACTTTCATTGTCCTGCGAAAGGAACGTGAACCATTTAGAAATATTGGGGATTAATTAGAGTGCAACCATATGGAGCTAATTACGCGGGGGTGTATTCCTTACCAGAAGAAGCTCAAGCGCCCTGGTCTTCGGATCCGTGGTAAGCTCCTTTCTTATCGGGTCCTCCTTGTACCGGGCCCTGACATAGTTCCTGGTCTGCTTGTCACCGCTGTATTTCTCGAAGCGGGGCGGTAGGCCTTGCTCGGCACGCTCCGCGTCCTCCTTGTCCCATATAGGCTTCGCCACTCTGTAACCGCTGGGACCGAGTTTGTGTTCCCCTAAGTTCAACTCCCGCATTTCTTTCCCCCACTGACTTGATTCGGAGATTGCGGGGCTCTGGCACTTGATCTTGAACTCCTTGTACTCATCTTCGCTCATCAAAGGATATTTCGCCTTGATCTTGTCATAACTATCACCTTTATCAATCATTCTCTTCACCGCGCTTCTCCAAGTAGACAGGGCCGTGCTCATCTTCGTGAGGGCGGCACTGTTCACTTTATTCCCTGAGAGGCGTGTGTTTTCAAATTCGGCAGGAAACTTGTATCGTTCGTGCAGCTTAGTGAAGAGGAGGTTGCGCAAATTCCCTCGGTCCTTATGCCTAAGGTTCTCGGTGTTGATCGAGACGGTGCTCCGGAGAATGCACCCGAGCTAAACCGAGTACCCCTTGACTATATGTTTGGGCTCCGTTGGATTCCCGTCAGAGTCCACTTGAGTGAATTCCTCCTTGACGGTGTGGAGCGCATTCGGGCGCCGGTCCTTCCTTTGCTTCTTCGGTTGGCTGCCATCTGTGTGTGCGCCGCCATCATCAGTGGTGGCATCCTCGGCGGCACCATCAGTGGTGTCATCCCCGACGCCACTAGGGGTTGTGTAATCAGGATCGGTGTCTTCCGCGGCGTCCTCATAGCGGTGAGGTTGTTCCTCCATCTCCTGGGACAGCTCCCAGAATGGCTTGCCGCCCGAACCACCGACCTCATCGTTGTGGGCCATGTTTCTCTCTAAATAGGAAAAAAGTGTGGTCAAAAAGTTGGTTATTGTCAAGGAACAAGATCATGGTCTCATCATTTAGGGTTTGTCGACACCGAGGCACCCTAAAAGCCTAAGCGTACATCATTTAGGTTCTCATCGACACCGAGGCATCCGGGGCAGCCAAGTTAAGTTTTCATCATTTAGGGTTTATCGATGCCGAGGCACCCTAGGTTGGGCCTAATCACTTGGCACTAATCACTTGGCTCTATTGCAACCTATGTTGGGTTTATCATCTAGGGTTTATCGATGCTAAGGAGAATTCTAAGTTGGGCCTAATCACTTGGCTCTATTGCCACCTATGGTTTAATGCAGCAAGAATGGCAGGGCAGTTGATCCTACTTAACTAAGTACTAAGATACCCCGGCCCATGCATTAGTCGCAAGTACCCCATATGTCCTATTTTTAGCAAAGTCATGCTAAAATTCATGGAAAATTTCAGCATGACCTTTGCTGAAAATAGGACATATGGAGTACCCGAATTTGCCGGAACGGAAGTTAATCGACGTTCCGGCAAACTCAAGGGCCTCTCGGGTTACCTGCAAAATCATTATCCCCGCGTAATGAAGTCCCCAATGGGTCGACATTTCAGAAGATCACAAGTAGCATCATCACAAGTAGCATGCACCTTGCTACCCACACCACCACAAAATAATACTAGAATAAAAACATTACTATGCCAAAGCAAGTGACTTCCACAACCACACAAATTAATTACTACTAGATGGAGTACTCCTAACTAAGCTTGTACTACAAGTGACATGACAAGCATACCAAATAGGCAACTAAACTATTTTTTTACCAAATAGGCAAATAGTATATGCACAACATGCATAGAGGGACAAATCAGGAGTTCAGGACGTGGAGTCTCTGCTCCCGAGCTCAAATACACCATCTTGATCAGTAAAATAAAAAAATAGTAAATACATAAATTAAAAAGATCCTTAATTTGTTTGACAACAAACATTGCTTAATGTTCACCCTCAAACATACTGTAAATTTCCATTAAAAAAGTCCTGATGCTTATAAGAAGAATGAACTTATAGAAACTCCTTAATATGATTATTATACCGATGATAAAAGAAGTGAGACAAGAAGTGTCTGCAGCCTTGAGTAGATTCCCGGGACCTAAAGGTTGTTCACCCTGCTCATATCAAATATTATGTTGTATTAGCAGCAAGTAGACAAGCCTCCATACATCAAGCCCTAAATCATGAATGAACTGGCCAGAAAGAATCAACAGAAAATAGCAACATATATTTCTATCAATCTTAAGGCCACAGGTGACGAACACCTAGGTTTACTGATTAAAAAGAAACATCGTGATCATGTTATTCCATCTGATCCAAAGCAAAAGATGAAGCAGCTTGTGTTTCATAAGAGAAGTCCCAAACTTGTAGTTCGTTTCTTATTTAGCAACATTTAGTTTGACAGCAAAGCTCACAAGAGAGAGAAGTTCCAAACTTGTATGTTTGTTATCCAGCAGCAACATTCAGATTATCAGAAGCATTCAAAGCAAAGCCTATCTACTTGAAGCAAATGTGACAAAATGCAGAAAGCCTATCTATATCTACTTCATAACACATTTCAGTTTGACAGCAAAGTTTGGACAGTACTCCACTGTCAAATTTCAGTGAGCGAAATTCAGTTGACAGTTTGGAGAGAGATGGAGTAAAATGCAGCTTGACAGTTTGGGAACAAGGAGTATTTAGCCTTCCTTCAACAAAAACGGAGAACACATAACACATTTTCTAACCTCAGCATCTGCAGTAGCTACACACTGAAAGAAACCTCCAAGATCAAAATGCACTAAGCTAGCTAGACACTGAAACTACCAAACTGAAGGGAAATCATGCTACCAAACTGAAGGCAGTTTTTTGCTTTCTATCAGATGGAGACGAGCAAGTGCTGCTGGACATATCTGGAATGTGGGTGTGGCAGAAACTAACCACTGAATATACTAACATAACACAGTATGCATGGTTAACATACCAAAAGAAAAGAAGATTTGACAGTAAGAATAAGAATTTGTTAACTAACATTTACAGAGCCAAATCTAAAGATTTGTGAACATTTGTTAATTTTGAAAATTTAGAGAGAAGAAAAAGGGGGATACCTCGAGCTAGGATAGCCTGGGCTCCGGCTTGGGCTTGGGCGGCGGGGGCGGCGCGTAGTCCAGCAACGGCGGGGACGGGGACGTCTGGGACTTGGTCGGCCGGTGGTGCGCCTCGTAGGGCGTGGGAGCGGGCCTGAGCTTGGGCGCGGGCGGCGAGTCCGGCGCGAGGGCGGCAGGGGGCGCCGACACAGCCTTCTCGGGTGCCGGCGTCAAGGAGGCTGTGGGCGGCGATCCGGAGGAAGGGGCCGCCTTCTTGACCTTCCGAGCAGAAGAAGGCACGGGTTGTGAGAGGAGGAGGAGGAGAAGCTATGGGAAAGGGAGGGAGGGGATGTACGGCTTCTTCGCGTCTGGTCGCAGTCGCAGTCACAGGGAAGGAGAGGGGAGAAGAAGGCAGGGAAGGAGAGGCGTCGGCGTCACCGACGGCGTGCAGGCACGGCGGATGGAGGGGGCGGAGCAAGGCGGGGCGGCGGCGAGCAAGGCGGGGCGGCGGCGGACGGTTAGGTCGAGTGGGGGATCTGGCGAGGGAGGGAGAGAGGCCAGAGGGGAATAGGTGGAGGGAAGCTTTCTAATGGCGCACCACCCCCCGGTGCGCCATAAGTACGACTATTCTAATGGCGCACCACCCCTCGGTGCGCCATTAGAATTTTGTTTTAATCTAGCCCACCAGCCATATCTACAACCTAACCCTATCTACCATAGAACCCACCCACTAGCCCAACTGGTCAGCACGCAGCACACACACCAGGAGGTCCTGGGTTCGATTCCTAGGCTCCCCAATATTTTTTATGCATTTTAAATGCTGTTTTTATATTTATTTGTGTTTAAATATGTTCAAACTTGTTTAAATCATAACAATATTTTTTTTATAAAAAAAGTAATAATTTTTTAAAAAATATGTTCAAAAAGTGCGGGTGCGGGGGGCCGGGTGCTCTCGTCGGCGACGGTGGAGCGGGGGAGGGTTGCGGTGGGTGGAGCTAGCAGGGGAGGGTGCGGGTGCGATCGAGATGGAGGGGGAATCGAGATCAAGTGTCCTCATGAATTCAAAAAGTGCCCATGAAATTTAAAAATATTCATGATATCAAAAAGTGCCCATGAAATACAATCGAGAAATGAAGACTACGATTTAAATACAATCGATCTTAGCTAGCTATCTGTTCACAATCTTCTTGCCCTTCTTTTTGGCAAACGGAGTTCTTCTATGGAACGGACGTCCTTTAGGTAGGGTGGTCCTGCTTCTTCTTGTGGTGTGTGCTGCTACTTCATCGTCGTCGTCATGTTCGATCTTCGGGTCGCCGTACTTGTCGAAGTCTTGCTCATTGGCTACTCCATCCATTCCGATGATCTTCCTTTTGCCTCTCTTCACGACAACACGACTGGGCTTTGACGGGTCGGTAATCAAGAAGCATTGGTCCACTTGGGAAGCCAGTACCCATGGCTCATTTTTCGCGGTGACGTTTGCGCCCGCGGTCTTGGATTTGGCTTCGGGTATAACCATGGTGGTGAAATACCGGTCTTCTTTTAGGACGCTCTTGGCCCATCTGACACGGAACATCGGGACCTTCTCTCCAGCGTAGCTCAGCTCCCAGATCTCCTCGATCCTTCTGTAGTATCTGTCCTTGTCGTTACCGGTGTAGGATTCCATCGTTACCCCGGAGTTCTGATAACCATCGCTCTTCATGTCCTTGTCCTCGGTGTAGAATGTGTAGCCGTTGATATCGTACGCCTCATAGGTCATCAGGTTGTGCTCGGCGCCCTGTGACAAGGCGAATATGAGTTGTTCTTCTGCGGAAGAATCCTCATGTAAAGGGTACGACAGAAGCTTCTGCTTGAACCAACGCGTGAATCATGAGTTGTGCTCTTTGAGTATATCTCCGTCCGTCCTCTGTTGGCCTCGGTCATTGTACGTCTTCTTAATAAAGGTTTTGTGCTCTACCACCCAAGGATCGACCACGTCTATGTGTTGTAGCGCGACTAGGTTTGCTCTTTCAAAGTCGGCGAGTCGACCCTCGAAGTCGACATGCATTTCGCGGCGACCCTCACGGTGACCCCATCCAGCGAGCCTGCCGAGGTGCCTATTGACGGGCAGACCAACGGGGTTCTCGATGCCTAGATAATTCGTGCAGTAGGAGATGCACTCTTCGGTCAGAAAGCCCCTGGCTATACTTCCCTCTGGACATGACATGTTGCGAACGTATCCTTTGATGACACCATTCATCCTTTCGAACGACATCATGCTGTGCAGGAACGTCGGCCCGAGTTGGATGATATCCTCCACTATATGGACCAGCAGATGCACCATAACGTTGAAGAATGCGGGCAGGAAGTACATCTCAAGCTCGCATAGTATCACCACGATCTCTAAAAATAGGACCAAAAAGAATGCATAGTGCCAAAATTCTCGCCGAAACGGAAATGAATCAAAACATTCCGGCAAAATATTGGCAAATATCGCATTTCAAATACCGGTACCTTCAAACACAAACATATATGCAACACCACAAACACATGCAAAACCACAAACATACATAGATCTAGCTAGGCCACAAAAAGTGCATGTGCACGTTGTTGGAGCGAGCTAGGGAGAAAAAAAGTAGATCTACATCATGAAGATAGCTTTCCCTTACTTACCTATCAAAAAAAGGTAATTTCACCACTTAATTTTGATGAATCTATGGTGGAAATGAGGTGAGGAGGAGGAGATGGCCGAAAGCTTGGAGAAGGAGGTGGAGGGAATGAAGTGGGGAAAGTGAGTGGGTAGGTGTGGGGTTGTACAAAATATCTTGTTGGGGTCCCAGGTTACTAATGGCGCACCACCAGCCAATGTGCCATTAGTAACCCTGGTTACTGATGGCGCACCAGCTGGTGGTGCGCCATTAGTAATTTTGCAAAAAAGTAAAAAAAATAAATATATATACTAATGGCGCACCTTGTAATAGTGCGCCATTACTAGTTTAAACTAGTAATGGCGCACTGTGAGAATATGCGCCATTAGTAGTTTTGCAAAAAACAGAATAATTTTTTTTTGCACTAATGGCGCACTATCTGCTACGTGCGCCATTAGTACTTATAACTAGTAATGGCGCACCACCCCCACGGTGAGCCATTAGTAGTTTTGAAAAAAAATTAATTTTTTTACTAATGGCGCACCGTGGGGTGTGGTGCGCCATTAGTATTTGCACACTAATGGCGCACTGTACATGTGGTGCGCCACATGTACAGTGCACCATTAGTGTCCATTCCATCTATAGCCCTTTTCCTAGTAGTGCAAGTGTCACTCCGAGGCTTATGGAGGACACCACGCTAGAGATAGAACTGCACATAAGGTATTGCAATCTGGTTTTTATTGGCCTACTCTCTTCAAAGATGCCCGTAAGTTTGTCTTGTCTTGTGATGAATGTCAAAGAATTGGTAATATTAGTAGACGTCAAGAAATGCCTATGAATTATTCACTTGTTAGTGAACCATTTGATGTTTGGGGCTTTGACTACATGGGACCGTTTCCTTCCTCTAATGGGTATACACATATTTTAGTTGCTATTGATTACGTTACTAAGTGGGTAGAAGCTATTCCAACTAGTAGTGTTTATCATAACATCTCTATTAAGATGCTTAAAGAAGTTATTTTTCCGAGGTTTGGAGTCCCTAGATACTTAATGACTGATGGTGGTTCACATTTTATTCATGGTGCTTTTCGTAAAATGCTTGCTAACTATGATGTTAATCATAGAATTGCATCTCCATACCACCGACAGTCTAGTGGTCAAGTAGAACTGAATAATAGAGAGCTTAAATTAATTTTGCAAAAGACTGTTAATAGATCTAGAAAGAATTGGTCCAAGAAACTTGATGATGCATTATGTGCCTATAGAACTGTATAAAATGGTTTATGCTATGTTTGGATGTACGCATTGGGAGGTAGTATTGACATTGGGCATTTGTAACTACCGAATGCCAGCGTTTGGATGTCTTCAGTATTCGGTCGCGGAATTATAGCCCGATATTGGACACAGCCCGCCAAGACTAGCGAGTCAACGCGCGAATTCCTCGCCTCCCCGCTCGGTTTTCGGGTGAAATTTCCCAACCCCGCTCCCTTTACCTCTCCGTCCCTTCCCCAAAAAGAAAAAACAAAGCAGGCGCGCAGTGCAAGGAGAAGCGGCGCTCATCTCTCGCCGTCCTCCGCCTTCTCTCCCATCTCCGGTAGGTCTCCTCCATCCCCGCCGCCCTCCTTCTTCTCCCCTAAATCTAAATCTGGCAGGCCTTCTCCCTATGGTTCACCCCCCCACCCCTCGCGACCCCAACCCTCCCCAATCTCCTACCCGCCTCTGTCCCCTGCGCCCCCGCCGCCGGTCAGCCATCCCTTGAACGGTCCTCTCCCAGCCCTGTTCCTCTCCCACCCACATCCCTCTTCTTTCTCTCTGACCCATCCCTAATCCCATAGCCCTCCCTCCCGGTCAGATCCAATGGCCGCCCCTCCCTGTTCCCCATCGGTTGTCCCTCCCTCTGCCCCATGGTCTCCCCTTTGCCTGTCAATCGTTGTCTTTCCCTTTGCATACATCCAACTTCTGCATGTTAAGATACTATCTTACTAATTGTCTCTCTTAATTTAATTTTGCAGGTTATTTGGCTTGGTTTGGCACATCCCTGGGCCGAGTGGCTGACTGAAGGTATATTAATCAGTAATTTATGCTTTTCACAAGGAACAAATATTTTTAGTTTGGTCATGCCTTCATATGATGTAGAGAAAAAATCAGTATACCTCATAGTGAAGGCTTCTTGTACCATGTCTTATTTGACTGAATGTTTGCTGAAATTCTGATAACTTGTTGTAGCATACATTAGTACAGCAGTCTTAGCTGCAACATATGACTGAATGCTTGTCTTTCATGGCTGATTGATAGCTTGTTGTGGCATAATTTTAGATAGCTTGTTGCACAGTGTCTTGCTTATAGCTATTCATATATGAATGATTGATAGCTTGCTTGATTGCTTGTCTCCTATTGATTGATATCTTGCTTGCTGAATTTTTGATGGCTTGTCTTTCATGGCTAATTGAATGAGGCATTCATGTCTAATTTCTGAAATGTAATGTAGCTGCACCATGTCTGACTTGGACTTGGTTGCTTACATAAACGAGGAGAACAAAAAAAGAAAGAGGAGGCGAATAGTTTTGACCAAACTGTACTTTGAATCGTTTCTTCTTGGGATAGCATATCTTAGTACGCAGAGGGCACCAAGGGATTTAGGAAGCTTTAGTGACGATGAGGAAAAAAACATTCATCGGAAGTATTTGCTAAAAGGATTGTATGATGGGGCAGAAGTAACATGCTATGATCATCTACGTTTAACTAAAAGAAACTTCCATGACTTATGCACCATGTTGCGTGAGAGGGCTGGTCTTTGTGACAGTGTCTATGTTTCCGTGGAAGAAAAGGTGGCAATGTTCTTGTTGGTAGTTGGCCATGGTATCAAAATGAGGATTCTGGGTGGCACTTACAAGTGCTCCTTATGGACTATTAGTGCACACTTTGACGATGTATTAACAGCGATTCTATCTCTAACCGGGGAGTTCATCAAGCTTCCCGATCCTTCTACTCAGCCACCCGATGATTACAAATGGAAGTGGTTTGGTAATGCACTTGGAGCGCTCGATGGGTGTCATGTTGATGTTTGTGTGCCCGTGTGTGACCAAGGGAGATATAGGAACAGGAAGCAAGCTATCACCACTAACATGCTTGGTGTGGTTGATTGGAATATGATATTTATGTATGTCTTGCCTAGTTGGGAGGGTTCAGCTTATGACTCAAGAGTCTTGCATGATGCAATGAGGTTGAGCCGCCAAGATGCATTCATCGTACCACATGGTATGACACTTTCTCTTGGTAATTCATTTCTCCTATGTAATTGATAGCTAACTAACTTGCTTGCCACACTAGGAAAATGTTATTTAGTTTATGCTGGTTACACCAACGGTCCTGGATTTCTTGCTCCATTCAGATCGACTCGATATCACTTAAAAGAGTGGGTATCAAGTCAACAACAGCCCCAAACTCCCAAAGAGCTGTATAACTTGCATCATTCCCGGGCTAGAAATGTAGTCGAGAGAACATTTGGGTTGTGGAAGAAAAAGTGGGCTTTCCTACGTTGTCAATCTTTCTTTGACATAAAGGACCAAGTATGATATGTCCATATGGTGGTGAATAAGATGCAAACTAAATGGAAAATGCTTACGATAAACAAATATTATTGCAGGTTCAAATTATTAATGCTTGTTGTGTGTTACACAACTTTGCAAGGGATAGGCAGCATGTGATGGATGATTTGTTGCTGGCGGAAGTGGATAATGAAATAGCTTCTGCTGAAGAAGATCCTCTAGATGATGCCAACTTAATTAGGAGTGTTCAAGTCAGCACTTCATGGACCAACTTTAGAGAGCAGCTAGCTAATGACATGTTTGATGAGTACCTCGTGAGACATGCTGAACTAGAGTTGGAGTAGGATGTGTGGGTCAACTAGATAATGGTGTACGTTCTCTTTTGTTCTAGCTAGTTGATATGGCTTTGCTAGGATGTGTGGGTCAGCACTGCATCGACTTTGCTTGTGTGATAGCATAGCTTGCTAATGGTACCTTTTGGGTATTTTGTACATGCCTCATATTAAGAAATATATATATATATATATATGTGTGTGTGTGTGTGTGTGTGTGTGTGTGTGTGTGTGTGATATTTTACCATGCTGTCTTTGTGTTTCAATTTACATGCGTCTTACGTTGTCTTTGTGTTTGGATATTATGTGCATGCATTTTCTTGTAGGACCATGGCTGAAGAAGGTGGAAAAAATTTGGTAGAAATTACCTCACATGGACAGATGAAATGGACATTGCACTACTGGAGGTCCTTGTTGAGCATCACAACAACGGTGATCATGCCCAGAATGGATGGAAGTCCCATGTCTACAGTGCCGTTATAGGTAATGTGCGTGAGAAGTGCAATGTGACCATCACAAAGGAAAACATAAGTTCAAGGTGCAAAACCTTTGAAAAGCACTATGAGGCCATTAGCAAGATGCTTTCTCAAAGTGGATTTGGGTGGGATTGGATCAATAACAAGCTGTCAATTGATAGTGAAGATGTGTGGATTAAATATGTCGTGGTAAGAAATTTATCCGTTCCACATTTTGATTGTATTGCACATATGTAAGATATACCTTTCTTTGAAAATTCTCTCTCTTTGTGTGTGTGTGTGTGCAGGCTAACGAGAAAGTAGGATTTTACAAGAACAAGGTCATTAAGAATTGGGATGCTATCACCACCATATACTCAAAAGATCATGCAAATGGTGAAGGTGCTGTCACAGGTGCTGAAACTGTTGTAGAACCAACTATGGAACCCAATGAAGCCTCTCCTGAAGTGCCACACAAAAAACAGCGGACCGGTGATGCCATCGTGTGCCTACTTGGGGATATGAAAGGCTCATTTAATGATGCTTTGAAGTCACTTGAGCCTTTACCTTTGCCCCAAGTTACACCTCCTGCTGAAATCCTCGCGACACTTGAGATGATCCCTGATTTGGCTCGTGGTGACATATTGCGATCTTATGGTAAGTTGATCCTTAGTGAACGCTTGTACCAAGCGCTTCTTGAGCTTCCCATGAACTTCAGGAAGGAATGGTTGTTGATGTTGGAATAGTAGAATGGCTCTTGATGGATAATATGTATGTGTACTACTACTTTTAGTTCTCCTAGTTTGTGTGAGACTTTTGAACTTGTCCTAAAGTTGCATGGTTGATGCACAAGACTTGTTATGTGTTCTGGATGGTGCGAGACATGTTATAATATGTAATGGTGTTGGAAAGGCTATCAGAATATGCTGCTGCTACCTATAGTTTTGAGCCTAATTCTAATATACTACTGTAATGTACAGTTTTCAACCTATTTTTCACGCTTTTGAATAATTCACATTGTCCGATGCATGATTATATGCTCCTATTGCCTATCTACACTTTCCAGCCTATTTTTCATGTATTTTGGACAATTGATGTTGTCCGTACCAATTTTTAAATTATTTGCACGCGATTTTATTGTATTATAATACATAATCTCAAGTATATGGCATGATGATCAGATTTCATTTCCAAACCTGTACAAGCAATTCTTATATTGTTCATACATTTCACAATGTCCAATTCTACACTATGCGCATCCAAACAAGATTTGGCATTGCTCTGTCCCTTGAATTCCAAGTGCCCAATACAAGAACATCCAAACAAAAAGTGTGGCATTGCAGCTCAATACCAATGCCTTGGGATATTAGGCATTGGAGCCAATGCAATACCAAGGTGTTGAATGTCTACATCCAAACATAGCGTTATGGAAAAGCATGTCATTTACCTCTCGAACTAGAACATAAGCCATATTATTTTTGAATATTTACTGCAGGGTAAAAACCCCACAGTCCTTTATTGCCTCAACCAAACAAAACCAAACTGTACAGTGATTACAAAATTTACAGGCCTAAGCTAAAAAGAAAAAAAGCTTACTTTACATGAGGGAGTTAACCCAATAAACAAGTCTAGTCCTAAGGGTATCCTTAAGTCTATGAGACAACATGAGGATATCATGAATAAAATTACATCTCCATGCAACAAAAGTAGCCCTCGTCCCCCTGAAGGTTCACCCATTCCTCAGAATCCAAATATTCCAAGTAGCTGTGAGCATCACTTCAAGGAAGAATGGGTGGCCAAAACTTTGCCTTGCTTGGGAGATGCACTGTTGAATATTTGAGCCATGGTTCCAATCCACTTGCAAGTAATTCCAGACCCTGCAACTGAAATTGCATTCAAAGAAAATATGTGCTCTGTCCTCACAGACAAACGCATTGCAGATGACACATAAATTATCATCCAGAGGGGACCTCCAGTGCCTTCTGACTAACATGTCCTTAGTATTGAGCCTGTCAAAGAAAAGGAGCCAGCCAAAGACCTTAATTTTCATAGTACACCTGCTCTGCCACAACCACTTGCAAGGTTGGATAGTTGGAAGGTGTGAATGCATGATCACATAAAAGCTCTTAGCCAAAAACTGTCCAGATTTGCCAGGCCAGAGCCAAACATCAGGCAGAGTGGGGCCTCTCTAAAGATTAAATAACCATCCTTCCAAGAGTTCTAGTTCTGCTGCTGCCTCCTGTGAGATTGGCAGATGGAACATGGAAAACAAGTCCTGGTTTTGTATGAAGTCTCTGACAGAGAGCTTATCATCCAGAACAAAAGAGAATAATCTTGGAAGCCTCAAGTTCAACGGCCTGGAAGAACCTCCCACGTGCCATGCATCAAGCCAAAAGAGAGCAGAATCACCCATATTAATTTGCACTGTGGCAATTGATCTATAATGACCAACAAGCTTGAGGATATCCTTCCACCAAAAGGAGCCAGTGAGTACAGTTGCATGGGGCACCACTCCATCATAATAACTATCCCAAATCAACTGAACCCATGGCACTTGCTCTTTATTATAGAATTTATGCAGATGCTTGAGAAGTAGGCCTTGATTCTGAATGGCCAAGTTAAGAATACCTAACCCTCCCTTGTCCTTAGGTCTGCAAACTAAATCCCAAGCATCCAAAGATTGCTTAGGAGCATCAGAATTTCCTCTCCAAAGGCACTATCTGAAGATCCTGTCTAACTGCTTAATTATGCCAGCAGGAATATGAAGGCTGCAGAGGAAGTATATGGGCATTGAGGTGAGGAAAGATGTGAGCAGTTGCAGCCTGGATCCTTGATTAACCATATCAGAGCTAACTGATAGTCTCCTTTCAATACTGTCCACCAGAGGCATTAAATCATCAATCTTAGGTCTGGTAGTACCAAGAGGTAGGCCCAGATATGTGAAAGGTAACTGTTCCAGCCTACAACCCAAAATATTGGATAATCTCTGTGCCTCATCTTGCTCCAAATTGATTGGAATCATTGAGGACTTGCCAAAATTCACTTTGAGCCCAGTTGATTGTTGAAAGATATGAAGCATGTTCTTGAGAGCAACCAACTGATCCTCCATTGCAGAGAGGACAATAATTGTATCATCAACATACTGGATAATAGGAAAGTCTGGATCATGGGAAGGTATTGGCAGTGTCAAAACATCCCTAGCCAGCATATCATTGACCACAGATTGGAGAAGATCAGCAGCAATAACAAACAGGAGTGGGGAGAGTGGGTCCCCCTGCCTGACCCCACATTTGCACTTGAACTTTTTACCAGGCACCCCATTGAGGAGAACAGATGAAGAGCCAGAAGAGAGGATCTCTTTAATCCAGGCAATCCACTTTGCATCAAAACCTTTGTGCTGGAGAATCTGCAGAATAAGCTCATGCTCCACAGTGTCAAAGGCTTTTGCAAAGTCCAGCTTCAGAATGATGATAGGCCTCCCTGATTGCTTACACTGGTGGATGTATTCAAAAGCCCAGGCTAGGCAGTCCTGGATGGCTCTACTCTTCAGAAATCCATATTGGTTTTTGTGAATACATCTAAGAATGACCTTTTATAACCTGTTTTCCAGTAACTTAGTAAGGATCTTGAGACATCTTTTGGTAAGAGAAATTGGCCTAAAATCCTCAGGTCCCTCGGGAGATAGCATCTTCGGTATGAGGGTGATGAGAGAGCCACTTATATTCTCCTGGGAAATTCTCCCATCAAAAAAAATCCTGAATGAGTTTCAAAAAATCCTTCTCAATGATGGGCCAACACTTCCTGACAAAAAGGCCATTAAAGCCGTTAGGCCCAGGAGCTCGATCAGTAGGCAAATCCTTCAAAACAGAGTTGATTTCCTCAGCAGAAAAAGGTCCAGACAAACTATGCAAACCAGCCACTGGGTGGATGAGGTTGGGCAAATCAAAGCCCATGTCAATGCCTTGGGCCTGGCCCATTCTGCTTTTAAAAGATGACCAAAGAATTCCTGCCATTTGTGAGTGATCAGAAACTGGATCACCACCAGCCACAGAAAGACTGGCAATGGCATTTCTATGAAAACTTTCAGAGGCCATGGCATGAAAAAACTTTGAATTCTCCTCCCCAACCTTTATATAGCGTATCGTGCACCTCTGCTTCCAATAAATATAGTGGATTCTAAGCAAATTCTCATGATGAAGCTTAACAATCTTACGAAAATTAAATTCAGCCGTGGTGAGAGGCCGAATTTCTTCCAAGTCATCAAAGAACAAGATCACCTTACTACAGTCCAACGTGAGCCGTTTATGATACGATAGGTTCTTACTCCAGGCTTTAAGTGCATGACGCAGACGCTTGAACTTGCTGGATATTAAAGAGCTCAATTATGATTTCAAACTTGCCGGTGAGAAGAGACTATTTGACATTAGCTCACTTGATGAGTGGAGAACCCAAGCCTATCAGAATGCCAAACTGTTTAAAGAAAAAGTTAAAAGATGGCATGACAAAAGGATACAAAAGCGTGAGTTTAATGTAGGTGATTATGTTTTGCTATACAACTCTCATTTAAGATTTTTTGCAGGACAACTTCTCTCTAAATGGGAAGGTCCTTACGTTATCGAGGAGGTCTATCATTCCGGTGCCATAAAAATCAACAACTTCAAAGGCACAAATCCGAAGGTGGTGAACGGTCAAAGAATCAAACATTATATCTCAGGTAATCCAATAAATGTTGAAACTAATGTTATTGAAACCGTAACCCCGGAGGAATACATAAGGGACACTTTCCAGAATGTTTCAGACTCCGAAAAGGAATAGGTATGTGGTACAGTAAGTAAACCGACTCCAAAACAGTTCTAATAGCAATTTTTCTCCGTTTTGGAATATTTAAGAAAATATGAAAATAAGAAGTAGTCCGAAAGGGACACGAGGCATCCACGAGGGCGGAGGGCGCGCCCCCTACCTCGTGGGCACCTCGTGTGCCCTCCGGACTCTGTTTTCTTGCATGATACTTCTTTTGGTCAGTAAAAATTCACTATATAATCTCCCGAAGGTTTTGACCACCGTACCATGCAAATATCCTCCTTTTCCATTTTGAGTTGTTTCTACCGCAGATTAGAGCAAGATGTCTTCTCAAGAGTCAGTCAGGGAGAGTCGGTTGTCTCATCCGACACTGGGACCAGGAGCAAACAGTGATGCTGACCACTTTGGGCTGTCAACGGAGGAAGAGATGGAGGCCGACTTGAAAAGGATAGATGCCATGGAAGAGGATCAAGAAGTTACTTCTCGTTTCCGAGCCGGATTCACGATGGGGAACTACGAAGCTCAGCTATTCCAAATTCGGTCATCCCTTCCAATGTTAGATTTCTTTCTTATGAAAATATGAAAAAGAGTGTTACTTGTTCTCCCGCAGCTATGCAACATCCATGGGTGAAAGGAGCTTTAGCCGTCACGGGCAAGCTCCATAAGGAAATAATGGACCTCATGCAGCAAGTCAATAAGCTCAAGGAAGAGAATCGTATCGTGAGGGGCATCATCGCCAAGAATATCACATCACCACCTCCGAAGAAAGAGACATAATCACATGGGTATGGGCACTCCCCTTGGCAACTGCCAAGCTTGGGGGAGGTGCCCCGGTATCGTATCACCATCACACTTCTATCTTTACTATTTTTCTTAGTTTGATCCTTTTGGTAATATATTGATTTAGTAGAATAAGTTTTAGTATGATCCAGTTTTGAGTTTTGCCTTATGATCCTTCTATGTAATCGAGTCTGTGAGCTATATATAATAAAGATTAGTTTTGAGTCAAGGGCTTGATTATCTTGCTATGATATCAAGGGAATAAAAATAAAATAAAAAGAGTAAAAATAATTAAAGAGATCATATTGATCTTGTGGAGAGTAATGACTTCACATATAAAGAGTATGATGAATAAAAATTGTTGAGAGTTGACAAACATAGTTTTGGTCATCCTTGCAATTAAATAGGAAGCAATAAAGAAAGAGAGGTTTTCACATATAAATATACTTGCAGACTAAGGCATAGCCTAGTGGTGGGAAGGAGTTGATGCCTTCCTACCCACCCAGGTTCAAGGCACGGTACTTGCAATTTGGGTTTGTTGCACCAATTACACTGTAAGGGGTTCCCTTACAGTCTTTCTGTCCAAAACATATAAAATATACTATCTTGGACATCTTTTATGATTGTGTGCACTCATTAAAATATGACATGCTAAAAAGTTGATGTTGGACAAGGAAGACAATATAATGGGTTATGTTTTCTTATATCCGAAATAAAGCATATTGTCATGGATCATCCAACATGTTGAGCTTGCCTTTCCCCCTCATGCTAGCCAAATTCTCTGCACCAAGTAGAGATACTACTTGTGCTTCCGAATATCCTTAAACCTAGTTTTGTCATGAGTGTCCACCATACCTACCTATGGATTGAGTAAGATCCTTCTAGTAAGTTGTCATTGTTGCATGCAATAAAATTGCTCTCTAAATATGTATGATCTATTAGTGTGGAGAAAATAAGCTTTGTACGATCTTGTGATATGGAAGCAATAAAAGCGACGGACTGCATAATAAAGGTCCCTATCACAAGTGGCAATATAAAGTGACGTTCTTTCGCATTAAGATTTTGTGCATCCAAACATAAAAGCACATGACAACCTCTGCTTCCCTCTGCGAAGGGCCTATCTTTTATTCTTGTCTTATACATTATACAAGAGTCATGGTGATCTTCACCTTTCCTTTTTATATTTTATCCTTTGGCAAGCACATTGTGTTGGAAAGATCCTGATATATATATATCCAATTGGATGTAAGTTATCATGAACTATTATTGTTGACATTGCCCTTGAGGTAAAAGGTTGGGAGGCAACACTATAAGCCCCTATCTTTCTCTGTGTCCGATTAAAACTCCATACCCGTAAGTATTGCGTGAGTGTTAGCAATTGTGAAAGACTAAATGATAGTTGAGTATGTGGACTTGCTGAAAAGATCTCATATTGACTCATTCCGATGTTATGATAAATTACAATTGTTTCAATGACTGAGATTATAGTTTGTTAGTTTTCAATGAAGTTTCTGATTCATACTTTACATTGTGAATAGATTGTTACTTTATGAAAGCACAAGTGCTTCCCAGGTGGTTTTGGTAATTAATGTCAACATATCTCTTGTTGGACTAACACTTTTATCTAGTATATTTCAGATAAGTTCAACAATGGAGTGGCATGGACTAAAGGTTGTGGGCACTCCTTCAAGATGCTAAGGACAAAGGATTGGCTAAAGCTTCAAGCTCAAGACTCTTCATTTTACACTTTTAGTGATCCAAGATCACATTGAGTCCTTAGGAAAAGCCAATACTATTAAGAAGGGATGAGGTGTTGCTTAATGAGCCTTTTGCTTCATGTGCTTGATGATATGCTCCAAAATCCTCAGCTACTTTCCCACTTCCACATATGACCTAAACCCAAAGCCAAACTTGGTCCTACCGATTCTTTCTATCCGGCGCCACCGAGTTTCACTTGTCATAAGCCACTGCCAAACCCTAGCAAATCGGTTCTACCGATAGGGATCTCGGTCTCACCGAGATGGGATTGTAATCTCACTGTGTATGTCCATTGTCAAAATCGGTCTCACCGAGTCTAGGCAATCGGTACTACCGAGATTACAATGCAAACTCTCTGGTTAACTTATTACCAAAATCGGTCCAATCGAGTTTAGTAATCGGTCCCACCGAGTTTGCCTGACCAACTCTCTGGTTAGCTAATTACCAAAATCGATCTCACCGAGTTTGTGTAATCGGTCTCACCGAGATTACGTTATGCCCAAACCCTAACCATATCGGTCCTACCGAGTTGCATGTTAGTCCCACTGAAAATCTCTAACGGTCACTAGGTTTACCTTTTCGGTCCGACCGAGTTTGTTGATTCGGTCCCACCGAGATTGGTAAATTGTGTGTAATGGTTGGATTTTAAGTGGAGGCTATATATACCCCTCCACCTCCTCTTCATTCATGGAGAGAGCCATCAGAACACATCTACACTTCCAACCCATATGTTCTGAGAGAGAACCACCTACCCTTGTGTTGAGGCCAAGATATTCCATTCCTACCATATGAATCTTGATCTCTAGCCTTCCCCAAGTTGCTTTCCACTCAAATATTCTTTCCACCAAATCCAAATCCTGTGAGAGAGAGTTGAGTGTTGGGGAGACTATCATTTGAAGCACAAAATCAAGGAGTTCATCATCAACACACCATTTGTTACTTCTTGGAGAGTGGTGTCTCCTAGATTGGCTAGGTGTCACTTGGGAGCCTCCGACAAGATTGTGGAGTTGAACCAAGGATTTTGTAAGGGCAAGGAGATCGCCTACTTCGTGAAGATCTACCGCTAGTGAGGCAAGTCCTTCGTGGGCGATGGCCATGGTGGGATAGACAAGGTTGCTTCTTCGTGGACCCTTCGTGGGTGGAGCCCTCCGTGGACTCGCGCAACCGTTACCCTTCATGGGTTGAAGTATCCATCAACGTGGATGTAGAATAGCACCACCTATCCGAACCACGGGAAAGACATCCGTGTCTCCAATTGCGTTTGAATTCTCCAAACCCTTCCCATTACATTCTTGCAAGTTGCATGCTTTACTTTCCGCTACCTATATACTCTTTGCATGCTTGCTTGATATGTATTGTATATGTTGAAATTGTGCCTAAAACTTCACTCAAACCAAAAGGCTTAAAAATTGCAACTTTAGCACTAAGTGTCTAATCACCCCCCCTCTTGACACACCTACTTCTAGATCCTACACTTTAGCATAATAAATCACATGACAATATATATATATAAGTTGTTGTTATAAGAATGATCATGATGCCCTCATGTCCGTATTTTATTCTATCGACACCTATATCTCTAAACATGTGGACATATTTTTCGTTTTCGGCTTCCGCTTGAGGACAAGCTCTTGGAGATATGCCCTAGAGGCAATCATGTCTGATGATATTTCCTATGTGTTTATGAATAAACATAGTCCTTGGACATTATCAATGTTGTGTATCAACAAGTACTTGACTTGTTTGTGGGACTATGCATTGTATGATAACTGTTCTAAAAGGTCCCTAGTCGAAAGGGCTGTGTGGACGCGCAACCAACTAGACTAGCATATGACACGGTCGATGGCTTGGTCTCATTAGCCATGGAGCATTGGATGCTAACTGGATAATATGGACTTGGAAGGATCTGGTCGGATTCTACATAGTCGGATCTGAGTCGGACAGACCCAACTATGAGACGCAACGATATGTCATCTGTGAGTCTCTAGTACAACAAGCGTTCTATGTCCTAAGACCTGAGCTGGCACATGTACTCGGGGTGGTGACAGACTTGCTTTGGGCCGACCAAATGCTAGTCCATGACTGGGTAGTTACAAAGGTAGGTTTCGGGCTTGTCCAGACCCATGCTGCAAGACATGGTCGAGCAAGATGGGATTTGCCCCTCCGATCAGGAGAGATGTACTCTGGGCCCCTCGTGTCATCCGACCGGGATAAGCATGGCCATGCAACTAGGATTATAAGATAATCCAATCAATGGCCGGCATCACTAGAACGAGAAAGAGGTCGGGCTAGCACAAGGATGACAGAATCACCTTGAGCCCGACAACATATATCGTGTGGCAAAGGGAACAGAAGTATGATGTACAGGTTCGCCTAACCAGCTTCATAGTCTGCTTGGTGTTCGGCATGCCTTGCTAGGGGCCGCTGCCAACCCTGCAGTTCGAAGGTGATCCAAACTGCGACCAAGCCGGCTTGAAACTAAGGGGTCGCGCACTTAAGGGAAGGAACCTACAAGGTCGGCTCCGAGGACACTGGTCGGATGTGATCCGAGCTGTATTCAGATTGTGGCCGAGTAGACTTGTGGGCTTTAGGGTCCGTGCGAGGCCCAAGTGTTGAGCCCGCGACGGACGCCTATATAAAGTGGATGTGCGGCACACTCATTTGGTTGATCGCTTTGGCGTTGTCACTAGGGTTTGCATGTGTTGCGAATAGCCACCTCCACTCACCGCCGACTGTGTGATCGGACCTAGCAGTCCGCCGCACCGTGTTCCTCCTGCACGCGCGGATACAATTAGAGGCGGTGCACTTGCGCCGCTCCGACAAACTTGTATGAGGGATCCGACGACCGACTGTTCGAGGGAGATCGGACGAGGAGGAGACGATCCACACGGATGCGCTACCGCAACTCTTCTTCCGCTGCACGACATTGTGCGTCTAGTGGTAACGATCTGTGATCCATCTCCCGTAGCATGTTCCTGGTTGCTCTGCACATAGGAAAATTTTAATTTGCAGTCGACGCACCCTATCGTAGAACCCAACACAAGCGAGGTCTAAGCTTGGGGGAGTTGATACGTCCATTTTGCATCATGATTTCATATCGATATTTATTGCATTATGGGTTGTTACTACACATTATGTCACAATACTTATGCCTCTTCTCTCTTATTTTACAAGGTTTACATGAAGAGGGAGAATGCCGGCAGCTGGAATTCTGGGCTGGAAAAGGAGCAAATATTAGAGACCTATTCTGCACAACTCCAAAAGTCATGAAACTCCACGAAAGTCACTTTTGGAATATATAAAAAATATTGGGCGAAGAAAGTACCAGAGGGGGCCACCCACCATCCACAAGGGTGGGGGCGCGCCCCCTGCCTCGTGGGCCCCCTGGCAGGCCTCCGGTGCACATCTTTGGCTATATGAAGTCTTTTGCCCTGAAAAAAAAAACAGAGGGAAGCTTTCGGGACGAAACTCCGCCGCCACGAGGCGGAACCTTGGCGGAACCAATCTAGGGCTCCAACGGAGCTGTTCTGCCAGGGAAACATTCCTCCGGGAAGGGGAAATCATCACCATCGTCATCACCATAGATCCTCTCATCGGGAGGGGGTAAATCTCCATCAACTTCTTCACCAGCACCATCTCATCTCAAACCCTAGTTCATCTCTTGTATCCAATCTTTGTCTCAAAACCTCAGATTGGTACCTGTGGGTTGCTAGTAGTGTTGATTACTCCTTGTAGTTGATGCTAGTCGGTTTATTTGGTGGAAGATCATATGTTCAGATCCTTTATGCATATTAATACCCCTCTGATTATGAACATGCACTACAAAAAAAAGACACTTTCGTGATGATACGTGTTTGTCACAGTAGGTCAAGTTTTCTGTCATGCATGTACATCCATGACAAATTTATGACAGAATCAAGATAGTCATACCTGTGCTGTGTAGAAGTGTCCCATGACATTACCAAAATTATCATCACGGAAGTGCCCACTTCCATGACGATAAATTGCGCGTCATAGAAGTGCTTTCATCAAGGGTGACCGACACGTGGCATCCACCATAACGGCTTGCCGTTAAGTTATCGGGCCTGGTTTTGGATCCGATAACCCATTAATAGCCTGGACCAATGGTGATTTTCCAAGTGTAAAATTCTCATTGGTCGGAGGATACACGTGTCTGCTCCTCGGTGGGCCAGATGTCCCCCGTCCATTGGAGGAGACATGCCTATGACACGTGGCAGGGCCCAACAGAGGCCCATATAGGTTAAAAGGCCAGCCCAGTCAAAGGCCCATAGTAGTTACTCATGTACTAGTGGGCCAGCCCAATAACGGCCTGCTTAATAAAGACCCATTTATGGCCCAAAGCCAGATCTGGCCCGTTAATTGTTCACCGAATATTTGGGCCCAATTACAGCCCAGTGAATTTTGGCCTGTTAGAGGCCCGATCTAGACGTGGGCCCATTTCAGCCCGTGTGTCTTTCGGCCTGGGAATGGCCCGTGCTGCCCATGGGACATATATGGTCCGACGCGACATCTGGCCCACTAACGGCCCGTGATAAAGGTGGCAACAGTTCAGCCCAACGTGACTTTGGGCCTGTTAAAGGCCTGTCGTACAATTCGGCCCGTTGATGCATGTACTAAGCTTTCGGCCTCTTAAAGGCCCATGATATCAGTGGGCCAACTAAGGCCCAAGATATATTTCGGCCTGGTAACGACCCGTCATATGACTGGGCCAAAAAAGGCCCGGTCTACATTTCAGCCTGTTGAAGGCCCGTCGACGACTAGTAAAAATTGAGGCCCAACATGCATTTCGGCTTGCTAAAGGCCCATGGTTTCTTCTGGGCTGTAACAGGCTAGTAGATTATTCAGCCTGTTAATGGCCCAATGCTACCTGGGCCAATCTAAGCGCTGGGTCCACAAAAGGCCCAACTAAAATTTGGGCCGAATATAGGCCGGGGTAAGTTGTGAGCCTGGCGCAAAGTGTGAAGGCCCCAATGGCCATTCGGGCCCAAGAAAGATGCAGGACGGCCCAATTGTGGCCTGCTAAAAACCAGGCTCGTTAGAGGCGAATGTTTTCGCCCAGTCGACTACATCAAGTTTTTTTCTAGATAGCGAATGATGGCAGTAACTAGTAGGAATTAAGAACAAACCTACTCTATACAATAAAGAAATTATGGTATAGTAACTTAGAATAAACCTACACTATACAATAAAGGATTTATGGTATATTACATCCATTTGACATCGAAGTTCGCCACAGTGATCATAAAGCGCAACGAAGAAGCAGATTACAAAAACTGGGCACCATTGCAGCGTAACAAAATAATACTGAACCGAGACCACTTCCAAGACAGTTCAAGAAAGATTAGCCTTGCGCGGGAACTGCTGCGCAAGCTGCTGAGCAAGGTTGTGAGACTGGCCTAGCATGTCGGTCATAGCTTCTAGGTGTAGCTGTTTAGCAATGAGGTTCTCATTGGTGTTCTCCACAATCTTTCTTAGAGATAGGACTTCAAGTCGAAGTTGAGTTGCAGAATGCCTTTCTGCTAGAACTTGGGACTGAAGAAGTCAAACTGATTCAGACAACGAATTCTGTGAGCTTGTCTGACTACTAGTCTCAAGTAACTTGAACACTGCATCAAGACAAGACTTTGGGGTTGTCTAGCTATCTTCAAGATGTTTTGCCTTCTTTGTTGCAATATATGTTGGGTTTGTCTCACAACCTTCAGCAGACTTGTGCATGCCATCAGAGAGATGACAGGTTTTCCACGTGTATAAACAAAGATGATAATTGTCCTGTCAGTTCCATCCAATTTGAAATTAGAAAATAAAGAGTAAGTTCAAAATATCAATAGCATAATATGGCATTGTTCATAATGCGGAGAGCTTCACCACACTACTGGATTACGATGTCAACATAACAAGCATAGATGAAGGGCAAAGACAATTGTATCTATTATGGTTAATCTGCATGGCATGTTGTTCATATCATCAGCCACATCAGTAAGATAAAACAGGAGATGACAAGGTGCATACATGGGTTGCTTCACCACACACTAGATTATAGATCCACAAAAACAAGCATACATATAGGTAGTATTGAGTAATGCGCATGGTATGAATAAGGAATTTGGTTTTACAAGTAAAACTTGGAACTTACGGTTCTTGCGAACATGCATTTTTTTAGAAACAACAAACTAAACAGCAGTAAACGATAGGGAGTATGAGCAAATTAAACAGCAGTTGAGGATAAAGGTTTTAGAAGGACTGACTTACATTAACAGTTAACACCAGCTTTATAATGCCCTTCTCCATGTCAAGGGAAGGATAATTCAAGAATTTCAGCACATAATCTTCTTCATAAGCATTGCCTGTACTCTACATTTTGTAGAGAGTAATTATAGATATGATAATACTGGAAGGGATAGAGGATAATGAAGATAAGATGCAGATTCATGCTACATAATCAACTACCAGTCCCTGGAAGTGAACGCGTTACAGGACAAAATGTACTGACAAGACCAATGGGCTGCACTTCTGCACTGGCATTGTCTCTGTATTCAACTTTTTGGTAAGATTAAATATAGATCTGATATCTTTTAGTAAATGGTGGGCGAGGGAGATAAGATGCAGAATGCTACACAATGAACCAATCCCTCTTCCCATAATACAAGAGTGTTTTGAACACTGGTGTACTGTACAAAACATTCTTATATTATGGGACGGAGGGAGTAGCTGTTAATGTAAGTACAGTGATAGACGACGTTCAGTCCTTACAAGAGGACTGCAGAGCTAAACCTCTTAAAAAGCATTGGGTTGATTCTAAATTTATGTAAGAGTCCATACGTGTCTTATAATGTCCAATAGATGGACGATAACACGGCTAACATGTGCAGTGATGCTACATAATCAAACAACTATGAAAGTAAGTATGGTCATACAGGGCAAGAGGTACTCACAAGAGCAATGCAGTGTGCAGTATAGTTGCGAGATTCTGTGGTCCCTTGAGAATGAATGTTCTTCTGCTAACAGTTTTCATACAAGTGAGACGTTAAGGCAAATGCAGAAATGTAGTTCAAATTGTGATGGGATATCATAGACAGTACCTTGCGCTGCAGACGAGACCAATGTGTAACAAGATTATTCCAGTCACTGTCGGATAAATGTAGCACTGGAGAATTTATAGAAATTTCGTTTAGAGTCTTGCCATCGAAGTGCGCTTGGCTCAAGTAGGAACGATACTTCATCAACGAGTGCTTGAAAAGCGCAACCAACCCTTGCTCATCTTGACAATCCAGTTTGGTCCTCGCCTATTTAAAAGAATGAAATCTAGTGTCTTCTGTCAATAGAAACATATGCAGTAATTACCATGAATAACATTAGTACATTACTTACCCGTAAGTTGCGGAGGAAGACTGGAAATTGTTCTGTGTCTGCGGTATAATCTTTCCATGAAGGAAAGATGCGCACAAAGTTCCTGACAACAATATAAGCTTCGTCTTCTAAACTGGGAAGAAATGGAACAGGGGTCCTATTCTCTCTCTGGTTCGAAAAGGGATTTGGCAACTGGATTTGGTGTACTCTTTGCTGGAATGGGGGGTTTTGCGTCGTAGAGCTAGTGCTATGTCAACTGGCATCATCATACTGTTTGCTGCAGTTGGGGTCTGCTGAGTTGGGGCATGAGAAATTGTAGTAGGGCTAGAGTCTGCTAGAGTTGGGGTGTTTTGCGGGTCAGATGATAATGCAACTACACCTAATGGGCTATTTGATTTATCAGGTGTCACTACCTTTTCCAAATACTTTGCTTGTGCTCCTCCGCGATTAGCAATCGCCCTATTCCTTTTGAACGTCTGATACACAAGAACAACATTTGAATGGATAAATATGGTATGATGACAGATGGAATATGTACTGAAAATGGATAGGCAGGGCGTATTCACATACACGATGTGTAAACTAAGCTAACTGCAGTGCAACAAAGTAGAAGCAATGCAAAGCATTAGTTGTAAGATATGTGCGACCAATATAACCGTGGAAAGTTAGAGCAAGCACCTTGATGGGTGAATAAGATAGGGCATCCGCCTCTGACTCCTCCACTAGGGAGCTACATCGACTTAGGTTTCCCTCTAGCTCAGAATCACTATTAGGATCATATTCTGAGCATGAATCTGTAGGTGGGGAGCGTTTGAGTTGCATTGCATCCAAACTTGATTTCAGTCCCTTAATGCCAAGTTTGACAGCCATGGCATTGTTCTGCTTTATTCTTTTCATGCGCGCAAGCTCATAATCATTATAATGTTGTTCAGAATCTGAGATTCATGAAAACATAAAAAGTAGCCAGATTATCTATGGAATGCATTGCGGATTCAACTCGAAGAGTGTCTCTCTATAAACCTCTGCATATGCAAAGTTCACCCCCAACCGTGCTGACCAGACCACACACGGAAATACAAACCCATTATGTCTCTATAACAGGTAGACGCACATTTCAAAACTGAAGTAGGAACATTAGAATCATATTAGATTCGTATTTGAACAAATAAACCAAGGAATTATGAGTGGCATAATGTTTAGCTTCAAGGGTGGAGTGTTGGTACTGCGACACAAAGCAAGTAGGCAAATTGTATTCCATGTAAAAGATCGTAGCCTATGTAAAAGCTGGAAATGACACTTTCTTTCTATACAATGCAGTGTTCGTTGCCCACACATGATGGAAGAGATCACACAGAGAAATACTATTCACTCATGTATACGGTTCCAGTATTTTGAAACAGGGTGGTCCACCCTAAAAGAATATTGACAACAAATATGAGAAGGCAAGCATAGATGTAGTGAATCAATCATTTACTTGTGAGCTCACTAGGACAAGTATGCAGAATTGTAACTGCAGTAAGAGACCATCCAAAATCTGAATCAAGAAGTTTGTCTAGCACTTATTGTTTGCAACTAATCGACGTGAATAATTGGACATGATATCGAATGAGTAAGAAAGACAAGTAAAATTGTCAACAAACCTGGCCTGCAGTAGTAATCTGGGTCAATGTCACTACGACCAACAATCCAAAATGACTAATGTCTGTTCCTAGGGCCGGAATTCTGAAACCCTGTGAACTTTATAGGTACTAAAGATTACTAAAATACATCTGAACCATTAAGTGTAGGTAGCACTCAGCACACAGCAAACCCTAATGATAGTCCTGCCTAATGAGTAATGAATCAATTAGAAAATGGGTGATGAGGAGTGGATGCTGAAGTGTTGAGTGTTAAGGACGTATCTCAGGATAAATTGGGTTGGGATAGTGGGTGCTGCACGCGTGAGCCCTGAACGGGACTGGGAAGGTAGGCACGGTGGCGCGCCAGGGCAGCGGTGACGCTGTAGGGTGAGCAGCTCCTGACCTCCTGCTAGTCCGGCGTCTCCTCATAGAGTCATGTCGTCCGGGGACAGCAAGTCACCGGCAAGGCAAGCGGCTGGGGGCGAGTAGAGATTGGAAGCGCGCAGCAGAACTGAGGGGAATCGGGGCCTGGGACGACCCAAAATCCCAGGGTGGGCCGGCCCACCGTGGGCACCCTGTAGAGATACACACCCGAGCGGCGAACATGCATTTTCGAAACTAAATTAGGAACATTTAGTTGACCAATTAAACGACTCTGTTTTAATAATATCAGATCATATTTGAACAACTAAGCTTGTTTAGCTTGATGGGTAGAGCAGTGCTATTATGACACAAAGCACGTATTTCGATCGTATAGTAATCATAAAAGGGGGAAACCCTAAGCATTTTTTAGCAAAAGAGGGTTTCCCCTCTGATTTCTATTAAAGAAACCACCACGGAGCCAACATGATCAATTAAACCCTAAGCATGATCAATTAAATCGTATTATGACTGTGCCATGGTAGATTTAAAGCTGCAAACCGGAGAAATGATATTTAGCATCCATTGTTTGCTTCGAACTAAGAACTAAATTCTAAGAGGTGAAAAGAAAGTAGAGTAACCAAGTTACGATCTATTTTCTGGTTGAGATCAAAAATTTGAGGAGATATGAAGTGCCACCTCTCTTACGGCATCGTGTAGGCATTGGGGGTGCGATGGCTGTCGGTGGCGTTGAAGCAGATCTGCGATGGTAGATGGGTGCATCGGGGGATAACTCCCTTTGCGGTGGAATAGAAGGTTGTGTGAGCGGCCCCGACAAAGAGGACGACGGCACCGATGAAGCGAGAGGACGCGAGGCAAGGCTCCTGGTCCATCGCCGTGGATGAGAAACGTCCATCTCTAGCAGTGGATGATGCGGTCTTGGTAGGCGCTCCGGCATGGTGGAGGATGGTGGCGATGGATGGGGTGGAAGATGGCGGCGATGGATGGGGTGGCGGACGGAAGAGGCTGGTGTGGGGATGGTGTTCTAGGGCGGATGGTGTATGAATGGGAAAATGGAGGGAGAGGTACGGGGAACCATGTGTTTTGGGACGCGCCTGTCTGAAATATGGGAAAGTTACGAACTTAGCCCCCATTTAAAATGTGGACGTTCGTCGGTTGGGGATAGGAGGTAATCTCGCATCTCGCCAATATTTGCCCAGAGCTATTTCGGGCGAGGAGAGGGTGTTTTGGTGCCCATGGTTGGCGCCCACGGTGTATGAACGGGGCTGACAGGTAGGGCGGTTGTGTCACGTCTGAGTGAAGTTACAAACCTGCCCCTATTGAAAATATTTGCCTACATCGATTTCGGCCGAGTCGAGTTTGTTTTGCCGCCCACCGTGTATGAATGGGGAAATGGAGGGAGAAACAGAGGTCTTTCGGACGAGCTTGAATCAAATGTGTTTTGCCGCCCATGTTTGGCGCCCACCATGTCGGAATGGGCTCAGAGGCGGTCATGTCACGTCTAATTGAAGTTACTAACCTACCCCTATTGAAAGTAGTGGAAATCGGGCCGATGGATTGTCCGTGTAATGGGTAGCCAGTAATTTCCATCTCCCAAACACTTGGCTGCGGGCAGCTGACGTGGGAGTGGACATTTTTCCGCTTCTTTCGAATTTTGGGACAATAAGCATCCACGTTTACCGTGGCAACTAAATTCGAATCCATTTTTGTATTCCTATACGAATCTTTATAAATCATTCTATGTGTTTTTATATATCTTCAAAAGCACGACAAAGATGTATTCCACTGTCATATATGAATATGATTTACAAATGCCGATACTCAAATTCAGAAGCTAGAATCTAGTTTAAGGTGAATTCAAATATTTGGAACACTTTATGTCCAACTCAAATGTCACACGCAACATAATGTGTACTCCCATTTAGATATGTACACAAGTGATGTATCAAGATTCAAATACCGAGTCAATCAACCAAGAATGTACATAAATAACAGACATATAAACACTTATAGATTATATGGATCAATAATATCAACTAACATACATAAGCCAGGCCGCTGTACTTTTTTTTGCTAGAACAACATCCTTTTTTAGCGAAGCTACTACAACATCTTTGCCCTTTCCGATGCGTGCCACTTATGGTCCATCTATACTACTATTATTGCTGAATGCACATTCAGCCCGATTGGCATATTTGTAGGTCTGGCACAACAATCAAAATGAAATGTCTCCGAGTCTTATCAATTAATACAAACTTGTGCTCAAATAAAATTACAAACCAAAAAACAAAAAACAATTATTACATGATCTCTAAAACAAATGGTTTGATTGATTACATGAACAAACAACACAAAGGTTATTCAACGATGGAAATAACATTTCACCTATGATTTACCAATTGGGAATTTAATTTCCTTTTTTCCTATAGGACCTTAACAATGCAGTCTGTCTCAGCTTGCTTCGTTTTGAAATCCACCAAATATTTAATGGTTGTCTTGAGTACTGCTTGTGATTGTGCTGTTTGCTTCCTCAACATGTCAACTTCATCTCTAAGTGCAGAAGCAGAATCTCTTTCTACCACTAGTTTAGCCTCTAGAGCATCAGCAGTTGGCAATTCATGATGCACGATTGGGCTGGTGCCACTGCTGTGGGATGATACAACGTCAATGGGGACATCGCTCTTTGATCTTGGGCTAACCTGTTTTGCCATTAAAGTTCCGATTGGATTCCAAAAAGTTGAAGTTAGCAAAACATCTCAACTGGGAGTTATAATAGCAAACCAGTTAAACAAACAAGGAATTAAAGAGTTTCAATTGGATGCTGAAAAGTAGTTATTAACATCATTGTAACTGGTTGTTGCAGCAGCAAAGCAGTTAAACAAACAAGTTTTTGCAGAAGGTACCTGTTGTGGCATTGGAGTTTCTCTTGGATCCTGAAAAGTTGAGTAGCTAGTAACGTGATTAGAGCAACGGTTGCCGCATCAAAGAGATAAACAAACAAGTTTTGCAAAAGGAAACTGTTATGGCATTGGAGTTTCTCTTGGATCCTGAAAAGTTGAGTAGTCAGTAACTTGATTAGAGCAACAAGTTACAGCGGCAAACCTGTTACACAAATATTTTTTTGAAAACGTACCTGCTGTGCAATTGGACTTCCAATTCGATCCTAAAAACTTGAAGTTGGAAAGATGATTATAGCAACAAGTTACAACAGCAAACCAGGTAAACAAGGAAGTTTCTGAAAACATACCTGTTGTGCCAACGGAGTTTTAGTTGGATCCTGCAAACATGAATGTTAGCAATCAATAAATAAAGTTTTACAAGAGCCATAAGAAACTAACATCAAACTAGTAAAACTAACCGGTTTTGGCAACGTATTTAATTACACATGAACTAGTAAAACTAACAAGTTCTTGGCAATGTATTAAAGTAACAAGTTGGTACCGTTTACCAGCAAAACAGACATCTATAAATTTCTTTGATGTAAGCAAAATGATTCCAACACATATATAAGTTAAAAAACGGTGTCCCTCATATAAACCTGACAGTTGTCTATCTATGAACATGCAAACATTACTAGTGCTACAAGTGATAAGAGCAACCATTTAAACAAGTAGGGTATCAGAACGTAAAATACACGTGAATTCTGCCGCACCCTAGAAGTACATATGACCAGCTATCTACATGCTTAAGTAGCTATTTAAGTTCAGGCAAACAGGTAATTCTTAACAGTAAGTATCAAACACATAGATAGGCTCTGTCTATAATAGGATTAACATGCTATGGCATTATATAGTTAGTAGCAAACTAAATTAAGCCAAGCAACATAATTGAACAATTTTGCAATAAGTGGCTAACTAAAATTCCAAGAAGAAGATAACTGAACTTACGCTAGCTCTTTGTATAGGCACACTGCAACTTCTTTTTCGCTTACAAGGTTCTACGAAGGAGTCCATGGCATCAATTGCTTGGATACGCAGTCCCAATACTTCTTTCTTCCCACATTGCATTGGTAAGTTGAATGGTTAATCTGGTAAGATGGTGCATCCTTGATATGTTATATGAGGACGTGTAGTCATACTAGTTGTAGCCACACACACCACACTGGCTTTTACTGTATATTTTATGCAATTACATTTGGCATATCAAGATCTAAGCAATCTACAATAGGATGAAAAGACTGGCATCCTTCACATTATTGGCGAACACAGTTCACTGAAACAAGCAATTCAACCATTCTGTGGGTAAATCAAAAGCGCCATTGGAATATTTTTCACTACCCCAATCATACACACAAAAAGGGGCGACGCCACCATAGGGGCTAGTATGGGCGGCCGCCTCGGGTGGCTGGAAAGTGTGCACCTAGTTTGAGTCGTCTAGGTTGGCCGAGGCTAGTTTTGTTTGGCCCAACGCACAAGCAGGTAATGTAAAAAATGAAGAAAAATGTTTCAATTTGGGTGAGACAAAACGTAAGTGCAAGGCAGGCCCTATAGCAGGCTCGCGGCCCAAACGAGCGCCTCCCATATCAATCGACAGCAGGAAAAATCCCAATTCGTTCGCTCAAGCCTCTAGTCTGGTTTGCTCCTAACCTAGCCGCCGCTGGACAGACCAACACAACACTTCCTCACGCCCTCGTTGGAGGGCGGTCGCTGGGCTTCAATCGAATGGAAGGACAAGAAGATGAAGATCCAACCCTGGGTGTAGCCTGCGCGGGAGGCAGCGGCTGCAGCACAGGCATGACATCGAGCTTGCGCAAACGGACAGTTGCAGCTTGCAAGAGTAGCATGCACAACGAGCAGGTACATCACATCCCTGATTATATCTAATTCAACTGTTCAATTTCTGGCCAATAGTTAAAGCTGACGGTGTTGTAAAACTGCTTGTATGTAGGGAATCTATGAGAAAATGAAACCAATTTCTGCTTATTTTATAACTCCCCCAATCAATATTGTACTGACTGAATCTGATGTATCTAATCAAGTTTCCGGTGCAAACATACAAGCTCATGTTGTTCTTAAGCCTGAAGTGTCTAATGAACAGACCGCTAATGAAGGATTTGATGCAAACATTTTACATGCTCCTGGTGATGAACATATAGTGTCTAATGTGGGATCTAATGCAAGCATTTTGAAAGCTCCCATTGAAGGATTTAGTGTCTAATGATGATCTGCTATGTTGAGAGAGACATAGAGATTTGTAGGCATTGATGACAAGCAAATTATAGTACATTTTCATGGCTTGAGGAAATGTCGAGGCCATCTACCAGAAAGTCCCCATATCATGATGCTACCTCTTGAGCTTGCGTTGGTTTTCCCCGAAGAGGAAAGGATGATGCAGCAGAGTAGCGTAAGTATTTCCCTTAGTTTTTGAGAACCAAGGTATCAATCCAGTAGGAGGCCACGCGCAATTCCCTTGTACCTACACAACACAAAGAGCTCCTCGCAACCAACGCGATTAGGGGTTGTCAATCCCTTCATGGTCACTTACGAGAGTGAGATCCGATAGATAATATTCTTGGTATTTTTGGTATAGAGATGCAAAGTAAAAGTAAAAGGCAAAGTAAAAAAGCAAAGAAAAATAAAAGTGATGGAGATTGATATGATGAGAATAGACCCGGGGGCCATAGGTTTCACTAGTGGCTTCTCTCGAGAGCATAAGTATTCTACGGTGGGTGTACAAATTACTGTTGAGCAATTGACAGAATTGAGCATAGTTATGAGAATATCTAGGCATGATCATGTATATAGGCATCACGTCCGTGACAAGTAGATCAAAACAATTCTACATCTACTACTATTACTCCACTCATCGACCGCTATCCAGCATACATCTAGAGTATTATGTTAAAAACAGAGTAACGCTTTAAGCAAGATGACATGATGTAGAGAGGTAAATTCATGCAATATGAAATAAACCCCATCTTGTTATCCTCGATGGCAACAATGCAATATGTGCCTTGCTGCCCCTTCTATCACTGGGAAAGGACACCGCAAGATCGAACCCAAAGCTAAGCACTTCTCCCATGGCAAGAACTACCAATCTAGTTGGCCAAACCAAACGGATAATTCAAAGAGACTTACAAAGATAACCAATCATACATAAAAGAATTCAGAGAAGATTCAAATACTATTCATAGATAGACTTGATCATAAACCCACAATTCATCGTTCTCAAAAAACACACCGCAAAAAGAAGAAGATTGCATCGAATAGATCTCCACAAGAGAGGGGGAGAACATTGTATTGAGATCCAAAAAGAGAGAAGAAGCCATCTAGCTACTAACTATGGACCCGAAGGTCTGAGGTAAACTACTCACACTTCATCGGAGAGGCTATGATGATGTAGAAGCCCACTGTGATGACGGCCCTCTCTGGCGGAGCTCTGGAACAGGCCCCAAGATGGGATCTCGTGGATACAGAAAGTTGTGGCGGTGGAATTAGGTTTTTGGCTCCTGTTTTGTTCGTTTGGGGGTACGTGGATATATCTAGGAGGAATAAGTATGTCGGTGGAGCATCGAGGGGTCCACGAGGCAGGGGGCGTGCCTTAGGGGGGGGCGCCCCCCACCCTCGTGACCGCCTCCGGCGTTCCTTGGTGTAGGGTCCATGTCTCCTGTGTCATATTCGGGAAGAAAATCACGTTCCAAAAAGGATTTTCTATTTGGACTCCGTTTGATATTTTGTTTCTTTGAAACACTGAAATAGGCAAAAACAACAATTCTGGGTTGGGCCTCCGGTTAATAGGTTAGTCCCAAAAATAATATAAAACTGGAAAATAAAGCCCAATATTGCCTAAAACAGTAGATAATATAGCATGGACCAATAAAAAATTATAGATACGTTGGAGACGTATCAGGCATCCCCAAGCTTAATTCCTGCTCGTCCTCGAGTAGGTAAATGATAAAAAGAGAATTTTTGATGCGGAGTGCTACTTGGCATAATTTCAATGCAAAATTTCTTAATTGTGGTATGAATATTCATATTCGAAAGATACAGGACAAAAGTTCATATTGACATAAAGAATAATAATACTTCAAGCATACTAATAAAACAATTATGTCTTCTCAAAATAACATGGCCAAAGGAAGTTATCCCTACAAAATCATATAGTCTGGCTATGCTCTATCTTCACCACACAAAGTATTTAAATCATGCACAACCCCGATGACAAGCCAAGCAATTGTTTCATATTCTAACTTTTTCAAAACTTTTTCGATCTTCACAAAATACATGAGCGTGAGCCATGGATATAGCACTTATATGGAATAGAATGGTGGTTGTGGAGAAGACAAAAAGAGGGGAAGATAGTCTCACATCAACTAGGCGTATCAATGGGCTATGGAGATGCCCATCAATAGATATCAATGTGAGTGAGTAGGGATTGCCATGCAACGGATGCACTAGAGCTATAAGTATATGAAAGCTCATCAAAAGAAACTAAGTGGGTGTGCATCCAACTTGCTTGCTCACGAAAACCTAGGGCAATTTTGAGGAAGCCCATCATTGGAATATACAAGCCAAGTTCTATAATGAAAAATTCCCACTAGTATATGAAAGTGACATAACGAGAGACTCTCTATAATGAAGATCATTGTGCTACTTTGAAGCACAAGTGTGGTAAAAGTATAGTAGCATTGTCCCTTCTCTCTTTTATCTCTCTTTTTTTTGGGCCTTGTCTCTTTTTTTGGCCTCTTTTTTTCATCTCTTATGGGGGAATAATAGTCTCCATCATCCTTTCCTCACTTGGTACAATGCTCTAAAAATGATGATCATCACACTTTTATTTTTCTTACAACTCAACAATTACAACTCGATACTTAGAACAAATATGACTCTATATGAATGCCTTCGGCGGTGTACCGAGATATGCAATGAATCAAGAGTGACATGTATGAAAGGATTATGAATGGTGGCTTTGCCACAAATACAATGTCAACTACATGATCATGCTAGCAATATGACAATGATGGAGCGTGTCATAATAAACGGAACAGTGGAAAGTTGCATGGCAATATATCTTGGAATGGCTATGGAAATGCCATTATAGGTAGGTATGGTGGCTGTTTTGAGGAAGGTATATGGTGGGTGTATGATACCGGCAAAAGGTGCACGGTATTAGAGAGGCTAGCAATGATGGAAGGATGGGAAAAAGTGTGTATAATCCATGGACTCAACATTAGTCATAAAGAACTCATATATTTATTGCAAAAATCTAGAAGTTATCAAAGCAAAGTATTACGCGCATGCTCCTAGGGGGATAGATTGGTAGGAAAATACCATCGCTCGTCCCCGACCGCCACTCATAAGGAAGACAATCAATAAATAAGTTATGCTCCGACTTCATCACATAACGGTTCACCATACGTGCATGCTACGGGAATCACAAACTTTAACACAAGTATTCTTTAAATTCACAACTACTAAACTAGCATGGCTCTAATATTATCACCTCCATATCTCAAAACAATTATCATGCTTCAATCTTCTCCAAGTATTCAACACACTCAAAAGAAAATTTCACAAATCATGAACAACAAGCATATTAACATTAAGCAATTTACCATGCTATTCGGACTCTCAAAATAATTTAAGTGAAGCATGAGAGATCAATAGTTTCTTTAAAACAAACCACCACCATGCTCTAAAAGATCTAAGTGAAGCACATAGAGCAAAATTATAACTCTCAAAAGATATAAGTGAAGCACATTGAGCAAACCTACATAGCTCAAAAGATATAAGTGAAGCACATAGAGTATTCTATAAAATTCCAATTTATGTATGGCTGTCTCAAAAGGTGTGTACAGAAAGGATGATTGTGGCACACTAACAAACAAATACACAAATAATACAAGACGCTCCAAGCAAAACACATATCATGTTGGTGAATAAAAATAGAGCTCCAAGTAAATTACCGATGGAAGTGGACGAAAGAGGGGATGCCTTCCGGGGAATCCCCAAGCTTTGACATTTTGGTGTCCTTGGATTATCTTGGGGGTGCCATCCCGAAGCTTAGGCTCTTGACACTCCTTGTTCCATAACCCATCAAAAGAATTCACCCAAAACTTGAAAACTTCACAACACAAAACTCAACAGAAATCTCGTGAGCTCCGTTAGAGAAAGAAAACAAAAGACTACTTCAAAGTACTGTAATGAACTCATTCTTTATTTATATTGGTAACCTACTGTATTCCAACTTCTCTATGGATCATAACATATTTTACTAACCATAGATTCATCAAAATAAGCAAACAACACACGAAAAACAGAATCTGTCAAAAACAGAATAGTCTGTAGTAATCTGTAACTAACGCAAACTTCTGGAACCCAAAAAATTCTACCAAAATTAGACGACCTAGAAAATTTGTTTATTGATCAGCAGAAATTGGAATAAGTATTTTATCACGTTCTGATGATTTTTAATAATTCTGGCACTGAACGCAAAGTTTTTGGAAATTAGAGCAAGATCAAATAACTATTATCCAAGAAGATCCAATAGGTCTAGCTTGGCACAAACAGTAACTAAAACACAAAACCACATCCAAACAGAAGGTAGATGAGTTATTTATTCCCTAACAGAAGAAAAACACAAAAAACTAAAAATAAAATTGGGTTGCCTCCCAACAAGCGCTATCGTTTAACGCCCCTAGCTAGGCATAAAAGCGAGGATAGATCTAGGTATTGCCATCTTTGGAAGGCAATCCATAAGTGGCTCTCATGATAGTTTCATATGGAAATTTTATTTTATTTCTTGGAAAGTGTTCCATGCCCTTTTTTAATGGAAATTGGAATCTAATATTCCCTTCCTTCATATCAATAATCGCACCAACCGTTCTAAGGAAAGGTCTACCAAGAATAATAGGGCAAGAAGGATTGCAATCTATATCAAGAACAATCAAATCTACGGGCACATAATTCCTATTTGCAACAATAAGAACATCATTAATCCTTCCCATAGGTTTCTTAATAGTAGAATCCTCAAGATGCAAGTTTAGAGAGCAATCATCAAAATCGCGGAAATCTAGCAAATCACACAAAGTTTTGGGGATAGTTTAGACACTAGCACCCAAATCACACAAAGCATAAAACTCATGATCTTTAATTTTAATTTTAATAGCAGGTTCCCACTCATCATAG
Organism: Aegilops umbellulata; assembly: GCA_032464435.1. NCBI lineage: Eukaryota > Viridiplantae > Streptophyta > Magnoliopsida > Poales > Poaceae > Aegilops > Aegilops umbellulata. Next base: position 355,926,567 of record CP136054.1, on the reverse strand, counting down.
AGTTTTCTAGGGATAGAAACTTTTAACTCAAGCTTTTCTTCATAATATTGCATCAAGGGATCAACGATATGTTCGGTAAAGGCTTTCTTTTGACTATAAGCATGTGGAGAATTTAGCACAGATTGCAACAAGGAAATACAATCAATTAAAGAGCAACTTTCATAATTAAATTCCTTGAAATCCAATATAGTGGGTTTAGCAACATCTAGGGTTTTATTTCTTTCAATCCCACTTTCATCAATTTCATCATAAAGATCTAAATACTCCGAATTTTTAGAACGCCTTCTAAGTAAAAGAAGATCATATTCGGTTTCATCAAGATTTATATTGCAAAACAAAGATTTGATAGGAGACACATCAATAACTTTTAGATCTTCATCTTGATTTTCATAGGTATTGGAAGAACACGCTTTAATAAAGGCATCTTTGGAAGCACGCATCCTAGCGGTTCTTTCCTTGCACTCATCAATGGAAATTCTCATGGCTTTGAGAGACTCATTGATATCATGCTTAGGAGGAATAGATCTAAGCTTTAAAGAATCAACCTCAAGAGAAATTCTATCAACGTTCCTAGCCAAATCATCAACTTTAAGTAATTTCTCTTCAAGCAAGCATTAAAATTCTTTTGTGAATTCATAAAGTCTTTAACACTACTCTCAAATTCAGAGGGCATCTTATTATAATTTCCATAAGAGTTGTTGTAGGAATTTCCATAATTATTAGGAGGATTACTAGGATAAGGCCTAGGATTAAAATTCCCTCTATACGCGTTGTTACCAAAATTATTCCTACCAACAAAATTCACATCCATAGATTCATTATTATTCTCAATCAAAGTAGACAAAGGCATATCAGTAGGATCAGAAGAAACACTCTTAGTAGCAAATAATTTCATAAGTTCATCCATCTTTCCACTCAAAACACTGATTTCTTCTATCGCATGCACTTTTTTGTTAGAAGATCTTTCAGTGTGCCATTGAGAATAATTAACCATAATATTAAGGAGTTTAGTAGCATCTCCTAAAGTGATTTCCATAAAAGTGCCTCCCGCTGCCGAATCTAAAATATTTCTAGAAGCAAAATTCAATCCGGCATAATTTTTTTGTATAATCATCCATAAGTTTAAACCATGAGTAGGGCAATTACGTATCATTAATTTCATTCTCTCCCAAGCTTGTGCAACATGTTCATGATCAAGTTGCTTAAAATTCATATTATCGTTTCTAACGGAGATGATTTTAGCGGGAGGAAAATACTTAGAGATAAAAGCATCTTTGCACTTGTTCCAAGAGTCAATACTATTTTTAGGCAAAGACGAAAACCAAGCTTTAGCACGATTTCTAAGCGACAAAGGAAATAGATTCAATTTAACAACGTCATTATCGATATCTTTTTTCTTTTGCATATCACATAAATCAACGAAGCTATTCAGATGGGTAGCGGCATCTTCACTAGGAAGGCTGGCGAATTGATCTTTCATAACAAGATTCAACAAAGCAGTATTGATTTCACAAGATTCAGTATTGGCAAGAGGAGCAATCGGAGTGCTAAGGAAATCATTATTGTTGGTATTGGTGAAGTCACACAATTTGGTAGTATCTTGAGCCATCGCGACAAACAAGCAATCCAACACACGAGCAAACAAAAGGCAAGGGAGAAAAAGGCAAACGGAGAAGGAGAAGGAGAAGGAGAAGGACACGGCGAATAAAACGGCAAGGGTGAAGTGGGGGAGAGGAAAACGAGAGGCAAATGGCAACTAATGTAATGCGGGAGATTGGGATTGTGATGGGTACTTGGTATGTTGACTTTTTGCGTAGACTCCCCGGCAACGACGCCAGAAATTCTTCTTGCTACCTCTTGAGCTTGCGTTGGTTTTCCCCGAAGAGGAAAGGATGATGCAGCAGAGTAGCGTAAGTATTTCCCTCAGTTTTTGAGAACCAAGGTATCAATCAAGTAGGAGGCCACGCGTAAGTCCCTCGTACCTACACAACACAAAGAGCTCCTCGCAACCAACGTGATTAGGGGTTGTCAATCCCTTCACGGTCACTTACGAGAGTGAGATCCGATAGATAATATTTTTGGTATTTTTGGTATAGATATGCAAAGTAAAAGTAAAAGGCAAAGTAAAAAAGCAAAGAAAAATAAAAGTGATGGAGATTGATATGATGAGAATAGACCCGGGGGCCATAGGTTTCACTAGTGGCTTCTCTCGAGAGCATAAGTATTCTACGGTGGGTGAACAAATTACTGTTAAGCAATTGACAGAATTGAGCATAGTTATGAGAATATCTAGGCATGATCATGTATATAGGCATCATGTCCGTGACAAGTAGATCGAAACGATTATGCATCTACTACTATTACTCCACTCATCGACCGCTATCCAGCATGCATCTAGAGTATTAAGTTAAAAACAGAGTAACGCTTTAAGCAAGATGACATGATGTAGAGAGATAAATTCATGCAATATGAAATAAACCCCATCTTGATATCCTCGATGGCAACGATACAATACGTGCCTTGCTGCCCCTTTTGTCACTGGGAAAGGACACCGCAAGATCGAACCCAAAGCTAAGAACTTCTCCCATGGCAAGAACTACCAATCTAGTTGGCCAAACCAAACGGATAATTCGAAGAGACTTGCAAAGATAACCAATCATACATAAAATAATTCAGAGAATATTCAAATATTATTCATAGATATACTTGATCATAAACCCACAATTCATCGGTCTCAACAAACACACGGGAAAAAGAAGAAGATTACATCGAATAGATCTCCACAAGAGAGGGGGAGAACATTGTATTGAGATCCAAAAAAAGAGAGAAGAAGCCATCTAGCTACTAGCTATGGACCCGAAGGTCTGAGGTAAACTACTCACACTTCATCGGAGAGGCTATGATGATGTAGAAGCCCTCCGTGATGACGGCCCTCTCCGACGGAGCTCTGGAACAGGCCCCAAGATGGGATCCCCGACCGCGAGCCTAACTCGACACCCCGACCCCGACACCACACCCCGACCCCGAAACAGACCCCGACACGGCACTACCCCGACACCGACACGACACCCCGACCCCGAAACAGCACCCCGACCCCGACACGGCACCCCGACACCGACACGAAACCCCGACCCCCGACACCTCCCGAAAAGGTGTTCTCTGGCCTTCCAGAGGCCGACGGGGTCATATATTTGTGAATTATTAGTTAGGTCATATATTTTTCGATTTTGTTATGAAAAACATCATATATAATTGTGTTGATCGGGTAGTTTTAAATGTGCAGTTGTTTCATCGCTGCGAGGTTTGGTGTTCGACGACCTCGCCGTGCGTTTGACGAGCTCTGCCCCTTCGTTCGTGGGTGAGCACAAATGACATGTCCTCCTCCCCCATTAATTATTTGATCTAATCCGATGAAATTTGATAGCTAGCTATATATGTGTCTTGAATCATCAGTATGCGTAACCAATATGTGTCTCCCATTCGAAAGCGTCATAGTTATAAATATGCATGCATTTGCATATTTATAACCATGATTCTTTCGAATTGTCCAACGCTATCCATGGACAGACCGAGTATGTGTAGATTGGGTTCGTTTTCCCATATGCTTTGCTCCGGATCCGACGCATAAATTTCGTCAGTACCTCCCCTGTTGTTCTCCGGGTACACATCCTCTCTGTTTATTGCAGATACGTGTATCAGGAGAACAGCGGGGAGGTGCTGCCGAAATTTTGCGTCGAATCCGGAGCATAGCATGGGAAAATGAACCCAATCTACACATACACGGGTGGGATTAGGACCTATCATTACCTATTAGAGTGTAGGTTGCATGGACGTAATAAAATTGGAAAAGTAGATCAACTGATGAATATATACATGGTGAATTACATATATAATTGTTGTGTGTCCAGTAGCTCTGAAAGTCAAGATGAGTGATCGTGCGTGGATGTATACCGGTCACACTGGTCAGAACAAATGGAGTGCTGAATGGTTCACAAAAACCAAGGGGTTTGTGCAAGCCGCATTTGCAAATGGCCAGAAGAAAACCTGGTGCCCCTGTTTCCGATGTGGCAATTGGGAAAAGAAGACAGAGGCTGAAATGGGCAAACACCTGAAGAAGAGTGGTTTTACGCCCGATTATACGCTGTGGACATTTCTTGGTGAGTCTGCCCAACGTGACCGAGCTGAGGTGGATCGTCGTCGCACCGACGAGCATGGTACCGGGATGGAAAACATGGTGCAAGACTATGATGATGCTCGAGATTCGGACGAGGAGCTGGAGGAATCTGCAAAGGCCTTCAATGAAATGTTGGAGTCTTCAAAATGTCCGCTCCATGAGCACACTGAGCTTTGTCAGTTGGATGCCATCTCACAAGTAATGGCTCTGAAGGCTCAGTTCAACTTGGGCAGAGAATGCTATGACGCACTTATGACAGTATTTGGACGCTTTCTACCCAAAGGCCATGTAATGCCTGCAAACCTGTACCAGTCGGACAAAATCCTCCGTGCACTGAAGATGCCCTATGAGAAGATACATGCATGTGAGAAAGGATGTGCCTTATTTAGGCTTGACTATGCGGACTTGAACTATTGTCCCATTTGCAAGTCTTCCAGGTATATTGTGGTAGACAACGGTATGGGTGAGAAGACACAGACCAAAATCCCCGTTAGTGTTCTTCGGTATATGCCAATCGTACCAAGACTTCAACGTCTTTTCATGGTCGAAGAGACGGCCAGACAGATGACATGGCACAAAACAGGCAAAAAAACCGAACTAGATGCAGATGGGAATCTGATGATGGTACACACATCGGATGGTGTTGCGTGGAAAAAGTTTGATGAATTACATGCTGACAAAGCGGCAGATCCGATGCATCCTCGAGTCGGCATCAGCACGGATGGGTTTAGTGTGTTCGGTATGACGGCAGCCCAATACAGTTGTTGGCCCGTATTTGTCTTTCCACTCAATCTCCCCCCCGGACAGATTATGCAAAGAAAGAACATTTTCCTGACGTTGATAATTCCAGGGCCCAACTATCCGGGGAAAAATATGAATGTGTACATGCAGCCACTTAAGGACGAATTGCAAGAAGCCTAGGATAATGGGTTCAAGACATACGACGCCTATAGCAAACGGAACTTCATAATGCGTGTCTGGTACATGTACTCGACGCATGACTTGCCGGCGTATGCGCTATTCGTTGGCTGGTGTGTGCATGGAAGGTTCCCGTGCCCCACATGCAAGGGAGCTCTTGAGTTTCGTTGGCTTCAGGCCGGTCGCAAGTTTTCTTGCTTGGACATGCATAGACAGTTCCTGGATCCTCGCCATAAGTTCAGGAAAGACAAGAAGAACTTCATCAGAGGTAGAGTTGTCAAAAACTCTGCACCACCTGCATTGACAGGCCACAGACCCTGGATCAGTTAAATGCTCTTGAGCCAGATCCACATCATCCAGGGTACTCCAAGGGGTATAATATTAAGCACGCGTGGACTCACAAAACATGCTTATGGGATCTGCCTTACTTCAAAGACCTCCTTTGCCCACACAACATCGACGTGATGCACACTGAGAAGAATATCGCCGAGGCACTTTTTGGTACATTGTTCGGCATAGATGGGAAGTCAAAGGATAATACTAAGGCTAGAGTCGATCTGGAGGCGCTATGTGATAGGCCGTTACAAAACATGAAAGAACCGAAAGGAAAGCAGAACTGGACGAAGCCAAAGGCATGGTTCAATCTTGGAAGGCCAGCTATGAGGAAAATTATCTTGTGGGTGCAACAGCAGTTGATGTTCCCCGATGGGTATGCAGCGAATCTAAAGAGGGGATGGAATCTTGATAAATTGAAGATATTTGGTCTCAAGAGTCATGATTGGCACATATGGATTGAGCGGGTAATGCCGGTGATGTTGCGTGGCTTCATCCTTGAGGATGAATGGCTAGTACTGGCAGAACTCAGCTATTTCTTCCGTGTTCTTTGTGCGAAAGAACTATTGCCTGGCGTGCTAGAAGAAATGGAAGAGTTGGCACCGGAGTTGATCTGCAAGTTAGAGAAGATCTTTCCACCGGGCTTCTTTAATCCAATGCAGCATTTGATTTTGCATCTCCCGACCGAGGCAAGATTGGGGGGGCCCGTGCAAAATCGTTGGTGCTACCCAACTAAGAGGATGCAGAAGACGCTTCGAGAAAAATGTAAAAATAAACGTAGAATTGAAGCATCGATGGCTGAGGCATTCATCACAGAGGAGGCGGCAAACTTCGTAACAGTACACTACGAAGCCAAAAATCGTCATTTGCATAATCCGAAGCCTCGGTACAATGCTGACGACCCTAAAAAGGGTGGATCCAACCTCAGCCTATTCAAAGGGAATCTCGCACCCGCTAGTGTTTCACATCCAGTATCTTTGGATAACGAAGAATGGCGGACCATTTCGTTGTATATCTTCAACAACCTGATAGAAGTGCGGCCATAAATCGAGTAAGTTCTCGGTACATTGGTTTGCAACTTCTATTTCCTTTGAACTGCTCTTATTCCTGGGTATGTCATACAGTCGATACGTCGCCATATTCTTGTATGGAGCGGAGATCCAAAAGGATTCCATCGAAGAGTATGAGCTTCTCGCAAAGCAAGGAGGCGGCTATCCCGGTTTCATCTCTTGGTTCAAACAAACGGTAATTTCTATTAGACAATTTCATTTCATTCGCTAAGTTGTGCGTAATGCAACAATCTTTTCATATTAAACTTGTAGGCTAATTCAGAGTCTATGGACGCCGAATTGAGACAAGTCGCTATTGGTTTTGACTATAAGGTCCGTTCATTTGACAGGTACGACATCAATGGGTATCGCTTTCGTACCTATGGCAAAGAGCTATGTATGGCCGACCGAAAGTCTACAAATTGTTGTGTATCTGCTATCGGCGAAGGAGGTACCGAGTATTATGGGAGAGTTGAAGCAATTTATGAACTTCTGTTCTATGGTGAAAACCCACCGAATGTCGTAGTCTTCAAATGTTATTGGTTTCAGCCGAAGGAGACTAGAAGGACTCATGAACATATAGGGCTAGTTGAAATCAACCAAAGCACCCATTTAGATGTTCCTGATGTCTATATTACGGCTCAACAGGCGACCCAAGTATTCTATCTACCGTGGGCCTGCCAAACTAATCCAAATCTGAAAGGTTGGGATGTCGTTTATGAAGTGCCACCACGTGCTAGACTTTCTCCCAAGGAAGAGGATTATGAACCTCACATTAACGCAGACACATATTTAGGAGAATTCTTCCAAGAGACACGTCTTTCCAAAAAGTGTTTCAAGAACCGCTATACTTCACCCCAAAACATTAAAGTAGACAGCGACAATGAATCCGACACCCCAGAGGAGGAACAAGAAGAGCCGGAACAAGAAGAGGTTACTGCTGCGGATGACCTGTCAATGCTTGACCGATTACGTCAAGGTGGCCTTGCACATGTTGATGCCAATGAACCCTATGAGCCCATCATTGATTATAGTGATGATGATGATTATGCATTTATTGATGATACTGATCGAGATTATTAGTAGTGCAGGTATTCAATTTTTTTATATTGTACTTGATGGTGATACAAAGTTATATACATATTATTATTCATGTCAGTACTTTCTTTATGTTGTACTAATTTCGTTTATTCTTTGTCATGGCAGGTGTTGAAAGATGGTGGGCGCTGGTCGGGAGCGCGACGAGGCCCCTTCTTCGTCGGCGTGTGGTGCGAGGTCTTCCATTCCACACGCACCTCTCCGCCGAGCGTTGCTGGACAGTATGGCGACACCGCCGGGCCCTTCTTTGTCGACCGCGGTGCCCATCAGGGGACGAGGTAAGAAGAAGAGAGGAGGTGGAGCACGTGGTCGCGGGAGAGGAGGTAGGGTGACTCTTACGGCGCCTTCCTCGCCGCCGTCCCCAGCTGTTTCACCCGAGCACGTGACTGCTAGGGTGGACTTGTCTGAGGAGGAGGCTACACGGACTCCGGTCCATGAGCCTCCGGTCCACGGGTCTTCGGCCCACAAGCCTCGGGTCGACGGGCCTTCGGCCCACGAGAGTTGGGCCCACGAGACCCCGGAGGAGCACACGTCTGGATGGGGTACCTGGTCGGATCAACCTGAGGAGCCGAGTGGCCATGCTGATGATGGCGGGAAGCCGAGTGGCCATGCTGATGATGGCGGGGAGCCGACTGATTTTGAGGAGGGGGAGGAGGGGGGCAACGTCTACCAGCGTGGTGCTACACGGCTCCCGTCCGTGCCGGCGACCCGCAAGCAGAGGTGGTTGATTTTCCCTGATGGGGAGAGGTAAGTGCATTTAATCTTTTTGTACCTTCTGCATTCATGTTTCTTCAAATAACTAATGCGTTGGCCTTGTCATGCTGCAGGGGTTGGGACCACCACGAAAGTGTCCGCCGGCCCAACTCTGTCCTTGGAGTTCTGATTCGGCCAAACTTCCCGGGGTTTGTCACGTTGCCTGGTGAGGGTAGGCTTCCAGAGGTTGGATTGAGTTGGGAGCACTACTTGGCTGCCCCGGCCCCGCCGAGTGAGATTATCGACGGTGTCTTGTGCAAGACGAGGGCAGACGTGGTGATCAGAAAGTTCTGGGTAATTTCTCCTTTACACAATTAAAAATCTTCAACTAGCTAGTTATTAATTGTACTAATCAATATTGTCTCATTTGATTGCAGACATTCTACAGGTGTGAGGAGGGATATGAGGAGGAGGCGGCAGATGTTATCGACAAGGAGTGCAAGCGCCTACTTCAGAACTTACGGCGTGAGGCTCGGGTGCAGGCTGTTCGAGACTACTACGCCGGGCGTGGTATCAAGAAGCCCAAGCAGGAGTGCCGCGATAAGTTCTTGAGTAAGGAGAAGTACATGAAGGTAATTCTTAAGTCCTTGTACTTACTTCCCTCATTTAGTAATTCATAGCCGTAGCACTCAAGTTTCTATTTGCTAACTTAGGCCCCTCCGAGATGGTGTGCGGATCGGATGGATTGTTGGGAGGTGTTGATCAATGCGTGGTGCTCAAAAGAATGGCGGGCCACCCACGACGAGGCCAAGGACAAACGTGCCCAAATGGAAGGTGTGCCACACCATCAAGGCAGCTCCAACTTATTTCAGTACGGGCGGAACTGGGTATGTGGTTTGCTTCATGATTCATGCAATTCATTCATCATGCTAGCTTTAGCCCTTTAATTACTAATTTACTTTGTTTCTCTGTTTCAGGCACGCTACAATAAGGAGGATAAGGTGCCAGAGGTGTACGACCTGTATGCCATGGCCCACAAAGGCCCTTACAAGAAAGTCAAGGCATTCTCTGCGTCTGACCTCGATGATCCAAAGAACTTCACCAACATCTCATCCCACAAGAAGCTCGTGCAATATAGATATCAGGGGAAGGCAAGGAAAGGCGAGGACTTTAACCCGAGCAAGGGTCCCATTGATACAGAGCTGCTGATGATATCTGGTGGCGGGAGGTCCCATGGATCCATAGCCATGGGAGATGGACTTATCCGTCATCCTAGCACTCTCCCGGAGATCAAGGCGCGCCAGTCGAGCTCCGCTCCTGAGATAAGGCCTCGTGAACGGCCAGTCCAACTTGCCATCAAGGTTGTTATACGTACTTAGCTATCTTTCTCCATTACATTGTGTGCGCTTCCATCAATGATTACAAATGGTCATGTGAGTGGTGTTGCAGGCTGCTATACAGAGTGAGAGAGATAGAACGGAGAAACTTCTGGCGGAGGCGGCGGAGAGGCAGCGGGAGTTGGAGGAGAAGACGACAAAGATGTTGGAGGAGGAGAGGGCACGAAATGACATGCAGGCAAGGGCCATGTACGAGCTCCTTGTGGTAAGTTCCTTCTGCAGATTACTTGATAGTCTTAACATTTGAGTCTCATTACTAACTAGTTTGACTCTGTTGTCAAAACCAAATGTGCAGTCTGTGTGCGAGAAGTCCGGTCAGACCGCTCCGTCGATGCCAGTGATTGCTCCTGGGAGCATGGTGAGTTTAATTTGAATGGACATTACTTGCTAGTCTTAACATTTGAGTGTCATAATGCTAACGAGACATTGGAAATGATCTTTGGTGCAGCTTAATTCCAGAAACGCATCGCACGATCCTTTTCCAGCTACCGGCGCGAGTCAGCCCGCTCCTACACCTCCCTGATCACGGTAAGTTTCTCTAGTGTTTTGCTTAACAAATGCATAAAGACCTAGACATAGCTTTATTTCCTCCAATATGCTTACCATAAAGACCTAGAGTTAGCTTCTTTTCCTCCAAAATGACTTAATAAGCTTACTGACCTCATAAACCATCAATTTTACCTAAGTTAGCTCTAAAACGATATGTACTTAGCTTACTTAGGTCAAAAATTGCATAATTAACTTAGTTAGCTCATAAATGATCCATTTTACCTAAGTTAGCTCTAAAATGACTCATTTTACCTTAGTTAGCTTATAAGTGATCCAATTTATCCAAGTTAGCTCTAAAATGACCCATTTTACGTAGATTAGATCCTAAATGATCCATTTTACCTACGTTAGCTTTAAAATGACCCATTTCACCTAGGTTAGCTCCAAAATGACCCATTTCACCTAGGTTAGCTCCAAAATGACCCATCTTACCTAGGTTAGCTTATAAATGATCCAGTTTATCCAAGTTAGCTCTAAAATGACCCAATTTACCTAGAGTAGCTCCTAAACGATCTATTTCACCTAAGTTAGCTAAAAACGATCCATTTCACCTAAATTAGCTCTTAAATGATCCATTTCACCTAAGTTAGCTCAAAAACGATCCATTTCACCTTAGTTAGCTAAAAAATGTGGCATTTCACCTTAGTTAGCTCATAAACGACCCATTTCAACTAAGTTAGCTCATAAATCATCCATTTCACCTAAGTTAGCTAAAAACGATCCATTTCACCTTAGTTAGCTCAAAAACGATCCATTTCACCTTAGTAGCTCCAAAACGATCCATTTCACCTTAGTTAGCTCATAAACGACCCATTTCAACTAAGTTAGCTCATAAATAATCCATTTCACCTAAGTTAGCTCATAAATGATCCATTTCACCTAAGTTAGCTAAAAAATGATCCATTTCACCTTAGTTAGCTCAAAAAGATCCATTTCACCTTAGTTAGCTCAAAAACGATGCCCTTCACCTTAGTTAGCTCATAAACGGCCCATTTCAACTAAGTTAGCTCATAAATGATCCATTTCAACTAAGTTAGCTCATAAACAACCCATTTCAACTTAGTTAGCTCATATATGATCCATTTCACCTAAGTTAGCTCATAAATGACATATACTTCTTGTTCTAGTCTTCTTCTTGTTCTATTCACCTATTTCTAACTTTCTTATTTACCATTTTGCAGATTTCGCTCACTTCATGGAAGCTAGCTTGCTATGATGGAGTGCTTGCTTTTTCTTTGCTAAAACTTTGCATTGTATCTAGCTTGCTATGATAGAACTTGCTATGTTGATGAAACTTTGCTATGTAATATGTATATGGAACAATGTGTATGGATGGAACTTGATGGAACTTGCTATGTTGATGAAACTTTGCTATGTAATATCTATATGGAATTATGTGCTGGATATGTGATATGTTTGCTGTTAAATATATCTATATATGTCATATATATTTGCTGTGAAAATTGTTGGATTAAAAAAACAGAAAAAAGAGCCAATATGCAGGCTCTTTGCCGTCTGCCACCGACGGCAAAGGGCTCTTTGCCATCAGCAGCGGACAACAAAGAGGCCACGTGGCAGGCAACTGTGCTTCCTGGGAGGCTGACCAATTTGGTCAGTTTGCCTACAGTGGCTGACGGCAAAGGCTTTGCCGTCCGCGGCGGATGGCAAAGAGTAAAAACTTCGCCTACAGTAGCGGACGGCAAAGGCCTGCCGTGTAGTGACGTCGGCTGACATCATTCGGCGGACGGCAAAGGCCTTCCGAAGTTTGCCGTCAGCGGCGGACGGCAAAGGCCTGCCGTTAACCACCTAACGAAGTAACAGCGCATTTATTGCCGTCTGCATTCTTTGCCGTCCGCTGCTGATGGCAAAGGCCCCTTTGCCGTCAGCCACCCAAAGCAGGCGACAAAGTAGCTCTTTGCCGGACCTTACTTTGCCGTCCCCTTTTGCCGTCCGCGGCAGACGCAAAGACCTTTGCCGTCAGCCATCCATGCCTTTGCCGTCTGCCGTGGCAGATGGCAAAGTAGCTGATTCCTGTAGTGTGATATCCCATTGTCACCACAGATACGCACGGCAAGACATACATCAAGTGTTCTCAAATCTTTAAAGACTCAATCCGATAAGATTACTTCAAGTGGAAAACTCAATCCTTTACAAGAGAGTAGAGGGGGAGAAGAAACATAATATCCAACTATAATAGCAAAGCTCGCGATACATTAAGATCGTGCCAAATCAAGAACACGAGAGAGAGAGAGAGAGAGAGAGAGAGATCAAACACATAGCTACTAGTACATACCCTCAGCCCCGAGGGTGAACTACTCCCTCCTCATCATGGAGAGCGCCGGGATGATGAAGATGGCCACCGGTGAGGGATCCCCCCCTCCGACAGGGTGCCGGAACAGGGTCCCGATTGGTTTTTCGTGCTACAGAGGCTTGCGGCGGCGGAACTCCCGATCTATCTTCTGTTCTGGAAGTTTTAGGGTACGTGGATATATATGGGAGCCAGAAGTACGTCGGAGGAGCCACGGGGGCCCCAAGAGGCAGGGGCGCGCCCTAGGGGGGTGGGCGCGCCCCCACCCTCGTGGGCAGCTCCCTTATCTTCTGACGTAGAGTCCAAGTCTCCTGGGTCATAATCGGGAAGAAAATCACGTTCCAGAAAGGTTTATTCCGTTTGAACTCCGTTTGATATTCCTTTTCCTCGAAACACTGAAATAGGCATAAAACAGCAAATCTAGGCTGGGCCTCCGGTTAATAGGTTAGTCCCAAAAATAATATAAAAGTGGATAATAAAGCCCAATATTGCCTAAAACAGTAGATAATATAGCATGGAGCAATCAAAAATTATAGATACGTTGGAGACGTATCAAGCATCCCCAAGCTTAATTCATGCTCGTCCTCGAGTAGGTAAATGATAAAAAGATAATTTTTATGTGGAATGCTAGTTGGCATAATTTCAATGTAATTCTTCTTACTTGTGATATGAATATTCAGATCCGAAAGATTCAAGACAAAAGTTCATATTGACATAAAAATAATAATACTTCAAGCATACTAACAAAGCAATTATGCCTTCTCAAAATAACATGGCTAAAGAAAGTTATCCCTACAAAATTATATAGTCTGGCTATGCTCTATCTTCACCACACAAAGTATTTAAATCATGCACAACCCGATGACAAGCCAAGCAATTGTTTCATACTTTTGACATTCTCAAACTTTTTCAATCTTCACGCAATACATGAGCATGAGCCATGGACATAGCACTATATGTGAAATAGAATGGTGGGAGAAGACAAAAAGAGGGGACAAAGCCACGCCCAGCTGCTCCAATCGATGTCGGAAGAAGTGACGACAAAGCACTTCTGGGCTGAATCATCAGACTTGGTAATTGTTATTTAACAACCTTTTTTTATGGATAGGATCTTCATAAATACTATATCCATTGACTAATTGTTTCCTATTAATTTTGAAGACATAAAACTATGGCATACAAAAAGTTGAGCGACTTAACTACAAGGGGACATAACTGGAACATTCAAGTGAAAGTAATGAGGATTTGGGATTCAGTTAATCCTACTACCGATGAGCTTATTAGCCTAGATATGATACTCATGGATGAGTAGGTCTGTTTTTCAATATAGTTAATTGGATTTTTTCAGATTAAGCAACAGTTACTAACCATAATTGATTGTTTTTACAGGGTGAAACAATTCATGCTACTATCTGGAAGAATCTAATAGACACTTTTAGATCAAAGATCAATGAGAAGTCTATTTATGGCTTCAGCAATTTTAAGGTTGTGGAATCCACAAAATATAGGCCAGTGAGCAATGAAATTAAAATATTTTTTGCATACAATACAAAGGTAAAGGAGATAAAAGGATCTTCAGAAGTTTTTTCGGACTATTGCTTCGAGTTTTCTACCATGGAGACACTTGAAGAAAGGGCAGGAAAAGATACACAATGCTCAGGTATGTTTATAGTTGTAATTATGGCTTCCAAACAATTGATATTTCTAATTATTATGTTACTAATTTCAAAATATTCAGATGTCATTGGACTTCTAACAAAAATGAAGCCCGTGGAGACAAGAATAACAAAAAAGACCCCACAACCTTCATATATCCGCGAGATTGAAATATTAATGCCAGAGTAAGTGCATATGCATATGCATGTTTGAAATTTAACTACGCCTACCCCATGTGGTTAACACTAACTTCTCGAATTAAATTCTTTAGGGGTGATAAAATCAGAATCACGTTATGGGGAAAGTTTGCTTATTTTTTGACCGAGGATGTAATTAGCAGCCAAACTGTCATTATTATTACATCAACGATGGTGCAGAGATTCAATGGTAAGTCCATAAATCTTAGATGATACTCTTATCATTTACAAATTCTAATTGGTTAATTAAATAGGTTTGTGCCTAAAGTCAACCCGTGCCACAAGAATATATATAGATCTGGATATACCAGAAGCACAAGAACTTCTTGAAAGGTATGAAACACTACCAATAAAAATTCCCACTCATGAATAGTGACTCATGTTGATTCAAGATTGTATATATTATTATTTGTTTTATATATGTGCAGGGACTCAACACAAGTAACCTGTAACGCCCCGGATCTGATGCGCCAGGTGTCTGTCAGTTATTCGCCGTCCTTGCCATGTCATGTGCTTGCGTGTTGCACTTTTCCATGTCATCATCTGCATTTCATATCATGTCATCATGTGCATCGCATTCACATATGTGTTCGTTTCATGAATCCGAGCATTTTCCCCGTTGTCCGTTTCGCAATCCGGCGCTCCTATGTTCCCCGGCGTTCCCTTTTACCTCTTTTCATGTGCGGGTGTTAAACGGTCTCGGAATGGACCGATGTTTGTCAAACGGCCTTGGTATAGCACCGATAGACCGCCTGTCAAGTTTCGGGTCAATCGGAGTTCGTTTGGCACTTCAACGGTTAACCGGGTAACCGTGAAGGCCTCTTTTGGTGCAGCCCAACACCACCTTCAAAGTGGCCCAAAAACCACCTAAGTCATGTCCATCTTCTCGGTCGTCGGATCACGATCGTGTGGGCGAAAACCGCACTCCATTTGGAGCTTCCTAGCCCCCTCTACCTATAAATATGTGCTCCCCCCCGGATTTTTCGCGCAGTCCAACCCTAGCCTCCTCCTCCCTCCGCGCCGCCGGACATGTCCGTCCTCGCCGGACGCGTCCAACTGCCGCAGCCACATCGCTGTGGCCAATGGGAGGACGCCACGTCAGCGCGCCGCCGCCCCCGCCCAACCGCGTCGCGCCACGCGTTGCCCGGGCTGCGCCCCAACCCCGCCGGCCCGCGGAGCCCGCCCCGGGCCCCCGAGGCCCGATCCGCCGCCGCCCGCGCGCAGCCGCATCGTCGCCCGAGGCCCGCTGCCCGCCGCCGCCCGCGCCCCGCGCGCCTTCCCCCGCCGCCGCGCTCTCCGCTCGCCGGCGCCGCCGCCCGCGCCTTGCTCCAGCGCCGCCACCGCCCGCGGGACTGCGCCGCGTCGCCGCCGCCATGGAGCTCCGCCGCCGCCGCGCTGCAGATCCGGCCACCTCTACCCCGCCGGCCACCTTCCTCTCCATCTCCGGCGACATCTCCGACGAGATCCGTCGCTACCTCGCCCGCGTTGACTTTCCTCGGGGTGAGAAATTTGGCCAAGTCCCTGGCATATTCATCCCATGTTGCATACTTTGTCATGCCATATCTCCGCATCCGCTGCTCCGTTTCGTGCGTATAATATGTCAAATTGTTCGCCTCGATGAGTACACCATTGCATTCCATTGTATCATTTCCATTTGAGCTCA
Organism: Aegilops umbellulata; assembly: GCA_032464435.1. Lineage (NCBI taxonomy): Eukaryota > Viridiplantae > Streptophyta > Magnoliopsida > Poales > Poaceae > Aegilops > Aegilops umbellulata. The sequence goes on along the minus strand of CP136054.1, from coordinate 355,910,532 downwards.
TCTTGATGCCCGAAATGCTGTTAGAAGAGGGCTATGTGATCTAAGTTTCTGATTCTCATCAGAACATGCAATTTTGTCATTTTGGCCATGATTGATGTGTGCATCCTATGAAGTTGAGTCCTACATGTGTTTCATAATATGCCATGCCATCTTTCCAGAGAATTATGCCATGTATTTTTGTGATCTTTGTGGTGACTAGCACAAGCATGCAAACTAGGGTACATAATATTGCTGATTTCAGAGACTAGTATTTTCACAGTCATGTCCTGCTGTTATTTTTATGCCATGTGTTCATGTTGTTTCAGAGAGATCTATGCCTCTTTTGAGCATGATCAGTAAGAGTGTTTTGAGCATATGGATTTGCTCTATCCATGCATGCCTTTGTTTGTATTTATGGAGTGCCATAGTTTCAGTCAATCGAGCTCTACTTTTGCTACAAAATGTTACTGGCAGATTGTTTACATGTTATTCGATTTTGCCAAGCTTGTTGTAATTGATCCTTGCATGCTATGATGTTGTTCTTGCCATGTCTAGCTTCTCTGCCATGTCTTCTTGATGCATGTATGCTTAGTTTATCATGAAATGCTCTGTAGTGAGTGCATCGAGCTCGTAAACATGTCTACTTGTTATCTGTTTTTGACATGTCCAGTTTTCTGCTAAGTCTGAAATCTGTAACGAAACTTGCTTAATTGACATGGGTGTTATTATATTTTCTAGTCCCTTTTGGCTTATGGTCAGTAAGGGACTTTTGTTAAGTGCTTTGCGTGGATTCATGCCATGCCTTTCTTTGCTATGTCCTGATCCTTTAGCATGTGGTTTCATTTCTCTAAACATATCATCCTGATGTTAATTTCTGGCATGTTAGTATTTTCTCCAAGTCTCAGAACCTGTTATCTTTTGCACTTTTGCCATGCTTTTTTGAACCTGTTATGATGTGATTTAGCCGTAGCTCAGTATTCATCTTTTGTCAAGCATCTTGATTAGATTACTGCCATATGCTTTGTTGACATGTTTGGGCGCAGTAGCTTAATTTCTTGTTGCTTGCTATGTAGCATCATGCTGTTAATGGCAGATTCTTGTCATTGTTGTTTTGCTTGCCATTTGCAAATCGTGCATCCGATTCCGGTGATATTTATATCGATTTCAACCGAAATCACCTCACCTTTCCGGTGGCATACTTAGTTTGCCAAGGTTATGCCTTGTTCATCTTTTCCTTCCGAAGCATGCATATGCATTGCATACCACATCTCGCATATCATGCCATGTTTATGTGGTGGTTGTTTACTTTGTTGTTTGCTTCTTTCCGGTGTTGCTTCTTCGGGTTAGTTCCGATAGCATTGCGATTGTGAGGATCTGTTCGTCTACGTCCGTTTTCTTCTTCATGGACTCGTTCTTCTTCCTTGCGGGATCTCAGGCAAGATGACCATACCCTCAAAATCACTTCTATCTTTGCTTGCTAGTTGCTCGCTCTTTTGCTATGCCTATGTTGCGATACCTACCACTTGCTTATCATGCCTCCCATATTGTGAAACCAAGCCTCTAACCCACCTTGTCCTAGCAAACCGTTGTTTGGCTATGTTACCGCTTTGCTCAGCCCCTCTTATAGCGTTGTTAGTTGCAGGTGAAGATGAAGTTTGTTCCTTGTTGGAACATGGAGATGTTGTTCCTTGATTGGGACATGTTTACTTGTTGGGATATCACAATATATCTTATTTAATTAATGCATCTATATACTTGGTTAAGGGTGGAAGGCTCGGCCTTATGCCTGGTGTTTTGTTCCACTCTTGCCGCCCTAGTTTCCGTCATATCGGTGTTATGTTCCCGGATTTTGCGTCCTTAACGCGGTCGGGTGATTTATGGGACCCCCATGACAGTTTGCTTTGAATAAGACTCTTCCAGCAAGGCCCAACCTTGGTTTTACCATTTGCCTACCACCTATCCCTTTCCCTTGGGTCTGATCAACCCGAGGGTCATCTTTATTTAGCCCCCCCGGGCCAATGCTTGTCTAAGTGTTGGTCCGAACTGAGCTGCCTGCGGGGCCCCCTCGTGGAAACTCGAGGCCTGGTTTTACTCGTAGCTAGTCTCATCCGGTGTTTCCCTGAGACCGAGATATGTGCAGCTCCTATCAGGATGTCGGAGCATCGGGCGGCTTTGCTGGACTTGTTTTATTACTGTCGAAATGTCTTGTAGCCGGGATTCCGAGACTGATCGGGTCTTCCCGGGGAGAAGGAATATCCTTCGTTGATCGCGAGAGCTTATCATGGGCTAAGTTGGGACACCCCTGCAGGGTTTGAACTTTCGAAAGCCGTGCCCGCGGTTATGTGGCGGATGGGAATTTGTTAATGTCCGGTTGTAGAAAACCCGAAGTTGATCTTATTTAAAATACACCAACCGCGTGTGTAACCGTGATGGTCTCTTCTCGGCGGGGTCCGGGAAGTGAACACGGTTGTTGGAGTTATGTTTGACGTAAGTAGTTCAGGATCACTTATTGATCATAGTTGTTCGACCGTGCTTTGCCTTCTCTTCTCGCTCTCATTTGCGTATGTTAGCCACCATATATGCTAGTCGCTTGCTGCAGCTCCACCTCATACCTTTTACCCTACCTATAAGCTTAAATAGTCTTGATCTCACGGGTGTGTGATTGCTGAGTCCCCGTGACTCACCAGATACTTCCAAACCAGTTTGCAGGTGCCGATGAATCCGTGCAGGTGACGCACCCGAGCTCAAGGAGGAGCTCGATGAAGATCTTGTCCTTTATGTTGTTTCGTTCTAGTCGATCAGTAGTGGAGCCCAGTTAGGGTCGATCGGGGACCTTTGTCGCTTTTGGGGTTTCTTCTTTTATTTTGGCTCCGTAGTCGGGCCCTGATTGTAACTACATGATGTAATGTTTTATTCATGTATTTGTGTGAAGTGGCGATTGTAAGCCAACTATGTATCTTTTTCCCTTATGTATTACATGGGTTGTGTGAAGATTACCTCACTTGCGACATTGCTTTCAATGCGGTTATGCCTCTAAGTCGTGCTTCGACACGTGGGAGATATAGCCGCATCGAGGGCATTTCATAACCTTACCAAAAATGATGACCGGTTGCAAGAAAATATTCAATGGTGGTACATGTCATGTGATAACTGTCCCAAAATGGTTACCAAGGAAACCGACAAGTATTATTGCAAGAGTTGTTGTATATATCCAGAAAAGGTCGCACCTCGGTAAGCATATTATATTACTTAAATATAAATATTAAGTGTTATATTATATTTACTCTCCACTAACATGAATGGTATGTTAGATATCGTATTCGACTCCAAATTAGTGACCATACATCTACTACAAGTTGCACTTTATTTGACGAGGAGGCTGCAAGATTGCTTAATACATCTGCATCTGACTTGTTGGACTCACTAGATGGGAGAACGGAAGAAGCGCCAAAGATTATTCAACAATTATGTGGGAAAAAGTTAATATTTCGATTCAAGCTGAATGATAGTAATCTCACATTTGGCACACAAAACTATGCAGTAAAGAGAACATTTGTGCCTGATGATAGGCTTGAGATGCTCTACTTGAACGATAAAGCCGAGGAGGTAAAAGTTTTATTAACTTTGTTTCAAAAATAAAGTTCTATCTTTAGAATTCCTTAACCAATTCATATTACATTTGTTGCACAGGAATTGATGGATGATGATGTGGACACTATGTTAATGAAGAAGCAGAACATGCCAGATAAAAAGGTGATTGACTTTTTGATTATACACACTTCAAATTTTAGAGATTTGTCTTATTTTGAAAATGTATATGTATGCAGTCACAGAATAATAATGTTTCACCTTCCTGCAAACTGGTGCCTGTGAAAGAGGAGCCATATGACAGCAATGAATCCACATTAAACAAAGACAAGCAGCAAGACAAAAGATCATCATCGTCATCACGTCAGCTCCGTAGTGGCACTAAAAGGAGACTATGATCTGTTGTAATATTGTCGGATGACTCAGAGGATGAATGCACGGAGACAAATTTGCCAGAACAAAATAAAAAAGGTGTCCGTGAGAACAAGAAACAAGTTAAAGGCAAAGCCAAAATTACAGTGCCTGAAGATGAAGATGAAGTATGGAAAGCTAGGCCGAGAAGAACAAGGATGCTGTCTAGATAATATTTGGATTAGTAGCTTATGAAATAAATATTACGACAATCTATTTGTATCCACCAAGATAAGTAAGAGTACTTGACATCAACCAGGACAGCAAGGATACTTATTAGATTAAGGGAGTGGATGTTAGCGATGTTCTTAGTCTAAAACAGATCGAAAACTGTCTTCATGTAGTTCCCTTTATATACATGCTATTGTATCCAAATCAGTACAAGAACAACACAATAGATAGGAACATACTACAAGGCCAGAGATTGACGCATTAGGATTCACTACATAATTTTAAGAAACTATACTTTGGCAAATCAATATGGGGCCAGCACAATAGACAGGAATATACCTTGCTTCAGTAACTTCATAGCACAACCGGAAATGTACATAACGCTAGCTTTGCCCGGCAGCACAATTCTGACCAAAAATAAAGTTCCCACATTTAGACTTAGCAGCAAAGCAAATATAATATCAAATCACATTAATTGCTTATGTCACTAAAAATTGTTGGCAACTGTTCTCAGTTACTTGATAGGGTGACCAGAAGTTACTTGAGAAAATTCAATATGTAAGCTTCTGCTCAACAAACCTATACCCAGATTACTATCCAAGGTGACATATTAACACACAAAAGGTAATCTAATTACCAATAGCAGAATAGTCCATCAAACAAATTTTTGAAAAAGGTTTTTTAGAAACTAAAATATCACGAAAATACATGGATACAACACTATCAAAAGCAATTCATATTCTAAATTTTAGAAATACATTCAGACATGCACTTCTTTCAGTTAATTATTCTTGGTAACAAAGCATCTGTCTCATATGGCCAAATTATTGACACATAATAACCAACTTCCGGTTCATAAAGCCTTTTTTAAAAGAAAAGGCATCATGAATAGATTATTTCTTGCTAAGAACATATTAAAATACTATGTAGTACAACATCAGCAAACCCAAACTCTGTCCCGTACCTCGGATGTCAGATCCAACAATTCATCATCAGTAGGCGACTTGGTGAGTTCCCACCAATTGGTTCCCACACAGCCTCCTCCATGAGGCCAAACTACAGCAAATATGCCATGGCTTAGCCGCCGGCCATGAAGAGCTTGAGCAGTGCAGCCCCCGTGTTTTCCCTGCTACTCCCCATGGCCACTCCGCAGCATGGCCACTCCGCCGGACTCGACGAGGTCTTCAAGTATCCACATCCTTGAGAACAAGACGAACGCGTCCGCGTACTCCGCGCAACCACCAACTGCGCCAGTAACTGAAGAGATTCAAAGAAATGAATGGAGAAGTGGAGATGGATTGGGAATTGGTTCTGTGGTGGCGAGCAATGAAATCTTCATCAGCCAGCTAATCGGAAGAGGTGGTGCATGCGGATGGATAAGGATGCTGGTGGGGACCGAATAAGATGCGAGAGAGGAGTTTTTTTACCCAACGAGAAGATTTTACACGTAGATGATACCTGTACGGGTTGTTTATACGGGTGGTATAAATGGGCCTGCATCAAAACTGTTGGGCCTGAATAGGCTTCATACGTGGTGTATGTTGGCTTTGGAATTTTTCTCTGGGTTTGGAATTTTTCTCTCTATGCCGTAATCGTTATGAACTCGATTCCTACTCCGTATCGAATAGGCTGATACGAGCACGTTAGCGTACTGCTCTTAAATAGCAGGAACATACACTTCGTCGATTAACCAAGGGATTGTATCATCTCAGAATCGACCTGCATTGAATCGCTGGAAGAAGTTGCACACGTATCAGCCTTGCCACACTTCAGATTGATTAGAAGGTAAATGCTTTCCGTGGAAAACTACTACTTACCACCGGTTCAAAGCAACCTCCTAACTTTTTTATTCATTATAGTTTTACATTTATGCATATATTACTGACTAAAATAAACTATTCTCACACGTCTTGCCTTGGCTCTTCACATAAACTTTATTTTCTTTGAGAAAATAGTACCAGCTTCTGTGATGAACTAAAAGTGACTCACGTGACTGATAAAGTCATTGCAGCAATAAAAAGATATGCTCTAATAATTTGTACATGGTATAAAATATTCTCCAGGATCGCTACAGGATTTGCTTTGCAGCAAAGATACAATTACGACAATAATTAGCAAATGCGTGTGAAGCTTTACAAAATTAGAAAAACAAAGACAAGAAAACATTATCAGGTATATCATTGAGATTTTACAATCTTCATGTAATGCACACTATTTTTTTGTACATTTCTAACATATACATTTTAAATATTTACCTTTGTTAATATTGCAGAACCTAATAACTTTACGTACATTTCTAACAATGATTTTAGAGAGTACTTTGCCTTAGTAATTCCCATGGAACAACTGTCGTTCACTGAGAAACAAGCACACTGTCACTCCAATAATGCCATACACCGCAGCTCGAACCACAAAACACAGTAATCCTGAAAGCATGATCAATAAGTATTATAGGTTGTCTACATGCAGCCAGCATCTCCTATTTATTGCATATATTGTTAGCCTCTTAATGACATTGTGCATAAATTAGAATTCAACTATATTATACTATATTGCTAAAAGAATATCCAATGCAGAAATGCAGGGACAGTGCACGTCAAAATCAGCAGGCCAACTTACAAAAGAAGCTAGAGAAGCTATTAATCGGAGGAAACAACAACTCCAACAAAAAAGGAGTAACAGATACAGGAATATACAGGAAACAACCGATAAAACAGAAGAAGATGCTTCACGTAAGAGAAAGGAACAAATCAAAGAAAGAAAAGGTGTCAAGCGTGCAAGAACAAATGCAAGCGACAATGAGCTTGAAAGCAACATCATAGAAAGAACCAGCAGCACTACGTCCAGAAGTTATTATAGCAAGATATGGAACTTCGGAAAGCCAACATATAGATGCGAACATTGCAATGCAATACTATGGTGTGAAGAAAGATTAAATTCTCATAGAGGAACCAAAAAACCTTCTTTCGGAATTTGCTGCAAACAAGGTAAAATTGACCTACCAAAGATAGCATATCCTCCATCTTACCTCGCAGGGCTATTAACAGGTGAAGGAAGTGATGCAACAAACTTCAGAGAAAATATAAGTTCATACAACTCAATGTTCTCATTCACGTCAATGGGAGGAACTGTTGACAAAGAAATAAACAAAGGAAAAGGACCATATGTTTTTAGACTGCATGGCCAGAACTACCACCATATTGGAACTCTTCTACCCGAAGAAGGTAACAAACCTCGATTTGCCCAGCTATACATCTATCAGACAGAAAATGAGGTGCAAAACAGGATAGATGCTTCAAGATGCAATGATAGAAAAACAACAGTGGACCCTGCCATTGTCAAGGAACTACAAGAAATGCTTGATGAGAACAACATCCTTGCAAAGTCATTCAGAATGGCAAGAGATAGATTCGAAGAAGAAGACTACCACGATTACATGCTTTGAACACTTGGGAAAAGGAACGGAACACACAACCTTCCATCTGCATCAGAAGTTGCGGCATTAGTTGTAAGAGACCCTACTGGAGAGAGCGAAGGACGAGACATCGCTGTCGAGTACAAAAACAGGGAACCTCACAGAATATCAGGAATCCATCCGAAATTAATGTCAATGCAATACCCGTTGTTGTTTCCATACGGAGAAGATGGATTCAAGCTTGAAATACCTTACAAGGGAACAAAAGAAGGTGACAAAAGCAGGAAATATGTAACTATGCTGGACTACTATGCATACTACCTACAGCAAAGACCCGATCAAGCAATGTCGTTGCTAATGTCTAGACATCCATCGCTTCAATTTTGGGTGGATGTTTACACATGCATTGAGCAAAACAGACTAAACTGGATCAGGAATAATCAAGGGAAGCTACGAACTGAACTTTACAGTGGACTGCAGGACGCGATTGAGCGAGGGGACACCAGAACAGAGCAGGTCGGAAAGAGGATAATTGTACCTTCATCTTATACAGGAGGTAGAAGAAACAAGGCACAAAACTTGCAAGATGCATTTGCAATATGCCGTTGGGCTGGATATCCAGACCTATTTATAACATTTAGATGCAATGCAAAGTGTCCTGAGATCCAATACATGCTAGATGAATCAGGAGGAGGCCTCAAGCCAGCCGACGGACCAGATATTGTTGATCGAGTATTCATGATAAAACTGAAGGAGCTAATGAGAGATATCGTTGTGAATAAACACTTTGGAGAAACTATAGCAAGTAAGATCAGTCGACTACTAATCGCTAACTAATAGCACCTAAAGTTTCAATTTTTAAGCACAAAATAGCCTTTATCTATTTATTAAAATGATTCCAAATTTTAACAAAATAAAACTATATATTCAATCAATGCAGTTATCTACACAATAGAGTTCCAGAAGAGGGGACTCCCGCATGCGCGCATATTGGTATTTCTCAAGGAGAATTACAAGTGCAAAGGACCATCATAAATCAACCAAATAATCAGTGCGGAAATCCCAGACAAAGATGTCGATCCGGACAGATATGAAGCTGTTGAAAACTTCATGATGCACGGGCCTTGCGGAGAGGCAAATACAAAATCACCATGCATGATAGACAACAGATGCACTAAACACTTCCCAAAACGGTACAATATCGATACGAAAATCGATGAGGATGGCTTTCCAGTATATAGAAGGCGAGACAATGGAAGGAATATCAAAAAGGGAGGAGCGATGCTCGATAACCGATTTTTTGTGCCATACAACATAAACCTTTTGGTCAAATTCCAAGCTCACATAAATGTGGAGTGGTGCAACAGGTCCAGGTCAATCAAATACCTATTTAAGTACATCCATAAAGATGACGACCAAGTAACAGCCTTACTAAAGGAAAGGGACACGACAAACGACTATGATGAAATCAAGAAATACCTAGAGATGAGATACATATCAACAACCGAAGCATGCTGGCGGATATTCCAGTTTGATCTACACCATCGTGATCCACCAGTAGAGAGACTGCCATTCCACATTGAAAATGAGCAGCAAGTTATTTTTCCGGACTCGACTGACATTGAAAAAATAGTAAGAATGCCAGGATCCACAAGTACTAAGTTCACTGAGTGGATGGAGGCAAACAAAATACATGAGGTGGGAAAAGAATTAACCTATGCAGAATTCCCATCAAAATTTGTATGGAAAAGTGACTCCAAAACTTGGGAGGAGCGGAAAAGGGGCTTTGCGATTGGAAGAATTTACTATGCACACCCTGCAAGTGGTGACCGGTATTATATGAGAATGCTTCTAAACACCAAGAAAGGATGCACATCATTTGAGGATATTAGAACAGTTAATGGAGTAGTTCACCCAACATACAAATCAGCATGCCAAGCACTTGGATTTCTTGATGACGATAGTGAGTGGATTGAATGCATCAATGAAGCATCAAGCTGGGGATCAGGGATACGATTACGACAGCTATTCACCACAATATTATGCCATTACGACAGCCCAAAAATGTTGTGGGATTCAACATGGGAGGCACTATCTGAAGATATCCAGTACAAAAGAAGAATAATCCTAAACTTTCCTACGCTGCAGCTAACTGATTCACAGAAAAAAAACATATGCTCTGATGGAGATAGAGAAACTAATGAGGCAAGCCGGAAAGACACTAAAGGACTATCCAGGCATAGAACTACCAAATGGTACTGAACTTGAACAACTTGGGAATAGAATGATAAACGAAGAACTTAGCTACGACACGGAAGCACTAAAGATTGAGCACCAAACCATAGTTAGCAATCTTAACCATGGCCAGAAAATGGCCTTTGATGCCATAATGGAATCAGCTTACAGAGGACTTGGAAAACAGATATTTGTAGAGGGCTACGGTGGCACAGGCAAAACTTATCTATGGAAAGAAATCACAACGAAGCTACGATCAGAGGGGAAAATAGTGCTTGCGGTAGCATCATCTGGCATTGCAGCATTGCTCCTCCAAGGTGGAAGAACAACGCACTCAAGATTCCACATTCCAATAAATATCACAGAAGAATCAACATGTGAAATAAAACAAGGCTCGCATTTGGCTGAACTGGTAAAGAGGACCTCACTGATACTGTGGGATGAGGCTCCTATGGCACACAAACACTGCTTCGAGGCACTAGACAAAAGCCTTAGGGACATTCTAAGGTTCCAAAACCAAAACAATGACGAAAGGCCATTTGGTGGCATGACAGTTGTGCTAGGAGGCGACTTCAGACAAATACTTCCAGTGGTTACAAAGGGAGAGAGAGAGAGCAGATAGTAAATGCCTCAGTCAAAAGGTCATACCTATGGAAGCACTTCGAAATATTTAGACTAACTGAAAACATGCGACTGAAGTGCCTGTCAGAAGATCCAATACAAAAGCAAAATGTGGCTGAATTTGCAGAATGGATATTACAAATTGGCGATGGAAAACAAACAAACGATGAAGGAGGTGATTGGGTAAAAATAACTAAAGACATAATTCTGCAAAAAGGAGAAGACCCGAAAGAAGCGATAGTGAAAAGCACGTACCCAAACTTGCACCAAAACTATCGTGACCGTGAATTTCTTGAAGAAAGAGCAATACTATGTCCAAGGAATGAAACAGTTGAGAAGATAAATGACTACATAATGAGCCAAATACAAAGTGAAGAGGTGACATACCTAAGCTTGGACACTGTATGCAAGGCAACAACAAAGTACAACACAATGGAGAATATGTGTCCAACAGAGTTCCTTAACAAATTGACCTTCCCAGGAATTCCAAACCATGAGCTAAAACTGAAGGTAGGCTTGCCGGTTATGCTCCTACGCAACATCAATCAAGCGGCAGGTTTGTGCAATGGTACAAGAATGACTATCACACAGCTGGGAAACAGGTACATTGAGGCACAAATAATCACAGGAACACACGTCGGTGACAAGGTATACATACCTAAAACCATTATGTCACCAAGCGACTTGAAGTGGCCCTTCGTGCTGAAAAGAAGGCAATATCCTCTATCAGTTTGTTTTGCAATGACCATAAATAAAATCCAAGGCCAATCCCTAAACAAGGTGGGTCTATATTTGCCTAAGCAAGTCTTCTGCCATGGGCAACTATATGTGGCATTATCAAGAGTCACAAACAGAGAAGGATTAAAGGTGCTGATTGACGACACGGAGTGCCCAAGCGAAGATAGCGCAAAGAACATAGTATACAAAGTGATCTTCTAATTTTTGTCATTCAACTAAATGCATGAGGGCCAAAAAATGATTAAACAATACAATGTATGGTTCAAAAGCATGACGTCCATGTGTTAGATATGGCCGGAAATACTGTATACAAAACGATATTATAGATTGGGTTTCTAATTATTTTGTCAACAGGAAAAAAGAACATGACAATGCAGACTATTGTTACCATACACTACTTTCATTAATAGAGATATTAACAAATGTGTACAGCTAGCTGACTTTTTTAGCCTAGATATGATACTGATCAATGAGCAGGTCTGTTTATTAACATATTTGATTGGAATTTTTTTCAGTCAGATTAAGAAATAGTTACTAATCATATTTGATTGTACAGGGTGAAACAATCCATGATACTATTTGGAAGAATCTTATAGACACTTTTACATTAAAATGAAAGCCAAAAAAACAATGCTTGAACATGAAGATGAATCACGTAAACAAAAGCCCAGGAGAACAAGGATGTTGTCTACATAATTAGTAGATTAGTAGCTTATGAAATAAATAGTGTGACCGCCTATTTGCATCGACCATGATAAGTGAGAGTACTTGACATCGACATAGATAAGAAGGATACTTATTAGATTAAGGGTACGAATGTTAGCAATGTTCTTACTCTAAAACAGATTAATTACTTTCTTTATGTAGTTTCCTTTACAAACATGCTATTTTAGCCAAATCTGCAAACAGACAGGAACATAATACAAGACCATAGTTTCACACATTAGGATTCATTTCATAATTTCAACAAACTATACTTTGCCAACTCTATACGAGGCCAGCACAATAGATAGTAACATACCTTGCTTTTTCAACTTAATAGCAGAAGAGGATGAAAGCATATCAACGACCTCGCTACTGTGTTCATACAGATAGTTTAGCACGGCACCGCTATTCTAACCAAAGAAAAACGGTCCCACATTTAGAATTCGCCGCAAAGAAAATACACTATCTAATCACATTAATTGCTTATGTCACTAAAAATTTGCTGGCAACTGAAATATGTTTCGCGGTTACTTGATGTCGTGACCAAAAGTTACATGAGAAAATTCAACAAGCCAGCTTCAGCTCAACAAACCTATACCAAAATTAATAACCAAGGTGAACACACAAAAGGTAAGGCTTTTGCAATTTAAGAAAAAAAACTGATTGATACATATGAACCAATCCTGTTCATAAGGTGTTTTTTCAGACAGAAGGCACCGTGGAAAAATTATTTCTTGCTAAAAAGCAAATTAAAAATACTATGGAGTACCACACTGCTACGGATAAAGTACAAGAAATAATATTCCACATCCTTGAGAATGCAACAAACGCATCCACACACTGGCCAAGTGTGTCGGTACATACATGAAGAGATTGGAAGAAGAAAACTAGCCGTGTGTAAATCACTGAACTTGAAAACATAACCTGCAGCTAGACGCATGTATTTCTCACATTAAGCTGATTCTTTTGCTACCTACCTCAGTAAACGTAATTAGATACAAGGGCCCCTTGCTAGGTTCAGTTAGACTTAACTCAAGCAGATCCATATGTGTGCTTTACTGTATCCTATTCTATACTGCAGAATTCAGAGAACAGGTATAAGTGCCTATCTCTAGACAGAAAGTTGTGGTATGACTCCTGATTTCACATGAAAAGTTGTTTACCAATGGAAAGATAAAATCTTATTCTGATTTCTAGATCATTCAACTTCAAAAAAACTCATATGGTTCCAATAACATTTACATTTTGGTACAAGTACAGACAGCAGGAGGGCAACAACTAATAGCCAACCACAGAAATACTCACGTCTTGCTGATATTTCTTCCTCCGCGACCTCCCTCAATGCCTAAGCAGCCCCAGCATCCAGGGCCTCCGGCTACGACAATTTTGAGCAGCGAGGTCGCCGAGATCCATGCACTCATCCAGCCACATGTGCCACCACCAAGGAAGAAAAATCAGGAGAAAAGAAGCGACATGTGGATCTGTGATAGCATGAGGATTAGTTTCCTGATGGGGCACAGCGACGCCGTCCTTCGCCGGCGGCAAATCGGAAGAAATGGCAGATGTGTATGAGGAGCCTGGTGGGGATCATTGTAGCGACCTGACCCGAATGGATCAAGTCTCTGTACTTAAGTGTCATCCCTGGATCGGTATGCTGACACACACAGTACTCGAAGGATTTATAACAGAGGTAAATCACATGTATAAAGTAACGTAAATACTATTACCTCAATCCATATAGCGGAAGCAACAAGGTTGTGGATTTCCATCAACACCAACGGCAAAGTTGAGTGTAGAAATTGTAACCCTAACGTATCACTCACTCGTCGTAAGAAACCTGTAACATGAGACGTTGCAGCCCGAAACGGGTCAGTACATTGAATGTTCTGGCAAATTCACACCATAGAGAAATGATGAACAAAGGCTATCACTACATGCATATATGGCTGGTGGAAAAGCTCTATGGTTATAATGTTTTTGCGAAAAGCCAATTTTTCCCTACTGCAAAGGAATAAATTTATTTAACTATCATGGTGGTTGTTAAACATTGAGAATGGTTGACAGCATTCTCAATCCCAATTAAGCACCATCATTAAAATCCAACAAATTATTTAAGTAACTTGATGAGATCAACAGGATAATCCAAGAACTAGATACTCAAGACATCCATAACCGGGGACACGACTAATCATGATTAGTTTGTACACTCTGCAGAGGTTTGCGCACTTTTCCCACAAGACTCGGTCGCCTCCGTTGGATTTCTCGCACTACATGGTGTTTGAGAAACGGATGACCGAGACATAGTCTTTCAGAAGCGCTAGCACCTTACGGTGTGATAGACCGTACCAACCTACATCCCTTACATCTGCTAGTCTACCACTGTAAGAGTTCGCACGACTTAGTCAACTATGCCAGAGCCCATAATGGCTTGTGGCTGCACACGGAAGTTTCTAGTATGAATAATCTCATGATCCCTTTGAGCCTGGGTGGCGGACCGTAGGATGATCACACGGTATATCCCCGGGATCTCCTAGGACAACACTGGTACATCCCCAGGTGTCCGGGCAAGTCCACTGGTCTATCCCCAGGGTGCCCCTAGCAATAAACCCAGATGTGTATTTAAGTTGCCACCTTAAGTTGAACCATTAAATAACAATCTCACATCTGTCATGGATTTCACTCATACCCAAACCACGTCTAAGAGCATAGCATAGCAATATAAGCAACGCGTAGAAGTAACTCCCAAGGGTTTGATAGTAACAGAGCAATAGGTTCCTACCTCATCAACTACTTCCCAATACCCACATTTTTAATTAGATCCTAATCATGCAATGTTTGAGGATTGATATAATGCAATAAAAACTGGGTATGAAAGGGTTATGATCAAAGTGTGAACTTGCCTGCAAGTTGATGAAGATGATTCGCACTCAAAACTCTTGATAGCTCTACTCGTCATACTCCGGTCAATCTATTGTAATCAAGCAATAGTAAATACACATAAGCAATCACTCAAAAGATCAGAAAGGTCGAAGAAGACGATTCGGAAAACATCAAAACCAAGCAAATAACTCTTGCAACATAAAACAATTTCTAACAGTACCAAAATTATGTGAATTTGGCCTTATCAAAAAGTTTAGGTCAAGAGCTTCGATTTGCAAAAAGAATCAACTAAATCAGAGTTACGAAACTCAAATTATGTTCAAAAGAAGTTTGAATATGAATCTGAACAAATTTTGAAATTTGAAAATTTCAAACAGTTGATGTGACCGGTTCACTGGATAGGTGAAAACAAGACGAAGCTATAGGCGCTGGTTTCATCTAATTTGGATGAACGAATAAAAGTTATGGTTATTCGAAAAATCAAGGCCAAGTTGTTTTACGAAAGAAAAAAATAGCTACGGTTAAGGTCTAACGTATAAATACATAGACTAATTGATAATCTAATTATTCTATCATATTGGTCTAGAAATAATAAACTACGGAAGTATAAGAAGAAAAAAAACAAAGAAAAATACCTTTATAAGGCAGAGAAAAGATGACTTCACAGAGAGTAGACAATTCCTAGGAGTCGCGCCGGAGAGGAGAAAAATATTTTTTTTAAATGAATCTAGTCAAACCAAAATATTGATTTAACCCAAATCGGATGATTTTTGGAGGCTCTATGGGTCTACATTTATTGGTGGAAAAGAGGCTTAGAGGTCAAAGGCTAGGCAATGTGGGACTAAACATAGACGAAAATATACGAATCAGAGAAGAAAAGAGACGGATGGGCCTAAAGGCCTTCGGCGGCCGCGCGCACGCTGTGGCTGCAGTTTTTTTTAAAACAAAATCGGCCTAAGAAAGAAAAAAAGGCTGGCTGGGCCTGGCCCATATAGGATAAAGAAAAAAAAATAGGGCGCCCGCTGGTACTATGATACGCATGTGGGCGACAGTTAGTTTCAGGCGTGCGCGCAGTTTTTTTTAAACAGAATGCGATAAACTAAAAAATGAAAATAAAAATAAAACTTTATATAGGCATATTATATATCAAAATTTTCAGAAAAAGAATTTATACAAGGTGAACATTTTCCTAGAATTAAATAAAATTCACACAAATTCAGATAATTCAAAGAGTGATGCTGGTCTAATAAAATCCAATTAAAATCATTTTAAAAATATCAAAATGATTTCAAATTTATTTATCTCCAATTTTCTGTTGTAGGGAATCATGTTACCCTAATTTCCATATATTTTATTTTTTGATAAAAATAATTTTAATAAAACTCAAATAACTCCAAATTGAAAATAAATTCAAAAGAACTTTGAATTTAATTCTTTGAAACTCCCAACTCATATTTCAAATAATTTGAAGAAGTCATTTTATCTTCTCTCATGAAAATCATTGAGCTGCATGAAGTTTATGAATTGAAATATTTCCAAATGAAATTCAATTATTTTCAAATACCCTTTCATTTAATTTAAATGGAAGAAGTCATATCATCTTCGCTCAAGGGTTTTGTATTTGAAAAGAATTTGAATTCATGGAGGTCAGAAAGCAAATATGAAAGTTTGGGAAAGTCCTTTTATTCCCTCTCATTTAACTTTCAAAAAGTTTCGAATTCACTCACTTTCAGACAATCAATCAAACAATCAATCAAACAATCAATCAAATCTATCTATTTATTATAACATTCCAAAATTTAGAATTTTGGGATGTTACAAACCTACCACCCTTAAAATGAATCTCGTCCTCGAGATTCGAAGAGCCTAGAAAGAAATAGGTTAGGTTTGGGGTCTTCTCAAAATCCATCGATCGTCTCCGGGGTCTCGTGCTACCACCCTTAGAAACATTGTTACGGTCCCATCAATACTCATATACTCCATCCTTATTCTTGACAGGGCCGGTCTTCTCAGATCTTCAGTATAATTCCTTTCTCTAGGCTCTTCTGGTAACAGCATAACGTTTTCCTCAATTCTTTTATCCTTCAGTCTTGGTAAGGTTATTCCGAGACTGGGTCTTCTTACCTGACGGGTCTGGCGCCAATACTAATGAACTATCGATATATCATGGTGGTCAACAATTTATGGTTTCTCCTGCGGGAAATGAGTCTATTGATCCTCACCGTATAACCTATGGTTGGCAACAGGTGCCTTGTACAAGGGAAAAAATTCTTATACCATTCTAAGGTTTAAACAAGGTTTAATATCGTCGTCGCTCTACTATGGGTAAGTCACTCAGATTAACCATCCCACATAGCAAGGCGAACAATAAGAGTAAGTCGGTATGGTGATCAATCCATCCCGCACCCAAATCATTACCTTGTATATAGTTTAGCGAATCTCGCATTCTAACACTCGATCATCCTCACAAGCATTGCAGAATTTCTCTTGTCGATGAACCAAGTTCGGATAAATCCATTTATTGTGCATGCCAAACAAACATCTATCGTTCCTTCCCAACCCTCAGGTTTGCGTAAACTCCTATAAAATCGTCTGTCGATAAAATCGTAACTTCTTCCAGGCTTTTTCCTTCAGCAAGAATGTGCTTGCTTCTTGGTAGGTCCTGGGGCCTGTGGGTTATGGCCCATCTCATCACTTGTAAACCTTGAACTCATCCTCGGGGCAACTAATCATTATTCCAACATCCAACTTCCTGGTATTCTTAAATCCATCCAATTGTACTGTCTCCCTTCCTTCTATTGGTTCCAAACTAAGACATGATTACTCAAACTCATCATGGAATTTCCATTGATCAATATTTCCAACATCATACCTCCTTTATATCCAATAGTAATTCATCTCTTCATCCTCGTGGGATATCCCACAACCGAGATAAAACTTATACTTATGAAGTCCATACTCCACTTCATGGAACATCATTATCCTTTCCAGGGTCAAGCATCCTTACAGGGGAATATTGGCCATCTCTGCATGGCACTTCTCCAACTGGGAAACGTGAAACACATCATGAACTCCTGACAGTCCTTCGCGTGACTCCAACTTGTTGGCCACTTCTCTCATACGCTCCAAAACTCGGTATGGTCCTACAAATCTCGGGGCTAACTTTCCCTTAACTCCAAATCGTTTAACTCCTCACAAAGGGGACACACGAAGACATGCTCTATCTCCAATTTCATAGACTACCTCCTTGCATTTTTTAGTCTGCATAACTCTTCTGCCTGGATTGAGCTACCTTCAGTCTATCTCGAATCAACTTAACATTCTCTTCTGACTCCTTGATCACATTTGGTCCAAACAACTGACGGTCTCCAACTTCATCCCACATTAGCAGTGTCTGGCTCCTTCTCCCATACAAAGCTTCAAAAGGGGCCATCTTCAAACTGACTTGGTAGTTGTTGTTGTATGAGAACTTCGCATAAGGTAGATTATCATCCGTACTAGATCCATAATCTAGTGCACACGCTCTCAACACGTCCTCCAGAATCTGGTTGACTCTCTCGGTCTATCCATCTGTCTGCGGATGAAAGGCTGTACTGAACTCTAGCCTAGTACCCAAAGTCTGGTGCAGCTGATTCCAAAACTTTGAGGTAAATTGTGTTCCTCTATCTGATACGATGGTCCTCGGAACTCCATGCAGACATACGATCTTGGTCAAATATATCTTGGCCAACTTCGCACTTGTATAGGTGGTTTTCACTGGGATAAAGTGAGCCAATTTGGTCAAGCAAATCAACTACTACCCAGATAGAATCATATCCCGATCGGGTTCTGGGAAATCCAGCAATGAAACCCATGCTAAGCTTATCCCCACTTCCATTCGGGTATCGGCATAGGCTATAGTAATCCTGCTGGCTTCCGATGCTCTGCTCTTACTCTCTCTGGCATACATCACCTACGACTACATACTCCGCAATATCCTTCTTCATACCAGTCCACCAGAAACGCTCCTTCAAACCAAATACATCTTGGTGTTTCCAGGGCGAATCGAGTATGGTGAGTCATGAGCCTCCTCAAGTATTAACTTCCTGATCTTTGCATTATTGGGCACATAAACACGGTCCTTGAACCATAAGGTATCGTGCTCATCCTTACGAAAACCTTTGGCTTTTCCTTTGCTCATCCTTTCTTTTGCCTCAGCAATTTCTTTGTCATCATTCTGAGCTTCTCGAAGCTTTCCCACTAATGTTCACTGAACCTCCATTGTTGCAACCAAAACCTTTGGGAACAATCTCCAACCGAAGTTCCCTGAGATCCTCGGCTAACTCCTTTGGAAATCCTCCGATTATGAGGGTATTCGTCCTTGTTTTCTTTATGGTTGTGTCCAATTTCTCCACAAAGCTTGTATGCACAATGTTTCTTCATATCCTTTCCATAAGGCTTCAAGTTCTAGGACAAAAGACAAGATATTTGCAGAGTCAACTTAAATTCTTTCCAAGTGTTTACTCCTTGCCATCCATTCATGGTTTGGTACATCCTCCACCAAATAGCAGCACCTCTTTCAAAACACTGCAGAGCATGCTGGGTCATATCCTTTCTGGCTACAGAGTTATTCTTCATGTGATCCTCCATGTTCTGAATCCATCGGTCTGTCTCCAATTGACTCATCGGTCCCAAAAATACAAGATCATCTCCATTCATCCTCTATTGGGTCCATGGGTTTTGGGGTGGGATGAGAGAGATAGAGAGGGATGCACAGAAACAAAAGTTTTTAAAAGACAGATTTTATTGTGGCTGTCGGAAAAACATCAAACAAATGACAGATCACAATCGTCGCATCTAACGCAGGTATAGAATAGGGGTTTGGTCTTCTAAAGGTCAATAAATCTTCAAAGTCATCAAACTCTTCCAGTTTTGTTCATGCCTCCAACGGCTTCTTCCCATCGTGCTTGTCCTTCTAAAATTCTTTTGCCAGATCATCTCTGTTGACGCGAAGTCTCTCATGGCGTCCTTTAATATTCTGGAGTTGCGTTCCAAACTTCTGGGTTTCAAAATCTTGGTATGAACCACGGTCCTACTATCTTTCAGTTTTTGACGAATATCCTGTATCTCGAGGTTTTGCTCCTCCAGCTTGTTTACTATCAGCTTCTGGGTCCTGAGTTCTTCACGAAATACTTCTTTGTCAATTATAGCTACCTGAAGGTCCATCTTAAAACTCCTGAGGAAATTCTCCAGATCCTGGTGATACACCATCTAAGGTTAAAACATCATCTTGCTGATAGGTGCTCCATCAGCCTTATCCAATCCTTCCATACATATGCATGCTTAACTCAGCATGGTAACAATAGCATAAGTGGGTGATAACATCATGGATAGCCGTGTTTCTGCTCTTGTCATTTCCATGAGCTATCTCTCCATAGTTGATATCTCCTGCCTTAGGGTTTTTCTTGACTGAACTTTGAGTTCTATGCTCCATCTTCCGGTCTTTCTCCAATTTACCTTGATCTCGGGTATTGACAACTTCCCATGTTCCATAAGGGTAGCCTTCCTAGGTCATAAAATCTGGGGATTCTTTAGAGCCTTCAAAATCTCCTAGTCTTCGGAGTCTTCAACCACTGTAGTTTCCATTATCATAATGTATGGTAAAATCTCCTTCATTCCGTAGTGGTCGTGGTTGTCCGATATCTTGTACTTCTTGAAGTGGTCTCATCAGTTGAATCTTCGAGTGGTCAAAAGGGAAAGGGGTATAGTCTCACTAAAAGGAATATTTGAATAAGCTCAAAAGAGAAGAGAGGTAAAAGATCTTTTGAAAAGAAAGTTGTAGAGAAAATCTTTCCTATGGGCTTGCCAATTTCTAGGGTCACGTCCTACAGTCAACATGTGCTCTGATACCATCTTGTAGCGACCTGACCCGAATGGATCAAGTCTCGGTGCTTAAGTGTCATCCCTGGATCGGTATGCTGACACACACAGTACTCGAAGGATTTATAACAGAGGTAAATCACATGTATAAAGTAACGTAAATACTATTACCTCAATCCATATAGCGGAAGCAACAAGGTTGTGGATTCCCATCAACACCAACGGCAAAGTTGAGTGTAGAAATTGTAACCCTAACGTATCACTCACTAGTCGTAAGAAACCTGCAACATGAGACGTTGCAGCCCGAAACGGGTCAGTACATTGAATGTACTGGCAAATTCACACCATAGAGAAATGATGAACAAAGGCTATCACTACATGCATATATGGCTGGTGGAAAAGCTCTATGGTTATAATGTTTTTGCGAAAAGCCAATTTTTCCCTACTGCAAAGGAATAAATTTATTTAACTATCATGGTGGTTGTTAAACATTGAGAATGGTTGACAGCATTCTCAATCCCAATTAAGCACCATCATTAAAATCCAACAAATTATTTAAGTAACTTGATGAGATCAACAGGATAATCCAAGAACTAGATACTCAAGACATCCATAACCGGGGACACGACTAATCATGATTAGTTTGTACACTCTGCAGAGGTTTGCGCACTTTTCCCACAAGACTCGGTCGCCTCCGTTGGATTTCTCGCACTACATGGTGTTTGAGAAACGGATGACCGAGACATAGTCTTTCAGAAGCGCTAGCACCTTACGGTGTGATAGACCGTACCAACCTACATCCCTTACATCTGCTAGTCTACCACTGTAAGAGTTCGCACGACTTAGTCAACTATGCCAGAGCCCATAATGGCTTGTGGCTGCACACGGAAGTTTCTAGTATGAATAATCTCATGATCCCTTTGAGCCTGGGTGGCGGACCGTAGGATGATCACACGGTATATCCCCGGGATCTCCTAGGACAACACTGGTACATCCCCAGGTGTCCGGGCAAGTCCACTGGTCTATCCCCAGGGTGCCCCTAGCAATAAACCCAGATGTGTATTTAAGTTGCCACCTTAAGTTGAACCATTAAATAACAATCTCACATCTGTCATGGATTTCACTCATACCCAAACCACGTCTAAGAGCATAGCATAGCAATATAAGCAACGCGTAGAAGTAACTCCCAAGGGTTTGATAGTAACAGAGCAATAGGTTCCTACCTCATCAACTACTTCCCAATACCCACATTTTTAATTAGATCCTAATCATGCAATGTTTGAGGATTGATATAATGCAATAAAAACTGGGTATGAAAGGGTTATGATCAAAGTGTGAACTTGCCTGCAAGTTGATGAAGATGATTCGCACTCAAAACTCTTGATAGCTCTACTCGTCATACTCCGGTCAATCTATCATAATCAAGCAATAGTAACCACACATAAGCAATCACTCAAAAGATCAGAAAGGTCGAAGAAGACGATTCGGAAAACATCAAAACCAAGCAAATAACTCTTGCAACATAAAACAATTTCTAACAATACCAAAATTATGTGAATTTGGCCTTATCAGAAAGTTTAGGTCAAGAGCTTCGATTTGCAAAATGAATCTACTAAATCGGAGTTATGAAACTCAAATTATGTTCAAAAGAAGTTTGAATATGAATCTAAACAAATTTCGAAATTTGAAAATTTCAAACAGTTGATGTGACAGGTTCACTGGATAGGTGAAAACAAGACGAAGCTATAGGCGCTGGTTTCATCTAATTTGGATGAACGAGTAAAAGTTATGGTTATTCGAAAAATCAGGGCCAAGTTGTTTTACGAAAGAAAAAATAGCTACGGTTAAGGTCTAACGTATAAATACATAGACTAATTGATAATCTAATTATTCTATCATATTAGTCTAGAAATAATAAACTACGGAAGTATAAGAAGAAAAAGAAACAAAGAAAAATACCTTTATAAGGCAGAGAGAGGAGACAATTTCTATGAGTCGTGCCGGAGAGGAGAAAAATATTTTTTTTAAATGAATCTAGTCAAACCAAAATATTGATTTAACCCAAATCGGATGATTTTTGGAGGCTCTATGGGTCTATATTTATTGGTGGAAAAGAGGCTTAGAGGTCAAAGGCTAGGCAATGTGGGACTAAACGTAGACGAAAATATACGAAACAGAGAAGAAAAGAGACGGATGGGCCTAAAGGCCTTCGGCCGGCCGCGCGCACGCTGTGGCTGCAGTTTTTTTTAAAACAAAATCGGCCTAAGAAAGAAAAAAAAAAGGCTGGCTGGGCCTGGCCCATATAGGATAAAGAAAAAAAATAGGGCGCCCGCTGGTACTATGATGCGCGTGTGGGCGACAGTTAGTTTCAGGCGTGCGCGCAGTTTTTTTTAAACAGAATGCGATTTACTGAAAAACAAAAATAGAAATACAACTTTATATAGGCATATTATATATCAAAATTTTCACAAAAAGAATTTCTACAAGGTGAACATTTTCCTAGAATTAAATAAAATACGCACAAATTAAGATAATTCAAAGAGTGCTACTGGTCTAATAAAATCCAATTAAAATCATTTTAAAAATATTAAAATGATTTCAAATTTATTTCTCTCCAATTTTCTGTTGTAGGGAATCATGTTACCCTAATTTCCATATATTTTATTTTTTGAGAAAAATAATTTTAATAAAACTCAAATAACTCCAAATTGAAAATAAATTTAAAAGAACTTTGAATTTAATTCTTTGAAACTCCCAACTCATATTTCATATAATTTGAAGAAGTCATTTTATCTTCTCTCATGAAAATCATTGAGCTGCATGAAGTTTATGAATTGAAATATTTCCAAATGAAATTCAATTATTTTCAAATACCCTTTCATTTAATTTAAATGGAAGAAGTTATATCATCTTCGCTCAAGGGTTTTGTATTTGAAAAGAATTTGAATTCATGGAGGTCAGAAAGCAAATATGAAAGTTTGGGAAAGTCCTTTTATTCCCTCTCATTTAACTTTCAAAAAGTTTCGAATTCACTCACTTTTAGACAATCAATCAAACAATCAGTCAAATCTATCTATTTATTATAACATTCCAAAATTTAGAATTTTGGGATGTTACAATCATACGAGAGGAGAGGAGAGTTCTTTATCTATTATATATATTTATATTATATATATATTATATTTATTTTATTTTACCTACTAATAAAAATAGGTATTCTTGGTCGTCATGCTATTTTATAGAAAAACCCTTGATGTTTCTGACATTGAATCCGCAGTACATATGAAATGTTTTTTAAAATACTCATATCTTCTAAACCGTAACTCCAAATTTAACATGATATATATGGAATTTGATTAGAGAAATATATAGAATCTGAATATGATGTTATTTTACCTGTTAATCATTAAAAAATGCTATCTAAGTTGCAATCTCAATCAATAGTGCATTATCCGTCTTTCTTGCATATCGGTACTGATTCGGATTGTGGATGAACATCTCAGCAAAATCAGGATTGGAGACGAAATTGAAGATCTCTTTGTACGTATTAAATCTACATGCAAGCTGTGTTTAAATAGAAGACATGTGGAATCTTGAACTTATGCTTTTGTAGGCAAAGATCATCTTTGTTTGGGCCCTAGCTACAAATACTCGGTTTATAGACCATTTTCTAAATTAAAAGTGTGTGATATTGTTTTCTCCCGTTGCAACTCACGGGCCCTTTTGCTAGTTTTACTAATAGAGAAAGGAGAGATAGTTTTTTTTACTATGTAGATGACTGGGACTATGGGCTGTTTTACTTAGAAAAATAATAATATGGGGTGGTAATCATCTTCACTCTAATGGGATTGCAGAAAAGTACGTTGGGCATGACACACATGATACATCGGCTAAATTATTCGTATAGAATACACAGATCCTAGCAAACATCAAAAAACATGAAAAACTGCTCTCTTTTTTGCCGGTGAAAAAATGCTCTTAAAAAGAGGAAACTTATACTTCCCGTAAAAAATGGATGAAACTTATACATCATTCGTCAAAGGATCATATGATCTAAATCTATAGATTTTTCACCTCTACATAATCAGCAAGATTAGTAAGAATCAACAAACATTTTTTAATCATAGGAATATATATGTAAATTACATTCCAAAATTCATGCTGGAAATTAAAAAACTTTTAATATTTCTCAAACTACTAAAAACGATTCAAAACGAAGGTCATTTAATGCGATAAAAACTAAAAACAAAATGCCAGGCGAAACTAAATAAGAGTAGATAGAGAAATTTGAAAATACATATGAATCTTGAGGATGTAAAAATAAATAAGGCGTGAATAAAAAATATTATGAAATTCCATATACTATATGTTCAAAACCATAAATTCAAACGGAAGACATCAAATATCCTAAATATAAAAAATAACAAAAACTACTCTAGCTGCAACATTTATCCACATAGGCTAAAAATAAATACTTTGTCGATTTAGGGAATAACGGTTGAGATTACATGATCTAAAAGTTATGCACAACAATAACATGTTCAAATATTAGCATTGTCACGACTCAAGAATATGTGCTATATAACGTATGTCTTGCTAAAAAAAGGTATATTTTCTTGCGAAACAAAAGGTATGTGTGTCAATATCATATACGGGGAAAAATCATCCAGTTCTTCGGCCGGCCGGACACAACTTATTGATATGGACATTAGTTTTGATGCATGAACTTTAAGGGCCAGTAGAAGTACGATGTACATGTGATTATTTTTATGTAATAAATCATGGTGCATGCTCTATTTACAGTCATTGAGATTATAAAAATCAATGGAAAGGAGTACGACACTCAAATACTTCAGTTTTAAATTAAGTATTAGTCCTGAATCAGATGAAAGCATTCAATGATGTTTCGCAAAAACAAATAAAATCATACAATATACAGAACTTGGTGATCGCTGGAAAAAACATAATATGTGAACTGAATCAGGAATTGCACATATCTTTTTCTACACATGTTTAAGTCTTCTATTTTTCTGGAGATCCTTACTATTTTTTAATGCTTGTGCGTGCATGTCCGTATGAATTTTATGAGAATATCTTTATAAGAAAAAAACAGTTATAATTTATAAACTGAATTAAATCTAAAAAATAGATGTAGACCTTTTAAAACATTTAACAAATGGAATTGCATTGGATATAACGTGAACCCATCATGACTTATTATTATTACCTATGTGGACTATGTAGATCAAAATTTGTCATCTAAGTTGCACTAAAATTTTATGTTCTATTAAAATAACATGGTCATACTATCATACAGAATAAACTATGGTAGGAAGAAATTCGCTAAAAAATACTATGGTAAGAAGTGTGAACGAAATATGCCAGGATTCAACTGAGTATAAACTGGCAAAATAAATGAGTGCATGAGAGATGATCCACATAAAACAATCCATCAAAATATGAGTAATATACATTGTTTAAAAATACATGGTTGTAATTAATTTTACTTAAAATAAAGAAATAAAAGAAAATTAAACATAGACATGGAAAACAACAAATAATGACTACATAAGATAGAATGTTTTGGAGATTACGGATAATATACATCGATAAATAGTGGGCTTAGATCAATGGTCAGGCAACATACAATACACAATTAAGATATAGAAATAACATATATTTGTTTATTATTAAATCTAGCCGCGCAAACGCGCGGGTCACACCGCTTGTTGAAACATAAAGAAAGCATCATGAAGAATATGACTAGCACATTTAAGTCTAACCCACTTCCTATGCATAGGGATTTTGTGAGCAAACAACTTATGGGAACAAGAATCATCTTGCATAGGAAGGTAAAACAAGCACAACTTCAAAATTTTAAGCACATAGAGAGGAAACTTGATATTATTGCAATTCCTACAAGCATATGTTCCTTCCTCATAATAATTTTCAGTAGCATCATGAATGAATTCAACAATATAGCCAACACCTAAAGCATTTTTTTCATGATCTACAAGCATAGAATTTTTACTACTCTCCACATAAGCAAAATTCTTCTCATGAACAATAGTGGGAGCAAACTCAACAAAATAGCTATCATGTGATTGAAAATTAAGATCAAGATGACAAGTTTCATGGTTATCATTATTCTTTAAAGCATACGTGTCATCACAATAATCATCATAGATAGGAGGCATGCTTTCATCATAGTAACTTTTCTCATCAAAGCTTGGGGGACAAAAAGTATCATCTTCATCAAACATAGCTTCCCCAAGCTTGTGGCTTTGCATATCATTAGCATCATGGATATTCAAGGAATTCATACTAACAACATTGCAATCATGCTCATCATTCAAATATTTAGTGCCAAACATTCTAATGCATTCTTCTTCTAGTACTTGAGCACAATTTTCCTTTCCATCATACTCACGAAAGATATTAAAAAGATGAAGCGTATGAGACAAACTCAATTCCATTTTTTGGTAGTTTTCTTTTATAAACTAAACTAGTGCTAAAACAAGAAACAAAAAGATTCGATTGCAAGATCTAAAGATATACCTTCACTTACCTAGCCTCCCCGGCAACGGCGCCAGAAAATAGCTTGATGTCTACTACGCAACCTTCTTCTTGTAGACGTTGTTGGGCCTCCAAGTGCAGAGGTTTGTAGGACAGTAGAAAATTTCCCTCAAGTGAATGACCTAAGGTTTATCAATCCGTGGGAGGCGTAGGTTAAAGATGGTCTCTCTCAAACAACCCTGCAACCAAATAACAAAGAGTCTCTTGTGTCCCCAACACACCGAATACAATGGTAAATTGTATAAGTGCACTAGTTCGGCGAAGAGATGGTGATACAAGTGCAATATGGATGGTAGATATAGGTTTTTATAAACTGAAAATATGAAAACAGCAAGGTAACAAGTGGTAAAAGTGAGGGTAAACAGTATTGCAATGATAGGAAACAAGGCCTAGGGTTCATACTTTCACTAGTGCAAGTTCTCTCAACAATAATAACATAATTGGATCACATAACTATCCCTCAACATGCAACAAAGAGTCACTCCAAAGCCACTAATAGCGGAGAACAAACGAAGAGATTATGGTAGGGTACAAAACCACCTCAAAGTTATTCTTTCCAATCAATCCGTTGGGCTATTTCTATAAGTGTCACAAACAACCCTAGAGTTCGTACTAGAATAACACCTTAAGACACAAATCAACCAAAACCCTAATGTCACCTAGATACTCCAATGTCACCTCAAATATCCGTGGGCATGATTATACGATATGCATCACACAATCTCAATTCATCTACTCAATCCAACACAAAGTACTTCAAAGAGTGCCCAAAGTTTCTACCGGAGAATCACGACGAAAACGTGTGCCAACCCCTATGCATAGATTCATGGGCGAAACCCGCAAGTTGATCACCAAAACATACATCAAGTGAATCACGTGATATCCCATTGTCACCACAGATACGCACGGCAAGACATACATCAAGTGTTCTCAAATCTTTAAAGACTCAATCCGATAAGATTACTTCAAGGGGAAAACTCAATCCATTACAAGAGAGTAGAGGGGGAGAAGAAACATAAGATCCAACTATAATAGCAAAGCTCCTGATACATCAAGATCGTGCCAAATCAAGAACACGAGAGAGAGAGATCAAACTCATAGCTACTAGTACATACCCTCAGCCCCGAGGGTGAACTACTCCCTCCTTGTCATGGAGAGCGCCGGGATGATGAAAATGGCCACCGGTGAAGGATCCCCCCTCCGGCAGGGTGCCGGAACAGGGCCCCGATTGGTTTTTCGTGGCTACAGAGGCTTGCGGCGGCGGAACTCCCGATCTATCTTCTGTTCTGGAAGTTTTAGGGTACGTGGATATATATGGGAGCCGGAAGTACGTCGGAGGAGCCACGGGGGCCCCACGAGGCAGGGGGGCGTGCCCCAAGGGGGTGGGCGCGCCCCCACCCTTGTGGGCAGCTCTCGTATCTTCTGACGTAGAGTCCAAATCTCCTGGGTCATAATCGGGAAGAAAATCACGTTCCAGAAAGGTTTATTCCGTTTGGACTCCGTTTGATATTCCTTTTCCTCGAAACACTGAAATAGGCATAAAACAACAAATCTGGGCTAGGCCTCCGGTTAATAGGTTAGTCCCAAAAATAATATAAAAGTGGATAATAAAGCCCAATATTGCCTAAAACAGTAGATAATATAGCATGGAGCAATAAAAAATTATAGATACGTTGGAGACGTATCATTAGTGCACGACTTTTGTCGTTTGAGAGCAACCCACCTCAAAGCCTTTGAGAGAAAGATCCTTGCGAGGACAAAGCCCAAAACACCCAGAGCCAAAGAGTGTTAGGCATCACTGAAGTCTTTCTGTCCGCGTGACCTGAAGACTTGTTACACTTGAGGACTGTGAATCCTCTAGCCGGTTAGGCATCGTGTTCTGAGCATCCAAGAGTCATTGTGGATTGCCGGTGAACGAAGTCTGTGAAGGTTTGGAAGTCTACCTTGAAGACTTACCAAAGTGATTGAGCGAGGACTAAGTGTCCTTAGCTCAAGGGGAATAAGGTGAAGACACGGTCTTTTGAGTTGAATCTCAGCCTCCCTAACCAGACATATAGTTGTCACAGCAACTGGAACTGGTCCAACAAATCCTTGTGCTCACCATGCAACTGGTTCTATCTCTTCCGTCACATATTTACAGTTTGTCTTCGTGAAGTCATTTGCATGCTTGCCTTATCTGTTTGACTTCACTATGTGACGACTATTATTGTTTGGCTTCATACTATCTTCCATCTTCATCCATACTACCTAGCTGCTAATAGTCTTCGTGCTTTAGCTTAATTACTTGCTTGACTATAGCTTGTCTAGTTTAGTCTACCTTCCGCTGCATATCAATAGGTTCATTTCTATTGTTTGTCTTCAAATCTCCCATGTCTTGAAGACTTCCATAAAAATTGCCTATTCACCCCCTCTAGTCGATAACTAGCACTTTCAATTGGTATCAGAGCAAGGTGCTCCCTTGTTCTGTGTGATTTAGTTTAACCACCTGGAGTTTTAGCTATGTCGACTGCAGGGATAATCAAAGTCTCTGCTGCGTGCCCTGTCTTCGATGGCACTGATTACCCCTACTGGAAGAATAAGATGCGTATGCATCTTGAAGCCATTGATGTCGACCTCTGGTATGTCGTCAAGAACGACGTTCCCTAGGGCGGTGAAGGTGTCACCCTACTGATGTCAAGAAGTTCATTCAACTGGATTCTACTGCTAAGAACATCATCTGTGGTCATCTGACCAAAGGACAGTATGGCCGTGTGAGTGCTCTGGAAACTTCGAAGCTAGTCCGTGGCTAGCTTTCCAAGGTCAACGAAGGCGTCTCAACCCAGAGAGACTCAAGAATCAGTGTTCTTGACAACCTCTTCAACCGCTTCAAGAGAAATGACAATGAGAATGTCCAGCTCACGTTTGATCGCCTCACTGATGTCACAAATGAGCTTCATGCTCTTGGCACCACTGAGATCACCAAGCATGAAATCATCAAGCCACTCTTGAGATCACTTGACAGCTCGTTTGACACCCTAGCCTTGATGATCCAAGAACACCCTGACTTCAAGACTCTTGATCTGTCTGACATACTTGAGAGGCTCAACACACATGAGTTCCAGCTATCTGAGAAAAGAGAGATCTATGGTTCTAGCTATGGACGTACTCATGCTTTGAAGTCAAAAGCTATTTCCTCATCTGAAGAAGAATTTTTCTGCAGTTCTGGGGATCCTAAAGACATTGGAAAGGAGCTTGCTATGCTTGTGAAGAAGTTCCAGAAATTCACCAAGAATAAAGGCTTCAAGATCCAGCTCAAGAAATGACGAAGCTTCTACTCATGACCACAAGAAGAGAACATGCCACAAGTGCAAGAAACCTGGTCACTACATCTCTGAGTGTCCTCAGTGGGACAATGAGAACAACAACAAGAAGAAGAGCAACGAATATGATTCTGATGAAAAGAAGAAGAAGAAATGCTTGGAGTCTTCTTCCAAGTCTTCGTCCAAGTCTTCATCACATAAGAAGAGCTCATCTGGCAAGGCTCGTGCTTTTGTTGGCAAGGAGATGGATTCAGAGGAGGAGTCTGCTTCTGAAGAGGCAGAGGCGGAGTCTGAGGAGGAGTCCGACTCTGGCGTTGCAAGTCTGGCTTTAGCCACAACCTACGTTGCCAAGTCCATCTTCAACACTGAAGATAATGGCTCTGTC
Source organism: Aegilops umbellulata (assembly GCA_032464435.1). Classification (NCBI taxonomy): domain Eukaryota; kingdom Viridiplantae; phylum Streptophyta; class Magnoliopsida; order Poales; family Poaceae; genus Aegilops; species Aegilops umbellulata. The sequence goes on along the minus strand of CP136054.1, from coordinate 355,879,670 downwards.
ACCAACGCTGATGATAATGACAAGGACGACTCTGCCCCCACCTACTGCTTCATGGCACGTGGTGCCAAGATAAACTCATGCGATGCTTACTTTCAAACATCAAGTGAAGATGACTCTGATTGTGAATCCAAACCTAGCTACAAAACACTTGCTAAAATTACAACTGAACAACAGAAAGCTATGGAACATATTCAAAAACTGTTAGACAAAAGCGATGACCTGTTGGACGCGGAAATGACCCGATCTCAGTCCTTAATTGAAGACATAAAAATCTTCATGTTAAGTACGAGGAACTTGAAAGTCGTCATGAAACGCTCTCAACAACTCATGAAAAGCTTTCCTATGATTATCTTCAAAGGAAGCAAGAACTTGAGAAATTAAGAGCAGTTCATGAAGATATTCAAAAAGAGAACGAGTCACTTCGCGCTCAACAGATCAGTCCCGCTCAGGAAGGATTTGAACCACCATGTCTAAAATGCCTCGAGCGTGATAACACTACTTCTGTTGCTGAATGTTCCACTACTGCTACTGCCGCAATATCTTCAACTGTTGATGTGGTAACTAACCCCTCTGCTAAGGATGCCACTACTATTGCTGATGAAAATGCCAGGCTGAAGACATTGCTTGAGACTGGGATGTACAAAAGTCTCAAAGGGCATCAGCCACTATGTGATGTCCTCAAAAAGCAGATTCTGAACCGAAACCCTAGGAAAGAGGGTGTTGGGTTCGAGAGGAAAATGAATGTTGGTGGTTCTTACCGGAAGCCTGAGCAGTACCCCAAAACCACATGGGTTGCTCCAAAGGGACCTTCAGTGGATCCATCCAACTTATCTGGTTTCACTTGTGCTAACCCGAATATCATTGATGAATCCTTTGATGCAAACTATAAACTGTTTAAGAATGAAAATGGTGAAGTGTTTGCCAGGTATATTGGTACTAACTGCAAGAATGGGCCACCTATGAAGAAGATCTGGGTGCCGAAAAGGTGTCTTGAGGATCTTCCTGTGAATGTCATCATGACACCACAAGGGAAGAAGACAAACCCTAGACCAAAGGCTTCATATGGTCCAAAGGCTTCATACAGACAGAGGACTCACCAGAGTCACCCTAACGCCAATGTTTTGCAGGGAAATCATACTCAGACTTATGAATATGAGTGTGTTTCTTCAAACTGTTATGTTCATAAGACTAAGAACTATTCTGCTTATTCATATGATTATTATTCACCTCCTGCAAGGCTATTTGCTAGGGCTCCAAAGCCGAAATTCTCAGATGCTGCACTTAGACTCATTGCTTCTAAGCCACCCCTGAAGATGTGGGTGGTTAAGAAAAATTAACTTTCTTTTGCAGGGAAAGGTCTCCAGCTGGAAATCAAAGGCGTCTGATGCTTATGCTGGGGACCTAAAACATCTTGTAGGGCGCAAGATAAAATGCCCAAATGGTCTTACTATGTACTTTGTTCCCGAATCTCTTGCAAATCATCCTAACAACCCTAACCTAGATCTGAGCTTTGATAATCCGCTTGTTCATCAAATGTTTATGCTTCACAATACCCTTGGTGAAGCCTATCCCCCTAACTGTACTGTAGGGTATGACACCACATGCTTCAAAATGGATTATGGACAGTGCACTAATCATATGACTAGTGATCGAAGTCTTCTCATGGACTCAACCTTACGTCCATCTAACAAGAGTCACATCACATTTCCTGACACAGGTAAAAGCAAGGTATTGGGTCTAGGTAGAGTTGCAATCTCCAAGGAGCAGCACATGGACAAAGTGATGCATGTTGAATCCCTTGGTTTCAACTTAATGTCTGTTTCGATGCTTTGTGAGTTGAACATGATTGTGATATTTGCGAAATATCGTTGCTTTGTTCTGATGGAATCTGACAAGTCTCTAGTCGTTGAAGGGTATTGGAAAGATGATCTGTATATGTTAGATTTCTCAGCAGGACCACAGTTGGCCCTATGTCTTCTAGCAAAAGCTTCAGAGTGTTGGCTCTGGCATCGGAGGCTAGGGCATGCTGGCATGAGGAACCTGTACACTCTCGTGAAGAAGAAACACGCCGTAGGCATCGAGGGCGTCAAGTTCAAGAAAGATCATCTGTGTTGTGCCTGAGAAGCTGGAAAGATGACTAGGTCCAAGCATTCCTCAAAGACAATCACGACGACATCCCAACCCTTCGAGCTGCTTCACATGGACTTATTTGGCCCTACTCACTACTCTACTCTTACTACCACTGCTTGCCTCTATGGTTTCGTCATTGTTGATGATTATTCGAGATATACATGGGTGCATATAATCCTCTACAAGAATGAAGTGCAGGATGTCTTCAGACGCTTTGCTAATCGTGCCATGACGAACTATGGCATCAAGATCAAGCACATCAGAAGTGACAACGACACAGAGTTCAAGAACACAGGCCTCAACACTTATCTTGATACGTTGGGTATAACTCATGAGTTCTCTGCTCCATATACACCTCAGCAGCATGGCATCATGGAGTGCAAGAACAGGACACTCATTGAGATGGCTCAGACGATGCTTGCTGAATACAAGACACCAAGGAAGTTCTGGCCCGAAGCCATTGATACTGCATGCCATGTCATCAACCGTGTTTATATTCACAAGCTTCTGAAGAAAACATCCTATGAGCTCCTAACTGGTAAGAAGCGAAATGTAAGCTACTTTAGAGTATTTGGTGCTAGGTGCTGGATCAAGGATCCACATCACACTTCAAAATTTGCACCGAAAGCACATGAAGGTTTTATGCTTGGTTATGGAAAGGATTCACACTCCTACAGAGTCTTCAACCTCTTTCACTATAAAGTGGTTGAAACTGTGGATGTGCGGTTCCATGAGACTAACGGCTCACAAATAGAGCACCCGCCAAATGTGCTAAATGAAGTCCCTCCTAGTGAATCAATCAAGCTTATGGGTACTGGAAAGATCATACCTTCTGAGGCACATGCTGAAGAGGAACTTATCATTTCTGCGCTTGGTCAACCTGAAGACAATACTCAGCCTGAAGCCAATGCCCAAAATGAAGACAATGATCAGCAAGAACAAAATCTTCGTCCAGCTCATCCTTGAGTTGCAAATGAAGTACAAATTGAGAAGATAATCGACAGCATCAATGCACCTGGTCCACTCACTCGTTCAAGAGCAACGCAACTAGCAAATTTTTGTGGGCACTTTGCATTTGTCTCGATATCTGAACCCAAGAAAGTTGCTGAAGCCTTCATGGAACCTGAATGGATTCAAGCTATGCAAGAAGAGCTTCAACAGTTCGAGCTAAACAATGTGTGGGAATTAGTCAAGCATCCTGACCCTCGCAAGCACAATATCATTGGCTCCAAATGGATCTATCGCAACAAACAAGATGAGCATGGTCAAGTTGTCAGAAACAAGGCTCATCTTGTTGCTCAACGATACACTCAAGTTGAAGGGATTGACTTTGATGAAACATTTGCTCCCGTGGCTAGGCTTGAAGCCATTCGCATACTGCTAGCCTATGCCAACCATCACAACCTCCTTCTGTATCAAATGGATGTGAAGAGTGCCTTTCTCAATGGCAAGATTGAAGAAGAGTGTATGTTGCACAACCACCTGGCCTTGAAGATCCAAAACATCCTGATATGGTATAGAAGCTCAACAAGGCACTGTATGGCCTTAAACAAGCCCCTCGTTCTTGGTATGACTATAAGTGCATCTAGTGCCACCCCTAGTTGGTTTTGGAGTATTGACGACAAACCTGGTTGAGGGACTAATGTGTTTGTGAGAAATGCAGGATAACACAGGTAGTAGTCCCTCATTGATTCGGTATACCTACCGGAGATGACCCCTAAAAATGTATGAAGACATTGAAGACAATGGTGGTATGTGAAGATATTCACATTGAAGACTATGACAAGAGAAGGCATTGCGTGAAGACTATGGAGCGCGAAGACTTAGATGTTTTGTTGTTTCCTTTTCTTCTTTGTTGAGTCGTAGGAACCACCGTACTGTTAAGTGGGGTCCCAGTGAACAAAGTCAGAGTGACTGAAGTGATGCTCAACCAAATCCTATGTCTTCGAGCGAAGACAATGAGAGCCAATCTTATCCAGAGCTGGATGAGTTAGCTTTACTCGTAGCCCAAGTCCAGCTGCCGCGTGTGGTTGAAATCTGACCGTTGGAACACATGTCAGTTCCTTAGTGACCCAGGGTCATTTCGGACAAATCAGGTCGGGTTGCCCAGTGGCTATAAATAGCCCACCCCATACACCATAAATTGGTGGCTGCTCAGAGTTAGTGCACGACTTCTGTCGTTTGAGAGCAACCCACCTCCGAAGCTTTTGAGAGAGAGAAATCCTTGCGAGGACAAAGCCCAAACACCTAGAGCCAAAGAGTGTTAGGCATCAATGAAGTCTTTCTGTCCGCGTGACCTGAAGAATTGTTACACTTGAGGACTTTGAATCCTCCAGCCAGTTAGGCATCGCGTTTTGAGCATCCAAGAGTCATTGTGGATCGCCAGTGAACGAAGTCTGTGAAGGTTTAGAAGTCTACCTTGAAGACTTACCAGAGTGATTCGGCGAGGACTGGGTGTCCTTAGCTCAAGGGGAATAAAGTGAAGACGCGGCCTTCTGAGTTGAATCTCAGCCTCCCTAACCAGGCGTACAGTTGTCACAGCAATTGGAACTGGTCCAACAAATCCTTGTCTTCGCCAAGCGACTGGTTCTATCGTCTCCCTCTCTTTATTTATAGTTGTCTTTGTGAAGTCATTGCTTGTCTGCTTTACCTATTTGTCTTCACTGTGTGACTACTATCGTTGTTTGGCTTCATACCATCTTCCATCCTGATCCTTACTACCTAGCTGCTATTAGTCTTCGTGCTTTCACTTCATTGCATACTTGACTATGGCTTGCTTAGTGTAGTTTACCTTCCGCTGCATATCAATAGGATTATTTCTATTGTTTGTATTTGAAACTCCCATGTTTTGAAGACTTTCATAAAAATCGCCTATTCACCCCCCCTCTAGTCGATAACTGGCACTTTCAATTGGTATCAGAGCAAGGTACTCCCTTGTTCTGTGTGATTCGGTTTAACCACCTGGAGTTTTAGCTATGTAGACTGCAGGGATAATCAAAGTCTCCGCTGCTTGCCCCGTCTTCGATGGAACTAAATATCCATACTGGAAGAATAAGATGCGCATGCATCTTGAAGCCATTAATGTCGACCTCTAGTATGTCGTCAAGAATGGCGTTCCCAAGACTGGTGAAGGTGTCACCCCTGCTGATGTCAAGAAGTTCATTCAACTGGATTCTACTGCCAAGAACATCATTTGTGGTCATCTGACCAAAGGACAGTATGGCCGTGTGAGTGCTCTGGAAACGTCGAAGCTAGTTTGGGACTGGCTTTCCAAGGTCAACGAAGGTGTCTCTACCCAGAGAGATCAAAGGATCAGTGTTCTTCGCAACCTCTTCAACCGCTTCAAGAGAAACGACAATGAGAATGTCCAGCTCACGTTTGATCGCCTCACTGACATCACAAATGAGCTTCCTGCTCTCGGCGCCACTAAAATCACCAAGCATGAAATCCTCAAGACACTGCTGAGATCACTTGACAGCCCTAATGATACAAGAACGCCCTGACTTCAAGACACTCGATCCGTCTGATATACTTGAGAGGCTCAACACACATGAGTTCCAGCTATCTAAGAAAAGAGATATCTATGGTCCCAACTACGGTCGAACTCGTGCTTTGAAGGCAAAAGCTGTGTCCTCATCTGAAGAAGAATCTGACTGCAGTTCTGATGATCATGAAGACATTGGAAAGGAACTTGCTATGCTTGTGAAGAAGTTCCAGAAGTTCACTAAGAAGAAGGACTTCAGAAAGTCTTCACGATCCAGCTCAAGAAATGATGAAGCTTCCACTCATGACTACAAGAAGAGAACATGTCACAAGTGCAAGAAACCTGGACACTACATCTCTGAGTGTCCACAGTGGGACAATGAGAACAACAACAAGAAGAAGAGCAAGGAATATGATTCTGATGACAAGAAGAAGAAGAAATCCTCAAAATCTTCTTCCAAGTCCTCATCCAAGTCTTCATCTCATAAGAAGAGCTCATCCGGCAAGGCTCGTGCTTTTGTTGGCAAGGAGATGGATTTAGAGGAGGAGTCTGCTTCTGAGGAGGCGGAGGTGGAGTCTGAGGAGGAGTCTGACCCTGGCGTTGCAAGTCTGGCTCTACCTACAGCCTACGTCGCCAAGTCTATCTTCAACATGGAAGACAATGGCCCCGTCACCAACGCTGATGCTAATGACAAGGACGACTCTGCTCCCACCTACTACTTCCACTACAACAAAATACACATCCGTGACATTTTGGGGCGAACGAATTTTTTTTCTGTCATACATATGACACTTCTATGACGATAATTGTGACAAAACCCGGTATCATCATAGATGTGGTGGGCTCCTACTTCTATGACAAAAAATCATGAGAGAAAATGGGCTTTTCGTCCTGGGCGGGCCGGAGACGCAGCTGCATGACATTCTTTGGGTCGTCTGAAAGTGCAACTATCCCTAGGTGGTTTTGGTAATTCATAACAACATATAGCTCATTGAGCTAATGCTATTCCAAGACAATTATTTCAGAAAAGCTCAATGATTTGCATGGAATGGATGGTGAAAGTGGAACTCTCAAAATGCTATGGACAAAGGATTGGCTCAAGCTCAAGAGCTCAAGGCTCTTCATTTTACATTTTAGTGATCCAAGATCACATTGAGTCCATAGGAAAAGCCAATACTATCAAGGAGGGATGAGGTGTTGCTTAATGAGCTTTTTGCTTCATGTGCTTAATGATATGCTCCAAAATCCTCAGCTACTTTCCCATATCCACATATGACCTAAACCCTAAGCCAAACTCGGTCCTACCGATTCTTTCTATCTGGCGCCACCGAGTTTCACATGTCATAAGCCACTGCCAAAACCCCAGCAAATCGGTTCTACCGATAGGGATCTCGGTCTCACCGAGATGGGATTGCAATTTCTCTGTTTCCTTTTCATAACTTTTCGGTCTCACCGAAAGAGCGGATCGGTCCCACCGAGATTGCAATGTAAACTCTCTGTTTCCCTTTTGTAACTTTTTGGTCTCACCGAAAGAGCAAATCGGTCCCACCGAGTTTACCTGACCAACTCTCTGGTTAGCTTATGACCAAATCGGTCTCACCGAGTTTGTGTAATCGGTCTCACCGAGATTACGTTATGCCCTAACCCTAACCATATCGGTCCTACCGAGTTGCATGTCAGTCCCACCGAAAATCTCTAACGGTCACTAGGTTTACTATTTTGGTCCGACCGAGTTTGTTGATTCGGTCCCACCGAGATTGGTAAATTGTGTGTAACGGTTGGATTTTGTGTGGAGGCTATATATACCCCTCCACCTCCTCTTCACTCGTGGCGAGAGCCATCAGAACACATCTACACTTCCAACTCATATGTTCTGAGAGAGAACCACCTACTCATGTGTTGAGACCAAGATATTCCATTCCTACCATATGAATCTTGATCTCTAGCCTTCCCCAAGTTGCTTTCCACTCAAATCTTCTTTCCACCAAATCCAAATCCTGTGTGAGAGAGAGAGAGAGTTGAGTGTTGGGGAGACTATCATTTGAAGCACAAGAGCAAGGAGTTCATCATCAACACACCATTTGTTACTTCTTGGAGAGTGGTGTCTCCTAGATTGGCTAGGTGTCACTTGGAGCCTCCGACAAGATTGTGGAGTTGAACCAAGGAGTTTGTAAGGGCAAGGAGATTGCCTACTTCGTGAAGATCTACCGCTAGTGAGGCAAGTCCTTCGTGGGCGATGGCCATGGTGGGATAGACAAGGTTGCTTCTTCGTGGACCCTTCGTGGGTGGAGCCCTCCGTGGACTCGCGCAACCGTTACCCTTCGTGGGTTGAAGTCTCCATCAACGTGGATGTAGGATAGCACCACCTATCTGAACCACGGGGAAAACATCCGTGTCTCCAATTGCGTTTGAATTCTCCAAACTCTTCCCTTTACATTCTTGCAAGTTGCATGCTTTACTTTCCGTTGCCTATATACTCTTTGCATGCTTGCTTGAATTGTGTGATGATTGCTTGACTTGTCCTAAAGTTGCTAAAATCCGCCAAGAACTAAATTTGGGAAAAGGTTAAGTTTTTATTTGGTCAAGTAGTCTAATCACCCCCCTCTAGACATACTTCCGATCCTACAAGTGGTATCAGAGCTTTGGTCTCCATTTTCTTTGATTTCCATAGCTTTTGGTGGTCATAGCCTTGGTTTCACAACCTAGGAGAGTATGGCGTCTAGCGAGGGAAATTATCACCGTAGAGGTCCTTACTTTGATGGTACTAATTTTGCTAGTTGGAAGCATAAAATGAAAATGCATATTCTTGGACATAACCCCGTCGTTTGGGCTATTGTGTGTGTTGGTTTGCAAGGTGACTTCTTCGATGGGAAAGAACCAAACCATGAAGCTACTATGGATGAGTTGAAGATGCTGCAATACAATGCTCAAGCTTGTGATATTCTCTTCAACGGATTGTGCCCCGAAGAATTCAACAAAATCAGCCATCTTGAGAATGCAAAGGAAATTTGGGATACTTTGATTGATATGCACGAAGGTACCGACTCCGTCAAGGAATCCAAATGGGATGTGCTTCAAAGTCAACTTGACAAGTTCAAAATGAAGGATGGTGAAGGTGTCGCTGAAATGTACTCTAGGCTTGCTCTCATCACAAATGAGATTGCCGGCTTAGGGAGTGAAGAGATGACCGATAGATTCATCATCAAGAAGATCCTAAGAGCCTTGGATGGAAAATATGATACCGTGTGCACATTGATCCAAATGATGCCCAATTACAAAGATCTCAAGCCAACGGAGGTCATTGGAAGAATTGTTGCTCATGAGATGTCACTCAAGGATAAAGAGGAACTTCACAACAAATCAAGTGGTGCTTACAAAGCCTCATGTGAAGCCCCCACATCATCAAGTGAGAAACAAAACTTCAACGAAGAATTGAGCTTAATGGTGAAGAACTTCAACAAGTTCTACAAGAGTAGAAGCAAAGATAGAAGATCCAAGTCAAGGTCCTACAATGACAAAAGATCTTCTAGTCGAGAGCGAAACTGCTACAATTGTGGAAGTCCCAGACACTATTCCAATGAGTGTACGACTTCCTACAAAAGAAGAGAAGATTCTCCAAAAAGAAGAAGCAAAAGAGAAGAATCACCATCAAGAGAGAGAAGGAGTAGAGATGATCGTTATGAACGAAGATACTCACGGAGAAACAAATATTCTGAAAGAAAAGAAAAGTCATCAAGGAGCTACACAAAACGAAGACATCAAGCTCATGTTGGTGAATGGGTATCCGGCTCCGACTCCGACAACCACTCTGAGAGAAGTTATCACTCCGACTCCGAATATACTCAAGATGAAGGTGTTGCCGGTCTAGCACTTGTGTCAACCAACTCCTACGACATATTTGACTCACCAAATGAAGGAATTAGAAGATGCTTCATGGCCAACAGTCCTAAGGTAACACACCCTGAGTATGTTGATTTTAATAGTGATGAAGATGACTTGTTAGGTGATGATGATTTACTTGTTGACAACTCTAGTGATGAATACTATGGTGAAATGTCAATTAATCATGCTAATCAAGATAAAACGAATGACAATGATAAGGAGAAAATTGAGGCTCTAACTAAAGAACTAAAAACTCTTAAGTTAGCTCATGAAACTATCTTCGAAGATCATCGAGAACTTTTAAGAGCTCATGAGAAGTTACGCGTTGAAAAGCTCAATCTTGAGCAAGAGCATGAGTTTTTAAAGGCAATCAATGATGATCTCCGAAAGAAAAGTTCTTCTTACATTGCCAAGCGTTTACTCTTATCCACTTACATGCCTCAAGTCAAGTCTAGTAACAAGAATAAGAAAGATTCTTCCTCTAGTAGTAACAATGATCATGTTAAATCCAGTGTTGTTGCTTCTAGTAGTTCTCTTGATTCCACTAATGATTCTCTTAGCCAAGTTACACTTGAGCAAGAAAATAGCTTATTGAAGGGAATCATAGAGAAAGGAGTGTACAAAAGCCTTGCCGGAAGTAGGCAATTCGAGGAAATTGTACGCAAGCAAGGAAGGCACTGGAAGAATCAAGGTGTTGGTTTTGAACGAAAGTTCAATGCCAATGGAGTTGAGTGGGAAGAAGATCAATACCCCAAGACAAAGTTTGTTCCACAATAAGAGAAGTATGATCCTACTTCTTTCAAGGGGACACAAGCTCACGATGATCTTCCACCACAAGACTACAAGCAAAAAGGGAAGGACAAGCTTCAAGAGGAAATTGATACATTTGAAGAAGCTCCTAAGACCTTAGTCAAGTGGATTCCCAAGACTACTTCAAGTTCCACTTCATCAAGTACGACAACAACTCCAAGGATTCCCATCAAGATGGTGTGGATCCAAAAGAAGAAGAACTAGAGAGTTCTTGAGGGTGACTCCGCCAACATACTTCACTCTTATCATTTTGGCAAGAACAAGTGCAATCCACTTCCACATATTGCACTAGTTCAAGGAGTCACAAACCCTCTTGTTGGTAAGTCAAGGGACAAGGTAACCTAAAAGTTTTCATGGACATCATCTTGTGTGTGCATCACTCTATGTCTATGGATATCCTTGTTTGTTCCTTGTGGGACTAACCCATGTAGGTATTGAAAGTGCAATTCACTCAAAAGGATAGCTCCAAGTGATCTACATCAACATTGAGCATCCACATCTTCAACATCTACATGAAGTCATCATCGACAAAACCCAAGGTTAGTTCATCCCTCTTAGGGGGATATCACATCTAGGGGGAGCTTTACTCTAAGACTTGAGCTAAAGCAACTCTAATGATGTGAACACAACAATGCTTTATGTAAAAGTGGTAACCCCACTTGAGCTTAAATGATGAGTATGACCTATGATCAAGTGTTCTCATTTGACTCCTAAGTCAATATACTCATATATAGATGACCTAGTCATCGCCAATTGCCTGATAGATGCTAGAATTGGTTGTGCATGCTTTGTCACATATTTCAATTGCCATTTTATTGCGTGAGCATGTTGGTTGCATATTTTACTCATTCGAGGACATCCACTTGTTGTTTTGATTGTTTGGCGTTATTTTTCTTTTGCCAAGTGGATGGACAAGAATGCCTAAGAACCTCCTCTAGCTATCTATGCTTTTCTCGTCTCAAACTCTATTCATGCTACATCACAAAATTGATCAAGTCAGATTCGAACCACTCTGTGTGAGGAGCACTCGGAGTCCCCGATTTGTCATAGACTTAAACTTCCAAAACTTCTTTGTGATTCTCGGTCTGACCGATACCCCACTTTTGGTCCTACCGAGATCATCAAGTTGATCTATGTTTTCAATCTCGGTGCAACCGATTTGAACCTTTCAGTCAGACGAGTTGCAATAACTGTATACAGTTTTGCATCTCGGTGCCACCGAGTTGTTCCACTCGGTCACACCGACAGGGTCGGGCTATATATAGACACGGGCAAAAATTTGGAAATTTCTCCGAACCCCTTCGCCCGCGCGATAGCTCGCTCTGCCAACGTGGTCTCCGGATCGTCTCCTCGCTGCCAGCCGCCTCCAGTCGCTGGTCTTCGTCGCCGTCAACGGAATTCAACCCCGCCGTTGCCGCCGTAGTGAGTCTCCGCTGAACTAGGGTATGGACTCGATATTTGTGCTATTCCCCAATCCGATTCCTAGCACATTGTGATCATATTGATTCTAGCCACGTTTGAAACACTCCAAGCCAGTCAATGCGATTCATAGAATAGGTTTGATTCAAAATTTTAGGGTTAGGTTTCTGCCGAAACCATCTCGGACCCACCGAGTTGAAAAACTCGGTCCCACCGATTTGTCTCATGCCATTGCACAAGTGAGACTCGGTCTGACCGAGTATTGCTAATCGGTGTGACCGATTTTGGAACTTTGTGAAACCCTAGCAGTCTCGGTGCCACCGAACTGTGACTCGGTCTGACCGAGTTCACTAGTTTAGGTTCCAAAACTGCTTCGGTATCACCGAGTTTAAAAATCGGTAGATCCGAAATGATTTCTGTGGGAAACTAAAACTAAGATTTTGAATCATTCTTTTGCAAAAATCTCTGCATTTTGTGATGCTCATCCAGTCTACCTCATCTATAAACTATTCACAGGGTCAGCAGTCAGCTTGTTCATCATGTCAGATCAGAGTGATAGCCAGAACATGTCAGAACAGCCAGTGCACATGAGTGAGGGCACTAGACCCTCCAGTTCATCAGATGAAGGCAGCAGGAGCACTCCCAGTAACCTGCCAAAAGCTGCCACCAGACAAAGGAAGAAAAGAACCTCAGAATCAGAGGATGAGGACTATGTGGCAGAAGAAGAAGCTACTTCCAAGAGAGTTGTGCTTAAGAAGGAGTATGGCTCAGCTGCAGCCATCAAGCCAAGAATGCACAAAAAGGCACCTGCTAGGAGAGTTCCTACCTCCAAGCCTAGGAAGGTTGTCCCTGAGGAAACTATAAAATTCACTATGGAATCTGAAGAGGAAGAAATTGGCCAGGACAAGAAAAAGAAGAGAGCTAGAACTACCACTACCAGAGTAGTTGGCAAGCCTTCTATGAGGAAAGATTCTGATGAGGAGGAAGAAGAAGAGGTTGCTGCACCAGCACCTAAGGCACCCAAGCTAATGGGTGATGCAATCAAATCAGGGGCTACGGCATCCAAGCCCAAGGAAGCACCCAAGACTGCATCAAAGGCCAAGACAACTCCAAAGAGGAATACAAGGAGCATCCCAGCTGCTGAGAAGAACAAGGCCCCAATGCTTGACACTGCAGAAGAACAGGAAGGCCAAGTTCTCAGAAAGTTGAAGCCCAAGATCCCAGACCACAATGATGCTCATCCTGTGGCTGAAGATATGAAGATCAGAAGAGACTCAGGGCTGAGAAAGTGGAGAGCAGAAGATCCTTATGCTACCAGGAGGAGGACTGTTGTTGACTACAGGTTCCACACTAAGGAACAGCAGGACTTCTATGAGACAGTCTTATTGGATAAGAAGCCCATTGTGTGTGATGTGAGATGGGTCGACTGGGAATACATCAAGGACAATGAAGAGCACTATCCTGGAGTGCAAGAAAGCTTCAAGGCTTGTGGAGTAGATGACTTTGTTGGGCAGAAGCTCACAAAGTGGAATGAAGAGCTGATCATGCAGTTCTACTCCACAACACACTTTTATCCAGATGGCAGAATTGTATGGATGTCTGAAGGTACGAGGTACCAATCAACAATTGCTGAGTGGGCACAGCTCATCAATGCCCCAGAGGAGCATGAGGATGACCTAGATATTTATGCCAAGAAGAAGATGGACCACAACTCTATGTCCAACATGTACAAGGAGATCCCAAACAAGGCACTTGACACTTTCAAGTTTGGATCCGTACATTATCTTTTGTCAGGATTGCCAACTATCAATTGGATACTGAGGCACACCTTTTTGCCCAAGTTAGGTGATCACAAGATGATCAGAGGCCATGCAATCAACTTGCTTCACATCTTTGATGTACCACAGAAATTCAAAGTCATGAGCCTCATGGTAGAAACAATCAAGAGGACTGCAGCAGACCAGAAGAGGAGCTGTGGATATGCCCCTCAGATCCAGGAGCTGATAAACTCCAAGATGGGCACATGCATATACCTCTTGGACAAGGAACATTTGCCTATTCATCCAGATTTTGAAGATAATGAAGTTGTGATGAACAAGGATGAACCATCTTCAGCCCATGCACAAGCACATAAGGAGAAGGCAAGGAAGGAGAAAGCTGCTAAGATGCCAACTCAAGAGGAGGCATCTGAATATTTCTTGAAAACCAAGCAAGAGCAGCTCATTTACTTGATTGCATCCACCCTGAGGATAGAGAAAGGACTGGCCACCCTCACTCAGAATCAGGAGAGCTTAGAGAGAATCGTAGAACAAAAGTTCTATGATTTGGATGTCAAAGTGACAGAGATCCAGTCTGCAGTGGAGCAACCCCAAGATGACATGCAGGAGAGGAAAGGGAAGACTACCACTGATGCATTTGCCAGAGTGCCACGAGCCCAGAGGTCGTCTGCAGTGCCAGTTCCTGACACAAGAGCCACCACCTCAGCTCCAGCCACAACACCAGCCCAACCAGCTCCAGCATCTACTTCAGCTCCAGCTCCAACCACGTCTACAGAAGCCTTTGTCCTTGGAGTGATCCAGACTCCACCACCACCGGAAGATCAAGCCTGAGTGTCGATCTAGCACTATGCATTTTCTAGGAACTTTTTGGTAACTTGTTGCCAAAGGGGGAGAAAAATGTATAGATCATAGGCTTCAAGAGAAAGTGTGTTGCGTTTATTCTCTCTTGCTTTATTTGGTGGTTTTTCAAACTTTGTTTGCTTTTGGTCGAGATACTTTGATATGCTTGTGAGACATTGATGATCATGTGTTTGATCATAAGCTACACTTATGCATGCTTGATATATCTTATCTATCTTATGTGATCATTCACTTTTCTTGGTGATGAGTGCATGTATTTCATTCTTATCATTTTGAGCGCTCCACCAAGATGTATGTGACATGGAAGAGTAACCCATGATTCTAACTCCTTGTGCATTTGCAGTCCAAAGCAAATTTTAAATATGCACAAATTTAGGGGGAGCTCTTACTTATCACATACTTCTCAAAGCGATGATATAATTCATTCTTATTATCATTTGTCGAAGCTTTGATCTATATGTTGTCATCAATTACCAAAAAGGGGGAGATTGAAAGTGCAACTATCCCTAGGTGGTTTTGGTAATTCATAACAACATATAGCTCATTGAGCTAATGCTATTCCAAGACAATTATTTCAGGAAAGCTCAATGATTGGCATGGAATGGACGGTGAAAGTGGAACCCTCAAAATGCTAAGGACAAAGGATTGGCTCAAGCTCAAGAGCTCAAGACTCTTCATTTTACATTTTAGTGATCCAAGATCACATTGAGTCCATAGGAAAAGCCAATACTATCAAGGAGGGATGAGGTGTTGCTTAATGAGCTTTTTGCTTCATGTGCTTAATGATATGCTCCAAAATCCTCAGCTACTTTCCCATATCCACATATGACCTAAACCCTAAGCCAAACTCGGTCCTACCGATTCTTTCTATCCGGCGCCACCGAGTTTCACATGTCATAAGCCACTGCCAAAACCCTAGCAAATCGGTTCTACCGATAGGGATCTCGGTCTCACCGAGATGGGATTGCAATTTCTCTGTTTCCTTTCCGTAACTTTTCGGTCTCACTGAAAGAGCGGATCGGTCCCACTGAGATTGCAATGTAAACTCTCTGTTTCCCTTTTGTAACTTTTCGGTCTCACCGAAAGAGCAAATCGGTCCCACCGAGTTTACCTGACCAACTCTCCGGTTAGCTTATTACCAAATCGGTCTCACCGAGTTTGTGTAATTGGTCTCACCGAGATTACGTTATGCCCTAACCCTAACCATATCGGTCCTACCGAGTTGCATGTCAGTCCCACCGAAAATCTCTAACGGTCACTAGGTTTACTATTTTGGTCAGACCGAGTTTGTTGATTCGGTCCCACCGAGATTGGTAAATTGTGTGTAACGGTTGGATTTTGTGTGGAGGCTACATATACCCCTGCACCTCCTCTTCACTCATGGAGAGAGCCATCAGAACACATCTACACTTCCAACTCATATGTTCTGAGAGAGAACCACCTACTCATGTGTTGAGACCAAGATATTCCATTCCTACCATATGAATCTTGATCTCTAGCCTTCCCCAAGTTGCTTTCCACTCAAATCTTCTTTCCACCAAATCCAAATCCTGTGAGAGAGAGTTGAGTGTTGGGTATACTATCATTTGAAGAACAAGAGCAAGGAGTTCATCATCAACACACCATTTGTTACTTCTTGGAGAGTGGTGTCTCCTAGATTGGCTAGGTGTCACTTGGGAGCCTCCGACAAGATTGTGGAGTTGAACCAAGGAGTTTGTAAGGGCAAGGAGATCGCCTACTTCGTGAAGATCTACCGCTAGTGAGGCAAGTCCTTCGTGGGCGATGGCCATGGTGGGATAGACAAGGTTGCTTCTTCGTGGACCCTTCGTGGGTGGAGCCCTCCGTGAACTCGCGCAACCGTTACCCTTCGTGGGTTGAAGTCTCCATCAACGTGGATGTAGGATAGCACCACCTATCTGAACCACGGGAAAACAATCCGTGTCTCCAATTGCGTTTGAATTCTCCAAACTCTTCCCTTTACATTCTTGCAAGTTGCATGCTTCACTTTCCGCTGCCTATATACTCTTTGCATGCTTGCTTGAATTGTGTGATGATTGCTTGACTTGTCCTAAAGTTGCTAAAATCTGCCAAGAACTAAAATTGGGAAAAGGTTAAGTTTTTATTTGGTCAAGTAGTCTAATCACCCCCCCCTATAGACATACTTCCGATCCTACACCGTCCATGACGGAAAAAACCGTGGTAGAAGCGAGGGCGAGGAAAATTTTGGGGAGTTACCGGTTACAGTGGGAGGTCGGGGGCCGAGCGATGCGCGTTTCTCTCGTACACGTACGCGTGTGTGTGCAAGGCGTTGGCTCTAACTGAACCCGAGCGAGGCGTTGGGCTCTAACTAAACGCGAGTGATTGCACTGCAGGCTACGCGTTACTGAACCCGAGTGATCGATCGATGGCTGTTAACTGAACCGGATCGAGCGATTCCTTCGCTACTGCTGCTAAGTGAAGCCGATCGATTGGATAAACAGTGAGTGTTGCGGGGGGGGGGGGGGGGGGGTGGATGAACAGTGAGCGGTGGCGTTGCCTCTGGATGAACAGGACCCCGTGGTGTGGTGGAGGGCTGGATGAATAGTAGATGGTGGAGGGGTGCCCGTGGAGGGGTGGTTAAACAGGACCCCGTGGTGTGGAGGGCTGCATGAAGAGTAGACGATGGAGGGGTGGTTGAACAGGACCCCGTGGTGTAGCGCGCGGTGGAGGCTGGATGAACAGGAGCCCGTGGAGGCTGGAGGAGGTCGACGGTAGCCCGTGGAGGCTGGAGGAGGTCGACGGTGGAGATGAATAGTATCCCGTGGAGTCCCGTTTTGCGGTACGCCACACCCCTCCCGATGAACATGACCCCTGTTTCGACCGTAGGAGGTCCGTTTTACGGTACGCCACACCCCTGCCGATCAACAGGACCCCCGTTTCGACCGTAGGAGGTCCGTTTCCTCCGTTTTGCGGTACGCCACACCCCTCTCGATCAACAGGACCCCCGTTTCAACCGTAGGAGGCCCGTTTCCTCCATTTTGCGGTACGCCAGACCCCTCCCGATCAACAGGACTCCGTTCTGAACGTAGGAGGTCCGTTTCCTCCGTTGTGCGGTACGCCAGGCCTCGTTTCCATCGCCTGTTCCATCCAAGCCCTCCCGATGAACACGACCATGCATTCCGTTCCGACCCAGCCGGTTGGCTCCCACGCGTTCCGTTGCCTCCCGATGAACACGACGCATTCCGTTGCCTCCCCATGAACACGACGACGACGCTATTTCTCCGTTCCGACCCAGCCATGTACACGAGCCCTCGCCGTACGTATGCGCGAGTAGGCGTTCGAGACCCTGCCCGTATGTATGTACGTGGCCGTATTTTCTTTCTTGCACCCTGACCGCTGTACATACGTGTACATGCTACATGCGCGCCTCTACTACGACACGTGCGCGCCTCTACTACGACACGTGCGCGCCTCTACATCGACCAGTATGTACGTACACGTTCGCGACCAGAATGACAACACTACGTATGCTTCGACTAGGTGGGTCCCGACTGTCAGACACTTCCTTGCGTGCGAAGATGTAGCTGGTGGGTCCCAGCAGTCAGGGGGTGAATCGTTTTGTTTTCTTGCCTGGACGCACTTCCTTGTGTGCGAAGGTGTAGCTGCTGGGTCCCAACAGTCAGGGGGCGAATCATTTTTTTGCCTGGACGCACTTCCTTGCGTGCGAAGGTGTAGCTGGTGGGTCCCAGCAGTCGGGGGGCGAATCGTTTTTTTCGGACGCACTTCCTTGCGTGCGAAGATGTAGCTGGTGGGTCCCAACAGTCAGGGGGGCAAATCGTTTTTTTCCCGGACGCACTTCCTTGCGTGCGAAGATGTAGCTCGTGGGTCCCAGCAGTCAGGGGGCGAATCATTTTTTTCGCGAAATACGGTGGCCTGTCTGGTGGGTCCCCGCTATCAGGTGGAGGAATAATTATTTTGCACATAATAAGGAGGCACTTCCTTGCGGCTGCCGTGGACCCAGCTGTCAGCCTCTCCACGTACACTTCACGTCCGATGGAAGTCGTTCCTTGACCACGTTGACCATGCCGCGCCGAGAGCAGCAGGGCGGTGGATGACAGCGAGGCCTAGGAAGGGGACGACGCGGAGCCGGGGAAGACGCGACAGTGGATGCACACGTGGAGAGGAGTACGAGGGTTCACTTGTTCGGCTGCGCTGCCGTCGCCGCAGAATAACAGGGGGTGTGGGTGAGTGAAGGGATGGACTGGCCAGCGGTGGGAGTAGTAGGGTGGTGAGGCCTCCGCGGTGGCACAGCCGGCCACGGGAGGCAGGAACATGCGGCACGAACGACGCTGCTTTGGGCGGCTGGAGCAAGAAGACTAGAGTTTGAAGAAGCACGACAGCCATTCGATGGACATCGTACGGTCACTGCAGCTAGAATCGTTTATATTGACTAAGTTGACAAAGCCCTTGGTACGTCAACTTAGTAGGCCCATAGGTCAGCTTCCGAAACGGTGCGCCCCAGATGTCAGGGGGAGGAATCATTTTTTGGGCGGGTGAAGCTAGAATATCCGAGATTGAATAAGAAGCACGGCATCCGTTGGATGGACATCCAACGGCCATTGCTGCTAGAACCGTGTGTTGACTATAAGTTGACAAAGCCTTGCATACGCGTTAACTCTGTTTTTTTAGGGGACGCGTCAACTTAGTATGGCCAGAAGTGTGTGGCAGAGAACTTATAGCCCATTTGAGATTTGTAAGAATGTGTAGCCCATTTTTGAATTCTAATGGAATTTACTACAGCCCATTTATAGTTTGTTAAAAGTACAGCCCATTTCAACCAAGCGTTCAAAACAGAATTCAATAAAATTTCACAAATTTTGATGGGATCCGAAATATTTTTATCCCGAAATTTCTAGTCAGATTAAATACAATTTCAACATAAATTTATATTACGTAAAAATCCAACGAAACATTGCTCTCGCAACAATTAATGAAATTAAAATTTTCAATATCCAAAAATAATATTTTATAAAGTAATCACGTGTTTGGTGCATTTTTTATAGTTACTGCCCAGTTTTTTAATTAATCCCATTTATTATTTCTTAAAGCCCATTTTATTGTTAAGCCTAATGCATCCCTCCTAGGAAATATTTGCAGCCCAGCGGGGCGGAGAATAACAACTTGACCTTGCCTGGGTATTCCTAAAAAGAATTATAGCCGGGCTAGCCATTTTCAGCTTGGAAAAAATGGGTTAATTTGACAAATGTCACTCCAAATTTGGCGATTCCGAGAAATGCCACTACAATTTCCAAACTTTGAAAAATGCCATTTCATACCATTTCTAGTGGCATTTTTCGAAGTCTCCAGTGGGGTTTTTCAAAGTTTGCAAAAATTGCAGTGACATTTTTCGAACTCTGGAAATTGCAGTGGCATTTTTATGAATCACCATAATTGGAGTGGCATTTATCTAATTAACCCAAAAAATTAATATCTGGGATGGATATCTGGCCTGGGCTAGACGGGGCACAGCCCGCCCAGTTAATACCTGCAGCGATGTTTTCGTTGTTGTTGAGAGGAGAAAAATTAATATCTGGGCTAAACATCGAAAAACTCTGCGGTGCTCACACCTCAAAAACACAAATACTGCTCGAGCTGCTTGGTCCCAGCTATCGGCCGCTTCTTGTGCAATTCTCTCGTTTATTGACTACTACATAGGTTGATAATGGTGTGGGACCGTGATGTCAGAAAACCAGGAGGAAGCAAAATAAATTATAGTTATATATAATAAGGAGGCACTTGCGTACGTGAGGCTATGGACCTGGTGGGTCCCCTTTGTCGTCCTCTCCAAGTAAAGTCATCTCCTCGCCCGCGCGCTCTTTCCGCCTGAAACAGTCAGCGCCGCCCGCCCAGCTTCCCGGTGCAGGCGATTGCTCTGCCTTCAAACGACACAAGTGCCATCCGTCCGTCCATCTGCCGCCCACATTAATGATACGCGGTTGCCGAGGTGGCTACTCCAGCGCCACACTCCGTCCCTCCGCCCGCCCACCATTGCTATATAAACTGCCGCGCTGGCCATAGCCGCAGTCATCTGCATCCGTTCCCTTTCTCCTGTCCACACCACTACTGCCCACCATGGCTTCCTCGCGCTCCAGGACTCTTCGGGACGGGCGGACGACGGACCACAAGGAGATGGCAGCCATTGCTGCCGACCGGCTGGCCGGCAGGCAACCGGAGGATGACGACGTCCCAATGGAGAACATGGCAGTCGATGATCCGGCGCCAACCCCCTCCTCCGTGCCATCCTCGCTAGTGCATTGCACCATGACCATCGGAGAGGCCCGTGCCCAATATATGGACAGTGTGAGGTAGATGCGTCAGGAGCAGTTTCGGGAGGCACAGGCCGACGCCGCCTACAACCACCATCTCCTCCAGGAGCACCTGTAGGCGGAGGAGCAGATCACCGCAGAGCGGGCGGAGCAGGAGGCGTTGCTCGACTCGTACCGCTCCGCCCGCAAGGGCCGCCTCGAGCGCTGGCGGTACCGCATGCGGGTGGCGGAGGCTGCAGCCCCCTACAAAGAGGCTAGCAAAGAGGGCGAGGAAGCGGGCGAGGCGCTGTTTAGCGAGACCGAGGACGAGACAGAGGACAATGCCGGCTCCGACGAGTCCTCACTCTACTGGCGTCGATGAGGCCCTGCTCCGCTGAGGCCCCGCGGCGCCAACAACGAGGCAGAGGACAATGCCGGCTCCGACGAGTCCCCGCTCTGCTGGCGTTGATGAGGCCCTGCTCCGCCGAGGCCCCGCGGCGCCAACAACGAGGCAGAGGACACCGCCGGCTCCGCCGAGGCCCCGTGGCGCCAACAACGAGGCAGACGACACTGCCGGCTCTGCCGAGGCCCCGCCCCGCCAACAACGAGGCAGAGGACATCGCCGGCTCAGCCGAGGCCCCACCCTGTCGGCAACGCGGGGGAGGATTTCCACCGCTCCGCTGAGGCGCCGCCCGCCGGCAACAAGACAGAGGACATAGCCGTCTCTGCCGAGGCCCTGCCCCGCTGCCAATGAGGTCGCGCCACACAGAAAACGAGTAAGAGTAGAACACGGTAGGTCGCCGCCGCTCGGGTCCAAGTAAGGCCACCACTGCTACCTTCCGGTTGAAGCCAAGCTAGGCGGGTTGACCATTGACGTCCGGTTAGCTTCTTAGCGGCGACGTGGAGTCGGAGAGCTGCGCTGGAGAAGAACGCTGCTTCCACTTATCTGCTGGTGTAGTTGGCTGACTGACACGTGGGCCCAACAGGCCACATGTCAGTTACGCAACTGCACCTGCAGTTAAGTCACTGAAGCTTCTGTTCGGCTCAGCGGGACATAGGTGGGTAGCTTCGGTTAATTAATTATACCTCCAGCGCACCCCTTTTTAGTTGAAGAATTTTTGAAATGTAATGAAATCCGGCATGTTTATATGAAATCCGGCCATGTATGATTTATTTCGATTAGTTCGAATTCCTGTATCACTGGCATTGGATGAACATGCAAAACAATACGTACTAGCATTATTCCTAGGGTGATCACCTTGTTTGCAGCAGTTTCACATGTACTCCCTCCGGTCCTTTCTAGTCTGCATACAAGTTTTGTCTGCAGTCAAAGTATCTCTACTTTGACCAATCTTATACAAAAAAGTATGCACTTTCACAATGTGCGAAGTAAAAAGGAACAGAAGGAGTACAAAGAGATTGAGCAGCTTTTTAGCGTTTCTGTACATTGCAATCAAACACACAGGCCTGGCAATTCATAGAGAACATTCAAAACAATCGATGATTATGCATCTCAGTGACTCACATGTCAGAGGAAATATTTACTTCACAACTAAAGAATAAATAACAATTTGATCGACGCTGCTGACAGCAAAGGGCGTCCCATTCGAAAATATCAAACACATGTGTTGCTAAAATCAATAAGCAAAATTTGAAAAGGTTGTCCCATTCCAAAATATCAAATGCCTACGATTGTGGAATGGGCAGGGTTTGCCATCAGTTTGGACATTGACATGGCACCTCGTGCTAAATAAACCAGCTTCACGCATAGCTTGTATGATTTTGCCCTTATATGTTGCAACGCCTTGAACTTATCGGCACCTCCTTTCTTGTGGTGGAAATGAAAGATTTGATGTATTCATGAACATTTTGTGCAGTTCCCATTGAAATCAAGCTGAGCACCCATGTTTGCACAAATACAAAAAAGTGATTAGTATAAAGCAAACTGTACTATGAATTGACAGTTCCAACAGGCACATACATGGTCCATGTAGAGCACACTTTTAGAAAAATGGAACTCACCATAAAGAATCCTAGAACAACATTGTACTCGCGCATCACAGCAAAAAATGGTGATTTATCAGTCCTTCTGAGCTGAAGTTAGTTTGGTCTTGTGGGGAGTAATGTAACCATCCTTCAACTGCTCCTTCTGATGAGAAGATAGACATGGCTTCTTAATCCTGGCATAATTGGAACTAGTCACTTCACGTACTCCATATTCTTCTTTAGAGGAAGATGATCCTGTTGTGCAAAGACAAGAGGACTACTAAATGCTAGCATCCCTGTTTGCTCGAAAAAAAGGAAAGGAAATATTGAAAACAACACAGATGAAGCACTTCTCAAGGACAATACCACTTTTTCATGACAGTATCTAAACAGTAGCACAAAACCAATAGAGATGACAAAGCTCAATCATATGGATGAAATCAGTGGGTGAGTACCAACCTTTGTTAGGAGGCTTATTGTGTAGAGCATACAGATGAAACACTTCTCCGGAACCATCTATTGCTATCTACGGTGGTGGCCATGCTTACTATATACTCCTCGATTAGTTTAATGTTTCCAACATCTTCTTGTGCAGTTCCACTAAAATATATGGTATCTTCAAAGAAGATCCCTGTTTGCACAAGTAGAGATAATTACATATTACATTAAGAGTGGCATCAAATCAGTGGCAAAACAATTGCTTGTTCCAGCCATAGCAATAAATTAATATGCAAAACTATATCATTACTTGTGTCATCACAGTTCCAGTGCTTCATTACAACACCGGGAGTTGATTTTTGTTTTTCTTCCGCTTGTTCTTCCCCTTCATCACTTGGTTCAATAACAGACAAGCTTCGCCTTAAATGTAAGATTTGGCATGTCAATTAGGGAGCACAAGTATAGTACTAAACTTAATTTTCTGATGAAAGTGGCAAAATACAGGCCAGCAGTTGTGAAATATCCTTATCTTACCTCAATGGGATATTACGGTGCACATACAGATTGAAAGTCTTGTCTCCATTTGTGCAGTTCACTAAAGTCAAGCAACATTATCATACAAGTAGCACAACATATGAAAGCACACTGCAGAATCATGTGAAAGAAGGCTAGTACTGACCTCTCATGATGCGGAATTCAAACAACTCACAAGAAGAAGATCTGAACCAAATTCGCCTTAACGGATAGGAAGTAAGATCTCCTCTTGTGCAGTTCCACTAAGATCAAGAAATCAAGCAACGCTGTCGGTGTGACATTTTGGTTGAACTGCACAAAACACTCTTAAAACAAAAGAGTTTTGTGCAGTGCAACAAAAGGTCACAATGGCAACGAGGTGAAGTAGATAACCCTGTTTACACAGAGGTTCAAAGGAAACAATTAGTGGTCGAGAACGGTGGATGACACAGAAGCCAACAAAAAGAAGCATCTACCTTATCTAAATGGGAAAGAAAGCAAGACAACAGCATTTCTCAAATGGTGGCATTGATTAATATTAACATAGAGATTATATTAACAATAAAATCCGTTAAACATGTAATTTTCTTTTAACTGTGGCACTGCATCAATTTTCCAGCGGCATTATTAGAGGGTGTTTGTTTACAGGGACATTTTGGTGTATGGACTAAAAAAACTCCGTGTCAGTCCCATCTAAACCAAAAGGAGTGACTTTTAGGGACTAAAAGTGGGCATTTGGGACTAAAGAAAGAAGACCCTGAGGGAGTCTTTTTGGGACTTTTTCCAACAGTTGCCCGTGCCACGCATCGCACCTTGTCTCTATTAGTTCATTACTAGGGGTAACATGGTCTTTTAGCATGTCATTTAATAACCTCTAGTCCATGTTTAGCCCCTAGAACCAAGCAGGTAGGGACTAGGGAGTTTTTAACCAAACACGGCCTTAGGTTAACAACATCTAATGAGTTGCATGGGACAGTGGATGCACCAACACCATGTGCATCTACCGATGTACTGTGGTCATGCACAGTTTGTTGCAACAAAGAACAAACAACCAAGGAGCATATTTGTGTTGGTCCCAATTTTGTTATCTTTAGACACCTTTCCCTATGTGAGCGCAGCAAATCTAGTCCTGCTCAAACTCTACAGCCTTGTCCCTTCCTTTCCTTTTTGAACTAGTACTTTCGCCCCTTCCTTTCCTCTTTGAACCACGTCCTAGATTTATGCGATACAACTTTCCACACTACTTTCCCCCATTCCTTTCCTCTTTGAACCACGTCCTAGTTTCATGCTATACAACTTTCCCCCATCATTTCCTCTTTGAACCACGTCCTAGATTCATGCTATATACAACTTTTCCCACTACTTTCCCCCACTCCTTTCCTCTTTGAACCACGTCCTAGATTCATGGTATACATGCAGCTAGAGCAATGCATGTGGAGTAAGTAAATTATACCTTAAGGTTTTTGGGGCGTGGTTCGGTGGACAACGGGACGACGGCGAAGAAGAAGGGGTCGGAGGCCCTCCCGCGCCGCCGCTGGGTGGAAAGTGAACAGCTGCGCCGGTAGTCCCTCGCCGACGGCGACAACGTTAATCCTCCTTCCCTTCCCGGCGGACGGATCCTGCCGGCTATTTGAGCAGCAGTGAGGGAAGAGAGAGGCCAACGAAGTCTTGTTTAGATCTGGAGAGGGCGAGAGAGTGTGAAGAGAGAAACTACAAGCACTGAGGCTCCAGCGAGAGAGGGCGAGAGAGTGTGAAGAGAGCAACTACAAGTGCTGAGGCTCCAGCGTGTATATATATACTTGAGAGAGAGTGTGAAGCGTGCAAACCCTAGAAAACATTTTGACCAGTCAAAGAATCCTCCTGGCACAAATTATGCTCAAGTGTAGTTCGATATCGAACCCGAGACCTCAAGTTTGATGAGCGAACAGGCTAACCAGCTACACAACCCTCCCGTTGTGTTCAACGAGAGGGAAATAACCTTTTATACATTCCTGCATTCATGTGACAAGCTTGTCGTGTTTTTTTGTGTGTGTGGGAGTCATTGGGATTTCAATCATAATCGTGTCATGTGGCTTTGGTGGTAAGACTATCCACAATGGTACAGAAATAATGCAGCCTTAGTCACCTTACCTCTCTCCACGTAGTACGTTGGGTCCCACCAGTCAGAGGGTGAAACAAGCAAATTAATAAGAAAAATTAAAAGTGCCATCGGTGTATCTTACCTCACACATCTCGCTACTGCTCGGGAACACTGTCCAATTGATCCCTCTGTTCGCTCACATACTATTTTAAGTGAATCCTTATTATAACATGCACACAAATTTTGGGCACTTGTATTCGACTTAAGTCAGTGTGCCACCGTATCTCGTATACTTACTACTCCCTCCGTCTAGGTGTAATAAGTCACGTTAGAAGGTGTTACAGGACCAAGGTGCGCGCGCGCGCGCGCGCGTGTGTGTGTGTGTGTTTAACAGCATGTGTGTGTTAGAGAGAGCGACAGATCGACCTACTCCTACAGAGAGATGTTGTGTAGTGTACGATTTTAGCCGCGAGAGTCGGTGCATCCTCTCGTTTCCGGGCGTGTCCGGTAGGGACATGCAGACAGCTGCCACGCCCGCTCCTGACCAGCCTGGCCCACCCAAAGCCCCTCCATCACCCGCGCGCGCTTCCCGCCCGAAACGGTCAGCGCCGCTCCAAAGAATCGGTGCCGCATTCATGCCCGGGCAGAGTGGACGCGACCTCTCACTGGCGCAAGAGTGATGGTTGCTTCGTCCGTCCAACTTACTGCTGGGTCTATGTGATTTGACGGCTCATTGGTCTTTATTATTGAGGTGGTAGGACTGCCGGATGTCCCACGCTTTCGGCGAAAGGAGGTACTACTACTAGATTACAATTTTCTCCATTCTTACAGCGGAGGCGTGCAAGAGCACTGAAAACACGCAGGCTCAGTGATTACATGGCCCACCTCACACTATCACAGGAGCAGTGAAAATTATCGATTTCATAGAACTAAAAAAAACTCTATAACCGCATGACAAATGTGGTAGCCAAACTAAATAAACTCCCATCATCATTTAGATCATCCCACATGAGGAAAAAAGATCAGCCAACTCCTACTTCATAATGGGATTATAATTTTCTTTTTGACATGTTAATGGGACTTAAAAGCTCACTTACATGCATGCTACCGATGCATGCTTGCATGCAGACATGTTGATGTGATTTGAAACCCACTCACATGCATGTGCCACGGTATTTCTGCATGCTTGCATGTGTCTTAGTGCGGAGCCTCTCAACGTCTAGATCAGACGACTATTATGGACTGATTTACTTCATCTAACGGCTACATCAATTTTGATGATGTGGCTCAAGGAGAGGATAGAGAATTCCTAGTAGTGGGGGCTAGCTATTACTAGTAGATAAGTCTTTGTAGAGATTCCACTACATACGGAAGAAAATGAATGAATCTACACTTAAAATGCATCTATATACATCCGCATGTGGTTCATGGTGAAATCTCTACAAAGACTTATATTTAAGAATGGAGGAAGTACTAGTATAGTACGTACTGTAATTTATCAGGGAGATAAATTTGTACAATGCTATGAAGCTTCCAGCTTCTGTTACATGTATCTTGCGTCCAAGGTTGCCCGTTGCAACATTTCATCAAATATAGAGGAGACTAACATGCATGCTATTGCATCTCAATGATTGACAAATCATAGCAAATATGTACCCCCTCCGTTCCAAAATAAGTGTCTCAACTTTGTGCAAACTTTAGTACAAAGTTGTACTACTACTAAAGTTGACACTTACTTTGGAACAGAGGCAGCTAAAAAATGATCCATGCAGCCCCTAGCCCTTGAACCGTGAACCCTGACCAGGCTTCAATTTGCTGGCAACATTCGAGCTTCCTAATAAATGAAATTTACAACCTTTTGACCATTGGATCATTTTGTGCAGTTTCACCAAAATCGAGATGAGCATCCCTGTGGCAAAGAAATTGAAGAAGCGTGATTAGAATAAGATTACTGGGACTAGTTGATGAGACATAAACTCATCACAAATACAGTACGTAGAAGCCAGTAGAGGTATGTGCAGGGCAAAGAAGTAGAGAAATATCCACAGGGAGTGATGTGGGCAGCTGGAGCAGTGGTGCAAGCCGGCTGTAAAGGGGTTGTACTTGAGGGACGTAGCTCAACCTTGAGGAGGGCGGCGGGAGGCGACAACTGCCCACGTCGCGGCAGTGAGCAAGGGACGAAGGCAACCTCACCGGCTTTGTGAGAGAGATCGGCGGGGACCCCTGATCGGGACGTGCCGATAGTGGGTTTTCGCCGTCGGCGACGGCCACCGCATCTACACTAAGCATCCACCCCTTCCCCAAGCGGACGTGATCCGCCGGGATGTTAGAGATGTGGCCATAGTCGTTTTGTGCAAGAGAGTGTGAAGAGAGCAACCCCAGCAAGCAACCGTGTAGGATGGCCCGTCCTGACTATGTATATAGTGGAGCGGTTTCCTTTTCTCTCCATATGAACCTATCATATTGCGTACGTGCCACTGAAGAAAAAAAATTTATTTATAAATGACGCGGCACCTACTGCTCGTTCTCCTATAACCTTGCGCTTGGCATCTCCAAAATATTAACCTTGCGATTGGCTCTTCGCCTCTTCAGGAAGTCGAGCAATAATGGTAGTGCAGTATATATCGTTCTGGCTATATGAGACCGAATGAATTGCTGCACGTCCACCACGTGGGTGAAGGTCGAGCGGCGAGGGAGAGTGCTACATACAGAGCAAAATGAGTGAATCTGCACTCTAATACGTCTATATACATCAGTGTTTGGAGTATGTACTAGTAGTTCATATTGAAATCTACTAAAGAACATATATATTCCAAACAATATGATATAATCTCTATAACCAAGGTAGTAGGGACGAGGAGTAAACGGAGGGAGTAGTAAATTTTTCCCTCGTCATGCGAGCCACCGCGTGCATGGGCGAGGGAGCGGGCTTAAGGCGGAGCAAGCTTCACCTCATCCTGCGAGCCACCGCGCCCGTGGGCGGGAGAGACGGCGTACTAAGCAAGCTTCTCCTCATTCTGCGAGTTGACGGGACACATCAAAAGTACTCCAGTGTATAGAGCCTTGCCTCTAGGGTAGGCCCCACAGGGTTGGCCTCTTTTTTTAATTTAACATAACGCGTCAAGTCGCAATTTGTTTGTTCACCCGTGGTAGACGATCCTCCCTCCACCAAGTGGACAACCAGTACACGTGCCAAATTACCACGTGGGCTGCCTTTTTCGTACAGAAATGAGCTCGACTGTGTACCCGCGCGGGTGTGGTTGGGAAAGAGACGGGAGTACGTGCGTCGTGCATGCACCTCTTCTCTTCGTGCACGTCCCCCACCTACGTGGGTGTGTGTGAGAGATACGAACCGCGTGCGTGAGTGTTTTTTGTTTTGGGGTGGGGGTGGGGTGGGGGGTTGATTTCGTGAATTATTTGTGGGAATATGTGTCTATGACATCTCAAACAAATTTTTGCATGCAATGTGTGTGAAATGGAGGCCTATCCATATCATACATAGAGGGTCGGGCAATCCACGAGAAGAGAGGGAGGGGTCATGGCTATCGATAGAGTCGAAGAGAGGATCAAGTGGGTGGGTGTGAGATCGATGAAGAGAGCCATCGAAATTGTGTGTGTGTCTGTGCAAGTCAAAGATATAGGGCGACTGGCCTACCGAAACGTTAGAGGGCACATGTCAAGTTTGTGTGTGGCAGGGAGACATGACTAGAGCGCTCAATGTATCGGTGTGTGTGTGGGGGGGGGGGTGGGGGGAGGGGTAGGCAGAGGCCTAACTATAGAGGTAGAACGACTCGTATATGTGTTGAGAAGGAGAGACCTAGCTATTGTCTTGAGGGAGATCGGTCGACATCCATACATAACTGAAGGACGGGAAATATGACGGGACAGAGAGAGAGAGAGAGAGGAGAGAGAGGGAGGGAGAGGGAGGGAGAGGGGGTAGAGTGATGGATGGGTGATGGAGTTGCTTCTTGAAGATGGTGGGAGAGGCCTACTAGACAAAATGAGGGTGGAACTGCAATGTTATCAATAAGAGTGGGGATGTGTTTCTGTGTGTGCCTGTGCGTGATAGATCTGTCGGGACGCATCCATGGATGATGAAGGGGAACCATGTGTTTGGTAAGCAAACCTAACTAGATCGGTAGATCAATTGTTGTTTGTCGGAGGAAGGGAGAGACACAAATAATGAGGTAGATCGATTGACGTGTGGGCAGAAACGAGTTATAAGGACCTAGCTAGCTATATGTATAGCGAGAGATCGGTCAATGTACGTCCATTTGTTAGACGCAAATAAGGCCCAGCGAGACGGATAGACAGAGAGAATGGAGCTAGGAGGTGGTGCGAGAGGCCCAACTACTAGCTAGATAGGGGGAGGAGTGTGCGGTTGTGAGATCGATGAAAAGAGGGGCGAGAGTTTACACGTGTGTCTGACCGTATGAGAGACACGAGGCAAGGACACATAAACACTACGGGAAACAGCTAATTTGCCGTTAGTGGACATCTTTGCCGTCAGCTTTTCGTCGGGGCAGACAGCAAAGAGCTTGTTTGCTGTCTGCAGCTGACGGCAAAGAATGACTAACGGCAAAACAAATTTTGTCGTCTGCATTTTTTATTACAGACGGCAAAGTAGTCTTTGCCGTCTGCGTTTTTTATTACTGACGGCAACGATCATGCTTTTCCGTCTACAAAAAAATACACAGACGGCAAAGACTTTGCCGTCTGCGTTTTTTATTACAGACGACAAAGTATGACATTTGCCGTCTGTAATAAAAAAAGCAGACGGCGAAGACATACTTTGCCGTCTGTATAAAAACGTAGACGACAAAGAAGAAGCACACCAGGCGGATCGATCCCACGGATCAATGATGTGGCGGTCCCTCCAAACGCACACAGCCCCACCCATCCTGACACACCCACTAACCCAAGCCCACAGCCCCATCCACCCACCCACCAACGCACGCACACCACACAACCACTCACACCACGGAACCCACAACGGGCCATCCTGACACACCCACGCACGAAGCCCACGCCACCACACATCCATGGACGGCGAGGGCAAGCAGGCCATCCGCACGGGCGGTGAGCAGGGAGGCCGCGCGGGCAGGGAGCAGGGCGGCCGCTCGGGTAGCAAGCTTGGCAGATGCACGGGCGGGGAGCAGGGCGGCCACGCGAGCAGCGAGCTTGGTGGATGAGCGGGTGACGAGCATGGCGGACGTGCGGGAGGCACGCATGGCACGCGGCAGCGAGCTTAGCGGATGCGCGGGCGATGAGCATGGCAGACATGCGGGCGAGGAGCATGGCGCGCGACGGCGGCTCACTCCACCGTCGACTGCTCAGCGCAGGAGTGCGGCGGCTTCTTCCCTCGGGCGCGCAGCGGCCTCTTCCCTCGAGCATGGCGAGTGACAGCCACTACAGAGGAGCTCCTCCCTCCGGCGTCGGCCACCCGACGCTGCACTGGCGCGTGGCGGTGCCCCTCTATCTCTCTCTCTCCAGGAACCAGCAAGCACGGCCGAGCGAGCGGCGCGGGTGAGCGTGGCTTTCTGGTGGCGCGGTGAGCAGGGCGAGGCGGCTGCGATGGACTTGATTGCTTTTCCATTTTAGTTTCTAGGGGTCCTTGTGTAAATTTTCAGGACAGATTTGTAACTTGTCTATAACTCCACTGACGATGAATGCAAGACAGCACGACCGTGTCGAATCAAAATCTTTGTGAGCTCAACCGGTTTTGGTTTGTTATTCGTGTGTCCGGCGAGATGCACTGCTCGGACCTCACTTTAAAAAAAATGAAAAAACAATCTTTGCCGTCTGTACTTTAGTCTGGCTAACGTCAAAGCATACGTTTTGGCTGACGGCAAAGAACACGTTTTTTGCCGTCTGTTATTTTTGCGGCAGAAAGCAAAACCGTATTGACTGACGGCAAAATCTTTGCCGTCATCTCGACAAAAAGCTGACGGCAAAGTATTCTTTGTCGGCTTATCTTTGCCGTCTGAGTTTGCCGTCTGCTTCCTGACGGCAAAATTTTTGCCGTCTGGATTTGGGTCTTTGTCGTTTGTGATCCACAGACGGCAAATTACCTGTTTCCTGTAGTGAAAGGAGGAGATTGAAGGTGTGTGTGTGTGTGTGTGTATGTTGTAGGCAGGCATCGCTGGAGAGGTTTATCGATCAGTGTGTGTCGGAAGGAGTTGTGGAGACTCTGGGAGAATGACCTAAAGAAAAAAAAATGAATGTGCTCGGTGGATATAATCCCGAGGGAGGGGGAGGGCGAGGAGGGCGTGTGCATGCACGAGAGAAAGTTAGTGGTAGCTACAAAGGTTAGAGGATTGTGTGGGTGTAAGAGACTAACAAATATCATAATTTGATATGAAAGCGGATTCATATATTTGAATAGGAGACCATAGTGTTCTAAACATTGCATGCATGAATATAGCGGTGATACACGTGCTATGCACATGTTATACCATAATGTGATAATGCATGGCATTTGCAACTCACAGCTAAATGCCGAACAATCTAAACCATACTATACATCAAACAATCTCACATTTTATTTGAATTTATGATAATGTGTGGCGTTTGCACCTTACAACTAAATATCGAACAATCTGAACAATACTATATATCGAACATTCTCACATTTTATTTGAATTTGTGGTAATGTGTGGTGTTTGCAACTCACATCTAAATACTTGTAGCCGTAGGGGGCGGGGCACCATACATAATGTGATAAACACATTATACATATGAGACATGGTTTAGATTATGAAGATCTAGCTAGAGCTAGAAATGTAATGTGATTTGAAATCAAAATAAGGTGGATTCAAAAAATCTAGTTCGAGTTCATATAGTACACATAGTTCATATGTAACTCGAGACTAATCATGTGGTGTGCTGTGAAGATAATACACAAACGATGGTTTTAACTTGACAATAATGATGATTGTAGATCTTACTAAAACAGATAAACGAATTCAAATGCTTTGACTTCACAACAATCATTACTGTAGATCTTATTCAAATAGAGAAACGAATTCAAATTTAGTTCATATTGAAGCGGTAGTATATACGTTTGGAATGCACTAAAACGTTCATGCATTATACACGTAGCGAAATATTTTAATTGAACATAACATGAATTCAAAGTTTTGAATGACATTTGTAGTGCGCATTGATTTGGCACAGTACACGTTAGGCTTGTCGAGAAATTTCAATCCACGCCTTGTTAGCCCGAAATATTTAAGATATATCTTTGTCTCGTTGTGCTCCGACAACTCCCTACATCTCAACCCGCGCCTTGCTATTCCGAAATTACAACGCGCGCGAAAACTCCCACCTCCTATGAAATCCCGACACGCGAAATGCCCATGGTACCCCTGAACCGAAAGAACCGCCTCAAATCGGTGGGGGTACTTTCATAACTTACCCCACATTTCGAACAAGCGCGTCTCTAAGCCATGGTTCCCCACTGCCATCCCATCCGCCCACCCATTCGTACACCGAGGCCGCAAAAACCCGTGACAAAACCCCACACCCTGCTCCGTCCGCCACCAAGCTGGAGCCTCTTCCCCGACGACGTCGTCCACAGCAACACCTCGACGTCCCTCATCCACCGTACCGGATGAGGATCCGTCGTCGATCTCATCGTCCCGCCGGTTCAGCCACCCCGTCCTCCACCTCGAAGGAGCTGCCCCGATGTTCCCCTCGTCTTTCGCACCACCTCCATTCCCACACCGCCGTCTTCACCCGCACCACCGGAAGAGCATCATCATCACCGTTTCCTCGGATGAAGCTGCGGCCTAATCGGCGCCACCAAAGAGGTTGTACACTAATCGCCGCATTTTCTTCTTGATTCGATCTGATGGTGCTGCCGGCGCTTTGTCCCGAGCCGGACACTTCCTCCACGGCATCGTTCCCTCGGCGGCGACGTCCACATCAGTAGGAGCTGCTGCTGCTTTAGCTCTCGCTCGCGCTGCTGCTCTGCTCTTGCTCTCGGTCCCCTGCCTGGTCTGCTCTTGCTATTGCTCTTGCTCGCGCTGCTGCTCTCGCTATTGCTCTTGCTCGCGCTGCTACTCTCGCTATTGCTCTTGCTTGCGATGCTGCTCCGATTTAGCTACACTTCAGTCGACTGAATCGACTTTTGGGTCAGTCGATTTTAAGGGGGTGTGGGGGGGGGGGGCTCGTCGGGGTGAAGGAAGAACCAACCGCAGTGGGGAGGGGGGTTCGCCAGAGAGGTACCCCACTATCTATCTTAGGGTTCAGGATGGGGGCGGTGGTCGCCCGCGGTGGCGGGGCATTGGCGGGGCAGTGGCGTGGGGATCGCCGGAGGGGGGCCTAGAGGGATGGCCGGGGCGGCGGCGGACCGGCGGTGGGGAGTGTTTTCAGGGTGGGCGGGGCGGCGCACCGCTGGCCGCGGGCGGCGGGGGGCTGCTGTTTGGCCAGTGGTGGCTGGCGGCTGAGGGGGTGGAGGTTGAAGATGAACCGCAGGCCCTTGATTTCGTATCCAACGGCTGCAAAATCGACTGACCAGAGATGAAAAAGTCAGTCGACCGACGTGTAGCCTCACCTTGCTAGTGCGTTCAGTTTCGATAGCAAAATTCAGTTTCGACAGCAAAATTCAGTTTCGACAGTTAAGTTCAGTTTCGATAGTTAAGTTCAGAGATGAGCGGCTGATGTATTTTACATCTAGCACTTTGTGGTTATGTATTTTACGTCATGTATTGGAGATGCTATTAGAATTCCACTCAGGTTAACGTTGTTCGTTGTCTCTCTTGTCCTGCTTCAGCCTCGGCGTCGTACAACTCACTGGAGCTGGTCCAACAACGAAACCCTCCATCACAGCGGAGCAGTACCTCGGGCTCCATGTCCAGACGCCTAAGATCTTCTTCCCCTCCTCCGACAGCAAAGTCAGCTGATACGTCTCCAATGTATCTATAATTTTTGATTGCTCCATGCTATATTATCTACTGTTTTGGACTATATTGGGCTTTATTTTCCACTTTTATATTATTTTTGGGACTAACCTATTAACCGGAGGCCCAGCCCTGAATTGCTGTTTTTGCCTATTTCAGTATTTCGGAGAAACAGAATATCAAACGGAGTCCAAACGGAATAAAACCTTCGGGAATGTGATCCAGGAGACTTGGACCCTACTCCAAGGAGTCAAAGAGGCAGTCACGAGGGTGGGGGGCGCGCCCACCCCCCTAGGGCGCGCCCCCTACCTTGTGGGCCCCTCGATGCTCCACCGACGTACTCCTTCCTCCTATATATACCTACATACCCCCAAACGATCAGAACGGGAGCCAAAAACCTAATTCCACCGCCGTAACTTTTTGTATCCACGAGATCCCATCTTGGGGCCTATTCCGGAGCTCCGCCGGAGAGGGTCGTCATCACGGAGGGCTTCTACATCATCATAGCCCCTCCGATGAAGTGTGAGTAGTTTACCTCAGACCTTCGGGTCCATAGTTAGTAGCTAGATGGCTTCTTCTCTCTTTTTGGATCTCAATACAATGTTCTCCCCCTCTCTCGTGGAGATCTATTCGATGTAATCTTCTTTTTGAGGTGTGTTTGTTGAGACCGATGAATTGCGGGTTTATGATCAAGTCTATCTATGAATACTATTTGAATCTTCTCTGAATTCTTTTATGTATGATTGGTTATCTTTGCAAGTCTCTTCGAATTATCAGTTTGGTTTGGCCTACTAGATTGGTTTTTCTTGCCATGGGAGAAGTGACTAGCTTTGGGTTCGATCTTGCGGTGTCCTTTCCCAGTGACAGAAGGGGCAGCAAGGCACGTATTGCATCGTTGCCATCGAGGATAACAAGATGGGGTTTTTATCATATTGCATGAAACTATCCCTCTACATCATGTCGTCTTGCTTAAGGCGTTACTCTGTTTTTAACTTAATACTCTAGATGCATGATGGATGGCGGTCAATGAGTGGAGTAATAGTAGTAGATGCAGGCAGGAGTCGGTCTACTTGTCAGGGACGTGATGCCTATATACATGATCATACCTAGATATTCTCATAACTATGCTCAATTCTGTCAATTGCTCAACAGTAATTTGTTCACCCACCGTAGAATACTTATGCTCTTGAGAGAAGCCACTAGTGAAACCTATGGCCCCCGGGTCTATTCGCATCATATCAATCTCCATCACTTTAAGCTTGATTTGCTTTTTTACTTTGCCTTTTACTTTTTTAATTTGCATCTCTATATAAAAATACCAAAAATATTATCTATCATCTCTATCAGATCTCACTCTCGTAAGTGACCGTGAAGGGATTGACAACCCCTAATCGCGTTGGTTGTGAGGAGCTATCGTTTTGTGCAGGTACGAGGGACTTGCATGTAGCCTCCTACTGGATTGATACCTTGGGTCTCAAAAACTGAGGGAAATACTTACGCTACTTTGCTGCATCATCCTCTCCTCTCCGGGGAAATCCAACGCAGTGCTCAAGAGGTAGCAAGGAGAATTTCTGGCGCCATTGCCGGGCAGGTCTACGCAAAAAGTCAACATACCAAGTACCCATCACAATCCCTATCTCTCGCATTACATTAGTTGCCATTTGCCTCTCGTTTTCCTCTCCCCCACTTCACCCTTGCCGTTTTATTCGCCCTCTCTTTCCCAATCTCCTTCTCCTTCTATTTCTCCGTTTGCCTTTTTCTCGCTTGCCTTGTCGTCATGGCTAGTCTTATATCTTCTCCGTTATCTCCCGAGAACGAAGTTATAAATTTTAAACAAAGGTAGGGAGAAAATCTGAAAGACGCTTGGTATAGAATTTGCAATGCTCAAAATAGATCTACCAGGAAGCAATCTACTTCAGTTCTTCTTCGCAATTTTTATGTAGGTGCCAATCCTTGGTATAGATATATCCTTGATACCATTACCGGAGGGAATTTTTTGGGTAGCCATACTTTTGATTCTTATAATGCCATGATAGATTTATTTGCCTCACCACCTCTTTTGATTAATGGAACTATGTTAACTTTGGAGCATGTTATGCAAAGGCTTGAAATTATTGAAAATAAAGTTGCTACCATTGAATCAATTGAAAATCTAGATAAAAAGATCCACAATCAAATTGCTCAATATGGATCTAAGGTAGGAATGACTTTGAAGAATATTAAGGAAAAGGAACCTATAGTTAATCAGAAAATAAATCTAGATTCTACTAGAGTCGATAAACTTGAGGGTATCATTACAAATTTGGGAACCACTTTTCCTTCATTAAAGAATACTGCCGGTGTCAAAACCGGCGGATCTCAGGTAGGGGGTCCCGAACTGTGCGTCTAGGCGGATGGTAACACGAGACAAGGGACACGATGTTTTTACCCAGGTTCGGGCCCTCTCGATGGAGGTAAAACCCTACTCCTGCTTGATTAATATTGATGATATGGGTAGTACAAGAGTTGATCTACCACGAGATCAGAGAGGCTAAACCCTAGAAGCTAGCCTATGGTATGATTGTTGTTGTCCTGTCCTCCGGACTAAACCCTCCGATTTATATAGACACCGAAGGGGGCTAGGGTTACATAGAGTCGGTTACACGGAAGGAGATCTACATATCCGTATTGCCAAGCTTGCCTTCCACACCAAGGAGAGACCCCTCCGGACATGGGACGAAGTCTTCAATCTCTTATCTTCATAGTCCAACAGTCCGGCCAAAGGTTATAGTCCGGTTGTCCGGATACCCCCTAATCCAGGACTCCCTCAGTAGCCGCTGAACCAGGCTTCAATGATGATGAGTCCGGCGCGTAGATTGTCTTCGGCATTGCAAGGCGGATTCCTCCTCCGAATACTTCATAAAAGATTTTGAACACGAGGATCATGTCCGTCTCTGCAAAACAAGTTCCACATACCACCGTAGAGAGAATAATATTTTCACAAATCTAATCTGCTGACGTATTCCGTAGCATGACATCACACCACAGCCAAGCCTTTTTCCGAATGGTTTTTTATAGCCCACCTCAACGCGTTTTGCGAGGCGGTTTCCTTGGCACGTCTTGTTGAAGCAGAGATCGTGTCCCCTTATCACGGGATTCTCAGCAATACGGGACGTGGGTAACCCAACCGTGCCATTGATTACGGCGCTTGGGGGATAAGCGAATTTACCAGGCTAGTGGGGCGCATAGTTTTATCCACCCATATAAAGGGATAAGGATTCACCTTTTTCTACCCACGCCTTCTTCCTCCTTGCTCATCCGTTCTCGCGCACTCGAGCTCCAGCGCCCAAGTCCACATTTTCCTCCTCAACCTTCTCCAACCATGTCCGGAGCGAGAGGCAAGTGGATGGTTTCCTCCGTCACGGAGGGACACATCAAGAAGCTGAGGGGAGTCGGATACCTATCCGAAGATATCTCTCACCGGCTCCCAGATGAGGGGCAGCTCATCCCCACCCCTAGGCCCCATGAGAGGGTCGTGTTTCTTACCCATTTCCTCCGCGGACTGGGATTTCCCCTTCACCCATTCGTCCGGGGGCTCATGTTCTACTACGGCCTGGATTTCCATGATCTGGCCCCGAATTTCATCCTCAACATATCGGCGTTCATCGTCGTGTGTGAGGCCTTCCTCCGCATCAAACCCTACTTTGGCTTATGGCTGAAGACATTCAATGTCAAACCGAAGGTGGTGAGTGGCCAGCAGGCGGAGTGCGGAGGCGCCATGGTGGGCAAGATGCCCAATGTCACATGGCTCGAGGGCTCCTACGTGGAGACCATAAAGGGGTGGCAATCGGGGTGGTTCTACATCATCGAGCCGCGTGACCCCACATGGGCAGCGGCCCCCGAGTTCCGATCCGGAATCCCCACGCGGCTCACATCCTGGAAAGAGAAGCGCCTGCCCTGGGGTAGTTCGGGAGAGCTGACCGGACTCCAAACCTGTATCCAAAACATGGTGAACAAGAAGCTCAAGCTTGTTAACATAGTCCAGGTCATGCTCATCCGCCGGATCCTCCCGTGTCAACAACGGGCGTTCAACTTGTGGGAGTTCGAACCGGCCCAACAGCAAAGTCTGAGCGAGCTCTTCGACACAACACATGAGGATGCTTGGAAGGTGCTATTCAAGGGCGCCGAGGTTCCACCTCCCCTTACCGAGGATCGCGGATTCAGCGCGAAGCGCCAAGCCAGCGCGGTAAGCTGTTTTACCTTTTATAGGGTATTCATTTTTCATAGTTTAGCTATGTGCGGGATTTGAGCTTCCATGCCTTTGACAGGATTGGGTGGAGACATCGGGGCAGATTGACTATCCGGCTCCTCTGCCCGAAGGCCCAACAGATGCTCGCTTAGCGGAGCTGCTGATTCCAGCACCTTACGTGGTGCCGGAGAAGAAGGCCAAGAAGAAGGCCACGGGAACCCGAAAGAGTTCCTGGCGCCCGGTGGTATCAGACTCGTTGTCCGATGACTCCGAGGCGCACTCCTCCCACGAAGATGAGGAGGAGGAAAAAGAAGCTTCTTCCCCTCCAGCGGGGGAGAAAAGAAAAGGAAGGCCGCCCCAACTGGGGAGGCCGGAGGGTCCAAGAAGGGAAGGACTCTCCCTCCGGACTACTCCGCCACCGCCGCCGACAGGGAAGACGAGTGGCCACCCAGGGCCAAGCCCCTGGCGAGATCGTAAGTATTCGGACACCAGAGTAACTCGTGGCACCATTTAATTGCACAGCTTCTTCTAACGCCGGACATGGTTATGCAGTCCGTATCGGGCCCGTATCGACGTATCCTCGTCCAGCGGTTCTTTGGACCCGTCGGCGATGAGCAGCGGAGGATCACTTCCGACCGCCTCTATCCCTCGCCCTACGGAGAACGCCGAGGTGTTGTCTCAAAGGGCACCAAGCCGAGGGGAGGTAGTCCTGGAGGCGCCACAGGGCGACCTTCTGGACTGCAGGCGCAAAGGGAGCAAGGCTCCCAAGGGCTCCAAGTTCGGCCCTGGGCCGAACACCGCACCGGAACCTCCAGTGGTTCCGGACTTCGGCAGGCGGCCCCCCACTAAGAGGGGCAAGCCTACCGTGCTGGTGACCTCCGTCCAACCGGAGGCACCGAATAATTTGCTGGAGGTGCTTAACGGCGCCTCCATCGACGAGGAGCACCGCACTATTATGAGTGCGGTGATCCAGAAGGTTCAGTCCACCAAGAGCGGACTGACTGAAGCCTGTGCCAGCCTTTTAACAGGCTTTGAGGTATGTATTTAAAATATATGAAA
This sequence comes from Aegilops umbellulata, assembly GCA_032464435.1. Lineage (NCBI taxonomy): Eukaryota > Viridiplantae > Streptophyta > Magnoliopsida > Poales > Poaceae > Aegilops > Aegilops umbellulata. Next base: position 355,839,815 of record CP136054.1, on the reverse strand, counting down.
ATATTACCGCATAGATAGTATCCCCTGATGCTCTGTTCGGTGTTCACAAAGAAAAGCTGAATAGAGGATCTAAGAATATCCGCAGGAGTCTAACATAAGTATGTCGATATGCGTAAGCAGGCTTCGCTGCTGACCTCTACCGCACTGACTGCGGAGGTCGATGCGCTGAAGCAGAACCTCGAGCGGTCCGAGAAAAAGCCTTGCCAAGAAGCAGCTCGAGGAGAACCAAGGTAAGTAATGCCTTGTCTATGTGTGTATATATAAAAAAGATGCAGTTGCAAAAATGATAGGATCGTTATTAATGTGCCAGGGCCACAACCAAGGTGGCGACCCTGAAGCAAGCACTGTCTGGGGCCGAAAACAAAGCGACCACGGAGCGCACCGAGCGGGGGAAACAAGAGGCACGGGTTGCTGAGGTGCAGCAAGAGCTCCAGGCTCTCGTGAAAAAGCATGAGAGTTTGGAGCTTGACTCGAAGACGCGAGAGTCCGAGCTTGCCTCGGCCCTTGAGAGCGCCAAGCATGCCAAGGCCGAAGCCCAAAAGGCCCTCTAGGAGATTGAGGCGATGAAGAAGATTGCGGTGGGTAAGGCATTCATTATGCAAAGCAAGCATGTGAAAGTAAATTACTTGTTACTTACCCGAGTCCGGAGTTCTCCAGGAGCATTCACAGATTTTCCCCGCAGTGTGTCGGACGCCGAAAGCATTACTGAGCCGAGGAGGGGAGCTCGACGGAGAAGGTGTTCTGGTCTCAGTATACTGAGGCCGAACACCCAGTGCCCTTGAGCGACCAGCTGAAGCAGTTGGTCGAGCTCCATAAGGCGGCCGAACAGGACATGAAGGGTCTTATAGTCCGGCTGTGGCCTGGAGAGGCCATGCCAGGGAGCTACTTTGGGCTGGTGAAGCGGCTTACGGACGCTTGCCCTTGGCTTGAGGTCATCCAGCGCTCCGTCTGCATCGAGGGCGCTCGCAGGGCGCTTGCCCATGTTAAAGTACACTAGGGCAAGATGGACGTTGAGAAGCTGGTGAAGGATGGGCCGCCGCAGGGCAAGGAGCATCGCCACCCTGAAATGTACTATGAGGGCATCCTGAAGGGTGCCCGCCGTGTGGCGGATGAATGTTCCAAAGATGTAATATTTGAGTGAACTCGCTCGTGGGATCATGTACGCTGAAAACTTGTTCATGTGCGCTATGCAACGCTTGTTTGAATTTAAAATATTACCTTCTGTGCGGTCGTTTATTAAATCTGAGAGATGGCCAGTCGTCAGCTTCTGCCCCCATGCCACGAGTGCTGGGGTGTTCGGGGTAAATCTGAGCACTCCTTTTCCCATTCTTGGGTCCTTCGAGGGAGGTGCTCAGTGCGACAAACAAGGAAATCGTACTATAATGCTTTATCACTCTCACTTAGCCAGATAATTCTATAATTTTAAATTTTGGCGAAGCCCCTAGTATTCAGAAGACCGAGTTCAGGGCGCTATACACGCCTAAGCCGGACAAAGCCGACTCCTCGCCCTAAGCGGCATAAGTCTTTAGGGACTCGAAACCTCTTGAACAGCAACCAACTCTCGCCTTATCATTACAGTCAGTTTTAGCTTTCTCTACTGAGGTGCTTAGCCCAGCTGAACCGGGGCATAATCGCAGTAGTTATGCCAGTGCTACCTTAGCCGATATAGCGGAACGTAAGGTACCAAAACGTGGGAGCCGGGCAAACCCAACTATTGACCCAAGACATGATTCGGAGCTGATGCATATAATGCTATAAGTTCGGGGTGCCGCACTTGTGAAAGTGTCACACCCTGCATTTTGTAACATTTCATTTGCATTAATAAAGCATAAAAAATTTGGACCAACAAAAACTTTTGCATTATTTGGCTTTTATTTTGAAGTTGGATTTCTCTGTGTGGTTTTTTTCAAGTGCTCTTTAAAGTCAACTACTCCACCTTCTATACTTCACCTCCTTGCCCCAAACTTCTGCCCAATGATCATGCCATGTGTATAGAGCAATGTAGTATTTTCTTACAAAAATAATTTGGCCAAAAAGTAATTTTTAAAAATTAGTTTTCCAAAACCCCTGAATTGAGGTTTGCACTGCAAGTACTTAATAAAGGGCAGTAAAATCTTTCTAAAAATATATTTGACTCCTATTAGATATAGGATAACTAGAAACCACAAAAATATAATTTTAAAAGATATTTTCTATTTTATTTAAAGGATTTTTCTTAAGGCCAGAAATGGTCTTAAATAGGTTAAAATTATTTAAAAGCTTTAAAAATATTTGAGAAAAATTAGGGAGACTCAATGGACATATATTTTCCATATATATGAGTTTCAACATATGGTTATGATCAAAATATTAGACAAAACCTCCCAAAACTATTTCTGCCCATTTCAAGGATTTGAAATATTTCTACAAGAAATATTTTCAAAAAAATCAAAGGAAAATCCAGCAAGTCACAAATGCATATTGTGACCACCTTGCAAAGCCTCATGTCAATTAAAGTCATTTTGGTTCACCAAAATGCCCCAAAACCCCCTCTGACCAGAATCAAACTTGAACAAGTTTGTACTACCAACTTTATCTCCTTGACCCCAACTTTTGTGAGCATGTTCACATGACCAAATGAGGCCACTACACCAAGTAGTGCATCAAGGAGAAGTGTTATTCTCAACTAGATCTACACAAGTCTATTTCTGCTCATTTCTAGGGTTTACAAAAGTTTCTTTGGCAACTTTGCTCAAATAAGCTCCAAATTGGTGGAAGGCCCTAAATATATGTGACATTTCACCCTGTGGAGTATAGGGAAAATGGAAGCCATCTACTTGCCCAAACCATCATCAAACACCTTCTGCCACTTTACAAAAATCCCATTTTTGGCCTCTTCCACTAATCTCCGTAGGCTCAACTTTTTACCACAGCACCTCCTAGTCCCCCTCTAGCACCTGTGTGCTTTGCTGCCCGAGGAAGCAATGATGAAGGGGGAGAACCCCATTTTTCTTCTCTGGACAGTGGATTTCTCTCTCTCTCTCTCAGCCTCCTTCTCTCCCCTCAGCTTTCCAGAGCATCCAAGGCTCTCTCCAGCTTTTGCCTATGCCCCCTGCAGCCTCCAGACACGAGTGGACGCGCGCGGACGCAGGAAAAGCCGCGGATGCCGGCCAAAGTCGTGCTCTGGAGCGCCTGGCAGGGCACTCGACCGTTGACGTCGCGTCCCCCGACCACCTCGAGCCTCCCCCGCGCGCCAGTCGATGCCCCTCGACGTCCGCTCCACGCTAGCAGGCCGCCCACTTGCTCCCGTGCCCTCCTCTCTCTCCTGCAACTCGCGCCAGAGTGCCGCCCCGCTCGGCCAATGCTTGCGCCGCTCCTGTGGCCCGCCCGCAGCTCGCCCCGCTCCTCCTCTCTCTCCCTGGCACCCTAAACCACTCCCACTAACACCCCCGAGCCCTCCATTCCCTCTCTAACGGCCACCCGAGCCGATCCCGCGGGCACCCGTAGGCCGCGCCTATGGTGGACCTCGGCCTGCCTATAAAAGGCGACCCCAAGCCTCTCTATCACTCCCTGTCGCTCCCCCACACTCCTAATCCACCTCCCGCACCACCCATTTGTCTCCAGAGCTGCTCAAGCTCGAGATCGAGCTCGAGCTCCGTCGCTTCGGCTCTCCGGAGTTCGCGAGGTACAGGCCTCCCCCGCTCCTCCTCTGCCTCGATCTGGAACTCCCGAGCACTCCTGATCATTTCCCCCTTGTTTCCCCTCTCTGTAGCTGCCAGAAACGGCCGGAACCGTCGATGCTCGAAGCCTCTCCGCCGCGTGACCTCGTTGCCGGCGAACTAGGCTGCTCCGGCGACCACCTCCACCACCACCCGAATAGCGACATCCCCCCGAGTCCAACGGTACCACCCACACCCCCCCCCCGTGCCCTGTATCGCCGCCGGCGAGCTCGCCGTTGCCTCTGGACGGAGGTAGATGACGACGGCTGTGGGCCCTGCCCGTCAGCCTCACACCCTGACGGGTGGGATCCACCCGTTAGGTTTAAAGTCGCACGCGCGCGCGCACCGATTCGCCCGTCGGCTGAAGGCATACTCCGCCTTTACGCTTTCGACGTGGCGACCTCGCGCGGGCCGATTTCCCATCTGGGCCTGCTGCCCCGCGGCCTCTCTGGCCCAGTGGCATAGCGCCATTTTCCCTTTTTCTTTTCTATTAAACTTACAAAAATTCCATAGGATTAAATATTAATCCAAATGCAACAATTCCAGTTCCTAAAATCTTGTAAAAATCCCACCTATTTAATGGTGCAACTTTCATTCAAAGCCAACCAACTTTTATGTACTGTTCAAATTTAAATTCAAAATTTGAGCAGTTTAATCTCTGTTTGGAAATCCATATCCCCTCTTATATAACTCCAAATCCAAAACTAGGATTTTTCCCCTTCTTAGTTTAAAACCTAGTATTTTACAAAAATGAGTTGACATTTTTCTGAGCACTTTGGTTTTTCTGTTTTATTATTGCCTTATTTTCTCGTTATTATTTTGCGACAATAGATTGCGTTGCTGACGAAGGAGTTGGACCAGAAGACTTTGAAGACCCAGAAGACTTTGTTGAGCCAGGCAAGCAGCCTGTTGACCATGTCTATGAAACCCTTTTTATGCATGTCATATAGCACTTTATTAATGTTGCTTCAGAATCATGATGTGATGGTAACCACTTGATGGGTTGCCTCTGTTACTTCCTCGTTGATACTTGCATTGTGCATGACCCTACCTCCTTATGAGGGTTATGCCGGTGGGAGTAGATAGGATGCAAAAGTAGTTGCTACGCAAAAAGGACAGGTATATGCATGGTAAGGGAGACAAAGTATTTTCAAAGGAATTTTTGAAAACCCCAGCGGGTGCCACTTATGCCCGAGGGAGATGATGAGATGGGTAGCCACTTGATAACGAAGTGGTGTACCGAGGCAAGTGTGTGTGTTGTTTTTGAAAGAGGATTAGATTTAAGATTTGTTGAATGTCCCAACCTTACATGCGCAACCACTCTACCCTTATATGGGAAAGGGCATTATTGATTACCTAGGCCGATACTAGCTTGGAGCCCGCATTACTAGTGACGGGGGAGAGTTGGTGCTCTCTCTCGGGACGGGGTCGTGCCAGGTAGGGCGGCCATGACTGTTTTTACAGGGCACCGGATACACCGTTGTGTCCCCTCTCAGATGTTACGATCTCGAGCGAGTCTCGTATGATGTACATCATGAGGATACGGAACAACGAGTGGACTCCTTGTTAGTGTCGCCTAGGGAAAGATAGTGATCGGGTGCTTACCCCGGGTACTTGAGGTACCGCGGGTCGTGGATGACACGGAAGTTCCCCGGATCTTGTGGGTAAAGTGTGCAACCTCTGTAGAGTGTAAAACTATTCGAATAGCCGTGTCCATGGTCAAGGACAGTTGGGCGGTGCTGCTTAAACTACGTCCACATGTTTTCAAACCAGTGTGTGTGTTTGGATAAGTGGGAAGAATTACTTGGGTCAAGTCAAGGACTTGACATGATTGATGTGGGTTGATGCCCACTCTATCTATGTTGATATCTGTAACCTGTCCTCATGGTCACTTGAATTCCCCTGATGCATGTTACAAGTTGTTGAACATGTCATTGCACTCAAAACTAGCTTTCCGCAAAAAATTACCTATGTCATGCATTGTTGTACCTTGAACGGAAACATGGGTTGCTTGCGAGTACATTCAAAGTACTCATTGGCTTGCCACTGGTTATTTAATTGGCCAGGCATGGAAGAACAGGAGTTCGAAGAAGAATTCTTTGGAGATGAACATGCGAACTAGGACGTTTCCCAGTCAGAATGACTGTAGGGTTAAGGCAGATGGCATGGGTTCTACTTATCGACGAAGATTTCCGCTGCTTGTGTTTCATTTGATGTTCAACCCTTAGGGCTTTATCGATGTAAGACTTGACCATATGTTGGAAATATGCCCTAGAGGCAATAATAAATTAGTTATTATTACATTTCCTTGTTCATGATAATCATTTATTATCCATGCTAGAATAGTATTGATAGGAAACTCAGATACATGTGTGGATACATAGACAACACCATGTCCCTAGTAAGCCCCTAGTTGACTAGCTCGTTGATCAATAGATGGTTATGGTTTCCTGACCATGGACATTGGATGTCATTGATAACGGGATCACATCATTAGAAGAATGATGTGATGGACAAGACCGAATCCTAAGCATAGCACAAGATCGTGTAGTTCGTATGCTAAAGCTTTTCTAATGTCAAGTATCATTTCCTTAGACCATGAGATTGTGCAACTCCCAGATACCGTAGGAATACTTCGGGTGTGCCAAACGTCACAACGTAACTGGGTGGCTATAAAGGTGCACTACAGGTATCTCCAAAAGTGTCTGTTGGGTTGGCACGAATCAAGACTGGGATTTGTCACTCCGTGTGACGGAGAGGTATCTCTGGGCCCACTCGGTAGGACATCATCATAATGTGCACAATGTGATCAAGGAGTTGATCACAGGATGATGTGTTACGGAACGAGTAAAAATACTTGCCGGTAACGAGATTGAACAAGGTATCGAGATACCGACGATCGAATCTCGGGCAAGTACTATACCGCTAGACAAAGGGAATTGTATACGGGATTGATCGAATCCTCGACATCGTGGTTCATCCGATGAGATCATTGTGGAACATGTGGGAACCAACATGGGTATCCAGATCCCGCTGTTGGTTATTGACTGGAGAACGTCTCGGTCATGTCTGCATGGTTCCCGAACCCGTAGGGTCTACACACTTAAGGTTCGATGACGCTAGGGTTATAAAGGAAGTTTGTATGTGGTTACCGAATGTTGTTCGGAGTCCCAGATGAGATCCTGGACGTCACGAGGAGTTCCGGAATGGTCCGGAGGTATAGATTTATATATAGGAAGTCCTATTTCGGCTACGTTCCGGAATGGTCCATCGGGACAAGTTTCGGGGTCATCGGTATTGTACCGGGACCACCGGAGGGGTCCCGGGGGCCCACCGGGTGGGGCCACCTATCCCGGAGGGTCCCATGGGCTGAAGTGGGAAGGGATCCAGCCCAAAGTGGGCTGGGGCGCCACTTTCCCCTAGGGCCCATGCGCCTAGTGTGGGGGAAACCCTAAAGGAAGAGTCCCACAAGGGGAAGGCACCCCCTAGGTGCCTTGGGGGGGAGGGAAACCTCCCTTGGCCGCCTCCCCCCCCCTAGGAGATTGGATCTCCTAGGGCCGGCGCCCCCCCTTGGCCCTCCTATATATAGTGGGGGAGATGGAGGACTTCATACCTGATCCAAGGCGCAGCCCCTCCCCTCCGCAACACCTCTCCTCCTCCGTCACGTGCTTGGCGAAGCCCTGCTGGAGTACCACGCTCCTCCATCATCACCACGCCGTTGTGCTGCTGCTGGATGGAGTCTTCCTCAACCTCTCCCTCTCTCCTTGCTGGATCAAGGCATGGGAGACGTCACCGGGCTGTACGTGTGTTGAACGCGGAGGTGCCGTCCGTTCGGCACTTGGTCATCGGTGATTTGGATCACGACGAGTACGACTCCATCAACCCCGTTCACTTGAACGCTTCCTCTTAGCGATCTACAAGGGTATGTAGATGCACTCTCTTTCCCCTCGTTGCTGGTTTCTCCATAGATAGATCTTGGTGACACGTAGGAAAATTTTAAATTTCTGCTACGTTCCCCAACAGTGGCATCATGAGCTAGGTCTATTGCGTAGATTCCATGCACGAGTCGAACACAAAGTAGTTGTGGGCGTTGATTTTGTTCAATATGCTTACCGTTACTAGTCAATCTTGATTCGGTGGCATTGTGGGATGAAGCGGCCCGGACCGACCTTACACGTACACTTACGTGAGACAGGTTCCACCGACTGACATGCACTAGTTGCATAAGGTGGCTAGCGGGTGCCAGTCTCTCCCACTTTAGTCGGATCAGATTCGATGAAAAGGGTCCTTATGAAGGGTAAATAGCAATTGACATATTACGTTGTGGTTTTGCGTAGGTAAGAAACGTTCTTGCTAGAAACCCATAGCAGCCACGTAAAACATGCAAACAACAATTACAGGACGTCTAACTTGTTTTTGCAGGGTATGCCATGTGATGTGATATGGCCAAAAGTATGTGATGAATGATATATGTGATGTATGAGATTGATCATGTTCTTGTAATAGGAATCACGACTTGCATGTCGATGAGTATGACAACCGGCAAGAGCCATAGGAGTTGTCTTTAATTTATTTATGACCTGCGTGTCAACATAAACGTCATGTAATTACTTTACTTTATTGCTAAAGCATTAGCCATAGTAGTAGAAGTAATAGTTGACATGACAACTTCATGAAGACACGATGATGGAGATCATGATGATGGAGATCATGGTGTCATGCCGGTGACGACGATGATCATGGAGCCCCGAAGATGGAGATCAAAAGGAGCAAAGTGATGATGGCCATATCATGTCACTATTTGATTGCATGTGATGTTTATCATGTTTTTGCATCTTATTTGCTTAGAACGACGGTAGTAAATAAGATGATCCCTCATTAAAATTTCAAGAAAGTGTTCCCCCTAACTGTGCACCGTTGCGAAAGTTCGTCGTTTCGAAGCACCACGTGATGATCGGGTGTGATAGATTCTTACGTTCACATACAACGGGTGTAAGCTAGATTTACACACGCGAAACACTTAGGTTGACTTGACGAGCCTAGCATGTACAGACATGGCCTCAGAACACAAGAGACCGAAAGGTCGAGCATGAGTCGTATGGTAGATACGATCAACATGAAGATGTTCACCGATGATGACTAGTCCGTCTCACGTGATGATCGGACACGACCTAGTTGACTCGGATCATGTAATCACTTGGATGACTAGAGGGATGTCTATCTGAGTGGGAGTTCATAAGATGAACTTAATTATCCTGAACATAGTCAAAAGGTCTTTGCAAATTATGTCGTAAGCTCGTGCTTTAGTTCTACTGTTTTAGATATGTTCCTAGAGAAAATATTGTTGAAAGTTAACATTAGCAATTATGCGGACAGTAGAAGGGTTATGTCCTTAATGCACCACTCGGTGTGCTGGACCTCGAACGTGGTCTCTGGATGTTGTGAACATCTGACATACACGTTTTGATGACTACATGATAGTTCGGTAATGATAAATGGTTTAGAATTGAGGCACCGAAGACATTTTTGAAATGTCGCGGAACATATGAGATGTTTCGAGGGCTGAAATTGGGATTTCAGGCTCGTGCCCACGTCAAGAGGTATAAGACCTCCGACGATTTTCTTGGCCTGCAAACTAAGGGAGAAAAACTCAATCGTTGAGCTTGTGCTCAGATTGTCTGAGTACAACAATCACTTGAATCAAGTGGGAGTTGATCTTCCAGATAAGATAGTGATGCTTCTCCAAAGTCATTGCCACCAAGCTGCTAGAGCTTCATAATGAAGTATAACATATCAGGGATAGATATGATGATCCTTAAAATATTCGCGATGTTTGACACCGCGAAAGTAGAAATCAAGAAGGAGCATCAATTGTTGATGGTTAGTGAAACCACTAGTTTCAAGAAGGGCAAGGGCAAGAAGGGATACTTCATGAAACGGCAAATCAGCTGCTGCTCTAGTGGAGAAACCCAAGGTTGAATCCAAACCCGAGACTGAGTGCTTCTGTAATAAGGGGAACAGCCATTGGAGCAGAATTACCCTAGATACTTGGTAGATGAGAAGGCTGTCGATAGAAGTATATTGGATATACATTATGTGAATGTGTACTTTACTAGTACTCCTAGTAGCATCAGGGTATTAGATACCGGTTCGGTTGCTAAGTGTTAGTAACTCTAAATAAAAGCTACGGAATAAACGGAGACTAGCTAAAGGTGAGCTGACGAGATGTGTTGGAAGTGCTTCCAAGGTTGATATGATCAAGCATCGCACGCTCCCTCTACCATCGAGATTGGTGTTAAACCTAAATAATTGTTATTTGGTGTTTGCATTGAGCGTAGACATGATTGGATTATGTCTATCGCAATACGGTTATTCATTTAAGGAGAATAATGGATACTCTATTTATTTGAATAATTCCTTCAATGGTCTTGCACCTAAAATGAATGGTTTATTGAATCTCGATCATAGTGATACACATGTTCATGCCAAAAGATATAAGATAGTAATGATAGTACCACCTACTTGTGGCACTGCCATGTAAGTCATATTGGTATAAAACGCATGAAGAAGCTCCATGTTGATGGATCTTTGGACTCACTCATTTCTGAAAAGATTGAGACATGTGAACTGTGTCTGTTGGTATGTACGCATGAAGAAACTCCATACAGATGGACCGTTTGGACTCACTTGATTTTAAATCGCTTGAGACATGCAAATCATACCACATGGGCAAGATGACTGAAAGCTTTGGTTTCAGTAAAATGGAACAAGAAAGCAACTTGTTGGAAGTAACACATTTTGATGTGTGCAGTCCAATGAGTGCTGAGGCGCGCAGTGGATATCGTTATGCTCTTACTTCACAGATGATTTGAGTAGATACAGAGTATATTTACTTGATGAAACACAAGTCTGAATTATTGAATGGTTCAAGTAATTTCAGAATGAAGTTGAAGATCTTCGTGATAAGAGGATAAAATGTCTATGATATGATCATAGAAATGAATATTTGAGTTACGAGTTTGGCACTGTGGAAATTGTTTCACAACTAATACCGCCTGGAACACCATAGTGTGATGGTGTGTCCGAACATCATAGTTGCACCCTATTGGATATGGTGCGTACCATGATGTCTCTTATCGAATTACCACTAGCGTTCATGGGTTAGGCATTGGAGACAACCGCACTCACTTTAAATAGGGCACCACGTAATTCCGATGAGATGACACCATATGAACTATGGTTTAGAGAAACCTAAGCTGTCATTTCTTAAAAGTTTGGGGCTGCAACGCTTATATGAAAAAGTTTCAGGCTGATAAGCTCGAACCCAAAGCGGATAACTGCATCTTCATAGGACACCCAAAACAGTTGGGTATACCTCCTGTCTAAGATCCAAAAGCAATAGGGATTGTTTCTCAAATCGGGTCCTTTCTCGAAGAAAAGTTTCTCTCGAAAGAATTGAGTGGGAGGATGGTGGAGACTTGATGAGGTTATTGAACCGTCACTTCAACTAGAGTGTAGCAGGGCACAGGAGTTGTTCCTATGGCACCTACACCAATTGAAGTGGAAGCTTGTGATAGTGATCATGAGACTTCGGATCAAGTCACTCCCAAACCTCGTAGGATGACAAGGATGCGTACTACTTCAGAGTGGTACGTAATCCTGTCTTGGACGTCATGTTGGTAGACAACAATGAACCTACGAGCTATGGAGAAGCGATGGTGGGCCCGGATTCCGATGAATGGCTCGAGGCCATAAAATCCGAGAGAGGATCCATGTATGAAAACAAAGTGTAGACTTTGGCAGAATGGCTCGATGGTCGTGAGGCTGTTGAGTACAGATGGATTTAAAAAGGAAGACGGACAATGATGGTAAATGTCAACATTAAGAAAGCTCGACTTGTCGTTAAGATGTTTCCCGACAAGTTCAAGGAGTTGACTACGATGAGACTTTCTCACTCGTAGCGATGCTAAGAGTCTGTTGGAATTAGCAGGTACTGCATTATTTATGAAATCTTGCAGATAGGATGTCAAAAACATTGTTTCCTTGTTCTTGAGGAAAGGTTGTATGTGATACAACCAGAAGTTTTTGTCGATCCTGAAAGATGCTACCAAGTATGCAAAGCCCCAGCAATCCTTCTAAGGAATGGAGTAAGCATCTCGGAGTTGGAATGTACACTTTGATGAGATGATCAAATATTTTTTGGGTTTATACAAAGTTTATGAGAAACTTGTATTTCCAACGAAGTGAGTGGGAGCAGTATAGAATTTTTGATGGGTATATGTTGTTGACATATTGTTGATTAGAAATGATGTAGAATTTCTGGAAAGCATATAGGGTTATTTGAAAAGTGTTTTTCAATGGAAAACCTGGATTAAGCTACTTGAACATTGAGCATCAAGATCTATAAGGATAGATCAAAATCGCTTAATAGTACTTTCAAACGATCACATACCATGACAAGATTTTGAAGGAGTTCAAAATAGATCAGCAAAGAAGGAGTTCTCGGCTGTGTTACAAGGTGTGAGTATTGAGCAAGACTCAAGACATGACCACGGCAGAATAGAGAGAAAGGACGAAGGTCGTCCCCTATGCTTTAGTCGTAGGCTCTAAAGTATGCTATGCTGTGTACCGCACCTGAAGTGTGCCTTGCCATGAGTCAGTCAAGGGGTACAAGAGTGATCCAAGAATGGATCACAGGACAGCGGTCAAAGTTATCCTTAGTAACTAGTTGACTAAGGAATTTTCTCGATTATGGAGGTGGTAAAAGAGTTCGTCGTAAAGGGATACGCCGATGCAAACTTTGACACTAATCCAGATTATTCTGAGTAGTAAACTGGATTCGTATAGTAGAACAGTTATTTGGAATAGCTCCAAATAGAATGTGGTAGCTGCATCTAGGAGATGACATAGAGATTTCTAAAGCACACACGGATCTGAAAGGTTCAGACCAGTTGACTATAACACCTCTCACAAGCATAACATGATCAAACCCAGAACTCATCGAGTGTTAATCACATGGTAATGTGAACTAGATTATTGACTCTAGTAAACTCTTTGGGTGTTAGTCACATGGGGATGTGACCTGTGAGTGTTAATCACATGGCGATGTGAACTGGATTATTGACTCTAGTGCAAGTGGGAGACTGTTGGAAATATGCCCTAGAGGCAATAATAAATTAGTTATTATTATATTTCCTTGTTCATGATAATCCTTTATTATCCATGCTAGAATTGTATTTATAGGAAACTTAGATACATGTCTGGATACATAGACAACACCATGTCCCTAGTAAGCCTCTAGTTGACTAGCTCGTTGATCAATAGATGGTTATGGTTTCCTAACCATGGACATTGGATGTCATTGATAATGGGATCACATCATTAGAAGAATGATGTGATGGACAAGACCCAATCCTAAGCATAGCACAAGATCGTGTAGTTCGTATGCTAAAGCTTTTCTAATGTCAAGTATCATTTCCTTAGACCATGAGATTGTGCAACTCCCGGATACCATAGGAATACTTGGGTGTGCCAAATGTCACAGCGTAACTGGGTGGCTATAAAGGTGCACTACAGGTATCTCCAAAAGTGTCTGTTGGGTTGGCACGAATCAAGACTGGGATTTGTCACTCCGTGTGACGGAGAGGTATCTCTGGGCCCACTCGGTAGGACATCATCATAATGTGCACAATGTGATCAAGGAGTTGATCACAGGATGATGTGTTACGGAACGAGTAAAAAGACTTGCCGGTAACGAGATTGAACAAGGTATCGAGATACCCACGATCGAATCTCAGGCAAGTACTATACCGCTAGACAAAGGGAATTGTATACGGGATTGATCGAATCCTCGACATCGTGGTTCATCCGATGAGATCATCGTGGAACATGCGGGAACCAACATGGGTATCCAGATCCCGCTGTTGGTTATTGACTGGAGAACGTCTCGGTCATGTCTGCATGGTTCCCGAACCCGTAGGGTCTACACACTTAAGGTTCGATGACGCTAGGGTTATAAAGGAAGTTTGTATGTGGTTACCGAATGTTGTTCGGAGTCCCGGATGAGATCCCGGATGTCACGAGGAGTTCCGGAATGGTCCGGAGGTAAAGATTTATATATAGGAAGTCCTATTTCGGCCATCGGGACAAGTTTCGGGGTCATCGGTATTGTACCGGGACCACCGGAGGGGTCCCGGGGGCCCACCGGGTGGGGCCACCTATCCCGGAGGGTCCCATGGGCTGAAGTGGGAAGGGATCCAGCCCAAAGTGGGCTGGGGCGCCACTTTCCCCTAGGGCCCATGCGCCTAGTGTGGGGGAAACCCTAAAGGAAGAGTCCCACAAGGGGAAGGCACCCCCTAGGTGCCTTGGGGGGGAGGGAAACCTCCCTTGGCCGCCGCCCCCCTAGGAGATTGGATCTCCTAGGGCCGGCGCCCCCCTTGGCCCTCCTATATATAGTGGGGGAGATGGAGGACTTCATATCTGATCCAAGGCGCAGCCCCTCCCCTCCCCAACACCTCTCCTCCTCCGTCACGTGCTTGGCGAAGCCCTGCTGGAGTACCACGCTCCTCCATCATCACCACGCCGTTGTGCTGCTGCTGGATGGAGTCTTCCTCAACCTCTCCCTCTCTCCTTGCTGGATCAAGGCATGGGAGACGTCACCGGGCTGTACGTGTGTTGAACGCGGAGGTGCCGTCCGTTCGGCACTTGGTCATCGGTGATTTGGATCACGACGAGTACGACTCCATCAACCCCGTTCACTTGAACGCTTCCGCTTAGCGATCTACAAGGGTATGTAGGTGCACTCTCTTTCCCCTCGTTGCTGGTTTCTCCACAGATAGATCTTGGTGACACGTAGGAAAATTTTAAATTTCTGCTACGTTCCTCAACACCATAATGGTCATAATTTGTGTAAGACGGTATGTATGGATGTAAGACTCTTGTTATTCAGCTTCTGTGTGTTCAGTGAGCATTGATCTCTGGGATCACTGTACACGTGCATTCGGTGATCACGACTCATGAGTCGGGGTCCCCACAAAGCTGGTATCAGAGCCATCCTGACTGTAGGAAGCCTTAGTTAGCATGGACGTTAGTTAGAGTGAGACTATCTACAAAACTACCTATATACCTACGCTTTCTAGAAATATCCCGAACATGGGTCGTATCTCCTCTATTGACCCTTCCCTTTCCACTTTTGTAGATGGCCGTCATACCCGAGGACCTCCTGACCACTGGATTTCCCGTGCTCCTTGAGGACAGCCTCAAGAAGTGCCAGTTCACTCGAGCCCCCACCTTCTCCTATCACGAGCACTGGATCAGCAACACTGAGAAGGAGTATCACGTGGATGTAGTCGTGAGGGCGAACAACTCCCCGACGAGCTGGTTCTTTGAGGGACCCCAGATGGCGACCCTGCTCCTCACCGTTGAGACTGCTGCACTCAAGGCGTTGACTCGCCTTCGGGATCTTTTGCCAGAGATGGCAAGTGAGCCAGCCACTCGCTACCTGCCCTATCGTAAGGAGGGTGATGACGAGAGCAGCGCACCAGCTCCACCCATGGACGAGGGAATTCCCCTCCGTTTCCAGACCTACTTCAGCTTGTGTGCTGACAGCCTGGCACAACACTTGGCCTCGGAGTCGATGGAGCTTCAGAGGGAACTCCATGAGACCAAGGAACTCCTCCGCCTAGCTCAGACAAAGGCGGATAGGATCATGAAGGATGGTGCACCCCTTGGACAGCCCGTTGTTGCCTATCGAGGTGGGCGACCCCCGCAGTTTACGCATGCCAAGGGATCATCTCGGCCACGCCGTATGACGGCGAAGGAATTCCGCAACCTCTTCACGGCGCCACCGGCGAAGCAGCGCCGTGTTCAGCTCCTCCACTCCCCCATTCCCTCAAGTGACGAAGATACCGAGATAGATGAAGATGAGGAGGAAGACCCAGAGGAGCCGGAATACGCGACCGAGCATTCCACCACTTAGACACCATTCGAGACTAGGATAGGCCAGTCCGCAACCCTTAAGGTAGGATAGGTCATGTACCCCTATGCAAAGTCGAGTCCATGTAATGGTTCAAATGAAACCATGTTGTTTTTGCTTTCAACTTGTTTTGATGGAAGTCGTACTTTCCTTCGGGAACTTGTACACGACTACATCACCCATTTGGTCTTAATGCTTGAGTTTGGCCCTTCTGGCCCTTGCTTAACTTAAAATTGTGTCACGCCCACCCCCTTACTAGGCATCCCATCTATAATATTTTTCCCCATCTTTCCCAATTATGAGACCTTGACCGCTCCAACAGGATGCCTATTGTAACACATACTGGTACCTCTACCTAGCAGCAAGAAGCCGGAGCAGGAGCCAGTCAGGACCAAACCCAAGGACAAGCTCCGCCACCGCCACCACCTCCAAACATGGACATGGCTCAGCTTCTCCAAGCCTTCCGAGAGGAACGGCAAGCCAACAATGCAGCCCTCCAGATGATTGCCCAGGCTGTCAACCGCCAGCCGGCGGGGAACGACAATGGACGTTCCACATTGGCAGAGTTCAAGAAGTATGCACCACCCACCTTTATCGAGACTGCTGAACCCCTGGATGCAGATGACTGGGTCCGCACCATTGAGGATCCGTTGGAACTAGTCGGCTGCACTGAAGACCATGAGAGGGTGGCATATGATGCCCACTGCCGCAGGGGAACCGCCAGAGCTTGGTGGGATGGATTCAAGGTCATGCATGCTGGGCAAAACATCACTTGGAATGACTTGGACAGAATTCCGCAAGGCCCATATTCCTTCCGGAATCATGGCCATCAAGAAGCGTGAGTTTCGAGTCCTGAAGCAAGGAAGTAGCACCGTCAAGGAGTACATGCAGAAGTTCAGTGTTCTGTCTAGGTATGCTCCTGAGGATGTCAGCACTGATGCTTCCAAAAGAGAACGCTTCATGGAAGGCCTTAACCAGACTCTACAGTACTCACTTGTTGTGTGTGACTGCCCGACCTTTCCTGATCTGGTAAACAAGGCACTCATGCTTGAAGACAAGTGGCGTGCTTTGGATGATACCCGTAAGCGCAAGATGATCAACAAGGGTAGCTCCAGCAACCAGAAGCCTTGCCCGTGGCAGCCAGCTCCAGTCAAGCCAACCTATCAGCAGCCAAGATCTCCTGCACCCCGCACCAACTATCCACCTCAGCAGTATGCCAACCCCAGGCTAGCTTACAACAACCCCAATAACAATGCCGGCAAGAGCAGCAACCCCAACCAAGTCACTTGCTTTGGATGTGGTCAGCCAGGACACTACTCCAAGAATTGCCCCAACAAGAATCCCGATGCCCCGCGCCCTAATGCGCAGAACCCAGGGCAAGGCCGTGGAATGCCACCAAGGAACCAAGCTCCCCGCAACCCGCC
Source organism: Aegilops umbellulata (assembly GCA_032464435.1). NCBI lineage: Eukaryota > Viridiplantae > Streptophyta > Magnoliopsida > Poales > Poaceae > Aegilops > Aegilops umbellulata. Next base: position 355,822,719 of record CP136054.1, on the reverse strand, counting down.
CAACAACGGCAAGGGTCGTGTGAATCATGTCACTGCTGAAGAAGCCCAGGAAGACCCAGACGTCGTGCTGGGTACGTTCCTTGTCAATTCAACAGCTGCAACTGTCTTGTTTGATTATGGAGCCACGCATTCATTTGTCACCCAAAAGTTTGCATTAAAAGTGGCATGACCCCTACACCCATGAATAACCCTATGGTGATACAAACCCCCGAAGCAGAGATGAGAGCCAAGATAGGATGTAAAGGAATCGGGATTGTCATTAATGGGGTAGACTTCCTAGCAGACCTTATCATCTTAAGATCACAAGGCTTGGATGTGATCTTAGGAATGAATTGGATCATCAAGCACCAAGCCTTGTTAGATTGTGCCAACCGGACCGTCACTGTGACCAATGACCAAGGGGTCGAAGTTAAGTTTGCTCCCAACCCTTTCTCTGCTCAAGCCAACCAAGTCAACTGTCTGACTGAAGTTGGATTGGAGCAAGTGCCGGTAGTATGTGAATACCCCGATTTCTTTCCTGGTGAGCTACCAGGAATGCCTCCTGACCGAGACATTGAGTTCATCATCGAGCTCATGCCCGGAGCAGGACCCATCTATAAGAAGCCTTATAGAATGGGATCGGAAGAGTTAGCAGAACTGAAGAAGCAACTGGAAGAGAAGTTGAGGAAAGGATTCATCCGCCCTAGTGCCTCCCCTTGGGGATCGCCTGTTCTGTTTGTGGCAAAGAAGGACGATACCATCCGCTTATGTATTGACTACCGCTCCCTCAATGAAGTTACAATCAAGAACAAGTATCCACTTCCCAAGATTGAAGATCTGTTTGATCAACTCAATGGGGCCAAGGTGTTCTCCAAGATTGACCTCAGATCTGGGTACTACTAGCTGAAAATCAGACCCCGAGATATTCCGAAGACGGCATTTGTAACCAGATATGGCCTGTATGAGTGCATGGTCATGTCCTTTGGGTTGACCAATGCCCCAGCTTACTTCATGTATCTCATGAATAAGGTCTTCATGGAATATTTGGACAAGTTTGTCGTTGTCTTCATTGATGACATTCTTGTCTTCTCAAAGACGGAAGAAGAGCACGAGCAACACTTGAGGATGGTCCTGGACAAGCTTCGAGAGCACCAACTGTATGCCAAGTTCAGCAAGTGCGAATTTTGGCTGCATGAAGTTGGATTCTTGGGTCATGTTTTGACTGAAGAAGGATTGTCGTTTGATCCCGCTAAGATTGAAGCCGTGACTCAATGGCAATCCCCAAGCAATGTGAAGGAAGTTAGAAGCTTCCTCGGACTCGCGGGATATTATCGCAAGTTCGTTGAAGGATTCTCAAGCATTGCACGACCCATGACTCAGCTCTTGAAGAAGGACAAGAAGTTTGAATGGACGTAGAAGTGTGAAGAGAGCTTCCAGGAGCTAAAGAAGAGACTGACCACCGCCCCAGTTCTGGCCACACCAGATATACACAAGGAGTTTGTGATATATTGTGATGCATCAAAAACCGGACTGGGAGGTGTTCTGATGCAAGAAGGCAGAGTGGTAGCTTACCTTTCAAGGAAACTACGGCCTCATGAAGAGAACTATGCTACTCATGACCTCGAGTTGGCAGCTGTAGTTCATGCCCTGAAGACATGGCGACATTACCTCCTAGGGAAGCGGTGTGAGATATACACGGATCACAAAAGTCTGAAGTATATTTTCACTCAGAGGAATTGAACATGAGGCAGAGAAGGTGGCTAGAGTTGATCAAGGATTATGACCTCAGTGTTCAATACCACCTTGGGAAGGCTAATGTGGTAGCAGATGCATTAAGCGGGAAGGCTTGTTCCTTGAATGCTATGCTTAAGAAAAGGCTACCCGCCTTGTATGAAGAACTTGAAAGCTTCGGGTTGGAACTGGTTGCACCAGGATTCTTAGCCAACCTTGAAGTCAAGCCTACCCTGATGGATGATATTAAGGAAGCTCAGAAGGGACACGAGAGAATTGAAGGCATCAAGAGGAAGATCAAGGCAGGCAAGGCCCCGGGATTCTCAGAGAATGAGCAAGGAATTGTGTGGTTTGGGAATCGCATTTGCGTACCCAACAAGATTGAGCTCAAAAATTTGATCTTGCAAGAAGCTCATGACACCCCGTACTCCATCCACCCTGGAGGAACCAAGATGTATCAAGACCTGAAGGAAAGATTTTGGTGGCACGGGATGAAAAGGGAGATTGCCACCTATGTTAAAAAGTGTGATGTATGCCAAAGGGTCAAAGCTGAATATCAGCGACCTGCTGGATTGCTCCAACCACTCAAGGTTCCCGAGTGGAAATGGGATAAAGTCGGAATGGATTTCGTCACTGGACTACCTAGGTCAAACAAGGGACATGACTCCATCTGGGTCATAGTCAATCATTTGACTAAAGTAGCCCATTTCATTCCGGTGAAGACTACCTATGATGGCAACCAGCTAGCAACTCTATACATCAACAGAATCGTAAGCCTTCATGGTGTTCCCAAGGAGATTGTGTCAGACCGAGGAAATCAGTTTACCTCAAGGTTCTGGAAGAAGTTCCAAGAGGCCATGGGGACCAAGTTGTCCTTCAGCACTGCTTTCCACCCACAGACCGGGGGTCAGACAGAATGAGTGAATCAGATACTCGAAGACATGCTCCGAGCCTGTGTCTTGGCATATGGATCTAGGTGGGAAGATTGCCTCCCTTTTGCCGAGTTCTCCTACAACAACAATTATCAGTCAAGCCTCCAGATGGCACCATTTGAGGTATTGTACGGTCGGAAGTGCCGCACACCCCTCAATTGGTCAGGAACCGGAGAAGGACTAGTATTTGGGCCTGAAATCCTCTGTGGAGCAGACGAGCAAGTTCAGCTAGTCAGAGAGCAACTGAAGACCGCTAAGTCCAGACAGAAGAGCTATGCCGACACTCGGCGCCGACGAGTAGACTTCCAAGTCGGAGACCATGTATACCTACGAGTAACTCCCCTTAAGGGAACCAAGCGTTTCCATGTTAAAGGGAAGCTTGCACCAAGATTTATTGGCCCCTTCAAGATCACCGCACGACGAGGAGAAGTGGCTTATCAGTTGGAACTACCACCTGAAATATCCGATGTGCACAACGTATTCCACGTGTCACAACTCCGGAAGTGTCTCCAAGTCCCAGACAAGCCTGATCTTTACAAGGACGTCGATCACCAAGCCATTGACCTTCAGCCCAATTTTACCTACCGCGAGAGTCCTATCTGCATTTTGGATGAGGCTGAGCGACACACTCGAAGCCGCACCATCAAGTACTTCAAGGTCCAGTGGAGCAACGACACTGAAGCAGAAGCAACCTGGGAACGTGAAGACTACCTTAGATCTGAGTTTCCATATCTCTTTAAAGCCTAGTTTAGGAATCTCGGGGACGAGATTCTTGTAAGGGGGGTAGGTCTGTCACACCCTGCATTTTGTAACATTTCATTTGCATTAATAAAGCATAAAAAATTTGGACCAACAAAAACTTTTGCATTATTTGGCTTTTATTTTGAAGTTGGATTTCTCTGTGTGGTTTTTTTTCAAGTGCCCTTTAAAGTCAACTACTCCACCTTCTATACTTCACCTCCTTGCCCCAAACTTTTGCCCAATGATCATGCCACGTGTATAGAGCAATGTAGTATTTTCTTACAAAAATAATTTGGCCAAAAATTAATTTTTAAAAATTAGTTTTCCAAAAACCCCTGAATTGAGGTTTGCACTGCAAGTACTTAATAAAGGGCAGTAAAAATCTTTCTAAAAATATATTTTACTCCTATTAGATATAGGATAACCATAAACCAAAAAAATATAATTTTAAAAGATATTTTTCTATTTTATTTAAAGGATTTTTCTTAAGGCCAGAAATGGTCTTAAATAGGTTAAAATTATTTAAAAGCTTTAAAAATATTTGAGAAAAATTAGGGAGACTCAATGGACATATATTTTCCATATATATGAGTTTCAACATATGGTTATGATCAAAATATTGGACAAAACCTCCCAAAACTATTTCTGCCCATTTCAAGGATTTGAAATATTTCTACAGGAAATATTTTCATAAAAATCCAAGGAAAATCCAGAAAGTCACAAATGCATATTGTGACCACCTTGCAAAGCCTCATGTCAATTAAAGTCATTTTGGTTCACCAAAATGCCCCAAAACCCCCTCTGACCAGAATCAAACTTGAACAAGTTTGTACTACCAAGTTTCTCTCCTATACCCCAACTTTTGTGAGCATGTTCACATGACCAAATGAGGCCACTAAAACAAGTAGTGAATCAAGGAGAAGTGTTATGCTCAACTAGATCTACACAAGTCTATTTCTGCTCATTTCTAGGGTTTACAAAAGTTGCATTGGCAACTTTGCTTAAATAAGCTCCAAATTGGTGGAAGGCCCTAAATATATGCGTCATTTCACCCTGTGGAGTCTCATGGCAAACGGAAGCCATCTATTTGCCCAAACCATCATCAGACACCTTCTGCCACTTTACAAAAATCCCATTTTTGGCCTCTTCCACTAATCTCCGTAGGCTCAACTTTTTACCACAGCACCTCCTAGTCCCCCTCTAGCACCTGTGTGCTTTGCTGCCCGAGGAAGCAATGATGAAGGGGGGAGAACCCCAGTTTTCTTCTCTGGATAGTGGATTTCTCTCTCTCTCTCTCAGCCTCCTTCTCTCCCCTCAGCTTTCCAGAGCCTCCAAGGCTCTCTCCAGCTTTTGTCCATGCCCCCTGCAGCCTCCAGACACAAGTGGACGCACGCGGATGCGGGAAATGCCGCGGATGCCGGCCAAAGTCGTGCTCTGGAGCGCCTGGCAGGGCACTCGACCGATGACGCCGCGTCCCCCGACCACCTCGAGCCTCCCCCGCGCGCCAGTCGTTGCCCCTCGACGTCCGCTCCACGCCAGCAGGCCGCCCACTTGCTCCTGTGCCCTCCTCTCTCTCCTGCAGCTCGCGCCAGAGCGCTGCCCCGCTCGGCCAATGCTTGCGCCGCTCCTGTGGCCCGCCCGCAGCTCGCCCCGCTCCTCCTCTCTCTCCCTGGCACCCTAAACCACTCCCACGAACACCCCGAGCCCTCCATTCCCTCTCTAACGGTCACCCGAGCCGATCCCGCGGGCACCCGTAGGCCGCGCCTACGGTGGACCTAGGCCAGCCTATAAAAGGCGACCCCAAGCCTCTCTATCACTCCCTGTCGCTCCCCCACACTCCTAATCCACCTCCCGCAACACCCATTTGTCTCTCAGAGCTGCTCGAGCTCGAGATCGAGCTCGAGCTCCGCCGCTTCGGCTCGCCGGAGTTAGCGAGGTACAGGCCTCCCCCACTCCTCCTCTACCTTGATCTGTAACCCCCGAGCACTCCTGATCATTTTCCCCTTGTATCCCCTCTTTGTAGCTGCCGGAAACGGCCGGAACCGTCGACGCCCGAAGCCTCTCCGCTGCGTGACCTCATTGCCGGCCAACCAGGCTGCTCCGGCGACCACCTCCACCACCACCCGAACGGCGACATCCCCCCGAGTCCAACGATACCACCCACACACCCCCCGTGCCCTGTATCGCCGCCGGCGAGCTCGCCGTTGCCTCTAGACGGAGGTAGATGACGATGGCCGTGGGCCCTGCCCGTCAGCCTCACACCCTGACGGGTGGGATCCACCCGTCTGGTTTAAAGTCGCACGCACGCGTGCACCGATTCGCCCGTCGGCTGAAGGCGTACCCCGCCTTTACGCTTTCGACGTGGCCACCTCGCGCGGGCCGATTTCCCCTCTGGGCCTGCTGCCCCGCGGCCTCTCTGGCCCAGTGGCGCAGCGCCATTTTTCCTTTTTCTTTTCTATTAAACTTACAAAAATTCCACAGGATTAAATATTAATCCGAATGCAACAATTCCAGTTCCTAAAATCTTGTAAAAATACCACCTATTTAATGGTGCAACTTTCATTCAAATCCAACCAACTTTTATGTACTGTTCAAATTTAAATTCAAAATTTGAGCAGTTTAATCTCTGTTTGGAAATCCATATCCCCTCTTATATAACTCCAAATCCAAAACTAGGATTTTTTCCCCTTCTTAGTTTAAAACCTAGTGTTTTACAAAAATGAGTTGACATTTTTCTGAGCACTTTGGTTTTTCTGTTTTATTATTGCCTTATTTTCTCGTTATTATTTTGCGACGATAGATTGCGTTGCTGACGAAGGAGTTGGACCAGAAGACTTTGAAGACCCTGAAGACTTTGTTGAGCGAGGCAAGCAGCCCTTTGACCATGTCTATGAAACCCTTTTTATGCATGTCATATAGCACTTTATTAGTGTTGCTTCAGAATCATGATGTGATGGTAACCACTTGATGGGTTGCCTCTGTTACTTCCTCGTTGATACTTGCATTGTGCATGACCCTACTTCCTTATGAGGGTTATGCCTGTGGGAGTAGATAGGATGCAAAAGTAGTTGCTACGCAAAAAGGACAGGTATATGCATGGTAAGGGAGACAAAGTATTTTCAAAGGACTATTCGAAAACCCCATCGGGTGCCACTTATGCCCGAGGGAGATGATGAGATGGGTAGGCACTTGATAATGAAGTGGTGTACCGAGGCAAGTGTGTGTGTTGTTTTCGAAAGCGGATTAGATTTAAGATTTGTTGACTGTCCCAACCTTACATGCGCAACCACTCTACCCTTATATGGGAAAGGGCATTATTGATTATCTAGGCCTATACTAGCTTGGAGCCCGCATTACTAGTGACGGGGGAGAGTTGGTGCTCTCTCTCGGGACGGGGTCGTGCCAGGTAGGGCGGCCATGACTGTTTTTACACGGCACCGGATACACCGTTGTGTCCCCTCTCGGATGTTACGATCTCGAGCAAGTCTCGTATGATGTACATCGTGAGGATACGGAACAACGAGTGGACTCCTTGTTAGTGTCGCCTAGGGAAAGATAGTGATCGGGTGCTTACCCCGGGTACTTGAGGTACCGTGGGTCGTGGATGACACGGAAGTTCCCCGGATCTTGTGGGTAAAGTGTGCAACCTCTGCAGAGTGTAAAACTATTCGAATAGCCGTGTCGACGGTCAAGGACAGTTGGGCGGTGCTGCTTAAACTACGTCCACATGTTTTCAAACCAGTGTGTGTGTTTGGATAAGTGGGAAGAACTACTTGGGTCAAGTCAAGGACTTGACATGATTGATGTGGGTTGATGCCCACTCTATCTATGTTGATATCTGTAACCTGTCCTCATGGTCACTTGAATTCTCCTGATGCATGTTACAAGTTGTTGAACATGTCATTGCACTCAAAACTAGCTTTCCGCAAAAATTTACCTATGTCATGCATTGTTGTACCTTGAACGGAAACATGGGTTGCTTGCGAGTACATTCAAAGTACTCATTGGCTTGCCACTGGTTATTTAATTGGCCAGGCATGGAAGAACAGGAGTTCGAAGAAGAATTCTTTGGAGATGAACATGCGAACTAGGACGTTTCCCAGTCAGAATGCCTGTAGGGTTAAGGCAGATGGCATGGGTTCTACTTATCGACGAAGATTTCCGCTGCTTGTGTTTCATTTGATGTTCAGCCCTTAGGGCTTTATCGATGTAAGACTTGACCATAATGGTCATAATTTGTGTAAGACGGTATGTATGGACGTTAGACTCTTGTTATTCAGCTTCTGTGTGTTCAGTGAGCATTGATCTCTCGGATCACTGTACACGTGCATTCGGTGATCACGACTCATGAGTCGGGGTCCCCACAGAAAGTGTTCGGACTTCTCACGCCATATTATGGGGTACTTAAGCCCCTGGCGTATTGGCCCTACCAAAGTGTACGGGTGCTAAATATTCTGAGCGCGCTTGATGGCGTCCGGACGTTTGATCGCCGGACTGGAGAATTGCCTTGAGAGGCTGCTTTGTACTTCTGCTCGAGGGCCGCAGTGTGCTCCTCCGTAAGGAGAGAGCGCTCTATGTTTCCATTGACTGTGATGACCCCCCGAGGTCCTGGCATCTTGAGCTTGAGGTATGCATAGTGCGGCACCGCATTAAATTTTGTGAATGCAGTTCGCCCGAGCAGTGCATGATAGCCACTGCGGAACGGAACTATATCGAAGATTAACTCCTCGCTCTGGAAATTATCCGGGGATCCGAAGACCACTTCTAGTGTGACTGAGCCTGTGCAATGGGCCTCTACACCTGGTATGACGCCTTTGAAGGTCGTCTTTGTGGGTTTAATCCTTGAGGGGTCTATGGCCATTTTGCGCACTGTGTCCTGATAAAGCAGGTTCAGGCTGCTGCCGCCGTCCATAAGGACTCGAGTGGGGTGAAATCCGCCAATGATTGGGTCTAGAACCAATGCGGAAAATCCACTATGGCGGATACTAGTGGGATGGTCCCTGCGATCGAAAGTGATCGGACATGAGGACCATGGGTTGAACTTTGGGGCGACTGGCTCCAACCCGTATACGTCCCTTAACGCACGCTTCCGCTCCCTATTGGGGATGTGGGTTGCGTATATCATGTTCACCGTCCGCACTTGTGGAGGGAATCCCTTCTGTCCTCCGTTGTTCGGCGGTCGGGGCTCCTCCTCGTCGTTGCTATGTAGCCCCTTGTCTTTGTTTTCGGCATTTAACTTGCCGACCTTCTTGAACACCCAACAATCCCTGTTGGAATGGTTGGCGGGCTTGTCGGGGGTGCCATGTATCTGACACGAGCGATCGAGTATACGGTCCAAACTGGATGGGCCCGGAGTACTTCTTTTGAATGGCTTTTTCCGCTGACCAGTCTTAGAGCCTATGAATCCGGCATTAACTGTCGTATCCTCGGTATTGTCGATGTTAATGTTGCGCTTGTGTTTGTTGCGACGTGACCTGCCATTGCTGTCCTTGGTATCCGAAGTACCAGGGTTCTTTAATATGTTATTGCTGCGGGCCAGCCAGCTGTCTTCTCCCGCGCAAAAGCGAGTCATGAGTGTCGTAAGGGCTGCCATAGATTTCGGCTTTTCCTGGCCAAGGTGCCGGGCAAGCCACTCGTCGCGGATGTTATGCTTGAAAGATGCTAGGGCCTCTGCATCCGGACAGTCTACAATTTGATTTTTCTTGGTTAGGAACCCTGTCCAGAATTGCCTGGCCTATTCCCCTGCCTGTTGAATTTATGTGGCTCTAAGTCATCGGCATCTGGTGGTCGCACATAAGTGCCCTGGAAGTTGTCGAGGAATGCGGCTTCCAGATCTTCCCAACAACCAATGGATTCTGCTGGCAAGCTGTTAAGCCAATGCCGAGCTGGTCCTTTAAGCTTGAGTGAGAGGTATTTGATGGCGTGTAGATCGTCGCCACGGGCCATGTGGATATGAAGGAGATAGTCCTCAATTCATACCGCGGGATCTGTCGTGCCATCATATGATTCGATATTCACGGGCTTGAAACCCTCTGGGATTTAATGATCCATTACTTCATTTGTGAAGCGTAGTGGGTGTGCGGCGCCTCTGTAGTGGGCTATGTCACGACTCAGCTCAAAGGAGTTTTGTCTACTGTGTTCGGCCCGGCCGGATTTACTTTTACTGTATCCGGTGTGACGGTTATCATCTCGTGTTGTGGGGCGCCCGCGCGATCCGTAGATCGATCTTGCTTGCTTGGTTTTGTCCTCTAATATGTCTCGCAGATCTAGCGCATTTCCCCGTGCCTCGGTATTTTTGGAGTGACGCCGTGGTGCGACTTGAGCTGTGGGCCGAGAGGCCTCTCTGTCGCAGCCACGAGGTGGCCGATCAGCCGCGTCATACACTGGAGATGTAGGTTTTAATGCTTCCTCCTCTAATCGTGGTAGCAACCTGCGCTTTGGGTAGCTCTTGGAGGGGCGTTCGAGTTCGTATTCCTCGACCGCAAGGACTTCAGTCCATCTGTCAGCTAGCAGGTCTTGATCAGCTCTAAGCTGCTGCTGCTTTTTCTTAAGGCTATTTGCCGTGGCCATAAGCCGGCGCTTGAAGCGCTCTTGCTCGACGGGATCCTCAGGCACGACAAATTCGTCGTCGTCGAGGCTTGCCTCGTCTTCGGAGGGAGGCATGTAATTATCATCCTCGACCTCTTTATCTGCTGCTCTCTCGGGAGGGCTGGCTTCTCCATCTTCCTGCGCTGAATCTTGCTGGAGGGGGTTGTCTTCGGCACTGTCCGGGGTGTTATTATCTCCTGTGCCTGTATCATCGTTTTTGCTTTGGCGAGACTTAGAGAGGCGCCGCTGACGTTGGTGCTTAGGTTGCTTCTTGGAGGGGTCATCCTCCGCTGTTCCGTCGCCATTGCCCTCTTTGGGTGTGTCCACCTTATATATGTCATATGATGAGGTGTCTGTCCAGTGCCCTGTGGGCGGTGGTTCCTGTTCGTCTCCTACATCGTCGTCCATACTGTCGATGTCTTCGGAGTCGAAGTCGAGCATGTCGGTCAAATCATCGACAGTGGCTACGAAGTGGGTGGTGGGTGGGTGTCGAATTTCTTCATGGTCCGCATCCCAATCCTGCCGGTCATAATCCAGCCAGGGTTCTCCTGACAAGGAGACAGACCTTAGTGAATTCAGTATGTCGCTGAAGGGCGAGTGCTGAAAGATATCCGCGGCGGTGAACTCCATGATCGGCTCCCAATCGGATTCGATTGGCAGGGGCGTGGGGGGCTCGTAGTCCGGAGGAGAGTCCGACAATTTGGAGTCACGGGCTTCGTGAAGGGTAAGGCTGGTATTCGGCTCGATCGCCATAGAGGCTGCGGCCTCCACGGCGGGGTCTAACCACCCGTCCACGGATGGCGTGATTGGCTCCGAGTTGAGGGTCGGAGCGGTTGCAGGTGCGATCTCCCAAACACTGCCCGACGGCGGAGCTAAATCACGCCCATCGTGACAGTGCGGCACACTCGGCAGGGGCTCGAACCCGGTGAAGATCAAGTCTCCACGGGTGTCGGTCGTGTAGTTTAAGCTTCCAAACCTGACCTGATGGCCAGGGACGTAACTTTCAATCTGCTCCAGATGGCCAAGCGAATTGGCCCGCAGTGTGAAGCTACCGAATACAAAGATCTGTCCGGAGAGAAAAGTCTCACCCTGGGCTGCATCGCTAGCGATGATCGAAGGAGCCATCAAGCCTAATGATGACGACACAGAGGAACTCCCAATGAAAGCACCAATGTCGGTGTCAAAACCGACGGATCTCGGGTAGGGGGTCCCGAACTGTGCGTCTAGGCGGATGGTAACAGGAGACAAGGGACACGATGTTTTTACCCAGGTTCGGGCCCTCTCGATGGAGGTAAAACCCTACTCCTGCTTGATTAATATTGATGATATGGGTAGTACAAGAGTTGATCTACCACGAGATCAGAGAGGCTAAACCCTAGAAGCTAGCCTATGGTATGATTGTTGTTGTCCTGTCCTACGGACTAAACCCTCCGGTTTATATAGACACCGGAGGGGGCTAGGGTTACATAGAGTTGGTTACACGGAAGTAGATCTACATGTCCGTATTGCCAAGCTTGCCTTCCACGCCAAGGAGAGTCCCCTCCGGACACAGGACGAAGTCTTCAATCTTGTATCTTCATAGTCCAACAGTCCGGCCAAAGGTTATAGTCCAGCTGTCCGGATAGCCCCTAATCCAGGACTCCCTCAAATACTCCGAGTCCTCCTACTAAAATTTCCAAGCTTATGTATGTTCCTAAAAATAAGGGTGAATCCTCTAAGGAAATTGCGGATCTTAAATCTATAAGTATTCATACCGATCTTTTTGCTATCATTAAGGAACCATTTGCTACAAATGAATTTTTCGATCTTGTGCCTAAAAGTTTGATAATTACCAGAAAGAAATAAATTTCTAAGGAAGATAGATGCCTCATTGAAGAATTGCCTACCAAAGATGGCAATACCTAGATCTATCCTCGCTTTTATGCCTAGCTAGGGGCGTTAAACGATAGCGCTTGTTGGGAGGCAACCCAATTTTATTTTTAGTTTTTTGTTTTTTCTTCTGTTTAGGAATAAATAACCCATCTAACTTCTGTTTGGATGTGGTTTTATGTTTTAGTTAGTGTTTGTGCCAGGTTAGACCTATAGGATCTTCTTGGATGATAGTTATTTGATCTTGCTGTAATTTCCAGAAACTTTCTGTTCACGAAAACAATTGTTAAAAATCACCAGAACGTGATAAAATACTGATTCCAATTGCTTCTGATCACTAAGCAAATTTTCTAGGCCTTCCTATTTTGGTAGATTTTTTGGAGTTCCAGAAGTTTGCATTAGTTACAGATTGCTACAGACTGTTCTGTTTTTGACAGATTCTGTTTTTCGTGTGTTGTTTGCTTATTTTAATGAATCTATGGCTAGTAAAATAGTTTATAATCCATAGAGAAGTTGGAATACAGTAGGTTTAAAACCAATATAAATAAATAATGAGTTCATTACAGTACCTTGAAGTGATCTTTTGTTTTCTTTCTCTAACGGAGCTCACGAGATTTCTATTGAGTTTTGTGTTGTGAAGTTTTCAAGTTTTGGGTGAAATCTTTTGATGGATTATGGAACAAGGAGTGGCAAGAGCCTAAGATTGGGGATTCCCATGGCACCCCCAATATAATCCAAGGACACCAAAAAGTCAAAGCTTGGGGATTCCCCGGAAGGCATCCCCTCTTTCGTCTACTTCCATCGGTAATTTTACTTGGAGCTATATTTTTATTCACCACATGATATGTGTTTTGCTTGGAGCGTCTTGTATTATTTGTGTCTTTGTTTGCTAGTGTGCCACAATCATCCTTGCTGTACACACCTTTTGAGAGAGCCATACATGAATTGTAATTTGATAGAATACTCTATGTGCTTCACTTATATCTCTTGAGCTATGTAGTTTTGCTCTATGTGCTTCACTTATATCTTTTGAGCTTTATAATTTTGCTCTATGTGCTTCACTTAGATCTTTTAGAGCACGGTGGTGGATTTGTTTTAAAGAAACTATTGATCTCTCGTGCTTCACTTAGATTATTTTGAGAGTCTTGAATAGCATGGTAATCTGCTTAATAATAATATGCTTGGTATTCAAGATTTGTGAAACTTTCTTTTGAGTGCGTTGAATACTAAGAAAAGTTTGATGCTTGATAATTGTTTTGAGATATGGAGGTGATAATATCAAAGTCGTGCTAGTTGAGTAGTTGTGAATTTGAGAAATGCTTGTGTTGAAGTTTGCAAGTCCCGTAGCATGCACGTATGGTAAACGTTATGTAACAAATTTGAAACATGAGGTGTTATTTGATTGTCCTCCTTATGAGTGGCGGTCGGGGACGAGCGATGGTCTTTTCCTACCAATCTATCCCCCTAGGAGCATGCGCGTAGTACTTTGGTTTTTGATGGCTTGTAGATTTTTGCAATAAGTATATGCGTTCTTTATGACTAATGTTGAGTCCATGGATTATACGCACTCTCACCCTTCCATCATTGCTAGCCTCTTCGGTACCGTGCATTGCCCTTTATCACATTGAGAGTTGGTGCAAACTTCGCCGGTGCATCCAAACCCCATGATATGATATGCTCTTTCACACATAAACCTCCCTATATCTTCCTCAAAACAGCCACCATACCTACCTATTATGGCATTTCCATAGCCATTCCAAGATATATTGCCATGCAACTTTCCACCATTCTGTTCTTCATGACACATCTATCATTGTCATATTGCTTAGCATGATCATGTAGTTGACATAGTATTTGTGGCAAAGCCACCATTCATAATTCTTTCATACTTGTCACTCTTGATTCATTGCATATCCCGGTACACCGCCGGAGGCATTCATATAGAGTCATACTTTGTTCTAGTATCGTGTTGTAATCATTGAGTTGTAAATAAATAGAAGTGTGATGATCATCATTCAATATAGCATTGTCCCCCAAAAAAACAAAGGCCAAAGAAAAAAAAGAAGGCCCCAAAAAAAATAAAAAAAATAAAAGGGGCAATGCTACTATCCTTTTTTTCCACACTTGTGCTTCAAAGTAGCACCATAATCTTCATGATAGAGAGTCTCTTGCTTTGTCACTTTCATATACTAGTGGGAATTTTTCATTATAGAACATGGCTTGTATATTCCAACAATGGGCCTCCTCAAGTGCCCTAGGTCTTCGTGAGCAAGCAAGTTGGATGCACACCCACTTAGTTTCTTTTGTTGAGCTTTCATACATTTATAGTTCTAGTGCATCCGTTGCATGGCAATCCCTACTCCTTGCATTAACATCAATCGATGGGCATCTCCATAGCCCGTTGATTAGCCTCGTTGATGTGAGATCTTCTCCTTTTTTGTCTTCTCCACATAACCCCCATCATTATATTCTATTCCACCCATAGTGCTATATCCATGGCTCACGCTCATGTATTGCGTGAAGGTTTATAAGTTTGAGATTACTAAAGTATGAAACAATTGCTTGGCTTGTCATCGGGGTTGTGCATGATGAGAGCATTCTTGTGTGACGAAAATGGAGCATGACTAAACTATATGATTTTGTAGGGATAAACTTTCTTTGGCCATGTTATTTTGAGAAGACATAATTGCTTAGTTAGTATGCTTGAAGTATTATTATTTTTATGTCAATATGAACTTTTGTCTTGAAACTTTCGAATCTGAATATTCATATCACAATTGAGAAGATTTGCATTGAAATTATGCCAAGTAGCACTCCGCATCAAAAATTCTCTTTTTATCATTTACCTACTCGAGGACGAGCAGGAATTAAGCTTGGGGATGCCTGATACGTCTCCAACGTATCTATAAATTTTGATTGCTCCATGCTATATTATCTACTGTTTTGGACTATATTGGGCTTTATTTTCCACTTTTATATTATTTTTGGGACTAACCTATTAACCGGAGGCCCAGCCCAGAATTGCTGTTTTTTGCCTATTTCTGTATTTCGGAGAAACAAAATATCAAACAGAGTCCAAACAGAATAAAACCTTTGGGAACGTGATTTTCTCACCGAACGTGATCCGAGAGACTTGGACCCTACTCCAAGGAGTCAAAGAGGCGGTCACGAGGGTGGGGGGCGCGCCCACCCCCCTAGGGCACGCCCCCTGCCTTGTGGGCCCCTCGGTGCTCCACCGACGTACTCCTTCCTCCTATATATACCTACGTACCCCCAGACGATCAGAACGGGAGCCAAAAACCTAATTCCACCGCCGCAACTTTCTGTATCCACGAGATCCCATCTTGGGGCCTGTTCCGGAGCTCCGCCGGAGAGGGCCGTCATCACGGAGGGCTTCTACATCATCATAGCCCCTCCGATGAAGTGTGAGTAGTTTACCTCAGACCTTTGGGTCCATGGTTAGTAGCTAGATGGCTTCTTCTCTCTTTTTGGATCTCAATACAATGTTCTCCCTGTCGGTGTCAAAACCGGCAGATCTCGGGTAGAGGGTCCCGAACTGTGCGTCTAGGTGGATGGTAACAGGAGATGAGGGACACAATGTTTTTACCCAGGTTCGGGCCCTCTCGATGGAGATAAAACCCTACTCCTGCTTGATTAATATTGATGACATGGGTAGTACAAGAGTAGATCTACCACGAGATCAAGGAGGCTAAACCCTAGAAGCTAGCCTATGGTATGATTGTTGTTCGTCCTATGGACTAAAACCCTCCGGTTTATATAGACACCAGAGAGGGCTAGGGTTACACAGAGTCGGCTACAATGGGAGGAGATCTACATATCCGTATTGTCAAGCTTGCCTTCCACGCCAAGGAAAGTCCCATCCGGACACGGGACGAAGTCTTCAATCTTGTATCTTCATAGTCCAGGAGTCCGGCCAATGGTTATAGTCCGGCTATCCGGACACCCCCTAATCCAGGACTCCCTCAGTAGCCCCTGAACCAGGCTTCCATGACGACGAGTCCGGCGCGCAGATTGTCTTCGGCATTGCAAGGCGGGTTCCTCCTCCGAATACTTCATAGAAGATTTTGAACACAAGGATAGTGTGCGGCTCTGCAAAAATAAGATCCACATACTGCCATAGACAGAATAGTATTTACACAAATCTAATCTGCTGACGTATTCCGCAGCATGACATCACACCACGGCCAAGCCTTTATTCGAATCGTTTTTGTTATCCCACCTTAGCGCACTTCGCGAGGCGGTTTCCTTGGCACGTCTTGTCGAAGCAGAGATCGTGTTCCCTTTATTTACGGGATTCTCATCAATACGGGCATGGGTAACCCAACGTGCCATTGATTACGGCGCTTGGGAGGTAAGCGAGTTTTACCAGGCTAGTGGGGGCACATAGTTTCGTCCTCCCATGTAAGGGGATAAGGATCCACCTTTTTCATCCACGCCTTCTTCCTCCTTTGCTCATCCATTTTCGCACACTCGAGCTCCAGCGCCTAAGTCCACCTTTCCCACCTCAACCTTCTCCAAGCATGTCCGGAGCGGGAGGCAAGTGGATGGTCTCCTCCGTCACGGAGGGACATATCAAGAAACTGAGGAGAGCCAGATACTTGTCCGACGACATCGCGCACCGGCTCCCAGACGAGGGGCAGCTCATCCCCACCCCCAGGCCCCATGAGAGGGTGGTGTTTCTCACCCATTTCCTCCGCGGACTGGGCTTCCCTCTCCACCCATTTATCCGGGGGCTCATGTTCTACTACGGCCTGTATTTCCACAATCTGGCCCCGAACTTCATTCTCAACATCTCGGCGTTTATCGTCATGTGCGAGGCCTTCCTCTGCATCCAACCCCACTTCAGCTTATGGCTGAAGACCTTCAATGTCGAGCCGAAGGTAGTGCGCGGCTGCCAGGCGGAGTGCGGAGGCGCCATGGTGGGCAACATGCCCAACGTCCTATGGCTCGAGGGCTCCTTCATGGAGACCATAAAGGGGTGGCAATCGGGGTGGTTATACATCACCGAGCCGCGTGACCCTGAATTGGTCGCAGTCCCCGAGTTTCGATCCGGAATCCCTATGCGGCTCACCTCCTGGAAAGAGAAGGGCCTGCCGTGGGGTAAAAAAGGAGAGCTAACCGGACTCCTAACATGCGTCCAAAACCTGGTGAGCAAGAAGCTCAAACTTGTCAATGTAGTCCAGGTCATGCTCATCCGCCGGATCCTCCCGTGCCAACAACGGGCTTTCGGCTTGTGGGAGTTCGACTCGGCCCAGCACCGAACTTTGAGCAGGCTCTTCGACACAACGTACGAAGATGCCTGGAAAGTGCTATCAAGGGCGCCGAGGCTCCCGCATCCGCTACCGAGGATCGCGGATTTAGCGCGCAGTGTCAGGCCAGCGCGGTAAGCTGTTTTTACCTCTTACATGATATTTATCTTTCATAGTGTGACTCTATGCGGGATCTAAGCCCACATGCCTTTGACAGGACTGGCAGAGGACGGCCGAACAGATCAACTGTCCGGCTCATTTTCCCGAAGACCCAGCGGACGCTCGCTTGGCGGAGCTGCTGGTTCTGGCACCTTACATGGTGCCGGAGAAGAAGGCCAAGAAGAAGGCCACGGGAACCCGGAAGAGTTCCCGGCGCCCGGTGGAGTCGGACTCATCGTGTGATGACTCCGAGGCGGACTCGTCCCATGAAGACGAGGAGGAGGAAAGAGAGGTTTCTTCCCCAGCGGGGGGAGAGAAGAAAAGGAAGCCCCCCCCAACTGGGGAGGCCGGAGGGTCCAAGAAAGGGAGGACCCTTCCTACGGACTACTCCACCAACACCGACGACGGCGAAGAGGAGTGGCCGCTCAGGGCCAAGCCCCTGGCAAAATCGTAAGTATTTGGACACCAGAGTGACTCATGGTGTTACTTTATTGCACAGCTTCTCCTTACGCCGAATATGATTATGCAGTCCGCCCAAAGCCCGGCTCGACGTATTGTCGAGCGGCTCCTTGGATTCGTCTGATGTGAACGTCACTTCACTTCCGACTGCCTCCTCCCCTCGCCCTACGGACGACGCCGAGGTGTTGTCCCAAAAGGTTCCAAACCAAGGGAAGGTAGTCCTTGAGGCGCCACAAGGCGACATTCCGGACTCCAGGCGCCAAGGGGACAAGGCTCCCTAGGGCTCCAAGTCCGGCCCTAGGCCGGACACCGCACCAGAACCTTCGATGGTTCCGGAGTCCGGCAGGCGGCCCCCTAGTAAGAAGGGCAAGCCTATGACGCCGGTGACCTCCGCCCAACCGGAGGCACCGGATAATTTGCTGGAGGTGCTTAACGGCGCCTCCATCAACGAGGAGCACCACACTATTGTGAGTGCGGTGATCCAGAAGGTTCAGTCCGCCAAGAGCGGGCTGACTGAAGCCTGTGCCAGCCTGCTAACAGGCTTTGAGGTATGTAGAAAATATATAAATATATTACCGCATAGACAATAGCCCCTGATGTTCTGTTTGGCGTTCACAAGGAAAAGCAGAATAGAGGATCTAATAATTTTCGCAGGAGTCTAACATAATTAAGTCAATATGCGTAAGCAGGCTTCGCTGCTGGCCTCTGCCGCACTGACTGCGGAGGTGGATGCGCTGAAGCAGAACCTCGAGCGGTCCGAGCAAGAGCTCGGCCTTGCCAAGAAGAAGCTCGAGGAAAAAGAAGGTAAGTAATACCTTGGGGAATATATTTAAAAAGATGCAGTTGCAAAAAATGACAGGATCGTTATGGATGTGGCAGGGGCCACGACTGAGGTGGCAACCCTAAAGCAAGCGCTTTCCGAGGCCGAAAAGAAGGCGGCCACGGAGCACACCGAGCGGGAGAAACATGAGGCACGAGTTAGCGAGGTACAGCAAGAGCTCCAGGCTCTCATGAAAAAATATGAGAGTTTGGAGCTTGACTCAAAGACGCGAGAGTCCGAGCTTGCGGCGGCCCTTGAAAGCGCCAAGTCTGCCAAGGCCGAAGCCCAGAGAGCCCTCCAGGAAGTTGAGGCGATGAAGAAGATAGCAGCAGGTAAGGCATTCTTTATGCAAAGCAAACACGTGAAAGTGAATTACTTGTTACTTACCTGAATCCGGAGCTCTCCAGGAGCATTCACAGATTTGCCCCGTAGCGTGTCAGATGCCGCCGCCTTCTACCGGGACGAGGAGGGGAACTCGACGGAGAAGGTGTTCTGGTCTCAGTATGCTGAGGCCGGACACCCGGTGCCCTTGAGCGACCAGCTGAAGCAACTGGTCGAGCTCCATAAGGTGGCCGAACAGGCCATGAAGGGCCTCATAGTTCGGCTGTGGCCTGCAGAGGCTCTGCCTGGGAGCTACTTTGGGCTGGTGAGGCGGCTGGTGGATGTCTGTCCGTGGCTTGAAGTCATCAAGCGCTCCGTCTGCATCGAAGGTGCCCGTAGGGCGCTTGCCCATGCGAAAGTGCACTGGGGGAAGATGGATGCGGAGAAGCTTGTGACGGACGGGCCGCCGTAGGGCAAGGAGTATCGCCACCCCGAGATGTATTATGAGGGTGTCTTGAAGGGTGCCTGTAACGCCCCAGATGTAACTTGCCATATTTGTAATCCAACTCTTGCCATTTCCGGCTATGTGTTATGATATTTTCCTCCGTGGTGGGGTTCTCTCCGTTTTGCATTTTGGTCATGTCATGCATTTCATATCATGTCATCATGTGCATCGCATTCGCATACGCGTTCGTCTCACAAATCCGAGCATCTTTCCCGTTGTCCGTTTTGCAATCCGGCGCTCCTATGTCTCCCGGCGTCCCCTTTTACATTTCTTCGTGAGCGGGTATTAAACATTCTCGGAATGGACCGAGGTTTGACATGTGGCCTTGGTATAGCACCGGTAGACCGCCTGTCAAGTTTCGGGTCAACCGGAGTTCGTTTGGTACTCCAACGGTTAACCGGGTAACCGTGAAGGCCTCGTGTGTGTTGCAGCCCAACACCCCTTCAAAACAGCCCAATAACCCATCTAAGTCACTCCCATGTCCTCCGCCGTTCGATCACGATCGCGTGGGCGAAAACCGCACTCCGTTTGGAGCCTCCTAGCTCCTCCTATCTATAAAAAGGCCTCCCCCTCCTCCATTTGCGGATGAAACACCCCAAACCCTAGTCCAATTCGTCCCGCCGCCGCCGGACACGTCCGGCCCGAGCCGGACGAATCCCGCCGCCGCCTGCAGCCACTCGCGGGACGCCACATGTCCTCGCGCCGCCGCCCACCGCCGCCGGCCCGCGAGCCCGCAGCGGGCCCGCGGAGCCCATTCGCCGCCGCCGTGGCCTCCCACGCCCGCGCCTCCCCGCGCCTCGTCCCCGCCGCCCGCGCCGCCTCGCGCCGCACCGCGCCTCGACGCCGGCCGCCGCCGCTGCCTCGTCGCCGGCTCCGCCCCCGCCGCCTCACTCCGGCGCCACCGCGCCTGCTCCGCCCGAGCCGCCGCCTGGCCGAGCCCGCGCCTCCGATTCGCCGCCTCCGCCGCCCCTCGCCGTCCTCGCCGCCTCGCCGCCCCGGTCGCCGCCGACGCCGCCCCGGTCGCCGGCCCGGCCGCCTCTTCTCCTCTCCGGCCGCCGCGAGCCCGAGCCGGATCGAGATCCGGTCTTCGCTAGGGTTGACTTTCCCCCGCTAAAAATATTCTAAGTCATGTGCATTTCATCATCATCATCACCTGTTTCGCATGCCGTAACTTGGCATCCGTAGCTTCGATTCGTGCGTACAATATGTCGAATTGTTCGCCCCGAAGGGTACATCATTTTGTTCCATTGCACCATTTTCATTTGAAGTCATATTGATGCCCGAAATGCTGTTAGGAGAGGGCTAGTTGATGTTAGTTGCTGGATCTTATCTGAACATGCACTTTTGTCATTTTTGCCATGATTGATGTGTACCTCCTATGAAGTTGAGTCCTACATGAGTTTTGTAATATGCCATGTTACCTATGCAGAGAATTTTGCCATGTATTTTTGTGATCTATATGGTGACTAGAACAAGCATGCAAACTAGGTCACCTGATGTTGCTGATTTCAGAGACTTAGTGATTTCACAAAGTCCCTGACTGCTGTTATTTTCGTGCCATGTATTCATGTTGTTTCTGAGTGATCTATGTATAATTTGAGCATGATCAGTAAGGGTGTTTTGAACTTTAGTATTTGCTATATCCATCCATGCCTTTGTTTGCAATTATGGAGTGCCATAGCTTGAGTCAATCGAGCTCTACTTTTGCTTCAAAATGTTGCTGGCAGATTGTTTACATGTTATTCGATTTTGCCAAGCTTGGTGTATTTGATCCTTGCATGCTATGAGGTTGTTCTTGCCATGTATTGTTACTATTCCATGTCTTCTTGATGTATGTATGCTTAGTTTATCATCAGATGCTCTGTAGCGAGTGCATCGAGCTCACGAACATGCCTAGTCGTTATTAGTTTTCTGCCATGTCCAGTTTTCTGCTAAGTCTGAAACCTGTAACGAAACTTGCTTATTTGACATGGGTGTAATCTTATTTTATGGTCCTTTTTGGCTTATGGTCAGTAAGGGACTTTTGTCAAGTGCTTTGAGTAGATTCATGCCATGCCTTACTTTGCTATTTTATGAACCTGTAGCATGTTGTTCCATTGCTATGAACATGCCATCCTGATGTCAGTTTCTGCTTGTTGGTATTTTCACTAAGTCTGGGAACTTGTTATCGTTTGCACTTTTGCCATGATTGTTTGGACATGTTATGTTGTGAATTAGCCGTAGCTCAGTGTTCATCTTTTGTCTAGCATCTCGAGTAGATTACTGTCATATGCTTTGTTGTCATGTTTGGGTGCAGTAGCGTAATTATTTGTTGCTTGCTAAGTAGCATCATGCTGTTTATGGCAGTTTCGTGTCTTTCTTGTATTGCTTGCCATTTGCAAACCGTGCATCCGATTCCGGTGATCTTTATATCGATTTCAACCAAAATCACCTCATCTATCCAGCGGCATGCTTGGTTTGCCAAGATTATGCCCTGTTCATCCTTGTCTTTCCGGAGCATGCATACGCATTGCATATCACCTCTCGCATATCATGCCATGTTTTGCATCATATTGCTTGCGCATTGCATCGTGGTTGATATTGGTTCCTTTGCTTGTTCTCTTGTCTTGGGTAGAGCCGGGAGACGAGTACGTGACCGAGGATTCCGTTGAGAACGCTTACGAGGACCAAGCTTTCGACAACTCTGAGAACCTTGCAGGCAAGATGACCATACCCTCGAAATCACTTCTATCTTTGCTTGCTAGATTGCTCGCTCTTTTGCTATGCCCATGCTGCGATACCTACCACTTGCTATATCATGCCTCCTATATTGCCATGTCAGCCCCTAACCATCCATGTCCTAGCAAACCGTTGTTTGGCTATGTTACTGCTTTGCTCAGCCCCTCTTATAGCGTTGCTAGTTGCAGGTGAAGATGAAGTTTGTTCCTTGTTGGAACATGGACTTGTTGTTCCTTGTTGGAACATGTTTACTTGTTGGGATATCACAATACCTCTTATTTAATTAATGCATCTATATACTTGGTAAAGGGTGGAAGGCTCGGCCTTATGCCTGGTGTTTTGTTCCACTCTTGCCACCCTAGTTTCCGTCATACCGGTGTTATGTTCCCGGAGTTTGCGTTCCTTACACGGTTGGGTGATTTATGGGACCCCCTTGACAGTTCGCCTTGAATAAGACTTTTCCAGCAAGGCCCAACATTGGTTTTACCATTTGCCACCACCTACCCTTTTTCCCCCGGGTTTTCGCGAGCCCGAGGGTCATCTTTATTTTAGCCCCCCCCCGGGCCAGTGCTTCTCTAAGTGCTGGTTCGAACCGAGCAGCCTGCGGGGCCCCCTCGAGGAAACTCGAGCCCTGGTTTTACTCGTAGCTTGACTTATCCGGATGTGCCCTGAGACCGAGATATGTGCAGCTCCTATCAGGATTTGTCGGCACAATCGGGCGGTTTTGCTGGACTTGTTTTATTGCTGTCGAAATGTCTTGTAGTCCGGGATTCCGAGATTGATCGGGTCTTCCCGGTAGAAGGAATATCCTTCGTTGACCGTGAGAGCTTATCATGGGCTAAGTTGGGACACCCCTGCAGGGTATTATCTTTCGAAAGCTGTGCCCGCGGTTATGAGGCAGATGGGAATTTGTTGATGTCCGGTTGTAGAAAACCCGAAGTTGACCTTAACTAAAACACATCAACCGCGTGTGTAACCGTGATGGTCTCTTCTCGGCGGGGTCCGGGAAGTGAACACGGTTGTTGGAGTTATGCCTGACGTAGGTTGTTTCAGGATCACTTCTTGATCACTTCTAGCTTCACGACCGTGCTTTGCCTTCTCTTCTCGCTCTCTTTTGCGCTATAGCCACCATATGCTAGTCGCTTGCTGCAGCTCCACCTCTCAAACCCCTTTCCCACCTTTAAGCTTAAATAGTCTTGATCTCGCGGGTGTGAGATTGCTGAGTCCCCGTGACTCACAGATATTATCACCACAGTTGCAGGTACCAACGATGTCAGCGCAGATGACGCGACCGAGCTCACTTGGGAGTTCGACGAGGAACGTGGCCGTTACTATGTTTCTTTTCCAGATGATCAGTAGTGGAGCCCAGTTGGGTGATCCGGGGATTTTTTTAGCATTTGGGGTAGTCTTCTTTCATTTTGGTACCATAGTCGGACCTTGAGTGTAATCTGTATGATGGATGTTATTTATGTACTTGTGTGAAGTGGCGATTGTAAGCCAACTATGTATCTTTTCCCTTATTTATTACATGGATTGTGCGAAGATTACCTCACTTGCGACATTGCTTTCAATGCGGTTATGCCTCTAAGTCGTGCCTCGACACGTGGGAGATATAGCCGCATCGAGGGCGTTACAAGTTGGTAATCAGAGCCTTTCCCGACCTTAGGAGCCCCCACTGTTTGATCGTCTTTAGTGGCCGAGTTGTGTCTAGAAAAAAAGTTTTGAGTCATTTAGGAATTATATATCGGAGAGTTTAGGAATTCTTTTTACTTCCCAGTCCCTTCGACCTTCTGGTAAGGCATCATGACGTAGAGTTTTGACTCTTCTCTTCTCAAATTTCACTAAATTTTTTTTTAGGATCACGCGGGTATATTACAATCGTTCCGATGGTTTTATGATGACAACATTGTCTTGGTTGCCTCCTGACATTTAGGGGTTGTGGCAGTGTCCCGGGGAGTTGAGCTCCGAGGTGTTGTCGTCATAATTTTATCGTTGCGGTTTTGGAATACCTGAGTCTAGTACGACCGACATCGAAAATCTCTTTTGTACAGTTGTTGGTGAGATAACCCTGATAGCCCAGTACTGTGGCGAGTGCAGGAGTATTGCCATGACTTGTATAACGGATGCTTTTCGAAGGTTGAGGTAGATGATTTCCGAAGGTTTCTTGGTTATGTGTTGAAGGATGGATACAGCTGGTTGTAGGATTTGCTAGTTTGGGTGAGATATTATGCTTCCCCTGTATCCCCAACACCTGATTGCATAACCAGAAAGTTTCGGGAGTTTATAAGTGGGAATTCTTGTAGCTTTAGTATTTCTTCCGCAGATATTTGGTTTGTGATTGGGTAATCCTTACCAAGTATTTGTTCACTTCCGTACCTTGTTGGTTTTATTCCATACCATGTTCTAAGTGGCTTCTCAGCTTTGGAAGTGTGATGTTTTACATTGGTATTCATTCGTTCATTCTCGTTCGAATGTTAATTGTGAAGACTATATGTTGCAATTTCGTTCCTTTGATTCAGCTTCAATATATCTCTGTCAAGATGCTAATGGATGTCACCCTCTTCAGGATGGCTCCACCAACGCGTCAGAATCCGGAACGCAATGAAGGGGATCAGGCTCTAGTTTGGTGGTTCCCAATGTTTCTATCAAGATGGGTGACTACAAATTCTTGTCTAAACCAATTGTTCTTGGTGATTCTGATATTGATCTCATTCTCGGGATGGACTGGCTTTCTAAGCACAAGGCTCAGCTTGAATGTGCTGCCAGGGAAATCAAATTGACTCACACTTCGAACGATGTGATCATCTATGCTTCTCGTGATGATACCATTCGGTTGTTTTCTCTCAATGAGAATGATGAATTGGAGGCTATATCTCAGATTCCAGTCGTTTGTGAGTACCAAGATGTCTTTCCAGAAGAGCTTCCGGGTATGCCTCCCCGTCGGCCAGTTGAATTTGTTATTGAGCTTGAGCCTGGCACGGAACCCGTTTGCAAGCGTCCTTACAAGCTTGGACCAGATGAGCTCAAGGAACTGAAGATTCAACTCGATAAACAAGAACGTCTGGGCCTGATCAGACCGAGTTCTTCTCCGTGGGGTTGTGGTGTTCTTTTTGTCAAGAAGAAGGATGGCACGGACCGACTTTGCGTCGATTACCGTCCATTGAACAAGAAGACTATCAAGAACAAGTACCCACTTCCCAACATCAATGAGCTATTTGAGCAACTTAAAGGTGCTAAGGTGTTCTCCAAGCTTGACCTTCGTATGGGTTATCATCAGATTCGCATTCGTGAAGAAGATATTCCCAAGACAGCATTCAGAACAAGCTTTGGTTCTTATGAATACATTGTCATGTCTTTCGGCCTCGTCAATGCTCCTCCATATTTCACTCGCTTGATGAATTTCATCTTCAACCCCTACATCAACGAATTTGTCTTGGTCTATCTCGATGATATTTTGGTCTTCTCCAAGAATAAGAAGGATCATGCCGAACATTTGCGGTTGGTACTCGACAAGCTCAGAGAGTATCAATTATATGCGAAGTTCTCCAAATGTGAATTCTGGCTTGATGAAGTTCTTTATCTTGGCCATATCATCTCTGCCAAGGGCATCGCTGTTAATCCAGAGAGGGTGTCTGCAGTTTTGAATTGGAATCCTCCTCAGAATGTCAAGCAGCTTCGCAGTTTTCTTGGACTTGCAAGCTATTGCAGAAGATTCGTTGAGAATTTCTCCAAGATTGCTAAGCCTCTTTCCAACCTCCTCCAGAAGCATGTGAAATATGTCTGGTCTCCTGAGTGTGACGTTGCTTTCAACACTCTCAAAGAGAAACTCGTCACTGCTCCAGTTCTGACTCCTCCTGACGAATCCAAGCCTTATGAAGTATTCTGTGATGCTTCTCTCCAGGGCCTCGGTGCTGTGTTAATGCAAGAAAAGAAGGTTGTTGCCTATACCTCTCGCCAGTTGAAGCCCAATGAAAGGAACTACCCCACTCACGATCTTGAGTTGGCGGCAGTTGTCCACGCACTAATAACATGGAGACATCTCCTGTTGGGAAGGAAAGTGGACATTTTCACCGATCACAAGAGTCTCAAGTATATCTTCACTCAGCCTCATCTCAACCTCAGGCAAACTCGATGGGTCGAAATGATTCAAGAGTATAATCCGAGTATTGAATATACTCCAGGCAAGGCTAATGTGGTTGCAGACGCTTTGAGCAGAAAGGCTTATTGCAACAGCTTAATCCTCAAGCCTTTTCAACCGGATCTTTTTGAAGCTTTTCGCAAGTTGAATCTCCAAGTTGTTCCTCAAGGTGTTCTTGCCAACCTCATTGTCTCTCCTACTTTGGAAGATCAAATTCGTGAGGCACAACTGTTGGATACCATGGTGAAGAAGGTGAAACGGGGTATTGAAAAGAGCATTCCCAAATACAAGTGCTATCGAGTTGATGACAGAGATACTCTTTTCTTCGAGGACCGGATCGTGGTTCCAAAGGGTGATCTTCGTAAAGTCATTATGAATGAAGCGCACAATTCTCTTCTGTCAATTCATCCTGGAAGTTCGAAGATGTACCATGACCTCAAGCAGTCGTATTGGTGGACTCGAATGAAGCGTGAGATCGCTCAATTCGTGAATGAGTGTGATGTCTGCAGAAGGGTGAAAGCAGAACACCAACGACCAGCTGGACTTCTCCAACCTCTTGCTATTCCAGAATGGAAATTCGATCATATCGAGATGGACTTCGTGACTGGTTTTCCTAAGTCCAAGCGTGGAAATGATGCTATCTTCGTCGTCATCGACAAGCTCACCAAAGTGGCTCATTTTCTTCCTATCAAAGAGTCTATCACAGCAGCGCAGCTGGCAGAGCTCTACACCTCCAGAATTGTCTCGTTGCACGGCATTCCACAATTGATCTCTTCAGACCGTGGCAGCATCTTTACCTCCAAGTTTTGGGATTCTTTTCAGAAGGCCATGGGCACCAACATTCGCTTCAGCACAGCTTTCCACCCTCAGACTAGTGGACAAGTCGAGCGTGTCAACCAGATTCTTGAAGATATGCTCAGAGCCTGTGTTATCTCTTTCGGCATGAAGTGGGAGGATTGTCTTCCTTATGCTGAGTTCTCTTACAACAACAGCTTTCAAGCTAGCTCGGGCAAAGCCCCATTCGAGATCCTCTATGGCAGAAAGTGCCGTACTCCTCTCAACTGGTCTAAAACCGGTGAACGCCAATTGCTCGGCAATGATTTGATCTCAGAGGCTGAGGCCATGTGCAAGGTGATTCGTGAGAACCTCAAAGCAGCGCAGTCGCGCCAGAAGAGCTATTACGACAGCAAACACCGAGATGTGGCATTCGAGATCGGAGACCATGTTTACCTCCGTGTCTCTCCAATGAAAGGAACTCGTCGCTTCGGTATCAAGGGGAAACTTGCTCCCAGATACGTCGGTCCCTTCAAGATCATCGGGAAACGAGGCGATCTCGCCTATCAACTTGAGCTCCCCTCCAACGTTGCAAATGTGCACGATGTCTTCCACGTGTCACAGCTTCGCAAGTGCTTCAAGACGCCGGAGCGCACCATCAACTTCGAAGATATTGATCTTCAAGAAGATTTGTCCTATCATGAGCATCCAGTTGCCATTCTTGAGACAACTGAGCGCAAGACTCGCAACAAGTCAATCAAATTCCTCAAAGTGAAATGGTCACATCATTCAGACCGAGAGGCCACCTGGGAGCGTGAAGACCACCTACGTTCCGAGTACCCGGAGTTCTTCAGTCCTAGATCCCGGGACGAGATCCTCTCATAGTGGTGATGTGTTGTAACGCCCCAGATGTAACTTGCCATATTTGTAATCCAACTCTTGCCATTTCCGGCTATGTGTTATGATATTTTCCTCCGTGGTTGGGTTCTCTCCGTTTTGCATTTTGGTCATGTCATGCATTTCATATCATGTCATCATGTGCATCGCATTCGCATACGCGTTCGTCTCACAAATCCAAGCATCTTTCTCGTTGTCCGTTTTGCAATCCGGCGCTCCTATGTCTCCCGGCGTCCCCTTTTACATTTCTTCGTGAGCGGGTATTAAACATTCTCGGAATGGACCGAGGTTTGACATGTGGCCTTGGTATAGCACCGGTAGACCGCCTGTCAAGTTTCGGGTCAATCGGAGTTCGTTTGGTACTCCAACGGTTAACCGGGTAACCGTGAAGGCCTCGTGTGTGTTGCAGCCCAACACCCCTTCAAAACAGCCCAATAACCCATCTAAGTCACTCCCATGTCCTCCGCCGTTCGATCACGATCGCGTGGGCGAAAACCGCACTCCGTTTCGAGCCTCCTAGCTCCTCCTATCTATAAAAAGGCCTCCCCCTCCTCCATTTGCGGATGAAACACCCCAAACACTAGTCCAATTCGTCCCGCCGCCGCCGGACACGTCCGGCCCGAGCCGGACGAATCCCGCCGCCGCCTGCAGCCACTCGCGGGACGCCACATGTCCTCGCGCCGCCGGCCACCGCCGCCGGCCTCCCACGCCCGCGCCTCCCCGCGCCTCGTCCCCGCCGCCCGCGCCGCCTCGCGCCGCACCGCGCCTCGACGCCGGCCGCCGCCGCTGCCTCGTCGCCGGCGCCGCCCCCGCCGCCTCACTCCGGCGCCACCGCGCCTGCTCCGCCCGAGCCGCCGCCTGGCCGAGCCCGCGCCTCCGATTCGCCACCTCCGCCGCCCCTCGCCGTCCTCGCCGCCTCGCCGCCCCGGTCGCCGCCGACGCCGCCCCGGTCGCCGGCCCGGCCGCCTCTTCTCCTCTCCGGCCGCCGCGAGCCCGAGCCGGATCGAGATCCGGTCTTCGCTAGGGTTGACTTTCCCCCGCTAAAAATATTCTAAGTCATGTGCATTTCATCATCATCATCACCTGTTTCGCATGCCGTAACTTGGCATTCGTAGCTCCGATTCGTGCGTATAATATGTCGAATTGTTCGCCCCGAAGAGTACATCATTTTGTTCCATTGCACCATTTTCATTTGAAGTCATATTGATGCCCGAAATGCTGTTAGAAGAGGGCTAGTTGATGTTAGTTGCATATCACCTCTCGCATATCATGCCATGTTTTGCATCATATTGCTGGTGCATTGCATCGTGGTTGATATTGGTTCATTTGCTTGTTCTCTTGTCTTGGGTAGAGCCGGGAGACGAGTACGTGACCGAGGATTCCGTTGAGAACGCTTATGAGGACCAAGCTTTCGACAACTCTGAGAACCTTGCAGGCAAGATGACCATACCCTCGAAATCACTTCTATCTTTGCTTGCTAGATTGCTCGCTCTTTTGCTATGCCCATGCTGCGATACCTACCACTTGCTATATCATGCCTCCTATATTGCCATGTCAGCCCCTAACCATCCATGTCCTAGCAAACCGTTGTTTGGCTATGTTACTGCTTTGCTCAGCCCCTCTTATAGCGTTGCTAGTTGCAGGTGAAGATGAAGTTTGTTCCTTGTTGGAACATGGACTTGTTGTTCCTTGTTGGAACATGTTTACTTGTTGGGATATCACAATACCTCTTATTTAATTAATGCATCTATATACTTGGTAAAGGGTGGAAGGCTCGGCCTTATGCCTGGTGTTTTGTTCCACTCTTGCCACCCTAGTTTCCGTCATACCGGTGTTATGTTCCCGGAGTTTGCGTTCCTTACACGGTTGGGTGATTTATGGGACCCCCTTGACAGTTCGCCTTGAATAAGACTTTTCCAGCAAGGCCCAACATTGGTTTTACCATTTGCCACCACCTACCCTTTTTCCCCCGGGTTTTCGCGAGCCCGAGGGTCATCTTTATTTTAGCCCCCCCCCCCCCGGGCCAGTGCTTCTCTAAGTGCTGGTTCGAACCGAGCAGCCTGCGGGGCCCCCTCGAGGAAACTCGAGGCCTGGTTTTACTCGTAGCTTGACTTATCCGGATGTGCCCTGAGACCGAGATATGTGTAGCTCCTATCAGGATTTGTCGGCACAATCGGGCGGTTTTGCTGGACTTGTTTTATTGCTGTCGAAATGTCTTGTAGTCCGGGATTCCGAGATTGATCGGGTCTTCCCGGTAGAAGGAATATCCTTCGTTGACCGTGAGAGCTTATCATGGGCTAAGTTGGGACACCCCTGCAGGGTATTATCTTTCGAAAGCCGTGCCCGCGGTTATGAGGCAGATGGGAAAGTGGAGCCCAGTTGGGTGATCCGGGGATCTGTTTAGCATTTGGGGTAGTCTTCTTTCATTTTGGTACCGTAGTCGGACCTTGAGTGTAATCTGTATGATGGATGTTATTTATGTACTTGTGTGAAGTGGCGATTGTAAGCCAACTATGTATCTTTTCCCTTATTTATTACATGGATTGTGCGAAGATTACCTCACTTGCGACATTGCTTTCAATGCGGTTATGCCTCTAAGTCGTGCCTCGACACGTGGGAGATATAGCCGCATCGAGGGCGTTACAGTGCCCGCCTTGTGGCAGATGAATGTTCCAAGGATGTAATCTTTGAGTAAACTTCGCTCGTGTTATCCTGTGCGCTGAAAACTTGTTCAGATGCGCTATGCAACGCTTGTTTGAATTTAAAATATTACCTTCTATTCGTCCATTTATAAATTCTGAGAGATGGCGAGTCACCGACTTCTGCCCCCATGCCAAGAGTGCTGGGGTGTTCGGGGTAAACCTGAGCACACTTGTTCCCATTCATGGGTCCTTCGAGGGAGGTGCTCAGCACAACGAACACGGCAATCAGACTATAATGCGTTATCACTCTCACTTAGCCAGAGAATTCTATAATTTTAAATTTCGGCGAAGCCCCTAGTGTTCGGAAGACCGAGTTCGGGGCGCTATACACGCCTAGGCCGGACAAAGCCGACTCCTCGCTCTAAGCGGCATAAGTCTATAGGGACTCGAAACCTCCCGAACAGCGACCAACTCTCGCCCTATCATGACAGTCAGTTTTAGCTTTCTCTACTGAGGTGCTTAGCCCAGCTCAACCAGGGCACAATCGCAGTAGTTCTCCCAGCGCTACCTTAGCCGATATAGCGGAACGTAAGGTACCAAAACATGGGAGCCGGGCAAACCCAACTATTGACCAAAGAAATGATTCGGAGCTGATGCATATAATGCTATAAGTTCGGAGGGCCGCACTTGTGAAAGAGTTCAGACTTCTCATGCCGTATTGTGGGGTGCTTGAGCACCTGGCGTATTGGCCGTACCAAAGTGTACGGGTGCTAAATGTCATAACTTAACATATGTATTGAAAAAGAAATGAATAGAGAATGCAATAATAAGCTGAAGCTGAGCATTGTTTATTAAAAGGCTGCTTTAAAAGCAGAACGATACAAATAGTGCGATAAGCAAGAGATGGGACTATTTGACATGTCCCCCTCCAGGGGCGAGCTGCGAGACGGTATGTAAGACAGGTATTTTGCTCGTTATAAAGACCACCTAGACACTCGACGTAGCTTTCTGCCTCCCTGGCTGTTGCATCGTGTGTTCGGCGATTGTACTACTGGACAGGCTTCCAGAGAGTGGAGCCCTGAAAGTAAGAAAAAATGACAAAATCGGCAGCCCCTAGTGCGGTTAAGCCGCGTTTCGGGCATGCCATGGTCGTACCCCTCCCCCTATGCCCATGGTATTTCCAGAGCGTAGTTATGTACGCGTAGTACTGGTTTCGCAATTTCGCGAGGGCTGGGGTTGGGGCCGCATTGCTACGCTTGCTCGAAATGTGCCAGGCGGTCTTGTTGTAGGTTACTCCGGGCGCGCTTGATGGTGTTCGGTTGTTTAATAGCCGGGATGGAGAATTGCCTTGAGAGGCTACTTTGTACTTCCACCGCGAGGGCCGCCGTATGCTCCTCTGTTCGGAGAGAGCGTTCGGTGTTTCCATTGACCGTAATGACTCCTCGAGGGCCTGGCATCTTGAGCTTGAGGTATGCGTAGTGCAGCACCGCATTGAACTTTGCAAATGCCGTTCGTCCAAGCAGTGCGTGATAGCCACTGCGGAACGGGACTATATCGAAGATTAATTCCTCGCTTCGGAAATTATCCGATGATCTGAAGACCACTTCGAGTGTAACTGAGCCTGTACAGTTGGCCTCTACACCTAGTATGACGCCTTTAAAGGTCGTTTTTGTGGGTTTAATCCTTGAGGGATCTATGCCCATTTTCCGCATTGTATCCTGATAAAGCAGGTTCAGGCTGCTGCCGCCGTCCATAAGGACTCGAGTGAGGTGAAATCCGTCAATGATTGGGTCTAGAACCAATGCGGCGAATCCGCCATGGCGGATGCTAGTGGGGTGGTCCCTTCGAACAAAAGTGATCGGGCAGGAGGACCATGGGTTGAACTTTGGGGCGACTGGCTCCAGCGCGTATACGTCCCTGAGCGCACGCTTCCGCTCCCTCTTGGGGATGTGGGTTGCGTATATCATGTTCACCGTCCGCACTTGTGGGGGGAACCCCTTCTGTCCACTATTGTTCGGCGGCCGGGGCTCCTCGTCGTTGCTATGTAGCCCCTTGTCTCTGTTTTCGGCATTTAACTTGTCGGCCTGCTTGAACACCCAACAATCCCTGATGGTGTGATTGGCTGGTTTTTCGGGCGTGCCATGTATCTGGCACGAGCAATCGAGTATACGGTCCAAACTGGATGGGCCCAGAGTGTTCCTTTTGAATGGATTTTTCCACTGACCGGGTTATAGCCTCTGAATCTGGCATTAACTTCCGTATCTTCAGCATTGTCGCTGTTAATGCGGCGCCTGTGCTTGTTGTGACGCGACCTGCCATTGCTGTCCTTGGTATCCGAATTACCAGGGCTTTTGGTCATGTTGTTACTACGAGCCAGCCAGCTGTCTTCTCCCGCGCAAAAGCGGGTCATGAGTGTCGTGAGCGCTGCCATGGATTTCATCTTTTCCTGTCCAATGTGCCGGGCAAGCCACTCGTCGTGGATGTTATGCTTGAATGCTGCCAAGGCCTCTGCATCCGGACAGTCGATGATTTGATTTTTCTTGGTTAGGAACCCTGTCCAGAATTGCCTGGCCGATTCCTCTGGCTGCTGAATTATGTGGCTTAGGTCATCGGCGTCTGGTGGTCGCACATAGGTGCACTGGAAATTGTCGAGGAATGCGGCTTCCAGGTCCTCCCAACAACCAATTGATTCTGCTAGCAAGCTGTTAAGCCAATGCCGAGCTGGTCCTTTAAGCTTGAGTGGGAGGTATTTGATGGCGTGTAGATCATCACCGCGGGCCATGTGGATGTGAAGGAGATAATCCTCGATCCATACCGCGGGATCTGTTGTGCCATCGTATGATTCGATGTTCACGGGTTTGAAACCCTCTGGGATTTGATGATCCATTACTTCATCTGTGAAGCATAGTGGGTGTGCGGCCCCTCTGTACTGGGCTATATCATGACGTAGCTCAAATGAGCTTTGTCTGCTGTGTTCGGCCCGGTCGGATTTGTTGTATCCGGCATGACGGTTATCATCTCATGTCGTGGGGCGCCCACGCGATCCGTAGATCGATCTTGTTTGCCTTGCCTTGTCCTCCAACATATCTCGCAGGTCTAGCGCATTTCCCCGTGCCTTGGTATTTTTTGAGCGACGCCGAGGTGCGGCTTGAGTGGAGGGCTGAGAGGCCTCTCTGTCGCGGTCGCGAGGTGGCCGGTCAGCCGCATCCTGCGCTGGTGATGTAGGTTTAAGTGCTTCCTCCTCTAATCGGGGTAGCAACCTGCGCTTTGGGTAGCTCTTGGAGGGGCGTTCGAGTTCGTATTCCTCGGCCGCAAGGACTTCAGTCCATCTGTCGGCTAGCATATCTTGATCAGCTCTAAGATGTTGTTGTTTTTTCTTAAGGCTACTCGCCGTGGCCATAAGCCTGCGCTTAAAGCGCTCTTGTTCGACGGGATTCTCAGGCACGACAAATTCGTCATCGTTGAGGCTTGCCTCGTCTTCGGAGGGAGGCATGTAATTATCATCCTCTTCCTCCTTGTCTGCCGCCCTCTCAGGGGGGCTGGCTTCTCCATCCTCCTGCGCTG
This sequence comes from Aegilops umbellulata, assembly GCA_032464435.1. Lineage (NCBI taxonomy): Eukaryota > Viridiplantae > Streptophyta > Magnoliopsida > Poales > Poaceae > Aegilops > Aegilops umbellulata. Next base: position 355,788,612 of record CP136054.1, on the reverse strand, counting down.
AATCTTGCTAGAGAGAGTTGTCTTCGGCACTGTCCGGGGTGTTATTATCTCCCGTGCCGGTATCTCCGTTTTTGCTTTGGCGGGACTTAGAGTGGCGCCGCTGACGCCGGCGCTTAGGTTGCTTCTTGGAGGGGTCATCCCCTGTTGTTCCGTCGCCATTGCGTTCTTTGGGTGTATCCACCATATATATATCGTATGACGAGGTGGCTTTCCAGTGCCCTATAGGCGCTGGTTCCTGTTCGTCTCCTACATCGTCGTCCATACCGTCGATGTCTTCGGAGTCGAAGTCTAGCATGTCGGTTAAATCATCAACATTGGCTACAAAGTGGGTGGTGGGTGGGTGTCGATTTTCTTCGTCGTCCGCATCCCAATCCTGCCGGTCATAATCCGGCAAGGACTCTCCTGACAAAGAGAGAGACCTTAGTGAATTCAGAATGTCGCCAAAGGGCGAGTGCTGAAAGATATCCGCGACGGTGAATTCCATGATCGGCGCCCAATCGGATTCGATTGGCAGGGGCGCGGAGGGTTCGGAGTCCGGAGAAGAGTCCGGCACCCTGGAGTCACGGGCTTCGCAGAGGATAAGGCCAGTGTTCGGCTCGATCGTCGTTGAGACTGCAGCCCTTGAGGCGGGGTCTAGCCACCCGTCCTCGATCGGCGCGGTTGGCTCCGAGCTAAGGGTCGGAGTGGATACGGGTGCGGCCTCCAGGGCACTATTCGGCGGCAGAGCTAAATCATGCCTATCATGAGAGTGCGGCACGCTCGGCTGTGGCTCGAATCCGTCCAAGATCAAGTCTCCGCGGATGTCAGCCGTGTAGTTCAAACTTCCAAATCTAACCTGATGGCCAGGGGCGTAGCTTTCAACCTGCTCCAGATGGCCAAGCGAATTGCCCGCAGTGCAAAGCCGCTAAATATGAAGATCTGTCCGGGGAGAAAAGTCTCTGGACCGCATCGCTGTTGATGATCGGAGGAGCCAACGGGCCTAAAGACGACGAAACAGAGGAACTCTCAAATAAAGCACCAATGTCGGTGTCAAAACCGGCGGATCTCGGGTAGGGGGTCCCGAACTGTGCGTCTAGGCGGATGGTAACAGGAGACGAGGGACACAATGTTTTTACCCAGGTTCGGGCCCTCTCGATGGAGGTAAAACCCTACTCCTGCTTGATTAATATTGATGATATGTGTAGTACAAGAGTAGATCTACCACGAGATCAAGGAGGCTAAACCCTAGAAGCTAGCCTATGATATGATTGTTGTTCGTCCTATGGACTAAAACCCTCCGATTTATATAGACACCGGAGAGGGCTAGGGTTACACAGAGTCGGTTACAATGGGAGGAGATCTACATATCCATATTGCCAAGCTTGCCTTCCACGCCAAGGAAAGTCCCATCCGGACACAGGACAAAGTCTTCAATCTTGTATCTTCATAGTCCAGGAGTCCGGCCAAAGGTTATAGTCCGGCTATCCGGACACCCACTAATCCAGGACTCCCTCACTCCCCCTCTCTCGTGGAGATCTATTCGATGTAATCTTATTTTTGCGGTGTGTTTGTTGAGACCGATGAATTGTGGGTTTATGATCAAGTCTATCTATGAATAATATTTGAATCTTCTCTGAATTCTTTTATGTATGATTGGTTATCTTTGCAAGTCTCTTCGAATTATCAGTTTGGTTTGGCCTACTAGATTGGTTTTTCTTGCCATGGGAGAAGTGCTTAGCTTTGGGTTCGATCTTGCGGTGTCCTTTCCCAGTGACAGAAGGGGCAGCAAGTCACGTATTGCATCGTTCCCATCGAGGATAACAAGATGGGTTTTTTATCATATTGCATGAAACTATCCTTCTACATCATGTCATCTTGCTTAAGGCGTTACTCTGTTCTTAACTTAATACTCTAGATGCATGCTGGATAGCGGTCGAGGAGTGGAGTAATAGTAGTAGATGCAGTCAGGAGTCGGTCTACTTGTCATGGACGTGATGCCTATATACATGATCATACCTAGATATTCTCATAAATATGCTCAATTCTGTCAATTTCTCAACAGTAATTTGTTCACCCACCGTAGAATACTTATGCTCTTGAGAGAAGCCACTAGTGAAACCTATGGCCCCCGGGTCTATTCTCATCATATCAATCTCCATCACTTTAATCTTGCTTTGCTTTTTTACTTTGCCTTTTACTTTTTACTTTGCATCTCTATATAAAAAATACCAAAAATATTATCTATCATCTCCAGCAGATCTCACTCTCGTAAGTGATCGTGAAGGGATTGACAACCCCTAATCGTGTTGGTTGCGAGGAGCTATCGTTTTGTGCAGGTATGAGGGACTTGCGTGTAGCCTCCTACTGGATTGATACCTTGGTTCTCAAAAACTGAGGGAAATACTTACGCTACTTTGCTGCATCATACTGTCCTCTTCGGGGAAATCCAACGCAGTGCTCAAGAGGTAGCATCAGCCGGAGCATCCTCACCGGCCAACCCAATCACGCTGAGATCGACATGGCTTCGCCAAAGAGGTTGTACACTTGTTTCATCTCTTTTTTACTCTACATGTTATATATATTGTCCCCTGAGCACACGGATTTGTTCCTTTAGTGTCTCCTTGAGAGCAAAAACGTAGGAATTTTAATTTTCACTTGTCCTCCTTTTCAAATTCCTATTCATGAAGCACAAAACTAAGAGATAGTAGCATAATAGAATTATAACCGTACATTTACTTGTGGTTTGACTTAATCTCACCATGCTTCTTTGCATCATGTGATCTTCCAATTGTTGTGAATCAAACACCCAGATTGGCAGAAATCCTGTGTTTTTAAATTCTCTATTTTGCACGTGCATTCCTATCCTATTCCTGTCTATTTCCTATCCCTGCATTGTTGGAATCCTCCAATTCAAACGAGCCCTTACAGAATTACTTCTCATACAGATAGTTGTCAAAGAAAACCTTGCGTGGTTTGTCCCGCTCCTGCTGCACCGTCGTCCACCCCAGCTCAGCTGCTCCAATGACAGAAGGGTCCAGCACAGCAGGGATCCGGCCTCCAGACTGTCTTTCGCCGCCTCAGATCTTCTTCCCCGCCGCTGGCAGCCATGAAAACTGCATTACCATCATCAACCGAGCAGATGACCTCGAGGACTACACGGGTCCGCAAGAGAGGTCGCACTCTTTCGTGTCTGCTTACGTTATGCATTGCTTAATATTACATGCTACTTTATCGTCCTCTTCACCGATTAGACTCTGAGTCAGCTCCAAACTAATGGTCAAACTTGAGTTTTTAAATGGTTGTGGGGTACATATAGGGGCCGCTATCAATAGTATCTATCTACTATCTGGTTAATCTCCGGTGTCTACTTTTAGTTTCATGTTGGGTGGGAAACAAACAGTAAAGAAGCCATTATCTGTATTTTTTAACTAAAGCCATTATCTGCCTGCTATTATTGGTTTTGGGTCTATCCACAGGTTGCTACCATCACTCTGGATTTCTGCATGCACTCCTTACATGATCTCACTATGTTTTATTCCTATGCATGACAATTATTGTAAACAATGGAACTGAACATGTAGAGCAAAAGAGACGAGCCTTGCGTGGCAATAAAATTACATGCAGACGTAGCTCCATGGTAGGCGCAAAGGCAGCCCCCCCCTCCACGCATTTCAGATTGTAATCGAGAGGAAGATATCTGTTCTGAGGGGGATTCAGAAGGAGAAGACAACTCCTATTTACCCCATGAGGTCTTCGCTCTAACTTGGCATGCTGATTTTGGTTATATCATGCATATGGTGTCTTGCATTGCTTACTTTATACATCAAATGTGTCATCTGCTTAGTTTAGACATCCTTTGTGCGAATGCCATCTGTTTAGTTTATTCATCATTTATGTGAATTATGCAACGCCATCTTGTTTAGCTAGGCATCATATATGTGAATTTTGCAATGCCATCCTGCTTAGCCAGTCATCTTATATGTAAATTATATCAGGCCATCCTTTCTTTTGTTACATATTACATTTGTCAACAATGTTAGTACATTCAACTGCTCTTCGTGTGCATCAGCCATTTGACACAGTGATGGCAAATTCTGGAGTGAAAACAAGGTCTTCAGAGCAGACTATGCTATCTGACGAAGCGCATATCTCGCTGGTTACGGATAGCTCCTCAGAGGAGGGTTCAGAGACAGATGACCAGTCCTATTCCCCCCCCCCCCCCCCCGAGGTGCATGCTCTAACTTGGCAAGGTTATGTTGCTCATATCGTGTGTATGGTGTCCCGCATTGCTATGTCATTTGATTAGTTTAGACATCCTTTGTGTGAATGCCACCTGTTCAGTGTCTAATTACCATATATGTGAATTATGCATTGCCATCTTGTTGCAAGACATTATATATGTGAATTATACAATGCTATCTTGTTGCAAAGGCATTATATATGTGAATTATGCAATGCCATCCTGTTTAGCCAATCATCATGTATGTGAATTATATCATGCTATCATTTTTTTGTATTACGTGTTCCGTTTGTCGACAACGTTTGTATATTCAACTACTCTTCCTGTGCATCAGCCATTTGAAGCGGTGATGGAAGTATCTGGAGTGAAAACAAGGTATTCAGAGCAGACAATGCTACCTGCTGAAGCAGACATCTTGCTGGTTACAGAGAGCTCCTCAGAGGAGGATTCAGAGACCGATGACCAGTCCTATTTCCCCCCTGAGGTCTATGCTCAAACTTGGCAGGGTTATATTACCCATGTCATGCATGTTGTCTTGCATTGCTTAGTTTTTACATCAAATATGGATTGCCATCTGCTAACTTGCTTACTATATAAAACATATATTTGAATTATATCATGCCATCATGTTTACATAGTACATACACACCATCTATCTGAATTATGGCATGGCAACCCATTTAATAAAGACATCATATAGTTATATCATCTCATCCTGTTTAGTGTTTACAGTCATCATATTTTGAATTATGGCATTCTATCCGTGAATGTATGTGAATTATGGCATGCCAACCTATTTAATAAACACATTATATAGTTATGTCATGTCATCCTGTTTACATAGTCTCATATTTTGAACTATGTCTTTCCATCTTTTTTAGTTAGCCATCATAATGTGAAATTGTGTCATGCTATCCTGTTTAGTTAGCCATCATATATGTGAAATTGTGTCATGCTATCATGTTTGGTTAGACAACATAAATATGAATTATTTCATGCCCTCTTTTATTCCCCACTATCCATTGCACCTGTCTATCATACAATGTCTATACTTTCAATTACTTTTCTTGTTTATCAGCCATTTGAATTGGAGAGCGTGATGGCAGTATCTAAGGGAGTAACAACAAGGTCTTCAGAAAAGATAGTGCTACCAGTTGATGCAGATAGAACCACAGTTGTACTTGCCCAAGGACCAGATCCACCACACATAACCCAGACTCCCGCAGATTGTACCCCTACCCAGTTGGACAGAGAACCAGCTACACCCCTTCTAACCCCAACCCCGGCAGATAGTAACCTAGTTCCAGTTGACACCGCACCGTCTCCACCACAGAGCACCCAAACACGAGCAGTTAGTAAGGGAACTGCAGTGCCCAAAGCACGAGGACCACCACTCTGAATCCCAACTCAACGCTTAAAGGAGAAGAAGATTTGTTCTCAGGTCAGGTTCTGTAGTTATGGTTCATACTCCTTTGCTCTTGCATTATTGTATTTACTCATACCAACTATTTTCAAATTTGAAGGATGGAATTGAAACTCCAATTCGCAACAGGTATGTTTTAAACCTGTTTCCTTAACTGGTTTGCTATTGTAACCTGCTCTATGTTGATTTCAGTTTCCATTGAATAAACAGTTATGTTCTCATGTCATGCACATTACAAGTGTTGTTATTGCTCTATAGTTACCAACACTTATATTCGTTCTATTCTGCTTTGTCTTGAACAAATATTATTTGAATGGTGTCTCTATCTTGATTTGGCAACAAAAACTAGAATGACATAGACCATAAAGTGACCATGGTACATAGATATATGTTTGTTTCATGTTGTTATCCTGTCCACTTTACTACTGAACTCATTTACCAAAATGAGTTTCATATACAACATGGTAAACATGTGATGTGTCTGCTTGTTTCTCTTTTAGAATGCGGACAAAATATTGGAGAACAGTACCACGTCATCTAATGGTAAAGGAAGTAATGCAGATAAGGTTCAAGATAGTGAGAAATCCCTGTTGGTCTCCAAGAAAGCTGATAAAAACTATCTTGACGACAGTGAGGGAACCCAAAAGTCCTGCCTTGATGTAGTGTTCGAGTTACTGGCCACTACTGCTGGCACAAGCTCTTCGAACTCGCTGCCTGAATCAGTTTGTCTTCTTGAGTCTCAACTTGAAGTTGAAATACGTCGATCAGATGTGCTGCGATAGGAAGCTGAAGGACTGAGGAAGTCCCTGCAGAATTCAGATGCATATTTTCTGGTGCAACAGCAAGCGCTGGAGGATTTAAGCGCCAAACAAGAGAAAGTTAATAAGCTTGCTAAGCATCTTGCCAGCATTATGGGTACCCAGGATATTGTTTCTTGAGATCTTCTGAAGTGGTTTCAGTTCTGGATTTGTTTTGCTGCGGCATTTATTTGCGCTGGTCGCCAACTTTGACAACCAGTGTATATGATATGCTGCTTTGTTCCCTATATTTGCACTGGTGGCGAACTTTGATGCCCAGTGGATGTAATATGTGTAATAGCCGTGATAGCCTAGCGTTAGTTGCTTGCTTATTTATTTCCTTGTTGTCTTGTTTATTTGTTTGCTTGTAGTCATTGCAGTTCTTTTTCCGCGGTTAGCTAATGGCTGCAATAACCTATTTTTTAAAACTAGGCCACAATAACCATGGGCTAATATTTACTGTAGTGACACTGGGCCTCCTACTGGCCATAGAAATAGTGGGCCTTCTACGGGCCGTAGAAACAATGGGCCTTATACGGGCCGTAGAAACAATGGGCCTTCTGCGGGCCGTATAATCAATGGGCCTTATACGGGCCGTATGATCGATTGGCCAAACATGGGCCAAACAGACCGCATTATGGCTGTAAACGGGCTAGAGTTGGAATCGTCCGTTCATGGGCCGACCATAACTGGCCATCGTTAATAGGCCGTATTTGATGACGCTATGAAAACGTCCCAACGTATTAACGGACCACAAACGGGCCGACTGTAACCACGGGCTGAATTTGGCCCACAAGCAGAAAATGACAGTAACGGGCCGTAAGTAAACGAATGCTGGAAATGAGCCCAAGAATAAATGGGCTCTGAGAAGACCGAAAGATAACATGGGCTGGAAACGGCCCAACGGAATAACGGGCCGTTAATGGGTATAAAGTGATGCACTGTTCATTACGGGCCAGCTTCACCACGGGCCGTTAATGGGTGTAAAGTGATACACTGTTCATTACAGGCCAGTTTCACCACAGGCCGTTAATAGGCCAAGAGTTACATAGGGCCTCATATGGGCCGAAAGATGTCATGGGCCATACATGGGCCAAAAGTGAAAACGGGCTGGAATCATATTGGGTGGTCCAGATGACGCTACTGGGCCTAATTCGGATAGGGCGTAACGGGCCTTGGGTTAGCGGGCTGTAAACGGGCTATATGCGAACAAGCCGTTAATAGGCTTTACATGGGCCGGGCCGCCACCTTTTTACCAAGTCAAACGGGCCGGCCTTTTCACAGGAATGGGCCTCTGTTGGGTCGTGCCATGTGTCGACGTATCATAGGCGCCTACCTGACCCACTGACGAGCTGACACGTGTTTCGTCCGGCCAATAAGAATTTTACACGTGGAAATTTCCCATTGGTCGGGGCTGTTAACGGGTTATCGGATCGAAAACCCGACCCGATAGCTTAACGGCGTTTCGTTACGGTGCATGCCACGTGTCGGTCACCCTTGACGAAAGCGCTTCTGTGACGCACGATTTATCGTCATGGAAGTGGACACTTCCGTGATGATAATTTTGGCAATGTCATGGAACACTTCTACGACATCACAGGTATGACTCTCTTGATTCTGTCATAAATTTGTCATGGATGTACATGCATGACAAAAACACGACCTACCGTGACAAACACGTATCATCACGGAACTGTATTTTTTTGTAGTGTTCATGGCACGTGGTGCCAAGGCTATGACACCTCATGCTTCAGAATGGGTTATGGACAACGGATGCACTAATCATATGACTGATGATCGAAGTCTTCTCATGGACTCAACCTTACGTCCATCTGACAAGAGTCACATCACATTTGCTGACACTAGTAAAAGCAAGGTATTGGGTCTTGGTAGAGTTGCAATCTCAAAGGATCAGCACATGGATAAAGTGATGTTGGTTGAATCCCTTGGTTTCAACTTAATGTCTGTCTCAATGCTTTGTGACTTGAACATGATTGTGATATTTGGAAAATATCATTTCCTTGTACTAATGGAATCTGACAAGTCTCTAGTCTTTGAAGGGTACCGGAAAGATGATCTGTACATGGTAGATTTCTCAGCAGGGCCACAGCTTGTTGTATGCCTTCTTGCAAAACCTTCAGAGTGCTGGCTCTGGCATCAGAGGCTAGGGCATGCTGGCATGAGGAACTTACACACTCTCGCAAAGAAGAAGCATGTCATAGGCATCGAGGGCGTCAAGTTCAAGAAGGATCACTTGTGCGGTGCCTGCAAAGCTGGAAAGATGACTAGGGCCAAGCATCCCTTGAAGACAATCATGACGACATCTCAACCTTTCGAGCTGCTACACATGGACTTATTTGGCCCTACTCACTACTCTACTCTCACTACTACTGCTTGTCTCTATGGCTTCATCATTGTTGATGATTATTCAAGATATACGTGGGTGCACATAATTCTCTACAAGACTAAAGTGCAGTATGTCTTCAGACGCTTAGTCAACCGTGCCATGACAACTATGGCGTCAAGATCAAGCATATCAGAAGTGACAACGGCACTGATTTCAAGAACACCGGCCTCGACCTTTACTTGGATACATTGGGAATCACTCATGAGTTCTCCGCTCCATACACACCTCGGCAGAATGGCATCATGGAGCGCAAGAACAGAACACTCATTGAGATGGCTCGGATGATGCTCGATGAATACAAGACACCAAGAAAGTTCTGGCCTGGAGCTATTGATACTGCATGCCATGTCATCAACCGTGTTTGTCTTCACAAGCTTCTGAAGAAAACATCCTATGAACTCCTCACTGGTAAGAAGCCAAATGTCATTTACTTCAGAGTATTTGGTGCTAGGTGCTGGATCAAGGATCCACATCACACTTCAAAATTTGCACCGAAAGCACATGAAGGTTTTATGCTCGGTTACGAAAAGGATTCGCACTCCTATAGAGTCTTCAACCTCTTTCACTATAAAGTGGTTGAAACTGTGGATGTGCGGTTCGATGAGACTAACGGCTCGCAAAGAGAGCACCTGCCAAATGTGCTAAATGAAGTTCCATCCATTGAATCCATCAAGCTGATGGGAACTGGACAAATCATACCGTCTGAAGCATAGCCTGAAGAGGAACTTATAATTTCTGCACCTAATCAACCCGAAGACAATGCTCAGCCAGAAGACAATCCTCCCAACGATGACAATGTTCAGCAAGAGCAAAATTTCGTCCAGTTCATCCTCGTGTTGCAAATGAAGTACAGATTGGGAAGATAGTTGACAGCATCAATGCGCCTGGTCCACTCACTTGTTCAAAAGCAACACAGCTAGCAAATTTCTGTGGGCACTTTGCATTTGTCTCAATATCTGAACGCAAGAAAGTTGCTGAAGCCTTCATGGAACCTGAATGGATTCAAGCTATGCAAGAAGAGTTTCAACAGTTCAAGCTGAACAATGTCTGGGAACTTGTCAAGCATCCTAACCCTCGCAAGCGCAACATAATAGGAACAAAATGGATATATCGCAACAAGCAAGATGAGCATGGTCAAGTTGTCAGAAACAAGGCTCGTCTCATTGCTCAAGGATACACTCAAGTTGAAGGGACTGACTTCGATGAAACATTTGCTCCTGTGGCTAGGCTTGAAGCTATTCGCATATTGCTAGCCTATGCAAACAATCACAACATCTTCCTCTATCAAATGGATGTGAAGAGTGCATTTCTCAATGGCAAGATTGAAGAAGAAGTGTATGTTGCACAACCTCCTGGCTTTGAAGATCCAAAGCATCCTGATATGGTGTACACGCTAAACAAGGCACTGTATGGCCTCAAACAAGCCCCTCGCGCTTGGTATGACACACTCAAAGACTTCCTGAAGAGCAAAGGCTTCAAACCTGGTTCCCTGGATCCCACACTCTTCACGAAGACATATGATGGTGAACTGTTTGTGTGCCAAATATATGTGGATGACATTATCTTCAGCTGCACCAACCAGAAATACAGTGATGAGTTTGGGCACATGATGCAAGAGCAATATCAGATGTCCATGATGGGCGAGCTGAAGTTCTTCCTTGGTCTGCAAATTCGTCAGCAAAGTAATGGCATCTTCATATCTCAAGAAAAATATCTCAAAGATTGCGTGAAGAAGTTTGGAATGCAAGACTGCAATGGTTATATGACGCCAATGCCAACCAAGAGTCATCTGGGTCCTGAAGCCAATGGTAAAGAGTTCGATCAAAAGGTATACCGCTCCATGATTGGTTATTTACTTTATTTATGTGCATCTAGGCCATATATTATGCTTAGTGTTTGCATGTGTGCTCGATTCCAAGCGGCACCAAAGGAATCGCATCACTTAGCTGTGAAGCGAATTCTTCGATATTTGGCTTACACCCCAACATTAGGATTATGGTGTCCAAAGGGCTCAGAGTTTGATCTAGTTGGATTCTCGGATGCTGATTATGCTGGTGACAAGGTGGATCACAAGCCTACATCAGACACATGTCACTTTCTGGGACGATCACTTGTCTGTTGGTCTTCAAAGAAGCAGAAATGTGTATCACTCTCCACTGCTGAATCTGAATACATTGCTGCTGGATCTTGCCGTGCTCAGCTCCTATGGATGAAGCAAACACTCAAGGACTATGGCATCCATCTAAAACAAGTACCACTCTACTGCGATAACGAAAGCACCATCAAGATTGCCAACAACCTAGTTCAACACTCGAAGACAAGGCATATTGAGATTCATCATCACTTTCTCAGAGATCATGTCATGAAGGAAGATATTGATATCATACACGTCAACACTGAAGAGCAACTGGCAGATATCTTCACAAAGCCCTTGGATGAGAAAAGGTTTTGCAAGTTGCAGTGTGAGCTAAATATCTTGGAATCCTCAAATGTCCTGTGATAAGGCACACATCCTAACACTTATGCATGTTGATGACTTAGATGTGCAACACACGAAGTAAAGTATATCTTCAATCAATGAAGACTTTCATTCTAAGTGTGAATACATTAACGCGGAATTTGACTTCAGAGTGCCACGATAACTGTGCGCCGTGTCTGGGTCTAATACTTCCTATACGGTGGGAAACGCCACCACCAAATTCTTCTGGTTGAAGTGTTCTTTCTCATGGCGTTACATTTGCTATGTCTTCGCATTTGGTTTGTCTTCATGATTATCTTCACTATGTTGATTTGGTCGTATTCTGATATATATACATACATTAGTGTTCTGTCCTCTACAGCATTCACTTATAGCTATGTCTTCTCCTTTGAATATTTAGAACTAAGTGAATGTGATCGGACCCCAACCTCTCTATGCTCTCGACCTCAAACTCTATCTATCCAAATCATATGCACTTTGTTGAAACTATGGAATGTCTTCTCTACGTCCTTGTCAGCAGAACATACAGAGACAAACATTAAATCTGTTTTAATTGTTCAATTCTTATTGCCTGAAACCCGCAGAAGCCGGAATGACCATCCGACAGTCCAGGCGGGCGTGGGAACGTGGGACAACTCTCAATGTGTTGCATGTTCGCCACGTGTCCCTCAGATGTGAACCGCCATGGGCACCTGCGTAATTGCGCTGTGCCGTCCCTTTCCCTATAAATACACATCCAATCACGGTCAAAATCTTTCATCCACCTCTCCACCTCGACAAACCCTAGCGCCAGCGCTAGCTCTCGACGAAGCCGGCGACGAAGCGCTTAGGTGCCGCGACCTCTCCAACGTCGTCTTCACGCCGGCCGCAGACATCGTCTTCTCCGTTGCCGCCGTAGGTGTCCTCCGTCGCCAAGTTAGGGCACGGAAGATCGAACTGCTCGGCCTCATCTTCTACTCCGTCTAGCAGTTCATCGTGTGGTCAATTAAAACCCTCCTTTTACCGTCCTTTTGATCCTATAGATTCATCCTTTCTACCAGAAGTTGTTTCTGCCTCCACAAATTTGGATCTACCCTTTCTGCATCTCATATGATGCATAGTATATTCACTTATGCTTCACACGTAGTTAGATTCCTCACTTGTACTTATTCTTGGATTCGTACAAATCTGGAACCAACTCTCAACATATAAGTGAATGTCTTTGCGCTATGAGGTCAATGTCTTCTAAACTGATTTATAGTCCGGCGGCATTTTGGGAACGGGGGTCCCCAGACTTGCCTGCCTGCGGCCTGCGGCGTGGCTCAAGGAGGCCCAGCGCGGCCCATCTTCATCAACACAAGACCCAGGACCCTCGCGAGGGGCCAAGCCTCGCGGGGCGGACGACACGGCGCTTCCTCAGGCACGGCCTCATCAGGCTGGCTCATGAGAAGGTGGAGAGATCAAGGCGGGGTACCTTGCGAGGTGCACATGATGCAAGCCATGACGACCAAGGGCGCCAGGCGGGCGCCAGCCCGCATAGTGTCCTCCCCTTTCCTCTTTGGTGCAAAGGGGGCAAGCGCAGGCGAGAGGATCAAGCAAAGGCACCCATTCTGGTGCAACGAGACCAAGACCAGTCCAACGGTGGGAAGAAGGCCATCATGGAGCCCAGGACGGCGTTACCGCAGGGCCTTTGGCAGGCGAGGACCAACTTTAGTCAGGATAAGTGTACCAGATGTTCCCCTTCGAATTAGCCAATTTTTGGCACCCTTCCCGCTCAATATTTGGGAAGAGGCCCAGGGCCTTTGCCTATAAATAGGACTAGCCGCCCTCATGGTAGGGAGAGGAGAAACAGAGAGCAGCAAGCATCCAGAGATCGTAGAGAATCAGAGCGAGTAGAGAGAGAGAAGGCCGGATGAACTCCTCCTAGCAGTTCATCCCCCTAGCCAAGAACAGACCCTCGCGAGGCTGTTCTTCCCTGTATTGTTCATCATCTCTAGCCCAAGAGGCAATCCACCCACCACAAACTAGAGTAGGGTATTACACCACAATGGTGGCCTGAACTAGTATAAACACCGTGTCTTTTGCATTGTTCTTTCAGTAGTTTATATCTTTGCGAGACGGAGAGGTATAGGGCATAATCTCCGCGCGCACCCCAGAGTTCGAACCTTAAGGGTCTGCCGGAACCCGCAACCCGACATTTGGCGCACCAGGTAGGAGAGCGCCGGAATTTTTCTTCCACCGTTCCGCTCTCCGCCGAGCGTCGCGTCCATGTCTGACGCTCGTCGGGCCCGCGCCGAGCGCCGGGCCGCCATCGCTTCCTGTGTCACCCAGACGGCTCCCGTCGGTGGGCGCCCTCGCCGTTCCCCGTCGCCCGCCGCCAACGCCGCCACCGGCACGGCGGGGAACGAGCATCAAGCATCATCCCAGCGTCTGCCTGTGCGGCGAGGTGACCGTACCGCTACATCAACACCACCAGTCGTCGCAGCCCTCCTGGGCGGCTCGCAGGCGCCGCCCACGAGTCGCCACGTCAAGCCGTTTGTCCGTCGAGTCGGCGCCGTCTCCGCACAGCAGGGGGCTCCCCCGGACCAGGCGCGCGAGGTCGGCATGACCTTCGGCTCGGAGGACCACCCCGCCAACTTGGCTGGCTCAGGCGCGCTCCCCATGTTGTGCACCCCCACCATCTGCCAGGTAGCCGTCACCAGGACCCTCATCGATGGCGGCGCGGGCCTCAGCATGCTCTCGGTTGAGACCTTCGATCTCCTCCGCATACCCCTGGAACGGCTGCAACCCAGTCGGCCCTTCTCGGGCGTTGGGGGCGGGTCATCCAGCTCCTTGGGACAGATCCGGCTCCCAGTAACCTTCGGCACCTACGACAACTTCTGCACGGAGATGGTCGACTTCGACATCGCTCCCATCAGCCTCCCTTACAACGCCATCCTCGGTTACCCAGCGCTGGCCCAGTTCATGGCCGCCACGCACCCGGTGTACAATCTCATGAAGATGCCCGGAAGCAGCGGTGTCCTCACCGTGCACGGGGACACCAGGGACGTCCTGTGGGTACTCAAGCTCGCCTTCAAGACGGCGGCATCGGCACGGCCCGCCGACGCGGGGACCCCTGAGCCCAAGGGGGCTGCGCTGGCCAAGAAGAAGCAGTTGTTCACTCAGGACAAGGCAGAAACCAAGCAGATACCTGTGGGCGAAGACGGGTCCTCCAGTGCCACTTTCACCATAGGCGCCAACCTCGAGCCAGAGCAGGAGGAAGCCCTGATAAGGTTCTTGCGCGCGAACAAGAAGGTATTCGCTTGGGAGCTTGATCAGCTGGTAGGGATCCCCCGAAGCGTCATCGAGCATCACCTCAACGTGTGCCCGAACGTGCGTCCCGTGAAGCAGAAAGCCAGGCGGCAGTCCGCGGAGAAGCAGGCCTTCATCGTCTAAGAAACCCGCAAGCTAGAAGCTGCTGGGGTCATTCGCGAGGTCCGATACCCGGATTGGTTGGCCAACCCTGTCGTTGTGCCTAAGAAGGGAGGGAAGGAGCGCATGTGTGCAAGGCATGCCCGCAAGATCCGTTCCTGCTCCCCTGCATCGACCAGATCGTTGATTCCACCGCGGAGTGCGACCTGCTCTGCTTCCTAGACGCCTTCTCTGGGTATCACCAGATCAAGATGGCGGTAGAAGACATCGAGAAGACCGCCTTCTTACATGCGGGGTGTACTGCTATACCTGCATGCCATTTGGGCTGCGTAATGCAGGGGCGACCTTGCACATCACCTTGGGCCCGCAGCTCGGGAAGAATGTCGAAGCTTACGTTGACGACATAGTGGTGAAATCTCGGGAGGCCAAGATCCTGATACGAGACCTGGAGGAGACCTTCGCAAGCCTCGACGCAGTGAACCTGCGGCTTAACCCGGAGAAGTATGTGTTCGGGGTCCCCTCAGGCAAGCTCCTGGGCTTCCTCGTGTCCCATCGAGGCATCGAGGCTAACCCGAAGAAGGTCAAGGCGGTCGAGGACATGAGCCCGCCGAAAACCCTCAGAGAAATGCAGAAGCTCACCGGGCGCGTAACCGCGCTAGGGCGCTTCATCTCCAAACTGGGGGAGCGAGCACTGCCTTTCTTCCAGCTGATGAAGAAGAAGGGACCTTTTGAACGGACTGAAGAGGTAGATAAGGCATTTCAAGATCTCAAGAGGTACCTAACCAGTCCCCCAGTCATGGAGGCCCCGTGCCCTCGAGAGCCCCTGCTGATTTACCTCGCTACCACACCATACTCTGCCAACGCAGCCCTGGTGGCGGTTAGGGAGGAGCGCCAAATCAGAGCCACGTCAGCAGCTTGGGACAGGACGAAGCAGAAACAGGAAAGACCCACAGGAGGCATAACCGTGGCTGAGGGAGATCAGCCGCCAAAGGGCGCACCAGAAGCAGAAGAGGACACTCGCCAGGACAGGCCGCCTCCCGAAGTCGTGTCACCTCGCGAGGCGCCCTTGCCTTAGGAGGGTGCCACAGACGCCGATACTCTCAGCTTGGTTGAACATCCAGTCTACTTTGTCAGCACAGTGCTGCGGGACGCGAGGGCACGGTACCCAATGCCTCAGAAGCTCCTCCTCGCGCTACTGGTGGCCTCGCGCAAGCTGCGTCACTACTTCCAGGGTCACGCCATCAAGGTTGTCTCGTTGTACCCCCTGGAGAGGGTGCTCAGGAGCCCCAACTCGGCTGGAAGGGTCGCCGAGTGGAAGATAGAACTGTAGGCGTTTCAACTCGAGTTCAGCACGACCCGTGTCATTAAGGGAGCAGCATTAGCGGATTTCGTGGTGGAATGGACAGAGGCACCAGGCCTCAAGGACAGCGAGGATCGATCCCTCTCCCCAGGGAGTGAGGCGCCGGAAGGGTGGGTCATGTACTTCAACGGGGCGTTCTCCAGGCACGACGCTGGGGCTGGTGCGGTGCTAATATCCCCCACCCAGGACAAACTCTACTACGCCGTATAGCTCTGTTTCCAGCAAGGTGAGAAGGTCTCCAACAACATAGCGGAATATGAGGGTCTGATAGCGGGATTGAAGGCCGCAACAGCTCTGGGGGTGAAGCGCCTCACTGTCAAGGGCGATTCACAGCTCCTTGTCAACTTCTCCAACAAGGTGTACGAGTCGAAGGATGAGCACATGGAGGCCTATCTAGCGGAGGTCCGCAGGATGGAGAAGCATTTTTGGGGGTTGGAACTAAAGCACGTGCCCCGCGGCACCAATCAGGAAGCCGACGACATCGCCAGACGGGCATCCAGGCGGTTACCTCAGGAGCCTGGCGTCTTTGAGGAGCGGCTCTTCAGGCCCTCGGCCCAGCCGACATTATCAAGCACTGCCCAGCCACGGGAATAACTCCCACAGCCGCCTGCCTCAGGAGCCCCGGCCTGCGGCCCTGCCTCAGGGGCACGCCTGCTCCTGACTATGGAACCTCAGGAGGAATGCTGGATAACAGAACTCCAGAGTTATTTAATACAAGGGGCCCTGCCGGAACAGGAGGAAGAAGCGGAGCGTGTGGCGCGGCAAGCCATGGCATACTGCATCAGGGACGGAGAGCTCTACCGGAAGCGGCCAAACGACATATCACTGCGCTGCATTTCGAGGGAGCAAGGGAAGGAACTGTTGGAGGACATACACGGTGGGGACTGTGGGCATCACTCGTCATCACGGACTCTCGTCGGCAAAGCATTCCGCAGCGGGTTCTATTGGCCCACCGCACTCAACGACGCTATCGAGCTGGTGAAGGCTTGTGAGGCCTGCCAATTTCACGCCAAACAGATCCATCAGCCGGCAGGGGGCTTGCAGACCATCCCCCTTTCGTGGCCATTTGCAGTTTGGGGGCTGGATATTCTGGGCCTGTTCCCTCGGGCGCCAGGGGGCTACCGCTACCTATACGTCGCCATTGACAAATTCACCAAGTGGGCAGAAGTGGAGGTTGTCCGCACCATCCCCGCGGGTTCCGTGGTCAAGTTCGTCAGGGGCATCGTGAGCCGGTTCGGGGTGCCGAACCGCATCATCACAGACAACGGTTCGCAGTTCACCAGTAACCTCTTCAAAACATACTGTGCTAACCTTGGAACACAGATATGCTACGCCTCGGTGGCGCACCCGCGAAGCAACGGCCAGGCCGAACGAGCCAACGCGGAGGCCCTGAGGGGCCTCAAGACAAGGACATTCAAGAAGAAGCTGGAGGCCTGCGGCAGAGGTTGGCACGACGAGCTCCAGTCCGTGTTGTGGTCCATCGGCACAACCGCGACCAAGCCAACCAGGGAGACCCCATTCTTCATGGTCTACGGAGCCGAAGCAGTCCTCCCTCACGAGGTCAGACATCGCTCCGCGCAGGTCCTAGCGTTCGATGAGGCGCAACAGGACGCCATGCGGGGGATGGACCTCGTGCTGGGGGAGGAACGCCGCCGAGAAGCCGCGCTGGGAGCGGCGAGGTACCAGCACGCGCTGCGTCGATATCACTGCCGCAACATCCGCCCCAGGACTCTCGAGGTAGGAGACCTCGTGCTCAGGCGGGTCCTCTTCAGGGAGGGGCTGCACAAGCTCTCTCCCATGTGGGAGGGCACGTTCAAGGTTGTTCATGTTTCCAGGCCAGGCTCCGTGCGCTTGGAAACTCAGGAAGGGGAGCCGATCCAGAACGCATGGAACATCCAACACCTCCGGAGGTTCTACCCCTAGAAGGCCCAGAACCTGTGAAGAAGGCGAACGCCTGTGAAGACCATCCCTTTTTGGAAAAGGCCCAGAGCCTGTGAAGAAGGCGAACGCCTGTGAAGACCATTGAGGGAGTCCTGGATTAGGGGGTGTTCGGATAGCCGGACTATGCCTTCACGCGGACTCCAGGACTATGAAGATACAAGACTGAAGACTTCGTCCCGTGTCCGGAAGGATCTTTTCTTGGCGTGGAAGGCAAGCTAGGCGTGCGGATATTCAAGACCTCCTACCATTGTAACCGACTCTATGTAACCCTAAGCCTATCCGGTGTCTATATAAACCGGAGGGTTGTAGTCCGTAGGACGACCATCATCATACACAATCATACCGTAGGCTAGCTTCTAGGGTTTAGCCTCCTTGATCTCGTGGTAGATCTACTCTTGTACTACCCATATCATCAATATTAATCTAGCAGGAGTAGGGTTTTACCTCCACCGAGAGGGCCCGAACCTGGGTAAAACAAAGTGTCCCTTGTCTCCTATTACCATCCGACCTTGACGCACAGTTCGGGACCCCCTACCCGAGATCCGCCGATTTTGACACCGACATTGGTGCTTTCATTGAGAGTTCCTCTGTGCCGTCGCGATCAGGAAGGATGCCTCTTCCCGTCTTTAAAGACGGCGCCATTACAAAAGGAGCCTTGGTTGTCGGCCAAACTCTCCGGCTAGGTGGTTTTCTCGCAACCACCTGTTCGGCTGTTGCGCCGACGGTGACCTCTCGGGTCATCGAAAGCAACCTCCACGTCGGCTCAGAACTCGCCGAGCAATTGGATCCGATGGAGCTCTCTTCCGTAAACGAGCTCCTGCATCGCATCGCCGCATTGGGTGTCGCTACAAATTACGACCAGGTTGGGCTTAAACCCGATCTAAGAGAAATTAACTCTCCCCAAGTCACCCACCACGTTGCTGTGGTGGAGACACAACGCGGCGACTCTTCATCTATCTTAAGGTCTAGCTACGTCTGAATTCCTGAACCCTCCATGCCGGATATCCGCGGAGGGGAGGATACAATCCAAGACCTGAGCTTAAAATCAGGCAAATCAGATAACATCCAAGACTCCAGATCTCAGAATCCGGAAGTTCTTCGGCCTCCGAACAGCAAATTGGGCGAAGTCTCAGATTCAACGAATCCCGCCCGCCCGATCTTAAGCGATCTTTCCCAAATCAGGCAAATGCCCAAAGAAATAGTACATCATTACTGGGCCAGATTCCTCCTGGTTATGAACAGGATAAAGGACTGCCGCGAGGGAGACGCAATTTCAATCTTTTGTAGTAACTGCACGGACAAGGGAATACTCAACGCCGTAAGTCGTCGTAATATTACACGCTTTGCTGAATTGGCGTCGATAGTACAAAAATACTGTGCGATGGAAAGTGCTTGGAAAACTGAAATAAAATTTTGGGATAATCCGGCCTTGAATAGCAATCCCGTCCGAATTAAGAGGGCGCACCACATTAAGGCGCCCGGACTAAATACCAAAAAGTCAAAACCCTTTAGAGGGCATGGAACCATACTAGAAAAGTGGCTAGATGGACCCTGCAAGATTCATAGTGCAGAGGACGCCACCCCAACTCACAGCCTCAGGGCATGTTGGATACTCCGGCAGGTGGCCAAAATTGGCGAGGACCTCCTAATTCCAGAGGTCGAAGGAAACCAGCCCGAGAATTTCAATTCCGTTCTCACAGTCTTTGAGACTTTCGCATCAAATAACATGCGAAAAAGAACTCCGCAGCCGCACTGAAGTCTATCAAGTAGCGACAATAAACCCATGGAGTAATACTGCTATCACCTTCAACGCGAGTGACGAACCTAAA
The DNA here is from genome assembly GCA_032464435.1 of Aegilops umbellulata. NCBI lineage: Eukaryota > Viridiplantae > Streptophyta > Magnoliopsida > Poales > Poaceae > Aegilops > Aegilops umbellulata. The sequence continues at coordinate 355,768,767 of CP136054.1, read as the reverse complement.
TTTCGAACAGCCAGAGCACCAGCCGCATTGGTCCTCAGTCCCATAGTGGACGGCTGTCACCTCGCAAAGGTACTCATGGACGGAGGCAGCGGATTAAACCTCATTTACGAGGAAACCCTCCAAAAGATGGAAATAGACTGGAACCGCATTGAGCGAAGCAGCACAACCTTTAGAGGAATAATCCCCAGTCAGGAAGCGCGCTGCACCGGAAAAATCACACTAGATGTGGTATTCGGCACGCGGATAATTACAGGTCCGAACAGATCACGTTCCAGGTGGCCCCATTAAAAAGCGGATATCACGCTATACTAGGACGGGAGGCTTTCACAGTTTTCCAAGCTATACCCCATTATGGGTACATGAAGCTTAAGATGCCCGGGCCAAACAGAATTATCACTCTCGCTAGTGATCCGGACATAGCACTCCGCGCCGAGAACAAGACAACCGCATTGGCCCTCGAGGCACTATCTGAAACCTTAGCGGCCGAAGAACTGACTACGCTGCGATCCACGGTCAATAGGGATGATGTGATACTCGATAAGAGATCCAAATATACATCCTTCAAACCAGCGAACGAAATAGTCAAATTCCAGGTCCACCCAACGGACCCCAATAAAACAGCCTCCATCGGGGCAAGAACCCTGATGTAGACGCCGCACTGCGAGAGTTCCTACGAGAGAACTGGGACATTTTCGCTTGGCACCCTTCAGACATGCCAGGAATCCCACGCAGGTTGGCCGAACACAGCCTAAATATCCAGAAAGGATTCAAACCTGTCAAACAAGCCCTTCGGCGTTTCTCCGAACCAAAGAGACAGGCTATGGGAGAGGAGCTAGCCAAGTTATTGGAGGCCGGATTCATTAGAGACATAAAACACCCGGACTGGCTAGCAAACCTGGTGATGGTACCAAAGAAGGACAAATCCTGGCGCCTGTGTGTCGATTTCAAAGACCTTAATAAGGCTTGCCCAAAGGATCCTTTCCCCCTCCCTCGAATAGATCAAATCATCGATGCCACTGCAGGACACAATTCGCTGTGCTTCCTCGACGCATACTCCGGTTACCATCAAATCAAGATGGCAGAATCAGACCAAGCCGCAACAGCATTCATCACACCATACGGCCCATTCTGCTTCAACACAATGCCCTTTGGGCTAAAAAACGCCGGCGCAACATATCAGCGCATGATTCAAACATGTCTGGCAAACCAGATCGGCAAAACAGCGGAGGCGTATGTAGATGATGTGGTCGTTAAATCAAGACATGTCGAATCTCTAGCAGACGATTTGAGGCTTACATTCGACAACCTCCAAAAATACGACATTAAGCTCAATCCGGAAAAATGCGTTTTCGGCGTTCCAGCCGGAAATCTCCTGGGCTTCATTGTATCCGGTAGAGGAATTGAGGCAAACCCAGCTAAAATCCGAGCTTTGTCACAATTGGATCTCCCAAAAGACCTCAACAAATACAGAAACTCACCGGATGCATGGCGGCTTTAAGCCGCTTTATCTCCCTCCTGGGAGAAAAGGCATTGCCCCTTTATCGCCTCCTCAGGCGCACTGAACACTTCGAGTGGACAGACACTGCCATGGTCGGACTCGAGGAAATAAAGGCCATCTTGGCAACAAACCCAGTCCTGGCCGCGCCGAACACTGGCGAACCCATGTTATTGTACATTGCCGCAACTCATCAAGTTGTTAGCGCAGTACTCGTCGTCGAGCGGGCAACGGACGGACACAAACTCCCCCTTCAAAGGCTGGTTTACTACATGTCCACTGTCCTCACACCATGCAAATCACGGTACCCGCATTACCAAAAGATTGCATACGCGGTGTTTATGGCATCCCGGAAGCTACGACACTACTTTCAAGAGTGTTCTATAACAGTGGCCTCGGAAGTACCACACAATGATATTATTAACAACCGCGATGCAACGGGCCGGATAACAAAATGGGCCATAGAGCTCCTCCCGTTCGACATAACCTACAAACCACGGTGATCCATTAAATCGCATGTCCTAGCCGACTTCGTCGCCGAATGGACAGAGGCCGAACTCCCTAAAGAGTACGACACATATTCAAACTGGATCATGCATTTCGACGGCTCCAAAATGTTGGCCGGACTGGGGGCTGGCGTCGTTCTGACGTCCCCTACAGGAGACACAGTCCAATATGTACTCCAAATTATGTACACGGACTCCAACGATGCAGCCGAATACGAGGCCCTTCTACATGGTCTCCGGATGGCAGTATCCATGGGCATTCAACGCCTGGAAGTACGCGGGGACTCAAACCTCGCGATATCCCAAATAAATGGCGACTTCGACGCCAAAGACCCAAAAATGGCAGCTTATCGCAATGCCGTCCTAAAAATGTCAGTTCGGTTCGAGGGACTAGAGTTTCACCATATAGCCCGGGAAAATAATCAGACAGCGGACGTCCTGGCACGCATCAGAGCAAAACGAGATGTAATCCCCCCCAACATCTTCTTAGAAAGATTATTCAAGCCATCTGTGGCATGGGAGGGGGAACCCTCGGATAACAGTCTGGACACAACCGCACAACCCGACGCCGAACAATCCGACATAATCGGAGGCCCTGCCACCGAAATTACACCTTCAGCCCACGTAATAATGGCGGTCATCGCCCCATGGACAGAACCATTCCTAGCCTACCTTACTAGGTAGGAACTCCCAGAGGACCAAAACGAGGCATGATGCATAGTGCGGCGATCTAAATCCTATAAAGTCCACGAGGGAGAGCTATATAAGAAAAGCACTACAGGAGTCCTAAAAAGATGTATCTCCGAAGTGGAAGGGCGGAGGCTGTTGGCTGAAATTCATGCTGGACTCGGTGGCCACCACGCTGCAGCTCGGTCCCTTGTAAGCAAGGCTTTCCGTACGGGCTTTTATTGGCCAACGGCCCGAGCAGACGCTCATGACTTAGTCAAACGATGCGTCGGTTGCCAGCTCTTTGCAAACCAAAGCCATATGCCGCCCAACGCCCTCCGAACTATCCCCATCACTTGGCCTTTTGCGGTCTGGGGGCTTGATATGGTGGGACCCCTTAAAAGTGGAACCCATAAGAAAAAATACTTATTTGTCATGGTGGATAAATTCACCAAATGGATAGAAGCCAAGCCTGTTAAGATGGCCGAATCCGGACCTGTGATAGACTTCATATCCGGGGTCGTACACCGTTACAGTGTCCCCCACAGTATCATCACCGATAACGGCACAAACTTCACCTCCGATGAAGTAAAGTTGTGGTGCAAAAACATGGGCATTAAGCTCGACTATGCTTCTGTCTATCACCCACAAACTAACGGTCAGGTCGAACGTGCAAATGGTCTCACCATGAGCGGCATTAAACCCAGACTAGTGCGGTCCCTCAAGGAATCTAATATGCACTGGGTGGAGGAGCTCGACTCCGTACTCTGGGGGCTGCGAACCACGCCGAATCGTACCACCGGATTCACACCATTCTTTATGGTGTACAGCGTAGAGGCAGTTCTGCCCTGCGACATAATTCATGACTCACCTCGAGTGCGCATGTACGAAGAAAGAGAAGCCGAGGTTGATCGGCAGGACAACCTGGACGCCTTAGAGGAGGAGTGCGACGTGGCTAAAGCCCGTTCCGCATTTTATCAACAGCAGGCTCGAAGATATCAAAGCAGAGAAGTACGGGCCAAAAACTACAACGTTAGCGAACTAGTTCTACGCCTGCCGGATAAGAAAAAGAACAAACTCAAGCCCAAATGGGAAGGTCCCTTCATAATTGACCAAGTCCTGACTGGTGGAGCGTACCGCCTGCGAGATGCGTCGGATAACCGACTCGAGCCGAACCCATGGAACGCAACACGTCTCCGGAGATTCTATGCCTAGCGCCGAACTCTAGGTTTGTCTCCTTCCTCTGTCCATTTATATATATATATTTTTCTGTTTTTATTTTTTCTCCTCCCACTCTTTCCTTTTATAGCCCTTAAAGGCTCATCATGTGACGCGCTACCCGCGCTCCTTAAACCTGGGGGCTTCTTTAACAGAAGCTTGTTTAATGGGTTTCATGCCCAACGCATCCGTCAGACTTCCGCATGCACCTTTTCTTCACCATTATATGCATCAATATGACTTAAGTTTTGGCCAAGCTGGGTTGCCTGGCTCCTGTGCTTACCCCTACGTTCCCGATTGTTCGGCTAGGCGGTAAAGGGAGCACCTCTGCGATTGTTACTGCCGGATAAGCCGGATGTGTACCTCAGACTGGGTGAAGCCGAAAGCTAGCGTTCTTAAGGGAATATTCGGTCGGTGAACTAAAGATGCACCTTTTTTACTTATACATGCCCCCAGATGTTTTTCTGCATTTGCAGTCCGGACGTGCACTTCAGGGCACGCCACCCTAGCGAAAGGAACCCTTAACGGAACTATTCTCTCTGGAAGATGTTTCTTACTAACCATGTAATATAACATAACTAGTTGGGCACTTGTCTGATAAAGCACTAATGACCCCTACGCCTGGTCTCCATGCATACCTCGGTTCTTATATAACCGTTATGGTATTCAGACACACTCCAGACCGTCAGGTCCCGAGGTCGAAGCGAAAAGGTCGACAACGACAAACGATCTACAATCCAGCTAGAAGGCATTACACATGTCAATTGTAAATTACATAGTCATCCTGACTGATTGTATTCCTCCTCTATACCATCTAACAGGCTGTCTAATTTACAGTCCTGCTAGGAATACTTTGCGGCCAATTCTACCTGGCCATACACTAAGCTCACAGGGATCTCCTTCCCGTCAGGCCCCACCGGTCCGACCTCGGCCATGTGATTGGGGTCAGACTTCGTAAAGCGGGTCTTCACCATGGCCCAGGCCTCCCTAGCGCCCTGCCGGCAGGCCGATATCTTCCACAATCGGAAGCGCCACCGAGCTCCCTTCAACTTCTCTACAAGTTCTCCAAGGCCCTCAGGTACGGAGTGGGCAGGCCACAAGGCTTGGGCAATACCTCGCATCGCCTGCCGAACTCGTTCGTGCAGTTGCGAGAGTTCGGGAAGAAGGTCGCCCGTAGAACCGGGCATCTCCTCTGCAGGACGACCTGTCAGCATACCTACAGACTTAACTCTGCTAGTCGTCTTCCCCGCCGAACTCCTTTTTCAAGAGTTCACTTAAGCACTTACTAAAAATGTCGTGTCGAAGTCGCTGATTCTCCTTATTGGAGTCTGACAGCTGGCCACGAACATCTCTTAGTTCAACATCCAGCCTGGTGTTGGCATCCTGGAGATCATTCTTCTCCCGCCTCACCTTTGTTAGCACGCTTTCACCAGCCTTTAACCGGCGTAGAAGCTGTTGCCTGTCCGAATCGAGTCCGGCGCCATCTGCAATACCATTTGTCAGATTGGCACTTAAATCCACACAATACTAAATATTCTGGTGTATTGTTTACCTGCAGGGGTCTCTTTAGACCCCCCTGCTGCGGCTAGTGCGGCCTCTAGTTGGGCCTTGCACTTTTCCAGCTCCTGGGACAACACGGTGTTCTTCTCGGTAAGAACATGCATGTTATATGATCCTTAAATCAGTTACTTTAACTGTTTCAAGTCTCGGGGGCTACTGGCATATCTATATTGACCAAAATTTTCTTACTCGTATGTCTTTTACATACTACTCTGTGGCTCTGGCTAAACCATTTTGAGCGGCACGGAGGTACGCGTCTCCTGAATTGAAGGCATTTAAAGCCTCCTAGAAGAAACAAGCGTCGCGAAGAACTGTCCGGCGACGCCTGTGGTTCATGGCACTCTCCACCTCGGAATGGGTGGCAGACAGCCTGTCCGCATCCTCTGATGGAGGAGCGTCCGGCGTGTGCCTTGCATGGGCCTCCGCTTCCGGGCCGGGCGTTGGAGTCTGGCTAGTGGAGGCGTGATTGGCAACCTCTCCGGATATAGTCCGGCGAGGTCTCTTCGTCCTGAAGATAGCTCGAATGTTAATATACCCTGGAGGAGTAAAACACCAGGGAAAAAGAGAGGGTACGCCATACCTTTGCTCTAGCGCCTCAGTCCGGACTACGTTCCTTTTTGCCCCACGGGGCCCTGCGGCCCCCGTCGGCTAGCGGCAGCGGGGTCAGCTTCCCGCCTCGGGAATCTCCCCTACAAAGCACGGTTGCTGTCAGAACAACCAAACCCATGAAAACGGAACCCCTCTTAAGGGGGTAAAGCTCCGGTGTTTGTCACCTGGGAGGCCGGGATTAACCTTGGGTAATCAGCTATAATAGCTACCAAGGTATCGTCCTTGCTTAGCTGATAAAACACTCCGTTGATAAGCTCCACCGCTAAGTCCGATCCTCTTTGGAGTCCGGATCGAGGGACCGTTCTGGGTCCTCTGGCTGTGGAGGACGGCTGTTTATGTTTTTTACCTCCTGACGCAGGTCCTGCGTTGAAGTCGTTAGACTGCCTATTTAATCATGAGAATATAAAATGAACAGGGAAGCACGATTGTCCGCTTACCCAATTCGGAGGACTATACATGGAAAATATGCCCTGCGGGTCGACGCGGAGGAATTCCTCTTCTTCTCCCTTGTACAAAGAGGATAAGATCTTCATTAGAGCAGTAGGCGAGTCCGGCCCTTTACGGCCGTAACGGGTGGCGTCATCTTCCCCGTTGAAATCCCACATGGGGTGGCTTCTGTATTGGAGCGGCTGCACCCCCCGCATAATGCATGTGGCCATGACTTTAATCATGGTTAATCCAGAATGAGCCAGTAGCTTAATCCGGCCCATTAAGTAAAGGACGTCTCTGTCATTCTCTCTCTGAGAGCTCCGAGGGCGCCAGCTCAGGCGTTTCTTCAGGGGAGCGTTGTTGAACTCAGGGAGACCGGCCCGGATAGGGTCCGGCAGGGGGACGTCGTCTATAAAACCATTCTAAAGGCCAGTCCTCGGACGCCTTCTTCGGGGTTCCAGACGGGTATCCGACCCGGCGATGCGCCATACTTCGGCTCCGCCCACTTGATATATGGACCCCTCTTGGGAACGGGGCACCAGGCAGAATATCTTCTTCCACAGTGCGAAATGAGCCTCGACGCCTAAAAATATCTCGCAAAGAGCAACAAAGCCCGCGATGTGTAACACGGAGCCGGGCGTAAGGTGGTGCAGCTGGAGGCCATAGAACTCCAGAAGCCCGCGGAGAAAGGGATGAATTGGAAATCCCAGTACCCTTATTAGATAAGGGACCAGGCACACCCGCTCCCCTTTAGAGGGACTAGGTGAGTTCTCCGCTTGTTTTCCGCCTTGATAAGTGGTGAGTCCGGCTCGGACCGAGACCATATAGGCTTGAGGGATAAATCCCTTGGCTTGGAGCGACACTAGTTCGCTATGTGGGATGGAGCAACTCTCCCAGTCTCCAGGGATAGGACTGGAAGGGTGAGAGGAGGACCTACGGCGGCTGGCCATGTTGGAATGGATCTTCGCTGGAGACGCTCTGATGATTTCTCACGGAAGGGGAAGGTGTGGTTTGGATCTGAATCCCCATCCTGTTATATGGGCGGCTCGTTTATACGGCTAGGGGCTTGGATGTAAAACCGCCCCGGCTTTTCGTATCCGTTTGACACGTGGAAGGAAGCCATTATTGGGCGTGAAAGCCAAGGAGCGTTGCCTTATAAAAATCGGACGTTATACCCGCAGGTACACAAAGTTTGAAGGAGAAACGCCTTGCAATGCCGAAGACAATCTGCGCGCCGGACTCATCGTCATTGAAGCCTGGTTCAGGGGCTACTGAGGGAGTCCTGGATTAGGGGGTGTTCGGATAGCCGGACTATGCCTTCAGCCGGACTCCAGAACTATGAAGATACAAGACTGAAGACTTCGTCCCGTGTCCGGAAGGATCTTTTCTTGGCGTGGAAGGCAAGCTAGGCGTGCGGATATTCAAGACCTCCTACCATTGTAACTGACTCTGTGTAACCCTAACCCTATCCGTTGTCTATATAAACTGGAGGTTGTAGTCCGTAGGACGACCATCATCATACACAATCATACCGTAGGCTAGCTTCTAGGGTTTAGCCTCCTTGATCTCGTGGTAGATCTACTCTTGTACTACCCATATCATCAATATTAATATAGCAGGAGTAGGGTTTTACCTCCACCGAGAGGGCCCGAACCTGGGTAAAACAAAGTGTCCCTTGTCTCCTGTTACCATCCGACCTTGACGCACAGTTCGGGACCCCCTACCCGAGATCCGCCGGTTTTGACACCGACAACCATCCCTTTTTGGAAAAGGCCCAGAGCCTGTGAAGAAGGCGAACGCCTGTGAAGCCATCCCTTTTTGGAAAAGGCCCGGAGCCTGTGAAGAAGGCGAACGCCTGTGAAGACCATCCCTTTTTGGAAAAGGCCCAGAGCCTGTGAAGAAGGCAAGCGCCTATGAAGATTAACCCCTTCTGGAAAAGGCCCAGAGCCTGTGAAGAAGGCAAACGCCTGTGAGGCTCGTTACCCCAAGAAGAAAGGCCCGGAGCCTGTGAAGAAGGCCAATGCCTGTGAAGCTCGCTGCCCCGTGACACTCTCACGTAATAATGAGTGGGGCTGTACACAGCCCGGAGTCTTAGGAGCGCCGGCCTCAGGCCCTGGGGCTCCCTCCCATGCCCAGTGGCAGCACTTAGCTCCACGCTGGTGAGAAGACGTCGAAGACTAGACTAGGTGCCGGACGCGGCTGTTTCATTTGCTTTCCGCAGTTGGTTCGCTTTGTTTGCCGTTGAAGTTTTACTGAAATTGTTGCCGCCTTTGGTTTGTATTTCGTTGGTTTTCACTCACCCGTTTTGATCCCTCTTGCAAAAGTCTCGCGAGGGGGCAGCCAAACGCTCTCGCGAGGGTTCCTATTCTACCCGTTCTAAGGCTTCGTGACCCGGGTCCATTACGGGAGCACCCCTCCAGTCCGTGCCCCTCGGGCACCGCAACGCTCGCACAGGGCCTGGGTCGGTCGCCCCCCCCCCCCCCCCACGGCTGGGGCCGGGAACTACTTACGTACAGACACACGGCTGAACAGTGCGAAAGCTAAATCAAGGTAGTTGTTAATGGCAATAACCTCCAACACGCCCCCACGGGGCTCCATGCAGTTGTTCTCTGTTACGCAAGAAACAAAAGGAAAAGAAAGGATGAGCTCGGCGCGGCTCGCCTCACTCCAGCCAGCCGAGACGACCTGGGACGCCTCCAGAGCTCAAGCGGACTCCCTCTCGCGCTTCACCGGAGCGCGGCGACGGGCAGACGAACCGCCACCCCCAAGCAAGTGTGAAGGCGTGGGGGCTGGCTGCGGCCACCGCTGGAGGAGTCGCCTAGAGAAGAGTTGGTGAAACTCGGGGAGCATCAAGCGCGGCCATCCGTGCGGGCACTGTCCCCTCCATCGTCGTCGGGGCGGGACCCCTGGCCGCGGTCGTCGCCCTTGGGGAAGCATCCAGCGCGGCGACCATCTTCCCCGAACACCCTCACATAGAGGATGGCGTCGCCGTCAAACTTGAAGTGCAGGGTGCACCGCTGGCTCAGGCCGCGCGTGCGGGCAAACATTTGCCAGCCACGAGTCAGGGCCCCGTTTCCCGAAGGGGAGACCTCAAGCGAAGCCCAGGAGGCCCTGCTGCAACAACCATCTGCCTGGAGCCAGAAGCCGCACCGGGCGCTGGCCGGCAGCTTGCCGATGAAGAAGCGGGGGAGCTGGAGCCAGGTGTTGGTCGGGTCCGCCGACCACACGACGAACTCCAGCAGCACCTCCGCCGAGCGAAAGCGCGGCCTGGGGGGCCGCGCAGTCATGGCCTGCCTCCCCTTGGTAGCCGAGCGCTCACCACCACGCGGGGAACCACCCCTGTGGCCACAGGAGGCCGCAATGGGGACCACGGGATGCTTGCGGGGACGACCCCGGCCGCGCTTGGCTGGTGGGGAGTCGGGCTCTGCCCGGCAGGTTTTTCCCTTCTCCGCGGCCGAGAACCTCTTCGGAGCCATGAGAGCGGCAAGTGGCCAAGGAATGGAAGAAGAGAAGCAGGAAGGGACGGATTGGCAGGGCTCACGCGGCCCCATACTTATAGCTGGAGAAGACCAACCACCGAGCACCACGGTCATAGGTAATAATGACCCATATCTATGCATGCAGGGACTTGTCCAATCCACGCGATCATCGAGGCCTCGTGGGGAAGCGGAGGCGCCCACGTCCAATCAACCGCCATGCGGCGCCCAAGGCCGCAGGCTGTTAGGGCCCGCGGTGCTTTGCCCTTGCCCTTTCGCCTCTCGGCACGGCCAAGTCCATGTGCGCCTTGGGCCCGGGGCTACTGTCGGCGTTCTAGGAACGGGGGTCCCCAGACTTGCCTGCCTGCGGCCTGCGGCGTGGCTCAAGGAGGCCCAGCGCAGCCCATCTTCATCAACACAAGACCCAGGACCCTCGCGAGGGGCCAAGCCTCGCGGGGCGGACGACACGGCGCTTCCTCAGGCACGGCCTCGTCAGGCTGGCTCACGAGAAGGTGGAGAGATCAAGGTGGGGTACCTCGCGAGGTGCACATGATGCAAGCCATGACGACCAAGGGCGCCAGGCGGGCGCCAGGCGGGCGCCAGCCCGCGTAGTGTCCTCCCCTTTCCTCTTTGGTGCAAAGGGGGCAAGCGCAGGCGAGAGGATCAAGCAAAGGAACCCATTCCGGTGCAACGAGACCAAGACCAGTCCAACGGTGGAAAGGAGGTCATCGTGGAGCCCAGGACGGCGTCACCGCAGGGCCTTTGGCAGGCGAGGACCAACTTTAGTCAGGATAAGTGTACCAGATGTTCCCCTTCGAATTGGCCAATTGTTTGCGCCCTTCCCGCTCAATATTTGGGAAGAGGCCCAGGGCCTTTGCCTATAAATAGGACTAGCCGCCCTCATGGTAGGGAGAGGAGAAACAGAGAGCAGCAAGCATCCAGAGATCATAGAGAATCAGAGCGAGTAGAGAGAGAGAAGGGCGGATGAACTCCTCCTAGCAGTTCATCCCCCTAGCCAAGAAAAGACCCTCGCGAGGCTGTTCTTCCCTTTATTGTTCATCATCTCCAGCCCAAGAGGCAATCCACCCACCACAAACTAGAGTAGGGTATTACACCACAATGGTGGCCCGAACTAGTATAAACTTTGTGTCTTTTGCATTGTTCTTTCAGTAGTTTAGATCTTTGCGAGACGGAGAGGTAGAGGGCATAATCTCCGCGTGCACCCCAGAGTTCGAACCTTAAGGGTCTGCCGGAACCCGGAATCCGACATAGTCAAAATCTTCTGAGAATGCATATGACCTCTTCCCCTTCCCTCGCATCTCTAATGCTGTCACAGGTACATGTCCGTGGGAGAATCCCTTGGTTCTCATAGTCTGCATTCATTTGCAGAATTCTTACAGCATCACATCAACTCTCCCGAAGCCAGTTCCTGTCTGACCAGCAGACGGAAGCCTTTGACAGTGTTGAAGCCATTCAGTCTGAACCTCATGGCAACAGATAAGTCTGCAAGGAAGGGTGGCAGAGAGCGCCATGGGAACACATCAAGAGATTTGCCTCCTGACCTCTATGAGTTGTACAAGACAGATCCTGAGGAGGACTACAATCAGCGAAAAACCCGAATCCAATGGATTCGAAGATATTGGGCAGAACAATGGTACAAGTACAGGTTCGTGACCCAGGAATATGCCGAGAAGAATGCCATCAACCGACCCTGGGGAGACATCTTGTACAAAAATCTTCCACCTAGGTCCAGAGCTGAAGCCATTGAACAAGGCTTCTCCCTTGCATGGTCCGTGGACCACAGCCTGCAGATGCCGACCCATCTTCATTGCTATGGTGTCGTCACGACAATCTGTTCAAGCGCAACTTCCAGTTTTCCAAGAACTCGACCAAAGAAAACAAGAAGTCGCGGGGATTAGACTTCAACCCCGGTCCCTCTACTCCTCGTGCTGATGGCATGCGCGAAGCTGAACCCAATCTTGTTGGGCCCTTCTACAACCTAGGAGGTCTCATCACTCATATTATGGTTTAAGGGACAGCCGTGGATGAACCTGCAGACGACGCTGATTCTGACGAAGCGCCTGCACCACCGAAGCCAAAGAAGCTGAAGAAACCCAAGGCTTCGAAGCCTTCCCCTGCACCAAAAGCTTCGCAAGTGAAGCCTTTGGCCACTGCTCCTCCTGCACCAAGTGTGCAGTCTGAAGATCACTCACGCATCTCCAAGTCTGAGAAGAAGAAAAAGAAGCCTATGCACTCCACTGGTCCAGCTCTGACCCCTGCTGCTGTTCTGAGGAATGAGAATGACGCCATTGATCTGTCAAGTGATAAAGATCTTGCTGATGACGCTCTTGAGCAGCTGATAAAGAGCAAGCAAGAGGCGGAAATTTTCAATGATTTGCCTCTCTTTGATGTGGAAGTATTGAACAACTTCATTGATGAGTGGTTTGACACCCCCAATCTCAGCTTTAACGATCTGCAACTTCCCATCGGCCTAAGCGTCTCTTTCCATGGAGCCATTGCTCCTGACCTGGCTCTTGCTGAGAAAATTGTTGAGCTGAAGTATAAGATCGATTATGAAAAGGCTCAGTTCAAGAAGCACATGGCCAAGCTCAGCATGGCAGACGTCCAAAACTTCAAGGTCATGCTGCATGAGCTCAAAGAAGCGTTTCACAAGAAATGTGATGAAGCCAAAGGTTCTCGTGAGCGCATGAAGATTCTCGCTGCCAAGTGTGTTCAAGCTTACAATGAAGCTAAGAAGCGCAAGGCACTTGGGCGTCCTGGCATCGACCCCAGGATGGCTGCAGAGAAGAAGAAGCCATATGTGGACCAAGCTGAACCAACCAGGCGGGAAGAACCTCGCATTGTCTTCCCAGCCAGTATGATAGGCGTGAATCCGAAGGTCCCCACAGTGGCTTCAGAATTCAGAAAACAAGGGAAGCTGAAGCCAAAGCCAGAAAGCGCAAGACCAAGAACACCACTGACGATGCTCCACCCACCAAGAAGCGCAAGACCAAGAAGAGAGATCGGGCTACTCCCACAGAGCCCCTTGTCATCGAGCCGATTTCTGTTGCTCGTCCTGAATCTGCACAACAAGAACGTTGAATGATAGTTCATGAGCCTGCTTCCACAGAGGCTCCTGAAGCTGAAGACGTTCCAGCTGTTGACCCCACCGCAGCTGAAGACATTGGTCATCAAGACAATGCTCAAGATGATGAAGTCCTTCATCAGATCGAACACAATGTGGTATCATCGCCTGTTCTCACAAACAATGAACTCATCAGCATTGGTCGTCCATTGACGCCAATTGCTCAAGATGACTCATGGGCTGATCACCCACAAGACTCCCCCCGCCAAGCAGAAACACCAGTTACTCCCCCAACTCAAGTCACCACTCCAGTGATTGAAGATGAAGACTTTGTGGCCCAACCAACTCCATCTCCACAAGCATCGCCAGCGTTTCGCGGGCTTCGCAAAGGACCAAGTGTTGGAAATATGCCCTAGAGGCAATAATAAATAGGTTATTATTATATTTCCTTGTTCATGATAATCGTTTATTATCCATGCTAGAATTGTATTGATAGGAAACTCAGATACATGTGTGAATACATAGACAACACCAGGTCCCTAGTAAGCCTCTAGCTGACTAGCTCGTTGATCAATAGTTGGTTACGGTTTCCTGACCATGGACATTGGATGTCATTGATAACGGGATCACATCATTAGAAGAATGATGTGATGGATAAGACCCAATCCTAAGCACTAGCACAAGATCGTGTACTTCGTATGCTAAAGCTTTTCTAATGTCAAGTATCATTTCCTTAGACCATGAGATTGTGCAACTCCCGGATGCCGTAGGAATACTTTGGGTGTGCCAAACGTCACAACGTAACTGGGTGGCTATAAAGGTGCACTGCGGGTATCTCCGAAAGTGTCTATTGGGTTGGCACAAATCGAGACTGGGATTTGTCACTCCGTGCGACGGAGAGGTATCTCTGGGCCCACTCGGTAGGACATCATCATAATGTGCACAATGTGATCAAGGAGTTGATCACGGGATGATGTGTTACGGAACGAGTAAAGATACTTGCCGGTAACGAGATTGAACAAGGTATCGGGATACCGACGATCGAATCTTGGGCAGGTACAATACCGCTAGACAAAGGGAATTGCATACAGGATTGATCGAATCCTCGACATCGTGGTTCATCCGATGAGATCATCGTGGAACATGTGGGAGCCAATATGGGTATCCAGATCCCGCTGTTGGTTATTGACCGGAGAACGTCTCGGTCATGTCTGCATGGTTCCCGAACCCGTAGGGTCTACACACTTAAGGTTCGATGACGCTAGGGTTATAAAGGAAGTTTGTATGTGGTTACCGTATGTTGGTCGGAGTCCCGGATGAGATCCCGGACGTCACGAGGAGTTCCGGAATGGCCCGGAGGTAAATATTTATATATGGGAAGTCATGTTTTGGTCAGAGGGAAAGTATCGGGTTTTATCGGTAACGTACCGGGACCACCGGGAGGGTCCCGGGGGTCCACCAAGTGGGGCCACCAGCCCCGGAGGGCTGCATGGGCCAAGTGTGGGAGGGAACCAGCCCCAGGTGGGCTGGTGCGCCCCCCCCCCCCACAAGGGCCCAAGGCGCCTAAGGGGAGGAGGGGGCAAACCCTAAGGGCAGATGGGCCTTAGGGCCCATGCCTGGTGTGCCTCCCTCTCCCCTCCACCTGGCCGCCACCCAGATGTGATCTGGGGGCTGCCGCACCCCTTGGGTGGGAACCCTAGAGGGGGCGCAGCCCCCTCCCTCTCCCCTATATATAGTTGAGGTATTTGGGGCTGCCAACAGATGAGTTTCATCTCTCCCTGGCGCAGCCCTACCTCTCTCCTTCCTTCTCTCCCGCGGTGCATGGCGAAGCCCTGCAGGATTGCCATGCTCCTCCACCACCACGACGCCGTTGTGCTGCTGCTGGATGGAGTCTTCCTCAACCTCTCCCTCTCTCCTTGCTGGATCAAGGCATGGGAGACATCACCGGGCTGTACGTGTGTTGGACGCGGAGGTGCTGTCCGTTCGGCACTTGGTCATCGGTGATTTGGATCACGGCGAGTACGACTCCATCAACCCCGTTCACTTGAACGCTTCCGCTTAGCGATCTACAAGGGTATGTAGATGCACTCTCCTTCCCCTCGTTGCTGGTTTCTCCATAGATAGATCTTGGTGACACGTAGGAAATTTTTGAATTTCTGCTACGTTCCCCAATAGTGGCATCATGAGCTTGGTCTATTGCGTAGATTCTTTGCACGAGTAGAACACAAAGTAGTTGTGGGCGTTGATTTTGTTCAATATGCTTACCGTTACTAGTCCAATCTTGATTCGACGGCATTGTGGGATGAAGCGGCCCGGACCGACCTTACACGTACACTTACGTGAGACAGGTTCCACCGACTGACATGCACTAGTTGCATAAGGTGGCTAGCAGGTGCCAGTCTCTCCCACTTTAGTCGGATCGGGTTCGATGAAAAGGGTCCTTATGAAGGGTAAATAGCAATTGACATATCACGTTGTGGTTTTGCTTAGGTAAGAAACGTTCTTGCTAGAAACCCATAGCAGCCACGTAAAACATGCAAACATCAATTAGAGGATGTCTAACTTGTTTTTGCAGGGTATGCCATGTGATGTGATATGGCCAAACGGATGTGATGAATGATATATGTGATGTATGAGATGACCATGTTCTTGTAATAGGAATCACAACTTGCATGTCGATGAATATGACAACCGGCAGGAGCCATAGGAGTTGTCTTAATTTATTTATGACCTGCATGTCATTGGACAACGCCATGTAATTACTTTACTTTATTGCTAACCAGTAGCCATAGTAGTAGAAGTAATAAGTTGGCGAGACAACTTCATGGAGACACAATGATGGAGATCATGATGATGGAGATCATGGTGTCATGCCGGTGCTGATGATCATCATGGAGCCCCGAAGATGGAGATCAAAAGGAGCAATACGATATTGGCCATATCATGTCACTATTTGATTGCATGTGATGTTTATCATGTTTATACATCTTATTTTCTTAGAACGACGGTAGTAAATAAGATGATCCCTCATTAAAATTTCAAGAAAGTGTTCCCCCTAACTGTGCACCGTTGCGAAAGTTCGTCGTTTCAAAGCACCACGTGATGATCGGGTGTGATAGATTCTCACGTTCACATACAACGGGTGTAAGCCAGATTTACACATGCGAAACACTTACGTTGACTTGATGAGCCTAGCATGTACAGACATGGCCTCGGAACACAAGAGACCGAAAGGTCGAGCATGAGTCGTATGGTAGATACGATCAACATGAAGATTTTCACCGATGATGACTAGTCCGTCTCACGTGATGATCGGACATGGCCTAGTTGACTCGGATCATGTAATCACTTAGATGACTAGAGGGATGCCTATCTGAGTGGGAGTTCATAAGATGAACTTGTTTATCCTGAACATAGTCAAAAGGTTTTTGCAAATTATGTCGTAGCTCGCTCTTTAGTTCTACTGTTTTAGATATGTTCCTAGAGAAAATATAGTTGAAAGTTGATAGTAGCAATTATGCGGACAGTAGAAGGCTTATGTCCTTAATGCACCACTCGGCGTGCTGGACCTCGAAAGTGGTCTGTGGATGTTGCGAACATCGGACACACACGTTTTGATGACTACATGACAGTTCGGTAATGTTAAATGGTTTAGAATTGAGGCACCGAAGACATTTTTGAAATGTCGCGGAACATATGAGATGTTTCGAGGGCTAAAATTGGGATTTCAGGCTCGTGCCCACGTCAAGAGGTATAAGACCTTCGACGATTTTCTTAGCCTGCAAACTAAGGGAGAAAAGCTCAATCGTTGAGCTTGTGCTCAGATTGTCTGAGTACAACAATCACTTGAATCGAGTGGGAGTTGATCTTCCAGGTAAGATAGTGATGTTTTTCCAAAGTCATTGCCACCAAGCTGCTAGAGCTTCGTGATGAACTATAACATATCAGGGATAGATATGATGATCCTTGAAATATTCGCGATGTTTGACACCGCGCAAGTAGAAATCAAGAAGGAGCATCAATTGTTGATGGTTAGTGAAACCACTAGTTTCAAGAAGGGCAAGGGCAAGAAAGGGATACTTCATGAAATGACAAGTCAGTTGCTGCTCAAGTGAAGAAACCCAAAGTTCAACCCGAGCCCGAGACTAAGTGCTTCTGTAATAAGGGGAACAACCACTGGAGCAGAATTACCCTAGATATTTGGTAGATGAGAAGGCTGGCAAGGTCGATAGAAGTATATTGGATATACATTATGTTAATGTGTACTTTACTAGTACTCCTAGTAGCACCAGGGTATTAGATACTGGTTCAGTTGCTAAGTGTTAGTAACTCGAAATAAAAGCTACGGAATAAACGGAGACTAGCTAAAGGTGAGCTGACGAGATGTGTTGGAAGTGTTTCCAAGGTTGATATGATCAAGCATCGCACGCTCCCTCTACCATCGAGATTGGTGTTAAACCTAAATAATTGTTATTTGGTGTTTGCGTTGAGCATAGACATGATTGGATTATGTCTATCGCAATACAGTTATTCATTTAAGGAGAATAATGGTTACTCTATTTATTTGAATAATACCTTCAATGGTCTTGCACCTAAAATGAATGGTTTATTGAATCTCGATCATAGTGACACACATGTTCATGCCAAAAGATATAAGATAGTAATGATAGTACCACCTACTTGTGGCACTGCCATGTAAGTCATAATGGTACAAAACGCATGAAGAAGCTCCATGTTGATGGATCTTTGGACTCACTCATTTTTGAAAAGGATTGAGACATGTGAACCATGTATATTGCTATATACGCATGAAGAAACTCCATGAAGATGGACCGTTTGGACTCACTTGATTTTGAATCGCTTGAGACATGCAAAACATACCACATGGGCAAGATGACTGAAAGCTTCGGTTTCAGTAAAATGGAACAAGAAAGCAACTTGTTGGAAGTAACACATTTTGATGTGTGCGGTCCAATGAGTGCTGATGTACGCAGTGGATATCGTTATGCTCTTACTTCACAGATGATTTGAGTAGATACTGAGCATATTTACTTGATAAAACACAAGTCTGAATTATTGAATGGTTCAAGTAATTTCAGAATGAAGTTGAAGATCGTCGTGACAAGAGGATAAAATATCTATGATATAATCATAAAGATGAATATCTGAGTTGCGAGTTTGGTACACAATTGAGACATTGTGGAAATTGTTTCACGACTAGTACCGCCTGGAACACCATAGTGTGATGGTTTGTCCGAACATCATAACTGCACCCTATTGGATATGATGCATACCATGATGTCTCTTATCGAATTACCACTATCGTTCATGGGTTAGGCATTAGAGACAACCGCACTCACTTTAAATAGGGCACCACGTAATTCCGATGAGATGACACCGTATGAACTATGGTTTAGAGAAACCTAAGCTGTCATTTCTTAAAAGTTTGGGGTCACGACGCTTATGTGAAAAAGTTTCATGCTGATAAGCTCGAACCTAAAGCGGATAAATGCATCTTCATAGGACACCCAAAACAGTTGGGTATACCTCCTGTCTCAGATCCGAAAGCAATAGGGATTGTTTCTCAAATCGGGTCCTTTCTCGAGGAAAAGTTTCTCTCGAAAGAATTAAGTGGGAGGAAGATAGAACTTGATAAGGTTGTTGAACCTTTACTTCAACCAAGAGTAGCGCAGCACAGGAAAAATGTTTCTGTGGCACCTGCCTCAGTTGAAGAGAAAGCTAATGATGATGATCATGCAGCTTCATATTGAGTTACTATCGAACCTCATAGGTTGACAAGGGTGTGTACAACTTCTATGTGGTAACCCTGTCTTAAAGGTCACGTTGTTGGACAACGATGAACCTATGAGCTATGGAGAAGCGATGGTGGGCCCGGATTCCGATGAATGGCTCGAGGCCATAAAATCTGAGAGAGGATCCATGTATGAAAACAAAGTGTAGACTTTGGCAGAACAGCTCGATGGTCGTGAGGCTGTTGAGTACAGATGGATTTTAAAAGGAAGACGGACAATGATGGTAAATGTCACCATTAAGAAAGCTCGACTTGTTGTTAAGATGTTTTCCGACAAGTTCAAGGAGTTGACTACGGTGAGACTTTCTCACTCGTAGAGATGCTAAGAGTCTGTTGGAATTATATTAGCAGTCACTGCATTATTTGTGAAATCTTGCAGATAGGATGTCAAAACATTGTTTCCACACGATTATCTTGAGGAAAGGTTTTATGTGATACAACCAGAAGGTTTTAACAATCCTAAAAGATGCTAACAAGCATGCGAAGCTCCAGCAATCCTTCTAAGGACTGGAGTAAGCATCTCGGAGTTGGAATATACGCTTTGATGATGATCAAAGATTTTTGGTTTATACAAAGTTTATGAGAAACTTGTATTTCCAAAGAAGTGAGTGGGGGCACTATAGAATTTCTGATGAGTATATGTTGTTGACATATTGTTGATCAGAAATGATGTAGAATTTCTGGAAAGCATATAGGGTTATTTGAAAAGTGTTTTTCAAAGGAAAACCTGGATTAAGCTACTTGAACATTGAGCATCAAGATCTATAAGGATAGATCAAAACGCTTAATGGTACTTTCAAATGAGCACATACCTTGACATGATCTTAAAGGTGTTCAAGATGGATCAGTCAAAGAAGGAGTTCTTGCCTGAGTTGTAAGGTATGAAGTTAAGACTTAAAGCTCGACCACGGCAGAATAGAGAGACAGGACGAAGGTCGTCCCCTATGTTTGGACATAGGCTCCATAGTATGCTATGCTGTGTACCGCACCTGATGTGTGCCTTGCCACATGTCTGGCAAGAGGGTACAAAGGTGATCAAGGAGTGGATCACCAGACAGCGGTCAAAATTGTCCTTGGAGAAAATAAGGACATGTTTCTCGGTTATGGAGGTGATCAAGAGTTCGACGTAAAGAGTTACATCGATGCAAGCTTAACACCTATTCGGATAGCTCTGAGTAGAGTAAACCGGATTCATATAGTAGAACAGTTGTTTGAAATATAGCGTAGTAGCGACATCTACGAGATGACATAGAGATTTGCAAAGTACATACGGATCTGAATGTTGCAGACCCGTTGTAGGTGTCAAAACCGGCGGATCTCGGGTAGGGGGTCCCGAACTGTGCGTCAAGGTCGGATGGTAACAGGAGACAAGGGACACTTTATTTTACCCAGGTTCGGGCCCTCTCGATGGAGGTAAAACCCTACTCCTGCTAGATTAATATTGATGATATGGGTAGTACAAGAGTAGATCTACCACGAGATCAAGGAGGCTAAACCCTAGAAGCTAGCCTATGGTATGATTGTGTATGATGTTGGTTCTATCCTACGGACTACAACCCTCCGGTTTATATAGACACCGGATAGGGTTAGGGTTACACAGAGTCTGTTACATTAGTAGGAGATCTTGAATATCCGCACGCGTAGCTTGCCTTCCACGCCAAGGAAAGAATCTTCCGGACACGGGACGAAGTCTTCAATCTTGTATCTTCATAGTCCAGGAGTCCGACTGAAGGTATAGTCCGGCTATCCGAACACCCCCTAATCCAGGACTCCCTCAGTAGCCCCTGAACCAGGCTTCAATGACGACAAGTCCGGCGTGCAAATTGTCTTCGACATTGTAAGGCGGGTTCCTCCTCCAAGTTCTTCAAGAAGGTCATAAACACCAAGAATAGTGTCTGGCTCTGCAAAACAAGTTTTCCACGTATTGCCATATCGAGAATAATATTAACACAAATCAAATCTGCTGACGTATTCCGCAATGCATCATAACACTGCGACCAAGCCTTCTGTATGGATTATTTTCATCGCACCACCTCGGCGCGTTCAACGAGGCGGTTTCCTTGGCACGTCTTGTCAAAGCAGAGATCGTGTGCCCCTTTTAGCAGGATTCTCATTAATACAGACATGGGTAACCCAACCGCGCCATTTACCACGGTGCTTGTGTCGGGGGATATCAGCCTCCACGAGCACCTATGGCGACGGAGCCCCTTGTCGGTTCGGCGGGGGAGGAGGTTGCACAAAGAGCAGATCGAGGCGACACACACACAACGATTTTACCCAGCTTCGGGCCGCATGGATGCGTAAAACCCTACTGCTGCATGTCTGGTTGATTAGAGTTATTGCTCTGGAGCGCAAGAAGCTACAGTAAACTGGAGCTGGACGTAGACGAGGGTCTACTGAGCGTCCTCCTGGTTTTTTGTTCCTCTCTAGGGTTCGATCCCTCTCTAGGGTTCCTTCCGGGGTCTGGATCCCTCTCTACATGCGCATGGGCCTCCTTTTATATGCTAAAGGGGTTTCCCACAGGTAGCGACGCAGGTGAGGGTAAAAATGGCAAGGAACTGTGCGAGCAGGGGTCGCAAAGTGCTATCGCACCTAACTCTGACGGCGGGAGACAAAGGCATTAAATGCCCGTCTGGATCGCCTGAACAGTGCCGAGGCGGACCGTTAGGAGCGCCTCCGCTTGCCACGGGGGCGACTCTGCCAACGTCGCATGCCACCGCGCGTCTCAGTTTGCACGGCGCCCCGCCACGTGCCTCCGGGGAAGCCCCAGAGCGACGCGTGGGCAGGTGAGCTGGAGCGCAGGCTTGAGGTGGTGGTTTGCCGCGGCAAGTGGCTTGCCGCGGTGGTTGTCTTGCCGCACCCGAGAGCTTGCCGCTCGTCAGGCCTTGCCGGGGCGCGCGGCGCGCCGCGGCGGGCTTCTCTTGGTGTGCCTTGACTCGGCCGTCCCGGCGAGCTCCTCCCGCCAGGGCCTTGGTGCTTCGGCTCAGTCGTCTCGGCAAGATCCTCTTGCCGGGGCCTTGCCGCCTTGGCCCGACAAGCTCCTCTTGCCGGACCTCGCCTTCTCGCCCCGGCAAGCTCCTCTTGCCGGGGCTTGGTCTTCTAGGCTCGATTACTTGGCCTTCGTCCGGCCCAAAAAGGGCCGTGGAGACACTTGTCGCTCCCCTGGCAAGCCTTGCCGCGGTATGCTACTACTGCCCGTGCACAAGTTCGGGGTACTAAGGTACCCCTACTTTAGTACACCGACAGGAGCCCCCGGGCCTGGGCCATACACGGTGTCGAGTGTTGTTGGGCCAGGCCCTAACAGTGCACGGGCACGCGTGGCCTGGGTTGCGCTGCTCCTTAACTCCGCGTCCGCCGCGCCCTCCCCAAGTGGCGCGCGCTTATCGCGGCGTCGTGGGGGGCGAGGCGTGCGAGACATGCGTGACGTGGGTGGCGTGCGCGGGGCTGAGGCCCGCAGGCATGTGTCACATCGGGCACGACTTCTTGATTTGGAAAGGCGAAACGTCCGCCCCCCTCCCCACCCCCTTTATAAGCGGAGGGGAACAGGGGCAACTCGCCATTCCGCTGGTTGCTGTTCCTCGAAAATCTCCGCCACTTCCTCCTTGCTAGAGAAAGCAGCGATTCGCCCTCGCAGCCCCCGGCGCCGCCAGCGCCAACAACTCCCCCTCCCTGTTCCTACCATGGCCCCGAAGAGCAACAAGGCGAAGGGGAAGGCCGTGAAGTCGGCCGAGGCGCTGCGGCTGGAAGCGCTTCGGAAGGAGACGGCGACGTTCCCCCCTCAGCTCGATGCGCTGGGGCTGAAGAACGGATACCGCCTCTTCTGGTCGACGGCGACGCGAGCGCATCCGCGCACGCGAGTTCTTCCCGCCATCGCCCAGAACCTGTACCCGACCGGGTACCCTTTCTTTGCCGTGTTCTTCCTCTGCGGGCTCTGCCCGCCTTTTTCCGAGTTCTTCTGCGACATCATGCACACCTACAACCTCCACCTCCTTGACTTCACCCCCAACGCCGTTCTGACAATGGCGGTTTTCGCACACCATTGCGAGAACTTTGTCGGAGTCCGCCCCAACGTAGCCCTCTTCCGCCACTTCTTTACTCCTCGAGTGGAGAAAGGAGAGCCGCTGTCCGGCGGAGTCGCCTGGGTCTCCAGGACCGGCAAGAAAGAGGTCTACTTGGAGGGGAACTCCGTGGCAGATGGGAGGAGTGGAGGGCCGAGTGGTGCCTGATCGTCGAGGAGAATCCACCGCCATTCACCGCCGTGTGCTGCACTCCAGTGGTGCGCGGCCGTGACTGGAGCGACCTGGCTCCGGACGACGCCAAGCTGAAGATTGCCGTCACCCGAATCCTACGCCTCAGGTTTGCCGGACTCACCGTCGGCGCTGTCGGCGCGGATTTCCTTCGCCGGCATATCGCCCCCCTGCAGGAGAGGGGGAAACCGGCTTGGGAATTCCAAAACGCGGCGGACATCATGAGGCTTCGCCCGGGCCTTAACTACAACTTCACCGTTCTAGAGCTCGACGGAGTGTTGAAGGAGCTGTTCAAGCACGACTCCGAGCACCCAGAATGGTTCAGGTTGCCGCCGGGCGTCGCCCCCCTGTGCAACAACTCGGCGCTCAGCCGCATCCTCGCGATGATGCCGCTGTGCGACTCGCACGAGATCGACGCGACCTGGCAGGAGCCGGCGGATGACGTCGTGCAGGCCTTCTTCGACAACTTGGAGGAGGTGCCGGTCGACCCCGACGAGAAGAGGGGCCTCACGCGGGACACCACCCCCGAGGAGCTGGCCTACATCGCCTCCAGGATGGAGGAGGCGGCGGCCGCCGCGGCCGCGGGCGAGTCTGGCTTCACCCTGGCCGAGGCAGACGCGGGGGAGGCGGAGAGCCTCGCCGGCCAAATGGAGCTCGCCGGCGCGGAGGAACCAGCCGGGCACGGTGGTGCGGGCGAGCCCGCACAGGACGCGGGTGGCTTGCCGAGGCTGACGCGCCCTCCTCGCAGCTCCCGGGCAGCTCGTCGCAGGCGGAGCCCCCTGCCCAGCCGAGGAGGCGCCTCCGCAGGGCCGGAGAGGTGGTGCGGCAGGCCGACCAGCAACCGCAGCCCCGCGTGACACGCGCCTCCGAAGCAGCGGGAGCGGGGTCCTCACAGGCCACGACTTCTGCTCCTGCCGCTCCCCGGACCGCGGCGGCAACGGGGGCGGGGTCGTCCACCGCCCCCGCCAAGCGGTCCCGGGAACCCACTCCCCTGTCTCCTCGCGCCTGGAGCAAGCCGGTTTTTGATTATTCTGTGCTCAGCTCCGACGACGAAGAGGAGGACGGAGAGTAAGTTCCTGGTAGAGCTTGTATCTTCTTGATTTCTGTTGCTTCGTCTTGTTTCGCAGCCCATTCAACCTCCCCCGAAACCGTTCCCTTTTCAGGACCCTGGCCCAGAGGAGGGCGAAGAGGGCCAAGATCCCGCTGGTCGTCCTTGAGGGTGAATCTCCCCCGGCAACTGGGGAGGTGCCGGAGACGACCTTGCCGGACCTGGCAGCGGGCCCGCAGGGCAGCCCACAGCGCAGTCCCCAGGGTGAGGGCACGGCTAGTTCTTGCCGTTTGGAGCGCGCGCGAGCTTCCCTTCTCTTTGTTGACATGTGGCTGTTGTTGTTGTCGTTGGGTAGGAGCAGAGCAGCCCCAGCAGGCGACCCCGGGGGGCACTCCTGCCGCGCCGTCTGCGTCGACCACCCCGCCTAGGGAGAAATCTCCGGCAAGGGAGGAGCCCCCGGCAGGGGAGACCTCTCCGGCAAGGGAGGGATCTCCGGCGAGGGACGCGGCCAGTGATCCCTCGACAACGGAGGCCGCGGCCACGGACCCTGCCACCGGTAAGCCCCCCTGCACGGAAAACTTTCCCTGGTTATCTTTTCTGATGAGCTTTTTTGTCGGCTGTTTAGCTGACTCTTCTCCCCTCTTCCGGCCATCAGACCCGCCCACCGCAGACCCGATGGAGACCGAGGTCGTCGTCGAGGAGGGCGCGCGTGGCGACGCCGACGACGTCATCGTCGTCGAGGAGGCGGAAGGCACCGACGACCCCGCAGGCGGCGGGGAGGCTAAAGCCGCCAAGGCCGCCGCGGCAGCAGGCGGCGAGGGGACCGGCGACCGCGCCGACGGCCCCTGGGAGGCCGGGGCGTCAAGCGCTCCGCCGTCCGGCGATCCCGCCGCTGCTACCACGTCGGGCCCCGAGGAGCCCCCGGCGGGTGCCTACCTGAAGGCCGGCGATGGCGTCTTCATCAGGCTCCCCTGGGAGCCTGGCTCCAGGGTGCCGGTCGAGGGGGAGG
The DNA here is from genome assembly GCA_032464435.1 of Aegilops umbellulata. Classification (NCBI taxonomy): domain Eukaryota; kingdom Viridiplantae; phylum Streptophyta; class Magnoliopsida; order Poales; family Poaceae; genus Aegilops; species Aegilops umbellulata. The sequence goes on along the minus strand of CP136054.1, from coordinate 355,743,607 downwards.
CCTTGGACGGAGAAGTGCTCGCCTCCGTCGGGCTGACAGTGGTCGACGCGCCAAGCACCGGCGGCGGCGAGCCCGAGGAGGAGCGGCTGCTCCGGAAGCTTGTGTCGCTCTACCGCGCCCGGCAGGCCAAGGTGGAGCGCCAGGAGGCACTCGTCGCGAAGGCCGGCGCGGACATGGAAAAGCGTGCCGGGGAGCTCCGGGAGCTTAACCAGGAGGCTCTCCGGTCCTTGGCGGAGGAGCGGAGGCTGCTCGACGAGGCACGGACGGCCTTTCTCCTCGAGAAGGCAGAGGCCGAAGAGCAGCAGAGGCTTGCCGCTGCGGGGCTATCCGCGCGGGAAAGCGAACTGGTGCAGCAGAGGGCCAGCCTCGCCAGCCACGAGGAGGAGGTTGCCGCGCGCGAGCAGGCGCTTGGCGGGGCCCTGCAGAAAGCGCAGGACGCTGCCGCGGCCGCCGAGGTCGCCAAGGGGGAGCTGGAGGCGAGGGTGGCGCAGCTCGTCAGCGACCTCAAGGCGAGCGGCGAGGAGCTTGCCGCGCTCAAACAGGAGCGCGAGAAGGGCGCTCACACCCTTGGCTAGCTGCAGGGCCGCTTTGCCGAGAAGATCCAGGAGCTCGACGCCGCCAAGGACTCCAAGGCTGACCTCGAGCTGAAGCTGGACACCCTGGCCGAGGCGCTGGAGAGCGCCAAGGAGCAGGAAGCGACCTTGCGGAAGGAGGTTGCTGGCAACGAGGAGCTGTTGAAGCGTGCCGCCGTTACCCAGAACGACTTCCAGGAGACGGTGGAGCGGTGGACCGAAGGCCTCGTCGACATCGCCACCACCATTGACAAGGAGCTGAAGCTGCTGGGGATGGAGGGCCACGAGTACCCCTCCGGCGAGAACGTCCCGCCGAGCGCCAAGCTCACTTCCTTCTTCAAGCGCTTGGTGGGGGCGCTCCGGCACCTCCGGGAATCGATCCCAGAACAGCTGGCCGAGGAGACGCGGGAAGCCGTCTCCGGGGCCCTCGAGAGGGTGTTGGTGAAGATCGTCTTCCGTAACCCCACCATCAGGCTCACCAACGTCCTCAGGCACCTGCCGGAAGACGCCAACCTGACGGAGATCAAGGCCCTCGTCACCCCCATCGTGGAAAGGGTGGCGGGGATCAGGCGGGTCGAGGGCGACCACGCGGATTAGGCCGCCCACCTTTTTCTTTTCTTCCCTTGTCGCTGCTGAGCATGCCATAGAAACAGCTGGTTAGGGCAGCGGCAAGTCATTTTGTAATATAACTTTTATCTTAGGCAGTTCATTGCGCTGTTATCTCCCTCGTTCGACCTTGTGCTTCGTACGTTCGCGCCCTACGCTTCCGGGAACTTGTCGGCGCAAGTCTCCGCCTTGCCACGGGTGCTGAGTGCGGGACATCAGCAACCCGCTGACGGAGCCTCCACCGGCAAGAAACCTTGCCGCGGCTGGCGCAACTCACTTAAATGTTGAGCAGGCTCAGGGCAAGGTAGGCGTGGCGACTGCAGTCGCGGCACACTCAAGCTGCCGAGCGAGCTCGAAACAAGTAAGGACGCCACTCGGGATGTAGCACACTTAAGTCGTTGAGCGGACTCGAAACGAAATAAGGGCGCAACCAGCCACGAGCCGGCCCCTCCGCGTACAGGTTTCCCATATGAAGCTCGGTCGTTCGAGGAAGATAACTTAAGAATAAAAAGGAGCTTAATCGCTCAAACTTTGGCGACTTAGCTTCTCTGTCATTTGCCGTCCGGCAAGGCGCAGCTTCCTCGGGCGATGCCCGGCCTATCCTGTCATCCCCCCTTCTCGAGGTAAGGGAATAACGAAGGCTCGGGGCCTCGCGGCCTGCCATCGCTTGCCGGAGTCGAGTGCTGCACAATCGTGTCAAATAATGCATGCGCCAAGCGGAGAGGCGCGAAGTCGACAAGATGTGCGGGGCACATAAGCTATGCTCGGGATCTGCGCCCGTCTCTGTACCAAGGATTACATGCAACTGCGGCAAGACCTGGACAGAGAGGATGGCCGACGGAACGGGTTCCGACTGCCGCGCTGGCAAGGTCCCTCCCACGGCCGGCGTCGACTCATTTGGATCTTGGCGGCCTGGGCTCGCCGAAGAACGAGGTCGCCTTTCCCGCAACTTCCGGCGCTAACTTCCGCGGCTACGGGAGCGGCGCAGAGTTTGCTGGAGGTGAGAAACTCGCTCAGTGGCCGGAAGGCGGTCCTCCTCAAGGAGCAGCTGCTCTTGCCCGGACTCTGCGTGAGTGGGTACTCGAGGAGGGCCGTGCGTGAGTCCGTGAGGAGGAATGCCTCCGCTCCGCGGGTTGGAGCGGAAAGGTACCTGGCCATACCTGAGCTTGCCTGTGGTCACCAAATCTGGTTCGCACAACCTCGACGCACCCCCTACCTGGCGCGCCAAAGATGTCGGGGGATATCGGCCTCCACGAGCACCTATGGGGATGGAGCCCCTTGTCGGTTCAGCGGGGGCGGAGGTTGCACAAAGAGCAGATCGAGGCGACACACACACAACGATTTTACCCAGCTTCGGGCCGCATGGATGCGTAAAACCCTACTGCTGCATGTCTGGTTGATTAGAGTTCTTGTTCTGGAGCGCAAGAAGCTACAGTAAACTGGAGCTGGACGTAGACGAGGGTCTACTGAGCGTCCTCCTGGTTTTCTGTTCCTCTCTAGGGTTCGATCCCTCTCTAGGGTTCCTTCCGGGGTCTGGATCCCTCTCTACGTGCGCATGGGCCTCCGTTTATATGCTAAAGGGGTTTCCCACAGGTAGCGACGCAGGTGAGGGTAAAAATGGCAAGGAACTGTGCGAGCAGGGGTCGCATAGTGCTATCGCACCTAACTCTGACGGCGGGAGACAAAGGCATTAAATGCCCATCTAGATCGCCTGAACAGTGCCGAGGCGGACCGTTAGGAGCGCCTCCGCTTGCCACGGGGGCGACTCTGCCAACGTCGCATGCCACCGCGCGTCTCAGGTTGCGCGGCGCCCCGCCACGTGCCTCCGGGGAAGCCCCAGAGCGACGCGTGGGCAGGTGAGCTGGAGCGCAGGCCTGAGGTGGTGGTTTGCCGCGACAAGTGGCTTGCCGCGGTGGTTGTCTTGCCGCACCCGAGAGCTTGCCGCTCGTCAGGCCTTGCCGGGGCGCGCGGCGCGCCGCGGCGGGCTTCTCTTGGTGTGCCTTGACTCGGCCGTCCCGGCGAGCTCCTCCCGCCAGGGCCTTGGTGCTTCGGCTCAGTCGTCCCGGCAAGCTTCTCTTGCCGGGGCCTTGCCGCCTTGGCCCGACAAGCTCGTCTTGCCGGACCTCGCCTTCTCGCCCCGGCAAGCTCCTCTTGCCGGGGCTTGGTCTTCTAGGCTCGATTACTTGGCCTTCGTCCGGCCCAAAAAGGGCCGTGGAGACTCTTGTCGCTCCCCTGGCAAGCCTTGCCGCGGTATGCTACTACTGCCCGTGCACAAGTTCGGGGTACTAAGGTACCCCTACTTTAGTACACCGACAGCTTGAGGGGCAAGTGAGTTTTATTAGGTAGGTGGGACGCATAACCGCATCAGCCTATATAAGGGGATAAGGATCCACCTTTTTTTACCTACGCCTTCTTCCTCCTTTGCCCATCCATCTCTCGCGCACTCGAGCTCCAACGCCCAAGTCCGCCCTTTTTCCCTCAACCTTCTCAAGCAATGTCCGGAGCGGGAGGAAAGTGGATGGCTTCCTCCGTCACGGAGGCTCAAATTAAAAAGCTTAGGAAGGCCGGATATCTGTCCAAGGACATCCCGCACCGGCTCCCTGCGGAGGGGCAGCTTCTTCCTACCCCAAGGCCACATGAGAGGGTAGTTTTTCTCCCCCATTTCCTCCGCGGACTGGGTTTTCCACTTCACCCTTTCGTCCGGGGGCTCATGTTCTACTACGACCTGGACTTCCATGATCTGGCCCCGAACTTTATCCTCAATATCTCGGTGTTTATCGCCGTGTGTGAGGCCTTTCTCCGCATCCGCGCCCAATTCGGCCTCTGGCTCCAGACCTTCAACGTCAAGCCCAAGGTGATGTCCGGCACCCAGGCGGAGTGCGGAGGTGCTATGGCTGGCAAGATGGCCAACGCCCTCTGGTTCGATGGCTCCTTTGTGGAGACTTTAAAGGGGTGGCAGGTAGGGTGGTTTTACATCACCGAGCCACGCGACTCGAAGTGGGTCGCGGCCCCCGAGTTCCGATCCGGACCCCCCACGCGGCTCATGTCCTGGAAAGAGACGGGCCTGTCGTGGGGCAACGAAGAAGAAGTGACCGGATTGCAAACTTGCATCCGATCCCTGGTGAACAAGCCAATCCGGCATGTCAATATCATCCAGGTTATGCTCGTCCGCCAGAACCTCCCGTGGCAAGAACAGGCTTTTACTTTGTGGGAATTCGACCCGGCGCGGCACCAAACCCTTAGTAGGCTATTCGACACGACGTATGAAGACGCCTGGAAGGTGCTGACCAAAGGCGCCGAGTCCCCCGCATCCGCCTCCGAGGATCGCGGATACAGCTCGCAGCGTAACGCTGGCGAGGTAAGCTATTTATACCTTTGACAGGTTCGCTAAGTTCTTCTACATAGAATAACTCTATGCGGGATCCAAAAACTCCCTTTGCCTTTGACAAGCGTGGATGAAGATAGCCGGACCAATTAACTGTCCGGCTCCTCTGCCCGAAGACCCGGCCCCAGCTCTCTTGGTGAAGCTAATGGCTCCGGCACCTTACGTGGTGCCGGAGAGGAAGGCCAAGAAGAAGAAAACCACCGGGACTCGAAAAAGTGCCCGTAACACGGTGGTGTCGGACTCGTTATCTGACGAGTCCGCAACGCCCTCCTCTCGTGAAAACGAGGAGGAGGAGCAAGGAAGCTCTCCCCCTCCAGCAAGGGGAGCAAAGAAGAAGAAGGCCGCCCAGCGGGGGAGGCCGAGGGGTCGAGGAAAAGGAAGACCCCTCCGCCGGACTACTCCCTTGACGCCGAAGAGGGCGGAGAGGAGTGGCCAGACAGGACCAAGCGTCCGGCGGTATCGTAAGTATTTACATACCAGGGTGACCCATAGTATTTTCAAGCGCGCAACTTACCCTAATGTCGAATGTTATTTGTGCAGCCCGCCCCGGGCCGAACTCGACGATTCATCGAGCGGCTCCCTGGATTCGTCGGACGTAAACTCTGTTCCGCCCGCAGTCTCCCCCGGCGGGGCGGACGACACCGAAGAGGCGCCCCACCAAACAGGGTAGGAGGAGGTGGTCCTGGAGGAGCCGCAAGGCAATCCTCCGGACCCCAGGAGTAAAGGGGATGAAACCCCCCAGGGCTCCAAGTACGGCTTTGTGCCGGACGCCGCGCCGGACTCAACAGTCCTGGTACGCGGTAGGCGAACTCCTCCTAATAGGAGTAAGCCGTCTGAGCCGGCGTCCTCTGTCCAACCAAAGGCGCCGGACAATCTGCTGGCGGCGCTTGAGGGCGCCACCATCGACGAGGAGCACCGTCCTGTTATGAGTACAGTAATCCAAAGGGTTCAGTCCGCCAAGAGCGGTCTGACTGAAGCTTGCGCTGGCCTTCTAACAGGCTTCGAGGTAAACAGAAATATGTCAAATTTATTTACCGCATAGACAGTAGCCCCTAATGCTCTGTTCGGTGTTCGGAAAGAAAAGACGGATAGAGGATCTAATAAATTTCGCAGGAGTCTAACAAAAAAGTCAAATATGCGTATGCAGGCTTCACTGTTATCCACCGCCGCACTGACTGCGCAGGTGGATGTCCTGAAAAAGGACCTTGAGCGGTCCGAGCAAGAGCTCGGCCTTGCCAAAAGGCAGCTCGAGGAAAAAGAAGGTAAGAAATACCCTAAAAGAAAAAAGGTGCCTATAGAGAGGCTTGATTGCAAGAATAAATAACAGGATTGTGCTGCTTATTGTAGGGGCCACAGCCGAGGTGACGACCCTAAAGCAGGCGCTGGCTGAGGCCGAGAAGAAAACAGCCGAGGAGCGCGCCGAGCGAGAAAGGCTTGGGGTCCAAGCCGGCGAGGTGCAGCAAGAGCTGCAAGCTCTCATGAAGAAACATGAGGGTTTGGAGCTTGAGGCGAAAACGCAAGCATCCGAGCTCTCGTCGGCCATTGAGACCACCAAGAGTGCCAAGGCCGAAGCCCAGAAGGCCCTCCAAGAGTTGGAGGATGTAAGAAAGATAGCAGCGGGTAAGGCATTCTCAATGCAAAGTAGGAATATGAAAGTAAAGTACCTATTACTTACCCGAAACCGGAGTTCTCCAGGGGCGTTCTTCGATCTTCCCCGCAGCGCATCCGATGCCGCCGTGTTCTACCGAGCTGAAGAGGGCAGCTCGACGGAGAGTGTGTTCTGGTCTCAGTATTCTGAGGCCGGACACCCTGTGCCTTTGAGCGATCAGCTGAAACAGCTGGCCGAGCTCCACAAGGTGGCCGAACAGGCCATGAAGGGCTTACTAGTTCGGCTGTGGCCTCGAGAGGCCCTGCCTGGGAGCTACTTCGGGCTGGTGCGGCGGCTGGTGGAGGCCTGTCCACGGCTTGAGGTCATCAAGCGCTCCGTCTGCATAGAAGGTGCCTGGAGGGCCCTTGCCCGTGTAAGGGTACACTGGGGCAAGCTGGACGGAGAGAAGCTGGTGAAGGACGGGCCGCCTCAGGGGAAGGAGCATCGCAAGCCCGAGAACTACTACAAGGAAGTTCTTGCTGGAGCTCACCTTGTCGCGGATGAATGTACCAAAGATGTAATATTTGAATAAACTCGCTCATTTGTATCCTGTGCGCTGAAAACTTGTTCATATGCGCTAAGCAATGCTTATTTAATTTAAAATATTGTTTTCTGTGCGGCTGTTTATCAAAAATTGAGAGATGGCCAGTCGTCGGCTTCTGCCCCCATGCCACTAGTGCTGGGGTGTTCGGGATAAACCTGAGGGCTCTTGTTCCCATAGTTGGGTCCTTCGAGGGAGGCGCTCAGCACAGCAAACCAGGCAATCGGACTATAATGCTTGAACACTCTCACTTAGCCATAGAACGTTATCATTTTAAATTTCGGGGAAGCCCCTAGTTCGGAAGGCCGAATTCGGGGCGCTATCCACGCCTTTGGCCGGACTTAACCAGCTCCTCGCTTGAAGCGGCATAAGCCTTTAAGAACTCGAAAAAAACCTCTCGAACAGCGACCGGTCTCACGCCTTATCATGACAGTCTGTTTTAGCTTTCTCCACTGAGGTGCTCGCCCACCTGATCTGGGGCACAATCGCAGTGGTTCTCCTAGTGCTACCTTAGCCGATATAGCGGAACGTAAGGCACCAAAACATAGGAGCCAGGCAAACCCAACATATGACCAAAATCATGACTCGGAGCCGATGCATATAATGCTATAAGTTCGGGGTGCCGCACTTGTGAAAGTGTACGGACTTCTCACGACAGATAAAAGGGTAATAAAGCCCCTGGTGTGGTTTGCCGTACCATGGTGTACGGGTGCGATCATGTTATTGAATAAACATATATAAATATATATAAAGATGATAATGCAAAAAATAGACAAAAAGCTATGCATTGTTTATTAAGAGGCTGTTTACTCAAGCCGAACGATACAAGTGGTGCGATAAGCGAGAGATATTTTAGACTATTTAACATGTCCTGACCAGGCGCAGGCCGCGGAATTTAGAAACGGATATATTGCTCGAAATAGAGACCACCTGAGAGTTCCATAATGCGGCGTTGCTTTGTCTGCTTTCCTGGGTCTTGTATCGTGTGTGCGGCTGCGAAGCCGAACAGTTTATCCAGAGTATGGAGTCCTGAAAGTAAAGAAAGGAAAATTCGGCAGCCCCTAGTACGTTTGACGCCGCATTGTAGGCATGCCGTTTAATGTGCCCCTCCCCCTGTGCCCATGGAATTTTAAGGGCGTAATTGTGTACTCTAGGTACTAGCTCCGCTATGGTGCGACGGCTGGGGTCGGGGCCGTATTGCTATGCTTGCTCTGAACGTGCCAAACGGTCTTGATGCAGGTTACTCCGGGCGCATTGCATTGTCCGGCTTTTTCACGGCCGGACTGGAGAGTTGACTTAAAAGGCTGCTTTGTACTTCCGCTGTGAGGGCCGCCGTGTGCTCCTCCGTACGGATGGAGCGTTCGGTGTTTCTGCTGACCGTGATTACTCCTCGAGGGCCTGGCATCTTGAGGTTGAGATATGCGTAGTGCGGCACCGCATTGAATTTAGCGAATGCGGTTCGTCCAAAAGGGCATGATAGCCACTGCGGAACGGGACTATATCGAAGATTAACTCTTCGCTTCGGAAGTTATCCAGAGATCCGAAGACCACATCAAGTGTTATCGAGCCTATGCAATTGGCCTCTACACCTGGGATGACGCCTTTAAAGGTCGTCCTTGTGGGTTTGATCCTTGATGGTTCTATGCCCATTTTCCGCACTGTATCCTGGTAAAGCAGGTTCAGGCTACTGCCGCCGTCCATGAGGACTCTTGTAAGGTGAAATCCGTCAACGATTGGGTCAAGAACCAATGCGGCGAAACCGCCGTGACGGATGCTAGTGGGGTGGTCCCTTCGATCGAAGGTGATCGGGCAAGAGGACCATGGGTTGAACTTTGGGGCGACTGGCTCCATCGCGTATACGTCCCGTAGCGCACGCTTCCTCTCCTGCTTGGGAATGTGAGTCGCGTATATCATGTTCACTATCCGCACTTGTGAGGGAAACCCCTTCTGTCCATTGTTGTTCGACGGCCTGGGCTCCTCCTCGTCGTCGCTGTCCAGCCCCTTGTCTTTCTGTTCGGCTCTTAACTTGCCTGCCTGCTTAAACACCCAACAATCCCTGTTGGTGTGATTGGCTGGCCTTTCGGGGGTGCCGTGAATTTGGCACGAGCGGTCGAGTATCCGGTCCAGACTGGACGGGCCCTGGGTATTCTTTTTAAATGGCTTTTTCCGCTGACCGGATTTATGGCCTCTGAATCCGGCATTTACTGCCGTATCCTCATTGCTGTCGCTGCTAACGCGGCGTTTTTGTTTATTCCGACGCGACCTGCCACCTTTGTCCTTGGTATCCGGACTGCCTTGCTTTTTCGATAAGTTGTTGCTACGAGCTAGCCAACTATCTTCGCCCGCGCAAAAGCGGGTCATGAGTGTCGTGAGAGCTACCATTGATTTCGGCTTCTCCTGACCGAGGTGCCGGGCCAGCCACTCGTCACGGATGTTATGTTTGAAGGCCGCTAGGGCCTCTGCATCCGGACAATCGACTATCTGATTTTTCTTCATGAGGAACCTTGTCCAGAATTGCCTGGCTGATTCTTCTGGCTGCTGAATTATGTGGCTGAGGTCGTCGGCGTCCGGTGGCCGCACAAAGGTCCCTTGAAAGTTATCGAGGAATGCGGCCTCCAGGTCCTCCCAAGAGCCGATCGAGTCTGCTGGGAGGCTGTTAAGCCAATGCCGGGTTGGTCCCTTAAGCTTAAGGGGTAAATATTTGATGGCGTGCAAATCATCGCCACGTGCCATGTGGATGTGGAGGAGATAGTCCTCAATCCATACTGCCGGATCTGTCGTACCATCGTACGACTCGATATTGACGGGTTTGAAACCCTCTGGGATTCTATGATCCATTACTTCGTCTGTGAAGCATAGTGGGTGTGCGGCGCCCCTGTACTGGGCTATGTCACGACGCAGTTCGGAAGAGCTGTGCCTGTTGTGTTCGGCCCGGCCGGACTTACTGTGTCCGGAGTGAAAATCATCACGTGCCTTCGGGCGTCCGCGCGATCCATAGATCGATCTTGTTTGCCTTGCTTTATTCTCCAGGACGTCTCATAGGTCTGGTTCGTTTTCCCGTGCCTTAGTTGAACGGCGCCGGGGCGTGGCTTGTTTAGAGGTTCGACAGGCCTCTCTGTCGCGGCCGCGAGGTGGCCGGTCTGCCATGTCATGAGCTTCCTCCTCTGATTGGGTTAGCGGCCTGCGCTTAGGATAATTTTTGGAGGGGCGTCCGAGTTCGTACTCTTCGGCCACAAGGACTTCAGTCCATCTGTCAGCTAGCAAATCTTGATCAGCTCTAAGCTGTTGCTGCTTTTTCTTTAGGCTGTTCGTCGTGGCTAGAAGCCTGCGTTGAAAGTGCTCTTGTTCGGCGGGGTCTGATGGTACGACGAATTCATCGTCGCCGAGGCTTGCCTCGTCTTCGGAGGGAGGCATGTAATTATCATCCTCGACCTCTTGCTCTGCCGCTCTCTCGTGAGGGCTGGCTTCTTCATCTTCCTGCGCCGAATCTTGCTGGTTTTGGTGTTCTTCGGCGCTGTCCGGGGTAGTATTATCTCCCGTGCCGGAATCACTGTTTCTGCTATGGCGGGATTTAGAGCGGCGCCGCTGACGCCGGCGTTTTGGAGGCTTTTTCGAAGTGCCGTCCTCCCCTGTTCCATCGCCATCTCCATCTTTTGGGGCATCCACCATGTATATGTCGTATGATGAGGTGGCGGTCCAGCGCCCTACGGGTGCTGGTTCTTGTTCGTCTCCTCCTTCGTCGTCCATGCCGTCGAAGTCTTCGGAGCCGAAGTCGAGCATGTTGGATAGATCACCGACAGTGGCTATTAAGTGGGTGGTGGGTGGGTTTTGAATTTCTACATCGTCCGAATCCCAACCTCGCAGGCCATAGTTCGGCATGGGTTCTCCTAGCAAAGAGAGAGACTTGAGAGAATTTAGAATATCACCTAATGGTGAGCACTGAAAGATGTCCGCGGCGGTGAACTCCATTACAGGCGCCCAATCGGATTCGATTGGCAGGGGCGCGGAAGGCTCGGAGTTCAGAGAAGAGTCCGGATCCTCGGAGTCATGGGCCATGCGGAGTGCGGGGCTTGCGTTCGGCTCGATCGCCTTTAAGATCGCAGCCCCCGAGGTGACGTCCAACCGTTCATCCTCAAAGGACGCAGCGGGCTCCGAGTCGAGGATCGGGGCCGGAGCGTATGTGGCCTCCAGGACACTATTCGGGGGCAGAGCTATACCATGCCCCTCGGGATAGTGCGGCACGCTTGGCTGTGGCTCGAATCCGTCGAAGATCAAGTCTCCGCGGATATCCGCCGTGTAGTTTAAGCTTCCAAACCTGACTTGATGGCCAGGGGCGTAGCTTTGATCTGCTCCAGATGACCAAGCGAATTGGCCCGCAGAGCGAAGCCGCCGAAGACGAAGATCTGTCCTGGGAGAAAAGTCTCGCCCTGGACCTCATCGTTGTTGATGATCAAATGATCCATCGGGCCTAAAGGCGACGACACAGAGGAACTCTCAATGAAAGCACCAATGTCGGTGTCAAAACCGGCGGATCTCGGGTAGGGGGTCCCGAACTGTGCGTCAAGCTCGGATGGTAACAGGAGACAAGGGACACTTTATTTTACCCAGGTTCGGGCCCTCTCGATGGAGGTAAAACCCTACTCCTACTAGATTAATATTGATGATATGGGTAGTACAAGAGTAGATCTACCACGAGATCAAGGAGGCTAAACCCTAGAAGCTAGCCTATGGTATGATTGTGTATGATGTTGGTTCTGTCCTACGGACTACAACCCTCCGGTTTATATAGACACCGGATAGGGTTAGGGTTACACAGAGTCGGTTACATTGGTAGGAGATCTTGAATATCCACACGCCTAGCTTGCCTTCCACGCCAAGGAAAGAATCTTCCGGACACGGGACGAAGTCTTCAATCTTGTATCTTCATAGTCCAGGAGTCCGGCTGAAGGTATAGTCCGGCTATCCAAACACCCCCTAATCCAGGACTCCCTCACCCGTTGACTATAACATCTCTCACAAGCATAACATGATCAAACCCAGAACTCATTGAGTGTTAATCACATGGTAATGTGAACTAGATTATTAAATCTAGTAAACTCTTGGGTGTTAGTCACATGGCGATGTGACCTGTGAGTGTTAATCACATGGCGATGTGAACTAGATTATTGACTCTAGTGCAAGTGGGAGACTGTTGGAAATATTCCCTAGAGGCAATAATAAATAGGTTATTATTATATTTCCTTGTTCATGATAATCGTTTATTATCCATGCTAGAATTGTATTGATAGGAAACTCAGATACATGTGTGGATACATAGACAACACCATGTCCCTAGTAAGCCTCTAGTTAACTAGCTCGTTGATCAATAGTTGGTTACGGTTTCCTGACCATGGACATTGGATGTCATTGATAACGGGATCACATCATTAGAAGAATGATGTGATGGACAAGACCCAATCCTAAGCACTAGCACAAGATCGTGTAGTTCGTATGCTAAAGCTTTTCTAATGTCAAGTATCATTTCCTTAGACCATGAGATTGTCCAACTCCCGGATGCCGTAGGAATACTTTGGGTGTGCCAAATGTCACAACGTAACTGGGTGGCTATAAAGGTGCACTACGGGTATCTCCGAAAGTGTCTGTTGGCTTGGCACGAATCGATACCGGGATTTGTCATTCCGTGTGACGGAGAGGTATCTCTGGGCCCACTCGGTAGGACATCATCATAATGTGCACAATGTGATCAAGGAGTTGATCACGAGATGATGTGTTACGGAACGAGTAAAGAGACTTGCCGGTAACGAGATTGAACAAGGTATCGGGATACCGACGATCGAATCTTGGGCAGGTACAATACCGCTAGACAAAGGGAATTGCATACAGGATTGATCGAATCCTCGACATCGTGGTTCATCCGATGAGATCATCGTGGAACATGTGGGAGCCAATATGGGTATCCAGATCCCGCTGTTGGTTATTGACCGGAGAACGTCTCGGTCATGTCTGCATGGTTCCCGAACCCGTAGGGTCTACACACTTAAGGTTCGATGACGCTAGGGTTATAAAGGAAGTTTGTATGTGGTTACCGTATGTTGTTCGGAGTCCCGGATGAGATCCCGGACGTCACGAGGAGTTCCAGAATGGTCCGGAGGTAAAGATTTATATATGGGAAGTCCTGTTTTGGTCACAGGAAAAGTATCGGGTTTTATCGGTAATGTACCGGGACCACCGGGAGGGTCCCGGGGGTCCACCAAGTGGGGCCACCAGCCCCGGAGGGCTGCATGGGCCAAGTGTGGGAGGGAACCAGCCCCAGGTGGGCTGGTGCGCCCCCCACAAGGGCCCAAGGCGCCTAAGGGGAGGAGGGGGGGCAAACCCTAAGGGCAGATGGGCCTTAGGGCCCATGCCTGGTGCACCTCCCTCTCCCCTCCACCTGGCTGCCACCCAGAGGATCTGGGGGCTGCCGCACCCCTTGGGTGGGAACCCTAGAGGGGGCGCAACCCCCTCCCTCTCCCCTATATATAGTTGAGGTATTTGGGGCTGCCAACAGATGAGTTTCACCTCTCCCTGGCGCAGCCCTACCTCTCTCCTTCCTTCTCTCCCGCGGTGCTTGGCGAAGCCCTGCAGGATTGCCACGCTCCTCCACCACCACCACGCTGTTGTGCTGCTGCTGGATGGAGTCTTCCTCAACCTCTCCCTCTCTCCTTGCTGGATCAAGGCATGGGAGACGTCACTGGGATGTACGTGTGTTTAACGCGGAGGTGTCGTCCGTTCGGCACTTGGTCATCGGTGATTTGGATCACGGCGAGTACGACTCCATCAACCCCGTTCACCACTTAGCGATCTACAAGGGTATGTAGATGCACTCTCCTTCCCCTCGTTGCTGGTTTCTCCATAGATAGATCTTGGTGACACGTAGGAAATTTTTGAATTTCTGCTACGTTCCCCAACACCAAGGCCACAGGTCTCTCTGTCAAGTGTTCCAGAAGAAGAGCGCCAATCAGTTTCACGCCAAGTTTTTCCTGAAGCCTCTCCAACTGTGAACAACCCTGAGTCAAAGCGGCTGAAGATATTCCGGCTGCATCAGCCGATGACCAAGAAGAATCAAGAGAAGAAGAATAACGTGTTACTACATCCCCAACCAACCAAGTTGTTCTCGAGGAGAACGTGTCCGACCCTCCAGCTCCTGAAGTGGAGGTTACCAATACTGAGGCGGCCACCAACACCAACACTGAAGCCAATGACGTTGTCATGGCTGAAGCTAATGTGGCGCCTGAAGTCAATGTGGTGCCCGAAGTGATAGCACCTGAAGTCAATGCTGCACCAGATGCCAATCTGCAGCCTGAAGTCACTGCCACTGCTCCTGTATCACCTCCCAGGCCACATAATATCGAGCAAGCATACAACTATGGTCAGCTGGTCACTGTCAGATGGCCTATTTTGGTTCCTCCACCTGCTGCTGGTCCGCAATTTGATTACCATGTCGAGCACAAGCCTCAGGTCCAAAAGCCGAAGCCAAGACTGCCCAGGTTTCCAGGTACTGCAACTTCACCAGGGACCTTTAATGCAAATGACTTCAAAGCGCACAACACTTTCTTTGATAGCGCTAAGAACCCCTATTCAAGGCCAAGGATTTCATCTGATCAGTTTTGGAGCTATCAGCAGCGGAGCTACTACTCATGTGTTCTCTATGATCAAGGGCGCACCTTCCCTCATATGCGTCTTGACTGCGAAGCCATTGCTGGATTGCCATGCCTTGAAGAAGCCCTTGATTGCTTCCGTGACGCTGGATTGCTAAACTTTGTGAATGATAAGGAGCATTGGAATGAAGAGCTTCTGCTGCAATTCTATGCCACCCTCCACATTCGCGTCTACAACCAGGATCCGGAGACATGGGTCCTTGAGTGGATGACAGGCAACATACACCATGAAGCTAAATCTTTTGACATCATTGAGCTTACTGGTCTGCCCACTCTAGGTGAACTATATGAACCTGGTTGTCAGCTTCACCGCAATCCTTTGGAGAGCATCTTTCAGAAGCCAGAGTCCAACATGAGCCAAATGCTGAGCATGATGAAGCCATTGCCACATGACGCTGATTACCCAAAGGAGTTCTTTGTTGAGGACCTAGAGTATCTGCCCCACACTATTTATCATATCATCAGGCGAACTCTATGGCATGTCAAAGGACATTCTTCAACAACAAAACTTGAAGGAGCAATGAAGACTTTGGTCTTTTATATCTTCAACGGCATCAGCTTCAATGCTCAAGACTTCTTTATCAGGCAGTTGGCTGCATCAGGCTCTGATCTCTTTGGACTAAAGTTCTACGCTCTGTGGGTTATGCGCCTCATCAAGCTACATTCTGCTGTCAACTATCAGCCCTCTGGTCGCAACCATTTGATCTTTCTGCCAGAGGTTGATATGTTAGTTGAAGCCATATACCCAGAGCCTGCCAAGGAGCCTCTTTGTCTTCACAATGCTGATAACCAAAGCTTCACGCAACCCATTGAAGGAGTCCAGGCAGTCACTCGTGTTTATCCTTTGGCTGGCAATACACGCTTACCTCACCGTGCTCAAACTGAAGCCACTGAAAGCACTATTGCTCAAAGGCCTCGAAAGTGATCTCGTGTTCTCAATGACCAAGAACTTCTCGTTGCCCTGCATCAAAAACAGGATAAGCATCACTTCTGGCTCAAGCGGCAGATGCAAAGCCTCTTGGTGGATGTCAATCGCATTCGCAATCTTGCCACCAAGAATGCCTTTGTTACACATGAAACCTGTCGGAGGTCATGGAAGAGTTTGACATTGCTGAGTGCTGAAGCAGATCTGCAAGACGATTGCTTCACTGAAAGATTCAAGTTTGACACCACTCCTCCAAGGAATGTTGTTTTGCGTCGAACTCCGTCTCTTGAAGACTCTGACTATTCCTCCTCCGCTGCAACGGTGAATGCCAGAGTGATAGATGATCAAGATGATGCTACTTCACCACCTCCAACTTCAGCACGTACCGACACTACTCCAAGTTCTTCTGCACCGCCAAACCCCGACGCCGACCCTGCATCTTCTCCTACTCCTCCTGGGAACGAGTAGAGGCTCTATGTCTTCAAACCTTTTTGGTCCTCACTAATAAAAGGGGGAGAAGCATATGAGTTAATAGTCTTCAAGCGGGTCCATATGGGTGGTTGCTTTATATTTTGCCTAGTGTTTACAACTCTCACTTTTGATACATTTGGTTCTTTGAGTTGTAACACATAAACTTGATGGACGTCTGCTACTTGTTTGCTATTCTGTGATGCGATGATAAAATTCGCATGTGCGATGATAAATCCCGCACGAAGTCATATTGCAGATGTCCATTTTTCATTATGCATGTCATTATGTTCGTTATATCAAATCATGCATGATGAATAGTCCTCATAAGTTGAAGAGGATCTCCACAAGTACAACGTGCCATGTGCATTTGCATTCCAAAAGCAAATTACTTATATGCACATCTTCAGGGGGGGGCCTTTTGCTACTTATGAAGACAATACATTTATCCTTTACAATTTCACATACCTTTATCCCCGTTGAAAACTTCAACCAGTTTGTCATCAATCACCAAAAAGGGGGAGATTGTGAGTGCATCTAGTGCCACCCCTAGTTGGTTTTGGAGTATTGACGACAAACCTGGTTGAGGGACTAATGTGTTTGTGAGAATTACAGGATAACACAGGTAGTAGTCCCTCATTGATTCGTTTTACCTACCGGAGATGACCCCTAAAAATGTATGAAGACATTGAAGACACTGGTGGTATGTGAAGATATTCACATTGAAGACTATGACAAGAGAAGGCATTGCGTGAAGACTATGGAGCGCGAATACTTAGATGTTTCTTTGTTTCCTTTTCTTCTTTGTTGAGTCGTAGGAACCACCGTACTGTTAGGTGGGGTCCCAGTGAACAAAGTCAGAGTGACTGAAGTGATGCTCAACC
Organism: Aegilops umbellulata; assembly: GCA_032464435.1. Taxonomy (NCBI): domain Eukaryota; kingdom Viridiplantae; phylum Streptophyta; class Magnoliopsida; order Poales; family Poaceae; genus Aegilops; species Aegilops umbellulata. Next base: position 355,726,881 of record CP136054.1, on the reverse strand, counting down.
AAATCCTATGTCTTCGAGCAAAGACAATGAGAGCAAATCTTATCCAGAGCTGGATGAGTCAGCTTTACTTGTAAGCCAAGTCAAGCTGCCGTGTGTGTTTGAAATCTGACCATTGGAACACGTGTCAGTTCCTTAGTGACCCAGGGTCATTTCAGACAAATCAGGTCAGGTTGCCTAGTGACTATAAATAGCCCACCCCCTACACCATAAATTGGTGGCTGCTTAGTGTTAGTGCATGACTTTTGTCGTTTGAGAGCAACCCACATCCGAAGCTTTTGAGAGAGAGAAATCCTTGTGAGGACAAAGCCCAAACACCCAGAGCCAAAGAGTGTTAGGCATCACTGAAGTCTTTCTGTCCGCGTGACCTGAAGACTTGTTACACTTGAGGACTGTGAATCCTCCAGCCGGTTAGGCGTCGCGTTCTGAGCATCCAAGAGTCATTGTGGATCCCTAGTGAACGAAGTCTGTGAAGGTTTGGAAGTCTACCTTGAAGACTTACCAGAGTGATTGGGCAAGGACTGGGTGTCCTTAGCTCAAGGGGAATAAGGTGAAGACGCAGTCTTCTGAGTTGAATCTCAGCCTCCCTAACCAGACGTACAGTTGTCATAGCAACTGGAACTGGTCCAACAAATCCTTGTCTTTGCCAAGCGACTGGTTCTATCATCTCCATCTCTTTACTTATAGTTGTCTTCGTGAAGTCATTGCCTGGCTGCTTTACCTATTTGTCTTCACTGTGTGACTACTATCGTTGTTTGGCTTCATACCATCTTCCATCCTGATCCTTACTACCTAGCTGCTATTAGTCTTCATGCTTTCACTTCATTGCATACTTGACTATGGCCTGCTTAGTGTAGTTTACCTTCCGCTGCATATCAATAGGATCATTTCTATTGTTTGTCTTCGAAACTCCCATGTTTTGAAGACTTTCATAAAAATCGCCTATTCAACCCCCTCTAGTCGATAACTAGAACTTTCAATGACACACTCAAAGACTTCCTGAAGAGCAAAGGCTTCAAACCTGGTTCCCTGGATCCCACACTCTTCACGAAGACATATGATGGTGAATTGTTTGTGTGCCAAATCTATGTGGATGACATTATATTCGGCTGCACTAATCAGAAATACAGTGATGAGTTTGGGCACATGATGCAAGAGCAATATCAGATGTCCATGATGGGTGAGCCGAAGTTCTTGCTAGGTCTTCAAATTCATTAGCAAAGCAACGACATCTTCATATCTCAAGAGAAATACCTCAAAGACTGCCTGAAGAAGTTTGGAATGCAAGATTGCAAAGGTTACACGATGCCAATGCCAACCAAAAGTCATCTGAGTCCTGACGCCAATGCCAACCAAAAGTCATCTGAGTCCTGACGCCAATGGTAAAGAGTTCAATCAAAAGGTATACCGCTCCATGATTGGTTCTTTACTTTATTTATGTGCATCTAGGCAAGATATAATGCTTAGTGTTTGCATGTGTGCCCAATTCCAAGCGGCACCAAAGGAATCGCATCACTTAGCTGTGAAGCGAATTCTTCGATATTTGGCTTACACCCCAACACTAGGATTATGGTATTCAAAGGGCTCAAAGTTTGATCTAGTCGGATTCTCATATGCTAATTATGCTGGTGACAAGGTTGATCGCAAGTCCACTTTAGGCACATGTCACTTTCTTAGACGATCACTTGTCTGTTGCTCTTCAAAGAAGCAGAACTGTGTGTCTCTCTCCATAGCTGAATCTAAATACATTGCTGCTGGATCTTGCTGTGCTCAGCTCCTATGGATGAAGCAAACTCTCAAGGACTATGGTATCCATCTAAAGCAAGTACCACTCTACTGCGACAACGAAAGCACCATTAAGATTGCCAACAACCCAGTTCAGCACTCGAAGACAAAGCACATTGAAATTCGTCATCACTTTCTCAGAGATCATGTCATGAAGGAAGATATTGATATCATTCACGTCAACACAGAAGAGCAATTGGCTGATATCTTCACAAAGCCCTTGGATGAGAAAAGGTTTTGCAAGTTGCGGTGTGAGCTAAATATCTTACAATCCTCAAATGTCCTGTAATTGGACACTCATTGAGGGAGTCCTGGAATAGGGGGTCTCCGGACAGCCGGACTATATCCTTTGGCCGGACTGTTGGAATTTGAAGATACAAGATTGAAGACTTCGTCCCGTGTCCGGATGGGACTCTCCTTGGCATGGAAGGCAAGCTTGGCAAATACGGATATGTAGATCTCCTCCCTTGCAACCGACTCTGTGTAACCCTAGCCCCCTCAAGTGTCTATATAAATCGGAGGGTTTAGTCCGTAGGACAACAACAATCATACCATAGGCTAGCTTCTAGGGTTTAGCTTCTATGATCTCGTGGTAGATCAACTCTTGTAATACTCATATCATCAAGATCAATCAAGCAGGAAGTAGGGTATTACCTCCGTCGAGAGGGCCCGAACCTGGGTAAACATTGTGTCCCCCGCCTCCTGTTACCATCCGCCTTAGACGCACAGTTCGGGACCCTCAACCCGAGATCTGCCGGTTTTGACACCGACATTGGTGCTTTCATTGAGAGTTCCATTGTGTCGTCACCGTAAGGCTTGATGGCTCCTTCGATCATCGGTAACGATGCGGTCCAGGGTGAGCTTTTCCTCCCCGAACAGATCTTCGTATTCGGCGGCTTCGCACTGCCGGCCAACTCGCTTGGCCATCTGGAGCAGATCGAGAGCTACGCCCCTGGCCACCAGGTCAGGTTCGGAAACTTGAGCTACACCGCCGACATCTGCGGAGACTTGATCTTCGATGGATTCGAGCCCATGCCAGGTGCACCGCATGATGACGACGAGCATGATTTAGCTATGTTGTCGGACAGTGTTCGGGAGATCACACCTGCGGCTACTCTGGCCCTCGATCCGGAGCAAATTGCGCCATCCGAGGATGGGTGGATAGACCCCTCCATGGAGGCCGCATTCTCAGCGGCGATGGAGCCGGATATTGACTTTACCCCTCACGAGAGCCGTGTTGCCGAACCATTAGATTCATCTCTGGCCACTGACTCCGAGCCGCCTGCGTCCGTGCCTATCGAATTCGATTGGGTGCCGATCATGGAGTTTACCTCCGCGGATATCTTTCAGCACTCGCCTTTCGGCGATGTGCTTAATTCATTAAGGTCTCTCTCCTTGTCAGGAGAACCTTGGCCGAACTATGGCCGGCTAGAATGGGATGCGGACGACGAAGAAATTCACTCCCTACCCACCACCCACTTAGTAGCCACTGTCGACGATTTAACTGACATGCTCGACTTCGACTCCGAAGACATCGACGGTATGGACGGCGATGCAGGAGACGAACAGGAACCACCGCCCATAGGGCGCTGGACCGCCACCTCATCATATGATATATATATGGTGGATACCCCCAAAGAAGGCAATGGCGACAAGACAGCGGAGGACAACCCCACCAAGAAGCAACCGAAGCACCGACGTCAGCGGCGCCGCTCTAAGTCCCGCCATATAAAAAGTAGTGATACCGGCACAAGAGACAATAACACTCCGGATAGTGCCGAAGACGACAACAATCCCCTCCAGCACGATTTAGAGCGGGAGGGTGAACAAGCTAGCCCTCCAGAACAGGCAGCAGATGGTGAAATAGAGGATGACAATTACATGCCTCTCTCCGAAGACGAGGTGAGCCTCGGCGATGAAGAATTTATCGTGCATGAGGATCCCATCGAGCAAGAGCGCTTTAAGCGCCGGCTAATCGCCACAGCAAATAGCCTGAGGAAAAAGCAACAATAGCTTAGAGATGATCAAGATTTGCTAGCAGACAGATGGACCGAAGTCCTTGGGGACGAGGAATACGTACTCTAACGCCCCTCCAAGAGTTACCCAAGGCGCAGGTCGCTACCCCGACTCGAGGAGGAAGCATTGAAACCTACATCACCAGCGTACGATGCGGCTGACCGGCCACCTCGTGGCCGAGACAGAGAGGCGTTTCAACCTGAAGATCAGCCCGCACCCCGTCGCCGCTCAAACAAAAATACCAAGGCCCGGGGCAACACGCGGGACCTGCGAGACGTATTGGAAAGCAGGGCAAAACATGCAAGATCGATATACAGGTCACGGGGGCGCGCAACAACGTGAAACGATGACCGTCATGCCGGATACACCAAAAGTAAATCCGGTCGGGCCGAATACAGCAGACAAGACTCATATGAACTGCGTCGCGATATAGCCCGGCATAGAGGCACCGCACACCCCCTATGCTTCACTGATGAAGTTATGAATCATGAATTCCCGGAGGGTTTTTAACCTGTAAATATCGAATCGTATGATGGTACAACAGATCCTGCGGTATGGATTGAGGATTTCCTCCTCCACATCCACATGGCTCGCGGTGATGATCTACATGCCATCAAGTACCTCCCATTAAAACTCAAAGGACCAGCTCAGCATTGGCTGAATAGCTTGCCAGCAGACTCTGTCAGCAGTTGGGAGGATTTGGAAGATGCATTCCTTGACAACTTCCAGGGCACGTATGTGCGACCACCGGATGCTGATGACTTGAGCCATATAACTCAACAGCCAGGGGAATCGGCCAGGCAATTCTGGACATGGTTCCTGACTAAGAAAAACCAGATTGTCAACTGTCCGGATGTAGAGGCCTTAGCGGCATTCAAGCATAATATCCGGGACGAGTGGCTTGCCCGGCACCTCGGGCAGGAGAAGCCGAAGTCTATGGCAGCCCTCACGACACTCATGACCAGCTTTTGCGCGGGCGAGGATAGCTGGCTGGCTCGCAGTAACAACACATCCAGGAATCCGGGCACTTCGGATACTAAAGATGCTGACGGCAGAACATGTCGTAATAGACACAAGCGCCGCAACAACAGCGATGACGCCGATGATACAATAGTCAATGCCGGATTCAAAGGCTCTAGATCCGGTCAGCGGAAAAAGCCATTCAAAAGAACTACGCCGGGCCCGTCCAGTTTAGATCGCATACTTGATCGCTCGTGTCAAATCCACGGCACCCCCGGTACGCCAGCCAATCACACCAACAGAGAATGCTGGGTGTTCAAGCAAGGCAGCAAGTTAAATGCCGAAAATAAGGACAAGGGGCTGCACAGTGATGACGAGGAGGAGCCCCAGGCGCCGAACACGGGAGAACAGAAGAGGTTTCCCCCACAAGTGAAGACGGTGAACATGATATACGCAACCCACATTCCCAAGCGGGAACGGAAGCGTGCACTAAGGGACGTCTATGCGATGGAGCCTATCGCCCCAAAGTTCAACCCATGGTCCTCTTATCCGATCACCTTCAATCGCAGGGTCCACCCCACTAGTATCCATCATTGCGGATCCGCCGCATTGGTCCTAGACCCCATCATTGACGGATTCCACCTCACTCGAGTCCTTATGAACGGCGGCAGCAGCCTGAACCTGCTCTATCAGGATACAGTGCGCAAAATGGGTATAGATTCCTCGAGGATCAAACCAACCAAAACCACCTTTAAGGGTGTCATCCCAGGTGTAGAGGCCCATTGCACGGGCTCAATCACACTGGAAGTGGTCTTCGGATCTCCGGACAATTTCTGAAGCGAGGAGTTAATCTTCGATATCGTCCCGTTCCGCAGTGGCTATCACGCACTGCTCGGGCGAACCGCATTTGCAAAATTCAATGAGGTACCGCATTATGCATACCTCAAGCTCAAGATGACAGGACCTAGGGGGGTCATAATAGTCAATGGAAACACAGAGCGCTCGCTCCGCACAGAGGAGCACACTGTGGCCCTTGCAGCAGAAGCACAAAGCAGCCTTTTAAGGCAAACCGCGAATTCGGCGATACAGCCCCCGGACACCGTCAAGCGAGTCCGGAGTAACCTGCAGCAGGATCACCTGGCACGTTCAGATCTCGCCTAGCAATTTGGCCCCCCATCATAGTCCCAGTCAAGCGACGAAATCCGTCCCGCGCGTACATAATTACACAATGAAAATACCATGGGCATAGGTGCGGGCACGATCAGGGCACGTCCCGCAATGCGGCTCAACCGCCCTAGGGGCTGCATACCTTTATCATTTTTTTCCATTCAGGACCTTACTCTCTGGAAGCCCTTTCCGGCAGTATGATTGTCGGACACATTACGGGAAGGAACAACCAATGAGGCAAGAAGCTAAAGTCGTACAAGGGAACCCCCAGGTGGTCTGTAATAACAATCGACATACCCGTTTTTTAATACCCATACGCAGCTTGCCGTTGGATAGGACATGTCAAATAGTCCTATTATTTTGCTTATTGCACTACTTGTATCAATAGGCTTCGACGTATTACTTAAACAATGCATAGCATTAGTCTATTATTGCATTATCCATCCTTTTTTTCTTATATGTTTATTTACAACAACTAGCAAAGTGGCCCGCTCGATGCGCGGGCTAGGATTTATAAAGTTAAAATTTCAGAATATATCATGTAATTTGTCCATAGAATTTTTTAAACCAAATATGATGACATTTTCAAGTATTAGAATTTTATGAACTTTTTTCTTTGGTATGTTTGGTATTTTATTAATGTATAAATATAGGTGTTCTCCGTTTATCCTTTACTTGCTCATTATGCATGCCATAAGAAATGTAATTTTATGTTCGACTACATTTTCTACTTATATTTGTATACTATGGTTTTCGGAACATCAACATTCTTCAATTATATCTCTATATTTTTGCTAACATTTTTATCATGTTTCTTAGTTTTGATATATATAAGATTATTACCCCTTGTTACATAGTAATTGTCGCTTATTTTGTACAAATGACAACTAATATGGAACGCGAACGCGACAACTAATATGGAATAGAGGGAGTGTTTTTTTGGGTGTATAGTCATAAGTTAACTATTACGGTACACAAGATTGAAATATTGATTTATTGTATTTAATTAAATTGATTTAATTTTTTATTGTCTTGATATCCATATAAACTTTACTGTTATTTCTTTCTTTCTATAGACGTGAACAACAGTACGAAGGGTGAGCGTACTTTGCTAAAAAATAACCAAGTGTGGACACTGTGAGAACGAACTATATATATATTTTGGCTATCAATCTATCATACCTCATGACCTACTATATCAACCTTGGTTATTTTTTAGCAAAGTACGCACTTGGTTGCAGCAGAACCTTGATATATTTTGTCTTAATATGAGACACGTGCGTTCATAGTAGCAAGGTACGTGTACTACTACAAAACATCATTAGTTTGATGGGTCCCACCATAATTACTTTTCACTTTCCCATTGTATAGTCTTCTCGACTTCTCCGTTCGTGTCCCCCCACTCATGTTCTCGAGTTTGTTCATCTCCTCCGATCCCCTTTCACTTTTCCTAAATTTTTCTGCTCACTCAAAAATTACTACTGCTGGATAGCTCCCATCAGATACCTACCGTTGGTGATTCGGCGCACTGAGGTTTGTCTTCCTCACCTGGAGCCACCCCCGCAGCTGGTTCTGGCACATGTTGACCATGGACGGCGGCTTGTTTGTGTCCAGATACGCCTCATCGGTCGCCTAGGCTTGTAAAGGGTGCTGGTGGCGTCTGCGTAGTTGCTTTGGTCGTTGATTTCATCTTCCGCATACCTGCAGCCCTCTTGCATCTAGCTTGAGTATGAGGTTGCCTTCCTCTTGTACCTGTAATAACTAAAAGTTTTTCTTCGATTCGACATTACCTCATTATTGATTTCTTCAATGGTGAAATCATCATGTGTGTCAGTTCCTTCCTATTGTACCTGTAAGATAGAATGTAGCAATTTAACAATGTATTATGTAATATAAATATAAGATGAAAAATGCATTTTCAATAGATTACCTCATGAGCTACTATATCAACCTTTTTGCACTTTGCATTCTTATTTTTGTTTCTAGTATCGTCTTTTAGACTGATGTATGCATACCTATTTTTCTCGTCTTGTGAGATAGGAACTATTTGTATATTTTGGAACTAATATATGTAAATTAAATATTTTTTCTTTTAATTGAGATTACCACATTATTGATATCTTCATTAGCAAAATCATCATCTGTGTAATTTTGTTCCTCTTGTACCTACAAGATAATATGCGGTAGTTTGTCAACACATTAAATGCTTATCATAGAGCATATTATTAATAGATGTAGAAGGTGAAATGTATTTTGGTATAATTCTGTTTCAATTTTTTTATCTTCCTATAAGAAACCTTGGTCGCAACATCTTCACATCCATCGTTGTGGTTGTCGTTTCTGAAAAATCTTTCCTATGCCTATTGCTGTGTCTTTAATCTTTTGCATCTTTTTTTACTTCTCTTCTTCTGTCTCGCCCCTTCCTACGAAATACCATACATAAAAAAATTATTTATAAATACCATATTTTAGAATGTAAGAATAATCCATCATTGTGAAAATTATTTAATGATGTATATGAAAAATATTCCAACAAAACATACAATCATTGGTATGAAAGTCGCATCTGATGCATAGTACTACCAAACTGTCAGCTCATTTGTCGCCAAATGACAAAAATATAAAATATAGCTCATTATTAGCATATTGAATGGTATAATTGTATTTTGGATCTATGGTTTCTTCTTCTCCTCCTTCTCATAATCCAGAACACAAAATAGAATTTTTGTGTTTATCTTAAAAACATACGAAAAAAGTATGTACTTTTCACCTCACTATTGAATTTCTTTCTGTTCAACTCTTCTGAGTTTCTTGTTGGTAGGCTTTTGACATGCGTATAGTTTTGATTGCAATCTTTATAGGAATCATCTTCTATGTTAATTATATCTGAAGCTGTAGCTCAAATGTTCCCTACCTCCTTTTCAAATATATTTTCCTATTTCTTTTCGGCGATGTCATAAAATAATAGTACTATTAATATATATATATAGAAGAGGGAAAGTAATTTGAAAGAATACCTCATTATCGAATAGATTGTTCTCTGTAAGAACTTTTTCTTTATTTCGTGAAGCCTTTCTTTTCAAATCATGTTTACATCTCTTACGTTTTCAATTTGTTACCTCCTCATCAGGACCTTCAGTTTTAACAACTGGTTTTCGCTATTCCTGGAAGCAAACATTGTCACGTCTTTTTCATATCTCTTGCTCGACTTGTTGCTCTTTGTCCTCTATTGTTGTTTTTGTTAGATGATTTGGAAGTTGCCTTTCCGCACGTATGCTACTTCTCATATTTTTTCGCATTCATGGAATAGTGGTTGCCTTATACAAATGATTTTTAAAATACATTTTAAAGAAAAAATTGCACACTCGTGACAGCAAAACCATTAATTAGTAGCAACACCTCATTATCTGACTTCTGCATAGCAGAATTTGAAGAACCTTGTGTATCTTGGCTTTGCAGTATGTCCTATAAAGAACTTAATCACATTATGATGTTATAAACCATTTAAAATACTGAATTTGCATGTGTATACCTCTTGAACTATTTCATTTTAATATTCCATCTCAAGTTTGTCATCAACTTCAAAAGTGAAGTTCACTTTAAAATTTCCATGCACTATTGTAGATTCCTTGAATTTAACTTCAGTCAGAATATGAGTGTTCTGCCATAAAGGTTTTGAATAACATCTGGTATTGTGTTGTTGAATCCCTCCTGCTCTAATAGGCCCGATGCACATATGTTGCCTAAAAGTCTCTTTGCTACCTCATTAAACATCATGAAAGTTATTGTTGTCGTCTCATCACGTACCTTGAGTTTAAGTAGGTACTTAGTGTGATAGTGTTAGTTATTACTGGTAAATTATTAAAACAAATTGCACCAAAGATAATCTAGTGCACAACATGCCCACCGTATGTTGGGATTTTCAGCTACTTCATGACAGAAAGTGCAAATATAGGTATGGTGTTCCTTTTTTGCGGCACAAAAGCAAAGTTTGCATGCCATGTATCAACAGCATTTATCTAGTATAATATCATCAATTGCTACTTTTGTTGTGCATACAAATTCCTAGTCAAGAGAAAACATATGAGATTAGATAATGTACAATAGTGAAGGTACAGTATGATGAGCAAGGTTAGAGGCAAACCTTTATCAACATATCATAGTTCTATAATTTCCCTCGGCGTTTTTCATTTGTAGAACATTTTCTCTTCAATCATTCCTTGGATGCTTTCATCAATTCCCATCATTGTTGGAATAACATCTCTTTCACAATGCCTATAGTAGGTTACAACATGAGCACATGAACTGGTTGTAACTTCAAAACATACATAATTGCATTATTATATACCATACCTCTAAATAATTTGGTTTGTCTTTAGAATTTTAGTCCCCAAGAAGACTTCAGATGCATTTGTTGTGTATAGTGATAGCCCTGTTAATAACTGGTCAGTAATTTGGATTTGGGTTTACACAGAGTTTAAATTTCTCACCATTTAATTTTTTGACCAAATTTGAAGCAACAATCACTATTGTTAAACGACTTTCATTCACCATATTTGCTAAAACATCCCTCATAGTGTGATCCATATCTTCTCACCATTGGACGAATTTAATCATGAAAAATCGATATAAAGGTCATCTATGTAATTCAAAAATAGCTATAGTAGTATAATCACTTACTCTAGTAAAAGGACTTCAATCTCATGGATGTTTGAAGTTTGCGCCATGCCTTACCCCTTAGTTTCTTGTACTTGCTCTATTGGTTTCATTGTAGTAAGCAATCCAATGACACCCGCATATTTAGAAATCTAGTTCACCAATACTTGTTTTATTCGATATATATTATGTTCATACCTGAGCACTGTTTATCAATATTCACCCTACTCTCTAGGGTATCAATATCAGCATATTCGAAGTGGTAATCCAAAAACTTGGATTTTCCTTCATCCACTTCTTTGCTGTTGTATCAAAAAGAAAACTGATTTTGAGATTGTTCTTCAATGGTCGGTATTTTCATACCCTCCAGACTTGAAGGTCTTAATTATGCAGATGGAGTCCTCTTTAACTTTTGCTTTAAATTTATTCACCAATTTACTCCAATAGAAGCATGGATCACATTGCCCTACATAGAGAGAAAACATTAGCAAAATTCAGAAAAGGGAAACTGAAGAGACATTATATATGTAATACTCGCACCTTTTATCTAATTACCTCATATCAGCGCTAATGAGTTCATTAGATGATAAGTTAATAGTGTCCCAAAGTCTTAAAACTTTGGCTTTGGTTGGACATGTCTCGTTTCTTGTAGTCAATGCATTCAACGATGTAGGTGTCATATTCTTTGAGGCCCTAAAAATATAAGAATAGAATGTTGATTAGTAAAGTAAGTAATATAATGGCATGAAAGCTTTACAAATACAAAATATTTGTGTTGCAACTGCCTCTAGTGATTGTGTGACAACAAAGAAAGTAGAAGATTTTTCAAACTGGGATAGATATATGAAATCATAGTAGGTGAACAAATAAAATTTTATTGACAGCTGGTCTGAATTTTTGTTTCAGATGGAGGTGGTCAAATATGAAAACCATCTATATATGTTTCTCTATATTGCAGCAAAGAAATCCCATTTGTTTCGGTTATAGCTGTAGTGTGGCTCTAGTCTTCTAGATTATATTATCTTAACATGAATGCACTGGAACCAACATCCATGGCATCAACTTTCCGTAGATGAGTAAAACTATGAATGTGTAACCATTAAGATAGGAATCCACACCTATAGAATTGCATTATTTAATGTAGAATACACTTCATAGTTTCTTCTGTTTGTACATAACGAACCTTGTGAGCTAACATGCCAAATCTTTTTAGATTAGCACTGCCTACAATATAAAGAAGTATTATTGATCCATTAAGAGATCTGATCAGTAATATGAAAACCATAATGCACCATATATGTTTCTATATATCACGGCAGGCAATCCAACTTGTTTATATTATAGCTGTAGTATAATTCAAGGCTTTCATAGTATATACTACCCTAACGTGAATACACTAGAAGCAACATTCATGGCATCAACCTCCTCTAGATGAGCAAAAACATGAACTTTACACTATTAAGACAGGAACCCACATGTATGTAATTCTACATAATCAACCTTCCAAGGTAACATGTGAAATCTTTTTAGGCGAGCACTGCCTAGAGCATGCTTGAACTATTATTGATGCACTAACAGACTGATCTGTAATTTCATGCAGATTGTACTTACTTGATCTGGTCTGATTGCTCGACCGATCTGGCTTGTGACCGCTGGAGGAACACAATTCCAAAGTCCCACTTGTTGGATAAGTTGACCTGGAAGTGTTCGCCGGAGGAAGATGATCTAGAAATTGTAACATAAACGTAGAGGACAAGGAACCTTTGAGGTCGTGGAAGCATGGCGTGGGGGAGGGAGTTTAGCACGTGCAAACAATGGAAAGAGAGGTTTTTTTGGATGCAGGCTGGAGAGATACTCTTTTTTTTAAAAGGTTGGAGAGATATTCTGTTAGGAGAGATCATATCTCTGTACATATTTGACGTTTAGCTTGGATTTGTTTGGGGATATGTACCTGCATCCATTAGTTTTTTTATTAATGGTCTCATCTCTCATGGGACGACCCAACCTGTACGCATTGCGTCCTGTACGCATTACGTTTGTGGTCGCCCAACATATATACATTTTTTTTCAATGTAGTATGCGTTTTTTTGTTGAAAGTCTAACCTGGGATCGTGAAATCTAATCCCCCGTGGTTGGTCGTGAGTGGGATCGTAAAATTGAATGTGAAGTCCTCTCCTCATGGTATATGGTCCCACTTGGTTTATGAAGATCTAACGGTTGTACTTTACTGCCTGGGAATACATACATCTAATTAAAGGTCGGATGTTTCTAATTATTGTGGGATTTACTAAGGTAATTATCTTTGTTCTAGTGATCTCGTCAAGTACTTTTTAATATAAATAGATTTGCACCCGTATGCCAGTACGCCAGGGGCTTTCGTATACCCCATAATACGACGTGAAAACTCCTAACACTTTCGACAGTGCGGCACCTCGAACTTATACCATTATATGCATCAGCTCCGAATCATGTCATGGGTCAATAGTTGGGTTTGCCCGGCTCCTATGTTTTGGTACCTTACGTTCCGCTATATTGGCTAAGGTAGCACTAGGAGAACTACTGCGATTGTGTCCCGGTTCTTCCGGACGAGCACCTTAGTAGAGAAAGCCGAAAACTGACTATCATGATAAGGCGAGAGCTGGTCGCTGTTCGAGAGGTCTCAAGTCCTTAAAGACTTCTTCCGCTTTGGGCGAGGAGTCGGCCTTGCCCGACTTAGGCGTATATAGCGCCCCAAATTTGGCCTTCCGAATACTAGGGGCTTCGCCAAAATTTAAAATTGTAGACTTCTATGGCTAAGTGAGAATGATAAAGCCTTATAGTCTGATTGCTTGGTTCGTTGTGCTGAACACCTCCCTCGAAGGACCCAAAATTGGGAAAAAGAGTGCTCAGGTTTATCCGGAACACCCCAGTACTAGTTACATGGTGGCAGAAGCCGACGACTGGCCAATTCTCAGATTTTATAAACGGCCGCACAGAAGGTAATATTTTAAATTCAAAAGGCGTTGCATAGCGCAAATGAACTAGTTTCACATTACAAGATCACATGATCATGTTCATTCAAAGATTACATCTTTAGAACATTCCTCCGCCACAAGGAGGGAACCCTTCAGGACACTGTCATAATACATTTCGGGGCGGCGATGGTCCTTGTCCTTCGGCGGCCCCTCCTTCTCTAGCTTCACGGCGTCCAGCTTCGCCCAGTGCACCTTCACCCGGGTAAAAGCCCTGCACGCACCCTCGATGCAGACGGACCGCTTGATTACTTCAAGCCATGGGCAGGCATCCACAAGCCGCCTCACCAGACCGAAGTAGCTGTTAGGAAGGGGATCGCCAGGCCACATCTGGACTATAAGACCATTCATGGCCTGTTCGCCCGCCTTGTGAAGCTCGACCAGTTGCTTCAGCTGGTCGCTCAAGGGCATTGGATGTTCGGTCCTAGTATACTGAGACCAGAACAATTTCTCCGTCAAGCTCCCCTCCTCAGCTCGGTAAAACTCCACAACATCCAGCACACTGCGGGGAAGATCTGCGAACGCTCCTGTAGAGCTCCGAACTCGGGTAAGTAAAAGGAAAGTTGCCTCCACATGCTTGCTTTGCATAATGAATGCCTTACCCGCTGCTATCTTCTTCACCGCATCAATCTCCTGGAGGGCCTTGTGTTGGGGAACGTAGTAATTTCAAAAAATTTCCTACGCACACGCAAGATCATGGTGATGCATAGCAACGAGAGGGGAGAGTGTTGTCTACGTACCCTCGTAGACCGAAGCGGAAGCGTTGACACAACGTAGAGGAAGTAGTCGTACGTTCTCCTCGCGATCCAACCGATCACAGCACCGTTACTCCGGCACCTCCGAGTTCTTGGCACACGTTCAGCTCGATGACGATCCCCGGGCTCCGATCCAGCAAAGCGTCGGGGAAGAGTTCCGTCAGCACGACGGCGTGGTGACGATCTTGATGTGTTACCGGCGCAGGGCTTCGCCTAAGCACTGCAACGATATGACCGAGGTGGAATTTGGTGGAAGGGGGCACCGCACACGGCTAAGGAACGATCCGTAGATCAACTTGTGTGTCTTTGGGGTGCCCCCTGCCCCCGTATATAAAGGAGCCAAGGGGGAGGGGCTGGCCGGCCAAGCCTGGCGCGCCAGGAGAGTCCTACTCCCTCTGGGAGTAGGATTCCCCCCCCCCCCCCAATCCTAGTTGGACTAGGATTCTCCAAGGGGGAGAGAGAGAGAGGGGGCGCCCACCTCTCCTAGTCCTAATAGGACTAGGGGAAGGGGGGGAGGCGCGCAGCCCATGAGGGCAGCCCTCTCACCTCTCCTCCAAGGCCCATGTTGGCCCATTATGCTCCCGGGGGGTTCCGGTAACCCTCCCGGTATTCCGGTAAAAATCCTGATTTCACCTGGAATGCATCCGATGTCCAAACATAGGCTTCCAATATATCATTCTTTACATCTCGACCAT
Organism: Aegilops umbellulata; assembly: GCA_032464435.1. Classification (NCBI taxonomy): domain Eukaryota; kingdom Viridiplantae; phylum Streptophyta; class Magnoliopsida; order Poales; family Poaceae; genus Aegilops; species Aegilops umbellulata. The sequence goes on along the minus strand of CP136054.1, from coordinate 355,711,839 downwards.
TTCGAGACTCCTCATCATGTCCGTGATCACATCCGGGACTCCGAACTCCTTCGGTACATCAAAATGCATAAACTCATAATAACTATCATCGTAACGTTAAGCGTGCGGACCCTACGGTTCGAGAACAATGTAGACATGACCGAGACATGTCTCCGGTCAATAACCAACAGCGGGACCTGGATGCCCATATTGGTTCCTACATATTCTACGAAGATCTTTATCGGTCAGACCGCATAACAACATACGTTGTTCCCTTTGTCATCGGTATGTTACTTGCCCGAGATTCGATCGTCGGTATCCAATACCTAGTTCAATCTCGTTACCGGCAAGTCTCTTTACTCGTTCCGTAATACATCATCTCGCAACTAACTCATTGGTTGCAATGCTTGCAAGGCTTTATGTGATGTGCATTACCGAGAAGGCCCTGAGATACCTCTCCGACAATCGGAGTGACAAATCCTAATCTCGAAATACGCCAACTCAATATGTACCTTCGGAGACACCTGTAGAGCACCTTTATAATCACCCAGTTACGTTGTGACGTTTGGTAGCACACAAAGTGTTCCTACGGTAAACGGGAGTTGCATAATCTCATAGTTAAAGGAACATGTATAAGTCATGGATAAAAGCAATAGCAACATACTAAACGATCGGGTGCTATGCTAATGGAATGGGTCATGTCAATCAGATCATTCAACTAATGATGTGATCTCGTTAATCAAATAACAACTCTTTGTTCATGGCTAGGAAACATAACCATCTTTGATTAATGAGCTAGTCAAGTAGAGGCATACTAGTGACACTCTGTTTGTCTATGTATTCACACATGTATTATGTTTCCAGTTAATACAATTCTAGCATGAATAATAAACATTTATCATGATATAAGGAAATAAATAATAACTTTATTATTGCCTCTAGGGCATATTTCCTTCAGTCTCCCACTTGCACTAGAGTCAATAATCTAGTTCACATCGCCATGTGATTTATCAGCAATAGTTTACATCGATATGTGACCAACACCCAAAGGGTTTACTAGATTCAGTAATCTAGTTCACATCGCTATGTGATTAACACCCAAAGAGTACTACGGTGTGATCATGTTTTGCTTGTGAGAGAAGTTTAGTCAACGGGTCTGCCACATTCAGATCCGTTATGTATTTTGCAATTTTCTATGTCTACAATGCTCTGCACGGAGCTACTTTAGCTAATTGCTCCCACTTTCAATATGTATCTAGATTGAGACTTAGAGTCATCTAGCTTAGTGTCAAAACTTGCATCGACGTAACCTTTTACGACTAACCTTTTTGTCACATCCATAATCGAGAAACATATCCTTATTCCACTAAGGATAATTTTGACCGCTTGTCCAGTGATCTACTCCTAGATCACTATTGTACTCCCTTGCCAAACTCAGTGGTAGGGTATGCAATAGATCTGGTACACAGCATGGCATACTTTATAGAACCTATGGCTGAGGCATAGGGAATGACTTTCATTCTCTTTCTATCTTCTGCCGTGGTCGGGCTTTTGAGTATTACTCAATTTCACACCTTGTAATACATGCAAGAACTCTTTCTTTTGACTGTTCCATTTTGAACTACTTCAAAATCTTTTCAAGGTATGTACTTATTGAAAAACTTATCAAGCATCTTGATCTATCTCTATAGATCTTGATGCTCAATATGTAAGCAGCTTCACCGAGGTCCTTCTTCGAAAAACTCCTTTCAAATACTCCTTTATGCTTTACAGAATAATTCTACATTATTTCCGATCAATAATATGTCATTTACATATACTTATCAGAAATGCTGTAGTGCTCCCACTCACTTTCTTGTAAATACAGGCTTCACCGCAAGTCTGTATAAAACTATATGCTTTGATCAACTTATCAAAGCGTATATTCCAACTCCGAGATGCTTGCACCAGTCCATAGATGGATCGCTGGAGCTTGCATATTTTGTTAACACCTTCAGGATCGACAAAACCTTCTAGTTGCATCGTATACAACTCTTCTTTAATAAATCCATTAAGGAATGTAGTTTTGTTTATCCATTTGCCGGATTTCATAAAATGCGGCAATTGCTAACATGATTCGGACAGACTGAAGCATAGATACGAGTGAGAAACTCTCATCGTAGTCAACACCTTGAACTTGTCGAAAACCTTTTGCGACAATTCTAGCTTTGTAGATAGTAACACTACTATCAGTGTCCGTCTTCCTCTTCAAGATCCATTTATTTTCTTTGGCTTGCCGATCATCGGGCAAATCCATCAAAGTCCATACTTTGTTCTCATACATGGATCATATCTCAGATTTCATGGCCTCTAACCATTTCGCGGAATCTGGGCTCATCATCGCTTCCTCATAGTTCGCAAGTTCGTCATGGTCTAGTAACATGACTTCCAGAACAGGATTACCGTACCACTCTGGTGCGGATCTCACTCTAGTTTACTTACAAGATTCGGTAGTAACTTGATCTTGAAGTTACATGATCATCATCATTAGCTTCCTTACTAATTGGTGTAGAAGTCACAAGAACAGATTTCTGTGATGAACTACTTTCCAATAAGGGAGAAGGTACAATTACCTTATCAAGTTTTCTACTTTCCTCCCACTCACTTCTTTCAAGAGAATCTCCTTCTCTAGAAAGGATCCATTCTCAGCAACGAATGTCTTGCCTTCGGATCTGTGATAGAAGGTGTACCCAACAGTCTCCTTTGGGTACCTATGAAGACACATTTCTCTGATTTGGGTTTGAGCTTATCAGGATGAAACTTTTTCATATAAGCATCGTAACCCCAAACTTTAAGAAACGACAACTTTGGTTTCTTGCCAAACCACAGTTTATTTTGTGTCGTCTCAACGGACTTTAGATCGTGCCCTTTTTAACGTGAATGCAGTTGTCTCTAATGCATGATCCCAAAATGATATTGGTAAATCGGTAAGAAACATCATAGTTTGTACTATATCCAATAAAGTATGGTTATGACGTTCGGACACACCATTATGCTGTGGTGTTCCAGGTGGCATGAATTTGTGAAACTATTCCACATTGTTTTAATTGAAGACCAAACTCGTAACTCAAATATTTGTCTCCGCGATCAGATCGTAGAAACCTTTTATTTTCTTGTTACGATGATTATCCACTTCACTCTGAAATTCTTTGAACTTTTCAAACGTTTCAGACTTATGTTTCATTAAGTAGATATACCTATATCTGCTTAAATCATCTGTGAAGTTCTGAAAATAATGATACTTGTGGCGAGCCTTAATATTCATCGGACCACATACATCAGTATGTATGATTTCCAACAAATCTGTTGCTCGTTCCATTGTTCCGGAGAACGGCGTTTTTAGTCATCTTGCCCAAGAGGCATGGTTCGCAAGCATCAAGTGATTCATAATCAAGTGATTCCAAAATCCCATCAGCATGGAGTTTCTTCATGCGCTTTACACCAATATGACCTAAACGGCAGTGCCACAAATAGGTTGCGCTAACTTCGCATCTTTTGGTTTCAATATTATGAATATGTGTATCACTGCGATCGAGATCCAATGAACTATTTTCATTGGTGTGTATGACCATAGAAGGTTTTATTCATGTAAACAGAACAACAATTTATTCTCTTACTTAAATGAATAACCGTATTGCAATTAACATGATCAAATCATATTCATGCTCAACGCAAACACCAAATAACACTTATTTAGTTTCAACACTAATCCCGAAAGTATAGGGAGTGTGTGATGATGATCATATCAATCTTGGAACCACTTCCAACACACATCGTCACCTTGCCCTTTAACTAGTCTTTGTTCATTCTGCAACTCCCGTTTCGAGTTACTAATCTTAGCAACTTGAACTAGTACCAAATACTGAGGGGTTGCTATGAACACTAGTAAAGTACACATCAATAACATATATATCAAATATACTTATGTTCACTTTGCCATCCTTCTTATCCGCCAATCACTTGGGGTAGTTCCGCTTCCAGTGACCAGTCCCTTTGCAGTAGAAGCACTTAGTCTCAGGCTTAGGACCAGACTTGGGCTTTTTCACTTGAGCAGCAACTTGCTTGCCATTCTTCTTGAAGTTCCCCTTCTTTCCTTTTGCCCTTTTCTTGAAACTAGTGATCTTGTCAACCATCAACACTTGATGTTTTTCTTTGATTTCTACCTTCGCCGATTTTAGCATTGCGAAGAGCTTGGGAATATTTTCCGTTATCCCTTGCATATTATAGTTCATCACGAAGTTCTACTAACTTGGTGATGGTGACTAGAGAATTCTGTCAATCACTATTTTATCTGGAAGATTAACTCCCACTTGATTCAAGCGATTGTAGTACCCAGACAATCTGAGCACATGCTCACTAGTTGAGCGATTCTCCTCCATCTTTTAGCTATAGAACTTGTTGGAGACTTCATATCTCTCAACTCGGGTATTTGCTTGAAATATTAACTTCAACTCCTAGAACATCTCATATGCTCCATGACGTTCAAAACGTCTTTGAAGTCCCGATGCTAAGCAGTTAAGCATGGTGCACTAAACTATTAAGTAGTCATCATGTTGAGCTAGCAAAAACGTTCATAATGTCTGCATCTGCTCCTGCAATAGGTCCGTCACCTAGCGGTGCATCAAGGACATAATTCTTCTGTGCAGCAATGAGGATAAACCTCAGATCACGGATCCAATCCGCATCATTGCTACTAACATTTTTCAACACAATTTTCTCTAGGAACATATAAAAATAAACACAGGGAAGCAACAACGCGAGCTATTGATCTACAACATAGATATGCTAATACTACCAGGACTAAGTTCATGATAAATTTAAGTTCAATTAATCATATTACTTAAGAACTCCCACTTAGATAGACATCCCTCTAATCTTCTAAGTGATCACGTGATCCAAATCAACTAAACCATGTCCGATCATCACGTGAGATGGAGTAGTTTCAATGGTGAACATCACTATGTTGATCATATCTACTATATGATTCACGCTCGACCTTTCGGTCTCCGTGTTCCGAGGCCATATCTGTTATATGCTAGGCTCGTCAAGTTAAACCTGAGTATTCCGCGTGTGCAACTGTTTTGCACCCGTTGTATTTGAACGTAGAGCCTATCACACCCGATCATCACGTGGTGTCTCAGCACGAAGAACTTTCGCAACGGTGCATACTCAGGGAGAACACTTCTTGATAATTAGTGAGAGATCATCTTATAATGCTACCGTCAAACAAAGCAAGATAAGATGCATAAAAGATAAACATCACATGCAATCAATATAAGTGATATGATATGGCCATCATCATCTTGTGCTTGTGATCTCCATCTCCGCAGCACCGTCACGATCACCATCGTCACCGGCGCGACACCTTGATCTCCATCGTAGCATCGTTGTCGTCTCGCCAATCTTGTGCTTCCACGACTATCACTACCGCTTAGTAATAAAGTAAAGCATTACATCGCGATTGCATTGCATACAATAAAGCGACAACCATATGGCTCCTGCCAGTTGCCGATAACTCGGTTACAAAACATGATCATCTCATACAATAAAATTTAGCATCATGTCTTGACCATATCACATCACATCATGCCCTGCAAAAACAAGTTAGACGTCCTCTACTTTGTTGTTGCAAGTTTTACGTGGCTGCTACGGGCTTAAGCAAGAACTCATCTTACCTACGCATCAAAACCACAACGATAGTTTGTCAAATAGACTCCGTTTTAACCTTCTCAAGGACCGGGCGTAGCCACACTCGGTTCAACTAAAGTTGGAGAGACAGTCTTCCGCAAGCCATCTATGTGCAAAGCACGTCGAGGGAACCGGTCTCGCGTAAGAGTACGCGTAAGGTTGGTCCGGATCGTCTCGTCCAACAATACCGCTGAACCAAAGTATGACATGCTGGTAGGCAGTATGACTTGTATCGTCCACAACTCACTTGTGTTCTACTCATGCTGGTAGCCACTGTTGGGGAACGTAGTAATTTCAAAAAATTTCCTACGCACACGCAAGATCATGGTGATGCATAGCAACGAGAGGGGAGAGTGTTGTCTACGTACCCTCGTAGACCAAAGCGGAAGCGTTGACACAACGTAGAGGAAGTATTCGTACGTTCTCCTCGCGATCCAACCGATCACAGCACCGTTACTCCGGCACCTCCGAGTTCTTGGCACACGTTCAGCTCGATGACGATCCCCGGGCTCCGATCCAGCAAAGCGTCGGGGAAGAGTTCCGTCAGCACGACGGCGTGGTGACGATCTTGATGTGTTACCGGCGCAGGGCTTCGCCTAAGCACTGCAACGATATGACCGAGGTGGAATTTGGTGGAAGGGGGCACCGCACACGGCTAAGGAATGATCCGTAGATCAACTTGTGTGTCTTTGGGGTGCCCCCTGCCCCCGTATATAAAGGAGCCAAGGGGGAGGGGCTGGCCGGCCAAGCCTGGCGCGCCAGGAGAGTCCTACTCCCTCTGGGAGTAGGATTCCCCCCCCCCCAATCCTAGTTGGACTAGGATTCTCCAAGGGGGAGAGAGAGAGAGGGGGGGCGCCCACCTCTCCTAGTCCTAATAGGACTAGGGGAAGGGGGGAGGCGCGCAGCCCATGAGGGCAGCCCTCTCACCTCTCCTCCAAGGCCCATGTTGGCCCATTATGCTCCCGGGGGGTTCCGGTAACCCTCCCGGTATTCCGGTAAAAATCCTGATTTCACCTGGAATGCATCCGATGTCCAAACATAGGCTTCCAATATATCATTCTTTACGTCTCGACCATTTCGAGACTCCTCGTCATGTCCGTGATCACATCCGGGACTCCGAACTCCTTCGGTACATCAAAATGCATAAACTCATAATAACTATCATCGTAACGTTAAGCGTGCGGACCCTACGGTTCGAGAACAATGTAGACATGACCGAGACATGTCTCCGGTCAATAACCAACAGCGGGACCTGGATGCCCATATTGGTTCCTACATATTCTACGAAGATCTTTATCGGTCAGACCGCATAACAACATACGTTGTTCCCTTTGTCATCGGTATGTTACTTGCCCGAGATTCGATCGTCGGTATCCAATACCTAGTTCAATCTCGTTACCGGCAAGTCTCTTTACTCGTTCCGTAATACATCATCTCGCAACTAACTCATTGGTTGCAATGCTTGCAAGGCTTTATGTGATGTGCATTACCGAGAAGGCCCTGAGATACCTCTCCGACAATCGGAGTGACAAATCCTAATCTCGAAATACGCCAACTCAATATGTACCTTCGGAGACACCTGTAGAGCACCTTTATAATCACCCAGTTATGTTGTGACGTTTGGTAGCACACAAAGTGTTCCTACGGTAAACGGGAGTTGCATAATCTCATAGTTAAAGGAACATGTATAAGTCATGGATAAAAGCAATAGCAACATACTAAACGATCGGGTGCTATGCTAATGGAATGGGTCATGTCAATTAGATCATTCAACTAATGATGTGATCTCGTTAATCAAATAACAACTCTTTGTTCATGGCTAGGAAACATAACCATCTTTGATTAATGAGCTAGTCAAGTAGAGGCATACTAGTGACACTCTGTTTGTCTATGTATTCACACATGTATTATGTTTCCAGTTAATACAATTCTAGCATGAATAATAAACATTTATCATGATATAAGGAAATAAATAATAACTTTATTATTGCCTCTAGGGCATATTTCCTTCACCTTGTGGGCTTCAGCCTTGGCGTTTTGTGCGCTCTCGAGCGCCTTCGCAAGCTCGGACTCTCGCGTCTTAGAGTCAAGCTCCAAGGATTCGTGTTTTTGGTGAGAGCCTCGAGTTCTTGCTGTACCTTGCCTACCCGGGCTTCTTGCTTTTCTCGCTCAGTGCGCTCCTTGTCCGCTTTGTCTTCGGCCTCGGATAGCGCCTTCTTCAGGGTCTCCACTTCGGTCGTGGACCCTGGCAAATTCATGATGATCCTATTATTTTACAACCAAATCTCTTTTTAATATATAGACAAGGTATTGCTTACCTTTGCTCTCCTCAAGCTGCCTCTTGGTCCGGCCGAGCTCTTCCTCGAACCGCTCAAGGTCCTGCTTCAGTGCAGCGACCTCCACAGTACGTGCGACAGCGGCTAGCAGCGAAGCCTGCATATGCACATAGACATATTCTGATTAGACTCCTGAGTCATTATTTGATCCTCTATTCGGCCTTTCTTTGCGAATGCCAAACAGAGCATCAGGGGCTACTCTTTGTGCGGTAATATTTTCCTATATTTTGGTTACTTACCTGAAAGCCTGTTAGGAGGCTGGCACAAGCTTCAGTTAGTCCGTTTTTGGCGGACTGAACCTTCTCGATCACCGCACTCATGATAGTGCGGTGCTCTTCGTCGATGGAAGCACCGCGAAGCGCTTCCAGCAAGTTGTCCGGTGCCTCTGGATGGACAGAGGCCACCGGCACGGGCGGCTTACCCCTCTTAACGGGGAGTCGCCTGCCGGAGTCCGGAACCATTGGAGGTTCCGGCGCAGTGTTCGGCTGGGGGCCGAACTTGGAGCCCATGGGAGTCTTGCTCCCTTTGCGGCCAGGGTCCGGAAGGTCGCCTCGAGGCGCCTCCAGGACTACCTCCCCTCGGCTCGGTGCCTTTTGAGACAACACCTCGACGTTGTCTGTAGGGTGTGGCACCCCGGCTCAGAGAAACCGGAATGCCCCATATTCCAGCCCAGAGATCAAGGAGAAGTCTCTGGAATACGTCACTGCTTGACATAGAACAAAGCAGCTCTTATTACAAGAATAATAATTACACGGGTCTGATGTTACAATGATCACATCAGCATGGTGACACTACGCCTGTGATACTACACTTGCTCTATGATAGCAGCGGAACATCTCGTAGCAGCGGAAAACTTCTAGCAGTGGAACAACGATGAAGGTGGTGAACTCCACTCCGCAGGGACTTTGGCTGGGACACGGTCTAGCTCGGATGCACGGCAACCATCAACAAGCAATCAAGCAATCAAGGCATCTATTGCAATCTGGCATGACACGCCAAGTCAGTACATTGAATGTACTTGCAAGCTCACAACAACCATAAACATCAGGGCAAGACAATAACATAGCATTTAACAGGTTAATTAAATTAACAACTATTATGATGAAACAACTACTAAGCCTGGGATGAAACTAACACAATGCTAATAAATCACTATCTCAGATCTCCATAACCATACCTCTCTTGGCTAACCGGCCAAGCAGTATACCATCTCGATCACCTCGTGATCAAATCCAAACAGTGATCTTTCCGGCGATCACAACCACGACCAACACTTGGTCTCAAACGTCATCATCATTATCCTGCCAATCTGTACTACTCAACATATCATCATATCAACATATAAATCGCCTATAAGTCATTTCATCATGTGAGTGTTGATCGAACGGTGGGACCTAATACGGACGCGACTATCGATAGATTAAATACACTCTGCAGAGGTAGCGCACTGTACCCACACCACAGAACCCATGGCCTCGCACTCCCATTCGGGTGGACCAACGGCGTTCCGACAAAACCGATCTATTGCCATGACACCCTCCCGGCCACTCCGACCCACTCCCAACTGGGCTAGTCCTGGGTGGTCCCGTGTCTACCAAAGACACACCAACCACCGTCGTGGCCAAACGTCCCTCACGGGGACCGGATCCATAAAAATAAAAACAACGGGCACACAAGGTTATGTCCGCCTACCTGATCAGGGTAAGCACGCCCATAACCTTCCCTAGTTGGAGGCACCGGCGAGAGTCACGACAATAGACCCAATTAGGACCTTCCCAAAAAGGCAAATGTGGTTGCACTGGAGAAAGCCCGGTTCGGCGGCACCTGACAACCTTAATGACAGAATTTATCCCCAAAAATATAACTGTGGTAACTGATATTCCGATATCAACTATCAAACTATAATCCAATTCATAGCAATATCCAACAAATAATCCAAACATAATCTCATCATCTCAAAAAACTCCAAGGGTAGCACAACACTACTGTCATGATGAATCCGAAAACAATAATCCTACTACTCCAATAACAAGAATAAAACCATTCGGCTAAGATCCACATGTAAACCTCATCTCCGACAATAATACTCCAACCAATAGAACATCAACTAGCATCAGGAAAATAATCATACTAACCACTAATAATCCAAAGGCAGCATGATATCCAAAGTAATACTCCAAAATATAACAACAGATACCATCATGGAAATGATCATAATAGCCACTAAGAATCCAAAGGCACATGTCATCCACATAATCATCAAAATATTAATACTAGAGCTCCAAGCAAATATCATGGAAATAACAAGATCAAAATAATACTCCGATAAATGCCATGAACAAATCACAAGTAGCCAACACAATATTTTAAACAAGTTTAAATAAAGAAACCATGTCATTGCATTGCAATCATGCAAATGGAGGGTGTGGCTTGCCTGTGGTGGAAGAAATCACCGGAAGAAAGTGCGAGAAACTCGCGGAAAGGGTCGTCGGAAAACGTACTTTCTCGAAGGGGGATGATTAAGCACAAGGGAAAAATGGTCATTTTCAGAATGTCAAAACATGGTGAAAATGACTCCATCAGAACGGGCTCGACGAAACGAAGAAGTGGGCTTTGGATTCACCTCAAACGGAGTTGCGAGCAAAAAGTTATAGCCCGACGAAGTTCAGGGACTAATCTGTAAAGATTTCTCCACAAACAGGTCCCTGGACTGAAAAACAGAAAACGTATTTCAGACAATACGCTTTTAGAACAAGAAAACGTATTCTTGGCCGCAACAAAGGGAGATGCGCCTTCCTTAAGAGAAAACGCATTTCTGGTCGAAGCCAAGCAAAAATACGTTTTCGTACAAAGGAAGACGTATCCAAGGGAATACGCTTCCACTTACCACGTCAGCAAGGGGCGGGGCCGGCCTCAGGGTCGCTGACTGGTGGGTCCCACCGGCCGTGGGGCCCGTCACTTACCCAGTTGGGCAGGCAGGGTCAACGCCCACCCGTCGACAGGTGGGGCCGCGGGCCCACTGGCCAACTGGGTCAACTCCCTCCTCTCTCTCCTCCCGCTCCTTCTCTTCTTCCCCGACGCGATGCAGAATAGAGGGAGGGGCGCCGGCACTGGCCTCGCGGCTCCGGCCAACTCCGGCCAAGGGGAGGCCACCGACGACCGCAGCGCAGCCCACCGCACCCATCCAGGGGAAAAACAAGCCCCGGGGCAGAGTGGGGAGGCGGTGACGGTTGGAGGAAGAAAGAGGCAGAGGCGGTGGTGATCTTTGGGGTACGCAGCCAAGGTGGCTCCGGCGGTGGGGCGAGGACACGAGGAGGACCGGCAGAGTCTGGGTGGAGCTAAGGTGAGGTCAGGAGGGAGGGGGAGGGCTTGGTTCGCTCGAATTTAGCCGGAGCACCGCGTCGGCCATGGCGGTTATGAAGGAGCAGGAGGGCCGTTCGAGCACAATGGAGAGGTTGGGGAGGTAGCTGGGAGGTTTGTGAAGAGGCTGGTGAGCTTGGGAGGGCCTCGGGTTGTAGGATCGGAAGTATGTCTAGAGGGGGGGGGTGATTAGACTACTTGACCAAATAAAAATTTAACCTTTTCCCAATTTTAGTTCTTGGCAGATTTTAGCAACTTTTAGGGTCAAGCAATCATCACACAATTCAAGTAAGCATGCAAAGAGTATATAGGCAGCGGAAAGTAAAGCATGCAACTTGCAAGAATGTAAAGGGAAGGGTTTGGAGAATTCAAACGCTATTGGAGACACGGATGTTTTTCCCGTGGTTCGGATAGGTGGTACTATCCTACATCCACGTTGATGGAGACTTCAACCCACGAAGGGTAACGGTTGCGTGAGTCCACGGAGGGCTCCACCCACGAAGGGTCCACGAAGAAGCAACCTTGTCTATCCCACCATGGCCATCGCCCACGAAGGACTTGCCTCACTAGCGGTAGATCTTCACGAAGTAGGCGATCTCCTTGCCCTTACAAACTCCTTGGTTCAACTCCACAATCTTGTCGGAGGCTCCCAAGTGATACCTAGCCAATCTAGGAGACACCACTCTCCAAGAAGTAACAAATGGTGTGTTGATGATCAACTCCTTGCTCTTGTGCTCCAAATGATATTCTCCCCAACGCTCAACTCTCTCACACAGGATTTGGATTTGGTGGAAAGAAGATTTGAGTGGAAAGCAACTTGGGGAAGGCTAGAGATCAAGATTCATATGGTAGGAATGGAATATCTTGGCCTCAACACATGAGTAGGTGGTTCTTTCTCAGAACATATGAGTTGGAAGTGTAGATGTGTTCTGATGGCTCTCTCCACGAATGAAGAGGAGGTGGAGGGGTATATATAGCCTCCACACAAAATCCAACCGTTACACACAATTTACCAATCTCGGTGGGACCGAATCAACAAACTCGGTCGGATCGAAATAGTAAACCTAGTGACCGTTAGAGATTTTCGGTGGGACTGACATGCAACTCGGTAGGATCAATATGGTTAGGGTTAGGGCATAACGTAATCTCGGTGAGACCGATTACACAAACTCGGTAAAACCGATTTTGGTAATTGGCTAACCAGAGAGTTGGTCAGATAAACTCGGTGGGACCGATTTGCTCTTTCAGTGAGACCGAAAAGTTACAAAAGGGAAACAGAGAGTTTACATTGCAATCTCGGTGGGACCGATCCGCTCCTTCGGTGAGATCGAAAAGTTACGAAAGGGAAACAGAGAGATTGCAACCCCATCTCGGTGAGACCGAGATCCCTATCGGTAAAACCGATTTGCTAGGGTTTGGCAGTGGCTTATGACATGTGAAACTCGGTGGCGCCGGATAGAAAGAATCGGTAGGACCGAGTTTGGCTTAGGGTTTAGGTTATTTGTGGATGTGGGAAAGTAGCTGAGGATTTTGGAGCATATCATTAAGCACATGAAGCAAAAGGCTCATTAAGCAACACCTCATCCCTCCTTGATAGTATTGGCTTTTCCTATGGACTCAATGTGATCTTGGATCACTGAAAATGTAAAATGAAGAGTATTGAGCTTTTGAGCTTGAGCCAATCCTTTGTCCTTAGCATTTTGAGGGTTCCACTTTCACAATCCATGCCATGCCAATCATTGCGCTTTCCTGAAATAATTGTCTTGGAATAGCATTAGCTCAATGAGCTATATGTTGTTATGAATTACCAAAACCACCTAGGGATAGTTGCACAAGCATATCAAAGTATCTCAACCAAAAGCAAACAATGTTTGAAAAACCACCAAATAAAGCAAGAGAGAAAAACAACACACTCTCTCTCGAAGCCTATGATCTATACATTTTTCTCCCCCTTTGGCAACAAGTTACCAAAAAGTTCCTAGAAAATGCATAGTGCTAGATCGACACTCAGGCTTGATCTTCTGGTGGTGGTGGAGTCTGGATCACTCCAAGGACGAAGGCTTCTATAGACGTGGTTGGAGCTGGAGCTGAAGTAGATGCTGGAGCTGGTTGGCTTGGTGTTGTGGCTGGAGCTGAGGTGGTGGCTCTTGTGTCAGGAACTGGCACTGCACTGGACCTCTGAGCTCGTGGCACTGTGGCAAATACATCAGTGGTAGTCTTCCCTTTCCTCTCCTGCATGTCATCTTGAAGTTGCTCCACTGCAGACTGAATCTCTGTCACTTTGACATCCAAGTCATAGAACTTTTGTTCTACGATCCTCTCTAAGCTCTCCTGATTCTGAGTGAGGGTGGCTAGTCCTTTCTCTATCCTCAGGGTGGATGCAATCAAGTAACTGAGCTGCTCTTGCTTGGTCTTCAAGAAATATTCAGATGCCTCCTCTTGAGTTGGCATCTTTGCAGCTTTCTCCCTCCTTGCCTTCTCCTTCTGTGCTTGTGCATGGGCTGAAGATGGTTCATCCTTGTTCATCACAACTTCATTATCTTCAAAATCTGGATGAATAGGCAGATGTTCCTTGTCCAACAGGTATATGCATGTGCCCATCTTGGAGTTAATCAGCTCCTGGATCTGAGGGGCATATCCACAGCTCCTCTTCTGGTCTGCTGCAGTCCTCTTGATTGTTTCTACCATGAGGCTCATGACTTTGAATTTCTGTGGCACATCAAAGATATGAAGCAAGTTGATTGCATGGCCTCTGATCATCTTGTGATCACCTGACTTGGGCAACAAGGTGTGCCTCAGTATCCAATTGATAGTTGGCAGCCCTGACAGAAGATAATGTACTGACCCAAACTTGAAAGTGTCAAGTGCCTTGTTTGGGATCTCTTTGTACATGTTGGACATGGAGTTGTGGTCCATCTTCTTCTTGGCATATATGTCCAAGTCATCTTCATTTTCCTCTGGGGCATTGATGAGTTGTGCCCACTCAGCAACTGTTGATTGGTACCTCATACCTTCAGACATCCATACAATCCTACCATCTGGATAAAAATGTGCTGTGGAGTAGAACTGCATGATCAGCTCTTCATTCCACTTTGTGAGCTTCTGCCCAACAAAGTCAGCTACTCCACATGCCTTGAAGATGTCTTGCACTCCAGGGTAGTGCTCTTCATTTTCCTTGATGTATTCCCAGTCGACCCATCTCATATCACACACAATGGGCTTCTTGTCCAACAAGGCTGTCTCATAGAAGTCCTGTTGTTCCTTAGTGTGGAACCTGTAGTCAATAGCAGTCCTCCTCCTGGTAGCATATGGATCCTCTGCTCTCCACTTTCTCAGTCTTGAGTCTCTTCTGATCTTCATATCCTCAGCCACAGGATGAGCATCATTATGGTCTGGGATCTTGGGCTTCAACTTTCTCAGAACTTGGCCTTCCTCTTCTTCTGTAGTGTCAAGCACTGGGGCCTTGTTCTTCTCACCTGATGGAATGCTCCTTGTATTTCTTTTTGGAGCTGTCTTGGCCTTTGATGCAGCCTTGGGTGCTTCCTTGGGCTTAGATGCAGTAGCCCCTGATCTTATAGCATCACCCATCAGCTTGGGTGCCTTAGGTGCTGGTGCAGCAACCTCTTCTTCTTCTTCCTCATCAGAAGAATGCTGTTCAAATTTAGCCATGGGATCAACTTTCTTGCACCATCTGCCCCTTTTCCTTTCCTTCTTCCCTTTAGCAGCAACTGGCTCTTTGGGTGCAGGCTTCTCAGGAATCTTTGTTGAGGCTCTGGCCTTTGGCATAGGCTGCCTGCCTGCTGGCCTTTTGACCTTCAAGCCTCGCTTGGTGCTCTGTCTTGAGCCATGCTCTTTCTGAAGCACAACTTTCTTGGAAGTTGCTTCCTCTTCTGCCACATAGTCCTCATCTTCTGATTTTGAGGTTATCTTCTTCCTTTGTCTTGTGGCAGCTTTTGGCAGGTTGCTAGGGGTGCTCCTGCTGCCTTCATCTGAAGAACTGGAGGGACTAGTGCCCTCACTCATCTGCACTGGCTGTTCTGACATGTTCTGGCTATCACTCTGGTCTGACATGATGAACAAACTGACTGCTGACCCTGTGAATAGTTTATAGATGAGGTAGAGTGGATGAGCATCACAAAATGCAGAGATTTTTGCAAAAGAATGATTCAGAATCTTAGTTTTAGTTCCCCACAGAAATCATCTCGGATCTACCGATTTTTAAACTCGGTGATACCGAAGCAGTTTTTGGAACCTAAACTGGTGAACTCGGTCAGACCGAGTCACAGTTCGGTGGCACCAAGACTGCTAGGGCTTCACAAAGTTCCAAAATCGGTCAGACCGAGTCTCACTTGTGGAATGGCATGAGCCAAATCGGTGGGACCGATTTTTTCAACTCGGTGGGTCCGAGATGGTTTCGGCGGAAACCTAACCCTAAAATTTGCGAATCAAACCTATTCTACGAATTCATTGATTGGATAGGAGTGTCTCAAACGTGGCTAGAATCAATATGATCACAATGTGCTAGGAATCGGATTGGGGAATAGCACAAAGATCGAGTCCATACTCTAGTTCGGCGGAGACTCGCTACGGCGGCAACGGCGGGGTTGAATCCCGTTGACGGCGACGGAGACCAGCAACTGGAGGCGGCTGGCGGCGAGGAGACGATCCGGAGACCACGTAGGCAGAGCGAGCTATCGCACGGGCGAAAGGGTTCGGAGAAATTTCCAAATTTTTGCCCGTGTCTATATATAGCCCGACCCTGTCGATGTGATCGAGTGGAACAACTCGGTGGCACCGAGATGCAAAACTGTATACAGTTATTGCAACTCGGTGTGACCGATGGTTCAAATCGGTTGCACCGAGATCGAAAACATAGATCAACTTAATGATCTCGGTAAGACCGAAAGTGGGGTATCGGTCAGACCGAGAATCACAAAGAAGTTTTGGAAGTTTAAGTGTATGACGAATCGGGGACTCCGAGTGCTCCTCACACAGAGTGGTTCGAATCTGACTTGATCAATTTTGTGATGTAGCATGAATAGAGTTTGAGACGAGAAAAGCATAGATAACTAGAGAAGGTTCTTAGGCATTCTTGTCCATCCACTTGGCAAAAGAAAAATAAAGCCAAACAATCAAAACAACAAGTGGATGTCCTCGAATGAGTAAAATATGCAACCAACATGCTCACACAATAAAATGGCAATTGAAATATGTGACAAAGCATGCACAACCAATTCTAGCATCTATCACGCAATTGGCGATGACTAGGTCATCTATATATGAGTATATTGACTTAGGAGTCAAATGAGAACACTTGATCATAGGTCATACTCATCGTTTAAGCTCAAGTGGGGTTACCACTTTTACATAAAGCATTGTTGTGTTCACATCATTAGAGTTGCTTTAACTCAAGTCTTAGAGTAAAGCTCCCCCTAGATGTGATATCCCCCCTAAGAGGGATGAACTAACCTTGGGTTTTGTCGATGATGACTTCATGTAGATGTTGAAGATGTGGATGCTCAATGTTGATGTAGATCACTTGGAGCTATACTTTTGAGTGAATTGCACTTTCAATACCTACATGGGTTAGTCCCACAAGGAACAAACAAGGATATCCATAGACATAGAGTGATGCACACACAAGATGATGTCTATGAGAGCTTTTAGGTTACCTTGTCCCTTGACTTACCAACAAGAGTGTTTGTGACTCCTTGAACTAGTGCAAGATGTGGAAGTTGATTGCACTTGTTCTTGCCAAAATGATAAGAGTGAAGTATGTTGGCGGAGTCACCCTCAAGAACTCTCTAGTTCTTCTTCTTTTGGATCCACACCATCTTGATGGGAATCCTTGGAGTTGTAGTCGTACTTGATGAAGTGGAACTTGAAGTAGTCTTGGGAATCCACTTGACTAAGGTCTTAGGAGCTTCTTCAAATGCATCAATTTCCTCTTGAAGCTTATCCTTGCCTTTTTGCTTGTAGTCTTGTGG
Organism: Aegilops umbellulata; assembly: GCA_032464435.1. Taxonomy (NCBI): domain Eukaryota; kingdom Viridiplantae; phylum Streptophyta; class Magnoliopsida; order Poales; family Poaceae; genus Aegilops; species Aegilops umbellulata. The sequence goes on along the minus strand of CP136054.1, from coordinate 355,694,450 downwards.
TGGAAGATCATCTTGAGTTTGTGTCCCCTCGAAAGAAGTAGGATCATACTTCTCTTGTTGAGGAACAAACTTTGTCTTGGGGTATTGATCTTCTTCCCACTCAACTCCATTGGCATTGAACTTTCGTTCAAAGCTAACACCTTGATTCTTCCGATGCCTTCCTTGCTTGCATACAATCTCCTCGAATTGCTTACTTCCGGCAAGGCTTTTGTATACTCCTTTCTCTATGATTCCCTTCAATAAGCTATTTTCTTGCTCAAGTGTAACTTGGCTAAAATAATCATTAATGGAATCAAGAGAACTACTAGAAGCGACAATATTGGATTTTACATGATCATTGTTACTACTAGAGGAAGAATCTTTATTGTTCTTGTTACTAGACTTGACTTGAGGCATGTAAGTGGATAAGAGTAAACGCTTAGCAATGTAAGAAGAACTTTTCTTGCGAAGATCATCATTGATTGCCTTTAAAAACTCATGCTCTTGCTCAAGATTGAGCTTTTCAAAGCGTAACTTCTCATGAGCTCTTAAAAGTTCTCGATGATCTTCGAAGATAGTTTCATGAGCTAACTTAAGAGTGTTTAGTTCTTTAGTTAGAGCCTCAATTTTCTCCTTATCATTGTCATTCATTTTATCTTGATTAGCATGATTAATTGACGTTTCATCATAGTATTCATCACTAGAGTTGTCAACAAGTAAATCATCATCACCTAACAAGTCATCTTCATCACTATTAAAATCAACATACTCAGGGTGAGTTACCTTAGGACCTTTGGCCATGAAGAATCTTCCAATTCCTTCATTTGGTGAGTCAAATATGTCGTAGGAGTTGGTTGACACAAGTGCTAGACCGGCAACACCTTCATCTTGAGTATATTCGGAATCGGAGTGATAACTTTTCTCGGAGTGGTTGTCGGAGTCGAAGTCGGATACCCATTCACCAACATGAGCTTGATGTCTTTGTTTTGTGTAGCTCCTTGATGATTTTTCCTTTCTTTCCGAATCCTTGCTTCTCCGTGAGTATCTTCGTTCATAACGATCATCTCTACTCCTTCTCTCTCTTGATGGTGATTCTTCTCTTTTGCTTCTTCTTTTTGGAGAATCTTCTCTTCTTTTGTAGGGAGCCGTACACTCATTGGAATAGTGTCCGGGTCTTCCACAATTATAGCAGTTTCGCTCTCGACTAGAAGATCTTTTGTCATTGTAGGACCTTGACTTGGAGCTTCTATCTTTGCTTCTACTCTTGTAGAACTTGTTGAAGTTCTTCACCACTAAGCTCAATTCTTCATTGAAGTTTTGTTTCTCACTTGATGATGTGGGGGTTTCACATGAGGCTTTGTAAGCACCACTTGATTTGTTGTGAAGTTCCTCTTTATCCTTGAGCGACATCTCATGAGCAACAATTCTTCCAATGACTTCCGTTGGCTTGAGATCTTTGTAATTGGGCATCATTTGGATCAATGTGCACATGGTATCATATTTTCCATCCAAGGCTCTTAGGATCTTCTTGATGATGAATCTATCGGTCATCTCTTCACTCCCTAAGCCGGCAATCTCGTTTGTGATGAGAGCAAGCCTAGAGTACATTTCAGCGACACCTTCACCATCCTTCATTTTGAACTTGTCAAGTTGACTTTGAAGCACATCCAATTTGGATTCCTTGACGGAGTCGGTACCTTCGTGCATATCAATCAAAGTATCCCAAATTTCCTTTGCATTCTCAAGACGGCTGATTTTGTTGAATTCTTCGGGGCACAATCCGTTGAAGAGAATATCACAAGCTTGAGCGTTGTATTGTAGCATCTTCAACTCATCCACGGTAGCTTCACGGTTTGGTTCTTTCCCATTGAAGAAGTCACCTTGCAAACCAACACACACAATAGCCCAAACGGCGGGGTTATGTCCAAGAATATGCATTTTCATTTTATGCTTCCAACTAGCAAAATTAGTACCATCAAAGTAAGGACCTCTACGGTGATAATTTCCATCGCTAGACGCCATACTCTCCTAGGTTGTGAAACCAAGGCTATGACCTCCAAACGCTATGGAAATCAAAGCAAATGGAAACCAAAGCTCTGATACCACTTGTAGGATCGGAAGTATGTCTAGAGGGAGGGTGATTAGACTACTTGACCAAATAAAAACTTAGCCTTTTCCCAATTTTAGTTCTTGGCAGATTTTAGCAACTTTTAGGACAAGTCAAGCAATCATCACACAATTCAAGCAAGCATGCAAAGAGTATATAGGCAGCGGAAAGTAAAGCATGCAACTTGCAAGAATGTAAAGGGAAGGGTTTGGAGAATTCAAACGCTACTGGAGACACGGATGTTTTTCCCGTGGTTCGGATAGGTGGTGCTATCCTACATCCACGTTGATGGAGACTTCAACCCACGAAGGGTAACGGTTGCGCGAGTCTACGGAGGGCTCCACCCACGAAGGGTCCACGAAGAAGCAACCTTGTCTATCCCACCATGGCCATCGCCCACGAAGGACTTGCCTCACTAGCGGTAGATCTTCACGAAGTAGGCGATCTCCTTGCCCTTACAAACTCCTTGGTTCAACTCCACAATCTTGTCGGAGGCTCCCAAGTGACACCTAGCCAATCTAGGAGACACCACTCTCCAAGAAGTAACAAATGGTGTGTTGATGATGAACTCCTTGCTCTTGTGCTTCAAATGATAGTCTCCCCAACACTCAACTCTCTCTCACAGGATTTGGATTTGGTGGAAAGAAGATTTGAGTGGAAAGCAACTTGGGGAAGGCTAGAGATCAAGATTCATATGGTAGGAATGGAATATCTTGGCCTCAACACATGAGTAGGTGGTTCTTTCTCAGAACATATGAGTTGGAAGTGCAGATGTGTTCTGATAGCTCTCTCCACGATGAAGAGGAGGTGGAGGGGTATATATAGCCTCCACACAAAATCCAACCGTTACACAAAATTTACCAATCTCGGTGGGACCGAATCAACAAACTCGGTCGGACCGAAATAGTAAACCTAGTGACCGTTAGAGATTTTCGGTGGGACTGACATGCAACTCGGTAGGACCGATATGGTTAGGGTTAGGGCATAACGTAATCTCGGTGAGACCGATTACACAAACTCGGTGAGACCGATTTTGGTAATTGACTAACCGGAGAGTTGGTCAGATAAACTCGGTGGGACCGATTTGCTCTTTCGGTGAGACCGAAAAGTTACAAAAGGGAAACAGAGAGTTTACATTGCAATCTCGGTGGGACCGATCCGCTCCTTCGGTGAGACCGAAAAGTTACGAAAGGGAAACAGAGAGATTGCAACCCCATCTCGGTGAGACCGAGATCCCTATCGGTAAAACCAATTTGCTAGGGTTTGGCAGTGGCTTATGACATGTGAAACTCGGTGGCGCCGGATAGAAAGAATCGGTAGGACCGAGTTTGGCTTAGGGTTTAGGTTATTTGTGGATGTGGGAAAGTAGCTGAGGATTTTGGAGCATATCATTAAGCACATGAAGCAAAAGGCTCATTAAGCAACACCTCATCCCTCCTTGATAGTATTGGCTTTTCCTATGGACTCAATGTGATCTTGGATCACTAAAAATGTAAAATGAAGAGTATTGAGCTTTTGAGCTTGAGCCAATCCTTTGTCCTTAGCATTTTGAGGGTTCCACTTTCACAATCCATGCCATGCCAATCATTGAGCTTTCCTGAAATAATTGTCTTGGAATAGCATTAGCTCAATGAGCTATATGTTGTTATGAATTACCAAAACCACCTAGGGATAGTTGCACTTTCACAGGTGGCCTTATATAGGCGGGGGCAAGGGGCACGAGCTCGGGTGTCGCCGGGCACGTCCGGCCGAGACTCTGGCGACGACCAACGATCACGGGGAGACGCGGGAACACGACGAGGAGAGTGCGGACGAGCTGCAGAGGTCACAGAGACGAGCGGAGCTCGGAGACAAGAAGAGGAAGAAGCCACGGTGCCATTAATGCTCGGTCGGCCACAGTGCGCCCGTGGGCGAGCGTCGGCGAGCGTGGTGAGGAAGCTGCCGGAGGGGAGAGGGGTCCAGGGGGACGACGACGATGCAGGCTAGCTGTGGGACACACTCACGCGCGCGAAGACAACGAGAGGAGGAGGGGCCGAAGCATAAACAACCACTGGACGCGGCCACTGTACGCAGAGCACACGCACAGTGATGCCATTGTCGTGGTCACCACGTGCACTAGTTTGTAGTTGGGGAGAGAGGCTTGAACATGTTGTCTAGTGGGTAGTTCATCCAGGGGAGGTCTCAACCGTGGTGGTAGTTTGGTTAAAACCGCTCTGGTAAAAAGTAATTAAGCTCTAAAGTTTACAGCAGTAAACTTGATCGAGCACTGCTGATCCACAGAGACTTGATTGAGGTCAATGTAGTTGTTTGGTAGGTCTATGGTAAGAAGGACTTACATCCTGGTAACTTGGAGAAGAATTGGATCAAGATAAATCATAGCTGCTTTGCAACTGACCAAAATGGTCCAGAAATGAGATTTGGATGATGCACTCAAATGGTGTGGCCACTTGAGCTCAAGTTTGGCAAGGCTTCATGATGTGATCATATAATGATGATGTATAAGTTTCATACCAATTGGATTCACCAAGATGGTACTTGCTTCACAAACATCCTTGCTGACCAGAAACTTGCAAAAATTCTAGAGAAATATTGGCTTGATGAACCATGCCCAAAATGGGTGGAGATAGGTTATATGGATAATAGGAGGCCTAGAAAAATTGGCAGCCATAATGGAGCAAGATAAAATATTCTTGCTTCACAAACTGAAATTTTAGGCAGAATCAAATAATTGAAGATGATCTCACATGGAGGCATGACATGAGCTCTACTTTGGTGGAGGGCTATGATATGATTATATGAGGAACCATGCAAAATGGCAACTCATTTGGATATGTCTAGCTTGTACTTCCTTCACAACTACTTCCCTGAGACAGGAACTTTGGAAAATCACAATTATATAATTACTAGGAAAATGAGGTTGCACTTTGGCATGTGGTAATGATATGGGTAGGAAAAGGTGTCCAAGGAGTTTGAGGTAAATTGGGAAAAAGAAAATAGCACTTGCTTCACATTCTGCCATTCAGGACAGAATAGGGAATGCATTAATTGAGCATGATGAGGAACATGGCAAATGAAATATTTTGCCATATTTGACAAATATATGACCCAAACAATTTATGAGAATTATTTGGGAAATTTAGGAGTGATGGAAATAAAGGTTGCTTCACAACCTAGGGCAGATAGGGTTATTCCTTTAATAGAAAAAGGAATATTCCTAAGAAAATAAAGATTTTAGGGTTTGGTCAAGGAGTGAAGTGACATGATTTTGGCAAGGTTTTGAGAATGATGAGCCACTTGGGAGGGAAAAAGAGGATGATTTCCCAGGTGACAAGGCCACAGAACCACTCCAAAAAGAAAAACAGAGCAAAAACCAATTAAATTAAAAGAAAAAGAAAAGGGCCAAAATCCAGGCTGTTACAACTCTTACCCCCTTAAAGAAATCTCGTCCTCGAGATTTAGTTGCTTTGGGAACAAGTATGACTTGAGGATACTGTTTCCAACTCGGGCATCCTTTTTCCTTTATTTATTGTTCCCCCAAGAATTTCAGATGATAAACTTACCTTGCTCTGGGGTGGCTTTTCCCCAAATTTTGATGTGTCTTTGCTCATATACCAAATCCTTTTGCTGACATTGATTTTCTCATATCTGTGGTGATGTCCGATGGATCTGATCATAAATTTCCTTTTGGTCATGAAAACCTTTTTATTTCCGTCATGGGGTTGCTTCAAATAAATGCAAGCCTTTTGGGTTCAATAAATGCTTAGAATTAATCATGGCCATCTTCTGACGAGATCTGACTGCTCATAGGTGCACTGATTTATCTTGATTTATTTCCTTTGGCTCGAGCATGTGGCATACACCAGAGATTTGACTGCCTTCTATCGTGAGCAATATAACGGTGCATGGAGTTATAGCTATGCCATACCTCAAATATTTATATCTTGAGACTTTGCCCAACAGGGGCTGACGGACAAATGCTTTTCCTCACAGACTGACCGGGTACTTGATTCCGTCGGCGAGTATACCGGGTCTGAGCTAATTATTCGTCTTTTGAATTTCTCATTTTGTCGGTATACCCATTGTTGGGAATACACATATCAAGAGGGTCAGCGGGATATAAAAATCCTTGTAAATAGAGTAGGCCGCTAAAGATGTATGTCTTTATGGATCCATATGGAATTATGGCATCCAACTGACCGGGGTATCCGGACCCTAATGGTCGTGCAAAATCATCATACCTTTGTTGTCAGTCTCACCCTTTAACGGTCATGATTTTCTTTGTCAGGATACCTTGCTGAAATAACTTGGCCACACATGTCCTCGATTCTTCGTAAGATCATGACTGTGGCTAGTGCAATATTGTTGGCATTATTCGTCCTGCTTATTTTCTGATCGGTGTTCGCACATATATGACCTATACTCGGGGTTTGTACGGATCTCATTGCTTTCTTAGGTATATCTGCTGGATCAGTGCCCTATCCCGTATAAGTGACCGATCTGACCCGGGATACATGCGTACCATATGTATAATAATAATATGCAACTGAATACCATATTATTGCGGCAGGCATATGTTTTGACGGAATTGTTCCTCTGACAGAATTATTGCAAATTTGATCCTTGAGATGTACTGCCATATACAGCCAACTCATCATATAATCTCTGAGGATGGTGCACAGGGTGGTACTGATGCGGACTGGGTGGTTTACGAGGGAAGCCATCCGAGTAGCTTACTGAGGGAGACTCTTAGATTCTGCACGAGGCTTTTGTCTGGGTAGCGTGTAGAAGAAATCTCGATAGATTACACCTGAAGCTTGGTCGGATTATTGTGCTGGAGAAACTTGAGTTCCGTACTTGAGAAGCTTCTCCTCGGGTTTGCTTGTTGAGACAAATTCATTTTCCGTCTGTCATAAGCTTTTACCGAGGTATCTTGTTGAGAAAGACCTGGTACTGTGGGCCGGAAATTTTCACATATCATGCTGAGGAAAAATTTGAGGAGCCTTGCCTCATAAATTTCTTCCGATAGCATGTGGAATAATGCTGGGTTTCTTATGTCCAAACTTCATATTGATATGCAGATTGAAATCCATGCACACTTCCATAATATTTTACGGCTGATTATTTGCATGAGAAAATTTGTTTGACTGTCTTCCTTGAGCATATCACATCCCGACTTCCTCTTGGAGTATAACATATTTTAAGTACCATTTATTGCTGAGCCGAAACTTTGCCTATGATCCATACCTTTGACTGAAAAATATACCGTTGGTCTTGTATCTGACTTGTCTTTCTGCTGGCTGGATAATTACTGTTGTAGAATTGATGCGGATAATCAATCCAAGACACAATTGGCATTCTGAGGAGATATTCCTTATATCATGCGGTTGACTGAGAAGGCCATAATGTTTAGCTGAGCTCTTCCAAATATTTGAAATACTTATTACTTCTTCGAGTCCGGTGTCAGTTGATGAGCAACTCTTTATAGGGGAAAAAATAATGTAACACCGGGGCCCAAAAAGAAAGAAGCAAAAGAAAACTCAACTAAACAAAAACACACCACAACAATCAATTCACACACAATCAATATCACATATCACTGCTAGTCACACAATATGCATGCCTACTTAAACACACAAATCTCGCGGGATCTCCAGGTCTACGATCTAGCATGCTGTGACGATGTGCACGAGGACGAATAAATGTGTGGAAAAATTGGTGTAAACAGCGCTACACCAAGTGCTAGCTTAGCCAGGTAGCAACCTGGACTAGCTCGGAGGCGAGGGCGCATTCGGTAATCATGTAGTGGGACACGAAGGTCGCAACCACATTATTATCAAGAGAACGGAAAAAGGTCCGTACTCGTCCAAGAAATAGGATAGCGGGAAAAACTAAGGCTGCTCACACTGCCCTTTCTTGATAACTACGATCATTAAGGGTTGCCAAAATGACAAGAAAAATGACGACCTGTGATAGAAGCATGTCTACCACCGAAACAAAAGGTGGGGCTGAAGGAATTAATTTGGCGTGATACCTGAGCATCATTTCTGCAAACAGTGTCAGGATCACTTGGCAATCACTCAGCTGGGACAGAAATGACGTCAAACACCGAAGAATGAGCAAGAAAAGAAAACTGGAGAAATGCAAAGGCTGAGCTGTAGTGGATCCGGACCGATGCCACCTACACTCACTAGATTAAACCGTTAGTATCAAATAGTAAGGCTATATGCATGCTATGCAACAAACAACTGCAGCAACCAAATGCAATAATCACGCCAAACTCTATAATATCGATTTCTACCAGTTTCTATCGCTCGCGCTGACTAGGGCGTCCTACAGCCAGACCTGCTCTGGTACCAAGCCAGTGGTACCCCGGCTCAGAGAAACCGGAACGCCCCGTATTCCAGCCCAGAGGTCGAGGAGAAGACTCCGGAATACGACACTGCTTGACATAGAACAAATCATCCCTTATTACAAGAATAATAGTTACACGGGTCTGATGTTACAATGATCACATCAGCATGGCGACACTACGCCTGCGATACAACACTTGCTCTATGATAGCAGCGGAACATCTTGTAGCAGCGGAAAACTTCTAGCAGCGGAACAACGACGAAGGTGGTGAACTCCACTCCGCAGAGACTCTAGCTGGGACACGATCTAGCTCGCACACACGGCAACCATCAACAAGCAATCAAGCAATCAAGGCATCACCTGCAATCTGGCATGACACGCCAGGTCAGTACATTGAATGTACTTGCAAGCTCACAACAACCATAAACATCAGGGCAAGACAATAACATAGCATTTAACAGGTTAATTAAATTAACAACTATTATGATGAAACAACTACTAAGCCTGGGATGAAACTAACATGATGCTAATAAATCACCATCTCAGATCTCCATAACCATATCTCTCTTGGCTAACCGGCCAAGCAGTATACCATCTCGATCACCTCATGATCAAATCCAAACAATGATCTTTCCGGCGATCACAACCACGACCAACACTTGGTCTCAAACGTCATCATCAACATCCTGCCAATCTGTACTGCTCAACATATCATCATATCAACATATAAATCACCTATAAGTCATTCCGTCATGTGAGTGTTGATCAAACGGTGGGACCTAATATGGACGCGACTATCGATAGATTAAATACACTCTGCAGAGGTAGAGCACTGTACCCACACCACAGAACCCATGGCCTCGCACTCTCATTCGGGTGGCACAACGGCGTTCCAACAAAACCGATATACTGCCATGATACCCTCCCGGTCACTCCGACCCACTCCCAACTGGGCTAGTCCTGGGTGGCCCCGTGTCTACCAAAGACACACCGACCACCGTCATGGCCAAACGTCCCTCACGGGGACCGGATCCATAAAAATAAAAACAACGGGCACACAAGGTTATGTCCGCCTACCTGATCAGGGAAAGCATGCCCATAACCTTCCCTAGTTGGAGGCACCGGCGAGAGTCACGACAATATACCCAATTAGGACCTTCTCAAAAAGGCAAATGTGGTTGCACTGGAGAAAGCCCGGTTCGGCGGCACCTGACCAACTTAATGACGGAATTTATCCCCAAAAATATAACTGTGGTAACTGATATTCCGATATCAACTATCAAACTATAATCCAATTCATAGCAATATCCAACAAATAATCCAAACATAAGCTCATCATCTCAAAAAACTCCAAGGGTAGCACAACACTACTGTCATGATGAATCCGAAAACAATAATCCTACTACTCCAATAACAAGAATAAAACCATTCGGCTAAGATCCACATGTAAACCTCATCTTCGACAATAATACTCCAAGCAATAGAACATCAACTAGCATCAGGAAAATAATCATACTAACCACTAATAATCCAAAGGCAGCATGATATCCAAAGTAATACTCCAAAATATAATAACAGATACCATCATGGAAATGATCATAATAGCCACTAAGAATCCAAAGGCACATGTCATCCACATAAACATCAAAATATTAATCCTAGAAGTCCAAGCAAATATCATGGCAATAACAAGATCAAAATAATACTCCGATAAATGCCATGAACAAATCACAAGTAGCTAACACAATATTTTAAACAAGTTTAAATAAAGAAACCATGTCATTGCATTGCAATCATGCAAATGGTGGGTGTGGCTTGCCTGTGGTGGAAGAAATCACCGGAAGAAAGTGCGAGAAACTAGCGGAAAGGGTCCCCGGAAAACGTGCTCTCTCGAAGGGGGCTGATTAAGTGCAAGGGCAAAATGGTCAATTTTAGAATGTCAAAACATGGTGAAAATTATTCCATTATAACGGGCTCGACGAAACGAAGAAGTGGGCTCTGGATTCACCTCAAACGGAGTTGCGAGCAAAAAGTTATAGCCCGACGAAGTTCAGGGACTAATCTATAAAGATTTCTCCACAAACAGGTCCCTCGACTGAAAAGCAGAAACCGTATTTCAGACAATACGCTTTCAGAACAAAAAAATGTATTCTTGGCCGCAACAGAGGGAAATGCGCCTTCCTTAAGAGAAAACGTATTTCTGGTCGAAGCCAAGCAAGGGGCGGGGCCGGCCTCAGGGTCGCTGACTGGCGGGTCCCACGGGTCGTGGGCCCCGTCACTTATCCAGCTGGGCAGGCGGGGTCAATGCCCACCCGCCGACAGGTGGGGCCGCGGGCCCACTGGCCAGCATGGTCAACTCCCTCCTCTCTCTCATCCCGCTCCTTCTCTTCTTCCCCGACGCGATGCAGAACAGAGGGAGGGGCACCGGTACCGGCGCTGGCCTCGCGGCTCCGGCCAACTCCGGCCAAGGGGAGGCCACCGGCGACCGCAGCGCAGCCCACCGCACCCATCCAGGGGAAAAACAAGCCCCGGGGCAGAGTGGGGAGGCGGCGACGGTTGGAGGAAGAAAGAGGCAGAGGCGGTGGCGATCTTCGGGGCACGCAGCCAGGGTGGCTCCAGCGGTGGGGCGAGGACACGGGGAGGACCGCCGGAGTCTGGGTGGAGCTAAGGTGAGGTCAGGAGGGAGGGGGAGGGCTTGGTTCGCTCGAATTTAGCCGGAGCACCGCGGCGGCCATGGCGGTGATGGGGGAGCAGGAGGGCCGTTTGAGCTCAATGGAGAGGTTGGGGAGGGAGCTGGGAGGTTTGTGAGGAGGCTGGTGAGCTCGGGAGGGTCTCGGGTGGCCTTATATAGGCGGGGGCGAGGGGCACGGGCTCGGGTGTCGTGGGGTACGTCCGGCCGAGACTCTTGCGATGACCAGCGATCACGGGGAGGCGCGGGAACGCGACGACCGGGGGGGGGGGGGGGGGGGTGCGGACGAGCCGCAGAGGTCACGGAGACGAGCGGAGCACGGAAACAAGAAGAGGAAGAAGCCACGGCGCCATTAATGCTCGGTCGGCCACAGTGTGCCCGTGGGCTAGCGTCGGTGAGCGTCGGTGAGGAAGCTACCGGAGGGGAGAGGGGTCTAGGGGGACGGCGACGATGCAGGATAGCTGTGGGACACGCTCACGCACGCGAAGACGACTAGAGGAGGAGGGGCCGAAGCACAAACAGCCACTGGACGCGGCCACTGTACGCAGAGCGCGTGCACAGTGATGCCATTGTTGTGGTCACCGCGTGCACTGGTTTATAGTGGGGGAGAGAGGCTTGAACATGTTGTCTATTGGGTAGTTCATCCAGGGGAGGTCTCAACCGTGGTGGTAGTTTGGTTAAAACCGCTCTGGTTAAAATGTAATCAAGCTTTGAAGTTTACTGCAGTAAACTTGATCGAGCACGGCTGATCCACAGAGACTTGATTGAGGTCAATGGAGTTGTCTGGTAGGTCTAGGGTAAGAAGGACTTACATCCTGGTAACTTGGAGAAGAATTGGATCAAGATTAATCATAGTTGCTTTGGAACTGACCAAAATGGTCCAGAAATGAGATTTGGATGATGCACTCAAATGGTGTGGCCACTTGAGCTCAAATTTTGCAAGGCTTCATGATTTGATCATATAATGATGCGGTATAAGTTTCATACCAATTGGATTCATCAAGATGGTACTTGCTTCACAAACATCCTTGCTGACCAGAAACTTGCAAAAATTCTAGAGAAATATTGGCTGGATGAACCATGCCCAAAATGGGTGGAGGTAGGTTATATGGATAATAGGAGGCCTAGAAAAAGTGACAGCCATAATGGAGCAAGATAAAATATACTTGCTTCACAGACTGAAATTTTGGGCAGAATCAAAGAATTGAAGATGAGCTCACATGGAGGCATGACATGAGCTCTACTTTGGTGGAGGGCTATGATATGATGATATGAGGGACCATGCAAAATGGCAACTCATTTGGATATGCCTAGCTTGTACTTCCTTCACAACAACTTCCCCTAGACATGAACTTTGAAAAATCATAATTAAGTAATTACTAGGCAAATGAGGCTGCACATTGGCATGTGGTAATGATATGGGCAGGAAAAGGTGTCCAAGGAGTCAAAAATAAAATAGCACTTGCTTCACATTCTGCCATTCAGAACAGAATAGGAAATGCATTAATTGAGCATGATGAGGAACATGGCAAATGAAATATTTTGCCATATTTGAGAAATATATGATCCAAATAGTTTATGAGAATTATTTGGGAATTTTAGGAGTGATGGAAATAAAGGTTGCTTCACAACCTAGGGCAGACAGGGTTATTCCTTTAATAGAAAAGGAATATTCCTGAGAAAAAAGATTTTAGGGTTTGGTCAAGGAGTGAAGTGACATGATATTGGCAAGGTTTCGAGAATGATGAACCACTTGGGAGGGAAAAAGAGGATGATTTCCCAGGTGACAAGGCGATAGAAGCACTCCAAAAAGAAAAACAGAGCAAAAACCAATTAAATTAAAAGAAAAAGAAAAGGGCCAAAATCCAGGCTGTTACATAGGGCAAGGGGTGGAGGCAGTCGGAAGTGAATCGCTATTCATATCCGACGAGTCCAAAGAACCGTCCAACGAAGATACGTCGACACGGGCTCAGGACAGGCTGCATAATCATATTCGGCATAAGGAGAAGCGGTGCAATAAAACATACCATGAATTACTACGGTATCCGGATACTTACGACTTTGCCAGGGGCTTGTCCCTGGGTAACCACTTGTCGTCGCTGTAGGCGGCCGTCGTGGAGCAGTCCGGAAGGAGGGTCCTTCCTTTCTTGGACCCTTCGGCCTCCCCAGTTGGGGCGGCCTTCCTTTTCTTGTCTCCCCCGGCTGGGGGGGAGAACTTTCCTCTTCCTCCTCCTCGTTTTCGTGGGAGGAGTGTGCTTCGGAGTTATCGGATGATGAGTCCAATATAACCCTGCGTCGAGACCCTTTCGGGTCCCCGTGGCCTTCTTCATGGCCTTCTTCACCAGCACCTCGTAAGGCGCCGGAACCAGCATCTCCGTTAGGAGAGCGTCTGCGGGATCTTCAGGCAGGGGGGCTGGGCAATCGATCTGCTCCGCTGTCTCTACCCAATCCTGTTAATGGCATGGAAGCTTAGATCCCGCACATGATTAAACTGGGGCAAATAAATATCTTGTGAGATGTAAAAACTTACCGGATTGGCATGGCGCTTTGCGCTGAGTCCGCGGTCCTCGGTAAGGGAAGGAGGGACCTCAACGCCCTTGAACAGCACCTTCCAGACGTCTTTGTGCATCGTGTCAAAGAGCTCTCGCGGCGTCTGGTGCTTGGCCGGGTTGAACTCCCACAAATTGAATGCCCGTTGTTGACATGGGAGGATCCGGCGGAAGAGCATGACCTGGACCATGTTGACGAGCTTGATTTTCTTGCTCATCATGTTCTTGATACAGGTCTGGAGTCTGGTCAGCTCTACCGGGGATCCCCAGGACAGACCCTTCTCTTTCCAGGAGGTGAGCTGCGTGGGGATTCCGGATCAAAATTCGGGGGCCGCCACCCAGTTGGTGTCGCGCGGCTCGGTGATATAGAACCACCCCGATTGCCACCCCTTTATGGTCTCCACATAGGAGACTTCGAGCCAGGTGACGTTAGGCATTTCACCCACCATGGCATCTCCGCACTCCACTTGCTGGCCAACCACCACCTTCGGTTTAACATTGAAGGTCTTCAGCCACAGGCCGAAGTGGGGCCTGATGCGGAGGATGGCCTCACACACGACGATAAACACCGAGATGTTGAGGATGAAATTAGGGGCCAGATCATGAAAATCCAGCCCGTAGTAGAACATGAGCCCGCGGACAAACGGGTGGAGGGGAAATCCCAGTCCGTGGACAAAGTGGGTGAGGAAAACCACCCTCTCATAGGGTTCGGGCATAGGGATGATCTGCCCCGCATCTGGCAGCCGGTGTGCGATGTCCGCGGCCAGATATCCAGCCTCCCGTAGCTTTGTGATGTTCTCCTCCGTGACGGAGGAGACCATCCACTTGCCTCCTGCTCCAGACATGCTCGGAGTGGTTTGAGGAGAAAAATGTGAACTTGGGCGTTGGAGCTCGAGTGCGCAAGAATGGATAAGCAAGGGGGAAGAAGGCGTGGGTAAAAAGGGGCGAATCCTTGTCCCTATATAAGGGCGGAGGAGGCGATGCGCCTCCCCACTTGCCTGGTAAAATCGCTTATTCCCCAAACGCCGTAATTGATGGCATGGTTGGGTTACCTACACCCGTATTGATGAGAATCCCGGGGACACGATCTCTGCTTCGACAAGACGTGCCAAGGAAACCGCCTCGCGATATGTGCGGGGGCTGGTTGAGAAAAATGGTTCAAATAATGACCGGGTCATGATATGATGTCATGTTGTCAAATGTGTCAGCAGATTAGATGTGTGGAAATATTATTCTCTCTACGGTGGTATGTGGAACTTGTTTTGCAGAGCCGGACACTATCCTTGTGTTCAAAATCTTCTATGAAGTATTCGGAGGAAGAACCCGCCTTGCAATGGCGAAGACAAATCTGAGCGCCGGACTCATCGTCATTGAAGCCTGGTTTAGGGGCTACTGAGGGAGTCCTGGATTAGGGGGTCTCCGGACAGCCGGACTGTTGGACTATGAAGATACAAGATTGAAGACTTCGTCCCATGTCCGGATGGGACTCTCCTTGGCGTGGAAGGCAACCTTGGCAAATACGGATATGTAGATCTCCTCCCTTGTAACCGACTCTGTGTAACCCTAGCCCCCTCCGGTGTCTATATAAACCGGAGGGTTTAGTCCGGTGGACAACAACAATCATACCATAGGCTAGCTTCTAGGGTTTAGCCTCTATGATCTCGTGGTAGATCAACTCTTGTAATACTCATATCATCAAGATCAATCAAGTAGGAAGTAGGGTATTACCTCCATCGAGAGGGCCCGGACCTGGGTAAACATTGTGTCCCCCGCCTCCTGTTACCATCCGCCTTAGATGCACAGTTTGGGACCCCCTACCCGAGATCCGCCAGTTTTGACACCGACACTCATCCAAACACTTATGCATATTGATGACTTAGATGTGCAACACACAAAGTAAAGTATATCTTCAATCAATGAATACATACACTCTAAGTGTGAATACATTAATGCGGAATTTGACTTCCGAGCTCCACGATAATTGTGCGCCGTGTCTGGGTCTAATACTTCCTATACGATGGGTAACGCCACCACCAAATTTTTGTTTGAAGTGTTTCATTTTGCGCCTCATTTGCAAAGTCTTCGCATTTTATTTATCTTCGACCTTAATTTGACTTCATGTTTATCTTCACAATGTTGATTTGGTCCTACTCAGATATATACATATATTTGTGTTCTGTCCTCTACAACATTCACGTATAGCTATGTCTTCTTGCTTGAATCTTTTGACCTAAGTGAATGTGATCGGACCCTACCTCTTCTATGCTTCTATCTCAAATTCTATCTATCCAAATCATATGCATTCTATTGAAACTGTCAAATGTCTTCTCTGCGTCCTTGTCAGCAGAAGATACAGAGACAAAAATTGAATCTGTTTTAAATGTTATATCCTTATTGCCTGAAACCCGGAGAAGCCGGAACGACCACCCGACAGTCCAGGCGTGCGTGGGAACATGGAACAACTTCCAATGTGTTGCATGTTTGCCACGTGTCCCCTCAGATGTGAACCGCGAGGGGCACCTGCGTAATTGCATTGTGCTGTCCCTTTCCTTATAAATACACATCACATCACGGTCAAAATCCTTCTCCCACCTCTCCACCTTGCACAAACCCTAGCACCACCGCTAGCGCTTGACGACGCCGGCGATGAAGCGCTTAGCTACCGCGAGCTCACCGACGTCGTCCTCACACCGGCCGCGGACCTCGTCTCCTCTGCCGCCGCCGTAGGTGTCTTCCGTCGCCAAGTTAGGGCACGGAAGATTGAGCTGCTCGGCCTCCCACTCCACTCCGTCTAGCAGTTCTTTGAGTGGTAATTAAAACTCACTTTTACTGCCTTTTTGATCCGATAGATTCATCCTTCTCCACCAAAAGTGGTTTCTTTGCTTACAAAATTGGATCTATCCTGTTCTACATCTCATATCATGCCTAGCATATTCACTTATGCTTCACAACTAGTTAGATTCCTCACATGTACCTATTCTTGGATTCGTACAAATCTGGAACCAACTCTCAACATATAAGTGAATGTCTTCGTGCTATGAGGTCAACGTCTTCAAACTGATTTATCTTCAAAATCTTCTGAGAATGCATATGACCTCTTCCCCTTCCCTCGCATCTCTAATGCTGTCACAGGTACATGTCCATGGGAGAATCCCTTGGTTCTCATAGTCTACATTCATTTGCAAAATTCTTACAGCATCACATCAATTCTCCTGAAGCTAGTTCCCGTCTAACCAGCAGACGGAAGCCTTTGCAAGTTCTGAAGCCATTCAGTTTGAACTTCATGGCCATAGAAAAGTCAGTAAGAAAGGGAGGCAGACAACGCTGTGGGAATACATCCAAGGATTTTCCACCAGATCTCTATGAGTTGTACAAGACAGACACTGAAGAAACCTATGGCGAACGCAAGACTCGAATCCAATGGATTCACAAATACTGGGCTGAACAATGGTTTCTGTACAGATTTGTGATTGCAGAGTATGCATAGAAGAATGCCATCAAGCGACCATGGGGAGATATTCTCTTAAAAAATCTTCCACCCAGGTCCAGAACTGAAGCCATTGCTCAAGGGTTCTATCCTTGCATGGTTCGCGGACCACAGTCAGAGAATGCTATGGTGTCGTGACGATAATCTATTCAAGCGCAACTACAAGTTTGCCAAGGATTCTGCTGTGAAAAACAAGAAAGCATTTGGACTCGACTTCAACCCCGGTCCATCTACTCCTCGGGCTGATGGCACCCGTGATGCCGAACCCAATATCGTCGGGCCCTTCTGCAACCTCGAAGGTCTCATCACTCACATTACTGTTCAGGGGACAGCCGTGGAGTACTCTACTGACGATGCTGATTCTGATGAAGCGCCTGCTCCTCCTAAGCCACAGAAGCAGAAGAGACCAAAGGCTTCAAAGCCCTCCACTGCACTTCACGTGCGAAGCCTCTGGCCACTGCACCTCCTGAAGCAAGTGTGCAGTATGAAGATCTTTCTTGCATCTCCAAGACCGAGAAGTCTTTAAAGAAGAAGAAGCCCATCCATAGTTTTGGGCAAGCGCTGACCCCAGCTGCCGTTCTGAGGAACGAGAATGAAGCCATTGATCTGTCAAGCGACGAAGATCTTGGAGATGATGCTCTTGAGCTGTTGATAAAGAGCAAGCAAGAGGCGGAGATCTTCAATGATCTACCCCTCTTTGATGTGGATATCTTGAATAACTTCATTGATGAATGGTTTGACAACCCAAGCCTAAGTATCTATGATCTTCAACTCCCTGGCATCAATGTCTCCTTCCACGGAGCCATTGCTCATGTGCTGGCTCTGGCTCAGAAGATTGTCGAACTGAAGAACAAAATTGACTATGAGAAGGCTCAATTCAAGAAGCACATGGCCAAGCTCAGCGTGGCTGATGTTCAAAACTTCGAGCAGATGCTAAATGACCTCAAGGAGGCGTTTCACAAGAAACGTGAGGAAGCGAAAGGTTCAAGAGAGTGAATGAAACACCTTGCTGTAAAATGTGTTCAAGCTCACAATGAAGCAGAAAAGCGCAAGGCACTAGGGTGTGCTGGCATCGACCCCAAGATGGCTGCCAAGAAGAAGCCTGATGTGGCCCAAGCTGAAGCATCAGGGCGGGAAGCACCTCGCATTGTCTTCCCTGCCAGCATGATAGGCTCGAAGCCTAAGGTCCCCACTATTGCTTCAGAATTGAAAAAGACAAGGGCACCTGAGGACGAAGCCAGGAAGCGCAAAAATAAGAATGCCACTGATGATGCACCACAAACTAAGAAGCGGAAGACAAAGTCTTCGAAGAAAGATCGGGCTGCTCCCTCAGAGCCCCTTTTTGTCGAGCCGATCTCAGTTGCTCGTCCTGCATCCGAACACCAAGAGCGTCAGTTAGTAGTTCACGAGCCTGCTTCCACAGAGGCTTCTAAAGCTCAAGAAGTTCAAGCTGTTGACCCCACCGCAGCTGAAGACATTGGTCCCCAAGACTATGTTGTTGATGATGAAGTCCTTCCTCAGATCGAGCACTAAATAGTTTCATCGCCTGTTCTCACGAACAGCGAACTCATCAGCATTGGTCGTCCCTTGACGCCAATCGCTCAGGATGCATCGTGGGCTGATCACCCCCAACAAGAAACACCAAGTCAAGAATCACCAAGTACTCCCCCGCCTCAAGTCACCACTCCGGTGCTTGATGATGACGACTATGTAGTCCAGCGAACTCCCTGTCCAAAAGCGTCGCATGCATTCCGCAGGCTTCGCAAAGGACCAAGGCCACAAATCGCTCTGCTGAGCGTTCCAGAAGGAGAAGTGCAACAAAGCTCTATGGCATGACAAGTTTTTCCCTGACGCCACTCCAACTACGAATGTCTCAGAGTCAGAACCACAAGCTGCTGAAGACACTTCGGCTACATCAGCCGGTGACCACCAAGAACCCCGTCAAGAAGAAGAGAGAGTTGCCACACCCCCAACTAACCAAGAAGTTGTTCTCAAGGAGAACGTGTCTGTGCCCGACCCTCCAGCCACTCAAGTGGAGGTTGAAAATACAGAGGCGGCCACCAACACCAATACTGAAGCCAATGATGTTGTCATGGCTGAAGCTAATGTGGCGCCTGCAGTGAATATGGTGCCTGAAGCCAATGTTGCACCTGAAGCCATTGTACAGCTTGAAGCCCATGTCAATACCGATTCTCCTGTACCACCTCCAAGGCCTCACACTATTGAGTTGGCATTTGATCGCGGTCAACCTGTCATGGTTCGATGGCCTATTCTGGTTCCTCCTCCTGCTCCCAGACCACAATTCAACTATCATGTGGAGCACAGGCCTCAGGTCCAGAAGCCAAAGCCCAGGCTGCCAAGGTTTCCAAGTACCGCGTCTTCGCCAAGATTGTTCAATGTGAATGGCTTCATAGCACACACCACCTTCTTTGATAGCACCAAGAACCCATATTCGAAGCCAAGAATTTCATCTGATCGGTTCTGGAGATATCAACAACGCAGTTACTATTCTTGTGTCTTATACAATCAAGGGCGCATATTTCCCCACATGCGTCTCGACTGCGAAGCCATTGCTGGCCTGCCCTGCTTGGAAGAAGCCCTCGATTGCTTCAGAGATGCTGGCCTTCTACAGTTTGTGACCGACAAAGAAAATTGAGATGAAGAGCTTATGTTACAATTCTATGCAAAACTTCACATTCGCGGCTACAACAGGGATCCGAAGACTTGGGTCCTTGAGTGGATGACAGGCAATGTACGCCATGAAGCCAAAGCCCAAGATATTATTGAGCTTACTGCCCTGCCCAGTCCAGGTGAACTCTATGAACCTGGTTGTCAGCTTCACCGCAATGCATTGGAGAGTATATTCCAGAAGCCTGAGCCAAACATGAGCCAAATGCTGAGCATGACGAAGCCCCTGCCACAAGACGCAGAATATCTGAAGGAGTTCTTTGTTGAAGACCTAGAGTATCTGCCCCGCACTATTTGTCACATCATCAGGCAAACTCTATGGCCTGTCAAAGGACACTCTCCTGCAGCCAAGCTTGAAGGTGCAATGAAGACATTGGTTTTCTATATCCTCAATGGCATCAGCTTCAATGCTTAGGATTTCTTCATCAGGCAACTGGCTGCATCTGGCTCTGATCTATTTGGTCTGAAGTTTTATGCTCCATGGGTAATGCGCCTCATCAAGCTTCACTCTTCTATCAACTATCAGCCCTCTTCGTGCAACCATCTTATCTTCTTGCCAGAGGTTGATATGTCTGTTGAAGCCATTTACCCTGAACCTGCCAAGGAGCTTGTATATCTTCACAATGCAGATCACCGAAGTTTCACGCAACCCATTGGAGGCGTTCTTGCTGCTACTCGAGTCTATCGTCTGGCTGGTAACACACGTGCACCTCATCATGCAACAACTGAAGCCACTAAGATCACAATTGCACAAAGGCCTCGGAAGCGATCTCGCGTTCTCAATGACCGAGAGCTTCTGGTGGCATTGCATCAAAAACAGGATAATCATCATGACTGGCTCAAGCATCAGATGCAGAGCCTCTTGGTGGATGTTAATCGCATTCGAAACCTTGCCACCAAGAATGCATTTGTCACTCATGAAACCTGTCGCCGATCGTGGAAGAGTCTGACATTGCTCAATTCTAAAGATGATCTTCAACAAGATGGCTTCACAGAGAGATTCAGATTTGATTCCACTCCTCCCAGGAATGCTGTCTTGCGTCGGATTCCCTCACTCGAAGACTCTGAGTACTCCTCCTCAGCGGCAACTGTAAACGCCGGAGTCATTGATGACGAAGATGATGCTACTTCACCAACTACAACTTCGCCTCGAATCAACACTGCACCAAGTTCTTTTGCACCACCAGACTACAACACCGACCCTGCACCTTCTCCTACTCCTCATGGGGACGAGTAGAAGCTCTATGTCTTCAAACCTTTTTGGTCCTTAATGTCAAAAGGGGGAGAATCATATGAGTTGATAGTCTTCATGCGGGTCCTTATGGGTGGTTGCTATACTTTTTGCCAAGTGTTTACAACTCTCGCTTTTGATACTTTTGGTTCTTTGAGTTGTAACACTTAAACTTGATGGTCGTCTACTACCTTTCTGTCAACTATGTGATGCGATGATAAATTCCGCATGTGCGATGATAAATCCCGCACGAACTCATTCCGGAGACGTCCATTTTTTTCATTATGCATATCATTACCTTCGTTATATCCTTTCATGCATGGTGAATTGCCTCCATAAGTTGAAGAGGATCTCCACGATAAAACCTGCCATGTGCATTTGCATTCAAACGCAAACTATTTATATGCACATCTTTAGGGGGAGCCTTTTGCTACTTATGAAGACAACATCTTAACCCTTACAATTTCACATACTTTTATCCCCGTTGAAAACTTCAACCAGTTTGTCATCAATCACCAAAAAGGGGGAGATTGTAAGTGCATCTAGTGCCACCCCTAGTTGGTTTTGGAGTATTGACGACAAACCTGGTTGGGGGACTAATGTGTTTGTGAGAATTGCAGGATAACACAGGTAGTAGTCCCTCATTGATTCGGTTTACCTACTGGAGATGACCCCTAAAAATGTGTGAAGACAGTGAAGACAATGGTGGTATGTGAAGATATTCACAAGGAAGATTATGACTCGAGAAGACATTCACGTGAAGACTATGGAGTGCGAAGACATAGTTGTTACGTAGTTTCCTTTTCTTCTTTGTTGAGTCATAGGAACCACCGTACTGTTAAGTGGGGTCCAAGTGAAGAAAGTCAGAGTGACTGAAGTGATGCTCAACCAAATCCTATGTCTTCAAGCGAAGACAATGAGAGAAAATCTTATCCAGAGCTGGATGGGTCAGCTTTACTTGTAGCCCAAGTCAAGCTGCCGCGTGTGTTTCAAATCTGACCGTTGGACACGTGTCAGTTCCTTAGTGATCCAGGGTCATTTCGGACAAATCAGGTCGGGTTGCCTAGTGTCTATAAATAGCCCACCCCCTACACCATAAATTGGTGGCTGCTCAGAGTTAGTGCACGGCTTTTGTCTTTTGAGAGCAACCCACCTCGAAGCCTGTGAGAGAAAGATCCTTGCGAGGACAAAGCCCAAAACACCCAGAGCCAAAGAGTGTTAGGAATCACTATAGTCTTTCTGTCCGCGTGACCTGAAGACTTGTTACACTTGAGGAATGTGAATCATCCAGCCGGTTAGGCATCGCGTTCTGAGAATCCAAGAGTCATTGTGGATTGCCGGTGAATGAAGTCTATGAAGGTTTGGAAGTCTACCTTGAAGACTTAGCAGAGTGATTGGGCGAGGACTAAGTGTCCTTAGCTCGAGGGGAATAAGGTGAAGACGCGGTCTTCTGAGTTGAATCTCAGCCTCCCTAACCAGACGTACAGTTGTCACAACAACTGGAACTGGTCCAACAAATCCTTGTCCTCACCATGCAACTGGTTCTATCTCTTCCCTCACGTACAGTTTGTCTTCGTGAAGTCATTTGCATGCTTGCCTTATCTGTTTGACTTCACTGTGTGACGACTATTGTTATTTGGCTTCATACTATCTTCCATCTTGATCCATACTACCTAGCTGCTAATAGTCTTCGTGCTTTAGCTTCATTACTTGCTTGACTATGGCTTGTCTAGTGTAGTCTACCTTCCGCTGCATATCAATAGGTTCATTTCTATTGTTTGTCTTCAAATCTCCCCTGTTTTGAAGACTTTCACAAAAATTGCCTATTCACCCCCCTCTAGTCGATAACTAGCACTTTCAAGTAGGATATTATTTGTGTCTTATGATGTGATTAGCACTATTTTTGACATGAAATTAACTGCACTCTAAACGTGTTGAGCGCTCGACATTGAAGCATTCTAGGCCGTTGGATGAGAAGGAATACATGTGGCTTGATGATGTTTTATATTTAATTTGATACGGCTCTAGCAGAACATTCAATCGATCAAACAATAGATCTCATTCAGTCTGACTCCGACTTTACATTCATACGACGATCGTTCTAAAATAAAACGTTCAGATTTTAAGCATGGCAATCCGAATGTTTTTCATGGCAAATTTAGATTACGCGGCGGCGGCGGGGGCATATTGCAGTGGGAAGGGGCTCCTCTGCCGTGCTCTGTGTGTCGTCGGGCCACTGACCGACGCGACGGCGACGGCGGTGTCTTGCTCCATTGTTGGCGTACTCCTGGACGTTGGCCCTAGCTTCAAGGAAGGACACAATGTTCTGGACTTCAGTCTCCAAGAGCGAGTCAACTGGCGGGAGGAGGCGACTGGCGTTGGTGCAAGGAAGCGGTCGACGGTGGCCATCCATGCCACTGAGGGGGGCTGGCACCAGCGCAGGGACAGGGACAGGCGCTGGCAACGGCATGGCGGAGACATTCATGTGCACAAGCACCGGCATGGGCACGCACGTCAGTGCACGCACAGGCGCATGTGCTGGCTGGTGCACGGGCACCGGCACAGGCGTGCGCGTCAGTGCACACGCAGGCGCATGCGCTGGCAGGTGCACGGGCGCGTGAAAGTCGGCGGGGACCTCGTGAAATCCCATGGCATCAAGCTCGGTGACAATGTGCGGCTCCCAGCCCATCAATGCCACGGGGATGGGCGCTGGCGCAGTCAGGGTGACGGGAGCCGGAACAGGAGCGGGGACAGGCGAGGAGTCTTCCCGCAAGGCCGGTTCAAGCTCGTCCCAAAGCACCTTATGTTCTTGAGACTCCGGCTGGGTGTCTTCCTCAGGAACCTGGAAGACTAAGGGCAGACCATCATGATGCGGCATGGCGTACATTTAGGTCAGGCTGGTTGGAGGTAGACGACGGGAGAATTGGAGAGGAAGACAGAAGATTGTAGCGATACTGGGTAGTGCGGGGTTGATTTTAAACTGCAGCGTCGACAACATTAAAAGTGGGAGCAGTTGGGAGGCGGAGCCTGGTCAAAGGGCTCACCTCACTGTGAGCCTGCGCAGCGGCCTGCTCGCACGCCTCCCTGTCAGCCAGCGCAGCGGTCTACTCGCACGCCTCCCTCGACTCACACGCTTGCTCGGACGGCACCTGCCGATGAGAAGCAGGACTCGTGGTGGCACGTAAACGCCCACGGTTTCAATAGTGAAAGCGTTCGCCTTAACGTGACATGTCTTTGTTCCAAAATACCTTGGCTCTTCATTTGTGCAACTTTTCATAAGTAGCTTGTCTCAAATTGAAGAAAAAAATTATGAAGGAATATTTGTGACATATCACGTGAACATGCTCAGTTTCATGAATTTCTGGTCACTTTTGGATTTTCTAAAATTTAAAATCCAGGATTCGAAACAACATCATAACGTGCATCATGCAATAAATTTTCAAGCGATACATCTATCCTGTTGTATTTCTTAAGAAAGGATTTGGTCAAACATTTTGCTTAGTTAGACTTCAGACAAGTTATATGTGCAGGGTAAAAGGATAATCTGTCCGTACCAGTGCATTGCCTGATATATTAACTCTTTTTTAGGGCCTGAGGGAGTCCTGGATTAGGGGGTGTTCGGGTAGCCGAACTATACCTTCAGCCGGACTCCAGGATTATGAAGATACAAGATTGAAGACTTCGTCCCGTGTCCGGATGGGACTTTCCTTGGCGTGGAAGGCAAGATTGGCGATGCGGATATTCAAGATCTCCTACCATTGTAACCGACTCTATGTAACCCTAGCCCTCTCCGGTGTCTATATAAACCGGAGGGTTTTAGTCCGTAGGACAACATCATCATACAACAATCATACCATAGGCTAGCTTCTAGGGTTTTAGCCTCCTTGATCTCGTGGTAGATCTACTCTTGTACTACCCATATCTTCAATATTAATCAAACAGGAAGTAGGGTTTTACCTCCATCGAGAGGGCCCGAACCTGGGTAAAACTTTGTGTCCCTTGCCTCCTGTTACCATCCGGCCTAGACGCAAAGTTCGGGACCCCCTACCCGAGATCCGCCGGTTTTGACACCGACATTGGTGCTTTCATTGAGAGTTCCTCTGTGTCATCGCTTTTAGGCCCGATGGCTCCTTCGATCATCTATAACGATGAAGTCCAGGGCGAGACTTTCCTCCCCGGACAGATCTTCATCTTCGGCGGCTTCGCACTGTGGGCCGATTCGTTTGGCCACCTGGAGAAGATAGAAAGCTACGCCTCTGGCCATCAGGTCAGGTTTGGAAGCTTAAACTACACGGCTGACATCCGCGAGGACTTGATCTTCGACGGATTCGAGCCACAGCCGAGCGCGCCACACCGTCACGATGGGCATGATTTAGCTCTGCCGCCGAACGGTACCCTGGAGGCCGCGCATGCACCAGTTCCGACCCTTAATTCGGAGCCTATTGCGCCAATCGAGGATGAGCGGTTGGACGCCGCCTCGGGGGCTGCGATCTCAAAAGCGATTGAGCCGAACGCCGGCCCCGCGCTCCACACGGCCCATGATTCCGAGGAGCCGGATCCCTCTCCGAACTCTGAGCCTCCCGCACCCCTGCCAATCGAATCCGATTGGGCGCCGATAATGGAGTTCACCGCCGTAGACATCTTTCAGCTCTCGCCCTTCGGCAACATCCTGAATTCTCTAAAGTATCTCTCTTTATCAGGAGAGCCCTGGCCGTACTACGGTCAACAAGGATGGGATACGGACGATGAAGAAATTCAAAGCCCACCCACCACCCACTTGGTAGCCACTGTCGACAATTTAAATGACGTGCTCAACTTCGACTCCGCAGACATCGACAGCATGGATGACGATGCAGGAGACGCAGAAGAACCAACGCCTATAAGGCATTGGACAGCCACCTCATCTCACGATGTGTACATGGTGGATACCCCTAAAGGAAGCGACAACGAGGAAGAAGGGGATGGAACGAGGGACCGATCTCTCGAAAAACAATCAAAGCGTCGACGCAAACGCCGACCCAAGCCCCGCCTCAATAAAGACCCAGCCATAGAGCATGATGAGCTGGTAGACGACGAACAGGCCTTAGAGCAACCGTCCGAACAGGGCAACATGGATAAAACCGAACACCCCTCCCCCGACGAAAATGGCACCCCAGACGACTTCACGCCGGACGAAACCACGGAGCAGAAGAATCTCCACAAAAAGCTCGTTGCAACTGCACGAAGCCTGAAAAAGCAGAAGCGGAAGCTAAAAACTACGAAAGATGCACTCAGAATCAGATGGAGCAAAGTAATCAACACCGCAGACAAATACGGCGGCAACCGCCACACTAAAAGCTATTCGAAGCGAAAGCTACTGCCTGAATTCGACGAAGAGGCCTTAGAGCCCTTGCATTCAAAAAGTAAGAAGGCCACCCGGTTGGATAGACGACCCCAGGGCCAGCATAAAGCGGCAAGCGGCGCTGCACTCAAGCCGGCATGCGACCCATTCAAGGATTCGCATCAAAAGGATGGCCCAGCTAGATCTATTTACGGGTCAAGAAAGCAAGCTCTTATAAGCAATGCACCTAAACCGATACCCGAATCCGGCACACCCAAATACAGGGGTGCCGCACACCCCCTATGTTTCACCGATGAGGTCCTGGACTATGAATTTCAAGCAGGATTCAAACCCGTAAACATAGAGGCATACGACGGAACAACAGACCCTAGAGTCTGGATTGAGGATTATATCCTCCACATACATATGGCTAGAGGAGATGATCTCCACATCATAAAATATTTACCCCTTAAGCTTAAAGGGCCAGCCCGGCATTGGCTCAAAAGCCTTCCAGAAAACATAATTGGAAGTTGGGAAGAGCTCGAGGAGGCTTTCCAAGCAAATTTTCAAGGGACTTATGTCCGCCCTCCGGACGCAGACGATCTCAGTCACATAACTCAACAACCCGGAGAGTCAGCTCGGCAATTCTGGAACAGATTTCTTACTAAAAAGAATCAGATAGTCGACTGTACGGACGCCGAAGCCTTAGCAGCCTTTAGGCATAATGTCCGAGACGAATGGCTCGCCAGACACCTCGGTCAAGAAAAACCAAGAACAATGGCCGCATTAACAAGCCTCATGGCCCGCTTTTGCGCAGGAGAGGACAGCTGGTTGGCAAGACGTAGCACCAGCGACCCAAGTACATCCGAAACTAGGGATGGAAACGGAAAACCACGACGCAACAAGGACCGTCGCCGGACTAAGGAAAACAGTCCGAAGAGCACGACAATAAATGCCGGATTTAAAAGCTCGCGGCAGAATCAGAAAAAGCCGCCCCTCCAGGATAACAGGGATGATCCATCCAACTTAAACAAAATCCTGGACAGGATATGTCAAATACACAGTACTCCCGGGAAGCCTGCTAACCATACCCACAAAGATTGTTGGGTCTTCAAACAATCCGGCAGACTCAATGCCGAACACAAGGGGCTCGACACACCAAGCGAAGACGAGGACGAACCCCAAAAGCAGAGCACCAGGAAACAAATTTTTTTTCCACAAGAAGTAAAAACAGTAAACTTACTTCACATAACAAAACGTGCGGTGCCCATAAAGGTACGCGTCACACGGCCTATCCCAAAAGGGTCCCGCCACTGGTCGTCAAAACCAATAATCTTCGATCATTTTGATTATTCTAGAAGTATTAGTAGCGCAGGCTGGACTGCCTTGGTACTCGATCCAATAATTGGCGGACTCCAGTTTTCAAATGTCCTTATGGACGGTGGCAGTGGCCTAAACCTGACATATCAGGACACAATCCGCCACATGGGGATAGGCCCAGCTAGAATTCGCCACAGCAAAACCTCCTTTCAAGGGGTAACGCCTGGGCCGGACACCCGTTGCATGGGTTCTCTCCGGCTCGAAGTTATATTCGGCTCTACCGATAACTTCCGCCGCGAAAAGCTAACTTTCCACATCGTCCCATTCTCAAGTCGCTATCAAGCACTACTGGGACGCGAAGCTTTCGCCCGCTTTAACGCAATACCGCATTACGCATCTCTTACGCTTAAGATGCCTGGTCCATGAGGCATCATCTCTTTGAAGGGGAAGCATTGAAGTACGCCTCCCCCAAGCGGAGGACTGTGCGGCCTCTTTGACAGCCCCACAATAAAATGGCTTCACCAGCCAAAAACATCTGAACAGGTCATTAAAGGCCACGGACGCGGATAGACGAGTTCGGTACAAAATTATCATTGACGTAGGCTTAACGGTCACACACCCCTGTTCTAGGGGCTCCGCACCTGTAAACTAAGAGACAATCAAGCTCAATTTTACATACTTTACCTTACACTTTGTTTATTCAATATAAATTCTGTTCGGCACGACCCCTTTTTCAATTTAGTTCCTCTCTTTTACAGATGAACGTCGTGCTACACCCGCCAGGAAACGGCACAACGGAGACATAGGCGCAGACGTGCAGTAGGGACCCGTTCCAAGGATTCTTTTCAGATTAAGACCCTGCGTAAACCTTTTTTACTGTCTCTTGTTGATACACATCCCGTGGTTTTATAACCAAGGAGGAGGCTGGCGTCTTGGCATGTGGCCACGTCAGAATTCCTACACGTACCTGGACACTAGGGACTTTTTTATAAAGGGTGTTGTTTCGCCCGCACTAATAAAGACCGAATACCTTAGGGAGTGTTCGGCGTCGCGAGTTTTGGCATTATATGCATCAGCTTTGAATCACGTCTTTGGTCAAATGTTGGGTTGCCCGGCTCCTGTGTTCGGCTACCTTACGTTCCGCTCTATCGGCTAAGGTAGCACCAGGAGAACTACTGTGATTGTGCCCCGGTTAGGCCGGGCGAGCACCTCGGTAGAGAAAGCCGAAAACTGACTGTCATGATATAGCGTGAGACTGTTCAGCCACTCGATGACTATTCGGAATCTATAGGATTCCTCCGCATTAACGAAGGGCCGTTTCCCGGCCAGGCACATACGCGCCCCGAATTCGGGCGAGCGCAGTCGCCACCAGGGGCTACCTAAATAGTCCCACTATCAAGCTCCTATGGCTAAGTGAAAGTGTTAAAGCATAATAGTCCGATTGCCTAGTTCGCAGCGCTATCACCTCCTTTGTAGGACCAAGACGTTGGATTAAGAGTGAAAATGCGCCTTCTGCGAACGCCTCGGCATTCTGTGCGTGGGGGCTGAAGCCGACGACTGCCATCTTTCAGATTTTATATAAACAGCCGCACGGGAGGTGTTAAAATACTTGTAGGCACAAGTATAAAAAGTTCCTATAATTTATCATAATATAGTTTTAAAATCGCATATGCTATTCTAGGATAGCATCCTCCGAGCACTGCGTCTCTATTACACGAGCGCCTTCAAGGACTTCCTGAAAATAGTGCTCGTAGGGTACTCGGCTTTTGTCCGAATCTCGGGATGCAACAACGGTGGTCTCCATCTCTGCCCAGTATGTCTTGACACGGGCAAGAGCCATCCGTGTGCCCTCTATGCATGCTGACCTCTTCATTGCATTGATACGCGACACCGCATCAAGGAATTGCTGCACCAAGCTGAAATAACTCTTCGGCTCCGATCTCCCCGGCCACAAATGACTCATGACGTACTTCATGGCGAGTCCGGACAACCTATTCAGTTCGGTCCATTGAGCTAGATGATCGTCCACTACCAGTGGACGCTCTGGATTGTGGAACTGCGACCAGAAAAGCCTTTCCACTTCGCATTCTTTTTGATCTCGAAAGTGTTTGGTCGCATCAGCAGCACTCGCTGCCAAATCCAGATAGGTGTCCTCCACACTCCACATCCGGTCCAATGGAGCAAACCTCGGATCGCAAAATTTCCTCCGCAACATAAAGGGCTTTCCAGCCGCAATTTGTTTGGCCTGATGTAGCTCCTCCTTCGCAGCTCTCATCGCAGAGCGAGCGTCCTTTGCATCAGCAACGGCCTTTTCTAAGTCCGTCTGTCTCGCCCGGTCTTCTTTCTCAAGAAGCTTGCAACGGTCAGCGGTGCTTTTAACTGCAAGGCCATTTTGGCCATCTCTTTCTTGCTTCGGCAGTGATCAGCCTGTTCGGCTCTCAGCTCTTTAAGGGCCTTCTCGACAGCCGCATCACTCTTTCTGGCTTGTTCTTTGACTCGGGCAAGTTCTGCCCGGAGTTTCTCCACGTCGGCTGCACCATCTGTGTCAAGCATAAACATTGTAAGATATTGGCATAAAGCTCCTCTTACCAGGTGCTGCCCGAGGACTCACATACCTTGTGCTTCATCAAGCCGCTTGTTCACAAGCACGATGTTGGCATCTGCCATGTCAAGTTGCCGCTTTAGCTCGGCAAATTCATCAGTCCCGCTGGACTCCGTACTCTTGGCCACCTATATAACACATGCGACATTTTAGTCTTGGGATTACGATCCTCTGCGCACCGTCATTTTTGACAACGCACAGAGTCTCAGGGGCTACTATATACACAGGGCGCATCTTTTTATGCGCAACTATTAAAAAGTGTACACCATATCACATACCTCAAAACCTGTCAGCAAACTTCTGACGGCCTGGTGTAATCCGCTTTCCGCGGACGAGATCCTTTCAATCACCGTGCCCATCAAAGCACGGTGCTCCTCTGAGATAGAAGCTCGCCCCAGCAGATTCTTCAGCTCCTCCGACCGAGCACCACACGGTGCCGGACTAGTCCTATGGCCTCTTTCGAAGGCCGGACGCGGAGAACCTTGGGGGGCCATATGTCTACCTTCCGCCCCTGCCCGATGTGGAGGAGCCCTCCGCGACGACACCTCAGGGTCGCCCGCCTCGCTAGGCGGAACGGCAGGAGAAGGTGTTCCACTCTCCATCATCTCCGGAAGAAGATCCCCCGAAGACGAGCTCTGCTGAGAAGGGCTGAGGTCCGAGCTACGAGGTAAAATTTTGGTTAATCTTCTTAGATATAAAGCAAGGATTCCTCTCATCCCTCTAAAGGAAAATCTTTCTCTACTTACGGCTCGCTGGAGGGCTGATCCCTTTGAGGGCGTAGTTCGGCCGAGGAATTCCCAGGCATCGGACCCTCCGACGAGGACTTTTCCCCCCGCTTTGAGGTCATGGCCTTCGGATCGTCAAAGGCGGCCCTCTTCTTCCCCTGAGGAGAGGAATTGTCGGTTCCTCCCTTCGGAACAGCCTCCTTCAAGGAGGCCATAGTTTCCTTGTCCTCCCCCTCACTTTCCTCCAAAGGCAGTATCTTCAACATCCTGACGAGCACAGGATCCGGCCTGGTTTCGGGAAGGGGAGCCGGACACCTGATCAGCTTTGCTTTCGCTATCCACTCCTGTTTAAAAGGACAGCTCCTTTAGGGGCAGACAATCATATGGATAGCGGGTTCGGGCACAAGGTTACTTACTTGAGTACGGCGATTGCAGCTTAGGCCTGGGTCCTCGGTCAAATCCGGACACATTGCTTGTGATCCGAAGAACAACTTATACATCTCCATGGGCGTCGCGCCCATAAAATGCTGAAGAGCTCTTGGTCCCTCCGGATTAAACTCCCACAGATGAAGGGAGCGACGTTTGCCGGGCAGAGTTCGGCGGATGAGCATGACTTGCGTCACTTTGACCAAGTTGAGGTCTCCTTCCAAGAGATCCCTGATGCGGCCCTGCAACAAGGGCACATCCTTGGGTGGTCCCCAGTCCAGGCCTTTATTGGCCCGTGACACTAGCGGTGAAGGAGGACCCGAGCGGAAGGCAGGCGGTGGCACCCACTTAGTACCCCTGGGAGCAGTGATATAGAACCACTCTCGTTGCCACAAACCGAGCTCCTTTTGAAAGGAGCCCTCGGGCCATGGATCAATTGGGAATCCTAACCCCCGAAGGAAGTGGGACATGAACACCACGCTCTCACCGGGTTGGGGACTGGGAATAGCCAGCCCTTGGGCAGGCAACCTGTGCGAAATTTCACCGGTCAAGAACTTGTCCTCTCTCAACCTTAGCACGTCCTCCTCCGTGATGGAAGAGGGCAGCCATCGGCCTTGGAGGCCGGAACCGGACATTGTCGAAGGTCCGAAGCGCCTGGAATCTGGAACCTAGAGTGTTGGAAGTCGAGGCGACGGGCGAGCTATTTTTGAGATTGGGAAAAAGGAGTAAGGCTTTGGTCTCTTTATAAGAGGTTGAATACCAAAAGCCCTCCCCGTAACCGTTTGGGACTCGCCTTTAATCGAGGAAGCATGCTAACGGGCACGGTTGGGTTACCCACGTCCGTATTGATGAGAATCCCATAAATAGGGGACACGATCTCTGCTTTGACAAGATGTGCCAAGGAAACCTCCTCGCAAAACGTGCTGAGGTGGAAAAGTAAAAACGATTCGAGTAAAAGACTTGGCCGTGGCGTGATGTCACGCTGTGGGATACATCAGCAGCTTATATTTGTGTTAATATTATTCTATCTATGGCAATATGTGGAAGCTTTTTTGCAGAGCCGGACACTACCCTTGGTGTTTAAAATCTTGTTGAAGAATTTGGAGGAGGAACCCGCCTTGCAATGCCGAAGACAATCTGCACGCCGGACTCGTCATTGAAGCCTGGTCCAGGGGCTACTGAGGGAGTCCTGGATTAGGGGGTGTTCGGGTAGCCGAACTATACCTT
The DNA here is from genome assembly GCA_032464435.1 of Aegilops umbellulata. Lineage (NCBI taxonomy): Eukaryota > Viridiplantae > Streptophyta > Magnoliopsida > Poales > Poaceae > Aegilops > Aegilops umbellulata. The sequence continues at coordinate 355,661,749 of CP136054.1, read as the reverse complement.
CAGCCGGACTCCAGGCTTATGAAGATACAAGATTGAAGACTTTGTCCCGTGTCCGGATGGGGCTTTCCTTGGCGTGGAAGGCAAGCTTTGTGATGCGGATATTCAAGATCTCCTACCATTGTAACCGACTCTATGTAACCCTAGCCCTCTCCGGTGTCTATATAAACCGGAGGGTTTTAGTCCGTAGGACAACATCATCATACAACAATCATACCATGGGCTAGCTTCTAGGGTTTTAGCCTCCTTGATCTCGTGGTAGATCTACTCTTGTACTACCCATATCTTCAATATTAATCAAGCAGGAAGTAGGGTTTTACCTCCATCGAGAGGGCCCGAACCTGGGTAAAACTTCGTGTCCCTTGCCTCCTGTTACCATCCGGCCTAGACGCACAGTTCGGGACCCCCTACCCGAGATCCGCCGGTTTTGACACTGACAGGGCCCTTGATATATTAACTCAAGTAGTACTAGGCACGAACAAACGGGCTCAATTATGTGCTCATCCTGGTGTAGTAGTAGTAGTACTAGGCAATGCAGTTGACGGATGACCTTGGGGAGCGGCGACTGAGGGAATTGAACCGTGCTCGGCATGGTAGGTAACGTTGTCTAGTTACTAAATCATCCCTCCATTGTTCATCGGTAGTCATTATGGACCGGGGACATGAGGAGAATTTCCTAGGGCTGGAATTCTGGCCGCCAGATATTTCGACTCGAAACGCGGAGGCTCGACTGGTTGGGGTTGGCTAATGTGCGTACCACGAACGCCACCAAAAGGACACGAGCCCGTTTTTTTAGGATCAACACGAGCCAAGGTCTGGCTGGTACGCCGTTGGGTACCATTAGAGAATACGGAAGGAATATTTTAAATTGACGAACGAATCTATGTGTATTACAATGCCCGTATTTTCCTTGCAAATGTAGTAATCTCGACATGGTAATTGATTTATGACGAGTTCTTGAATTAGAGTGAGTTTGTGATATAGTGATCTCAACGTGGATTTCACATTTCACGGTATCCCTAGTATGTTTTTCATTGCAAATTCAAATTTAAAATATGAACAATATGGTGGTGAGAAAACTCTGTATGTATCAAGCATATGCCCACACACACACACACACACGAACACAACAACAATCCAATAAGTATAGTGCATCTATTTTTCCAAACCATGCATGTATGACACGAATTGAAAAACCCTCCTTCTGTTCCTAAATATGTCTTTTAGAGATTTCAACAAGTGACAACATATGGAGCAAAATGAGTGAATCTACACTCTAAAATATGTCTATATACATCCGTATGTGCCAGTCCATTTGAAATCTCTAAAAAGACTAATATTTAGGAACAAAGGGAGTAAAATGTAAGACATGCATGGTCCTCAATTCAATATTTAAAATGAATAGGAAACTGAAACATGAATATTAAGTCTAGTACTATAGTACATGCAAATGTTGTGTTTAGGCGGAGCTATGTAGATTGTCGGGGGTTAACACCTCGACCTTAGATAAATTTGTGAAGCTCTATTTAGGATTGTTTAGATTATATTTGTCCCCACCCTAGCTCCCAAACACCGATTGGTTGAGCACCCCCCTCCTCCCCGAGATAATATCATCTGCCCCCACACCTTAGATACTATATGTTGATATGTGTTGCCTGGAGCTTGTAGATCTGAGATATAGCAGCTCACGTGATGTCTTAAAAGCCAGTGTGATGTGTTTGGCTACAACTAGTCTGACTACACGACCTCATATAACATATCAAGGAGGCACCATCTTACCAGATTAACCATTCGACTTACCCATGCAGTGTGGGAAGAAAGAAGTATTGGGACTGCGTAACTAAGCAATTGATGCCATGGACTCCTTCGTACAACCTTGTAAGCGAAAAAGAAGTTGCAGTGTGCCTGTACGAAGAACTAGCATAAGTTTAGTTACCTACTTCTCGGAATTTTAGTTAGCCACTTATTGCAAAATTGTTCAATTACGTTGCTTGGATTAATTTAGTTTGCTACTGATTACATAATGGCACAGCCTGTTAATCATATTGTAGACTGCGCCTATCTATGTGTTTGATACTTACTGTTAAGAATTACCTATTTGCCTTAACTTAAATATCTACTTGTTTGTTTAACTGCTTTGCTGCTGCAACAGCGGGCTACAATGATGTTAATAACTACTTTTCAGCATCCAATTGAAACTCTTTAATTCCTTGTTTGTTTAACTAGTTTGCTATTATAACTCCCAGTTGAGATGTTTTGCTAACTTCAACTTTTCTAAATCCAATCGAAACTTTAATGGCAAAACAGGTTAGCCCAAGATCAAAGAGCGAGGTCCCCATGGACGTTGCATCATCCCACAGCAGTGGCACCGGCCCAATCGTGCATTATGAATTGCCAACTGCTGATGCTCTAGAGGCTAAACTAGTGGTAGAAAGAGATTCTGCTTCTGCACTTAGAGATGAAGTTGACATGTTGAGGAAGCAAACAGCACAATCACAAGCAGTACTCAAGACAACCTTAAATATTTGGTGGATTTCAAAACGAAGCAAGCTGAGACTGACCAGATTGTTAAGGTCCTGAAGGAAAAAAGGAAATTAAATTCCTACTTGGTAAATCATAGGTGAAATGTTCTTTCCGTAGTTGAATAACCTTTGTGTTGTCTGTTCATGTAATCAATCAAACCATTTGTTTTAGAGATCATGTAATAATTGTTTTTTTGGTTGTTTGGTTTGTAATTTTATTTGAGCACAAGTCTGTATTAATTGATAAGACTCGGAGACATTTCATTTGGATTGCTGTGCCAGACCTACAAATATGCCAATCGGGCTGAATGTGCATTCAGCAATAGTAGTAGTATAGATGGACGATAAGTGGCACGCACCGGAAAGGGCCAAGATGCTGGCTAAAAAAAGGATGCTGTTGTAGCCAAAAAAAAGTACAGCGGCCTGGCTTATGTATGTTAGTTGATATTATTGATCCATATACTCTATAAGTGTTTATATGTCTGTTAGTTCTGTACATTCTTGGTTGATTGACCCGGTATTTGAATCTTGATACATCGCTCGTGTACATATCTAAATGGGAGTACACATTATGCTGCGTGTGACATTTGAGTTGGACATGAATTGTTCCAAATATTCGAATTCACCTTAAACTGGATTCTAGTTTCTGAATTTAAGTATCGGCATTTGTAAACCATATTCATATATGACAGTGGAATACATCTTTCTCGTCCTTTTGAAGATATATAAAAACACATAGAATGATTTATAAAGATTCATATAGGAATACAAAATGGATTCGAATTTAGTTGCCAGAGTAAACGTGGATGCTTATTGTCCCAAAATTGGAAAGAAGCAGCAAAATGTCCACTCCCACGTTGGCTGCCCGAATCCAAGTGTTTGGGAGATGGAAATTACTGTCTACCCATTACACGGACATCCATCGGCCCGATTTCCACTGCTCTAAATAGGGGTAGGTTAGTAACTTCAATTAGACGTGACACGACCGCCTCTGAGCCCATTCCTACATGGTGGGCGTCAAACATGGGCGGCGAAACTCATTTGATTCAAGCTCGTCCGAAAGACCTCTGTTTCTCCCTCCATTCCCCATTCATACACGATGGGCAGCAAAACAAACTCGACTCAGCCGAAATCGATGTAGGCAAATATTTTCAATAGGGGCAGGTTTGTAACTTCACTCAGCCGTGGCACAACCGCCCTACTTGTCAGCCCCGTTCATGCACTGTGGGTGCCAACCATGGGCGCCAACCACCCTCTCCTCGCCCGAAATTGCTCTGGGCAAATATTGGCGAGATGCCAGATTACCGTCCTATCCCCAACCGATGAGACGTCCAAATTTTAAACGGGGGCTAAGTTCGTAACTTTCCCATATTTCAGACAGGCGCGTCCCAAAAACATGGTTCCCCGTACCTCTCCCTCCATTTTCCCATTCATACATCGTCCGCGCTAGAACACCCCATCCCCACACCAGCCTCCGTCCGCCACCCCATCCATCGTCGCCGTCCTCCACCATGCCGGAGCACCTACCAAGACCGTGTCGTCCACTGCTAGAGATGGACATTTCTTATCCACAGCGACGGACCAATAGCCTTGCATCGCGTCCTCTTGCTTCATCGGCGTCGTCGTCCTCTTTGCCGGGGCCGCTCACACGACCTTCTCTTCCACCACAACGGTACTTATCCCCCGATGCACCCTCCTACCGTCGCAGATCTACTTCAACGCCACCGACAGCCATCGCACCCCCGATGCCTACACGGCGCCGCAAGAGAGGTGGTACTTCATATCTCAACTTTTTGATCTCAACCAGAAAATAGATCTTAACTTGGTTACTCTACTTTCTTTTCAACTCTTAGAATTTAGTTTTTAGTTCGAAGCAAACAATGGATGCTAAATATCATTTCTTCGGTTTGCAGCTTCAAATCTGCCATGGCACAGCCATAATACGGTTTAATTGATCATGCTTAGGGTTTAATTGATCATGTTGGTTCTGTGGTGGTTTCCTTAATAGAAATCGGAGGGGAAACCCTCTTTTGCTAAAAAAATATGCTTAGAGTTTCCCCCTTTTATGATCACTATACGATCAGAATACGTGCTTCGTGTTATAATAACACTGCTCCACCCATCAAGCTAAACAAGCTTAGTTGTTCAAATATGAATCTGATATTAGTAAAACAGAGTTCTTTAATTGGTCAGCTAAATGTTCCTAAATTAGTTTCGAAAATGCATGTTCGCCGCTTGGGTGTGTATCTCTACAGGGTGCCCACGGTGGGCCGGCCCACCCTGGGATTTGGGTCGTCCCAGGCCCCAATTCCCCTCTATTCTGCTGCGCGCTTCCGATCTCTACTCGCCCCCAGCCGCCTGCCTCGTCGGCGACTTGCTGTCCCCGGACGGCATGACTCTAGGAGGAGACCCCGGACTAACAGGAGGCCAGGAGCCGCTCGCCCAACAGCGTCACCGCTGCCCGGGCGCGCCGCCGTGCCTACCTTCCCAGTTCGTTCAGCGCTCAGGCGTGCAGCACCCACCAAGCCAACCCGATTTATCCTGAGATACGTCCTCAACAGTCAGCAGCCACTCCTCATCACCCATTTTCTAATTGATTCATTACTCATTAGGCAGGACTGTCATTAGGGTTTGTTGTGTGCTCAGTGCTACCTACACTTAATGGTTCAGATGTATTTCGGTGATCTTTAGTACCTCTAAAGTTCACAGGGTTTTCAAAATTCCGGCCCTCGGAACAGAAACTAGTCATTTTGGATTGTTGGTTGTAGTGACATTGACCCAGATTACTACTGCAAGCCAGGTTTGTTGACAATTTTACTTGTCTTTCTTACTCATTCGATATAATATCCAATTATTCACGTCGATTAGTTGCAAACAATAGGTGCTAGACAAACTTCTTCATTCAGATTTTTGACGGTCTCTTACTGCAGTTACAATTCTGCATACTTGTCCTAGTAAGCTCACAAGTAAATGATTGATTCACTACATCTATGCTTACCTTGTCATATTTGTTGTCAATATTCTTTTAGGGTGGACCACCCTGTTTCTAAATACTGGAACCGTAGACATGAGTGAATATTATTTCTTTATGTGATCTCTTCCATCATGTGTGGGTAACGAACACTGCATTGTATAGAAAGAAAGTGTCATTTCCAGCTTTTACATAGGTTTCAATCTTTTACATGGAATAAAATCTGCCTACTTGCTTTGTGTCGCACTACCAACACTCCACCCTTGAAGCTAAACATTACGCCACTCATAATTGCTTAGTTTATTTGTTCAAATACGAATTTCATATGATTCTAATGTTCCTACTTCAGCTTTGAAATGTGTGCCTACCTGTTATAGAGACATAAGGGGTTTGTATTTCTGTGTGTGGTCTGGTCAGCACGGTTGGGGAGGTGAACTTTGCATATGAAGGGGTTTATAGGGAGACACTCTCCGAGTTGAATCCGCAATGCATTCCATAGATAATCTGACTACATTTTATGTTTTCATGAATCTCACATTCTGAACAGCATCATAATGATTATGAGCTTGCGCGCATGAAAAGAATAAAGCAGAACAATGCCATGGCTGTCAAACTTGGCATTAAGGGACTGAAATCAAGTCTAGATGCAATGTAATGCAAACGCTCTCCACCTACAGATTCATGCTCAGAATATGATCCTAACAGTGATTCTGAGCTAGAGGGAGACTTAAGTCAATGTAGCTCCCTAGTGGAGGAGTCATAGGAAGATGCCCTATCTTATTCACCCATCAAGGTACTTGCTCTAACTTTCCAAGGTTACATTGCTCGCACATATCTTGCAACTGATGCTTTGCATTGCTTCTACTTTGTTGAACTGCCATTAGCTTAGTTTACACATCGTGTATGTGAATACGCCCTGCCTATCCATTTTCAGTACATATTCCATCTGTCATCATACCATATTTATCCATTCAAATGCTATTCTTGTGTATCAGATGTTCAAAAGGAAGAGGGTGATTGCTGATCGTGGAGGAGCACAAACAAAGTATTTGGAAAAGGTAGTGGCACCTGATAAATCAAATAGCCCATTAGGTGTAGTTGCAATATCACCTGACCCACAAAATACCCCAACTCTAGCAGACTCTAGCCCTACTACACTGGTCATTTCTGATGCCCCAACTCAGCAGACCGCAACTGCAGCAAACAGTATGACTATGCCAGTTGACATAGCACCAGCTGTACGACGCAAAAACCCCATTCCAGCAAAGAGTACACCCAGGGGGATTTCTTCTATATCTTGCAATTAGATTCCTCAATATCAGTATTTACACTTCATATATTTATCCCCGTTGAAAACTTAACCTATATTGTCATCAATCACCAAAAAGGGGGAGATTGTAAGTGCATCTAGTGCCCCTTAGTGATTTTGGTGTATTGAAGACTTATAGGTTAAGGATCTAATGTGTTTATGAGTGTACACAGGTCTATAAGTCTATGAGGAGTTTGATATTTACAGAGAAAGTCGACCCCTAAAAATGAAGTTCTTCGACTGAAGACTTTGATATTTTGAAGACTTTGAAAGTGAAGAAATTGGTGTAATCCTGAAGACTTGGTATTCATTCGAGGAACATGAAGCGTGAAGACTTTTGTTTTTGTAGTTTCATTTTCTCTTTCTTGAGTCATAGGAAACAACGTACTGTTAAAGGGGGTCGAGGAAATACTAAGGAGAAAATTTCCAACTGATGCTCAACTCAAATCCTACACCTACCAATCCCTTCGAGTGAAGCCATTGGAAATCTCATACAGTTCAGTCAATTTCTTCAGTGACAGAGACGCAGTTCTTCTGGTCACTAAGGACTTTGCTCTGACTGAGGAGTTAGGAATTCGTCAGTGCGAATTGCCTACACAGTGAGGAACATGATAGCCCTGAGGAATTTGTACCTCAAATTTCCGACCGTTGCTGTGCTACGCGCCAGCTGTCCCAAAATATCTTATCCATCCAACGGTCATATCATTGAAGGGCATTTATGTCTTATCATGTCGGGCTACTCCCTAGGCTATAAATAGCGCCCCCTACAACCACTAGCTGGTTGGCTGCTCCGAGAGAACTTGACAGTTGTCATTTGAGAGCAACCCATCCTCCGAGGACTTTGAGCGAAAATCATCAAGTGAGGAAAATCCAAAACCCAAACCCAAACACCTACAAACCCAAAGTGATTGAGCATCACTGAAGAGATTGATCCTGCGTGGATCCGACACTTGTTACCTTTGAAGACTGTGCTTCTTCCAGACGGTTAGGCGTCAAGGTCTAGAGCATCCAAGAGGAATTGTGGATCGCCGAGTGACCGAGTTTGTGAAGGTTCGGAAGTCACCTGAAGACTTACCATGAGTGATTGGGCGAGGACTGTGTGTCCTTAGCTCAAGGAGAATACGGTGAGGACTGTGTGTCCGGGACTGGGTGTCCTCGAGTTTAAATACTCAGCCGCTCCAACCATATGTACAACTGAGACAGCAGTTGGAACTGGTCTACCAAATCATTGTCTTAACCAAGCTAACTGGTTCTATTTCCTCAACACTTTCATTTCCTCATTACTGTGTTGTGTGTTTGTTCATATCTGTGTTTGAAGACTTTGACTGAAGACTTTCTCAATTTCCTCAGTTCAATTTCTTCAGTCTATTTGTCTTCATCTTGTGCTATCATGTGTTTACGCTTTCTGTACTATGTGTTTGTCTTCATTTCATCATGATGACCATGCATGTATTCTGCTATGTTTACTTCTGAGTACTTATTATGCTGCTAGTAGTTCTTCGCTAAGGAATTTCCTCACGAGCAAATTCCTCAGTGAAGAATTTCATAAAAATCGCCTATTCACCCCCCCTCTAGTCGATATAACGCACTTTCAATTGGTATCAGAGCAAGGTACTCCCTTGTTCTGTGTAATTTTGGTTTAACCGCCTGGAGTTTTAGTTATGTCGACCGCAAGTATGATCAAGGTCTCTGTTGGGTGTCCTACCTTTGATGGGACGGACTACCCCTACTGGAAGAACAATATGCGCATGCATCTTGAGGCAATTGATAACGATCTCTGGTACGTTGTGGAAAATGGTGTTCCCTCCGTCTCACCCTCGCTGAATGCTACTGATGTGAAGAGATTCAAGCAACTCGATTCCCAAGCGAAGAATATCATATGTGGCCATCTGAGTAAAGGACAGTATGGTAGAGTGAGTGCTTTGGAAACTGCTAAGCTTATCTGGGATAGGTTGTCCAAGGTCAATGAAGGAGTCTCAACTCAGTGTGACTCTCGAGTTGATGTTCTTCGCAATCTCTTCAACCGATTCAAAAGACTCGACAATGAAAATGTTAAGCAAACCTTCGATCGCCTCACTGACATCTCAAATGAGCTTCAAGCACTTGGTGCCACTGACATCACCGACCATGAGGTGGTGAAGAAATTGCTGAGATCGCTTGATTCCTCATTTGATACTCTGGCACTGATGATACAAGAGCGTGCTGATTACAAGTCACTTGACCCTGCTGATATCCTCGAGAGGCTAAACACTCATGAGTTCCAGCTTGCTGAAAAGAGAGATCTCTATGGTTCGAGCTATGGCAGATCACGTGCACTGAAGGCCAAGGCAGTATCAGAATCTGAAGATGAAGACACCGGTAGCAGAATTGGTGATCCTGAAGAACTGAGTCATGATCTAGCACTGCTTGTGAAGAAATTCCAGAAGTTCTCAAGACGTGGTCGTTTTGGAAAACCTTCAAGGAGCAATGATTCCTCATCCAGTGACTACAAGAAGAGGCTTTGTCACAAGTGCAAGAAACCAGGACATTAGATTCAAGATTGTCCTCAGTGGGAAAAGGAATCAAAGAAGAAGAAATACAAGGATTAAAGTTCTGATGATGCGAAGAAAAAGAAGAAGTCTTCAAAATCTTCATCGTCAAAATCCCCAAAGTCTTCATCTCACAAGAAGAGCAGCTCCAAGAAGGCTCGGGCATTCATTGGCAAGGAAATGGACCCTGAAGCTGAATCTGAGGAACAAGAGGAAGAGGAGGCTTCTGAGGACTCTGAATCAGGTGTGGCAAGCTTAGCCCTCGCTACCGCATTCGTCAGCATGTCTATCTTCAACTTTGAAGAAAATAATCTCACCAACGAGGCTGATGACGGCAACGATGACTACGCTCCCACCTACTGCTTCATGGCAAAGGGTGCCAAGGTACCTAGATATACCTCCTCTGAGTCTAGTGAAAATGAATCTGATGACAATCTTAAGACTAACTACTCTAAACTTGCTAAGATTGATGTGAAACAACAAAAGGCTTTTGAAAAGGTTCAAAACATGCTAGACAAAAGTGATGATATGTTGGGTGAAGAAATGGATCGCACTAAAGCCTTGACTGAAAATCTTCAGAGACTTAAGACCAGGTTTGATAACCTTCAAGGTCATCATAACACTCTCTTGTCTGATCATGAAAAGATTTCTTACGAATTTCTTCAAAGAAAGCAAGATCTTGAGGAGCTAAGAGTGAGTTATGAAGATCTTCAGAAGGAGCGCGATTCATTACTTGCTCAACAAATCAGCGCTGCTCAGGAAGAATTCATTCCTCCATGTTTAAAATGCATTGAACGAGAATCTGCTAATTCTTCACCTGAATGTTCAAATGCTTCTAATGTTACAAATTCTTCACCTGCCTCTGCTATCACTAATTCCTCATCTGAGGACATTGCTAGTATCACTGACGATGCAGGGCTGAAGGAATTGTACATGACAGGCATGTACAAAAGCCTCAAAGGGCATCAGACTCTTTGTGATGTGCTTAAAAAGCAGATCCTCAACAGGAACCCTAGGAAAGAGGGTATTGCCTTTGAGAGGAAACTCAATGCTGATGGTACATATTGGAAGCCTGAGCAGTACCCCAAAACCTCATGGGTTGCTGCAAAGGGACCTCCAGTTGATCCATCTAATTTATCTGGCTATACATGTGAATCTTCTCGTTCTTCTGATGAGTCATTTGACTCCAACTATAAACTGTTCAAAAATCAGAATGGTGAAGTATTTGCTAGATATGTTGGCACTAACTGCAGGAACGGTTCCCCTTTGAAGAAAATCTGGGTTCCCAAAAGGTATCTTGAAAGTCTTCAGGTGAATGTCCTCATGACACCACCTGTGAAGAAAAGGAACCCCAGATCAATTTTTTCATATGGACCAAATTCTTCATATGGATCCAAGTGCTCATACGGACCAAATTCCTCACGTGGATCAAATTCCTCAAAAGGATCAAAGTCCTCATATGAACATCATCGTGCTAACAACTCTGTTTTGCAGGGAAGAGCCAAGGGCTATGAATATGAGCATTATTCTTCTAATCATTATGTTCATAAGTCCTCGAAGAATTTCTCTGCTTATTCATATGCTTACTCTAACCCCTCTTATGTGAAATGAAATGGCTTGGCCTCTATGCCACCATTCTCATATGGAGCTCGCAGAGTGATGAACTCTTTGCCACCCCTTCAGATGTGGGTGGTGAAGAAAAAGAACTAATCTCTTATGCAGGGTCAGGTCTCCAGACGTGTGTAAACGTCTGAAGAATTTGCTGGGGACCTGACAAAATGCCTGATAGGACGCAGGCTAACCATGATGAAATGAACTTTCATTTCACACGTCCTCCCTCTGCTTTATCTGTCTTACTGTTTGATGAAACTGATCTGATGAATTGTGATATCATATTCTTCACTGCTGAAGTATATGAGGTTCGTAAGTTGTACTAATTCATCTGCAGGATGATCAACACAAAGCCACTGAGTGGGTCCTTGATAGTGGATGTACAAATCACATGACTGGTGACAGAAATCTGTTGATGGATGCTCCCTTATCATCATCACATCTGAAGCATATCATCTTCGCTGACAAGAGCAAAAGTCAGGTATTGGGTCTAGGTAAGGTTGCTATCTCAAAGGATCGACACATGGACAAAGTCATGCTTGTTGAGTCCTTAGGATACAACCTTATGTCTGTCTCAATGCTTTGTGATCTTGATATGGATGTTGTCTTTGGCAAGTATCGTTGCGTTGTGATTATGGAAGCTGACAAATCCAAAGTCTTCGAACGCTTTAGGAGAGGAGACTTGTATATTGTTGATTTCTCTACAGATTCGCAACCAGCCGTGTGCCTACTTGCAAAAGCTTCAGAAGGATGGCTATGGCATCGACGACATGGTCATGCAGGCATGAGGAATTTGCACACGCTTGCGAAGAAGAAGCATGTTATTGGCATTGAGAATGTCAAATTCCTCAAGGATCACTTGTGAGGTGCCTGTGAAGTTGGAAAGATGACCAAGGCCAAGCATCCAGCAAAGACCATCATGACCACTACTCGTCCATTCGAATTGCTTCACATGGATCTCTTCGGTCCTAATCACTATTCCTCTGTTTCAAATGAAGCATCTCAATATGGCTTTGTTATTGTTGATGATTACTCTCGTTACACATGGGTACACCTTGTCTCTTACAAAACTGAAGTGCAGGAAGTCTTCAAACGATTTTCCTCGAGGGCTTCAACCAACTTTGGTGTGAAGATCAAGCACATCAGAAGTGACAATGGCACAAAGTTCAAGAATTCGGGTCTCGATGACTATCTTGATGAACTTGGTATTACTCATGAGCTATCTGCTCCTTATACTCCTCAACAGAATGGCATCGTGGAGCGCAAGAACAGGACTCTTGCTGATATGGCTCGCACTATGCTTGATGAATATAAAACCCCTCGTCATTTCTGGGTTGATGCAATTGATACTGCGTGCCACATCATCAACAGAGTATATCTTCACAAATTCTTCAAGAAGACTGCTTATGAACTCCTCACTGACAAGAAACCCAATGTGAGTTATTTCAAAGTCTTCAGTGCTAAATGCTGGATTAGAGATCCTCATCACAACTCTAAATTTGCACCGAAAGCACATGAAGGTTTTATGCTTGGTTACGGAAAGGACTCGCACACCTACAGAGTCTTGAACAATGTTCTTCACAAGATTGTTGAAACTGTAGATGTGCGGTTCGATGAAACTAATGGCTCGCAAAGAGAGCACCTACCTTCTGTGTTAGATGAACCAGCACCTGAGGACTCTATCAAGCACAAGGCTACTGAAGATGTCATTCCTACTGAAGAATCTGTTGAAGAATTCATTCCAGAACGTGAAGAACGTCGAGCTGATGTACCTGAAGAAAGTGCTGAGGAAATTGATGCTGAAGAAAATGCTGATCAAATTCCTCAACGACAACCAGCTCATCCTCGTGTTGCAAAAGAAGTGCAAGTGGAGAAGATCATTGATGACATTAGAGCACCAGGTCCTCTCACACGCTCAAAAGCTTCACATCTATCTAACTTTTGTGGGCACTTTGCTTTTGTCTCTATCACAGAGCCCACTAAGGTAGATGAAGCATTTCTGGAGCCTGAGTGGATTCAGGCCATGCAAGAAGAATTACATCAGTTCAAGCTCAACAACGTCTGGGAACTAGTCAATCGTCCTGATCCTTGCAAGCATAACATCATTGGCACAAAGTGGATCTACTGCAACAAGCAAGATGAAAATGGTGTTGTGGTGAGGAACAAGGCACGACTAGTAGCTCAAGGCTACACACAGGTTGAAGGAGTTGATTTCGATGAAACTTTTGCACCTGTTGCTAGACTTGAGGCTATTCGCATATTACTTGCTTATGCTAACCATCATGATATCATCTTATATAAAATGGATGTGAAAAGGGCATTCCTCAATGGTAAGCTTGAGGAAGAAGTATATGTTGCTCAACCCCCAGGTTTTGAAGATCCAAAGCATCCTGACAAAGTCTTCAGACTTAATAAGGCCCTCTATGGCCTCAAACAGGCCCCACAGGCGTGGTATGATACATTGAAGGAATTCTTCATGAAGAAAGGCTTCACACCCGGTTCACTCGATCCCACTCTCTTTACTAAATCTTATGATGGTGAACTGTTTGTGTGCCAAATATATGTTGATGATATCATCTTTGGCTGTACTGACCAACGTTATAGTGATGAATTTGCCTATATGATGAGTGAAGAATATCAAATGTCTATGATGGGAGAGTTGAAATTCTTCTTAGGTCTTCAAATTCGTCAACAGCGCAATGGCATATTCATATCTCAGGAGAAATACCTCAAGGATGTCCTGAAGAAATTCGGCATGCAAGATTGCAAAGGCATCAAAATTCCTATGCCCACAAATGGTCATCTATGCACTGATGAAAATGGTATTGACTTCGATCATAAGGTATACCGCTCCATGATTGGTTCTTTATTTTACTTATGTGCATCTAGGCCAGATATAATGCTTAGTGTTTGCATGTGTGCACGATTTCAAGCTGCACCGAAGGAATCACACCATAAGGCTGTGAAGCATATTCTTCGATATCTAGCTCACACACCAACACTAGGATTATGGTATCCCAAGGGCTCGGATTTTGATCTCATTGGATATTCTGACTCTGACTATGTTGGTGATCGTGTGGACCGCAAGTCAACATCTGGTACTTGTCATTTCCTCGGACGATCCTTGGTCTGTTGGTCCTCGAAGAAACAAAACTGCGTATCACTGTCTACTGCTGAAGCTGAGTACATTGCTGCTGGTTCTTGCTGTGCTCAACTGCTATGGATGAAGCAAACACTCAAGGACTATGGCATCAACGTGAAGAATGTGCCTCTCCTCTGTGACAATGAGAGTGCCATCAAGATTGCTCACAACCCAGTTCAGCACTTGAAGACAAAGCACATTCAGATTCGTCATCGTTTTCTTCGTGATCATGTATTGAAGGGCGACATTTCTATTGAGCATGTGAAGACTGAAGAACAACTAGCCGATATCTTCACTAAGCCCTTGGATGAGAAGAGATTTAGCAAGTTGTGGTGTGAGCTAAATATCTTAGAGTCTTCGAATGTACTTTGAAAAGGCACTCATCCTAACACTTATGAAAAATTGATGACTTAGTTGTGCAACACATGAAGAAACATTTATCTTCAATCAATGAAGAATAACACACTAAATGTGAAGAAATTAATGAAGAATTTGATTCTCGGAACCCTACGATAATTGTACGCGGTGTCTGAAATCATCATTCTTATACGGTGGGTCACGCCACCACAAAAGTTGAAAATCTGCAATTTGAGTTTTCCTCAGTTTTGAAATTCCTCAGTTGTTCAAATTCTTCATCTTTGCAAAATCTTCACTTGTTCCGTCGTTTTTCTTCATTGGCTATATATATATATATATATATATATATATATATATATATATATATATATATATATATATATATATATATGAGTTTATGTCCTCTACAACATTCACTTATGGCTATTTCTTCAAGTTGGTGTTTTCTGCTAAGTGAATGTGATCGGACCCTTCCCCTCTATGCTATACTCAATCCAATCTGTTCACAAATTCTTCATGTGCGTTCTATTTGAAACTCGTTCAAAATCTTCACTATGTCCTTGTCAGCTGAAGAAATTGCGAACAAAACGTTAAAACTAATCTTATCCAAAATTTTCGGTTTTGCCGCTCAAACCGTTCCACATCCCACGATGCATTATTCTATTCACCCACGATCTAACACGATCTCCACTACACAGTACATGGGTGACACATGTCGTGAGAAGGAGAACGGTCAGGGGCACGTTCGTCCCAAATCTTCGGGCGAACATTTTTTCACCGTGGCTATAAATACCCCTGTCCCCTTCCACACTTCTTTTACTCTGCTCGATCTCACTCCTGCTCGACCTTCTCAAACCCTAGCGCCGCCACTACTCCATCGTCGCCGGTGAGGAAGAGCTTCACTGCCTCGACCTCGTTGCCGTCGTACTCGCGCCGACCGCGGAAATCTTCACCTCCGCCGCCGCCGTAGACGTCTTGCTCCGCCGAGTTAGGGTGTGGAAGATGTACATCGACGAACTTCACTGTTTCCACTCACTGTTCGTCGTGTTCTTCATTCAGGGTAATTAAAAGTTACTTTTACTGCCCTCTTTGATTCGAAATTTGTTTACAAAATCTTCAAAAGGTGTTTTATTTCCCGAATCCTCACACACAAAACACCTCACAAATCTTCTGTTCTTGATTCATTTATCTAAGCTTTATTTTCTTCAAGATTCCTCAATTGTGTGGATTTCCGATCTATACAACTCTGGAACCTAAGACAAAGCATGCTTAGTGAAATTCTTCAATACGCATCTGGTCAAATTGCTCAAACTTGTTCTTTTTGAAAAACCTTCTGAGAACGCATATGACCTCTCCAAATTCCTCGCAACTACATTTTGTTCACAGGTACTCATGTCCGCTGCTGAATTATTAGCTTCTCATCAACTTAACTCGTTTGCAGCGTTCCTCGAAGAAAAACTGCATACTTCTTCAGAGAATTCAATTGTTCAAATTCCTCACCTGAAGAATATGGCAGATGGTAAGAAGCCGCAGAAAGGAGGAAAGAAACCTGAGGTCATGACTGCTTTTGAGATCCCTAAGGATATATATGCTGAGTATTGCACGCCTGATGAAGCCAAGTTTGGCAAAGAGAACAAAAATCAGCGCAAGGTGCGCATTCAGAGGATTGAACGGAGATGGGCACGTGAATGGAGGGAGTACAGATACGTTACTCCAAAGTACATGAAGAAATTCGCTCTCAACCCTCCATGCCCAAGACTTCCACTAGCACCTGGACAAGTTGCTGATCCCACTAGCGTCAAACGCGGTGAGGACTTTCCTGAAGAATGGGCCAGACGTCAAGCTAAATTGGAAAGGCAAGCCAAAGAAGCAGTGAGGAAATTCAACGAAGATTCTGCTGCGGCTGCTGCCACTGAGGCCTCTGTCAAGCCGAGGAAATCAATGGCTAAGAAGCCTGCGCGTAAGCCAAGTGCTTCACCCACAATGCCCTCACGGCCAAGTTCCTCAGCTGCGCCCTCATGGCCAGGAACGTCAAAATCTTCAAGACCAATTCCTCATGTTGATCCTGCTCCTTCAAAATCCTCAGCACCTCCTCCAAAGCCCTCAGCAGTTCCAACAAAGTCCTCAGCACCTGTGCACCTAGCCACGTGCCAAAGGACTGCAGGCATCTCAATTGCCTCTGGCGTCTCAGCAAGTTCCTCAGCTGTGCCAAATTCTTCATCTGGCCCAACTTTGCTGAAGACTAAGGCAACAGCTGGACGAGGTCCTCGGCCAAGTCCCAAGAAGAAACAGGTCGCCTTCCAAGAGCCACCTGATGATGATGAAGCTGATGATGATGAACTTGCTGAAATCATGAGAGACAGGCAGGAAAGGGCCTCTAGAGCCAAAGGCACACCCGTGCCACTGCTTTTGAATCCAAGAGCGATACTCGATTATATTGATCTCTGGCATAAGGATCCAAATTCACCTATGCCTGACTTCAAGCTGACACCTGGTCAAAATCACATGCTGACTCATTTCATCCAAGAGGAGAAATGGAAATATGACAGGGCCAGAGAGATCAAGAAATCGCAGTACAGAAAAGAGAAACTGCTGAAGAAAAATGTTGTCAAGATGACAACAGAAGAACTTATCAAGATGCAGGCTGAAATCAAAGCCCTCAGCGACAAATTCAACTCTTACTATGCTGATTGGCAAGGAGCCAAAGTCAGATTTGTGAAACTGACGGAGAAGTTCACCAATGTTGCAGCCCCATCTCAACAAGAAGTTCCTCAAGCTGAAGCTTCTGCTCAGCCCACTGAAGAACATGCCAGCACCGCTGATGACTTTCAGGATGCTGAAGAAAATGCTAGTTCCAGGGCTGATGACTCCATTCCAGTCGCTGAAGAAATTGCCAGGGCATCCACTAGTGCTGCGCCTAAAGAAACTGACGAAGTCAGGGCAACTGCATCAGTTGCGCCTGAGGAAATTCAACCACATTCCTCAGCTCCACCTGCGCCTACACCAACTCCTATCCTTCCATCTGCATCAGATGTGAAGAAGACCAAGGCTGCAGAGCGAGCTGCAGTGAAGAAAAGGAAAGCATCAAGTGCTTCAGAATCTTTAGCTCCAAAGAAGATGAAGCCTCTGACCAGCTCATATGAAAATCCCATCGATGCTGTTCTGATTTCCACCATGCCATCAAACGACCTTGTTCCTTTTGATGAAGAATATGTGATCCCAAGAGGATCTGATGAAGAAACCCAATCTGTTGCTTCGTCAGAGCAGATTGATGAAGAAATTGAAGTGGATGTGATCCCTTCAACCCCAGTGGTTTCATCACCAATGCCTCAGTTTACTCCTGAAGAGGCTGGTGTTGAAGAAATTGATGATGAAGATGTGGATATTGGAAGCACAACTCCAGTGATGAATGACGACTTTTGGGAAAGTCAGCATCCCAATTCTCCACTCTCCACCCCACTGCAGCAAATCCCTCACTCCCCTGCACCAACAGTTCAGTTGGGCTCTGAAGAAACTCATCCTACCTCATCTGTCCGTGAAGAAATTCCAGCCACTAGTGCTGAAGAACCTGCTAGTGCTGAAGAAACTGTTGCTGCTGAAAATGTGACTGCACCTGAGGAGGAACCTGAAATTCCTCAGCCTTAAGAACCTGAGATCGCGATTCCTGAGGTAGTGATGCAACTCACTGACACTCCTCTGCCAAAGCCAAAGGATCCGTTCTCAAGGAAACAAAAGTTCAAGGATGAAGACTTCTTTGGCGAGCATGTATTCTTCACAGATTACAACCCCTATGACTCTGCTCGCATAAGGAAGAGGGGTTTCTGGACTGCTAGTCAAGCCAACTTCTATTCCTCAGTGCTGTTCAACAAAGACAAAGTCTTCGACATGCACATATTCCTCATGTAGACATGGAGTCTTTGCCGTGCTTCACACCAGTCCTCATTGTTCTCTATGACGCTGGGCTGCTCAACTTCTGCAGTGACATCTGCGATTGGAATGAAGAACTCATTCTTCAGTTCTACGCAACGCTGCACATCACTGGCAACTCTGAAGATGTGAATTCATGGGTTCTGGACTGGATGACAGAGAACACTCACTACAAGGCACCAGCGTCTGAATTGCTTCGTGCCCTTCCTCTAAGCCCTCCCCTTGAAAATGCACGTTGTGTTTACAACGAACCTGAGCTTTCAAATCACTATATGCAAGTGCTGATGAAGCCTTTGAAGCCCGGACAGGCCCCTCGAACCAAATTCCTCGTCAAGGAATTGTTGTATGTGCCTCGGACTGTCTATCACATTCTGTCGAAGACAATGAGTCCTACCAAAGGCCACGACTCAAATGATGAAGAAGTCG
Organism: Aegilops umbellulata; assembly: GCA_032464435.1. Classification (NCBI taxonomy): domain Eukaryota; kingdom Viridiplantae; phylum Streptophyta; class Magnoliopsida; order Poales; family Poaceae; genus Aegilops; species Aegilops umbellulata. Next base: position 355,642,959 of record CP136054.1, on the reverse strand, counting down.
CTGGCATCATGAAGAATATGCTTTTCAACATCATTCATGGCGTTCCCGTCTAGTTTCATGATTTCTTCATGAGGACTCTGGCAAACATTGCTATGTCACCATTTGAGCTGAAGCCTTATGCACCATGGATTATGAGATTCATCAGGACAAGGTGTTCACTCAATTACAAAGCTGACACTCTAAACCACTGCAGTTACTTGCCTCCTATTGAAGTCCTCAAAAGGACATTTTCCTCAACTGAAGAAAAGGGCAAGGCAGCTGCTGTGATAGATCAAGGCATTCGTCCATTGGATGGTCAATTTCACAAGGCTGCATCCTACTCCACCAATGATGACTCTGCCACACATGACTCTGTCGCCAACAATGCCAAGCCAAATCCTCAAGCCACAGCACCCAGGGTGATGACTGATCGTGAGTTACTCCTCAGTCTTCATCAGAAGGTTGATCGCAATCATAAATGGGTTAAGCGTCAGTTTGGTTCAATTCTTCACAACATGACTTCAACACACAATGCAGTGAAGAAAAATCACTACTACCTCCATGAAACCCTCAACCGCACCTGGGCTGTTCTGTCTCAAGTCTACATCGCTGAAGAGCTGAAGAAAATGGGTCTCAAAGAAGAGTTCGACTGGTCTGCACCACCTATGAAGAAATACAAGAAGGTCAAGGTTCCTTCTTTGGTGGCCAGCTCCTATTCTTCATCGCGTGAGACTGATGAAAATGAAGACTTGGACGACACTGCGGTAGGCCCTACTTCAACGACCGACCCCAACGACGCTGGTGCTCCTTCATCAACTTGATAATCTTCAGGGGCGTTAGTCCTCAGTTTCGATCATTTTGGTCATTCGATGACAAAGGGGGAGAAATCTGAGTTAGTCTTCAAGCGGGTCTACTATAAGGGCGTTTTTTTGCTAAGTTACAACTCTCGTTCTTCTGAAACTTTATTGGATTGAGTTGTAATCTTAAACCCGATGGTGCTCTGATACTTTTGATGCACTGTGCTCTGATACTTTTGATGCACTGTGCTCTGATACTTTTGATAAACTACTCTGCATGCTTATTCCTCGTTAATATTATTGCATGCATGCTGAATTACATCAGGCACCATAATTCATCATGCATTTCAAATTCTTCATATTATATATCAAATGCGTGTATGAATTACAAGATATAGGGGGAGATCTCCATGATTCAACTCTTCAAGTGTGCATTGCTTCAAAAGAAAATTCCTCACTATGCACATCTTCAGGGGGATTTCTTCTATATCTTGCAATTAGATTCCTCAATATCAGTATTTACACTTCATATATTTATCCTCGTTGAAAACTTAACCTATATTGTCATCAATCACCAAAAAGGGGGAGATTGTAAGTGCATCTAGTGCCCCTTAGTGATTTTGGTGTATTGAAGACTTATAGGTTAAGGATCTAATGTGTTTATGAGTGTACACAGGTCTATAAGTCTATGAGGAGTTTGATATTTACAGAGAAAGTCGACCCCTAAAAATGAAGTTCTTCGACTGAAGACTTTGATATTTTGAAGACTTTCTGAAGACTTTGAAAGTGAAGAAATTGGTGTAATCCTGAAGACTTGGTATTCATTCGAGGAACATGAAGCGTGAAGAATTTTGTTTTCGTAGTTTCATTTTCTCTTTCTTGAGTCATAGGAAACAATGTACTGTTAAAGGGGGTCGAGGAAATACTAAGGAGAAAATTTCCAAGTGATGCTCAACTCAAATCCTACACCTACCAATCCCTTTCAGTGAAGCCATTGGAAATCTTATACAGTTCAGTCAATTTCTTCAGTGACAGAGACGCAGTTCTTCTAGTCACTGAGGACTTTGCTCTGACTGAGGAGTTAGGAATTCGTCAGTGCGAATTGCCTACACAGTGAGGAACATGATAGCCCTGAGGAATTTGTACCTCAAATTTCCGACCGTTGCTGTGCTACGCGCCAGCTGTCCCAAAATATCTTATCCATCCAACGGTCATATCATTGAAGGGCATTTATGTCTTATCATGTCGGGATACTCCCTAGGCTATAAATAGCGCCCCCTACAACCACGAGCTGGTTGGCTGCTCCGAGAGAACTTGACAGTTGTCATTTGAGAGCAACCCATCCTCCGAGGACTTTGAGCGAAAATCATCAAGTGAGGAAAATCCAAAACCCAAACCCAAACACCTACAAACCCAAAGTGATTGAGCATCACTGAAGAGATTGATCCTGCGTGGATCCGACACTTGTTACCTTTGAAGACTGTGCTTCTTCCAGACGGTTAGGCGTCAAGGTCTAGAGCATCCAAGAGGAATTGTGGATCGCCGAGTGACCGAGTTTGTGAAGGTTCGGAAGTCACCTGAAGACTTACCACGAGTGATTGGGCGAGGACTATGTGTCCTTAGCTCAAGGAGAATACGGTGAGGACTGTGTGTCCGGGACTGGGTGTCCTCGAGTTTAAATACTCAGCCGCTCCAACCATATGTACAACTGAGACAGCAGTTGGAACTGGTCTACCAAATCATTGTCTTCACCAAGCTAACTGGTTCTATTTCCTCAACACTTCCATTTCCTCATTACTGTGTTGTGTGTTTGTTCATATCTGTGTTTGAAGACTTTGACTGAAGACTTTCTCAATTTCCTCAGTTCAATTTCTTCAGTCTATTTGTCTTCATCTTGTGCTATCCTGTGTTTACGGTTTTTGTACTCTGTGTTTGTCTTCATTTCATCATGATGACCATGCATGTATTCTGCTATGTTTACTTCTGAGTACTTATTCCGCTGATAGTAGTTCTTCGCTAAGGAATTTCCTCACGGGCAAATTCCTTAGTGAAGAATTTCATAAAAATCGCCTATTCACCCCCCTCTAGTCGATATAACGCACTTTCAGCTACAGCGTAAGGTACTGTCTCTGATATCACATCACAATTTGAACTACATTTCTACATTTGCCTTAATGTCTCACTTGTACAAAACTGCTAGTAGAAGAACATTCGTTCTCAAGGGACCACAGAATCTCGCAACTATAGTGCACACTGCATTGCTCTTGTGAGTACCTCTTGCCCTGTATGACCATACTTACTTTCATAGCTGTTTGATTATGTAGCATCACTGCACTTGTTAGCCTCGTAATCGTCCATTTGGTGGACATTATAAGATCCGTATGGACTCTTACATAAATTTAGAATCAACCCAATGCTTTTGAAGAGGTTTAGCTCTGCAGTCCTCTTGTAAGGACTGAACGTGGTCTATCACTATACTTACATTAACAGCTACTCCTTCCGTCCCATAATATAAGAACGTTTTGTACAGTACACCAGTGTTCAAAACACTCTTGTATTATGGGAAGAGGGATTGATTCATTTTGTAGCATTCTGCATCTTATCTCCCTCGCCCACCATTTACTAAAAAAGATCAGATCTATATTTAATCTTACCAACAAGTAGAATACACAGACAATGCCAGTGCAGAAGTGTAGCCCATTGCTCTTGTCAGTACATTTTATCCTGTAACGCTTGTACTTCCAGGGATTGGTAGTTGATTATGTAGCATCAATCTGCATCTTATCTTCATTATCCTCTATCCCTTCCAGTATTATCATATCTATAATTACTCTCTACAAAATGTAGAGTACATGCAATGCTTATGAAGAAGATTCTGTGCTGAAATTCTTGAGTTATCCTTCCCTTGACATGGAGAAGGGCATTATAAAGCCGGTGTTAACTTTTAATGTAAGTCAGTCCTTCTAAAGCCTTTATCCTCAACTGTTGTTTAATTTGCTCATACTCCCTATCGTTTACTGCTGTTTAGTTTGCTGTTTCTACCAAAATGCATGTTCGTAAGAATCGTAAGTTCTAAGTTTTACTTGTAAAACCAAATTCCTTATTCATACCATGCACATTACTTAATACTCCCTATATGTATGCTTGTTTTTGTGGATCTATAATCCAGTGTGTGTTGAAGCAGCCCACGTTTGCACCATGTCATCTCCTGTTTTATCTTACTGATGTGGCTGATGATATGAACAACATGCCATGCACATTATCCAAAATAGATACAATGATTTTCTTTGCCCTTCATCTATGCTTGTTATGTTGACATGGTAATCCAGTAGTGTGGTGAAGCTCCCCGCATTATGAAGAATGCCAAATTATGCTATTGATATTTTGAACTTACTCTGTATTTTCTAATTTGAAATTGGATAGAATTGACAGAACAGTTATCATCTTTGTTTATACATGTGCAAAACCTGTCATCTCTCTGCTTTGTTTAGGGTGATATGCCTGATGGCATGCACAAGTCTGCTGAAGGCTGTGACACAAACCCAACATATATTGCAGCAAAGAAGGCAAAACATCTTGAAGATAGCGAGACAACCCCAAAGTCTTGTCTTGATGCAGTGTTCAAGTTACTTGAGACTAACAGTCAGACAAGCTCACAGAATTCATTGTCTGAATCAGTTCGACTTCTTCAGTCCCAAGTTCTAGCAGAAAGGCATTCTGCAACTCAACTTCGACTTGAAGTCCTATCTCTAAGAAAGATTGCGGAGAACACCAGTGAGAACATCATCGCTAAACAGCTACACGTGGAAGCTATGACCGACATGCTAGGCCGGTCTCACAGCCTTGCTCAGCAGCTTGCACAGCAGTTCCCCCGCAAGGCTAACCTTTCTTGAACTGTCTTGGAAGTGGTCTCGGTTCAGTATTATTTTTTTACGCTGCAATGGTGCCCAGTTTTTGTAATCTGCGTCTTCGTTGCGCTTTATGATCACTGGTGGCGAACTTCGATGCCCAGTGGATGTAATATACCTTAAATACTTTATTGTATAGTGTAGGTTTATTCTTAGTTACTATGCCGTAATTTCTTTATTGTATATAGTAGATTTGTTCTTAATTCCTAATAGTTACTGCCATCATTCGCTATCTGAAAAAAATCAGATGTAGTCGACTGGACCGAAACATTCGACTCTAACGGGCCAGGTTTTTACCGGGCCACAATTGGGCCGGCTTGCGTCTTTCTTGGGCCCGCATGATTGGGGCCTTCACACATTGCGCCAGGACCAAACTTACACCGGCCTATATTTTAGTTGGGCCTTTTGTCAACCCAGCGCTTAGTTTGGCCCAGGTAGCGTTGGGCCATTAACAGGCTGAATATTGTACTAGCATGTTACGGCCGAGATGAAACCACGGGCCTTTAGCAGGCCAAAATGCATGTTGGGCCTCAATTTTCACTAGTCGTCGACGGGCCTTCAGCAGGCCGAAATGTAGACCGGGCCGTTTTGGGCCCAGTTAGCTCACGGGTCGTTACCAGGCCGAAACATATCTCGGGCCTTAGTTGGCCCACTGATATCATGGGCCTTTAAGAGGCCAAAAGCTTAGCACAGGCATCAACGGGCCGAATTACGTGACAGGCCTTTAACAGGCCCAAAGATATGTTGGGCTTAACTGTTGCCACCTTTAGCACGGGCCGTTAGTGGGCCCGATGTCCCGTCAGACCATATATGGCCCATGGGCAGCACGGGCCATTCCCAGGCCGAAAGTCATACCGGGCTGAAATGGGCCCATGTGTACATCAGGCCTCTAACAGGCCGAAAGTCACTAGGTTGTAGTTGGGCCCAAATATTCGGCGAACAATTAACGGGCCAGATCTGGCTTCGGGCCGCAAATGGGCCCAAATATTGGGCGAACAATTAACGGGCCAGATCTGTCTTCGGGACATAAATGGGCCCAAATATTGGGCGAACAATTAACGGGCCAGATCTGGCTTCGGGCCATAAATGGGCCTTTATTAAGCATGCCGTTATTGGGCTGTCCCACTAGTACCTGATTAAGTTCTACGGGCCTTTGACTGTGCCGTCCTTTTTAACCTATATGGGCCTCTATTGGGCCCAGCCACGTGTCGACGTATCATAGGCATGTCTCCTCCAATGGACGGGCGACATCTGGCCCACTGACGAGCTAACAGGTGTTCCCTTCGGCCAATCAGAATTTTACACGTGGAAATTTCCCATTGGTCGGGGCTGTTAACGGGTTATCGGATCCAAAATCCGACCCGATAGCTTAACGGCGTTCCGTTACGGTGGATGCCATGTGTCGGTCACCCTTGACGAAAGCACTTCTGTGACGCGCGATTTATCGTCATGGAAGTGGACACTTCCGTGATGATAATTTTGGTAATTTCATGGAACACTTCTACGACAGCACAAGTATGACTATCTTGATTTTGTCATAAAATCGTCATGGATGTACATGCATGACAAAAAACGCGACCTACTGTGAAAAACACGTATCATCACAGAAGTGTATTTTTTTGTAATGTATATATATATTCCCCTTGATTTTTCTTATGTATAAAGTTGTGATATAAAAGATCTTTATATTTCTTTACAGAGGGAGTATCTCTCTGCCAAAAATATATTTATGTGTAACTAGTTACTCCTGTCTTTCTACTTCATTTCGCTGATATGTGGGGCATCCGACAATGGGGTCCACATGCGATATGCACCAAATTAGAGTGCACAACTGCACGGTAGACACACCCCGGTCGTAGCACCGCAGTAATGCCCAATGAGCCATCAAATCACAAAACCCCCACCTTTCCAGCTTTAGCAATAAGCTGGACGGACGAAGCGGCAATATTTCACTGGGCCTGAATCCCCTTCTCCCTCGTCTGCTTGTTCATAGAAAACCCCCGCTCGGCGATTGCATAGGGTTTTCTCATGGAGAACCTGGTACGAATTCTTCATCCATCCCCGATAATTCCAAGTCCCTTGGTCGCGGGTACTCCTAGGATGGCAGCCGCCACCGTTGATGCATTTTTCTTCCTACTGAATCTAGTGTGTTTCATTTGCAGTGCCCAAAGTGCGAGGACCCTACAGGTTTCTGCACCCTCGGCGAGACGCCACACTTTTTCCTTCTCATCCTAACACAGGATTTTAAAACGCGCACAATATGTTTCTAGAATCCTCTTTTCTATCACGGAGGGTGGGTTTTTTTGAACATGTTGTCGATTAATTTGGAAATTTGGATTGCTATATTTGGATAAAAGGTACTAGTGCCATGGTCAACTCTGATGTGAAGGAGGAAATTATTTCTAGATTTGGATATAGGGAATACATTGTGTTCTCATATTATTTTTCCTGCAGTGCATTTCTTGCTCTGCCAGAACACATGTACTCAAGATGCTCGGCCTTGCCATAACTGAATACACCAGTTTAATGGTCAAGCCATGGATATAAGTTTCGAGTTGGGTTAATGAACCAAGAAGATCACTGCTTTTTTATGGTCGAACTTGGATAAACTTTCTCAAGTGTTACGGACTGAAAGTTGGCGCAGGAATGTTGATGGAAACAACAGAACCTGGTCTCATCTTCACTGCGATCTTCCACCCGGACGTCGTTCCAATTGTTTATCCATGTTAGTTTTGTATCTAGTTCTTTCTTCTTGCCTTGATTACTTCTTAATCCACCTATTCTGTCTAACTAATCACAATTTAACTTTAGAAGTAGCAACGAATCTCTCTTGAAGATGCTACTTCTAACTAATATTTTCTTATAATTGGTGGCACGTGTAGGTTTTTTCAGAGTTAAGCAGGCTACTCGTTTGTTATTCTATAAGAACTCGGTTGTTACTCATGGCACTGAAGTTGACTTGGATGACATCCACAAGTTCCTACACTTTATTGATCGTCTTGAGATCCTTGTGGGGTGTTTCAATGGTGGAAGGCCATGTGGGATATGTGTGCCACTGCTGCACTCGTTGAACATGTCCAGCTGTGTTGAGAAACTTATGGTACGAGCTGTTTTTTGTTATATATGTTGTTCATAAACTCTTGCTTATGCACAGTTTTACAACAATGATCTTCTTGAAACAGGAACTGCCCGGGTCTATTGTTCCTATACAGATGGCTGACCATGGTCGGGTCAAACTTGCGCTTGGTCACAACATGATGTTTATGTCGACCTACTCCATTCCCCTTGGAGGTGAAAAGATACTTATTTATGGGTGGTCTCAAATAATGAAGGCCCATCCATCTTGGAGAATAGGACAGAAGATTATGTTCCTGCTTTTCCATGGCTCAAAAGCGAATATCCTGTTTATTGACCACATTGCGAGATGAAGCCGCTTTTAGAAGGTTGTGGCTGCGCGGGGTGGCGCCTGGGCCTTGTCCTGGGGATTGGCGGCCTCACCCATTGGTTCAGTGTAGGCAAAGTAGCACTTTTTGAGGAGTGCTTTGTACGGTTGAAGCTTTATAAGTACTCATACTGCTTTCAGCTATGGTTGTTAAGTGCCCCTGCTGGTTTCAGTTAAGGTTGTTAAGTACTCCTGCTACTTTTATAGTCTGTCGTGTTTCTTCAGTCCTGTCTTCCTCCAGCCGCCAAAACCAAACCAGCGCCGGCGGGGCCGCCTGCTTCCACCTCCCACGGCTGGCTGCACCTCAGCGCACGCATCACCGCCACACCGTCTCCTAAATCATTAACGCTGATCTCCGAGGCCTCACCGTCGTCCTCCGCGCGCTTTGTTGCACTCGCCGCGTGCCGCCCTCTCGCGTTGTCAACATGGTCAACAAACAAGAGGAATCGGCAGAGGACTGTACGTGGAGAGGAAGACAGTAGGGGCCCACCATGTCCATGGCCGGACGCAAGGAAGTTCCTCATTTTTTGTTATATATATATACTCCATTGTTAGCATATGGAAAAAGAAAATGCTTCCTGCTAGTAGTTTTCTGACATCTGGGACCCATGACATTGTCAGCGTATATAGTCAATAGACAAGAGAACAACACAAGATCGGCTAACACCTGGGTCGTAGCTACTCGAGCAGTATTTTTTTTGTTATTGTTGAGACGGAGCTGGGTTTCAACTGGGTTGTGGCCCGTCTAGCCTAGGCTTATATTTTATGTTCACCACATGACCAGCCCAGCTATTTTTTGTTTGCGAAAATGAGCCCAGTTTATTTTTTCTGAAGAATACCCAATCGAGGCCTACTTATTTTTCTACGCCCTGATGGGCTGCAACTCTGTCAAGACGCCTGCAAATCTTGAAAGTAATATGAAATGGGCTGTAAATATAAAAAACAGATGACAAATTGGCAATTACTTTATAATTTCTGTTTTTTTTCACATTTTCAGATTCCAATTTCACTGGGCTTTAACCTAATTCAAATATACATTCAAAGTACTTTAAATCTAGCTCGACATTTTGGTATTAAAAATAGTTTGGAAACCACAGAAATATACAAAATTTTGTTTGAATTTTTAACCCTGGCCCTGGCCAACAAAAAAACGGACTGCAATAAATTGCATAAGAAGTTGCAATGAGCTAAATATAAATTATTAACAAAAAATAGGGAATGGTCTAACTTGTGGGCCTATTAAGTTGACGCGTATGCAAGATTTTTTTACTTATTATATACGACAACAAACGATTCTAGCAGACGTAACTGTTGGATGTTAATCCAATGGCCGTCGTGTTTCTTCAATCTCTGATCTTCTTGCTCCAGTCGCCAAATCCAGCGCCGGCGGGACCGCCTGCTCCCGCCTCCCATGGCCGGCTGTGCTGCCGCGCAGGCCTCACCGCACCCTACTACTCCCACCGCTGGCCAGGCCATCCCTCTACTCACCCACATCCCTCCACTGTTGTGGCTTCGCCGCCTCCAGGTCATTCCCTTCCTGGGTCTCACCGTTGTCCATCGCGCTGGTGTTCTCGGCACGATGTGGTTAACGTTGTCAACAAATGACAACATCGGAAGAGGGACATACATGGAGAGGCTGACAGTTGGGACCCACATGGTCCATGGCCGCATTTAAGCATGTACCTCCTTATTACGCCAAAAAGAACAAATACTCCCGCTGACAGCTCAAACCCACCAGCTATATCTTCGCACGCAAGGAAGTGCCTCCTTATTACGCAGAAAAAATGAATACTCCCCCTGCTAGCTGGGACCCACCATAGAGGGAGGCTGACTTGTGGGCCTACTAAGTTGACGGGGATGGAGGGCTTTGTCAACTTAGTCAATATGAATGATTCTAGCTCCAGTGATCGTATGATGTCCATCCAACGGTGGTAGTGCTTCTTCAACCTCTGGTCTTGTTGCTCCAGCTGCCCAAACCAGCGCCGGTCATGCCGCGTACTCTTGCTTCCTGTGGCCGGTTGTGATGCCGCGGAGGCCTCACTGCCCCCTACTACTCCCACCGCTGGCCAGGCCCTGCGGCGACGGCAGCCTCACACGGCAGTCGAACCAGTGAACCCTCGTACTCCTCTCCGCATGGGCATCCACTGCCACATCTTCCTCTGCTCCATGTCGTCCCCTTCCTAGGCCTTGCCGTCGTCAACCGCCCTGGTTCTCTCACCACGGTGTGGTCAACGTGGTCAAGGAACGACTTCCATCGGAAGAGTACTGTATGTGGAGAGGCTGACAGCTGGGTCCACGACCGCAGCAAGGAAGTGCCTCCTTATTTCGCGGAAAATAATGATTTCTCCACCTGACAATAGGGACCCACCGGACGGGCCACCATATTTCGTGAAAAAAATGTTTCCCCCTGACTACTGGGACCCACCAGCTACATCTTCGCATGCAAGCAAGTGCGTCCATATTACGGGCAAAAAAATTATTCGCCCCCCTGACTGCTGGGACCCACGAGCTACATCTTCGCAAGGAAGTGCATGACAGTCGGGACCCACCTGGTCAAAGCGTACGTAGCGTTGTCATTCTGGCCGCGAACGTGTACGTACATACAATCGGTCTGTCTGCAGGCTGCAGCGATGAACCATGGCCGTGTAAGGAAGGGCACGTGTCGTAGTAGAGGCATGCACATAGCATGTACACGTACGTACAACAGCCATGTTGCAAGAAAGTAAAGACAGCCACATCCGTACATACGGGTGGGGTCTCGAATGCCTACTCGCGCATACGTACGGCTAGGGCTCGTGTACATGGCTGGGTCGGAACAGAGAAACTGTGTCGTCGTCATGTTCATGAGGAGGCAACGAAATGCGTCGTTTTCATCGAGAGGCAACAAAACGCGTGTTGGTCATCGGGAGCCAACCGGCTTGGACGGAACAGCCGATGGAAACGAGGCCTGGTGTACCGCAGAACGGAGGAAACGACCTTGTGTTTGACCGGCCATGGTGGAAACGGGTTCCTGTTCATCGGGAGGGGTCTGGCGTACCGCAAAACGGAGGGAACGGACCTCCTATGGTCGAAATGGGGTCCTGTTAATCGGGAGGGGAGTGGCATACCGCAAAACGGAGGAAACGGACTTGTGTTGGAGCGTTACGGTCGAAACGGGGGTCCTGTTCATCGGGAGGGGTGTGGCACACCGCAAAACGAGACTCCACGGGATACTGTTCATCTCCATCGTCGACTGCCTCCGCGGGCTACTGTTCATCCATCGTCGACCTCCTCCAGCCTCCACCTGCGACTGTTCATCCACGGGCTCCTGTTCATCCAGCCTCCACCGTGCGCTCCTCCACCGGCTACTGTTCAACCAGCCCTCTCCACGGGGTCCTGTTCAACCACCCCTCCATGGGCTACTGTTCATCCAGCCCTCCACCGGCTACTGTTCAACCAGTCCTCCACCGGCTACTGTTCAACCAGCCCTCCATGGGGTCCTGTTCATCCACTGGCTCGATCGATCGGGGTACTGTTCATCCAGCGACAACGACCTCTACTACCACGGGTTCCTATTCATCCAACCCTCACCAGGAACTGTTCATCCAAACCCCCTCAACAACGCTCACTATTCATCCAGGGAAGGAGGCAGCAGTGTTCGATCGGCTTCAGTTAGCAGTAGTAGCGAAGGAATCACTCGGGTTCAGTTAACAACAAGGAATCGATTGATCGCTCGGGTTCAGTAACGTGTAGCCTGTAGTGCAATCGCTCGGGTTCAGTTAGAGCCCAACGCCTCGCATGCGTGTACGTACGAGAGAAACGCGTATCGCTCGGCCCCTGACCACCCACCATAACCGGGAACTCCCCGATATTTTCCTCGCCCTTGCTTCTACCATGGTTTTTTCCTTCATGGACGGCCCAAAGAATATCATGCAGCTACATCTCTGGCCTGCCCAGGACGAAAAGCCCATTTTCTGTCATGATTTTTTGTCATAGAAGTAGGACCCCACCACATCTATGATGATACCGGGTTTTGTCACACTTATCTTCATAGAAGTGCCATAAGTATGACATAATTTTTTTTCGTTCGGCCCAAAATGTCACGGATGTGTCTTTTTTTTAGTGATGAATATGATTTGTGAGTAGTTACGTTTGTTCCTGAGGACATGGGAGAAGTCTTGCTATAAGTAGTCATGTGAATTTCGTATTCGTCCGATATTTTGATGAGATGTATGTTGTCTCTCCTCTAGTGGTGTTATGTGAACGTCGACTACATGACACTTCACCATTGTTTGGGCCTAGAGGAAGGCATTGGGAAGTAATAATTAGATGACTGGCTGCTAGAGTGACAGAAGCTTAAACCCTACTTTATGCGTTGCTTCGTAAGGGGCTGATTTGGATCCATATGTTTCATGCTATGGTTAGGTTTACCTTAATACTTCTCTTGTAGTTGCGGATGCTTGCAATAGGGGTTAATCATAAGTGGGATGCTTGTCCAAGGAAGGGCAGTACCCAAGCATCGGTCCACCCACATATCAAATTATCGAAGTAACAAACGCGAATCATATGAGCATGATGAAAACTAGCTTGACGATAATTCCCATGTGTCCTCGGGAGCGCTTTCCTCTATATAAGAGTTCGTCCAGGCTTGTCCTTTGCTACAAAAAGGATTGGGCCATCTTGTTGCACCTTATTTACTTTTATTACTTGTTACCCTTTACAAATTACCTTATCACAAAACTATCTGTTACCGATAATTTCAGTGCTTACAGAGAATACCTTACTGAAAACCGCTTGTCATTTCCTTCTGCTCCTTGTTGGGTTCGACATTCTTACTTATAGAAAGGACTATGATAGACCCCCTATACTTCTGGGTCATCACACCACGGTCGGTTCCCCATCGGGTAATGCGGCATTCAGCCCCAGGCTGCTGCTGCTTGTTGGCTTGGTGACCAGGTTCCCGGTGTCTACAATGCTCGCCCGAGTGGCAAGGCTGGAGATCATTGGTAATCCCATCACTGCCCCTCCCGGCGGCCTTGGGGCTGATGTTGACGAGAGGCGCGCCTTCCTGCCTGCCAAGGTGGGGAGCGGCGCGCCCCGAGCCCCCTGGCCGTCTTGGTCGCTCGCCATCTCTCCGTGGATGGTGCCGGACCGCAAGGTTGGCGTTTTCTCGGGACGGTGTTGATGAAGATGAAGCCATGGAAGATGGAGAATGTGGGAGGCAGGCCGTCTAGTCGGAGTACGTTAGCACCAACACGTTCATCTCATACTAGTGACCTGCTGCCTTGTCTTTTTGTCTTCCCCCTCCTTTCCCCGGCACCGTCATCAGCATTTTATCGTTTGCTGGGTAAAGGCTCGCCCTCCTGGTGCTTTCACTTCCTCCAGTGGCCTTCCAGCTAGGCTCTGACGTCCTTCTCTGCCGGTGCCTGTGCTGGAGCCTCTAGGCTGGTCCTGGAGGCGGTGACCAGGGGGGTCACTGAGGTGCTCCCTCCGTCTTCCTCCTTCGCAGCCTTTCCACTCCCGATCTTGACGGGTTGTGTTTGGCAGGCCCCGACGGGATCGGGGTGGCATTGTGCTGGTGTGCATCCTGCCCTCTTCTCTTCCCACCGCGCTACCTGGGACAAGAGGGACAGGGAGAGGGGTTTACGGGGCACTTATCTTTTTTCAATCTTAGATCTGTTGGCACTTGCTAAATTTTAGTTCAAATAATGTAATCTCTCAAGTCCACGTCTGTGTCCTGTAAGGCTTTGTACTTGTATTATCAGTATTTTAATGAAGAAGATGAAAGTTGTCGGGAACTCGTGCATGTATATGTCCATGCAGAGGTGGGATGCCTCTTCACTTTAAATAAACGAGTTTTTGCCCAGCAGGCTATCCTGTCGGTACCCTTTTATTTTATTTCTGGAGAACTGAGCCCATCGAGCATGAATAAAGGGACCAGCCCCCCCCGCCAATCTCTTTTCACCCAAGGCCACTGCGACCATCCTGGTCGAAGCAACATTCGGGTCCATGGATGGGAGCACCTAAGTTTCAAAGAGCGATGAGGTTTTCTTATGCACAAGTTTCAGCTTACAGAACACTTATGGACAAGAGGTAGAACTTATCTGTTCGGCTTGCCGGAGATCACAGTGCTGGTTCATCTTCCCAACTCCCGGTAGAGGCCAAGCTCAAGGTAGGAACCTGCAGCCTCATGCAGATGGAAATGATGCAAGATGCGACCTTATCTATATGCATATGCAATGCTCATGAAATGCTTATGCAATGCTCTTGGAATGCTCATGCATGCAACTTGGTCGGGGTCCCCCAACGCTTTGTTTATATCTCTATTGCTCAGGGTCTGCGCCTGACTTTGTACAAGGGGTTACTTGCAACTGAGGCAAGGCCTGTACAAAAGGGTGGCTGCCGGGCAGGACCCGACAGCTGCGCCTTACGGGTAGAACTTGCGGAGATGCTCAATATTCCATGATTTTTGCAATTGAATGCCATCTCCGGTCTCCAGACGGACTGCACCAGGTCTGGTGACTCGAACTACTCAGTAAGGGCCTTCCCACTTTGGCGTCAACTTGTTTGTACCCTTGGCGGACTGAACGCGCCTAACGACAAGGTCGCCTTCCTCAAAACAAAGGGCATGAACCTTACGACTGTGGTAGCGACGCAGGGCTTGCTGATAGCATGCAACACGTGTAGCACAGTGTCGTCATGCCGGTGCTGATCTTGCACTACTTCATCGTAGGCAAGCACTCGAGGTGAGCCGTAAATGAGTTTCGTGGGGATAATTGCTTCTGCTGCATAGACTAGGGAGAAGGGAGTCTGCTCGGTAGCTCGATTTGGTGTTGTTCTGAGGGACCAGAGAACTACCGGCAGCTCATCGATCCATCGCATGTCGTGCTTCTGCAACATATCAAAGGTTCTTGTCTTGAGTCCTCGCAGCACTTCATCGTTCGCCCTCTCAGCTTGCCCATTGCTTCTAGGATGCGCGACAGAGGCAAATGAGATCTTGCTTCTAAGGGCATGAACATATTGCATGAAGGCGCGGCTCGTGAACTGGGTGTCGTTGTCGGCAATGATCCTTGTCGGGACTCCAAAACAGCACACCATTCCTTTCAAGAACTTGATAGCTGACCGAGCAGTCACCTTTCTCACGACAGTTACTTCCGGCCACTTTGTAAACTTGTCGATAGCGACGAACAAGAATTCAAATCCCCCGGCAGCTCAGGGGAAAGGGCCAAGGATATCGAGCCCACAGACTGAAAATGGCCATGACAAAGGGATTGTATGAAGAGCTTGTGGAGGCAGGTGGATGTTTTTGGAATGGAACTTGCAGGCTTCACATTTGGTGACTAGCTCAACCGCATCTTGGAGGGCTGTGGGCCAATAGAATCCTTGTCGGAATGCTTTCCCAACTAATGCCCTTGATCCAATGTGGGAGCCGCACGTGCCTTTGTGTATCTCAGCCATCAGTTCCTTTCCTTCTTCCCGGCAAATGCACTTCAATTTCACACCGTTGGGCCTCCTTCTATATAGAGTGTCATCGACAAACTGATACATATTGTCCCTCTGGGCTAATCTGTCAGCTTCTGTCGGCGTTCTGGGAAACGGGGTACCCAGAATTGCCTGCGTGCAGCCCACGCTGTGGCTCCATCGACGGCCTGGTACAGCCCATTTTCAGCACCATCAACATGAGACCCTCACGAGGGGCCAAGCCTCGTGAGACAGATGATGCCAAGACCTCTAGAAGGAGCGACCTCCTTATGTCGGCTCCTGAGGAGCAGAGATTCCTATGTGAGTCCTCACCTCATGAGGGTCGGATGACGCGTGCAATGACGACCAAGTCTAGGCGGGCGCCAGCGGGCGCAGTACAGTAGTTTCCTCTTTGGTGCTAAAGAGGCAAGCGCAGGCGCGAAGTCTCGAGGCATTAGCCAAAGGTTCCCATTTCCATGCAACAAGACCAAGACCGCCAGGATGGCAGGACGGAGGTCATCTCCGAGCCCACCGCAACGTCACGACCAGAAGCTTTGCAGGTGCAGACCACCTTTCGTCGGGATAAGATGTACTAGTTGTCTCCCTTCAAATTTGGCCGTTGTGGGATCCCTACTCGCCTTCGTTTTGGGGGAAGAGGACCAAGGCCACTATAAATATAGACTAGCCACCACCCTAGAACGGGACGGGTCATTCTGGTCATCCTCTCCCTCACCAGCACAAGAACACACCTCCTGAGATTGTTCTCCCACTGTACTAGTTCATCCTCAGCCCACCTCGGGGCCAATCCAGCACAAAGCAGGAGTAGGGTATTACACCGCAAGGTGGCCTAAACCTGGGTAAACTGTTGTGTCCCATTTCCTTCCAGTTCATCGAGCTAGGCCGTGGGATCGATGAGTTGGCATACTGGGGAGGTTGAGTTCTTCGCACACACCCCAGAGTTTGAATCTATCCTGGGTCTGCGTAGCCCCCAAACCGACATTTGGCGTGCCAGGTAGGGGTGTGTCGGAGCCTCTCTTCCTCTGGTCGATCTACCCCTGTTTCGCCGTTCCCATGGCTGATGCTCGTCGAGTTCGTGCCGAGCGCCGGCCGCCCTCGCCGCCCAGACGGTGCCTGCAGGCGACGACGCTCCCCGTCGTTCCCCATTGCCTGCGGCCAACGCTGACACCGGCCCCGGGGCCCACGAGCAACAGGCTTCATCGCTGCAACCCTCTATGCGGCGTGATGGGCGCACCGCCACTTCGGCGGTTGCTTCGTCTTCCCATGCTCGTCGCGGGCCGGCGAACGCGCAGGCTGCGTTGCTCATGGCACGTGAGCTCTTGCGCTATCGCCTGCTACATCTTGAGCTTGCGTTGGTTTTTCCCTTGAAGAGGAAAGGGTGATGCAACAAAGTAGAGTAAGTATTTCCCTCAGTTTTGAGAACCAGGGTATCAATCCAGTAGGAGACAACACACAAGTCACCGAATACCTACACAAACAAACACCAACTTGCACCCAGCACGATAAAGGGGTTGTGAATCCCTTCACGGTTATTTGCAAAGTGAGATCTGATAGAGATGGATAAACAGTAAAGTAATATTTTTGGTATTTTTGGTTTATTTAACAGAAAGTAAAAGATTGCAAAGAAAGTAAATTGGAAACTAGAAGTGTAGATCGGAAACTTATATGATGGAAAATAGACCTGGGGGCCATAAGTTTCACTAGAGGCTTCTCTCAAGATAGAAATTATTACGACGGGTGAACAAATTACTGCTGAGCAATTGATAGAAAAGCGCAAAGTTATGACAATATTTAGGCAATGATCATGAACATAGGCATCACGTCCGTGTGAAGTAGACTGAAGCGATTCTGCATCTACTACTATTACTCCACACATCAACCGCTATCCAGCATGCATCTAGAGTATTAAGTTCATAAAGAACGGAGTAACGCCTTAAGCAAGTGACATGATGTAGAAGAATTAACTCAAGCATTATGAAGAAAACCCCATCTTTTTATCCTTGATGGCAACAATACAATGCGTGTCGGTTTCCCTTCTGTCACTAGGATCGAGCACCGCAAGAGTGATCCCAAAGCTAAGCACTTCTCCCAATGCAAGCAAAACCAATCTAGTTAGCCAAACCAAATCAATAGTTAGAAGAGACTTGCAAAGATATCAAATCATGCATATAAGAATTCAGAGAAGATTCAAATAATATTCATAGATAAGCTGATCATAAATCCACAATTCATCGTATCTCGGCAAACACACCGCAAAAGAGTATTACATCAAATAGATCTCCAAGAACATTGAGGAGAACTTTGTATTGAGAATCAAAGAGAGAAGAAGCCATCTAGCTACTAGCTATGGACCCATAGGTCTGTGGTAAAGTATCACGCTTCATCGGAGAGGCAATGGTGTTGATGTAGAAGCCCTCCATGATCAAATCCCCCTCCGGTAGGATGCCAGAAAAGGCCCCAAGATGGGATCTCATGGGTACAGAAGGTTGCGGCGGTAGAAAAGTGGTTCCGTGGCTCCCCTGGAAGTCTTTGGGGTATATGAGAATATATAGGAGGTCTAGGTTAGGGGGTCACCGAGGGGCCCACAAGGTTGGGGGCGCGCCCTCCACCCTTGTGGCCACCTCGTGGTTCTTCTAACATGCACTCCAAGTCTCCTGGGTGTCTTCTGGTCCAAGAAAATCATCGCGAAAGTTTTATTCCGTTTGGACTCCTTTTGGTATTCCTTTTCTATGAAACTCTAAAACAAGGGGAAAAACAGGAACTGGCACTAGGCTCTAGGTTAATAGGTTAGTCCCAAAAATCACATAAAATAGCATATTAATGCATATAAAACATCCAAAACAGATAATATAATAGCATGGAACAATAAAAAATTATAGATACGTTGGATACAAATCAAGCATCCCCAAGCTTAATTCCTACTAGTCCTCGAGTAGGTAAATGATAAAAACAGGATTTTTGATGTGGAATGCTACCTAACATATTTATCCATGTAATTCTCTTTATTGTGGCATGAATGTTCAGATCCGTAAGATTCAAAACAAAAGTTTAATATTGACATAAAAACAATAATACTTCAAGCATACTAACAAAATAATTGTGTCTTCTCGAAATAACTTGGCCAAAGAAAGCTTATCCCTACAAAATCATATAGTCTGGCTATGCTTCATCTTCGTCACACAAAACATTTAAATCATGCACAACGTTGATGACAAGCCAAGCAATTGTTTCATATTTTTTATGTTCTCAAACCTTTTCAACTTTCACGCAATAGATGAGCGTGGGCCATGGACATAGCACTATAGGTGGAATAGACGGTGGTTGTGGAGAAGACAAAAAGAAGGAGATAGTCTCACATCAACTAGGCGTATCAACGGGCTATGGAGATGCCCATTAATAGATATCAATGTGAGTGAGTAGGGATTGCCATGCAATGGATGCACGAGAGCTATAAGTTTATGAAAGCTCAAAAAGAAAACTAAGTGGGTGTGCATCCAACTTGCTTGCTCATGAGGACCTAGTGCGTTTTGAGGAAGCCCATCGTTGGAATATACAAGCCTAGTTCTATAATGAAAAATGCCCACTAGCATATGAAAGTGATATCATAGGAGACTCTCTATCAAGAAGATCATGGTGCTACTTTTAAGCACAAGTGTGGCAAAAAGGATAGTAACACTGTCCCTTCTCTCTTTTTCTCTCATTTTTTATCTTTCTTTATTTTTCTCTTTTTTGGGCCTTCTCTTTTTTTGGCCTTTCTCTTTTTTTATTTCCTCACATGGGACAATGCTCTAATAATGAAGATCATCACACTTCTATTTACTTACAACTCAAAAATTACAACTCAATACTAGAACAAAAATATGACTCTATGTGAATGCCTCCGTGGTGTACCGGGATGTGCAATAAATCAAGAGTGACATGTATGAAAAATGATGAACGGTGGCTTTGCCATAAATACGATGTCAACTACATGATCATGCAAAGCAATATGACAATGATGGAGCGTGTCATAATAAACAGAACGGTGGAAAGATGCATGGCAATATATCTTAGAATGGCTATGAAATTGCCATAAATAGGTAGGTATGGTGGCTGTTTTGAGGAAGGATATGTGGTGGGTTTATGGTACCGGCAAAAGTTGCGCGGTACAAGAGAGGCTAGCTGTCACGCCCAAGATGCGACCCTATCCTAAAGAAACTCGAAGGTCCCACCAAGGATAGAAGCGCATCTTGAAGACGCTTTTGCAAGGTGGATATCATTACATCAACATTACATAATAGTGGGGATACAACCAAGACATACAATGTCACATGAATACAACAATACATCATGTACAAGATCAACATCCGACTACGGATGAAACGTAAACAGAAACTCAAACAATATCCACCCTGCTAGCCCAGGCTGCCGACCAGGAACCTATCCCTCAATCGAAGAAGAAGCAGAAGAAGAACTCCAACACAAATAAACATCGCTCTCGCGTCATGATCATCACAAAACCTGTACCTGCAACTGTTGGTGTAGTAATCTGTGAGCCACGAGGACTCAGCAATCCCATTACCATGTGTATCAAGACTAGCAAAGCTTAATGGGTAAGGAAGGGTAAGGTGGTGAGGTTGCAGCAGCGACTAAGCATGTATGGTGGCTAGCTTACGCAAATAAGAGCGAGAAGAGAAGCAAAGCAAGCGGTCGTCAACTAGTAATGATCAAGAAGTGATCCTGAACTCCTACTTACATCAGACATAACCCAGAAACCGTGTTCTCCTCTCGATCAACCCCGAAAAGAGACACTCACGGTTACGCACACGGTTGGTGTATTTTAGAAGAGTTTACTTCAAGTTCACTACAACCGGACATTAACAAATTCCCATCTGCCACATAACCGCGGGCACGGCTTTCGAAAGTTCAAACCCTGCAGGGGTGTCCCAACTTAGCCCATTATAAGCTCTCGCGATCAACGAAGGATATTCCTTCTCCCCGGGAAGACCCGATCAGTCTCGGAATCCCGGCTACAAGACATTTCGACAGTAATAAAACAAGTCCAGCAAGACCGCCCGATGCGCCGACAATCCTGATAGGAGCTGCACATATCTCGGTCTCAGGGTAACACCGGATGAGCACACCGTACAACTAAAACCAGACCTCAAGTTTCCCCGAGGTGGCGCTGCAAAGGACTCTAGTTCGGGTCAACACTTGGACAAGCATTGGCCCGGGGGGGGGCTGAATAAAGATGACCCTCGGGCTGGCCGACCCAAGGGAAAGGGATAGGTGATAGGCAAATGGTAAAACCAAGGTTGGGCCTTGCTGGAGGAGTCTTATTCAAAGCGAACTGTCAAGGGGGTCCCATAAATCACCCAACCGCGTTAGGGACGCAAAATCCGGGAACTTAATACCGATATGACAGAAACTAGGGCGGCAAGAGTGGAACAAAACACCAGGCATAAGGCCGAGCCTTCCACCCTTTACCAAGTATATAGATGCATTAATAATATAAGAGATATTGTGGTATCCCAACTTAAACATAATCCAACATGGAGAAATCTTCATCTTCACCTGCAACTAGCAACGCTATAAGAGGGGCTGAGCAAAGCGGTAACATAGCCAAACAACGGTTTGCTAGGGAGGGTGACAAAGGTTAGAGGTTCATGGCAATTTGGGAGGCTTAAGCACCAAGTGGTAGGTAACGCAGCATAGCGATAGAACGAAGCAACTAGCATAGCAATGATAGTAATGAGATCCAAGGTGACGGTCATCTTGCCTGAGATCCCGCTAGGAAGAAGAACAAGTCCATGAAGAAGATGAAGCCACGAAGACGAACCAAGCGTAGACGAACGAATCCTCACGAACGCAACGAAACGGGAACTATCGAGAAGAAGCACACAACATGGTAAACACACCACACATGAACAAGGCATGATGCTCAACCAAGTATGATGCATGATAAGACTACATGAAGCTACTCATGGCAAGAGATGATGCAAACAAGAGCAACACATCAACGCAAGTTAAATGAGGCCGGAAACAACATATAACAAATCCGGTAAGTCCTCATATGCAATTTTCGAAATTGGTCCAGATCTGAATAAACCTTATGTTAAAGTTGTTAAATAGCAAGCTAAGATGCACCATGATGATCTACACGAAATTCTAGTCAAGTTACATATAAAGTTCATTAGATTCGGAGCTACGGCCTAGAAGATATGAGCAAAACAAGATAAGCATGGCATCGATGCAAAATGCATGCAAACATCAAGAAAACACACTCAAGACAAGGATGCAACATGATAATATGAAGCTACATGCAATTCTAAGCAAGTTTCATATCTAGCATGCTCAAAACGGAGCAACGGTTCAACACATACACACTATACAAGACATAACAACAATCTGTCCAAAACAGCAAGTAGGCATCTAGCAAGCATCAAATCAGCATGCTACAGGACCATAACATGATAACAAAAGGCATGGAAATGATGTACAGGTAAAGCATGACAAAAAATGAACACTGAGATATCTCCATTAAATAAAAGAACATGCTCAAAAGGACATGGCAAGATTGCAAATAATAACAGGTTCACAGACTTAACAGAATTTCAGGACATGGCAGAAATAACATCAGGTTGCAATATTTAGATCTATCAAACAACAGGTTACAGCAGGCTATCATGTCAAACTAGAGCATGTAATGAGTCTACTCAAAGCATTTAACAAAAGTCCCTTACTGACCATGAGCCAAAAAGGCACAGAAGATATGATGGCAACCATGTAAATATAGCAAGTTTCGTTACAGATTCAGACTTGGTGAAAAACTGGAGCATGGCATAAACAGATAACAAGTAGGCATGTTTACGAGCTTGATGCACTCACTACGAGGCATTGCATGACAAACCAAGCATACATCCAGCAACTAGACATGGCATAGAAGCTAGACATGGCAAGAACAACAACATAGCATGCATGTATCAACTACAACAACCTTGGCAATATTGATTAACATGTAAACAATCTGCCAGGAACATTTTATAGCAAAAGTAGATCAAGAATAAGACATGTTAGAGCACTCTATAAATGCATCCAGGAGCATGGATGGATAGGGCATAACCATATGTCCAAAATATCCTTACTGAACATACTCAAAAGAAGCATGGATCTCACTGTAGCAACATGAATACATGGCATCACAATAACAGCAGACAAAGACAGTGAAATTCTAAGTCCTGAAATCAGCAACATCATGGAGGCTACTTTGCAAGCTTGTAACAATCAACTCATGGCATATCATGACAAATGGGTTGCACCACAGCAAAGATGGCATGTTGTAGCACATAACACAAGTAAACATCATGCTCAAAAGAAAATCACACAAAAAGATACAAAAATAACATATGAGCAAGTTCTGATTACGGATAGCAGACAACATCACATATCAGTTTTGCAACGATGATTAGGGCATCAAGATCACCTCAAAAGATCATGGCACAATGTAAGAAAACGTAGAGCATCTCATGATGAACATTTTGATATATCACGCATGCCAAACAGAGCAGTATACAGAGAGTTATGATGCAATGAATAGGGGCACATAATGATAGAATTTTGGGACTTAGCAGAAAACGAGGGAGAGAAGTCAACCTCTCCGAGATCTGGATCGGGCGCGGAAATCGAGGCAGGGCCGGGCTCTTGCCGGTGCACGGCCGGAGACGGAGGGGAAGGGGAAGATCCGCGGCGAGGGACGCCGGATCCGGGCCGGACCTGCCCGGATCTGGCCGGAGGCGAGGCCAGGCGGCGACGAGGCGGCGGGGACGGGCGCCGGCGCCGGCGGAGGAGCTAGGCGCGGCTGTTGGCGCAGCGGCGAAGGCGAGCGCAGGTGGCGGCGGGGCGGGCGCGCTGCGGCTGGCGGTGGAGGCGAGGAGGCGCAGAGGCGCGCGGGGCGGCGGCGGTCGGCGGCAGGGCGGCGGAGCACGCCGGCGCTCGGGGCGGCGGCGCGGGCGCGCGGCTGCGGCGGAGAGGCGGCGGGGTCGGGCGTGGGGGCGCCGGGCGCGGCGGCGGCGGAGCGGGCCTCGGGGCCCGGATCAGGGCCCGGGCGGGCCTGACGCGGGCCTGGCGGCGCGGAGGAGAGAGAGAGCCGGCGGGGACACGTGGCGGCGTGGGAGTGGCTGGCGGCGGCGACGCGGCTGAGGTGGCGGCCTCCGATTCGTCGGAGCGACGTGGTGGCGGGGGTGGACGCGTCCGGCGGCGGGACGGACATGTCCGACTGCGGGAGGAAGAAAATGGCTAGGGTTGGACTGCGCGCAAAATTCGGAGGGACACACATATTTATAGGTAGGAGGGGCTAGGAGGCTCCAAATGGAGTGCCGTTTTCGCCCACACGATCGTGATCGAACGACCGGGAAGATGGAGGGGGTTTAGGTGGGTTTTGGGCCACTTTGAATGGGTGTTGGGCTGCACCAAAAGAGGCCTTTGCGGTTACCCGGTTAATCGTTGGAGTATCAAACGACCTCCAAATGACCCGAAACTTGACAGGCGGTCTACCGGTGCTATACCAAGGCCGCTTGGCAAGCCTCGGTCCATTCCGAGACCGTTTAACACCCGCACACGAAAAGAGGTAAAAGGAGGCACCGGGGAACATAGGAGTGCCGGATTGCAAAACGGACAACGGGGAAAATGCTCGGATGCATGAGACGAACACGTATGCAATGCAATGCACATGATGACATGATATGAAATGCAGATGATGACATGGCAAAATGCAACACGCAAGCAAATGACATGGCAACGACGGCGAATAGACGGAAGACACCTGGCGCATCGAATCCGGGGCGTTACAACTCTCCTCTACTAACGAGAGATCTCGTCCCGAGATCTTAGGACCGAGACGGGGAGGAAAAAGGGGTGAGGTGAAACAAGAACGCAAGAGGGAAAAAGGAACAAAGTCAAGAACACTCGAGTAGGAAAGAGGAACGACGATAATGATGAGAAACAAAAGCTCAATGAGTTCGATGGACTCTGAAACCACTCCGGTTAGAAAAAGGACAAGAACGAAATAATTAGGTAGCACTCCGGCTAAACAAGGAAAGAATTGAACATGGACTAGAGAAGATGGAATGACACTTGACGAGAGGAACGACACAATGCCCCCGGAAGTCTTGAAATAGTGGAATGAAAAGAACGGAGAAGAAAAAATGACAACTTCTTCGACGAATGAATTGATATGATGAGAATGGAAAAGGAATCTTCAAAGAACCACCGTAAGAATTCAAAGGAATGATGAAAAGGATTGAATCACCGGGAAGAATTAGGAAAACACGAAGATACTTGAGAGAATCCAGAAGAAATTGAACGAAGAGATCACAAACTGATTAAAGAATACTAGAACAAAGCACCGAAAGAATATTGAGGCGACCGAAGGGGCACGGATGAAGAATAATTGGAGAACGAATTTGAAAACTTAGAACGAGGAAATATTCCGAATAGATGACCTCCGGATGATCGAGGGAGAAAGCAACTCCTGAAATACTCCGAATGAATGAAAAGAATAGCACAATTTGAAATAATTTGAGAGGATAACAACAAGCTAGCACGACGAATCTTCGGGAGAACGGACAAGATTTAGGGAAAACTCTACGTCGGTCTTCAAATGTTGAGAATGATGACGAGAAACACCAGTAAAATTGTTGAGGTACTCCGGGAGAATGAAAAACGAAGAGGTTGAGCCAACAATGAAAAAGATTTGAAAACGATCTTGGAAAAGCATCTGACTGATGGAATTCATACTTACGTCACGTTTCAAAAGAACTAGAGAATGCCTCCGGGAAAATCAGAAGAGTCAGGTAAGATCTTGGGAAAAGACCTGTGGGTTAGGGCCCACTGAAAAGAAACACCGTAGGAAAGGATTGAAGAAGAGACGATGCACCGGAACAACTAAGGGACTTGAATGAGGTGACCACCTCGCAATAATTGAATGCAAACATGAATCTTCTGACATGTCTTCAACACTCCGGGATAATAGAATGGCGAGAGGGGAACGAGCAAAGGGAAATATTTGAGCTGAGGGAAAGAATATGATCGACAATGAAGAACTTGAATTTGGATCCACTGGAAAAGGAAATGAAATGAAGACTGTCGAACAAAACGAGAATTCACCAGTTGAAACAATTGACGAAAGATTGAAGATACTCCGCACGAATGAAATAGATTGCTCGAATAAAGACTCAGACTCCGGAAAGAAAAAGGGGTGGGAGGGCGGGAAAAACACAGGTAACTTGGAACGAGGGATCGACGAAAACTTGAAGAGAAAAGCACCGGTTGAATTAAATGAGGAAAGAATGCAACGGCTTCGCACGAGAAGAATGGATACTCGATTACGGACTCCGGTTCCGAGAAGAAGAAGGGGTGGGCGGGTGGGAAAAAGAAAGACAACTTCGGATGGGGAAAACAACGTCGATTGAAAAGAGCTGAGGATTGATCTATCAAAGACAAAGAGGTTCGAGTCAACTTGACGAGAAATTGCATTGGACAAAAGAGGAAGGACAACGAACGAAAACTAAACACGTGATCCTAAAGAAAAATTTGAACGGGAAGAGGAGTAGTTCAAAACACCTACGTCAAAGATTCCTTACCAGAGCGACGAAGGGGCAGAGGAGTAAAAAGAATTCCTACTCTCCGATATAACTAGACTCCGAAAAAGTTTTTTTTCTAGACTCGACATCGGCCCAACTACACGATCAATCAAGGGGGCTCCTAGGGTCGGTCGAGGCTCTGATACCAACTTGTCACGCCCAAGATGCGACCCTATCCTAAAGGAACTCGAAGGTCCCACCAAGTATAGAAGCGCATCTTGAAGACGCTTTTGCAAGGTGGATATCATTATATCAACATTACATAATAGTGGGGATACAACCAAGACATACAATGTCACATGAATACAACAATACATCATGTACAAGATCAACATCCGACTACGGATGAAACGTAAACAGAAACTCAAACAATATCCACCCTGCTAGCCCAGGCTGCCGACCAGGAACCTATCCCTCAATCGAAGAAGAAGCAGAAGAAGAACTCCAACACAAATAAACATCGCTCTCGCGTCATGATCATCGCAAAACCTGTACCTGCAACTGTTGGTGTAGTAATCTGTGAGCCACGAGGACTCAGCAATCCCATTACCATGGGTATCAAGACTAGCAAAGCTTAATGGGTAAGGAAGGGTAAGGTGGTGAGGTTGCAGCAGCGACTAAGCATGTATGGTGGCTAGCTTACGCAAATAAGAGCGAGAAGAGAAGCAAAGCAAGCAGTCGTCAACTAGTAATGATCAAGAAGTGATCCTGAACTCCTACTTACGGCAGACATAACCCAGAAACCGTGTTCTCCTCTCGATCAACCCCGAAAAGAGACACTCACGGTTACGCACACGGTTGGTGTATTTTAGAAGAGTTTACTTCAAGTTCACTACAACCGGACATTAACAAATTCCCATCTGCCACATAACCGCGGGCACGGCTTTCGAAAGTTCAAACCCTGCAGGGGTGTCCCAACTTAGCCCATTATAAGCTCTCGCGATCAACGAAGGATATTCCTTCTCCCCGGGAAGACCCGATCAGTCTCGGAATCCCGGCTACAAGACATTTCGACAGTAATAAAACAAGTCCAGCAAGACCGCCCGATGCGCCGACAATCCTGATAGGAGCTGCACATATCTCAGTCTCAGGGCAACAACGGATGAGCACACCATACAACTAAAACCAGACCTCAAGTTTCCCCGAGGTGGCGCTGCAAAGGACTCTAGTTCGGGCCAACACTTGGACAAGCATTGGCCCGGGGGGGGGGGGGGCTGAATAAAGATGACCCTCGGGCTGGCCGACCCAAGGGAAAGGGACAGGTGATAGGCAAATGGTAAAACCAAGGTTGGGCCTTGCTGGAGGAGTCTTATTCAAAGCGAACTGTCAAGGGGGTCCCATAAATCACCCAACCGCGTTAGGGACGCAAAATCCGGGAACTTAATACCGATATGACAGAAACTAGGGCGGCAAGAGTGGAACAAAACACCAGGCATAAGGCCGAGCCTTCCACCCTTTACCAAGTATATAGATGCATTAATAATATAAGAGATATTGTGATATCCCAACTTAAACATAATCCAACATGGAGAAATCTTCATCTTCACCTGCAACTAGCAACGCTATAAGATAAGCATGGCATTGATGCAAAATGCATGCAAACATCAAGAAAACACACTCAAGACAAGGATGCAACATGATAATATGAAGCTACATGCAATTCTAAGCAAGTTTCATATCTAGCATGCTCAAAACGGAGCAACGGTTCAACACATACACACTATACAAGACATAACAACAATCTATCCAGAACAGCAAGTAGGCATCTAGCAAGCATCAAATCAACATGCTACATGACCATAACATGATAACAAAAGGCATGGACATGATGTACAGGTAAAGCATGACAAAAAATGAACACTGAGCTATCTCCATAAAATAATAGAACATGCTCAAAAGGACATGGCAAGATTGCAAATAATAACAGGTTCACAAACTTGGCAGAATTTCAGGACATGGCAGAAATAACACCAGGTTGCAATATTTAGAGCTATCAAACAACAGGTTACAGCAGGCTATCATGTCAAAATAGAGCATGTAATGAGTCTACTTAAAGCATTTAACAAAAGTCCCTTACTGACCATGAGCCAAAAAGGCACAGAAGATATGATGGCAACCATGTAAACATAGCAAGTTCCGTTACAGATTCAGACAGTGAAAAACTGGAGCATGGCATAAACAGATAACAAGTAGGCATGTTTACGAGCTTGATGCACTCACTACGGGGCATTGCATGACAAAACAAGCATACATCCAGCAACTAGACATGGAATAGAAGCTAGACATGGCAAGAACAACAACATAGCATGCATGTATCAACTACAACAACCTTGGCAATATTGATTAACATGTAAACAATCTGCCAGGAACATTTTATAGCAAAAGTAGATCAAGATTAAGAAATGTTAGAGCACTCTATAAATGCATCCAGGAGCATGGACGGATAGGGCATAACCATATGTCCAAAACATCCTTACTGAACATACTCAAAAGAAGCATGGATCTCACTGTAGCAACATGAATACATGGCATCACAATAACAGCAGACAAAGACAGTGAAATTCTAAGTCCTGAAATCAGCAACATCATGGAGGCTACTTTGCAAGCTTGTAACAATCAACTCATGGAATATCATGAAAAATGGGTTGCACCACAGCAAAGATGGAATGTTGTAGCACATAACACAAGTAGACATCATGCTCAAAAGAAAATCACACAAAAAGATACAAAAATAACATATGAGCAAGTTCTGATTACGGACAACAGACAACATCACATATCAGTTTTGCAACGATGATTAGGGGATCAAGATCACCTCAAAAGAACATGGCATAATGGAACAAAATGTAGAGCATCTCATGATGAACATTTAGATATATCATGCATGCCAAACGGAGCAGTATACAGAGAGTTATGATGCAATGAACAGGGGCACATAATGATAGAATTTTGGGACAACAGAAAACGAGGGAGAGAAGTCAACCTCTCCGAGATCTGGATCGGGCGCGGAAATCGAGGCAGGGCCGGGCTCTCGCCGGTGCACGGCCGGAGACGGAGGGGAAGGGGAAGATCCGCGGCGAGGGACGCCGGATCCGGGCCGGACCTGCCCGGATCTGGCCGGAGGCGAGGCCAGGCGGCGACGAGGCGGCGGGGACGGGCGCCGGCGCCGGCGGAGGAGCTAGGCGCGGCTGTCGGCGCGGCGGCGCAGGCGAGCGTAGGTGGCGGCGGGGCGGGCGCGCGACGGCTGGCGGTGGAGGCGAGGAGGCGCAGAGGCGCGCGGGGCGGCGGCGGTCGGCGGCAGGGCGGCGGAGCACGCCGGCGCTCGGGGCGGCGGCGCGGGAGCGCGGCCGCGGCGGAGAGGCGGCGGGGTCGGGCGCGGGGGCGCCGGGCGCGGCGGCGGCGGAGCGGGACTCGGGGCCCTGATCGGGGCCCGGGCGGGCCTGACGCGGGCCTGGCGGCGCGGAGGAGAGAGAGAGAGAGCCGGCGGGGACACGTGGCGGCGTGGGAGTGGCTGGCGGCGGCGACGCGGCTGAGGTGGTGGCCTCCGATTCGTCGGAGCGACGTGGCGGCGGGGGTGGACGCGTCCGGCGGCGGGACGGACATGTCCGGCTGCGGGAGGAGGAAAATGGCTAGGGTTGGACTGCGCGCAAAATTCGGAGGGAGACACATATTTATAGGTAGGAGGGGCTAGGAGGCTCCAAATGGAGTGTCGTTTTCGCCCACACGATCGTGATCGAACAACCGGGAAGATGGAGGGGGTTTAGGTGGGTTTTGGGCCACTTTGAAGGGGTGTTGGGCTGCACCAAAAGAGGCCTTTGCGGTTACCCGGTTAACCGTTGGAGTATCAAACGACCTCCAAAAGACCCGAAACTTGACAGGCGGTCTACCGGTGCTATACCAAGGCCGCTTGGCAAGCCTCGGTCCATTCCGAGACCGTTTAACACCCGCACACGAAAAGAGGTAAAAGGAGGCACCGGGGAACATAGGAGTGCCGGATTGCAAAACGGACAACGGGGAAAATGCTCGGATGCATGAGACGAACACGTATGCAATGCAATGCACATGATGACATGATATGAAATGCAGATGATGACTTGGCAAAATGCAACACGCAAGCAAATGACATGGCAACGACGGCGAATAGACGGAAGACACCTGGCGCATCAAATCCGGGGCGTTACACTAGCAATGGCAGAAACGTGAGAGTGCGTATAATCCATGGACTCAACATTAGTCATAAAGAACTCACATACTTATCGAAAAAATCTATTAGTCATCGAAACAAAGTACTACGCACATGCTCCTTGGGGGATAGATTGGTAGGAAAAGACCATCGCTCGTCCCTGACCGCCACTCATAAGGAAGACAATAAAAAAACATCACATGCTCCAACTTCATTACATAACAGTTCACCATACGTGCATGCTATAGGACTCACAAACCTTAACACAAGTATTTCTCAAATTCACAACTAATTACTAGCATGACTCTAATATCACCATCTTCATATCTCAAAACAATCATAAGGAAACAAACTTCTCATAGTATTCAATGCACTTTATATGAAAGCTTTTATTATATCCCTATTGGATGCCTATCATATTAGGACTAATTTTATAACCAAAGCAAATTACCATGCTTTTTAGATACTCTCAAAATAATATAAGTGAAGTACAAGAGTTCATCAATTTCTATAAAATTAAACCACCGCCGTGGTCTAAAAAGATATAAGTGAAGCACTATAGCAAATTTGCCTAGCTCAAAAGATATAAGTGAAGCACATAGAGTATTCTAATAAATCATGATTCATGCGTGTCTCTCCCAGTAGGTGTGTACATCAAGGATGATTGTGGCAAACTAAAAAGCAGAGACTCAAATCATACAAGACGCTCCAAGCAAAACACATATCATGTGGTGAATAAAAATATAGCCTCAAGTAAAGTTACCCATAGACGAAGACGAAAGAGGGGATGCCTTCCCGAGGCATCCCCAAGCTTAGGATCTTTGGCCACCTTGAATATTACCTTGGGGTGCCTTGGGCATTCCCAAGCTTAGGCTCTTGCCACTACTTATTCCATAGTCCATCAAATCCTTACCCAAAACTTGAAAACTTCACAACACAAAACTCAACAGAAAATCTCGTAAGCTCCGTTAGTATAAGAAAATAAATCACCACTTTTAGTACTGTTGTGAACTCATTCTTTATTTATATTCGTGTAATATCTACTATATTCCAACTTTTCTATGGTTCATACCCCCCGATACTAGCCATAGATGCATCAAAATAAGCAAACAACACGCGAAAAACAGATTCTATCAAAAACAGAACAGCCTGTAGTAATCTGAATAGTTTGCACAATTCTGTAACTCCAAAAATCCTGAAAAATTAGGACGTCCTAGGAAATCTGTATATAAATCTTGTGTAAAAACTTCAGAGTTTTCCCACGCTCCAGCAGAAAATAAGAATTGTTTTCCTGAGTGCAAAAGTTTCTGTTTTTTCAGCAAGATCTTGGGAACCTTGGGAACCAGAGTATCTTTGGCATAGAAAAATAACCTTGGGAACCTGTGCTACAAAGGAAAAATAGAATTACCAACCTGCCATTTTTCCTACCAAAAAAGAGCAGTATCACCTTCATTGACCTCAACCCAAGAAATTTGTCTGAATTGATCCAGCAACTTAAGAATGTCCTTCCACCAAAAAGACCCACATGGTGTTGTTCCTTGAGGTACAAGCTCATGGTAATAAGAATTCCAAATGAGTTGGACCCAGGGGATATCAGCTTTGTTGAGGAACTTGTTGACATGTTTCAAGAGCAAAGCCACATTTTGAAAACCAAGATCAAGGATAACTACAAAAAATACACTTCCGTGATGATACGTGTTTGTCACAGTAGGTCGCTTTTTTTGTCATGCATGTACATCCACGACAAATTTATGACAGTATCAAGATAGTCAAACCTGTGTTGTCGTAGAAGTGTTCCATGACATTACCAAAATTATCATCACGGAAGTGTCCAATTCCATGACGATAAATCGCGCGTCACAGAACTGCTTTCGTTAAGGGTGACCGACACGTGGCATCCACCATAACGGAACGCCGTTAAGCTATCGGGTCGG
The DNA here is from genome assembly GCA_032464435.1 of Aegilops umbellulata. Lineage (NCBI taxonomy): Eukaryota > Viridiplantae > Streptophyta > Magnoliopsida > Poales > Poaceae > Aegilops > Aegilops umbellulata. The sequence goes on along the minus strand of CP136054.1, from coordinate 355,610,639 downwards.
GTTTTGGATCCGATAACCCATTAACAGCCCCGACCAATGGGAAATTTCCACGTGTAAAATCCTTATTGGCCGGACAAAACACGTGTCAGCTTGTCAGTGGGTCAAATAGGCGCCTATGATATGTCGACACGTGGCACAGCCCAACAGTGGCCCATTTAGCTTACAAAGCCGGCCCGTTTGACTTGGTTAAAAGTTAACGGGCTGGCCCATAAAAAGCCTGTTAACGGTCTCTTCGCAAATAGCCCATTTTACGGCCCGTTAACTCATGGCCCGTTAGGCCCTAAAGGAAATCGGCCCAACAACGTCATGTGGGCTGTCGAATATAATACCAGCCCATTTCACTTTCAGCCCATGTATAGCCCATGACGTCTTTCGGCCCATATGAGGCCTTCGTACCTTTCGGCCCATTACAGGCCCACGGTGAGTCTAGCCCGTAATGAACAATAATTTTCTTTATACCCGTTAATGGCCCGTGATTTACATGGGCTATTTCCAGCCCGTGTTAGCTTTCGGCCTATTGAAGGCCCATACGTTCTTGGGCTCCTTTTCGACCCTCGATTACTTCCGGCCCGTTACTGGCCTGTTCCCCTAATGAGCCAAATTCGGCCCATGGCAAGAGTCGGCCCGTTACTGGCCTGTTCACTAATGGGCCAAATTCAGCCCATGGAAAGAGTCGGCCCGTTACTGGCTTGTTACCCTAATGGGCCAAAATCGGCCCATGGCAAGAGTCGGGCCGTTTCTGGCCTGTTAACCCGTTGCCCCGTTTCCAGCCCGTCCTATATTCTGGACCATTAACGACCCGTTAAGCCTGTGACAGAATTAAGCCTTTGCTGTCCTACGGCCTGTTAACGACCTGTTACCGTGCTGGGCCGATACCAATTACGCCCGATTATGGCCCATGTAGACACATTTATCCAACGGCCCGAGGCCCACCGATTACAGGCCCATTTATCGATGGCCCGTAGGAGACCCATGGATCCTACGGCCCGTATATGGCCCATGGTAGTTGCGGCCACTAGCAAACCAGGGAAAAAGAAGACTAGGAAATAAATAAGGCCGAAACTAACGCTAGGCTATTAAGGCGATTGCACAGATTACATCCACTCGGCATCAAAGATCGCCACCAGTGCAAATATAGGGAACACCCTACACTATACAAAAATGGCTTGCTATTTTCTTCAGGCGGTGGCTGCATGTTAAGAATACATTTTGTATCGCACCAAAACAAATTACAACTATATAACAAAAGGAAGGTTGGCATAAAACTTAACAGTCTAGCAGATAAATGCACCACCAGAAGTTCAGAAGCTCAGTTCATTTGACCTGACTGTCATGTTTTCATGCTGTATTGTCCGATGGAGCAAATGTCTAATAGTCTGGTTTCAAAACCATGCATATCTTGACGACATTGAGCAATGTTTCTCCTTATTTCACAAAGGGTCTCTGTTAGGGAATGGACTTGTGTCTGGAGCGCAGATACAACATTGCTTTGAGCTTGCATATCTTGATTGTGAGGCAGTTTGGACGATATTGCCTTAACAACCAACCCAGTATTACGCAGGAACATGCTTTTGGCAATGTTAGTGGACAGGTACTGACCCACTGGAGTAAGAGCTGATATTGCGGTTATAGTTGCCTCGCCACCTTCAGAAGGTGGTGGTTCCACCATTTTTTCCATAGCTCGTTGAAAAGTTGTGGTTTTACATTAGTAGTACCACAACAGAAGATATTAAGGAGGCAAGAAAACCAAACAAAATAGCTTTGGTCTATATACAAAACTTATTCTGGTGAACCCATGTAAAATATTAGTTGTATTTTATTGCAAAGTACATAATAAAACTAGGTTCCAAACATATGACCATGTACCATCGCTAATGTATTGTCTATGTCTTCACATTGTATTGAGGGCTAAGGATGAAGAGACGACGTTTATAATACGGTAAGCATAGTATGACGTCATTCATATCACAAAACAACTGAGAACAGACAAACAGGCAATTGTAACGTTGTGTGGGCAAGTCCAGCACAGAACTAGATTACGGGTCAAGATCAAAGGAACATCACTCCTCTCTTTTAAACCTTGTAAGGTGCAATGATACGATAAGACAATTGTGTATAGAATTGAAAAGAGTAATAGACATTGGCTACAAACCATGCAGTTCAAGGCACAAGTCAGAGTAAGTAGTAGTTAAAAGGCATGAGGATTAAGGACTTACAACAGCGGCTTTGACTGGTGTAGTCATGCCCTTCTTCTTGCTGGTGTGACAGTCCTTGAAGATTTCCACAACATTTGGTTTAGCTACTTTTTGGTCCTTGCAGACTTTCCTCTGCATTTGGAACAAGTCAATATAGATCTAATAATATGGTACAGCGAAAAGAGTGAAACAACAGCTAATTACAAGAGCCTCGCAGTGTGAAATATAGCTACGAGATCCTGTCGTCTGTTGGAATTTCACTTTCGTACGGTTGGCCTTGTTCTTTGAACAATTCACCTACAAGACGATAGATTTATATGGCACATGCGTAAATAGGACTTCAACATGTGATCTGATGACATATATATAATGTACCTGATACTTCGGATCGGAACAGTGTTTAACGAGGCCTCTCCAGTCTTCATTAGATATATTTTCCATTGGAGATGTTTGGGCAAGTTCACTGTTAGCCTTGCCTTCAAAGTGAGTTTTCCTCAAGTTATACCGATACTGTCGCAGATCAGACTTGAAAACATGGGTGCAAGCTTGTCTGGTTGCATCATCTTGGCTATCCAACTTGAACCTCATCTGTTGAAAATTATGGGAGTCTCATTATCAGCAACCTAGAAAGTATTGGACAGAGCAAGACGATATTACTAGTTTCCATACATAACCATACTTACAGATAAATGGTCAAGGAAGGTGTTGAACTGGGTTTCGTCTTTGTCATTCCTGTACTAAATCCATGTTGGGAGGATACGTACATGACATCTAACAGCAACCGCTGCCTCTGATACTAACTTGGCTGACTCTGTAGCATCACGTGGCCGTTTTAAACCTGCCTCAAAACGGATCTCCATTCTTCCTCCTCTAGATTTAGTTAACCTATCGAGCATTATCCCTGATGTTTGTTTCCTCTTGCGCCTAGGTGCTAGTCCAACAACAAACATAGGAAGTGTTAGTGTACATCAAACTGTGAGACTACATATAAAGAAGCATGCAACTGTAACTTGACTCCAGCAACTACCTTCTTGCTGTTGAAGCTCACAAGGTTCATCTGATATTGCCAACTCGTCTTGTGTCAAGAGTGCTTGGGAAGTAGTGTCAGGTGGCAAGGGAGCTTGGGAACGTGCTACTAGCTCCGTTGACGCATGAGTACGTCGTGCAGCTGGTAGTACTATGGTAGGTGTTGCAAGAACTAGGACTGTCTCTGCTTGTTTGGTGGCAGCTATTTGTTTCTGTTTGTCTTTTTTGCAACTCGTGTAGCATGGGATGCCGTGTTTGTAGAATTTTCTGCTGGACTTTGACCTTCTATTGCACCATCAGTACCAGCAGAATCTACAGGATTCATCCGCTTCTCATTCCCTGCCATTCTGTGTTTCTTCCTCTTTCTCTGTGCCATGTTAAGTCAAGCCGACAAGAAAAACGAATAACAACTTAGTTCTTCAGAACAAATTGATGCGTGATGCAGACGAACTGAACTTTGATGTTAGACAACCACATGATAGGAGGATGTAATATGTATGAAAAACAGGATGGAAGAGATAACCAGAACTATGATGTGTAAACTAAGAAGAAGACATTTCACCAAATTAGAAGCAATGCAATGGAAGGTAGACACCATATGAAAGATGCTACAAATATCGCTCTGCCAAGTTAACAGTGTCTCATCATAAATGGCGTTTAAACAAATGTGAAGCGGTACAAGAAATAAATCATATGCAAGATGCAAACAACATCACACTACCATGTTAGAGGTCTCTCGTCATTAGTGCCATTGCATATTCACAGCATTGCATATTCACAGCATTGCATATTCACAGCTTATGATGTGTAAACTAAGGAGAAGGCATTTCAACAAATTAGAAGCAATGAAAGCTAGACACGATATGAAAGATGCAACGAATATCACTCTACTAAGTTAAAACTGTCTCGTCATAAGTGCCATTCAACAAATTAGTAGTACAAGCTAGAAAAGAATGTGAGATGTAACCTATATCACACTCCGAAGTCAAACGTGTCTTATGATAAGTGATTGTTGCAGGTTACACAACAGTAGTAATATGATGTAAGAACATGGTGTGATAGACAGATATTGTATGTTCTAGAAACAGGAACACGTGTCTTACTCAAGTATAATGTGTAAAGTAAGCAAATGGAATTCAACAAAATTATAAGCAATACAAGCTAGACATCACACATAACATGCAACCACATATAATAGTGCCAAGTTAGAGGGAGCACCGGTGATGCTGCACTAGGGGAGACGTGCTCATCATAAACACAGCTTTGTTGAGTGTCTATGCATGTGTTGTCTTGGAAATCATCTTGGGGGTGTGGAGGAGTAGAAACTGTAGAGGCCCTCCGTTCGGAAGGAGAACCTTTATCCGCTGCCTTGCTAACTTCCTTCCGCTTTATTGATTTTGAATTGTCAAGTAAAACCGACAAGAAAAAACAATAAAATTGTCTCTTCAGAACTCATTCATGCATGATACTGGCAATCACTACTTTGATGTAAGGCAAACACATGATACCAGGATGGAATATGTACGAAAAACAGGACGACATGGCATGTTCACAACTGTTTGTGTAAACTAAGCAGAAACCATTCCAGCAAATAAGAAGCAATGCAAGCTAGACACCACATGAAAGATGCAACCAATATGACTCTGCCAAGTTAAAAGCGTCCCATCATAAATGGAATTTCAACAAATTAGAAGCAGCGCATGCTATAAATCATATGAAAGATGCAACTAATATCGCACTGCATATACTAAAGGTGTCTCGTCATGTTGATTGATGCGGGATACAAAAAAAACAATAGTTTTATGTAAGGACATGCTTAATAGACAGATGTACTATGTACTAAATACAGGAAGGCATGTCACATTAACAGGTATAACGTATAAGGTAAGCAGACTAGCACATGCAGTTTAACCAGATTGGAAGAATTACAATCTAGACACCATATGCAACATGCAACCACATATCATGCTGCCAAGTTAGAGCAAGCACCTGCGATGCTAGTGTAGGGGAAATGCTGTAATCAACTACAGAGCTACGTTCACTATCTTCATGTAGCATTTCTGTTTCTTGAGAATCATGTCGGGAGGCTGACGCTGCATTCTTTAAATGAGGAGTAGTCCCCTTGCCTGCCTGCCTCGTCATAAGTGATTGATGAGGGATACACAAGAGCATTAGTTTGATGTAAGAACATGGTTAATACACAGATGTACTAGTATGTACCAAAAATAGAAAGGCATGTCATATTCAAAGGTATAATGTGTAAACTAAGCAGATGCAATTTAACCAAATTGGAAGCAATACAAGCTAGACATCCGGCTAGAGTGGTGAGCATGATCATCTAGGACCTGAGAGCCTGGTGGGAGGCGGGCTGCTTCGCCACCATCGCAGCTTTTTAGTTGGCTTCCAGGTGATGCCTATCTTTGCTGGGCTTGTCACTGGCTCGGCTAGTGCCCTGACTAGCTATTTGTCTTGTGGTGCTCACGGGATGGTGGTTCATGTAAAAAATATCTTTCCTTATCTTACCGACTTCGGCCTTTCGAATACAAGCTAGACATCATAAGGAACATGCAACCACATATGACACGCGGAGTTAAAGCAAGCACCTGGGATGGTGGTTCATTGCGAGCGAGGTCATCAACTCCAGAGCTACGTTTATCGTCTCCATCTGCTGACACTGCACCCTTTAAAGCCATGAAAAGTTTTTGTCCTAGTCGCGTACCAAGCTAGAGCGAATTCTCTCTATTCTTTTCTGCTTCTGTCAAGGCAGGGTCTGAAATACCCTTGCATAAAAACACAACAGTGAGAGTAAGGGTGAAGTGTGTGCAGAACTAGTACACTGTAAAAGTAGCAGATAGCAGGTGGCTCAAAAATAAATGACAGGAGACATATGATAGCTCTACAACATTGCATGGCAAACAAAATTAGATTCTACTCTGTATGATTTTGTAATATATGAGCACAGGAAATGCAGGTACTCCTCCAGCACACCACCACATGTGGTCATATCTAAGATAACGGTAGACTGAAAATAAATAGGTCAGTCGATTTTTTTAATGAACCGTCCGATATATAAGGAACGGGTAGATGGCCTTTGTCTACCTCCCGCCAGTCACTGTTGATGATCTTTCTCGAACCGCCAGCGACCACCGGCCCAGATCCCTGCCTCCGCCGCCCTGCTCTCCCATCGACCTCACACCACCGCCGTGCTTGGCAGCGCCCCCAGGCCATCCCTTTAATCCCGGCCGACCTCCAGATTGGGCGCCAGTAGCTCTAGGCCGCATACGCCTCTAAGATAAACACCAAGGCACTGCTTCCCCGGCGTAATAGGCGTACTGGCGCCTGTTACGCCGGGGAATGCTTCTGTTAATTGGGAATCAACTGGCCAGAAATTGAAATTCAGGGGGGCGACAGACCTCTAGCTAAGGTGAAATAGTATATGAGGAGAAACCTTGTGCATCGCGGGTTACTAGGAACATCTAGTATCAAGAAGAAGCGGTCAACTAGTGTCTTCTGTGGGATGAATACCGTGCAAGTAGAGACATAAGATTTGCACGAATAAGGGAAGAGGAGTACCTTTTTCGGTTGCCAATGTGGTCACCCCCACATGTCGCGCCGATCTTCTTGTTTTTACCGGGGAAACTGAAGTTCTGGAGGGTGCATGCTTGGAAGAACCCATGGCCAAATTGTTGATTGTGTTGCCGTGGCCGTATGTCAGCGGAGGGAAAGCAGATCCGAGGCGGCGAAGGACGGCGTAGCAGTAACAGCTCCGGTGCGGTGGAGGGTGGCGAAGTTGGAGCGGCAGCGGTGAGGCACAGGACGGCGTGGTTGAACTGGCTCGGGTACGGATGGCTCTGCCTCGGCTTCAACTACTAGCCGTGGAGGGCGTTGCGGTTGAAGTTGCGGTGGACGACGACGTCGGGGTATCGGCTCCGGCGTGATGGAGGAGGGCGGTGGTTGATGGGTGGGATGGGGTGGTGGACGGAGGACGCCGGGGTTTCGCGGATGGTGGAGAGGTAGTTTTGGCGCCCATGGAGTACGAATGGGGAATCGGACGGGTGGGGGGGAACCATGTTTCGGTCTGGGACGCGCTTGTTTTTGGCTTTTTTGAACAGAAGATGGGACGCGCTTGTTTGAAATTTGGGGAAAGTACAAACTTTGCCCCCCTCTTAAATTTGGGACCTACTGCGGGTCGGGGGTAGGATGGTAATCCCAGGTGTCCCAAATAGTGGGCGGGAGCGATTTCGGCCGCACGCATGTGTGCTTAGGCGCCATTGTGTATGAATGTTTTTCGGATGCAGTTGTGTGGCATCTAGATGAAGCTACAAACCTACCCCGGTTTAGACCTTTGGACGTCGGGCCGGTAGGTTTCACGGGTCGGAGTTATTAGAAAAGTAATTTCCTTGTACTACCAAACATTGGTCTCACGCGGTTCCTGGCGAGTAGAGGCTCTTTTGGCGCTTCGTTCGAAATTTTGAAACACAAGCATTCACGTTTAGAGTACTCTTGAACTATGAGGATTGACCTAAATATACAACGTTTTATTTAACCTCGTATGTTTGAAAACCTCATTAAATTATCCGCTTCTTTTTGAAATTTTGACACTTGAAAATACTATAACTACGATTATTTTGGAATGGAGGAGCTAAATTTGAATCTATTTTGTACACGACTACATATGCTATTATGTACAAAATCAGAGCAAAGTATGGTTTACAAATGCCATGATATCAAATTCAAATAATTGAATGGACTTCATGTTGAATTCGATTTTTTAAAACCACCTTAAGTCGAATTCAAATGTATGCTAGTTCATAGGTAGTAGCTATTTATAATGTCCATTGTGTAACTTTCGTATGTAGAATGTGCTTTACACACACAAAATGAACTATACTCACGTTTATATTCGATTGCTAAAGTGATGCATTGTCTGGAGTTCAAAATACTAACTATGTGGATCAATTGTGTCGAATAATAACATAGACATGCTCAAATTCGATAGAATCTAGATGTTTGATGGATCAATGACCGCTCCTTACGCGAATTGCAAATATCATGATCCCATCCTAATATTTGGATACAATTTATATCTTTAATCAATGTGTAGAGCAGTATTTTACGTGTAGTTTCACTCTCCATCAGTGGTCTCTCACACATGCTCACACACTCTCTCCCGAGGTGTCTTTCTCGCACACATGCTCTAGATATAACCCTCCCTCTCTCTCTCATAACCATTTACAACTGTCTTCACTAACCTTTATCACAAGCACTCTTCCTCTCGCAAACATACACACGCACAATCCTCATCGACCCTTTCTATATACATGGACCTACCTACATGTCTCATGTACACACATTATCTTTACGCCTGTCTCTCACGCATTGTCTCACACCTCTCTTCCTAATCGACGAGTATGATTCTAGCAGAGCATTCTGTAGGATTCCCCTTAAAGTTAGGTTGGATGAATAGTAATATCAGAGATAAAGGGATTACCTTAGTCCGAGAACCTAGGGTTACAAATCCTAGCTAGCTTTGTTAGTGGACATAGAGTCCTTCACCATTCTGCTATCTTTGTCGTGTACGACTAGTCATCCATGGGTCTTCCTAAATGCGTCACGGGCCGACCAATGTGGCGCAGGACGGAACATAATGAAGGGCCTCACCTCGACCCACCGGACCTCATGCAGTGACACACCCTCTGCCCCCATGTCTCATTATCTTCTCACACCCACACATACCAACACAAACACCACACACACAGAAAATTTCTCCTGGTGCCTCTATATCCTCCCCCCTTACATATACACACTCAACGAATGGAATCTCTTATCGTGACGTCATATTCGTCTCTCTCTCTCTCTCTCTCTAGACCACTCTCATTTCTCGTGCTATCTCCCCCCCCCCCCCGTCGGCCCCTCTATCCATGCCTCTCTCGAATACGTAATACACACACATACCTCTCTAGGCCCCGCCAAATGCATCAACTACACATTCACCCATGTTACATCACGTACCCCATTGATCTAAAAAGCCCTCTCTTCACGTTTATTTCGCATACAACATTCCTTTTGAATAAAGTGTGGCCAAAAAAATATTTTAGAGTTTCTACATATATACAACATTACAAAGTTATATGGAGGAGTACGAACGCTAATTTGCATTGCATGGTGCCCACAATGATATTTATTCCGCACTGTGAATTTGTATATTTTTATACTATATACAAAGTTAGTCATAATAAAGAGAAACGAAGAGCATCTCTCTCTCCATCGCATACCCCCCTGTACGCCCTTTCACGTATGCATACAAAACTATCTCCAGGTCCTCTAAAAGTAAGCCCCCCAAAAAATTCAGGCATGTTTCATCTTTCTCTCGCGATATATGCAATGACGATCATTGTATTTGAAGCGAAAGCACGATACGTACATTGGACTTCAGAATCCACTCATTACGGTCACCATTTATGTTTAGTGGTTATTATGCAGTCACGGGCTCACCGTACAACTCTGTATTTTCTCATGACATGACTAGTTGACCAGTTAAACGCTCCACGTGGCACCTCTAGTGTTGCATCACATTATCTCACTACCATTGTGCCCACATGTCGACTTGTATCTACTCTACATCTACACTCTTATAAAATACATAAAATACACTCTTATAAAAACAGAGTTGGTGATGATGGTGTGCCTGCCATCCTGCAATATAGGCCGTCCGATTTATATCTGATGGACAGGAAAGAAACTATGGCCATTGTGCAAAAAGGTACCCACACACCTCTCCACATTTGCAAATAAGGCCTTCGCTCGTTCATCATTTTCTCTCACAAGATAAACAAGTCATACAAATGCATCTTGATGTTACGTGCAACGCATGGGCATCTTGCTAGTAAGAATGAAAACAAACGACAAAAAAATATTTGGACGGTGGTTCGAAGTCATGACCGCGGGCACAACAGACAAGGTGGCCTTGTATTGGTATGCTGAGCCGTCTGTTTTAACACACAGGAGCTGGTGTGGTGATTATACACACACGCACGCATGCACACGAACTGCATCCACGCAACACTCACACAAACACAAGCACCCACGCACGCACGCAACACTCACATGTACGCATGCAGCCACGCATGCACGCAACACTCACACGCACGCACGCAACACTCACACGCACACACGCACGCATGCATGCACACACCAGTACACCACACGACCAACACACACTCTCACGCTCAAGTGCTCAACCTACACGTGCATGCGCACACATCAAGCCCTGACAGACACATACACAACCAGGTGATTCCCGCGCACGGGTTGGAGCCTTGTCGCGCCTGCATAAATTTGTGTTTATCCGACCTTTTGCCTATGCGAACTGATAGGTGGGACCCACAACGAACGTGGTCAATTTAACTAGTCAACATGGCGCCACGCAGACTATTTGGCCGGTCAACAGAGTGCAATCCGATGCTGAGCTTTCAGCAAGTGACCGTATAATCACCGCAAAACGTATATAGTGACCGTAATCAGCTTATTCTGAAGTTCGGTGACCGTATTACGCTGTTCTCTCAGTAGGCCCTTGAAAACTACATCTCTACACGATTCTCGCATGTTACATCTAACAACTATGCAATACAGCACTACTACTACACTCTAACACAATAAATCATATGTGTTTTTAGCTTTACTAGATATCATATTGTTACTTATAATTATTCAGTTTGCATATATTAAAATTGCCTTTGAAATGTATGGCCAGTATCATCTACCGCGCGGGAAAAATCCCGCCCTTTCCTGTTTAATCGGGTTTGTATCGATGGATCGTGCGAAACAGCAAAACTATACTAGTACTATACAGTACAAGTGACAGTTCACTGGGCCGTCGTGTCGTCTACTCCTCCGTCGTAAGAGTGGAGCGCTCTCTTTCATAAATCTTCTAGTCCCTTTCGCCGACATGTGGGATATCAAGGTACCGGGTCCACGTGCCATACTGGAATACAGTGCAAAGCAGCCGGGGTGAAGCACCCCAGTCATGGCGCCGGGGTAGTAATGAGCAATGAGGCGTCAAATTACAAAGTTGCACCTTTCCCGCAGTTAAGTTGGAGGGACGAAGCAACCATCATTTCACTCGTTGCTGAATCCGCTTCTCCCTCATCTTCTTCAACTTAACCACGTGTTGCTTCTGCCGTTGTTCTGCCTCATGTGGGACGCGGATCGGCTTGGTAAAGCACTGACACGTGGGACCGCATGTTAGCAAACCGCCAGGACAACGTCCTCCGAAAATAAGAAGCCTAATCCTAGACTTACAAAGGGCTACGTAGCTGCTACGTATACTTTCCATCTAATCTATATATGCCCCCCTGATTTTCAGGTGGGGTGGACCTAATCCTCTCCTTTAATCCAATCAAATAGTCCCACATCACATCAGTTCGTAACTTTACGTAAACCATTACGTGGATAGCATTGCTCAAATAAGAAACCTCCCCCGCCATCCGTGCGGCAAAATCACCTCCTTTTTACTAATCTCGATTCTATAATTTTTTAGATCAATATAATTGAGATTTGTATAGATAGCACACAGGAGCAAAACCAAGTGGTATGGTTAAGGGCATCCACAATGTGTAGCCAAATGTGAAAATAGCTTTTGGCATCATGGGAACCATTGTGGACGGTGTTGCCAAAGCGAAAAAGATGGAACCGAAGCTCCATGATTGATTGATTGAAGGAATAGAAAAATGCAACGTCTCTCCTCTTTCTCCCATGCTTGGATGCATGTAGTACTACATTATAGAGCACATAGTCTACTCCCCCTGTCCCTTCTATCACAAATCAAAAAGCAGTGAGGCGTCAAATCACAAAAGCACGGACGAAGCAACCATCATTTCACTCTTCGCTGACTCCGCTTCTCCATCGTCTTCTTCGAGAAGCCATCTCACCGCATTAGTTACTCCTACTAGTACTAGTAAAGGACTTCCTGGATGCAAATGGTGTTCTCCATCGAACGCACTTCGCCAAACCACCACCAAAAAAAACGTCGACGTCACCGCAATGGGGAAGGAATTCAAATATAGTTACTACCTCCATTTTTTTGTACACAAGGCCAGTATATCAATATTACAATTTGGAAAGGGCCACTAACACTAATCGAGGCAAAATTGATGGGGTTAGCAACCAAGGACATTAATATCCCCTGCATGCATGCGGAAGTGGGAAGGTTGGTTTGCATGGCGCTGCATTAATCAAGCGATGACGAGTGAGATGGTTAGCTCTTTGGTCTTTGGAGAAGAAAATATGCATTAATTGACACGTGAAACGAGGATTTGTATCGATTAAATCCCGCGAAGGAAAACCCAGCCTTTATTTTTTAACACTAGTACTCCTAGTACGTACGTACTTATCCTATTTGGGTCTAGGCCTTGCATTGCCAAACTTCGCCACACATTTTTGACAAACTTGCCTAAAGTTATCAAAATGAGAAGGAGATACACTTGCGCACGGCTATCGCGGTCGCACCGCACCCTCACACGATCGCTCCTGCACGCCGCGGTTGCACGACACCCTCACACAGTCGCTCCTGCACGCCGCAAACCCAACCAAGGGAACGCACCCTCATTGACACGTGATGTCGCATGTGAACACATCAAACTCAGCCATCCTATCGCTGCCACATAATTTTCGTTCATAGACTATGTTTATCCAACCGCATGTTGGGAGTATCCGTACGGCCCATGCGGTGGTCTGTTGGGAAAGAAGAAGAGGTGAGGAAGAAGGAAAGAAGGGTTAGGAGACGTAGGATATTCATCCAACCGCCTGAAATGGTAGACTGACCCAAGTAAGGCGATTTGCATAACAAATATTTGTTTTTACACAACAAAAGATCCATGAAAACAACAACATAAAGAAAAACTATCACTGCTCGTGGAAAGATACGGCCTCGTCGTCTTTGGCTGCCGGCGCGAACCAGCCGTCGCTGCCGACGTGTGTCTCATCGTGGTTGTCCTCGACCTCCAGCTACTCGTTCAAGTGGAGCGTGCGGGCGCTCTGCACGGACGAGAGCACAGCCCGGTTCAAGTCGAGGACGTTCGGTTCCGCCTGCAGGAGGGCCTCGATGGCAGCGGCATCCATGCGCTCTGCATCAAGTCGAGCCTCCGCCGCCCGGTTCAAGTCCAGGACGTCCGGTTTCGCCTGCAGGAGGGCGTCAATGAGAGCGGCATCCACGCGCTCTGCGTCGAGTCGAGCCTCTGCCGCCCAGTTCAAGTCCAGGACGTCCGGTTCCGCCTGCAGGAGAGCCTTGATGGCAGCGGCATCCGCGCGCTCCGCCTCAAGTTGAGCCTTCGCCGCCCGGTTCACATCCACGACATCCGGTTCCGCCTGCAGGAGAGCCTAGATGGCAGCGGCATGCGCGCGCTCCGCGTCGAGTTGAGCATCTGCCTCCCGGTCCTCCTTTAGTATCGCTATGTTGAACCGCTGGTCCGCCTGCACCATGCGGGACTCGGACGTCGGCACGAAGTCGACGTCCATCGTCTCATACCCATCGGGGGCCTTCTGCGCCGCGACCTCCGCCATGAACATTGGATCGACTTCCTCCTCCTTGTAGCTTGGCTCCAAAGAACTCGGGGATTGGCCTGCGCAAAGTGAGCTTGGGAACGGAGGTCTGTGGCGCCGACCGCCACGGTGATTTCTGCGCGGCGCTCCGGCGTCAACATCTTGTAGTAAGTGATCTTGCGGCACACCATGGCTTTCCGGCGAACTAGGGGACGCTTGATGCGGGCTAGGGGATCGAAAGGTGGGGGAATGGGCTAGAGATTTGGTGTGTTTTTAGGGCAGTGGCTGGCGTAGGCCAAGCAGCAAAGGTTCTGGTGTGAATAGTGTTTCCGGTGACGACCGATCAATCGGTTTTGACTGTACATCGCTTTTGTCGCGTTCGCGTTGCAGCTCGGCACGCTGGACCCTCCACGTCGCCCACCGAATGGAACACGCTTCGTCTTGCGTTTTCGCTCGCTTGTGGGACCGCAGTTTACAGCAAACCGACGTCCCTCTCCCTCCCCCGCCCGCATCATTTATTATACCACCACTCCCTCCGTTTTATGTGGAGTAAATAAAAACAGAGGGAGTATTACTACGGATGAGGATCCCCTGACGTGGCCGAACCCATTGAGTAACTGACATGCGGGGCCTAGCAAGCATGGGGTCCGCCAGTAAGTGACCGAAAGGGAGGGTAAGGCAGGGATACCTACGTCAGAGGATCCACTTCCACTATACTACTTTGACCAAATGTTAGAGTAATAATATATGACATGCAACTTACACAAATGTCAGGGTAATAATATATGACATGCAACTTACACAAAGCATACAGGGTCTAATGCGTTTTTCGAGGCTAATTTTGACCAAATGTTAGAGTAATAATATATGACATGCAACTTACACAAAGCATACGGTCAAATTTGTATGTGAAAGGAGTTTCCAATGATATAATTTTCACAATATACATCTCATGTACTATTAATCTTGTCAATAGTCAAATTGGAAACCATCTCGAGTACAAATCTAGGAGTACGTATGAATCTAACAATAATGATTGGGCGTTGTTGAATGTTGATACCTTTTTTATCAAAGTAGATATACTTTGACTACACATAAAACTTATATGTAAACTACTCCCTCCTTCCATCGGTATAGGGCCTAATGCGTTTTCGAGGCTAACTTTGACCAAAAGGTAGAGCAATAATATATGACATGCAACTTAAATAAAGCATACCATCAAATTCGTATGTGAAAGGAGCTTCCAATGATATAATTTTCGCATTATACATGTCATGTAATATTAATCTTGTCAATAGTCAAAGGCGGTCTTGAAAAATGCATTAGGCCCAATATAGATGGAAGGAGGGAGTAGAAAGGATAGGAGGGAGTATATTGTACGTTCAAAAACGAAACGAACATTGAATACCATTTATATATGATTTGCGGATGCTATGATCACCGGTTCAAAATTTTGAATCCGCCTTAGGTATCACGTGCCCCCACTCGTTCCCTCTCGATTTCATCTCGGGGTCCGGAGATCTATTAAAAGAGGACTAGGGTGGGTACATGCGAATGATACTCGACGGAATGTTCAAATGAGGCATGCAGGAGGATGGAAGCGACTGGAGGGCGACACGATCGATGGATAAGAGGGTTGGAGAGGAATGAGAAATAAGCAAACGCCACATGATTATACTTGAACAGCTCAAATAAACAATAAGTTGTCTCGCTTGGCCTACATAGTGAAAGGCCTAATGCGCAACGCGGAGCACTGACGCTCGAATATGGCCGGGAAAACAGGGAAACAGACATGTGGGGCACACCCGTAGAGACGACGTAGCGCAGACTAGTCCAATGGAGGAGCTGGCTCACGACCTCCTCGCCATCGACAACCGTTCATGTGGGTTGTTGGGGCCAACAACGGGGCGCAGCTCCAGCATCGCCTCTGGACACGCCGACCGCGGTGAGCGACACGCTCATATCGTTGCTAGACACGGTCGGTTTCAGTTTGCCGAGGGTGGCGTTAGTGCTGTGGCACGACCAACGGTGTGTTTGGTTTGTGCCCAAGGTTGCCCCATCAAAGCATTGGGTAGCCAAAATTTTGGTTGAGGTATTGGTTGCCCATGATTTGGCCGACATTGGCAAGAAAAATGAACTTGAGTTGGCTAGAGTTCATTGGCATGCCAAAGAAATGGCAACCATCCAAACAAAGACCAATCTTTGGGTAATGACCAAAATTTTGGTTGAGGTATTGGTTGCCCATGATTTGGCCGACATTGGCAAGAAAAATGAACTAGAGTTGGCTAGAGTTCATTGCCATGCCAAAAAAATGGCAACCATCCAAACAAAGACCAATCTTTTGGTCATGACCAAAATTTTGGCAAGGTGCACTTTGGCCACAATCCAAACACACACCAACACCCGGCTTGTCGAGGATGCACGGGGCGCCGAGATGCGTCCGCGGAGTGGTGTAGCGCGGCCAACTGCATCCTCTAGACCTGAGAACATGCCGGGTCGTCTTACTTTTTCAATGACATGCGGGGATCGCATGTGAGCAAAGGGCATCTCCAAAGTTGCCACGACCGCAACTGACTACCCTGGCACACCAAAACCCTCGTCCCTCGCGCCGTCGCGCGGTGCGTTCCCAGCCGCCGCCAACTGCCCGCATTCATGCCGTCCGTTCGTATGTCGTCATTAAGAGGCTCGGTGCCCGAGGAACAACTCCGGCGACTTAATGACGCACCCGGACGCTTGGCCTCACCGGAATGCGCTACTTAAAGCGGCAACGCCCATCTAACCTCCACACCATAGCGCATCATCCTCCTACCTGGAACCACATCCGCCATGACCGCAAGCGCAAACGCTCTGCGGGAGAGCTTGTCTTCAGGGATGGAGCTCGAGGTCGCCGCCCTCGCTGAAATCGCCGCACAAGCGGTGGCCATGCTGGCGGCCGACGATGGGAGCACCGTCAGCCACGCGCCCTACTTGCCGCCGTCCAACGTTAGGCACCGCCGAGGTCGGGGACTCCTCCGAGGATGAGTAGGGCATGGGAGGCGGCAGGGCATGGTGTGCCAACTGGCCGGTCCTCTCCCGTGTTCTACTTTTCCTTGCCGGAGACCGCACCTTCACTTCACGGGTCTTGAACCCGCCCCCGTACATGGAGATCGCAGATGGAGGACGTCGGTCGCCGCCGTAGAAAAGGTTTAGGGTCGGGTTTCTTTTATTTTTTTGTCCTATAAAAGTTCAAAATATAATGAAAATCTGTCGTGTTTGCATTAATCTCGGCCGGTGTATATGAACTTTCACAATAATATAGTATATTGTAGGAGTACTAGCAAGATGCCCGTGCCTTGCATGGAAGATCAAGATCTTGTGGGAGAAAAGGATGAACGAGGGAAGGCCTTATCTGCAAATGCACATTCACGCATTTCACATTTTTCTACATCTACGGGAACCTACGAAAGGGTTAACGTAAATTGCCTCTCTCTCTCCTCCCCTAATTTTCATGGTGGTGGGCCCCTCCCTCCCCCAATCTACAATCAATAGCTCACACGTTTCACATTATGTTAATTACGTAACTTGGACTACGTAGGTGTAGCATTACTCGTCCTAAAAAACCCAAATAAGCCAATCTCCCAGCAAATCGCGCGGGAAAAGACCCGACCGCGCCGTTTTAGTCGGGATTACATGATTACTAGTAGTAGTATCGATGGATCACGCGAAGCAACAAGTTTTTTTTGAGGGGGCGAAGCACCTACTTTAAAAGGAAAAAAGGCGGTACACTCATAGCACCCCTGCCGCGGTCGCATTGCACCCCACACACGTTCGGTCTTGCACACGGCTCACGCAAACGGAACGCGCTTCGGCTTGCCTCTTGACTGACACGTGGGACTGCACTTGGAGAAACCAACCATGCGCCAAACTCCCCCCGCCCACCGCGCGAAAATCGTCCCCCACCCAAAAATTCCCCCAAATCCAAGATTCAACCGCCCTTCGGCCAACTAGTCAATAGTATTCCCCAAACCCCCTCCCCCCATCCCCCTCCACTCCATTCGCCCTGCCAAAGCCGCCCTCCCTGCCACGCCGATACGTTGGCACCACGGTTCATTGAGGAGACGCACGGTGATCCTCTCGCTCCCACGGTACACTCTCGTAGACTGCCGTCCTCTAGCCGCGCCGCCACCGCTGGCGACGTTCTTGTGGAGGCGCACGGCGGTCAGCGCCGCCACCGCTGGCGACGTTCGTGTGGAGATGCGCGGTGGTCAGCTTCTCCCACGATACGCGCATTCTAGACTGAGGCCCCATGCATGTCGGTGTAGCGCTGAATGTTAGCTGATAGACGCTGTCAATCTCACTGTTTGCCGAAGTAGTTTACAGTCAATATGCTCTGCTTAAGAAGTTTCCTTGCCCTGTTCTGCACTCAATCTGCTTAGCTGAGATGGCATGCCAAGGCCGATTAGTTGCTAAAATATCCTGCCATATATTTATTGTGACGTAGATTGCCATGGTCTAGTAGCCAATCTGTTAGGTGAAATAGCTCTACACCATTTTATAGAAGATCTTTGTTGCTGCGATGGCCTTCGATAGTTCGATGGCTGTGTGCTCGGCCCTATTAACTGCTGAAACAGCCTGCCATAATTTAGCACTCAAATCTGTTTGCTGAATTAGCTTTACATATATTTCGTTACTTAGATCTGCTCGTCCAAATATCCTGCCATAGCTTTAGACATCGACCTAGGTATTTTCTTCTGGACTTCATAAAAAAGCATATATGTTTTTCCTGTAATATCTAGTAGAAGAAATAATTTGAATGTCTAACAGATGGACAGGACTTGGATAACTTCTGCTCGAAGATCCTCACTGCATATGTCGAGGGGGTTGAAAACTTCATGAACTTCATCAGAGCTGAGTACGGTGGTTCGAAATCAGATGTGCTCTACCCGTGTAGCAGTTGTATGAATTCAGTTGCAAGACCCCAGTCAACTGTGCAAAATCATCTACACTTGTATGGGATGTCGGTCACATATACTAGGTGGGTTCATCATGGTGAAGCTGTGAACGTCAATGTTATTGACTACATGGAAGCAGCAGATCACCATCTTGATCTACCTGATGCTCAGGTGGAAGAGGAGGAGGAGGAGGTGGTGGTGGAGCCAGTGAGTTTGACCAACATTGAAACAATGCTATGAAATGCTCGTGCATTCCGTGAACTTTCACCTGTAGAAGAAAAACGGTGGGCCCGGATGTTGGAACAATGCCACGTTGCTGTCTCCCCACGAAATAAGTTGTCAGTATTCTCAGCTATGGTCACTGTCGGTGTCAAAATCGGTGGATCTCGGGTAGGGGGTCCCGAACTGTGCGTCTAGGCGGATGGTAACAGGAGACAAGGGACACGATGTTTTACCCAGGTTCGGGCCCTCTTGATGGAGGTAAAACCCTACGTCCTGCTTGATTAATATTGATGATATGGGTAGTACAAGAGTCGATCTACCACGAGATCAAGGAGGCTAAACCCTAGAAGCTAGCCTATGGTATGATTGTTGTGTTGTTGTCCTACGGACTAAAACCCTCCGGTTTATATAGACACCGGAGAGGGTTAGGGTTACACAGAGTCGGTTACAATGGTAGGAGATCTAAATATCCGTATCGCCAAGCTTGCCTTCCACGCCAAGGAAAGTCCCTTCCGGACACAGGACGAAGTCTTCAATCTTGTATCTTCATAGTCCGGGAGTCCGGC
Organism: Aegilops umbellulata; assembly: GCA_032464435.1. Taxonomy (NCBI): domain Eukaryota; kingdom Viridiplantae; phylum Streptophyta; class Magnoliopsida; order Poales; family Poaceae; genus Aegilops; species Aegilops umbellulata. The sequence goes on along the minus strand of CP136054.1, from coordinate 355,591,160 downwards.
TGAAGGTATTGTCCGGCCATCCGGACACCCCCTAATCCAGGACTCCCTCAGAAGCCCCTGAACCAGGCTTCAATGACGACAAGTCCGACGCGTAGATTGTCTTCGGCATTGCAAGGCGGGTTCCTCCTCCAAGTACTTCATAGAAGATTTTGAACACAAAAGACAGTGCCTAGCTCTGCAAAATAAATTTCCACATATTGCCATAGAGAGAATAATATTCACACAAATCTAATCTGCTGACGTATTCCGTAGCGTGACATCACACCACGGCCAAGCCTTTATTCGAATCGTTTTTACTGTCCCACCTCAGCGCGTTTTGCGAGGTGGTTTCCTTGGCACGTCTTGTCAAAGCAGAGATCGTGTCCCCTTTATTTACGGGATTCTCATCAATATGGACGTGGGTAACGCAACCACGCCATTGATCGCGGCGCTTGGGAGATAAGCGAGTTTTATCAGGCTGGTGGGGACGCGCAGCCGCATCCGCCCATATAAGGGGATAAGGATCCACATTTTTCACCTACGCCTTCTTCCTCCTTTGCTTATCCATTCTCCGCGCACTCGAGCTCCAACGCCCAAGTCCGCACTTTCCCACCTTGACCTACTACAGCCATGTCCGGAGCGGGAGGCAAGTGGATGGTCTCCTCCGTCACGGAGGGGCACATCAAAAAACTGAGGAAGGCCGGATACTTGTATAACGACATCGCGCACCGGCTTCCCGAAGAGGGGCAGCTCCTCCCCACCCTAAGGCCCCATGAGAGGGTAGTGTTCCTTCCCCACTTCCTCCACGGACTGGGTTTTCCTCTCCACCCATTCGTCCGGGGGCTCATGTTCTACTATGGCCTGGATTTCCATGATCTGGCCCCGAACTTCGTCCTCAACATCTTGGTGTTTATCGTCGTGTGCGAGGCTTTCCTCTGCATCCGCCCCCATTTCGGCCTTTGGCTCAAGACCTTCAATGTCAAGCCAAAGGTGGTGCTCGGCAACCAGGCAGAGTGCGGAGGTGCCATGGCGGGCAAGATAGCCAACGTCCTATGGCTCGAGGGCTCCTTTGTGGAGACCCTGAAGGGGTGGCAATCATGGTGGTTTTACATCATCGAGCCGCGCGACCCTGAGTGGGTCGCAACCCCTGAGTTCCGATCCGGACCCCCTACGCGGCTCACGTCCTGGAAAGAGACGGGCATGTCGTGGGGCAACAAAGGAGAGGTGACTGCACTGCCAACATGCATCCAAACCCTGGTGAACAAGCAGCTCAAGCTTGTTAATGTAGTCCAGGTTATGCTCGTCCGTCGGATCCTCCCATGTCAACAACGGGATTTCAACCTGTGGGAGTTTGACCCGGCGCAGCACCGAACCCTAAGCAGGCCCTTTGACATGACATACGAAGACGCCTGGAAGGTGCTATTCAAAGGCGCCGAGGCTCCCGCATCCGCTTCCGAGGATCGCGGATTCAGCACGCAGCATCATGCTAGCGCGGTAAGTTATTTTTACCTTTTACAGGATGTTAATTTTTCATAGTCTAACTCTATGCGGGATCTAAACTCCCTTGCCTTTGACAGGATTGGCAGGTGAAGTCCGGACAGATAGACTGTCCGGCCCCTTTGCCCGAAGACCCAGACAATGCTCGCTTAGCGAAGCTGCTGGCTCTGGCACCTTACGTGGTGCCGGAGAAGAAGGCCACGGGGACTCGAAAGAGTGCCCGGCGCCTGGAGGTGTCGGAATCCTCATCCGATGAACCCGAGACGCGCTCCTCCCATGAAGATGAGGAGGAGGAAGAAGAACCCTCTCCCCCTCCAGCGAGGGGAGGAAAGAACAGGAAGGCCGCCCCAACAGGGGAGGCCAAGGGGTCTAGGAAGGGGAAAACCCCTCCTCCGGACTACTCTGCCGACGCTGACGACGGCGAAGAGGAGTGGTCACACAGGGCCAAGCGCCCGGCGAGATCGTAAGTATTCGGGTACCAGAGTGATTCGTAGTACTCCTTTATCGCACAGATTTTCCTTATGTCGAATACAACTATGTAGCCCGCCCAAGGCCGGGCTCGACGAGTCGTCGAGCGGCTCCCTGGATTCGTCGGATGTGAATTCACTTCTGACGGCTACCTCCCCCCGCCCTACGGACGACGCCAAAGTGTTGTCCCAGCAGGTTCTAAGCCAGGAGGGGGTGGTCCAGGAGGAGCCACAAGGCGACTTCCCGGATTCCAGGAGTAAAGGGGATGGAACCCCCCAGAGCTCCAAGTCCGGCTTCGAGCCGGACACCGCGCCGGAATCTTCAATGATTCCGGACTACGGTAGGCGAACTCCTTCCAAGAGGAGCAAGCCTACTAAGCCGGCGGCCCCCGTCCAACTGGGGCGCCGACCAATCTGCTGGAGGTGCTCAACGGCGCCTCCATCGACGAGGAGCACCGCACTATTATGAGTGCGGTGATCCAGAAGGTTCAGTCCGCCAAGAGCGGACTGATTGAAGCTTGTGTCAACCTTCTAACAGGCTTCGAGGTAAGTAAAGAATATGTAAAAATATCACCGCATAGACAGTATCCCCTGATGCTCTGTTTGGCGTTCGGAAAGAAAAGCCGAATAGAGGATCTAATAAAATTCGCAGGAGTCTAACATAAAATGATTCAATATGCGTATGCAGGCTTCGCTGCTAGCGACCGCCGCACTGACTGCGGAGGTGGGAACACTGAAGCAGGGCCTCAAGCGGTCCGAGCAAGAGCTCGGCCTTGCCAAGCGGCAGCTCGAGGAAAAAGAAGGTAAGAGATACCTTATAGAAAAATATATAAAAAGTGTAATTGCAAAAAGAGGACAAGATTAACGTGGCTATTGTAGGGGCCACAATTGAGGTGGCGACCCTCAAGCAAGCGCTGGCCGAGGCCGAGAAGAAAGCGGCCATGGAGCGCACCGAGCGGGAGAAATATGTGGCGCAAGTTGGCGAGGTACGGCAAGAGCTCCAGGCTCTCGTGGAAAAACATGAGAGTTTGGAGCTTGACTCAAGGACGTGAGCGTCCGAGCTCGCGGCGGTGATTGAAAATGCTAAGTCTGCCAAGGCCGAAGCCCAGAAGGCCCATCAGGAGGTGTATGCGGTGAAGAAAATAGCGGCGGGTAAGGCTTTCTTTATGAAAAGCAATCATGTGAGAGTGAATTACTTGTTACTTACCCGAATCCGGAGCTCTTCAAGAGCGTTCGCAGATTTGCCCCGTAGTGTCTCTGATGCCACCGCATTCTACCGAGCCGAGGAGGGCAGCTCGACGGAGAAGGTGTTCTGGTCTCAGTATGCTGAGGCCGGACACCCTGTGCCCTTGAGCGACCAGCTGAAGCAACTGGTCGAGCTCCACAAGGCGGCCGAACATGCCATGAAGGGCCTCATGGTTCGGTTGGGGCCTGGAGAGGCTCTACCTGGGAGCTACTTCGGCTAGTGAGGCGGCTAGTGGAGGCTTGTCCAAGGCTCGAGGTCATCAAGCGCTCCGTCTGCATTGAATGTGCCCGTAGGGCCCTTGCCCGTGCTAAGGTGCACTGGGGCAAGCTGGATGCTGAGAAGCTTGTGAAGGACGGGCCACTGCCGGGGAAAGAGCATCGCAAGCCCGAGAATTATTATAAGGATGTTCTGAAGGGTGCCCGCCTTGTGGCGGATGAATGTGCCAGGGATGTAATTTTTGAGTAAACTCGCTCGATTTGTCCTGTGCGCTGAAAACTTGTTCATATGTGCTAAGCAATGCCTTTTGAATTTAAAATATTACCTTCTGTGCGGCTGTTTATCAAAATTGAGAGATGGCCAGTCGTCGGCTTCTGCCCCCATGCCACTAGTGCTGGGGTGTTTGGGATAAACCTGAGTGCTCTTTTTCCCATGTTTGGGTCCTTCGAGGGAGGCGCTCAGCACAACGAACAAGGCAATCAGACTATAATGCTTGAACACTCTCACCTAGCCATAGAATTCTATAATTTTAAATTTCGGTGAAGCCCCTAGTATTCGGAAGACCGAGTTCGGGGTGCTATCCACGCCTTTGGCCGGACAAAGCCGACTCCTCACTCTAAGCGGCATAAGTCTTTAGGGACTCGAAAAACCTCTCGAACAGCGACCGGCCTCTTGCTTCATCATGACAGTCAGTTTTAGCTTTCTGTACTGAGGTGCTCAGCCCAGCTCAACTGGGGCACAATCGCAGTAGTTCTCCTAGTGCTACCTTAGCCGATATAGCGGAACGTAAGGCACCAAAACATAGTAGCCGGGCAAACCCAACTATTGACCCAAGACATGATTCGGAGCCGATGCATATAATGCTATAAGTTCGGGGTGCCGCACTTGTGAAAGTGTTCGGACTTTTCACGCCATATTGAGGGGTGCTAAAGCCCCTGACGTATTTGCCATACCAAGGTGTACGGGTGCAACATGTCGTCAATGAACATATATTGGTAAAAAGAGTAATGCAAAAATAGACAAAAGCTATGAATTGTTTATTATTAAAAAAGGCTATGATCAAAGCAGAACGATACAAATAGCATGATAAGCAAAAGGTTGGACTATTTAACATGTCCGGTTCCAGGGGCAGGCCGCGGGATTGTATGCAAAATAGGTATACTACTCGTGATAGAGACCACCTGGGAGTTTCATAATGTGGCATGGCTTGTCTGCTTCCCTGTTTCTTGTATCGTTTGTGCAACAATTGTACTGCCGGACAGGCCTTCCGAGGAATGGAGTCCTGAAAGTAAGAGAAAATTTTAAAAAAATTGGCAGCCCCTAGTACGGTTTAAGCCGTGTTTTGGGCGTGCCGTGATGGTGCCCCTCCCCCTGTGCCCATGGTATTTCAAGAGCGTAGTTATGTACCCGAAGCACTGGTTTTGCTAGTTCACGAGGGCTGGGGTTGGGGCCGCATTGCTATGCCTGCTCGGAACGTGTCAGGCGGTCTTGTTGTAGGTTACTCCGGGCGCGCTTGACCGTGTCCGGACGTTTAACGGCCGGACTGGAGAACTGCCTCGAGAGGCTGCTTTGTACTTCCGCTGCGAGGTCTGCCATGTGCTCCTCCGTTCGGAGGGAGCGTTCGGTGTTTCCATTGACCGTGATTACTCCTCGAGGACCTGGCATTTTGAGCTTAAGGTATGCATAGTGCGGTACCGCATTGAACTTTGCAAATGCGGTTCGCCCGAGTAGTGCGTGATAGCCACTGCGGAACGGGACTATGTCGAAGATTAACTCCTCGCTTCGGAAATTATCCGGAGATCCGAAGACCACTTCAAGTGTAACTGAGCCTGTACAGTTGGCCTCTACACCTGGTATGACGCCTTTAAAGGTCGTTTTAGTGGGCTTAATCCTCGAGGGATCTGTGCCCATTTTCCGCACTGTATCTTGATAAAGCAGGTTCAGGCTGCTGCCGCCATCCATAACGACTCTTGTGAGATGAAATCCGTCAATAATTGGGTCTAGAACCAATGCGGCGAATCCGCCATGACGGATGCTAGTGGGGTGGTCCCTTCGATCAAAAGTGATCGGGCAGGAGGACCATGGGTTGAACTTTGGGGCGACTGGATCCATCGCATATACGTCCCTTAACGCACACTTCCGCTCCCTCTTGGGGATGTGGGATGCGTATATCATGTTCACCGTCCGCACTTGTTGGGGAAAACCCTTCTGTCCACTGTTGTTCGGCGGCCGAGGCTCCTCATCGTCGTCGCTATGCAGCCCCTTGTCTTTAGTTTCGGCATGTAACTTGCCTGCCTGCTTGAACACCCAACAATCCCTGTTAGTGTGATTGGCTGGCTTTTCGGGGGTGCCATGTATCTGGCACAAGCGGTCAAGTATTCGGTCCAAACTGGACGGCCCCTGAGTGTTTCTTTTGAATGGCTTTTTCCGCTGACCGGATTTATAGCCTCTGAATCCGGCATTCACTGTCGTATCCTCGGTGTTGTCGCTGTTAATGCGGCACTTTTGCTTGTTCCGACGCGACCTGCCACTGTTGTCCTTCGCATCCGAATTACCAGGGTTCTTGGTCAAGTTATTGCTACGAGCTAGCCAGCTGTCCTCTCCCGCGTAAAAGCGGGTCATGAGCGTCGTGAGTGCTGCCATGGATTTCGGCTTTTCCTGTCCAAGGTGCCGGGCAAGCCACTCGTCATGGATGTTATGTTTGAAGGCTGCTAGGGCCTCTGCATCCGGACAATCGACAATTTGATTTTTCTTTGTTAGGAACCGTGTCCAGAATTGCCTGGCCGATTCCTCTCGCTGCTGAATTATGTGGCTTAGGTCATCGGCATCTGGTGGTCGCACATAAGTGCCCTGGAAATTGTCGAGGAATGTGGCTTCCAGGTCCTCCCAACAATCGAATGATTCTGCTGGCAAGCTATTAAGCCAATGCCGAGCTGGTCCTTTAAGTTTGAGTGGGTGGTATTTGATGGCGTGTAGATCGTCGCCGCGGGCCATGTGGATGTGAAGGAGATAATCCTCGATCCATACCGCAGGATCTGTTGTGCCATCATATCATTCAATGTTCACGGGTTTGAAACCCTCGGGGATTTGATGATCCATTACTTCATATGTGAAGCATAGTGGGTGTGTGGTGCCTCTGTATTGGGCTATATCAGGACGCAGCTCAAACGAGCTTTTTCTATTATGTTTGGCCCGGCCGGATTTATTATATCCGGAGTGACGATCAGCGTCACGTACCGTGGGGCGCCCGCGCGATCCGTAGATCGATCTTGTTTGCCTTGCCTTGTCCTCCAATATATCACGCAGGTCAGGCGCATTTTCCCGTGCCTTAGTGTATTTTGAGTGGCGCCGGGGTGCGGCTTGAGTGGAGGGCCGAGAGGCCTCTCTGTCACAGCCACGAGGTGGCCGGTCGGCCTCATGCCCTGGTGATGTAGGTTTAGGTGCTTCGTCCTCTAATCGGGGTAGCGACCTGCGCTTTGGGTTGCTCTTGGAGGGGCGTTCGAGTTCATACTCTTCGGCCGCAAGGACTTCAGTCCATCTGTTGGCTAGCAAATCTTGATCAGCTCTAAGCTATTGCTGCTTTTTCTTAAGGCTGCTTGCCGTGGCCATAAGACTGCATTTGAAACGCTCTTGTTCGACGGGATCCTCTGGCACGACAAATTTGTCGTCGTCGAGGCTTGCCTCGTCTTCGGAGGGAGGCATGTAATGATCGTCCTTGACCTCTCTGTCTGCCGCTCCCTCATGGGGGCTGGCTTCTCCATCCTCCTATGCTGAACCTTGCTGGAGGGTGTGTTCTTCGGCGCTATCCGGAGTATTATTATCTCCTGTGCCGGAATCACCATTTTTGCTTTGGCGGGATTTAGAGCGGCGCCGCTGGCGCCGGCGCTTAGGCTGTTTCTTGGATAGGTCATCCCCCATTGTTCCATCGCCATCTCCTTCTTTTGGGGTATCCACCATATATATGTCAGATGACGAGGTGGCTTTCCAGTGCCCTATAGGTGCTGGATCTTGATCATCTCCTGCATCGGCGTCCATACCGTCGATATCTTCAGAGTCGAAGTCGAGCATGTCGGTTAAATCATCGACAGTGGCTACAAAGTGGGTGGTGGGTGGGCTTTGAATTTCTTCATCGTCTGTATCCCAACCTTGCTGACCATAGTCCGGCCAGGGCTCTCCTAATAAAGAGAGAGACTTTAGTGACTTCAGAATATTTCCAAAGGGCGAGTGCTGAAAGATGTCCGCGGCGGTGAACTCCATGATCGGTGCCGAATCGGATTCGATTGGCAGAGGCGCGGAGGGCTCGGAGTCCGGAGAGGAGTCCGGCCCCTTGGAGTCACGAGGCTTACAGGGGACAGGGCTAGTGTTCAGCTCGATCGCCGTAAAGACTGCAGCCCCCGAGGCGGTGTCTAACCACCCATCCTCGATCGGCGCAACTGGCTCCAAATTAAGGGTCGGAGCTGACGCGGGTGCGGCCTCCAGGGCACTGTTCGGCAGCAGAGCTAGATCATGCCCATCGTAACAGTGCGGCACGCTCGGCTGCGGCTCGAATCCGTCGAGGATCAAGTCCCCTCGGACGTCAGCCGTGTAGTTTAAACTTCCAAACCATACCTGATGGCCAGGGGCGTAGCTTTTGATCTGCTCCAGATGGCCAAGAGAACTGGCCCGCAGTGCGAATCCACCGAAGACGAAGATCTGTCCGGGGAGAAAAGTCTCACCCTAGACTGCATCGCTATTGATGATCGGAGGAGCCATCGGGCCTAAGAGCGACGACACAGAGGAACTCTCAATGAAAGCACCAATGTCGGTGTCAAAACCGGCGGATCTCGGGTAGGGGGTCCCAAACTGTGCGTCTAGGCGGATGGTAACAGGAGACAAGGGACAAGATGGTTTACCCAGGTACGGGCCCTCTTGATGGAGGTAAAACCCTACGTCCTGCTTGCTTAATATTGATGATATGGGTAGTACAAGAGTAGATCTACCACGAGATCAAGGAGGCTAAACCCTAGAAGCTAGCCTATGGTATGATTGTTGTGTTGTTGTCCTACGGACTAAAACCCTCATGTTTATATAGACACCGGAGAGGGTTAGGGTTACACAGAGTCGGTTACAATGGTAGGAGATCTAAATATCCGTATCGCCAAGCTTGCCTTCCACGCCAAGGAAAGTCCCTTCCGGACACGGGACGAAGTCTTTAATCTTGTATCTTCATAGTCCGGGAGTCCGGCTGAAGGTATTGTCCGGCCATCCGGACACCCCCTAATCCAGGACTCCCTCAGTCACCTTTCTTCAGGTGAAGAAATCTAAGCGGATGACCAACAAATCATTCGATGCGATGTTGGCTGCTTTCCGCGAATCTTTCCCAGATGCGTCTGAGCTGCCACACACCTACAGTAAAATGAAGAATTTCCTTCATGCAGTTGGAATTGGATATGATATGATTCATGTTTGTAAGAATAATTGTGTTCTGTTCCGGAAGGATTATGCCAACTTAAGTGAATGCCCGAAATGCAAATCATCAAGATGGAAAGATGGCGATGCTATGAAGAGGATTCCTCATAATGTTCTGAGACATTTTCCAATTACACCAAGATTGCAGAGGTTGTTTCATGATGCTGAAACAAGAGAGGATGTACTGTGGCATTCTAGGAACCAGGAGTACAGAGATCAGAATGTAATGAGCCATCCATCTCATGGTAGTGAGTGGAAAAGCTTCAATGATAAACACAAAGAGTTTGCTGCTAACCCGAGAAATATTAGACTTAGCTTAGCTTCAGATGGATTTAACCCATTTGTCCACCAGAGCGCCACATATAGCATGTGGCCAGTGCTTGTTATCCCTTACAACATGCCTCCAAATGTCTGCACCAAAGAATCAAACTACATGATGGACTTGCTCATACCAGGTCCAAAAAGTCCTGGAAAGGATTTTGATTTGTTCATGGAGCCTCTTGTGGAGGAACTTCAACAGCTATGGAAGGGTGTTCTCACTCGAGACCTATATAGAAGCCCACCAGCTGATTTCTTTCTGCGTACTATTATAATTTGGTGCATCCATGATTATCCGGCTTTGAGCACTATGTCAGGGCGAACAACACATGGTTACAATGCATGTGTTCGCTGTCATACGCAATACTTAGCAAGATCTGTTACATTGGACACCATCGTTTCCTTGCCAAGGACAAGCCGCTTCCTAGAAAATACCGAAGACATGTGTTTAGTGCAAAGCATGAAAACCGTGATGCACCAAAGAGGCTCACCGCCGATGAGTTGCAAGTGGAATTAGAGAAGGTCAGGCATATTACACCAGGAAACCATCCTGATAATGGTAGCGGGAAAAGGAAGCATGGCAGGGCAGAAGAGAGATTATTGTTTACCCCCAGGTCCAATTTGTGGGACTTGGAGTATTGTAAAGATTTGGATCTGCGGCATAATCTTGATGTGATGCACATCGAGAAAAATATATGTGACAGCATTATCGGCACACTTCTTAATATTGAAGGCAAGACGAAAGATACCTTAAAATCTAGGATTGATTTGACACACCTGGGTATCAGACAAGATTTGCAGGTGCAAGATGAAGGTAAACCACGAGATATGGCACCAGCTGTGTATGTCTTGGACAAGGTAAAAAGAAAAGAATTCTGTGAGTTCCTGTCACGTGTGAGATTCCCACATGGATTTGCTTCTAACCCTAAAAGGAGAGTCAGTGTAGATGGAAACAAGGTACAAGGGTTGAAAACTCATGACTGCCGCGTCCTACTTCAAAGGGTTTTACCTGTTATCCTTAGAGGATTGGGCCGCCCTGACTTATACAGAGCAGTTGCAGAGTTGGGACAATTCTTCAGGGAACCCTGCAGTAGGAATATCATGATAGATGCTTTGGAGCGTCTTAGAGACAAGATACCAACTATCCTATGCGACCTTGAGAAGATATATCCTCCAGCCTTCTTTGATGTGATGGTGCATTCACTACTAGAAAAAGGACTATAGATGGGATTGACACTAATGGCGCACCAGATAAGAGGTGCGCCATTAGTATATACTAATGGTGCACCACCTACTGATACGCCATTAGTGTTGAAACTACTAATGGCGCACCAGGCATAGGGTGCGCCATTAGTACCAATTTTTTTTGAACTAGTGCGCCTGTCCAAACATACTAATGGCGCATCTAGACACAGTGCGCCATTACTAGTTGTAACTAGTAATGGCGCACCAGTCCCAGAGTGCGCCACTAATGTTGTTTTTTTAATTATATTTTTTATTCCTTTTGTTGCAAAACTACTAATGGCGCACCCGTCATCAATGTGCCATTAGTAACGTTACTAATGGCGCATTGATGGCTGGTGCGCCATTAGTAAAGTAGGATAGCTAGATATTTTGGACAGCCACACTTGCCCACTCACTTTCCCTTCATTCTCTCCACCTCGATCCTCCTCCAAGCTTGTGTCGGCTGCAAACTGGGTGAGTACGCTGTGCCCGCTGTGCCCGCTCTCCACCTCGATTCTCCGGAGGTGATGTTCCAGTTGTGCCCGCTGTGCCCACTGGCTCGTGCCCACTGTGCCCGTTGTGCCGCCGAATCGCCGATGGTCCAGTTTGAAGCCGACTAGATCGGAGCTCATGGAGTGCTAAGATCCGCGCTGCAGTGTGTTCGTCACGGCCTCCCATCTCAGGCTCCGACAACGGCTGGTTCGTCACCGCCTCTCCAGCATCACCTCGCGTCCTCCTCGGCCTCGTCGGCTGCAAATCGTTGGTGAGCTCCATCTCAATTTTATTAGCTAGTACATGTATGATGCATATAGTTTTATTTTCTTATGCTTGTTCATGTCAAATCTGCTCGTGCCTGAATGATGCACTTTTGCAACTTCGATTTGATGCTCATACTTGTTCAAGCCTTGGTGGTTTGGCAGTCTAATTTGGACATTATGTTTAACTGTTAAGTACTCTGGAGAACCAAGTTAGTAGGTTAAGGACTGGTAGATAATCCTCGTTTTGAAATTTAGGACATTGCACTGAAAATAATAATATCTACGGTTGTACTTAAGAGTCTGTCGGCATCTAGACAGTTGATATACTTCAGAGACATACTAGGAAAATTAAACATATGGATGCCGGAGACATACTAGATGGGGTTTAATTAAGTCTGCCATAGTACATAAGAACCTGCCATTCTACTTAACAGTTCACAAACACTTCACAGTTCACAACCATACTAGCTAGCGCAAAAGTTAAACATCATCAACTTCACAGAGGGTGACTACATGGGACTCATAGCCTTCAGGAGGGCTGCATGCTCTGCCCTGATCTTTAGGTCCCTCCCACTCGTCTGTAAACCGCGTGCATGCGACATAAGGTGCTCATACATCCCATCCTTGGGAATTGGCTTAGTGGTGCAGTATGGGCACCTGAACTTGCCCCACTTGTAGTACGCCGCCTTCCCCTTCTCCCTAATCTTTTTGGCTTCCTTCTCAATGAAGGACTTGTGGTTCCACTCTTCCACCTCATCTCCAGAGTTGTACTGCACATACAAATGATTTGCATAAATACATACTTCCCATTTAGAGTAATGTAATTAACAAACATCAGATAATTGCCATTTACTGGAATTTAATGAACAAACAAACATCAGATAACTGCCATCTACTAGAATTTTAATTAACAAACATCAAATAGCTAGCCACGAACGTCCAGGAATTAATTAAACAGAAATAGACCACAGGTAAATCTAACCAAACTAAACTCAAATCACAGGTCTCAATTTTGACATGCGCTAAAACTGCAATTTGATTTGATCATTTGTCCCACACGTAAGATGCATATCAACATTACTCAATCCAAATAACTATCCTATGATCGAAGCAGATGCCATCCCAGCAAATGATTAACACATACTAGTAGGGCCAAAAAACAGCTTGGGGTTACCTCCTCGTCGTCGTCAGAATCAGACGGGTCGTTGAACCCAGCAATGTCCAGCTTCCTCTTGTTGCCAACAGCTTCCTCATTCTGCAATATAAGTAATTAATTAGCTGACTAGCTGTTAGTATTGCAAACTAGCCTATTTTCTAGCAGTTAGCTTGCTAGCCATTGCATCCAGAAATGGATTGCCCCAAAAATAGCGCTGGAGCAATGTGTTTTTTTACCTACCTGGCTGGCCGTATCATGCACATGCATAAGAACACAAGAGATCCATGCATCCAGCCAGGTAGCAGCGCCAAGCCATGCAGACGCCTCGTACAAATTTGCCGCCGAGGGAGACAACACCAAAAAAGATAGGGCAGTAGCATGGACAGGGGAATTGTTGCGAATAGTGGGGAAGAAGATAACTATGCGTCCCCAAGTTTTTTTCGCTTGCTCTGTTTTAAAAAAAGAGGTTTGGAGGTCTTTTTTTTATGCAGAGAAAAAACCATGGTTTGGTAAATACTACAGTATAAATTCACAGTTTTTAGTGGCAACCAAACAACTCATTGTAGATAAAACTTTGGTAATCTAAAAAACTGTAGTATTCTCATAATACTTAGAAAATACTTTGCTATCAAACAGGGCCTAATTGAGGGAATATGCACAACAAATCTAACAACATATACAACACATAACATAATCTGAGCACATGCGGCAATCCAGATTCTAATATAAATAACCTAACTAAACATCTAATTAGAAAACCCTAACCACTACATCCACTGGATGATTCAATACCAAAAACCCCCAACTAATTGAATCATAGATTCCACATATCAGTGGCTATAATTGAATCCAATACCAAAAACCCCCAACTAAACATCTAACTCAAAAACCCTAACTAGTAGATCAATCACACCAAACTTAACCTTTCACTATAAATCAATCAATCAAACATCTAGATCTACTGCTTAATGGGGGTAACTAGAAACGGAAGGGACTACTGGCAAGGATTACCTGCAGGTCCACGTGCTCGTCGCCGGCCTCCGTAGGTCCATGAGATGGGCCGCTGGACGCCGTCACGCCAAGCTCCGGCACGGCGGAGGCCGCCACGGCCACCTTCTTCTCCTCCACACCCGCCGCCACGGCAACCTTCTTCTCCTCCACGGCCCGTGGGGATGTAGCACCTCCTTCTATCATGGCAGCTTCGCCACGGCCTTGCTCCATCCGAGCCAGAAGCAAGCAGGAGGAGAGAGGGAGCAGGTGGGGTGGCCGGTGAGGGAGACGACGAGGCAGACGAGAGAGGAGGGGGAGGGAGGCGATTTGGGGGAAATGGGGTGGGCGATGCTGTCACAGCCCTAGAATTTCTAGTAGTTAGTTGCATCAGTGAGCATGCCATCATGTTGTAATTCCAAAGAAACTTGAAATGGGGCTTGTTGAAACCCTAGCACTAAATGAAATTCACTAGGTTCAACTAAAATATTTTCATTGATTCCAAATGGCTTTAAAAATGTTCATCATTTCTGGAAAAATGCTTTGAGCAGTAACCAGAGATATTGCACATTTTTCCATGACATTTGGAATATTGAATTAAATCATATGCTATTTGAATTTGGGCATTTAAATGCTATAAAATATTTTAAATGCTCAAATAATCATGAACTAAAATCTTTACTGTTGGAGATATTCCAAACAGTAGCCTTGAGAAGTTTCATGATTTTTGAGTTAGTTCTAGTATTTTAATAAAAGCCCTAAGTTGCAGAAGAAATAGAAAAACAAAAAAACAATTAAAGAGAGAGAGAGAGAAGGACTAACCTGGCACTTACCTCGGCCCACCTACCTGTTGCCGGCCCAGCCCACCAGGGCGAAGCGGTCGTCCTCAACCTCTGCCAGTAGGCAGAGGAGGGACACCGCGACGCCGCCGAGATCGCCACGCCACCACCCTGCCTGCTTGCCGCCTTCCCTCGTCGCTCTGGACGTCCTCCCGCGACGCCACGCAGCCCCTTGCTCCTCTCCCTCGCTCTCTGTCTCTCCCGCTCTCTCCTCTGCTTCCTCACTCGCGCCCGAGCGGAGTTCGTCGCCGCCGCTCGCTGCCCGCGTAGCCATCGTCCTCCTCTCGCCGCAGAGCCGTGCCCAGGAGCTCCACCTTCATTCCCCGCGCCTCTTCGTCAACTCGCGCGACGCCGAACGCCCCCAAGCGACGACCCGAGCTCCTCTTCAACCTCCGGTCGCCGGAGATCCCTCTCGCCGCCCCGCTCGCTCCGGTGCTTCCCCGGGCACGCCGAGGCCATCCCTGCACTCGCCGTGAGCTCCTGCCCCTCTCCCCCTCTCCGTTCTCGCTCTCACACGCCGTAGCCGTCGCCCCCTTGTTGACCGAAACTCGCCGCCGCCGCGCTCATCGCCGGTGATGCTCCGGTGACCATTTGGTCCCGGGCATGCGCCCATCGCACTCATCGCACCACGTAGACACCGTAGGTGTTAAACTCACATCGCCACGGCCACCGCAACCGCGTCCCCGAGCGCGCCCGAGCTCCGGGCGTCGCCAAACACGTCGCCGGCGCCTTTTCCGGCGACCCCGAGCCCAACTGCCTGCACCACCCGCCGCGGCTCACTCCCAGCTAGCCATAGAGCCCAACGGCACCCCGAATGGTGCCCTATAGGTGAAACCCGCATCTGCCCTGCCGCGTTTGGCCTCGCCGGCGGCTAACCGCCGGCGAGTTTGACCTCTTTTGACCACGTTTGACCCGTGTGGGCCCCGGTTGACTTTCCCCCCCGAGTCTATGACAGGTGGGCCGGCCTGTTAATTAGATTAGGATTAGTGTTAATTAAATATTAGCCAGACTAATGACCTGACACGCGGGACCCACAGGTTAGAGTTGACTGTGCTGACGTGGCTGTTGACTTGACCCCACATGTCTGTGACTCAGACAGCTCCGTGTCACTGACCAGTGGACCCCATTGGTCAGGTTTGACCTGGACCGCGCCCCGTTGACCTGCTGACGTCATGATGATGTCAGGCTGACGCAGTAATCCTTTTCTGGAATTTAAATAAATCTTAAATGATTTGTTAATTCAGAAAATATCCAAAACTTTGAAAAATCATAGAAATTAATCTATAGCTCCAAATGAAAAGATTTATATATGAAAAATTATCAGAAAAATTCAAGGAATCCATCTGTACCATTTTCATGCATGTTTGAGCAATGTTTGTCCTCTGTTTTGGACAAAACAAATAAAGGACATTAAATAATCATATATGGAATTGGATTTTGAATCATGTATTCAAACCAACTTCATTTAAATCATAGCTAGATGCATTAGCTCAAATCACAGCATATTGCCATGTCATGATCATGCATCATATTGTGGCATTGCATTGATTGTGTTCTTTCTCAGTTGCCGGTGTTTGTCCCCTCTCGATAGACGTGGTTCCGACGATGTGATCGTTGACACCGATGAAGAACTATATTATCTTCAGAAGTGCCAGGCAAGCAAAACCCCCTTGTTCATTCCGATACAATACCACTCTCTCGCTCCTGCTCTCTTTTATTGCATTAGGACAACAACGATTCATGTGTTACTTATTGCGGTAGCTGAACCCCTTTATCCTTTGCATGACCTGTCATTCCACAGTAAATAGATGAAACCCACTAGCATGAGTAGGAGTTGTTTGAGCCCTGTTGTGCCTACTCATTCATGCTTTTTTGTCATGCCTGCTACTTCTTAGAGTTGAGTCAGGTCTGATTCATCGGGGATGAATTGGAAGGTGTGAACATGTCCTACTGTGTGTGAGCTAAGTGTGTGAATACGATTTGGTAAAGGTAGCGATGAGAGGCCATGTAGGAGTACATGGTGGGTTGTCTCATTGAAGCCGTCCTCCGGAACTGAGTTCTGTGTTTGTGATCCATGAAACAGTTACTACCACGCATTGGGCCCGAAACCAATGGACCCTCTCGGCTTCTTGATCACCCTTGTCCTCTGTCCAGGAGTTGCAAGTAGTTTCTGGTGTTTGTAGTATGCTGGGGGCCGCACGCAGCGCTGACCGTAGGGGTGGGCTGTGTTGCGGTAGGCACGTGGCCGGGCCAGCCGGGCGCCCGTTTGGTGTCTAGGACCCTGTACACATCGTTCGGGGCCGTTAGTGGAAACCTCGGCCGGACTCCCTACGGATGGAACCCGAATAGGCGATAAACCTGGACTAGAGACTTGAGTGTTTAGGTAGGCCGTGGCCGACACCCTCGCTGGGCTTCCGCTTGAAGGTTGCCGAGTACATGTCGTGTAAACGGCGGTAAGAGGTGAGAGCGTGTGTGAAGAAGTACACCCCTGCAGGGTTAACATCATCTATTCGAATAGCCGTGTCCGCGGAAATGGACTTCTGGGTTGCCTACAACAGTTCATAGACAAGTGAAAGTGGATACTCTAAAATGCACAAGATAAGCGTGAGTGCTATGGATGGCCTTCTCGTAGGGAGACGGAAGTGGATCCATAGTGGTGTATTGGATGGTGAATATGTGGACTCGTGTGCGCCACCTGAAAAGAGTCGCTTGCAGTCGTAGTTCAGGATAGCCACCGAGTCAAAGCTGGCTTGTTGTAGTTAAAAACTCCACCACCCCCTTTTGATGCTGATGTATATGTAGATAGTTCTGATGTAAGTCTTGCTGGGTACATTTGTACTCACGTTTGCCTATTTTATGTTTTTGCAAAGAGACTTCAGTCTCGCTAGTAGTATCGCTTGGACTTCGACGTTTAGCTTGATACCTCAGCTACGATCTTGTGCCCTCGGCAGGATCTGATAGATAGTCAGGCTTCTCAGCTTTTTTTTCATTTGTAGTTGTCTGTACTCAGACATGTTAAGCTTCCGCATGTGCTTGTTGCTTGTATGCTCTGATTGTTGGGTCATGAGACCCATGTTGTAATATCTCGCTCCTCGGAGCCTAATGAATAAATACTTTGAGTCGTAGAGTCTTGTTGTGATGCCATGTTGTATTTACACATATCGAGCATATTGTGTGTATGATTGAAATGCTTGGTATGTGTGGGATCCGACTATCTAGTTGTTTATCCTTGGCAGCCTATCATATGAGGAAATGTAAGTCTAGTGCTTCTGAGCGATAGTAGTCCGCTACAGCCCGGTTCACCGGAGTCCTGCTAGCCCAGCACTACTGCTCGGAACACTTGACTGGCCGGCATGTGTTTCACGTCGTTCCTGTGTCTGTCCCTTCGGGGAAATGTCACGCGCTGTTATCCGGAGTCCTGCCTAGCCTGCTACAGCCCGGTTCACCGGAGTCCTGTTAGCCCAGCGCTACAGCCCAGATAAATACGTTGATGACCGACATGCTCGATGTGATTCATGTATGCCTGTCCTCATGGGTTAGCTCCGCTTTGGGTTCACGACTAGCCATGTCGGCCCGGGTTCTCTGTCATATGGATGCTAGCGACACTATCATATACGTGAGCCAAAAGGCGCAAACGGTCCCGGGCCAGGTAAGGTGGCACCCGTGGGAGTACCGTGCGTGAGGCCGCAAAGTGATATGATGTGTTACATGCTGGATCGATGTGACTTAGGATCGGGGTCCTGACAGCGTTGGTATCAGAGCCAGGCTGCCTGTAGGATTACCAAGCCAAACTGGTCGAAGTTGTGTCTAGAAATGCTTTAGTTATGTAAGGGAATTGATTGTGGAAGGGAACGTAAGGCTCTTTTACTCCTTATACCTCATGGCCTTCTGATCTGAGTCATCCTCTTCTCTTCTACGGGGTTTAAGAACTAGGCCTTCTCATCTATCTATCAGGATGACGTGTTACTAAACCGTAGTTGCCTAGGATTGTTGAGTTCAAGCCTCAGTTTAGTTCCTACTACTTCCATATGTTCATAACTGGCCTCAGAACGTTGATATTGTGATGTTGAGTGGCTATGCCACCATTTTTGCAGGTTGTCTCAAATCATTTCTGAGCATTTACAGCCGTTATGCTGTCCGAGTCATCCCAGGTCTCTAAATAGTCTGATGCATTTGCAAATCCATTCTCTCCGTTCCCGATGTCCTTTTGGTCAGAATAAGCACACTAACCGGTGCGTTGAGGTAATTTATTGCCTTGACATATATGTTGGAGCTACTACTATGACCTTAGGTATCTTATGAATCATCTAACAATCTGTCCATGTCTTGTGTTTCTAGTGTGATGATTCTGGCCACCATTCTCGAAAGCATCCCGTGATGCCAATTAGTAGTAGGTATTCTACTCCTGGATTTTCGAACCCGAGATTCACCCTACATCATGTTGTTAGTATTTGCTAGATCCCTTAAGATATTAGTAAACTTTGCGATAGTCCTCGAGGTCCGTGGTATTCCCTTCTTCCAAATACTATGAACCATTTATGGCAGAAGTTTGTTGAACCAAAAGATCACAACCAGGGTGCTTTTGAGGAGTACTCCATTCATATTGTGATTCTGCCAGCTCTACCTTTCTGCATGGGTTATCTGGAAGAAATATGTTGAACTTGGTTCGACATACTAGCCCATGCATCCACAACTCAGAAAACAATATGTTCCTTCGAGTTGTCCCTCTTTAGTCGTCCTCTGACCTTCGTCTATCAATCGATAGTCAAGAGTATGCGTGCATTCGTTCGTCGATGCCTATTATTCTTGTGGTCCGTCAAGCCATTCTATTCCAGAATGACTAGGAGAGACAAGCTCCAGTACCTCATCCATTTATCGGATTGGGTCAAAGAAATTGTATTCCGTGGATCAAAATGCCAATCCAGCTTTTGCTCTGCTCTATCTTGGAGTATTGCCCTCTTGATGTCAAGAATGTCATGAGAATTGCACCAACTCTTATGAATTCTTGATGCAGTGATACTTCTCGCCATCATCATTCGTTCCTCGGTTCCGTGTTGTTGTAACTGGAATGCCGACAAGTGAATTGTGATGTGTGAAATCAATACTCTGAGCAACTCGTTGCTTGGTAGTTAATGGACAATAATTTCATTTTAGCGTGTTGGTTATTCAATCATCATTCTAAGACTAATCGTGCTACCTAGTCCTTATTACCGGTGCACTCTTCGATCAATGAGTGAGGATTATTCAATCCCTTGCTTATTTGATCATATCATCTTGCTCTGAAAAGCAAGATTGTTCTCGAGCTTAGCAACATATCGGTGGTTCGTGATTTTCCGAATATCTTCTCGGAAGTATTACCAGGTTGTCCTCAGACTGTTATGTTGAGCTCGTGATCAAGTTGGTTCCTTGTGAACCACCCTTTCTCCAAGAATCTGTGTTAGATATCCCTGAGCTAGTTGGTTGAGCTAGACAACAACTTGGAGAGTTGGAAGATAAAGCTTGTCTGACTTAGTTCATGTTAAGGGATATCTTTTGTGATGTGTGTTGAAGAAAGATGATATCTTCACCAATTGGTCCTCGTGATCAGTTGTTGGATGTATTGTCTTGTCAAAACTTTGACTTGAGTATGGGCTATCGTCAAGTCAAATCAGAACCAACGATGTTCGTAATGTTGTCTTACTCGTGGTTGATCCCTCGAGCATACACCATTACATCTTTTGGTCTGACCAATGCTATCACCGTGTTCACATGATGGTGGAAGTCCAGTGATATGGAAATTCTGATGAGTTGTTGTTGAGCCCATCAGCAGCATTTTGTCTCCCCCATGATTCATGTTGAACCTAAGTTAGTGTTGGAAACTTTGTAAGCATTGCTTTCGTGTTCCGTTCATGAAGCTTATGCTTGGATGGAAGAAGTGACTTCCTCGAATTCACATGCATTAGGTGTAAGTTGCCGCCGTGAGTTTGAGAAAGGGTTGTTCTGTTTCCTCTGGAATCATCCCAAATCAGTCATGCATACGTGCGAAGTATTCTATGGTTTGGTAGATTAATTACCTCCACTCCATATGTATTCCCTAGCACAGCAAGCCACTGATTGATTTGTTTAGGGAGAAGAAGTTCCTTCTTAAGAGCAAGACTTATGTAAGGACTTCGATGTCCTCGATGATGGTTCCCAACCAGAACTTGGTGGTGTTTTATTATAAGACTACCATGTGGTCATGCTTGTCTAGGACAACGTGTTCACATGCTTGTAGCATAACCAGCTCATGTTTTGGAGCTTGCTATCATAGTTCATATCCCGAGAATCTCGCAACATCATCTCGTCGAATTGTGTTGCAAACTTTCTTTTCCAGACAGGCTGTCTGAAATATTCCGTTACCAATTAGATCTGAATCTCAGGCAGATATGATGGTTGGAACTTTTTCCAAGATCTATTATGTAGGTCCCGACAAGGTTGATGTCTGGCCGACACACCTAGCCGGAAGATCTATCATTGTAGTATCTTGATTGAGCTATTTGACATCTTCTCCATGAGGATCTCGTGCGACTTATTCCAGGAGTTGCTTCCTAGGGATTCTTGTGCTCCTAGTTTCTTCGATTAAGCTATAACCATTCAACGGTGGAATAATCCTCATTGAGTTATTCCCAGTTACCAGAGTCATTCCCAGCATTTGCATCTTGTTCCCAGCTTGCACCTCAGCAAGTACTGTTTAGGATCATTTTCAAAAGTGGTCATGTCATAGTCCCATCCATTTCCGGTGATAAGCAAGAGTCATCCATTGCGTTGTCTTCAACAAGGTAGTCCACATCATCCATTCTGGTATGGGTATGCCATCCCTTCGAATTCGTTCACATGATCGTTTGTGATTGCCTTAGGCTGATACAAAGAATTTCAATGATCTCTGTATCAAAAGTAATTCTTTTTGCCACTTAAGGGAATAGTTCTTCGAGTCACCTTCCTTGAGGTGCCCCGTTATGGAATCATGGCAATTTTTCCTCGCTACTTTGAAACCCTCGTCAAATTGTTTCTCCCATCACACTCTATGTGTGTTCTGTGTCTCAACTCGAGAGATGTTCTTACGTCTCATTCCATGAGTTGATCGTGAGTTGCTCAATCTTTAAGAAGATCGATTCCTATAGAGTTTCCTTTTGTCGTCATCATGTTGTATGAAGACCTCGAAAGCAAAGACGTCAAGATCAATTTGAAGCAATGAATCAACATCTTCGAGAGGGATAGCTGGATCATGAGGATCGTGTTAGCTTTGTGTCCCCTCTGTCTTCTTACCTCACGTCTTGAATCTCGGGACGAGATTCTTGTTTAGTGGGGGTGAGTTGTCACAGCCCTAGAATTGCTAGTAGTTAGTTGCATCAGTGAGCATGCCATCATGTTGTAATTCCAAAGAAACTTGAAATGGGAATTGTTGAAACCCTAGCACTAAATGAAATTCACTAGGTTCAACTAAAATATTTTCATTGATTCCAAATGGCTTTAAAAATGTTCATCATTTCTGGAAAAATGCTTTGAGCAGTAACCAGAGATATTGCACATTTTTCCATGACATTTGGAATATTGAATTAAATCATATGCTATTTGAATTTGGGCATTTAAATGCTATAAAATATTTTAAATGCTCAAATAATCATGAACTAAAATCTTTACTGTTGGAGATATTCCAAACAGTAGCCTTGAGAAGTTTCATGATTTTTGAGTTAGTTCTAGTATTTTAATAAAAGCCCTAAGTTGCAGAAGAAATAGAAAAACAAAAAAACAATTAAAGAGAGAGAGAGAAGGACTAACCTGGCACTTACCTCGGCCCACCTACCTGTTGCCGGCCCAGCCCACCAGGGCGAAGCGGTCGTCCTCAACCTCTGCCAGTAGGCAGAGGAGGGACACCGCGACGCCGCCGAGCTCGCCACACCACCACCCTGCCTGCTTGCCGCCTTCCCTCGTCGCTCTGGACGTCCTCCCGCGACGCCACGCAGCCCCTTGCTCCTCTCCCTCGCTCTCTGTCTCTCCCGCTCTCTCCTCTGCTTCCTCACTCGCGCCCGAGCGGAGTTCGTCGCCGCCGCTCGCTGCCCGCGTAGCCACCGTCCCCCTCTCGCTGCAGAGCCGTGCCCAGGAGCTCCACCTTCATTCCCCGCGCCTCTTCGTCAACTCGCGCGACGCCGAACGCCCCCAAGCGACGACCCGAGCTCCTCTTCAACCTCCGGTCGCCGGAGATCCCTCTCGCCGCCCCGCTCGCTCCGGTGCTTCCCCGGGCACGCCGAGGCCATCCCTGCACTCGCCGTGAGCTCCTGCCCCTTCTCCCCCTCTCCGTTCTCGCTCTCACACGCCGTAGCCGTCGCCCCCTTGTTGACCGAAACTCGCCGCCGCCGCGCTCGTCGCCGGTGATGCTCCGGTGACCATTTGGTCCCGGGCATGCGCCCATCGCACTCATCGCACCACGTAGACACCGTAGGTGTTAAACTCACATCGCCACGGCCACCGCAACCGCGTCCCCGAGCGCGCCCGAGCTCCGGGCGCCGCCAAACACGTCGCCGGCGCCTTTTCCGGCGACCCCGAGCCCAACTGCCTGCACCACCCGCCGCGGCTCACTCCCAGCTAGCCATAGAGCCCAACGCCGCCCCGAATGGTGCCCTGTAGGTGAAACCCGCATCTGCCCCGCCGCGTTTGGCCTCGCCGGCGGCTAACCGCCGGCGAGTTTGACCTCTTTTGACCACGTTTGACCCGTGTGGGCCCCGGTTGACTTTCCCCCCCGAGTCTATGACAGGTGGGCCGGCCTGTTAATTAGATTAGGATTAGTGTTAATTAAATATTAGCCAGACTAATGACCTGACACGCGGGACCCACAGGTTAGAGTTGACTGTGCTGACGTGGCTGTTGACTTGACCCCACATGTCTGTGACTCAGACAGCTCCGTGTCACTGACCAGTGGACCCCATTGGTTAGGTTTGACCTGGACCGCGCCCCGTTGACCTGCTGACGTCATGATGATGTCAGGCTGACGCAGTAATCCTTTTCTGGAATTTAAATAAATCTTAAATGATTTGTTAATTCAGAAAATATCCAAAACTTTGAAAAATCATAGAAATTAATCTATAGCTCCAAATGAAAAGATTTATATATGAAAAATTATCAGAAAAATTCAAGGAATCCATCTGTACCATTTTCATGCATGTTTGAGCAATGTTTGTCCTCTGTTTTGGACAAAACAAATAAAGGACATTAAATAATCATATATGGAATTGGATTTTGAATCATGTATTCAAACCAACTTCATTTAAATCATAGCTAGATGCATTAGCTCAAATCACAGCATATTGCCATGTCATGATCATGCATCATATTGTGGCATTGCATTGATTGTGTTCTTTCTCAGTTGCCGGTGTTTGTCCCCTCTCGATAGACGTGGTTCCGACGATGTGATCGTTGACACCGATGAAGAACTATATTATCTTCAGAAGTGCCAGGCAAGCAAAACCCCCTTGTTCATTCCGATACAATACCACTCTCTCGCTCCTGCTCTCTTTTATTGCATTAGGACAACAACGATTCATGTGTTACTTGTTGCGGTAGCTGAACCCCTTTATCCTTTGCATGACCTATCATTCCACAATAAATAGATGAAACCCACTAGCATGAGTAGGAGTTGTTTGAGCCCTGCTGTGCCTACTCATTCATGCTTGTTTGTCATGCCTGCTACTGCTTAGAGTTGAGTCAGGTCTGATTCATCGGGGATGAATTGGAAGGTGTGAACATGTCCTACTGTGTGTGAGCTAAGTGTGTGAATACGATTTGGTAAAGGTAGCGATGAGAGGCCATGTAGGAGTACATGGTGGGTTTTCTCATTGAAGCCGTCCTCAGGAACTGAGTTCTGTGTTTGTGATCCATGAAACAGTTACTACCACGCATTGGGCCCGAAACCAATGGACCCTCTCGGCTTCTTGATCACCCTTGTCCTCTGTCCAGGAGTTGCAGGTAGTTTCTGGTGTTTGTAGTATGCTGGGGGCCGCACGCAGCGCTGACCGTAGGGGTGGGCTGTGTTGCGGTAGGCACGTGGCCGGGCCAGCCGGGCGCCCGTTTGGTGTCTAGGACCCTGTACACATCGTTCGGGGCCGTTAGTGGAAACCTCGGCCGGACTCCCTGCGGATGGAACCCGAATAGGCGATAAACCTGGACTAGAGACTTGAGTGTTTAGGTAGGCCGTGGCCGACACCCTCGCTGGGCTTCCGCTTGAAGGTTGCCGAGTACATGTCGTGTAAACGGCGGTAAGATGTGAGAGCGTGTGTGAAGAAGTACACCCCTGCAGGGTTAACATCATCTATTCGAATAGCCGTGTCCGCGGAAATGGACTTCTGGGTTGCCTACAACAGTTCATAGACAAGTGAAAGTGGATACTCTAAAATGTGCAAGATAAGCGTGAGTGCTATGGATGGCCTTCTCGTAGGGAGACTGTCGTGGATTTGTCACGACAGATGTCCTTAGTGTCAGGACTTAGTCGCGAGGCCAACGCATCTATGTGGTAGCTTGAGAGGGGTTGAGTGGGACGAGAGACGCAGGGCGGATCAACACGCAAGACAAGGGTTTAGACAGCTTCGGGCCCCGGGAAACATCATCCGGTAAAAACCCTACATGCTGTTTGAGGCTAGGTCTCATTATCATCCTGAGGGAGACGCCGTAAACCGGCACTTGTGTCTAGCCCTAGAGATCATTGATTGCTTGTCGCTGGTAGCTTCTAACTTGTCCCTCTTTGGGGAGCCCTGCCCCTCCTTATATATGTTGAAGGGGCGGTTTACATGTGGAGTCCTATTAGGATTAGGACTAGTCTATCTCTAATACAAACCGGATACAAGTCCTGGTCTTAACTCTTTGTGAGATAAATATTCCTTTCCTCTCAAACCGGCCCACCATAGTTGAACCGGCCTTCTAGGCCTTGGGTCTTGTCATCCGTCTGATCCGCCCGTCGGTTTACCAGTGAGTCATAACGACCAAGCGGATTGCTTGTAAACCGCCAAGGTCAGGGCGGGTCTTCAGATAAACCGCCAAGTCCGGCCGGGTTAACTCCCGGCCGGTTTACACCGCGGGGTATATCCCCGACATTAGCCCCCAAGTTTAGCTTGGATTCATCCATGGTAAACTTATGCTGCAAAATAAACATAAGAACAAATTTGACAGGTTGCGCTCCGGGTTAAGAATTCTTGTAAACCGGCACCTGATCATCCTTAAGTCCTTGTCATTCCTCCTTCTAGAAAATCCAGGTTAATAACCAGCTTCATACTCAAATTGCTGACATTGGTTTCTCATAGAAAAATATTGTAAAGAATAATCCACTTGAGTTGGCTTCCAAAGCGCCGGTTTAAGAAATATTGGTCTTGAAATATTCATCTGATATTCAGCCGGTTTGAAGATGACCCCGGTCTTGAAAACTTGCCGGTTTAACATTACCAAATGGCCGGGTTATAAAAACTGATGACCCCGGATTATGATTGTTGCAGACACCGGTTCATGATTGTTGCCAACATCGGTTTATGATTGGTGACGCCGGGTCAATCTGATTTGCTCAACAGAGAATTTGAAAATCTTTCTTCGATAATAATATAATACCTGTAGCCCCCAAGTGCCGGGTTGTCATGCTTGCAGCAACCTAGGACTTGTAATTGACTGATGCCCATCGAACTTCAACCAATGTAGCCCCCAAGGGCCGGGTCATTATGTAATAATCAGCAGGGACTTTGTAAATATAATCTTGTAAACTTTGAACAGCCACGTGTAGCCCCCAAGGAAAGGCTCAGTAAGATAATATTGAGCTTGAATAGTTGATAGGAGCAATTGGTAGCCCCTAAGGGCCAGCTCATTACGATGTGATGAGTTGAGTCTTCAATAAGATGAGCAAAAATGTAGCCCCCAAGTGCCGGGTTGTAAGCCTGTAGCAACTCGGGACTATTCCTTCAATTGTAGAAAATGATAACCATTGCGCTAAAGCGACTTTGAAAACCTTAATCATAATATTAATAACCATAATCAAAATCCAGCCATGTTGGCTATTTGAATAATATAATCCGGTATGAAAACTTTATTCATTCAATACCATAATCAAAATTCAGCCAAGTTTGGCTATTCAAATAATATAATCCAATAATTTATAAGCGCATGATTCCAATGGCGCAATCCAAATATATACTGGCGACTTATAGTCCAAAGCCATACCGGTTTAATAAACACCAGACAATTTCTCATCATACTGGCGACTTATAGTCGAAAAGCCAGGCCGGTTTAATAAACACCGGACAATTTTTCATCATGCTTTATTCAACCTGTTCCTGTAACAACAAGTTTAAAGTGTCCTGGCGGTTTACCGCTGGATGGGTCATAATGCCCAACATATAACGAAGGTTTATAACCAAGGCTGCACTTAAGAATAATCAAATATGAAATATATCATACCTGTGATATAGTCGGTTTACCAACTTTTGTAGTAAGAGTGATAACCCCAATCTTGAGTAATGATACCTCCTTCCATATTGTGCCGGTTTATAATAAAACCGTACCAGGCTGTGATGAACACCGGTTTAACAATATATAATACTGGTGACTTGTAGTCAAACCAGACCGGGCTGATAATCTCCGGATTATAACTCGATTGTGTACTGACAACTTGTAGTTGAAAGCCGAGCCGGGTTGATAAACACCGTTTTACTCCATAATAGGATGGTAATAGAAAATCAAACCGGGCAGATGGCCTCCGGATTAAGATTTGACCGTGTTCCGTCAATTTATAATTTGACAATCGAACCGGTTCAAGAATTGTCGGTTTAAAATCGCAACAAAAGAAATACTTATAAAAACAAAATTTCAAGCAAAGGCAATGATAAAACCATTTGCAAAAAGAAAGGCTCTACTAAGCTGGTCAGATGGTGTTACCATGGTCAGACGCAACCAAGCTCCCCGAAGGCGTAGCGATGGTGCCAGTCGGCCAGGTCCCCAAAAGACTCGTGGCATTACGCCGGCCAAGTGGCATTGCATTGGTTCGGATTCGACCAAGCCCCCAAGTGGCTTAGTGGCCTAGGGCCGATCAAGTGGCATTGCATTGGTTCGGACACGACCAAGCCCCCAAATGACTTATTGGTTGTTTAAAAGCCGATCAGAAGGCATTACCATCATCAAGACATGACCGAGCTCCCATAAGGTGTAACTACGGCTCAAGTCGATTAGGTCCCCAACTGACTTAGTGGCAAATGTGCCAGCCAGAAGGCATTACCGTCGTCAAGACATGACCAAGCTCCCCGGAGGTGTAGCTACGGTTCAAGTCGACTAGGTCCCCAACTGACTTTGTTGATCTTCTGTGAAGCGACCTCAAGGGGTAAACCGGAGGCTGCCCTAAAGCGAATCCACTCCGTGTAACCATGCATGATATAAAGAATAGATACCCCGCTTTACAAAGCAGGAGCCTCCATGTGATAAATAATATGTCAAGCCAACAAGGCCGGATACTCATGTTTGAACCGCGCATCATGGCAGCAGGTCCTCTTCGGTAAATTTTTTTGCAAGAGGTAAATTCTTCTTGAACCGGGATCTTTGAACCGGATATTGAAAGCTGCAAGCTGTGGGAGACATCTTCCCCTTGAACCGGATCTTAAACCGGAATCTTCATTTTCAGCCGGAAATTTTCTGACGGCCTTTAAACTCGAACTTGCGAGAAGTTAATTCCTTTTTGAACTGGACATTGTTAAACCGGATCTGAGCGCTTTAGAACTTTGTGGGAGAATAGATTTCTCTTGAACCGGATTGTAAACCGGATATTTGAGAGTTTCAGTGATACTGACTTCCCTTCAGCCAGGTTTCAAACCGGAATCCTTTCCGATGATCTGAAACTTCTTCATTGAGTCAGGATTTTGTAACTGTCATATACTTTCTAAGCCGGAAATTTTTTGACGGCCCTTAAATTTTCATCAACATAACAGTAGCCTCCGGGATCGGGTTATCTTTCCCTCCATCGTCCTCGGGTTCTTAAACCGGCTGAAACTGGCAAGACTTGCTGCGTCATATCATCGTAGCCCCCAAGTCTCAAGGTGACTCAAGGAGTTGGCTTGAGATTCTCCATATTTGACCGTGATATAAACCGGTATAACTTGTATCTCATTGGTGTTGATAACACGATGTGAATACACAGAAGGTTGAGGTGACTGCGGCGGGTTGTAAATGATCCCGTATGAACCGTGTCAGCAACTCGGCCAATGGTTCCTTCCAACTGGTGATTTGAAGTTAACCAAACGGTAGCGGCGGTGACTTGTGCGCCTGCCCATTGATCCATCCAGTGCAGACGGCCGTTGATGATAATTTGCCTCCAATTTGAAAGAAAACCGGGCTACCCAAGCTGTGACTTGTTCATACTCAATAAATGGCTCGCGCAGACAGGTGCGGCCCGGTATGTTGATGTAAACCGGGCTGCGGGGGATGGCAGCCTGTGCATGCGCTATTGGGTAATTCACATGGTCCGGACGAGTTGATGCGATCTGGATCGCGATATAAACCGGCACGGGTTATCCAATAGCTCAGTGATATAATAATCCCCTTTTTGCAACAGACAATTTGTCCTGATATGTTAGCCGGAAAATATCCACCGCGGAGTTGACGATCACCACAGTGAAACTGAAATCAATCATGGCAAGTCAGCCTTGCGAACAGACAGATGAACCGGTCGCGGCATTGTAAACCGGTGTGGAGCAAGTAGTCCTCCGCGCCGCAAACCAGCGCGGTTGCGGGAGACGGCCACGGTGTTGTAAACCGGTGCGATTGCGAGAGTCGGTTACGACGCTGTAAGCTGGCACAGACGGGCGAGTCAATCGCAAGTGCGATAAACCGCACGGACGGGCTAATCGCGGGCGCGGTCCCGCTAAGCTAATGTAAACCGGACCACAGGGACGGCGACTTGCGCATGCTCATTCATCGGGTGGTATGACACGGACGAAACGCCGATGCAGAACATTGCTAGCGCGTGCTCCGTGCCCGTAACATAGCGCCTCATTTGTAATGAACAATTGTTCTACATAAACAGTATTGCAGACCAAGGCAAAGATAAACTGCTCTTTGATATGTGCTAATAAAATATATCTTAGATGGATATCACCTGATGTGTTTAGGCCGGAAATAACCCGCCATGAAGTTGATGATAACTGTATGAAGCTGAAATTAACCACAGGTGAACCAGCCTCATTGTGGTAAACCGGTGCGGACGGGTGAGTCGGCCGTGATGTTTGTAAACCGGCGCGGACAATGAATCATCCGCCTGCATTGGATGGATGTAAACCGAACAGCGGGGGCGGCGATTTGCATGTGTATCTGTCGAGCAGCATGACCCGAAAGAACGCCACTGCAAAACTATACTGGCACGCGCTCCATGTCCGCGGTATAACAATACCTTTGTCATAAGTAATTATCCTGCATAAAAATATTTACAGTGCAAAGTAATTGTTCTTTTGACAAAAACAATAGGTATTAATAAGAGAAATTTAGATGGATATCACCTGATTTATTTTCCGGATGAACGCAGATACCAGTACTAGATAATTTAGACGTATTCTGATGCAGTCTTTAGTATGTACACAGGACCAACAAAGCGGCAGATATAACAGCGGCCGGAGGGGCGACTTGAAAGCGACACTGCTGTGGCGGCCCGAACCCACAGTAGCTGGGGAAGTGGGCGGCTCAGCGTTGTAGCAAGGGTGCCTCGAGGTGAGGACACGGGTGCAGCGACGCGGGAGACGGCAGCAGTCAGAGGACTCGGTGCGGCGGTCCTCAATGGAGGCGGCCCATGGCGGCTTAACTGAGGCCTGACCGGTTTGGAAGCAGCTGCTGAGAGCTTCGACTCGTCGTAGAGCAGAGGAAGTGGTGAACGCAGAATGGTGTCTGACGTGTCCTGTCAGTTTGGACGAACGAGTGGAGACCCTTCAATTGCGGTTGCGTGTGCGTGGGCTGGCTATGCAGCCCGTATGTGTGCAAACGTGAACGCGTCCTCCCCCTGTGCCTGACAATTTTGGTGGTATTACTACTAGCAATTGATGCGCCAGTATCAGTATTCTGTGTCTTCCATCCAGAGTAGTTTTCCATTAAACCTAGGGACTCGTGACATGCAATGATGCTTGTTTCTTTATTCCCTTGCCCTCACGTCCAAAAAAGCCATAACAGTGACAACTTGGTGGATTTGACCTGCGCCGCAAGCCTTTCTTTTGCTGCCATGATTTACCCTCGTATCGATTGATTTTGGGTCGTAGGCGTCTTCAGAAATTGCACGTCTGCCTCTTCCTTTCTTGACTGCTTCCTTGACTTTTTTATACTGAGCGTTTTTTCCGGGCTGCCGACTTTGCTTTTGGTTGACCAGTAGTAGCAGCGATCAAACTCGTACATACTACTAGCAGTGGCTATGCCTGATCTTTTCGGGAGGAACAATCAGCAACTTGGCAGAACAGCTGACGCCTTAGATGCGTTTGGAACTCCTGCCGGTCTCGGCCTCTTGCAAGCGGTGCTCCCAACATCGATCTAGCCTCGAATTATTATACATTGAAGGAAGTAACGACAGCAGCTATGAGTAGATGCTCCAATCAGATTTCAACGTAAGTTGACGGTCTCAGCGACTTGGTGATTTGACGGCTTGATGGATTGTTTAGACGCCGCGCACAATCCGTCGAGAAAAGTTGATCGCATCCACCCGATCGTACGGTGATGCGAGGATTAAATTCCTGTTGGCGTTTTATCTCAGCAGATTGTCCGATGATGTCGACAAACAAGTTGTAACCCTAATTTTCCTTGAACTTTTAAACCTCGCAGATCTTAAACCTGGACTGATGAACTTGAACTTGATGCAAACCCTTCCAAACCGGGTCATCCGAAAAATTGCAAACTTCTCGATCCCTGGGAGAGCTCCCTCCAAGAACTCAACACCACCGTGCGTGAGCCCCACGGTTGGCGCCAACTGTCGTGGATTTGTCACGGCGGATGTCCTTAGTGTCAGGACTTAGTCGCGAGGCCAACGCATCTATGTGGTAGCTTGAGAGGGGTTGAGTGGGACGAGAGACGCAGGCGGATCAACACGCAAGACATGGGTTTAGACAGCTTCGGGCCCTGGGAAACATCATCCGGTAAAAACCCTACATGCTGTTTGAGGCTAGGTCTCATTATCATCCAGAGGGAGACGCCGTAAACCGGCACTTGTGTCTAGCCCTAGAGATCATTGATTGCTTGTCGCTGGTAGCTTCTAACTTGTCCCTCTTTGGGGAGCCCTGCCCCTCCTTATATATGTTGAAGGGGCGGTTTACATGTGGAGTCCTATTAGGATTAGGACTAGTCTATCTCTAATACAAACCGGATACAAGTCCTGGTCTTAACTCTTTGTGAGATAAATATTCCTTTCCTCTCAAACCGGCCCACCATAGTTGAACCGGCCTTCTAGGCCTTGGGTCTTGTCATCCGTCTGATCCGCCCGTCGGTTTACCAGTGAGTCATAACGACCAAGCGGATTGCTTGTAAACCGCCAAGGTCAGGGCGGGTCTTCAGATAAACCGCCAAGTCCGGCCGGGTTAACTCCCGGCCGGTTTACACCGTGGGGTATATCCCCGACAGAGACGGAAGTGGATCCATAGTGGTGTATTGGATGGTGAATATGTGGACTCGTGTGCGCCACCTCAAAAGAGTCGCTTGCAGTCGTAGTTCATGATAGCCACCGAGTCAAAGATGGCTTGCTGCAGTTAAAAACTCCACCACCCCCTTTTGATGCTGATGCATATGTAGATAGTTCTGATGTAAGTCTTGCTGGGTACATTTGTACTCACGTTTGCCTATTTTATGTTTTTGCAGAGAGACTTCAGTCTCGCTAGTAGTATCGCTTGGACTTCGACGTTTAGCTTGATACCTCAGCTACGATCTTGTGCCCTCGGCAGGATCTGATAGATAGTCAGGCTTCTCAGCTTTTTTTTCATTTGTAGATGTCTGTACTCAGACATGTTAAGCTTCCGCATGTGCTTGTTGCTTGTATGCTCTGATTGTTGGGTCATGAGACCCATGTTGTAATATCTCGCTCCTCGGAGCCTAATGAATAAATACTTTGAGTCGTAGAGTCTTGTTGTGATGCCATGTTGTATTTACACATATCGAGCATATTGTGTGTATGATTGAAATGCTTGGTATGTGTGGGATCCGACTATCTAGTTGTTTATCCTTGGCAGCCTATCATATGAGGAAATGTAAGTCTAGTGCTTCTGAGCGATAGTAGTCCGCTACAGCCCGGTTCACCGGAGTCCTGCTAGCCCAGCACTACTGCTCGGAACACTTGACTGGCCGGCATGTGTTTCACGTCGTTCCTGTGTCTGTCCCTTCGGGGAAATGTCACGCGCTGTTATCTGGAGTCCTGCCTAGCCTGCTACAGCCCGGTTCACCGGAGTCCTGTTAGCCCAGCGCTACAGCCCGGATAAATACGTTGATGACCGACATGCTCGATGTGATTCATGTATGCCTGTCCTCATGGGTTAGCGCCGCTTTGGGTTCACGACTAGCCATGTCGGCCCGGGTTCTCTGTCATATGGATGCTAGGAACACTATCATATACGTGAGCCAAAAGGCGCAAACGGTCCCGGGCCAGGTAAGGTGGCACCCGTGGGAGTACCGTGCGTGAGGCCGCAAAGTGATATGATGTGTTACATGCTGGATCGATGTGACTTAGGATCGGGGTCCGGACAGATGCGGCCGGTGCCCGTTCCCCTCCTCTTATACTAGGGGCATTTTTTTGGAAAATATCCACACACACGTGCACGCGCACGACCACGGGGAAACGGAACCGCCAGCAATGGTTGTGGTTAGCACGCGTCGTTAGGCAGCGACGCTTGGGAATAGACCGGGAATCATGCCTACATGGCAGAGTATTTTTGCAATTTTTTTGGAATACTGTGGTTTTCAGAAAAAACTTTGGTATTACATACTTTGGGATGTTTGGATGAAACAAATACTGCGGTTTAAGATACCATGGTATCTCTCATATTGTGGTTTCGGATGGTGGCGATGCGCGTGTGCAGGGTGTGTCGGCGTGGTTGCGGGTGCCTGGCTGCGGAATCGCGGACGCGTGGCCTTGCGTGGTGGTGATGCCTGTCACGGCCGTGGGGCCGTCAAGGGGTGCGAAAGGCGGGGCCTTTTCGCTAGTCTCCTCGGTTGGGGTAGCGGCGGATCTTGGGTCAGATGGTGTCTAGGTCTTGAATGCCGGGGCGGCGCCCCTGGTGGTGGTAGCCCGGTGCTCATGGGCAGAGCACGCGGCTCGGTGCTGCTCGATGGCCATGGCCGTGTGGGCGACGTGGTAGCCAGGGTGTGGCGTTCGGTGACGGTGAGTGTCGGCCGGGGTGAAAATATGTTCTATTTTCAGACAGACCGGCGGCGGCGAAGCTTGTTTCTTTCTTGAAGGCGTCATCGCGACTCTCATCGCCCGTCGTGTTGCTCTAGGAAAAACTCTGATCCTCATATGGGGCGGTGACGGCGCTCCGGTGTTGTATCCTTCCTCAAGGCGCCGCCTTGGAGTCCACGGATTGTAGTATCCGGCTTCATCTCTTCGTAGATAGGGGTGGTGTTGCTGTGCTCAGCGCCTGTGTATCTTGCCTTGCGTGTGTACGTGTGTTGTGATGACGTGTTTGTATTAGGCGGTGATCGTTGCTTTATATATAAAGGGAGACAAAAGTCTTTTTCATTAGACTACAGTATAATACTCTCGGTAATGGCCACCTTTTCTGAGAGGAGCTCTCGGTAAAGCATCTAACCTAGATCTCTTTCCTTCTTGTGCATTCTCGATAATATGTATTATACTTTTGTTGTTGTTTTCTTCCATGCTTGGAAAACAACCTTAGCACATCATAATTACCGTCTTGTGTTTTCTTCTTTGGCTAGTGCATAGCGATGCCGTCGTATGTCGTGTACAAGGGTAAGGTTCCCGGAGTCTACGACGACTGGGAGGAGTGTCGGAGACAGGTTCACCGATTCAGCAGTAACAGTTACAAAGGGTACACCACTAGGGCCGAGGCGGAATCTAGATAGGCCCGCTATCTAGCGAGAGAGGGGAGGGAGCATTGGAGGAACCGGATGAAGACAAGTTTCATCGTGATGATGCTCATCGTGATGACCGCAGCTCTCTTCTATGTGATGGTAGTTTAGATGATCGATATCGACTTGTAATGTGAAGACAAACTCGCTACTCGCGGTCTCGAGACTTGTAATATAATGTTCTATCTTTGTTCGGTCTTTTCAATTCGGAGACTAATATGATGAATTGTATTCGGAGACTAATATGATGAATTGTATTGAGAGACTAATCTTCTATTGTATTCGATGAATCTGTTGTTGATGTGTGATGCCTATATTTTGTCCAATTATACATTTTGTAACCTGTGCAAAAAAAACAGAAAATAAAAAAATTAAAAAAACCTAATATTCATACTAATGGCGCATCACATCACAGTGCGCCATTAGTATGCCAGAGGATACTAATGGCGCATCTTTAAGCAGTGCGCCATTAGTATGCCGAGGTTACTAATGGCGCATCCTGTTGTCGTGCGCCATTAGTATGCCAAAGCACCTGGCTATACATGGCCCCTGGGAGGCATACTAATGGCGCACCGTGCCCTGTACTAAAGGCGCACCGGTGGTGCGCCATTAGTATACCGGTGGTGCGCCATTAGTAAATATTACTAATGGCGTGCTAGTAATGGCGCACCACTAATGCGCCATTAATGGCCAAATTAGGTGCGCCATTAGTAGCCTTTTTTCTAGTAGTGATTTGGCTATTCATCTACCTGATGAGGCACTACTTAGAGGTCCAGTACAGTATGGCTGGATGTACCCTATTGAAAGGCGGCTAGGCACTTTCAAGGGCTATGTTAGGAACAGAGCTAGACCCGAGGATTCCATTGCAGAGGCCTACATTGCTACAGAAGCATTGACATTCTGCTCAAATTAAATACATTGAAACAGTTGTTCAGCTTAGGAAAGAGGTGGGTGAAGACAATCCCGGGCTCAATGCTTTCGATTATTCTGTTCGAGTTACAGGGAAGAGTCGACAAGAGGACAAACCTAAAGATTTGGACAAAATGGTTTGATATGTGTTGAATAGTTGGCCTGAGATACTACCTTATATCAAGTAAGTTCAGTACTGCAGCTTATACATCTTAATCTACCAAACTTGCAGCACATTCTTATATATTTAGATGTTTGACGCGATCACTATGTTGTGCAGCATCTACAAAGAGGATTTACTGCCACAAAATCCAAGAAACATTGACAAAATGGTTATGGCAGGATTTGCGAAATGGTTCAAGAACCATGTAAGCTTTGGAAGTGCACTGTCAGTTTTTTTAATATATTGAGTACATAAGATGATCAGCTTGTCTATTTTCTAACCATAGGTTAAGAAGATGCGGGAGGATGGGCAGGCAGTTGATGATGCCCTTTACTCACTAGCAATGGGTCCTCATACTCGGGTAAGACATTATGAATCTTGCGTTGTTGGAGATGTGCGCTACAACACCCTTGCACGAGACGAAGGCAGGAAGACACAAAACAGTGCCATCATGAGCATGGATACGTATGACAAAGAGACAACTGAAATGTATGCTAACATAACAGACATTGTTCAGTTGCAGTATATCTCCAGTTTCGAGGATCATCGGTGTGTGGTTCTGTTGTGCTGTCGTTGGTATAACCTGTTTTCCAGGATCGCAAAACCCATAGCTGATGATTATTTCAAATCCATCAATGTTAAGGCGACGTACCAGACTAACGAGCCTTTTATTTTGGCAAATCAAGCAACACAGATATTTTTCTTGGAAGACACATTTGCACGTAGCGATGACTGGAGAGTATTGCAAAGATTTGAGCAGAGGAATTCGTTTAATGAAGTTGCACAACCAGATGATGCTTACACTGCTCCTGATGTACAAGATAACACAGATGTTCCTAATATCTTTGAGAACCATCACGTCAATGACGCCAGCGAAAAGACTACATGTCGTGTTGTGGACATACAAGAGTTGATCAAGAAGAAGCCAACGTTCGAGGACGTTGAGGACGAAGAAGAAGATGACACCGTGGGGAATTACGATTCAGACTGATACACATGGCGAAGATGTTGACGCTGCTGCTGCGGATGATGATTACATTGCTTTTGTCATATTTGCCTGTCAAAAGACGTTTTTTTATCTACTATGTGAAATTGTGTTTGCTATGACAACTGAAACCTGATGAACATGTTGTTTAGTATTTTGCTGTGAGAACATCACTTGTTATGTATGCTGATTTGTGTTTGGTGATTGTATGACAACTAAAACATGATGATATTGTTGTTTAGTTGTACTCATATTTGGTTGTGAAACTTGAATTTGATGACATAGTTTGCTGTTGGACTGCAATTTGCTCGACGTCTTCGAATGAGAACAAATTAAGCTGACCCGACAGGGCCTCTGCTATTTATTTATTTATAGGAGCAAAAGGGGATACCCCTTGATTTCCGTTAATAGAAATCATTAGATGTTCAAAACACTATGCCCAGCCTGCTACACAGGTTTAATTCATTTCTAGTTTCAGCAAAGTGCTCATGTCGTAGCCACTGAATACATCACGAGTGCTACATACACTGCAAATAAAGAGACAATCATCCTACAGAGCACATCGATTTTGCCCATTATCTTCACAAGCTCTTTCATCTCCTCATTGCTGTCAAGGCCGTTCAGCAGCTGTTGCTTGGCCATGATCAGAGGAACTGCATCTTTAACCTTCTGCTCTGCATCTTCCTCTTCTGTCGTTCCTTCAGTTACTTGTCCAACACCCAACCTGCTGGTATTGGGATTCCTCGGCTAACCAAATAATCAGCGTAGTTGCATTCCCCCACATCAGCAACTTCCCAGAAATACAAATCACACGAATCTTCCCTTTTCTGCACAAATCAAATTGGTAGATCATCAACCAAACTATTAAAAAATCAGCAACTAAAAGCAGCAGAACAACACTTAAACATATTATTACCCCATGATTTGGGCATTTGTAGAAGACTCGGCCAGGGTTGCGGATTGTGGTTGAGACGCGACGGATGACTGTGTGTGATTTGGAGCAGTGGCACTACACCAATGGCAGCGGGTTGGGATGAGCAATCGGCTGCTGTGTGCGTGCCGGCGAGGGTGTGATGAGACCCACAGGCGATGGTACGGGTTGCGGCTTGGCGCATATCTTGTTGTTGCCTGCTGAAGAGCAGGTGGACGAGCAGCCAGCGGACATGGTTGATGCGGCCAGAGCTTCTGATGCTAGGCAGAGTGAGTAGAGAAGAGGAGAAGCGAACGTTGGATATGTCAGTTTCATTACTTGCAGAGTAGCATAGCACCATATATAGTCATAGTCTAGGTTTGGATTCGAACCAGCTACAGGAGCACGTCTTTCTTTTTTCTAAAACTCGGCAACGTCTCTTTACTAGTACACTAGCTTGTTCTGTACGCCTTCCCAAGTCTTTGATTTTCTTTCCCTTTTTTTGCGAGGACCTGACAGCTGGGACCCACCGGAAGGGCCTTTGTATTTCGTGAAAAAAACGTTCCCCCCGCTGACATGTCGGACCCACCAGCTATATCTTCGCACGCAAGGAAGTGCCTCCTTATTACGCACAAAAAAATGAATACCCCCTGCTAGCTGGGACCCACCATAGTGGGAGGATGACTTGTGCGCCAACAAAGTTGATGGGGACGGAGGGCTTTGTCAACTTAGTCAATATGAACGATTCTAGCTCCAGTGACCGTACGATGTCCATCCAACGGGCGTAGTGCTTATTCAACCTCTGGTCTTCTTGCTCCAGCCGCCCAAAGCAGCGCCGGTCATGCCGCATGCTCCTGCCTCCCGTGGCTGGTTGTGCTGCTGCGGAGGCCTCATCTCCCCCTACTATTCCCACTGCTGGCCAGGCCCTGCGACGACGGCAGCCTCATACCGTAGCCGAACCAGTGAACCCTCGTACTCCTCTCCG
The DNA here is from genome assembly GCA_032464435.1 of Aegilops umbellulata. NCBI lineage: Eukaryota > Viridiplantae > Streptophyta > Magnoliopsida > Poales > Poaceae > Aegilops > Aegilops umbellulata. The sequence continues at coordinate 355,553,003 of CP136054.1, read as the reverse complement.
CGCGAGCTTCCACTGCCGCGTCTTCCCCAGCTCCGCGTCGTCCCCTTCCTAGGTCTCGCCGTCGTCCACCGCCGTGGTGCTCTTTGCGCGGCGCGGTCAACATGGTCAAGGAACGACTTCCATCGGAAGAGTACTGTACGTGGAGAGGCTGACAGCTGGGTCCACGGCCACAACCCAGTTTTTTTATGATTTGCCAAGTAAGTCGCTTTGTCAGGCCTGTTGGGCTGCAAATCTTTCAAGACGAGGAGAGCTTTCATTCGGCTGGCCGAGAAAATGGCCCATCAGTAATGAGAAATGGGTTGTACATTTTTTAAACAAATCAAACCGGCAATTAGTTTCAAATATCTTTTTTTATTTCAAGATTTTAAATTACATTAATTTTTATGCGTGGAGAATTTGTTGGATTTTATATACATACAAATTTATTTTTAAAATCAGTTTGAATGTGAGTCCAAATTTCTGGATTAAAAACAATTCGGACCGCACTGAAATATGAAAAATTTAGTATAATTTTTTAACCATGGCCACAATTTGGGATGTAATGCTTACAAAAAGAATATGGGCTCCAAAAAACACCTTAAGAATTAGCAAATGGGCTGAAAATTATTAGAAATAATGGTAGATGGGTTGTATGCTGTTTTCCTACAAAAAAAGGTTGACGCACAAGCAGTGACTATTGGATGCCCATCCAACGGCCGTCGTGCTTCTTCAATCTCTGCTCTTCCTGCTCCAGCCGCTCAAACAGGCGCCAGCGGGACTGCCTGCTCCCTCCTCCCCGCGGCCGGCTCTGCTGCCGCGCAGGCCTCACCGCCCCACCGTACTCCCATCGCTGGCCTAGCCATCCCTCTACTCACCCACACCTGCTGTTATTCTCCGGCGACGGCAGACGAACCAGTAAACCCTCGTAGAGTCGTACTCCCCTCCGCGTGGGAAACAACTGCCGAGTCTTCCCTGCCTCCGTGTCATTCCCTTCCTAGGCCTCGCCATCGTCCACCGCCCTGGTGCTCTCGGCGCGGCCTGGTCAACGTGGTCAACGACCGACATGCATCTGAAGTGGACTGTACGTGGAGAGGCCGACAGCTGGGTCCACGGCCGCACACAAGGAAATGCCTCCTTCTTACGCACAAAATAATGATTCCTCCACCTGACATCAGGGACCCACCGAAAGGGCCTTTGTATTTCGTGAAAAAAACGTTACCGCCGCTGACATGTCGGACCCACCAGCTATATCTTCGCACGCAAGGAAGTGCCTCCTTATTACGCACAAAAAAATGAATACCCCCTGCTAGCTGGGACCCACCATAGTGGGAGGATGACTTGTGCGCCAACAAAGTTGATGGGGACGGAGGGCTTTGTCAACTTAGTCAATATGAACGATTCTAGCTCCAGTGACCGTACGATGTCCATCCAACGGGCGTAGTGCTTATTCAACCTCTGGTCTTCTTGCTCCAGCCGCCCAAAGCAGCGCCGGTCATGCCGCATGCTCCTGCCTCCCGTGGCTGGTTGTGCTGCTGCGGAGGCCTCATCGCCCCCTACTATTCCCACTGCTGGCCAGGCCCTGCGACGACGGCAGCCTCATACCGTAGCCGAACCAGTGAACCCTCGTACTCCTCTCCGCGCGAGCTTCCACTGCCGCGTCTTCCCCAGCTCCGCGTCGTCCCCTTCCTAGGTCTCGCCGTCGTCCACCGCCGTGGTGCTCTTTGCGCGGCGCGGTCAACATGGTCAAGGAACGACTTCCATCGGAAGAGTACTGTACGTGGAGAGGCTGACAGCTGGGTCCACGGCCACAACCCAGTTTTTTTATGATTTGCCAAGTAAGTCGCTTTGTCAGGCCTGTTGGGCTGCAAATCTTTCAAGACGAGGAGAGCTTTCATTCGGCTGGCCGAGAAAATGGCCCATCAGTAATGAGAAATGGGTTGTACATTTTTTAAACAAATCAAACCGGCAATTAGTTTCAAATATCTTTTTTTATTTCAAGATTTTAAATTACATTAATTTTTATGCGTGGAGAATTTGTTGGATTTTATATACATACAAATTTATTTTTAAAATCAGTTTGAATGTGAGTCCAAATTTCTGGATTAAAAACAATTCGGACCGCACTGAAATATGAAAAATTTAGTATAATTTTTTAACCATGGCCACAATTTGGGATGTAATGCTTACAAAAAGAATATGGGCTCCAAAAAACACCTTAAGAATTAGCAAATGGGCTGAAAATTATTAGAAATAATGGTAGATGGGTTGTATGCTGTTTTCCTACAAAAAAAGGTTGACGCACAAGCAGTGACTATTGGATGCCCATCCAACGGCCGTCGTGCTTCTTCAATCTCTGCTCTTCCTGCTCCAGCCGCTCAAACAGGCGCCAGCGGGACTGCCTGCTCCCTCCTCCCCGCGGCCGGCTCTGCTGCCGCGCAGGCCTCACCGCCCCACCGTACTCCCATCGCTGGCCTAGCCATCCCTCTACTCACCCACACCTGCTGTTATTCTCCGGCGACGGCAGACGAACCAGTAAACCCTCGTAGAGTCGTACTCCCCTCCGCGTGGGAAACAACTGCCGAGTCTTCCCTGCCTCCGTGTCATTCCCTTCCTAGGCCTCGCCATCGTCCACCGCCCTGGTGCTCTCGGCGCGGCCTGGTCAACGTGGTCAACGACCGACATGCATCTGAAGTGGACTGTACGTGGAGAGGCCGACAGCTGGGTCCACGGCCGCACACAAGGAAATGCCTCCTTCTTACGCACAAAATAATGATTCCTCCACCTGACATCAGGGACCCACCGAAAGGGCCTTTGTATTTCGTGAAAAAAACGTTACCGCCGCTGACATGTCGGACCCACCAGCTATATCTTCGCACGCAAGGAAGTGCCTCCTTATTACGCACAAAAAAATGAATACCCCCTGCTAGCTGGGACCCACCATAGTGGGAGGATGACTTGTGCGCCAACAAAGTTGATGGGGACGGAGGGCTTTGTCAACTTAGTCAATATGAACGATTCTAGCTCCAGTGACCGTACGATGTCCATCCAACGGGCGTAGTGCTTATTCAACCTCTGGTCTTCTTGCTCCAGCCGCCCAAAGCAGCGCCGGTCATGCCGCATGCTCCTGCCTCCCGTGGCTGGTTGTGCTGCTGCGGAGGCCTCATCGCCCCCTACTATTCCCACTGCTGGCCAGGCCCTGCGACGACGGCAGCCTCATACCGTAGCCGAACCAGTGAACCCTCGTACTCCTCTCCGCGCGAGCTTCCACTGCCGCGTCTTCCCCAGCTCCGCGTCGTCCCCTTCCTAGGTCTCGCCGTCGTCCACCGCCGTGGTGCTCTTTGCGCGGCGCGGTCAACATGGTCAAGGAACGACTTCCATCGGAAGAGTACTGTACGTGGAGAGGCTGACAGCTGGGTCCACGGCCACAACCCAGTTTTTTTATGATTTGCCAAGTAAGTCGCTTTGTCAGGCCTGTTGGGCTGCAAATCTTTCAAGACGAGGAGAGCTTTCATTCGGCTGGCCGAGAAAATGGCCCATCAGTAATGAGAAATGGGTTGTACATTTTTTAAACAAATCAAACCGGCAATTAGTTTCAAATATCTTTTTTTATTTCAAGATTTTAAATTACATTAATTTTTATGCGTGGAGAATTTGTTGGATTTTATATAGATACAAATTTATTTTTAAAATCAGTTTGAATGTGAGTCCAAATTTCTGGATTAAAAACAATTCGGACCGCACTGAAATATGAAAAATTTAGTATAATTTTTTAACCATGGCCACAATTTGGGATGTAATGCTTACAAAAAGAATATGGGCTCCAAAAAACACCTTAAGAATTAGCAAATGGGCTGAAAATTATTAGAAATAATGGTAGTTGTATGCTGTTTTCCTAAAAAAAAGGTTGACGCACAAGCAGTGACTATTGGATGCCCATCCAACGGCCGTCGTGCTTCTTCAATCTCTGCTCTTCCTGCTCCAGCCGCTCAAACAGGCGCCAGCGGGACTGCCTGCTCCCTCCTCCCCGCGGCCGACTCTGCTGCCGCGCAGGCCTCACCGCCCCACCGTACTCCCATCGCTGGCCTAGCCATCCCTCTACTCACCCACACCTGCTGTTATTCTCCGGCGACGACAGACGAACCAGTAAACCCTCGTAGAGTCGTACTCCCCTCCGCGTGGGAAACAACTGCCGAGTCTTCCCTGCCTCCGTGTCATTCCCTTCCTAGGCCTCGCCATCGTCCACTGCCCTGGTGCTCTCGGCGCGGCCTGGTCAACGTGGTCAACGACCGACATGCATCTGAAGTGGACTGTACGTGGAGAGGCCGACAGCTGGGTCCACGGCCGCACACAAGGAAATGCCTCCTTATTACGCACAAAATAATGATTCCTCCACCTGACATCAGGGACCCACCGAAAGGGCCTTTGTATTTCGTGAAAAAAACGTTACCGCCGCTGACATGTCGGACCCACCAGCTATATCTTCGCACGCAAGGAAATGCCTCCTTATTACGCACAAAAAGATGAATACCCCCTGCTAGCTGGGACCCACCATAGTGGGAGGATGACTTGTGCGCCAACAAAGTTGATGGGGACGGAGGGCTTTGTCAACTTAGTGAATATGAACGATTCTAGCTCCAGTGACCGTACGATGTCCATCCAACGGGCGTAGTGCTTATTCAACCTCTGGTCTTCTTGCTCCAGCCGCCCAAAGCAGCGCCGGTCATGCCGCATGCTCCTGCCTCCCGTGGCTGGTTGTGCTGCTGCGGAGGCCTCATCGCCCCCTACTATTCCCACTGCTGGCCAGGCCCTGCGACGACGGCAGCCTCATACCGTAGCCGAACCAGTGAACCCTCGTACTCCTCTCCGCGCGAGCTTCCACTGCCGCGTCTTCCCCAGCTCCGCGTCGTCCCCTTCCTAGGTCTCGCCGTCGTCCACCGCCGTGGTGCTCTTCGCGCGGCGCGGTCAACATGGTCAAGGAACGACTTCCATCGGAAGAGTACTGTACGTGGAGAGGCTGACAGATGGGTCCACGGCCACACCCCAGTTTTTTTATGATTTGCCAAGTAAGTCGCTTTGTCAGGCCTGTTGGGCTGCAAATCTTTCAAGACGAGGAGAGCTTTCATTCGGCTGGCCGAGAAAATGGCCCATCAGTAATGAGAAATGGGTTGTACATTTTTTAAACAAATCAAACCGGCAATTAGTTTCAAATATCTTTTTTTATTTCAAGATTTTAAATTACATTAATTTTTATGCGTGGAGAATTTGTTGGATTCTATATAGATACAAATTTATTTTTAAAATCAGTTTGAATGTGAGTCCAAATTTCTGGATTAAAAACAATTCGGACCGCACTGAAATATGAAAAATTTAGTATAATTTTTTAACCATGGCCACAATTTGGGATGTAATGCTTACAAAAAGAATATGGGCTCCAAAAAACACCTTAAGAATTAGCAAATGGGCTGAAAATTATTAGAAATAATGGTAGATGGGTTGTATGCTGTTTTCCTAAAAAAAAAGGTTGACGCACAAGCAGTGACTATTGGATGGCCATCCAATGGCCGTCGTGCTTCTTCAATCTCTGCTCTTCCTGCTCCAGCCGCTCAAACAGGCGCCAGCGGGACTGCCTGCTCCCTCCTCCCCGCGGCCGGCTCTGCTGCCGCGCAGGCCTCACCGCCCCACCGTACTCCCATCGCTGGCCTAGCCATCCCTCTACTCACCCACACCTGCTGTTATTCTCCGGCGACGGCAGACGAACCAGTAAACCCTCGTAGAGTCGTACTCCCCTCCGCGTGGGAAACAACTGCCGAGTCTTCCCTGCCTCCGTGTCATTCCCTTCCTAGGCCTCGCCATCGTCCACCGCCCTGGTGCTCTCGGCGCGGCCTGGTCAACATGGTCAACGACCGACATGCATCTGAAGTGGACTGTACGTGGAGAGGCCGACAGCTGGGTCCATGGCCGCACACAAGGAAATGCCTCCTTATTACGCACAAAATAATGATTCCTCCACCTGACATCAGGGACCCACCGAAAGGGCCTCTGTATTTCGTGAAAAAAACGTTACCGCCGTTGACAGCTCGGACCCACCAGCTATATCTTCGCACGCAAGGAAGTGCCTCCTTATTACGCACAAAAAAATGAATACTCCCCCTGTTAGCTGGGACCCAGAATAGTGGCAGGCTGACTTGTGGGGCCTACTAAGTTGACGGGGACGGAGGGCTTTGTCAACTTAGTCAATAATGCACGATTCTAGCTCCAGTGACCGTACGATGTCCATCCAACGGCCATAGTGCTTCTTCAACCTCTGGTCTTCTTGCTCCAGCCTCCCAAACCAGCGCCGGTCGTGCCTCGTGCTCCTGCTCCCATGGCCGGCTGCAATGCGGCGGAGGCCTCGCCGCCCCCTACTACTCCCACCACTGGCCAGGCCATCCCTCTACTCACCCACACCCCTTGTTACTCTGCGGCGACGGCAGCCTCACACCGCAGCGAACTGGTGCCCTCGTACTCCTCTACGCCTGGGCATCGACTGCCGCGTCTTCCCCGGCTCCGCTTCGTCCCCTTCCTAGGCCTCGCCGTCGTCCACCGCCCTTGTGCGCTCGGCGCGGCGTGGTCAACGTGGTCAAGGAACAGCTTCCATTGGACGTGGACTGTACGTGGAGAGGCTGACAGCTGGGTCCACGGCCGCAGCAAGGAAGTGCCTCCTTATTACGTGGAAAATAATTATTCCTCCACCTGACAGCAGGGACCCACCGAACGGGCCACCAGTATTTTGCGAAAAAAATCGTTTCCCCCTGACTGTTGGGACTCACCGGACAGGCCATCGTATTTCGCGAAAAAAACGTTCCCCCCGCTGTCAGCTCGGACCCATCGAAAGTGCCTCCGTATTACGCACAAAAAAAATGAATACTCCCCCGGCTAGCTGGGACCCACCTTGGTGGGAGGCTGACTTGTGGGCCTACCAAGTTGACGGGGACGAAGGGCTTTGTCAACTTAGTCAATATGAATGATTCTAGCTCCATTGACCGTACGATGTCCATCCAACGGCCGTAGTGCTTCTTCAACCTCTGGTCTTCTTGCTCCAGCCGCCCAAAGCAGCGCCGGTCGTGCCGCATGCTCCTGCCTCTCGTGGCCGGCTGTGTTGCCACGGAGGCCACACCGCCCCCTACTATTCCCACCACTGGCCAGGCCCTGCGGCGACGGCAGCCTCACACCACAGCCGCACCAGTGAACCCTCGTACTCCTCTCCGCGCGTGCGCGGGCTTCCACTGTCGCGTCTTCCCCGGCTCCTCGTCGTCCCCTTCCTAGGCCTCGTCGTCGTCCACCGTCCTGGTGCTCTCGGCGCGGCGTGGTCAATGTGGTCAAGGAACGACTTCCATCGGACATGGACTATACGTGGAAAGGCTGATAGCTGGGTCCACGGCCACAGCAAGGAAGTGCCTCCTTATTACGTGCAAAATAATTATTCCTCCACCTGACAGCGGGGACCCACCAGACGGGCAACCGTATTTCGCCCCCTGACTGCTGGGACCCACCAGCTACATCTTCGCAGGCAAGGAAGTGCCTGACAGTTGGGACCCACCTGGTCGAAGCGTACGTAGCATTGACATTCTGGTCGCGAACGTATACGTACATATATACTGGTCGATGTAGAGGCGCGCACGTGTCATAGTAGAGGCGCGCACATGTCGTAGTAGAGGCATGCACATGTCGTAGTAGAGGCGCGCACATAGCATGTACACGTACGTACAGCGGCCAGGGTGCAAGAAAGAAAATACGGCCACGTATGTGTACATACGGGCGGGGTCTCGAACGCCTACTCGCGCATACGTACGGCGAGGGCTCGTTGACATGGCTGGGTCGGAACGGAGAAACAGCATCGTCGTCGTGTTCATGGGGAGGCAACGGAATGTGTGGTCGTGTTCATCGGGAGGCAACGCGGCTGGGTCAGAATGAAATGCATGGTCGTGTTAATCGGGAGGGCTTAGACGGAAGAGGCGATGGAAATGAGGCCTGGCGTACCGCACAACGAAGGAAACGGACCTCCTACGGTCGAAACGGGGGTCCTGTTGATCGGTTGGGGTGTGGCGTACCGCAAAACGGAGGAAAAGGACCTCCTACGGTCAAAATGGGGGTCCTGTTGATCGGGAGGGGTGTGGCGTACCGCAAAACGGAGGAAATGGACTTGTGTTGGAGCGCTACGGTCGAAACAGGGGTCCTATTCATCGGGAGGGGTGTGGCGTACCGCAAAACGGGACTCCACGGGATACTGTTCATCTCCACCGTCGACCCCCTCGAGCCTCCACGAGCTACTGTTCATCCACCGTCGACCTCCTCCAGCCTCCACGAGCTCCTGTTCATCCACCCATCCACGGCACCCCTCCACCATCTACTGTTCATCCAGCCCTCCACACCACGGGGTCCTGTTCAACCACCCCTCCACATGCACCCCTCCACCGTCTACTATTCATCCTGCCCTCCACACCACGGGGTCCTGTTCATCCACCCCTCCACGGGCACCCCTCCACCGTCTACTGTTCATCCAGCCCTCCACCACACCACAAGGTCCTGTTCATCCAGAGGCAACGCCACCGCTCACTGTTCATTCAACCCTCCCCCCCCCCTCCCCGCGCAACGCTCACTGTTCATCCCATCGATCGGCTTCAGTTAGCAGCAGTAGCCAAGGAATCACTCGATCGGGTTCAGTTAACAGCCATCGGTCGATCGCTCGTGTTCAGTAACGCGTAGCCTGCAGTGCAATCGCTCGGGTTCAGTTAGAGCCCAATGCCTCGCTCGGGTTCAGTTAGAGCCAACGCCTCACACACACACACGCGTATGTGTACGAGAGAAACGCGCATCGCTCGGCCCCCGACCTCCCACCGTAACCGGGAACTCCCCGAAATTTTCCTCCCCCTCGCTTCTACCACGGTTTTTTCCGTCATGGACGGCCCAAAGAATGTCATCCAGCTGCGTCTCCGGCCCGCCCAGGATGAAAAGCCCATTTTCTGTCATGATTTTTGTCATAGAAGTAGGAGCCCACCACATCTATGATGATACCGGGTTTTGTCACAATTATCGTCATAGAAGTGTCATATGTATGATAGAAAAAAAATTCGTTCAGCCCAAAATGTCACGGATGTGTCTTTTTTTGTAGTGGATGCCCATCCCTCCTTTATTCTTGAGCCTACAAATCAAATCCCAAGCAGCCAAAGACGGAGCAGGTTCTTGCCTGTTTTTCCTCCATAGACATTGCCTTTGAATTCTCTATAGTTGCTTTAGAATACCAGGAGGGATGAACAAACTACGGAGAAATAAAATTGGCAAGGAGGACAAAGCAGAGTTAAGATATTGCAGTCTGCCCCCTGAGCTAGAAAATATGAACTAGATGTCATTCTCCTCTCCATGCAAGTTACCAGAGGCAGCAAATTAGACATTGTAGGTCTGGCATTTCCCACAGGCAAGCCCAAGTATGTAAAAGGCATCTTTCCCACTTGACAACCAAAAATGGAGGCTAATCTCTCAATTTCCTCCTGGGAAACATTGATTGGAACCATATAAGACTTATGGTAATTGACATCAAGCCCAGTTGACTGAGAGAAGACTAACAACGCTCTCTTAAGGGCCAGCAATTGCTTTTCATCAGCTGGGACAATTATCAAAGTGTCATCAGCATATTGCACAATTGGGTAGTCCTTGTCATGACAAGGAATTGGTAACTCAAGCTCCCCTCTATGATGCATATCATTAACCACTGATTGTAATAAATATGCAACCAGGACAAAGAGAAGTGGTGAAACGGGATCCCCTTGCCTCACACCCTTTTTACAAACAAATTTCTTGCCGGGCACACCATTCAGAAGGACTGAGGAAGTCCCAGAGGTCAAAAGATCTTTAACCCAACTGATCCATTTGTCATTAAACCCTTTATGCTTCATAATATCAAATATAGCTTCATGCTCAATGGAATCAAAAGCCTTCTCAAAATCAAGCTTGAGAATTAGGATGGGCCTCTTAGACTGATGACATTGATGCAGATACTCTACAGTCCAGCCAATGCAGTCCTGAATGGTCCTGGACTTAATAAAACCATATTGATTTCTATGAATACACATGATGATCAACTCCTGGAACCTATTAGCGGCCATTTTGGATAGAAATTTAACCCCCATACCAGTCAAAGAAATTGGTCTATAATCCCCAACCACTTCAGGTGAGAGCTTCTTAGGTATGAGAGTAATGAAGGATCCATTGATGTTTTCCAATTTAGCTCTGCCTTCATAAAATTCCTTAGCCAAAACATAGAATTCATGTTTAATTATGTGCCAACACTTTTTTTAAAAGAGACCACTGAAATCATCTGGTCCAGGAGCCTTTTCAATGGGCATATGCTTAACAACTAAGTCCATTTCCTCCATAGTAAAAGGCTTGGTCAATTCATCTAAACCAGGCACATGCTTGAGCAGAGCGGACAAATCAAAACCCATGACAATGCCTCTGGAAACCCCCATCCTCCCTTTAAAAGCACTCCAAATCATTCCTTCCATTTGTGAGTGTTCAGAAATAACTGTACCATCAGGCTGCTGCAAGCTAGCAATTGAATTTCTTCTATATCTTTCTGTGGCCATGGCATGGAAAAATTTGGTATTTTCCTCACCCACTTTGATGTATCTAATAGTACACCTCTTCTTCCAGTACAAATATTGCAAATGTAGCAACTTTTTCCAATGCAGTTTAACAATTTTCCCGAAATTGAATTCCTGCCTAAACAAAGGCCTAATCTCCTCCAAGTTGTCCAGCAACAAAATGACCTTATTGCAATTAGTAATGAGCAACTTCATCTTGGAAAAACCAGTTTGCCACTTCTTTAGATCTTGCCTGAGGGTTTTAAGCTTATCAACAATAATTGCAGAAGAATGAGATTTATAAGATGGTTTGTTCCATGATTTCTGCACACGCTCAAGAAATCCTTGAATCTGAACCCAATAATTCTCAAATCTGAAGATTTTGCACTTTGGGAGGGTGGTTTTGATCACCACAACATAGGGCACATGACCTGAAGCAGTCCTAGCTAAAGGGAGAGCCTAGGTGATAGGATAAACAGAAATCCAATTAGTGGAAGTGAAAAACTAGTCCAATTGTTCCAACAAAGGAGAGTCCTGCATGTTAGACCAGGTAAAAGATCTCCCCTTAAGAGGCAACTCAAGGAGACTAAGATGTCCAATGATTTCATTAAAGATAAGTATATCATTTATATCTCCACGTGGCAAATTTCTGTTTTCATAGGATCTGATGAAGTTAAAATCCCCTATGATCAACCAGTTGTCATCAACTGGGATATTTGAATTATATAGCCAGGACACAAAGTTATCTCTGGCCTCCCCCTGACATGTCCCATAAACAGACACCAAAGACCACTGTTCATTGTTTTGCCTAGAGGTAAAGCGAACAACCACAGCAAAAGGTTGCACCTCCACCAACAAACCAGATAACACAGAGGAGTTCCAGACCACAAGTATCCCTCCCGAGGCACCCACAGATGGTGCAAAAGCAAAAGTATCAAATTGTTTGGGATAGAAAGCCCTGATTTCATTGATATAAAAGTTTTCACATTTAGTTTCTTGAAAACATGCTACCACACATTGGCTCTCATCAATTTTCTGTTTGACAACACGTTTTCTAGTAGGGGAATTAAGCCCTCTCATGTTCCAACACAGCACACTCCAGCTTTTGCAGCTATGAGTACTCATAATAAACCATAATAGGGAAGTAACAAAAGAGCACTACATAATAGCACTTCAGATAGTTCAACCCCAAAACACAGGAAGGTTCCAGCCCTAAATTATTACATGGATGATAAAAAGCTAGTTGGCAAAGTAAAAAAGAACATTGCCACATTATGGGCATGGCAATCCCAAAAGGTCATAGAGAAGCTAATCATCACCAATAGACACCTTGTCCTCCTTGGAATTAGCCATAAGCTTATCCACAGTGAGCTGCTCATCAGGTATCTTAATATCATGACCAATCTCTTGAATCAGCCTAATAGGTGTTGGAGGTGGCCCTGCATTTGGAATATCAGTCCTAGGAAGATCTTCAGACAGAGATGCAGTGAGAGGCTTGCATTTAGGCTTCTTCTTCTCGGGCTGCTGCTGCAGTTCCTGGAAGACAGGCTTGAAACCATCCCTCTTAACAGAACCGCGAGTGCATCGTCGAACTTCAGTATCCACAATGGGTGTAGGAGCTAAAGTCTTGCGACGGCGAGACTTCTTTCTGTCACATTGCACAGAGAACGAGAAAACCTCATCAAAATGGGTCATTTATGGCATATCCAGCATGACCTGACTGCCAGCTAGTGGCTCAGAAAGAGAGCTGTCAGATATCTCTGCTTCAGAGAACAGAGCTCTTGCAACGGGCCGAGGCTTGCTGGCAACCTGGGCCTCCCTCCGCTGAAGCCGCGAGAGGACTTGAACATCATGAAAAGCAAAGGCCCGGCTCCTCTTGGACAGCACAATGGGCTGTAGATCAACCACTGGCATCTGTTGAGGAATATCATATCTAGGACATAACTACATAAGAGATTTGATGAACGTTTCCAAGCCATCTCAGGCGGCAGGATTGGCCCATAAACAAGCTTGATAGAGGCAATAACAATTCTGTCATACTGAATTGCAGGCGGCTGATATGGCACAATGGCCCAATCATTGACATCAAAAAACCGTTGTGGGGGCTCTTCTAACTGAACTTCAGACTCAGACTGCATCGAGTTGTCAATACCAATAGATTCTTGATCTTGAGCAGGTTGAACATTGGGGTTTTGGCCATCTTGCTGATCAATATCATCATCTCCCCACTGAGCATGGCCCCAATTGTCAGGGTCCACCTGATTATGCATTGGGTGAGGCACTGGCGGGAGATCATTCGAGTCGATAGCCGAATAGGGGGGCAAAACACAGTTGTGCATGTCAGGGAACAGAGCTCCTAGCAAGGGATGCGGATTACCATCAATTGGCATAGGATCTTCGTCCTCAGGCATCTGGTCTGCAAAATTTGCACCTAAGATGTAACAAGGTGCAGTCCATGCAACCTTGGCCCCACCATAAGCAGCATAATCAGTGAAAACCACATCCCTCAGGACCAAGATATCCTCTGGGAAAGACGCAAACACGATCGATCTGATTGTATAGGGATCATCTTCTACCCAACGCTGAAACTTGCCAAAAGTATTGACAGCGGCACAAATGTTCTCTGTATTGGGAAGATCAAGAGGAATTCCCAGAAACATCAAACAGCCATCACGAAAACCATGCGCTCCCCTAAAACCAACACCCTCATCATGCTTGTGGAAACGAACAAAGGTATCATTACCCAACGGTTGAGGCGGCAATTGCAGAAGAGGGAAATGAAATCCAGCATCTCGCAGCTGAAACAAGCACACACCGCAAACCCAAGGCTGAGCAGACTGAACCTGAACTCCTCTGTGCTCCAAGAAGTCCACCACAGCTTCATGCGCTGGCCCCACCTGATTCGGTGGTGGTAATGGCATCACCTCCGCCACCATGTACTCCTCATGCTACTTCACAATCGGGGATGGCGGCGATACAAAGTTTCGAGGCACACGATTGGCACCACCATCAATAATATGGTGGCCCGCAGGCACGTACCGCAGAGGATCAATGGTGAAGACCGCCATGGGCTCGGCTGAACAAGCTGAAGCTGAAGAAGAAGCTGCTGGTGGAGGAGTCGCCGGAGGGCTGGTTGCAGGGGTTGTTGGTGGAGAAGTTAATGGACTAGACGGGACGGCCCTGACAGAGTAGGTGGAGGTAGACTCGAGACCGGTATTGGGAATCGGAGGAGGCGGTTGATATTTTGGCCTCCAAAATAAACCATGTTCGGTTGCAATCTTTTCACAATCCCGCTTACTGTGGCCCACACGTGAGCATGCCAAGCACACGATATTGAGGGGGCAATATTTTTCAACATGACCAGATAAAGAACACTTTGGGCAAGTCAATATTTCCTCAACCATATTATCAATCATGGATTCAAAAGGAATCACTGGTGCACGTCGGTCCTAAACAAACGGTTTAAAACCCCTTTCTGCGATGGCATTTGGAACCGTCGCCAAGTGAGTGTGGGTGATAGGGGGGTCCTTCCCACACGACCCAGAAACCATCAGGGATAGGGCCCCTACAGTACTCCTACTCATTTCTGCTCGCATTTCCATCGCTGTCAGTATTCTGTGGTGCTACGTTTACGATGCGTGGCCCATCACAAACGGTTCACTATTATAGAACGTGTACGATGCGCGGCCCATCACAAATGGTTCACCGTTAAGAAGATTAGCTAATCGTCGTACGAGTGTTGGACAGGATTACGAAACGTTGGACTGTCGTAACATTGTCCTACACGACAACTATCGCACACGCTATTCTGTGGTGCAACGTTTATGATGCATACTTCATCAGAAACAGTTCATGGTTGTGAATCGTGTATGATAAGGCAACTAACACAAACGTTTAGTTTGCCCGCACCGTTTGTGATATTGTGTGACATTGCACACGCTTTGCAAATGGCAACTGTGTGCATGCTTGCACATGTTTCCTCTCTGTGAACCATCTTGGATTATGGTGCATATCGCAAATGTTTGTGTTTTACCAACCGTGTGTGCCGTAACAACCTGGAGAGCGTAATTTCACCGTAATTTAATTGCTGCTTTTCCAAATTGTACTGGATTTGGATTTGAATTTGAATGTATGCTACAGCTTTATTCATATCCATTAGATTCAAACAACCAATGCATTATTCGATTCATAGGTACATATGTTCAACAATTACATAAGAACCAAATAAAGAATGATGAACCACAGTTGTATACTTGTACTATGAAAGACGGTAATGAAAGAGGCGAAATATATTCTGGTTGCTGAACAAGGTGAAGCGAAATGCCCATATTGTTCCCTCCTTAATGCAGAAGGAACGCATGACTCTAGTCCAACCCCTTGTGATGGTCGACCTCCCATCCTTCACGGTCTTCATGAAAACATCTAAATAATCATCGTGTTCTGGTAGAAATGCTTAAACCTTTGCATGCCCACCAATCATGTAGTTTGAGAGGTAATCTTGAGTAAACTGATTTGGCAACCACTGCAAAGGAATAAGATTTCAGACATTGTCATCTAACACAACTCATTATGGGTAGTAAAAAGAAGGCTGCAAAGTTCTTACTTACCATCCTGCAGTTCGCTGTTGTCTTGGATAAAGTGTAAACAAATAGTTTAATTGCCATCTTTGGACCCATTTTACTAACAATCTTTATCAGCTTCCTCACTTGATGGTGGTTCATCGATATCTCATTGCCTCATACGCAGAAAGGGTTGAAACGCGGATCTTTACCAATGACATATGTACCTAAAAGCACCACGTTAACATTAGAAGCTAAACAACAATGGCACAATGATGTAGTACAACACTCTTTTATAATATGTCTATATACATCCGTATGTGGTAGTCTATTTGAAATCTCTAAAAAGACAAATATTTTGGAACGTAGGGAGTAGCTTATAACATCCAATATACTCACATATTAGATGAATTAACATATTATATTATGGGCTGGAAGGAGTTTAGTTCGTTCTTAAAAATTGTCTGCTACTGTATCCACGGGTTACAGTTAGTTTGAGCTAGTTCGGGCTCAAATATCCCTAAAGTATATCTAAACATGAGGGCTAGTTTGAGCTAGTTGCATCTATAACCCACCCAAAAACCTAGTATCCAACCCAAGAGGTGCTAATTGGAGCTAGTTCTCCTAGTGCATTTATTGTCAATCTAACCCTGCAATCCAAACAACTCTTTGGATGGAGTTAGTTCAGGGTTAGTAATGATCTAGAAACTAACTCTAACCTCTAGCTAAGTTGAGTATCCAAACAGGGTTCTGTTGTTGCTGTTGCTGCTGCTGCTCTTCTACGTATATCTAGACATCATTAGAACACTAATGTAACGTTCTTCCTTGTTGTTATGTAGCCTAGTATTGCATATTTAGACATTAAGAACAGCGCATGTTGCTATGTAGCCTCAGATATATTACATATGACCCTAGTTAACCTAAGGAAAAATGGGTTGCAGATATATTCAGTTAAAAGTCTGATTCACCCATTAGTCCCTTATCAGTCGCCGGCCTATATGGTACCAGCTACTGATATCCTGAACAATGAGCAGATATAAGCCATGGGATGAAACTAACCTCGATGGAAAACAGTAGTACTTACCAAAATTGTCCTGTGTACGTACATCAAGAAGCATGTTAAGCACAACAGGCTAAACATCAACCAAAATTACACATGGCAGACAAAATAATCTCCAAAAGATAGCTTCAGTGTGCAGGTTTAAGCACGCTAGTAAAGCAAAACAAGTGGAAATGTGTGCTAACTGCAATAGGCCTAACATTTAACAACAAGCAAACATGGTCATTCAAACTGGTATTGTGCCGGTCTAAGTACACTGGTTATGGTTAAATAAAAATGGAAAGGCGTGTTAACTACAAGATGCAGCAACCAAATGTAGTCATTCATAGTGGTATTGTTGAAACTGGTACTAATGAAATTGAATTGTATAGTTCATACTTGCACATATAGAACATCATGTTGTGAATAACTGGAATAAACAAGGCATACTACGAACAACCAAAGATAGCATTTGAAACTGAACATATGCTAACTACAAACAACCGAACAATCAAAAAACTTTAAAAGAGGCATATGCTAGCTATAACAGGCTTAACAGAAAGCAAATACATGCATTCCTATCGGTATGTTTAAAACTGGATTGATGAAATGTACTGCACGGTAAATAATTGCACATATAGAGCATCACATTGTGAACAACTGAAATAAACAAATCATGGGTTTCCTCACTTGTCACTGATGGGCCCGTTCTTGTGGGAAGAGCACGGACCCTGGATGCGCTCCATGTTGTCGCAGATGGGCTCCTTCCCCTTGGAAGAGCACGGTTGTAGGGTGCCCTCCCTGATGTCGCAGACGGGCGCTTTCCCCTTGGAAGAGCAGATGGGCTCTTTCCCCTTGGAAGAGCCGGAGAGGGTGCCCTCCTCGTGGTCGCTGTCGATGAGGTCTGACTTGGAAGCTGTGGATCCCAAGCCAGCGTCGCAGAATGTGTCCTTCAGAAATGACAAAAGGGGCTCGATGGCGATGTAGAATGGCAAATTGTTGACAGCGAGCCAGAGGAGATCACCAGCGGGGCCATGGATGAGATCGACGGCGGTTGAACCCGAGGGGTTGGGGTGGGCCACTTAACCTGTGACACAGCCCGCCTCAGGGCGTCGCAATCGATGAACTCGCTGTCGTAGCCGGCGGACGAGACATGCCCGCATACTCTAGCCCGCTGCTTGAGTGCCTCCCACCAGTAATGGTCGTCAGCTTCATCAACAACAACGGGCGAAGAGACCGCTATACACCTCTTTTGGGCTAGTCACTCCTCGAGCTCCATGGGAAGCGTAGCCGGGCTTAGGCTGCGACGCTCTGGAGTGGGGGATGGGGATGGGGATCTGTGGGAAAGGGGGCGTTTGGTAGGCGTCATCTAAGAAACTCAGGGCGGCCTGGGTATGGAGATCGGTGGG
This sequence comes from Aegilops umbellulata, assembly GCA_032464435.1. NCBI lineage: Eukaryota > Viridiplantae > Streptophyta > Magnoliopsida > Poales > Poaceae > Aegilops > Aegilops umbellulata. The sequence continues at coordinate 355,535,398 of CP136054.1, read as the reverse complement.
TAAGCTGCACGGGCAAACCGGCAGATGTTGATAATGGAGGCCTCTTGCGGCGGCGGCGGGGACTTTGCTAGGGTTTTGAGCGAGGGAGGGTGTGTGTGTGTGTGTGTGTGTGTGTGTGTGCACGCACGCCCGAGGAGGTTTTGGTGTGTGTGTGTGTGGAGGGGGCGGGGGGTGTTTGAGGAAATGATGCGGATACTGAAATTTTTACTACGCGGGAGTGAAATGTCGGGCTATTGAAAATTTTGATGATAGTGCATCGCACACGGTCCGGAGATAACAACCGTGTGTTATGAAAAAAAAAACCCTCAAGGCGGGTAGATATTTTTGATGCAGGCGGGATTGGGAACAAGAAACAACGCACATGGTCCGGAGATAACAACCGTGTGTTATGAAACGGAAAAACCCTCGAAACGGGTAGATATTTTTTAGAGGGGGAGCCTCGTGGAGCCCAATGTAATGTGCGGATGTGTGCGTGACAGGTGCACCGGCGTGGCACATGGTTAGTTTGAGTGAACCGTGTCTGTTGCGTCATCTGACTTTTCTAATGTTCATAAATTTGGCAAAAAAAATGACGCGTGAGAGGGTCAGAACACGAACACACTTGCATGTGGACCAAATTTATGTATCAAAAGGGTGGTTTGATTTTCAAATACCAGATGAAACTTTGATGTGGCACCTCTCTCGCAAAGCGCACGGTATTGCTTGCTCCCACCCTCTCGTGTCGGCACGAAGGGAATCCTAAGCTATGAATGCATGCCCCCTCCCCCTCAACTGAGGTTCACCTAGCAAAGTGCGAAGTAGCTAGCAGCCCCCCTCCTCCCTCGTGTCGGCACGAAGGGAATCCTAAGCTATATATGAATGCATGCCCCCCAACCGAGGTTCACCGTAGCAAAGTGCAAAGTATCTAGCAGCCCCCCTCCCTCGTGTCGGCACGAAGGGAATTCTGAGCTATGAATGCATGCCCGCCAACCGAGGTTCACCTAGCAAAGTGTGAAGTAGAGCTAGCAGCCCGCCTCCCTTGTGTCGGCACGAAGGGATTCCTAAGCTATGAATGCATGCCCCACCAACCGAGGTTCACCTAGCAAAGTGCAAAGTAGCTACCAGCCCCCCTCCCTCGTGTCGGCATGAAGGGAATCCTAGCTAAGCTATAAATGCATGCCCTCCCCCCTAACCAAGGTTCACCCTAGCAAAGTGCGAAGTAGCTAGCAGCCACCCCTCCCTCGTGTCGACACGAAGGGAATCCTAAGCTATGAATGCGCATGCCCCCCCCCCCAACCGAGGTTCACCTAGCAAAGTGCGAAGTAGCTAGCAGCCCCCCTCGTGTCGGCACGAAGGGAATACTAAGCTATGAGCATGCCCCCCACCCCCCCCCCCAACCGAGGTTCAGCAAAGTGCGAAGTAGCTAGCAGCCCCCCACCCCCTCGTGTCACCAGGAAGGGAATCCTAATTAAGCTATGAATGCATGCCCCCCCAACCGAGGTTCACCTAGCAAAGTGCGATGTAGCAACCCCCCCCCCCCCCCCCACACACACACACTTACAGTCGGCGGGCTAGAGAGGCATATATCTCACCAAGATGGATCATAAAACGGACCAAGAATAATCCACCTTGGTCGTACAACCTCTCTCTTGTTGTTGGTCAAACTGATGTCCGTCCATGCGACCCCGGAGATGGGCTAGCTCGCCAATAATCACGCAAGTAGCTAGTCCCTGAAGACAACCACTGCATGCGTGTAGCCCAAACATATGTATGGAGAGGTGTGTTTTTGAGTAACAATGAACAACTTTGATGTGGCATCGTGATTTCGAACTAGAAATCCCCACACTGTGTGAGGGTTAGGTTGACGATGCATATGTATGTTACACCACACTTCAAGCCAACGACGGGGATTCATATATGCATGCATGCGTGCATAGTATATGCGCTCAAACTTAATTAGGTCGGAATCTCACCATGATCTATACTACGATAACACTAACCAAATGAAGAATCCGCCATGGTAACGTATCTTGTTGTTGGTCAAGGTGATCATGGATGTCCACACGGGCCCACGAATATATAGGCTTGTCGCCGATAACCACGCGAGGGAGTGTATCATTCGAAGGCAACCTCTACATGCATATGTATGGAGGTGATGCATTCATGCATGTTTGAATACACAACATTGATCTGGCGCGTGTGTCAAAAATCGTACACTAGCTCCCCACACAGAGCGAGATCGGTTCATGATGGTGTCATTGTACTAGCCACTTCGACTCGATGGGAGGGATTCATGCGTACACATGCATATGTGTGTGCTCAAAGTGTATCATGCATGTCAGCCCAGAGAAAAAATAATAATCCCCTCCTAAGTTAAATTAACCTCTCTTTTTGGCAGGCAAAAAGAAGTGATGGACCAAACGGGCCCACAAATGGAAAGCATCGATATCGCTGATAACCGCTTAAGTGCGTGCGAGAGGACAACCACCACCGCTTTGCATGTGGGCCAAACATATATATGTTGAATACCCAAAATGCACAACTTTGATGTGCCACATGCCTCAAAAACCATAAACCATGCACCCACAGAGAGCGAGGTTCATATCAAGCATACTACATATGATGGTCCCCTTCACCCCTCTTCACCGCATACTATATGCTCCTGCCGTAATATATGTACAACCCAAAAGAAACCTCATAGATGGTGAAATTAATTAACCTCTCCCGAGGTAGGTCAAAGTGATGCATGCATGCATCAATGATGGCCTCGTGGGCCCATAGATGGAAGCGTCACACGTGAGTGTCCTAGCTAGGAAATATATGCATGTGGCCCTAAAAGGTGTTGCGTGATGTTTGAATAACCAATTTCACAATTTTGATGTGGCATGTGCCTCGGTAACCAAACTGTCCCGACACTGAGTGAGGTGTACTTGTTCATGGATGCATACATATAGTATATATGCTAGTCCCCTCCCACCTCTTCGACGCGTACTATATACCAGCATAACACAAACAAAAAGATTATACCTTGCTGGTCAAATTAACCTCACTGTCGGCTGTTCGTCAAAGTGATGGACGACGACCTCGCGGGCCCACAGAAAGCGTCACACGCGAGTATCGACTGTCGTGTACGACAACAATCGACTGCATGTGGCCAAAACATTTATGTATGAAAGGGTTGTGTAATGTTTTAAATAATGATTTCACGACTCTGATGTGGCACAAACCTGCCTAACAAAATGGCCAACCCACACGGTGGCTCACAACTCGTAGTGTACTGCGAGCCACCCGCCACCCCCAGACGCACACACCCACACACACACCGCGAATCCACCGCAACTACGATGCATGTTAAATTAATTATCCCGCGGTGAACATACATGTTACCAAAGGAGGGACGTTTTAATTTCAAAAAATTCACAGAGATCATTAAGACGTTTTAGTACATTGATTGATTTTCTATGGGTATAATGTGAAAAAAATCAAATTTGAGCTACATGCACACGTGACAGTGCACCTGAATGGATTGCAAAAACACATGTGTCTCACTGGGTGCATGTTTACTCTCTGTGCAACAAATTTCAAACATTGAGAATCTTGATTTTTAAATTCTAGTACATACAAAACTTATTTGAAGTTCATGAAACTTATCATGTTGTCATATGGACACCAATACAAAGTGGCATTGTACTTTTTTTGTCAAATTTGAGACGAGTTTTGATGTAGTCTTTGTCTAATTACAGACGGGAGATTATTAATAATTGGGAACCAATATCCCAAATGGATTATGTATTCGAACCATGAGCGTTAGACCAACAATGGATACGTGCCATGCTTCAGTTAAGCAATAAAGCGGCAACATTAATCATCCAAATAGAAAAACAATATATGTGCCACCGCGCGACCTGTGTGGCGTGCGAGCAGGCGTGAGTTGACGGGACGCATGTGAGCAGTCCGCCGTGCAGGCAGACGGGGAGGCGTGCGTGCAGGTGTGTGAATTGACGGAGGCGTGCTCGCTGTGCAGTGTCATCGGGAGGCGTGCGAGTAGCTGTGTGAAACTTTGGTAGGCATGCCAGTAGTCCGATGCGCAGGCTCACCGGGAGGTGAGCCATCGGTTTGACCGCCGCCCGCCTCTCTCCCACAACTCCCACTACTCCATATTAATGGTGCGCCCGAGCGGCCGCACCCCCATCCTCGCTAAGCACACACAATCCTCTCTCTCCGCTTGCAACCTCGACACATCTCTCAGTCCTCAAAGTCGTCAGTGTATGAGGATGCCGCCGAAGCGCCCCATCGAAGGAAGTGGCGACGCCGGGGCTGCTAAAGCACTGGAGCACAGCGTGGAGATGGGGACAGAGGTTGCCGTCACCGCCGGCGAGTTATTGCTGCACCCTGACGTCGTCGACGGCATCGAGCTTCCACAGCCGGAGGCGGATTTCGACACCTACTCTGACAACCACTCCGGCAATGACTCCGACGACCACTCCGGTGACGACTCCGGCGATCACTCCGGCGACGACTCCGACGACGACGGACAACTGGTTAGTCATCTATACCCATTTATGTGTCATATAGATCATAGGGTTTCTCTGGTTACTCCTGGCTCCCCCTTTTTGGAATAGAAATCATGTGGTTATGTTCTCCCAATCCATGAAATCTGAGTAAGTTTTGTTAGATCTGTGTAGTGTATTGATTGTTTGAATTGATTAGTTGTTTCATCTGTGCAAATGATTTCTGCTAGTAATCCGACTAGGGTTAGTGTTCATGCTAATAACTCCTAGCCAGGACTTGACAATTGATTTTGAATGACCTACATATGTTTGTGCCATTATTTTCTTCAAGATTGGTCTGTACATAGACGACTGTGCTTAAGAATCGAACCATAATCTCTGAATATGTATAAATAAATAGCCATAAATCCCTAATCCTACTTCACGGCATGTAATCAGTGATTTGATGCCAAATTTGTTTTACTATATGTATAGGTGCTTTCTGACGGTGTGGACAGCGAGGATGAAGATGCCCAGAGGAAGTACAAGAGGCAAATCCTGAGGGAGCTTTATGCGGGAATGCATAACAGGCGTATTAGGACCTGGAACGATGTCTATGGATGCCCATTTTGCAACCACAAGATTCATGACGCGTATCTAAGTGTCCTTGCGCATGCAAGAGGACGGGTCGTTGGCTCCTTCAAGCAGAAGTATTGTCGCAGGGTGGCGCACGGAGCGTACGCCGAGTACCTGGAGAAGCTTCAGGATTGTGCTGGCCGCATGTGAGATGAGATGTGGGATGGATCGAACTATGTACGCTTGAGTATGCTTAATGACGGTTGAACTATGTACTTATGGTTGAACTATGCTTATGTACGTGTATGCTTATTATCTATGTCTGAGTACGTTATTTCGCCAAATTTTGGTAAAAATTACAACGGGGGACCAACAAACCAGGACAGAGGTAGTACGTCAATCACACACGGTTCCCAAATTTGGAACCATGTGCAATGACTATCATTTTGCCTGCTACGTCAATGACACACGGTTCGCTCTAGCAAACCGCCGGCCCCAAAATTCTTTGTGGGACAGAAAACCCTCACCACCCAATTAAAAAAAGAAAAAAAGAAAACCCTCACCATCCCCACGTCACAAAAACCCTCACCCCGCCCGCCACCCCCCTCGGCCCCTTAGGTACGTTCACCATTCACACCTGCACAAGCTCCTCCGTGTCTATGCCATGGCACCGCCTATCGCGGCGGTAAACACTTAGGTCGATGCCTTCCGCCGCTGCAAGGCTGCCGGCAAAGCCCACCGCATTTCGCTACTTCCGCTTGCCGCATCCTATCACCATCGACTTTCTCGACACTGATCGCGGTCGACCCAGCTTCGCTCGGTTGGGGAATCTGCCGTAGTGAGGGTTCTTTCTCATGTACGACGAGGTAACTAATTTAATGAGATATTATCTCGTCTCTTATCCCAGTTCATCTGCCTCCTTTAATCACCCGGTGGAAATCACTGTGAATTCATTTTTATACGAGCCAATTTGAGGGTTTTCTTTCATTTATAGAATGTACAGTGCGCCGATACTTCAGGACTTGGCGACCGCCGCCAGAGATTCCATCTCATCGTACCAGATAACTTGAGGACGCGCGTGATATGTTCAATCTCACCGTAAACCAGTTGGCATGGCCTACTTTCTTGAACATATTCTAAATATTGCTACATTTGGATAAAAGGTGCCACATGCACTATATACGTCAAAGAGGATTTTCCCCCCTCTTATTTCTATATTAGGCAAATTAATGATGTATTGTTCTTTTGATTACTCTCATATTTCCATGACATCATGTTTACCCTATCTGTTTAATTATAGACTTTTGTCCTTCAATTTCAATTGCTATACAGTTCTTTCAATTTGGGGCCATATTTGCATGTTACCATATTTTCTTTAACAACCCTACCATTTTCTGCAGGACATCCCTTGCTATGCAACAGATTTTGTAGTGCACAATTTTTCCCTTTACATACATCAAGGATCCACGAATGTCATACTGCGCACAAACCATGGATTTACAATCGTTGCTACTGTAAGACTTGATGAACATGGTGACTCCTATTTTGGCACTGGCTTTTGGAATGAAATTCCATAGTTTTATGTACTGAAAGCTGGCACTAAAATTGCACTGCACATAGAAGGGCCTGGTCATGAGATATATGCTAACTTCCCCGACATAATCATCCGTCCAGACTTTGTTCGAATTAAGTTTTCTTTTCAACTATCTGCATATGTTGACTTACCCAGCAATGTCAAATGAATTGTGTAGTATTTAAGCAACCAATTGTTATTCCCTTATCTTACTATATTCCTACCTAATAACTTCTAGTTACCAATACACTTTCTATTGACCTGTTTTAACTAAATATTCCTTGTACTCCCATTTCTATCAGAAAGCGCCGCTGACAAGGAGACTCCGGAGGTGGAGAATAGGGCTGCCAGCAAGCAGAGGCGGAGCAAGCTAGAACCGCAAGCGACTCCAGCAGGCCTAGACTTAATCAGCAGCCTCCCCGATGATATGTTGAGAGTCATCAGCTCCCTCCTCCCAATCAAATATGGGGCGCAGACAACCCTCCTTTCCCGACGGTGGCGCCCCCTATGGAACTCCAGCCCTCTCGACCTCATGCCCACGAGCTCTGCTACGGCTATCGCAAAAGCTTGGATGCGTTCTCCAAGATCCTCGGCAGTCACCTTGGCCCAACCAAAGGCCTTAGAATGGGCAAGTTCCATTCCAACAACAAGGACCGAGCCAATCTTGACGACTGGTTCCGATCCCCCCGCCCTAGATCAACTCGAGGAGCTCATTTATGATGGGCATATGCGGTCGCTGCCAACATCTGCACTCCGCCTCGCGCCCATGCTGCGCGTCGCCAAGTTCAGGAACTACCATTTCCCGCCCCTTAATGACGCGCCCGCTCTTATTCTACCATGACTGAAGCACCTCGAGCTCGTCGCCGTCTGCCTCTCAAAGGGTGACATGGAGCGCCTGCTTCGTGGCTGTACTGCACTCGAGTACCTTCGTCTTCAGGCGATCAATGGGTTGAGTACCTTCCACATCACCTCCATGACTCTCCGAACTATTTATGTGTGTTGCTGGTGCGGCAGGCAGACATCACAAAAGGTGGACCACTGTATGGTCATCCAGGACACACCTGCACTTGAGAGATTACTTATAGTTGATCAAGAAGGTCCAACAAGAATCAATGTCATTTCTGCACCGAAATTGACAGTGGTGGACTACTCGTCTGACAAATACTCCAAACTTGTTATTGGATCCACACCCATTCAGGTAGAACAGCCTCCTTCTGCCTCTCCTTATACAAATTAACATTATTTCTAATTTTGAAGATGTTTGTTCGTCTGCCATTCAGAAAATGATTCCGACAAGCTTGACCCCGAAACTGCGCACAGTGAAGGTCTTGGAATCTATCGGGCCCGACCTGGAGCAAGTTGTCAGTTTCCTGAGATGCTTTCCGTGCTTGGAGAAGCTATATATCGAGGTGATGTTACTTTCCTGTTAAATGTTAACCATAAGGGAGTTCAATTTGTGACACCTTTTTCCAAGTTTACAATGATAATGTACTACGATTTCTGAAGGTTCTTTTGGAGGATTTCAGTACATACATGCCCCCCCCATATTGGTTGCTTGATCCATATGGTTACAATCAATAAGCATTTCTCCTTTGGATTCATCTGTACTAGTTTTCTTAGGGAACTTTTCATCCACTCCAACCTCTTGTGAAGAAGGCTACATTTTTCTAGAATGTAATCAAATGCCCATGTTAATCATGTCAGATCGAAGATGGCATGTTAGTGCATTTTACAAATCCTGTAAACCAAATAGCTAGTCCTGTAGTAATGTTCAAAACTGCATGTAGGCACTAACACGTTTTCTTCTTTTGCAGATAAGATTAGGTCCAGTGGTGGATAATGTGATAAAATATAACAATCACGTCAGATGCCTAGATCTGCATCACTCACAAATTACTTTGAACTCCTACCGAGGGACCTTATCGGAGATTATATTCGCGAGGTTCTTTGTTCTCGGAGCAAGGGTGCTGAAGGAAATGAGGTTTGCCCTACATTTATTTCGCAAAAATGAATGGTCTATTGATCAGCGCCGGCGCCTGCGGCAGAATGGAGTAGGCTCCAAAAATGCTGAATTTCATTTTGAAACTTCAGATGACAGAGTAATCGGAAGTCATCGGGTCAACCCCATACATGACTTCTCAGTGGCTGACCCCTTTGCAAAAATTGTGACGTTTCGAAGCCATACTTAGAAGCGGTGATATTAGTTTGAACCTCTCTGATATCCATGTTCAGCGCATCAGCGCGAGCATTTGCAGCTGATGAGAGGAATTTCATTTCTAATATCAGTTTGAACCTTGTAATCTTTGAATTTGAGCCATATAACTCTGGAATTTGAACCTTGTAACATTTCGAGCTTTTGTTGTACAATCGTTGAAATGGCATCGTATGAGACTCGTATGTTGCTAGCACTATTTTGACCTTAATATGCAATGGTCTTAGATTTTATTAACCATTCTTGAATCAGTTTACCTTGTCGATCTCACAGCACACGATCTGTATAGCTAACTCGACTGCGATCATCAACATTATTGCGCACAGTTGGTTTCTTCCACCATGTGCACTATAGAGCGCAGAATTAATTATCGCACTCGAGTGTCCACGCCTGGGGTGCGGTGTTGTCAAGCGTGCACTGGATTCTGGAATCCTCTGCTATGAACGTCGTGACAAGACATGACGATACAGGCCGGCCAGCCCCCATTTATATTACAGCGGCCATTTAACCTACCCTTGTGTCTCTTCAACCTTTCGATCGCGCCCCACCATTGCAAGAAGCACACCCACCACGAGAAATTCTTAGAGGGTATCCTGCGCGGCTCCAATGGCGATGACGAGCAGCAGTTCACCATGTGTGTCGTGGTGGACACCCACAGAAGGTTCATGGACCTCTCGGTGGTGTACACCAACGACCCGGTCTGGGCGGAGCACTCCATCCATATCATGGAGCTGTTGCTTGCCGAGGAGAAGTACAAGGTGGTCGGGTTCGACCTCGAGTACACCCGCGCTCGTGCTGGGTCTCGTCTACCACTACTTCCTGGCCACAAGGTCTTGCGTGCGTTTCACCAGGTTTGTCAACAGCCCCCACTACATGTTCGCTACGGTGGACATCACCAACGATGTAAAGGCGCTCGAGAGTTCGGGCATCGCCTGCCAGAATCTTGTCGACATCCAGGGCCAATACAAGATCTGGTGCAGCAAGGAGCATGAGAAGGACTCACTGGTTCACCTCGCTGAGGCCATCATCGACCCCTACTACAGAGACATGAAGGATTCGTGCAACAAGGACAAGCGTGCCTGGCACTCGGCCTGGATGGAGAAACTCGACAAAGCTCCCGTCGTGTACGCAGCCAAGGAGGCGTGCATGAGCTACGACATGTACCGGCGGGTCGTTGACATGAGGAAGTCCCTCCATCCCCAAACGGCCAGGGATCCAGCCGAAAGCAGAGCAATGGTAAGCGTCGTTGCAACAATAAGTGGATGATTAGATCCTCGTTTCTCCTACTTTAGTATGCATGTAACTGCTTACTTTGGTGTGTGCAAATGTTATGTGTGTAGTCACTTGTGTAATTGTATGCTTAATTTGGTTATGCAATGCCGTCTTTTGAAGTATATATGTTGATGCTCTGTAGACAGAGCGTAGATGGTGTGCGGACAAAGAAAATCACATCACACACGGACTAAACAATGGAACCCGTCGGTGATGTTTTCATCAATCACTCACAATTGTATACCAACAATTGTTTGCTCACAAGACACACGTCTTATTAGCAGCAACCGTCTGTGTTCTTATCGGTCTTCAGACACATTTCTGATTATAGACCTGTTTGCCGCATATCACACATATCTTGTTAAGTTGAACCATTTATGTTCTCATGTCTCAACGCAAATAGTTCATCCGAGTGAACCACATGCCGTATATCGCGCACACCTTTGATCTGGCTGGCCGTTTCTTTTGTGTTGCCTAATCACAAACAGTTCATCCGATTGAACTGTATGATGTGTATCACACACGCCTCCATCTAACTGCCCGTTTCTTTTATTCCTCCTCATCGCAAACAGTTCATTGAACTGAACCGTATGCCCTTCATCGCACACGCAACTAAAACTTGAACCGTGTTTGATGCATCCGTCTATGCAAACGTTTTACACATTTCTGACGGTTTTCATACATCACCGTTTGCGATTATGTCATAGCACACAGTTTCTCGAAGGGTCTCTGATCGTAGTGTCGCGTTAGCAGCATCCTGCAATAGTGAACGTGAGCCTCCTGAGATTCTGGGACTTGTTGAGGAGAGCTAGCTGGACTCGGCCCACTCAAAACATCTGAGTGATCCGAAATGGGCAAAATGGGCCAAGGAGTCGAGGGCCCAGCATGACCAATCAAAGAAGGATCATGCGTCCAATGCATGGTACGTTCCGAAGAAATAGGAGAATGACCGTGGAGATCACGTAGATCACGGCGCTGTTGAATCACCGACGAGTCCACCGATCCAAAGATGATCAGAGGCGAAGCTATTGTCCATTGTAAATTAACAATCTAAGGTGGATGGATGACCACACGCTCCGTGTCAGGAATATGATAACCAGCAAACTCATTGGCGGTGATGCAATCAGCCGAAGCATGATAACGATAGCCTTTGCAAACATTGTAATTTTGAAATATAGCAAAAGATAACTTCTTACGAACAGAAGGACCAAATTTAAGGGCTGACTTAGAAGGAGGATTATGCATAGCTAAGAGACCCAAAGCTGCCCTGCGCTTGGAAGGGCTAACTAAAATCCACTCTGCATCACACTCCTTCTTCCAAATTTTGAACTCACGAACCCAATTTGGTCCCCCATTGCCCCATAGATGAAAGTAGCACTTGAATTGAGGGCAGGAGAAAGATCGTGTGTCCACAATGTAAAACCCAACATCCTTACAAGAAACATTAAAACTGAATACCTTATCACCAATGGTTGAGACCAAGAAATCGATGGCAGAATCTCCCAACACAGATTCAAGAGCTGCGACGACAAAATCTTTCGTGAGACGAAAATCATGTCTACTGAAAGGAACTACTAGAGTGAAAGATCCCATATTCTCCATAGGATGAACTGTGAGGCCCGATGCATTATAGATCTCATCAGAAAAAACTCTACCCTTGGAGAATTCCAAGCCAAGAGTAGATCCAGAAGGGGAACCCATAACAAATGGTATGGGAGTAGAGATCAGAGGATGCCGAAGAAGATGATCAGAGCCAATCACCAAGTCACTGGAGGAGTGTGAAGATCGCCGGCGGGTGATACGTCTCCAACGTATCTATAATTTGTGAAGTATTCATGTTGTTTTATTATCATTCTTGGATGTTTTACAATCATTTTATAGAAACTTTATATCATTTTTTGGGACTAACCTATTGACCCAATGCCCAGTCCCAGTTGCTAGTTTTGCTTGTTTTTTACATAGCAGGAAATCAATATCAGACGGAGTCCAAACACCGCGAAACTCCACGATGATTTTCTATGGACCAGGAGACATCCTTTGGGCCAAATCAGCACCTGAGGGGTGCCCCGAGGGGGGCACAACCCACCAGGGTGCGCCAGGCCCACTTGGCGCGCCCAGGTGTGTTGTGCCCACCTCGGTGGCCTCCTGCACCCCCTCTTTGCACTATAAATTCCCAAATATTCCGAAACCCATCGAGGTTAACATATATCAGAAATTCCACCACCGCAGGGCTCTGTAGCCACCGAAAACCAATCCAGACCCGTTCCGGCATCCTGTCGGAGGGGGGAATCATCTCCTGTGGCCTTTCTTCATCATCCCGGCGGCCACCACGATGAGGAGGGAGTAGTCCACCCTCGGGGCTGAGGGTTTGTACCAGTAGCTATGTGTTTAATCTCTCTCTCTCTCTCTCGTGATCTCTATCATGGGCTTTGTTAATATAGTCGGATCATATGGTGTTTCTCCCCTTTATACTCTTGTTGTGATGAATTGAGTGTTTTGTCTTGTCGGATTGAATATTCAGAGATGAGAGCACATGATATATATCTTGCGGTATGAATACTTGAGGTGACAATTGGGGTATCATATTGATTCACTTGATATGTGTCTTGGCTTTCAACTCACGGATTCCGGCGGTGATATTGGGGTAATCTATGCATAGGGGTTGATGCATGTTTTTCTCCGGTAGAAACTTTGGGGTCCCCTTGTAGTTCCTTGTGTGGATTGTGTATTATGAATATGAATTTGCTTTGGTATTATTCTAGTAGGAACTCTAGGATAGATCGAACGGAAAAAATAGCTTTGCATTATTTTAGTACGAACTCTTGAATAGATCGAGTGGAAAGAATAGCTTTGAGGTGGTTTCACCATACAAACAATTCCTATCTTTTGTTCTCCGCTAATAGGAACTCGGGAGTGATTCTTCGTTGCACTTTGAGGGATAATCATATGATCCAACTATGTTAGCATTGTTGAGAGGTTGCACTAGCGAAAGTACGGACCCTAGGCCTTGTTTTCAAGCATTGCAACACCGTTTTTGTGCCTGTTTACTATTTGCTACCATGTTGTTTTTATTTTTTCATATTATAAAAATATATTTATACCATCAATATTACACTTTTACCATCATCTCTTCGCCGAACTAGTGCACCTATACAATTTGCCATTGTATTGGGTGTGCTGGGGACACAATAGATTTCTTGTATTTGGTTGCAGGGTCGTTTGAGAGAGACCATCTTCATCCTACACCTCTCAAGGATTTATAAACCTTAGGTCATCCACTTGAGAGAAAATTGCTACTGTCCTACAAAACTCTTAGCTTGGATGCCCAACACATGTCTACAAGAATAAAGTTGTGTAGTAGACATCAGCGGGCTAAGGTTTAGTGGTGGGTGGGCGGGTGGGAGCGCCATTAACGGGCATATTTTCTTTCTTGGGAAGTGTTCCATGCCTTTCCATAACAGAAATTGAAATCTAATGTTTCCTTCTTTCATATCAGTAATTGCACCAATCGTTCTAAGGAAAGATCTACCAAGTATAATAGGACATGTAGGATTGCAATCTATATCAAGAACAATGAAACCTACGGGCACATAATTCCTATTAGGAAAAATAAGAACATCATTAATTCTTCCCATAGGTTTCTTAATAGTGGAATCCGCAAGATGCAAATTTAAGGAACAATCATCAAATTCACGGAAACCTAACACATCACATAAAGTTTTCGGAATCGTGGAAACACTAGCACCCAAATCACACGAAGCATAGCATTCATAATCTTTAATCTTGATCTTAATAGTATGTTCCCACTCATCATAAATTTTACTAGGGATAGAAACTTCCAATTCAAGCTTTTCTTCAAAAGATTGCATCATAGCATCAACGATATGTTTAGTAAAAGCTTTGTTTTGATTATAAACATGAGGATAATTCAACGTGGATTGCAACAAGGAAATACAATCTATTAAAGAAAATTATCATCATTAAATTTCTTGACATCCAAAAGAGTGGGTTCATTGCTATCTAATGTTTTGACCTCTCCAATCCCACTTTTATCAATTTTTGCATCAAGATCTAAAACTCTGAATTATTGGGACGCCTTCTAACTAAAGTTGACTCATCTCTAGTCCCATCTTTATCAAGATTGACATTAGAAAACCAAGATTAAATAGGAGTAACATCAATCACTTTAAGATCTTCATCATTATTTTCACGGAAACTAGAAGAACACGCTTTTATAAACCAATCTTTTTTAGCACGCATCTTAGCGGTTCTTTCTTTGCACTCATAAATGGAAATTCTCATGGCTTTTAGAGACTCATTGATATCATGCTGAGGTGGAATAAAACTAAGTTTCAAAGAATCAACATCAAGAGAAATTATATCCACGTTCCTAGCCAAATCACCAATCTTAAGCAATTTTTCTTCAATCAAAGCATTGAAATTCTTTTGCGAACTTATAAATTCTTTAACACTATTCTCAAAATCATAGGCCATATTATTATAATTTCCATAAGAATTGTTGTAGGAATTGCCAGAATTATTAGAGGAATTACTAGGAAACGGCCTAGGAAAATTACCTCTATACGCGTTATTACCAGAATTGTTCCTACCAACAAACTTCACATCCAAAGATTCATTATTGTTTTCAATCAAAGTAGACAAATGCATATCACTAGGATAAATAGGAGCACTCTTATTAGCAAACAATATCATAAGTTGATCCATCTTTCCACTCAAAACATTAATTTCTTCAATTGCATACACTTTTTTACTAGTGGAAGATCTTCGGTATGCCATTGAGAATAATTAACCATAATATTATCTAGGAGTTTAGTAGCTTCTTCTAAGGTAATTTGCATAAAAGTGCCTCCGGCGGCCGAATCTAAAATATTTCTAGAAGCAAAATTCAATCCGGCATAATTTTTTTGTATAATCATCCACAAATTCAAACCATGAGTAGGGCCATTTCTAATCATCAATTTCATCCTCTCCCAAGATTGTGCAACATGTTCATGATCAGGTTGCTTAAAATTCATAATATTGTTCCTAAGTGAGATGATTTTAGCGGGAGGAAAATACTTGGAAATAAAAGCATCTTTACACTTGTTCCATGAATCAATACTATTTTTAGACAGAGATGAAAACCAAGTTTTAGCACGATCTCGAAGTGAGAATGGAAATAGCTTCAATTTAACAATATCAGTATCCACATCTTTTTTCTTTTGCATATCACACAAATCAACGAAATTATTAAGATGGGATGCGGCATCTTCATTGGGAAGGCCGGAAAATTGATCTTTCATAACAAGATTCAGCAAAGCAGTATTAATTTCACAAGATTCCGCATTAGCATCAGGAGCAATTGGAGTACTAATAAAATCATTGTTGTTGGTATTGGAAACGTCACACAATTTGGTATTATCTTGAGCCATCATGACAAAGCAAGCAATCCAACACACGAGCACACAAAAAGCAAACGAAGAAGACGAATGTAAGAGGGGCGAAGAAAAGGCGAATCTTTTCAAAAATCATTTTAGAAGTGGGGGAGAGGAAACGAGAGGCGAATGGCGAATAATGTAATGCGAGGGATGAGAGTTTATGATGGGTACTTGGTATATATGTCTTGGCTTGGCGTAGATCTCCCTAACAACGGCGCCAGAAATTGGCAAGTTGATGGGAGACAAATTTTGACTTGACTTGGCGTATGTCTTCTCGGCAACGGCACCAGAAATTCTTCCTGCTACCTCTTGAGCTTGCATTGGTTTTTTCCTTGAAGAGGAAAGGGTGATGCAGCAAAGTAGAGTAAGTATTTCCCTCAGTTTTGAGAACCAAGGTATCAATCCAGTAGGAGATAATGCACAAGTCACCGAATACCTGCACAAATAAACACCAACTTGCACCCAACGCGATAAAGGGGTTGTCAATCCCTTCACGGTTATTTGCAAAGTGATATCTGATAGAGATGGATAAATGGTAAGGTAATATTTTTGGTATTTTTGGTTCATGGAACGGAAAGTAAAAAAATTGCAAAGAAAGTAAATTGTAGATCGGAAACTTATATGATGGAAAATAGACCCGGGTTGTACACCCACTGGGTGTTTTCTTCTTCTGTGTAGTCCTTCCACTCGAATCGGTCAGGTCGTGTCAAGTGGGTTCCTGGTCCAGTGGGGGCACGCTGAGTGCACCCACTGGGTGTAGTCCCCGAGACCGCCATCGAATATTTGATTTGGCAGGGGTCTTTCGAATATGTTTGTTTGTAGCTCTTCACTCGGGTCGGTCGGGTCGTGCCGAGTGGGTAACTGGTCCAGTGGGTGTGCCCCCACTGGGTGTAGTCCCCAAGACCATTGTCGACTATGGGTAGTCGGCGGGGGTCTGAGAAGAAGGGATTTTTTCTCCACTCAGGTCAAGCAGGCTGTACCAAGTGGGAAATTGAACCAGTGGGGGCACGCTGAATGCACCCACTGGGTGTAGTCCCCGAGACCGCCGGTGAATATTTGATTCGACGTTGGTCTAGAACTCCTTTAACAATAGTAATCTGAACTTGCTCTTCTTTACTCGGAAGTAAAGGGTCTTTGTCTTTGTCGACTGAATTGTCTTTTTGTTGATCGCAGAAATCTTGTGAACTTGGGACTCAGTATGCTGCCCTAGAGAAGGAGAAGATCCAACTCAAGCTTGACCTGGAGCTTGCCAGGAAAAATCTGAAGGATGCTCAGGCTGACTGTATGCTTTGATATTTCTTCCTTTGTATCTTTTGAACTGAGTGATTCGACTCGAACAGATGTGCATAGTGAAAACCGTCAACTCCAAGCACGACTGAGGAATGTTATTTCTTTAGACACCATGAAGCGGGCATTGGAGAAGAAGGACACTGATCTTGCGGAGGCGTAGAAGGTGGCGCGTGAGAAGACTGAATTGGCTGAGAGGAAGCTGGCTTCAGTCGGCAAACTCTAAGAAGAAAATGCCAATCTGAAGACTGTTGTCGGTGAGGCGAAGAAGGAAGCTGGCCAACTAAGAGAAGAGAAGGTGGCCTTGGCTGACAAGGTGGATGAGCTCACTCGGAGGAGGGACGAGCTGGAGGTTTACTTGGGAGGTCTTGCCAAGAAGTTGTACGTCATGCTTGAAGGTAACTTTCTCCATTTGAGAGAATCTAGAAAGATTTTATATAATTCTGCTGTCAACTCATTTTTCACCCTCGTACAGAGTTCTGTCAAGATTTTGAGTAGGAGACCGAGCGGATCGAACCAGGCCTGGACCCCACAAAGTCGCTCGTCAAAGATGAAGCCACAATGAATGTTATGCGACTTGAAGCTCGTCTTGATAGTGTCTTGGGGTACATCGCTCGACTGAAAGTTGCATTGTCCAAGATAGACCAAGAGCTGTGGCCGGAGGACAGGCTTCAGAATGACCTCGAGTCGCTGATGGCTCGGCTCAATGAAATTCCTAGTCAATTGCAGGTGTGGAAGAAATCAGCTGCTCATTATGGAGCCGACGTGGCTCTTTCACTCGTTAGAGTCCACTGTAAGGACGCCAAGGAAGAAAAGTTGAAGGCTCTCCAAGTGGCGAACACGAAGAAACTCCAGTTCCAATCTTTCATGGAGACCTTCATAGAAGTATCAACTCGGATAGCCGACGGCATCGACTTGGAAACCTTCGTCGAGCCAGCGAGTTCTCCTCCCTCCGAGTGAAAAAAACTTTACTGATCCATATTTATTTGCCTCGGAATGCCGAGAGAATGTGTAACCATTAAAATCTTTCGGGCCTTACGCCCGAGTACTTTTGCAGTTCTGAGACTTGTCGGATTTATCCGAACTTGATGGTTTTATCTGAATATTTCTTTCTCGCTTCCAGAATGTTTTATGTGTCCGAATTTTTCGACTTAGGCGAAGCTGGTTTGTGGCTAAGCCCCGGAGTGGGAGGATTGCTCTCCACTCGGAGTAGTTTTGAAACTTAGGTGAATACGGGATCGCGGCTAAGCCCCTGAGTGGGAGGATTGCTCTCCACTCGGAGTAGTTTTTGAAACTTAGGCGAATACAAGACCGCAGCTAAGCCCCCGAGTGGGAGGATTGCTCTCCACTCGGAGTAGTTTTGTAACTTAGGCGAGTACGGGATGTCAGCTAAGCCCTCGAGTGGGAGGATTGCTCTCCACTCAAAGTAGTTTTCGAAACTTAGGCGAATACGGGATCGCAGCTAAGCCCCCGAGTGGGATGATTGCTCTCCACTCGGAGTAGCTTTGTAACTTAGGCGAGTATGGGATCGCAGCTAAGCCCCCGAGTGGGAGGATTGCTCTCGACTCGAAGTAGTTTTGAAACTTAGGCGAAGCTGGTTCGTGGCTAAGCCCCTGAGTGGGATGGTTGCTCTCCACTCAGAGTAGGTATTGCAACTTAGGCGAATACGGGATCGCAGCTAAGCCCCCGAGTGGGAGGGTTGCTCTCCACTCAAAGTAGTTTCGTAACTTAGGCGAGTACGGGATCGCAGCTAAGCCCCCGAGTGGGAGGATTGCTCTCCATCGGAGTAGTTTTCAAACTTAGGGGAAGCTGGTTCGCTGCTAAGCCCCGAGTGGGAGGATTGATCTCCACTCGGAGTAGGTTTTGAAACTTAGGCGAATACGGGATCGCATCTAAGCCCCCGAGTGGGAGGATTGCTCTCCACTCGGAGTAGTTTTGTAACTTAGGCGTGTACGGGATCGCAACTAAGCCCCTGAGTGGGAGGATTGCTCTCCACTCGGAGTAGTTTTGAAACTTAGGCAAGTACGGGATCGCAGCTAAGCCCCCGAGTGGGAGGATTGCTCTCCACTCGGAGTATTTTTGTAAATTAGGCGAAACAGGTTCGCGGCTAAGCACCCGAGTGGGAGGACTGCTCTCCACTCGGAGTAGTTTTGTAACTTAGGCGAGTACGAGATCGTAGCTAAGCCCCAGAGTGGGAGGATTGCTCTCCACTCGAAGTAGTTTTGAAATATAGGCGAGATAGGTTCGCGGTTAAGCCCACGAGTGGGAGGATTGCTCTCCACTCGGAGTAATTTTGAAACTTAGGCGAAACAGGTTCGCAGCTAAGCCCCGAGTGGGAGGATTGCTCTCCACTTGGAGTAGTTGTGAAACTTAGGCGAAACAGGTTCACGGCTAAGCCCCCCCGAGTGGGAGGATTGCTCTCCACTCGGAGTTGTTTTGAAACTTAGGTGAAACAGGTTCGCGGCTAAGCCACCCACTAAGGGATTTGAACACATATTTATGAAATAATAATCATTAAGAGACTGTGGGAATCATGTCTTCATCAATAATCTGAAAGTATTCTGATTACATCTCGATGATCCGAGTGTTAAGTATAAAATCGGCAGAGCAGATCCGTGTTCCAGGCCCGTGGCTCGTCAATCTTCTTTGCAAAGTTGTAGAGGTGATAAGCTCCGTTGTTCGGCACCTTGGTGACGAGGAAGGGGCCTTCCCATATGGGGGCAAACTTGTGAGGCCGTTGCTGATCCACTCGGAGTACAAGGTCTCCTTCTTAAAATGCTCGGCCTTTGATGTTCCTAGCGTGGAACCGACGAAGATCTTGCTAATAAACAGTCGACCGAATCAAAGCCATTTCTCACTCTTGTTCCAGAAGGTCTACTGCATCTTGATGCGCTTGCTCTGCCTGGGCCTCCGAATAAAGTTCCACTCAAGGCGCATCGTGATACAGATCACTCGGTAACAGGGCTTCAATCCCATACACCATGAAGAAGGGGGTTCGATTGGTGGATCGGTTGGGAGTTGTCCTCAATCCCCACAAGACAGATGGTAGCTCAATCACCCAAGCCCCGGCTACGTGCTCAAAGTCGCGCATGAGCCGAGGTTTCAACCCTTGGAGGATCAGGCCATTTGCTCTCTCGGCTTGCCCATTGGACTGCCGGTGCGCAACGGATGCGTAATCCACTCGAGTGCCCTGAGAAGGGCATAACTCCCTGAATTCTTCCGAGTCAAAATTTGAGTCATTGTCTATGATGATGCTATGTGGAACTCCATATCGAAATACCAACTCTTTTATAAAACCAATGGCTATGCTTGAGTCTAAGTTCTTGATAGGCTTTGCCTCAATCCATTTGGTGAACTTGTCGACTGCTACAAGCAAGTGAGTGAAGCCACTCCTACCAGTCCCGAGAGGTCCAGCCATATCCAAACCCCACACGGCGAACGACCATACGAGTGGAATGGTTTTCAAGGCAGATGCATGCTTGTGGGACTTGTTTGCATAGAATTGACAACCCTCACACTTCTCAACGATTTCCTTTGCTGCTTCATTGGCCCATGGCCAGTAGAATCCCGCTCGGTATGCTTTGGCCACGATGGTCCGAGAGGACGCATGGTGACCATAGGTCCCCGAGTGAATTTCATCCAAGATCAGTCGACCCTCTTCTAGAGAGATACATTGCTAAGCTACATCACTAACACTTTCTCTGTAGAGCTGTCCGCCTATTACTGTGAAGGCCTTGGACCTACGGACAATCTGACGTGCTTCAACTTCATCCTCTGGAAGCTCCTGCTTGAGCAGATATGCAATATATGGCACTGTCCAGTCGAGGGTGATTACCAAAATCTCCATAATTAGGTCGACAACTGCTGGCACCTTGACTTCTGTCGGATTGGTAGAACTTATTGGTTGGGGAGGTTCCTCAGTAAAGGGATCTTCTTGTACTAATGGGGTATGGAGATGCTCTAAGAACACATTACTGGGGGTAGGCTTCAGAGTGGAACCTATTTTTGCCAGGTCATCAGCTGCTTGATTCTTGATTCGGGGTATGTGGTGGAGCTCCAATCCTTCAAACTTCTTTTCCAACTTCCTTACTGCATTGTAGTACCCCGTCATGGTAGGGTTCCTGACATCCCACTCCTTCATCACTTGATTAACTACCAAATCTGAGTCGCCGTAGACCATTAGGCGACGGACACCGAGTGAGATGGCCATACGCAACCCGTAGAGAAGTGCTTCATACTCAGCTTCATAATTGGAGGAATCAAAGTGAATCTGGAGGACATCACCGAGTTTGTCGCCTCTTGGGGACACTAGGAACACTCCGACACCAGAACCGTCTAACATCTTAGATCCATCAAAGAACATGGTCTTCCAAGTGAACTTGAGTCGACTGTTGTTGCTCAATCCACTCGGCCAAGAAATCTGCGATTGCTTGAGACTTGATCGCCTTATTTGCTTCAAACTTGATATCAAGAGGAAGAAGTTCAATTGCCCACTGTCGGGGAAACTGCTTACATGAGCACCTATGGGGACCGAGCCCCTTTCGGTTCGGCGGGGGGCGGAGGTCGCACGAAGAGCGGATCGAGGCAAAGCACACGAGCAGTTTACCTAGCTTCGGGCCGCACGGATGCGTAAAACCCTAATGCTGCATCTGTGGTTTGTATTAAGTTCTTGCTCAGGAGCGCTGAGTGCTATAGTACACGCCAGCGGCTAACGAGACCGAGCGTGAGTGTTCTTCTATTCCTCCCCCTTCTACGTTGCGCATGGCCCTCATTTTATATGCTCAAGGGGTCACCGACAGGTGGCAACGTAGGCAAGGGTAAAAATGGAAAAGGTGTTGCGGTTGGTACAGCTACTTGTACAGTGTATCATACCTAACCCTGACGGCAGGGGACAAGGGCATTGAATGCCCGTCTGCGTCGCCCCGAACAGTGCAAAAAGGGACCGTCAGGGACGCCACCGCTTGCCACGATGGCGATCTTGTCAGCGCCGCTTGCCACAGTGCACCCCTGGCTGCACAGATCCCGCCACGTACGCCTGGAAGGGTCCCAGAGCGACATGTTGGTGGATGTGCTGGAGCGCGGGTACAGAGTGGTTGCTTGCCGCGGCAAGCGCCTTGCCGCGGTCGTTGTCTTGTCGCGTCCGGAAGCTTGTCGCTCACCGGGTCTTGCCGGGACACGTGGCACGTGACGGCAAGTTCCTTGAGATGCCTTGGTTGGCCTTCCCGGCAAGCTCCTCTTGCCGGGGTCTTGTGCCTTGAGTGGCCTTCCCGGCAAGCTCCTCTTGTCGGGGCCTTGTCTCCTTGGCTTGAATACTTTGTTCTTGAATGGCTCCAAAGGAACCACGGAGGACCTTGGCGGTCACCCGGCAAGCCTTGCCGCGGGGTGCTGCTACTGCCCGTGCACAAGTTCGGGATACTAGGGTACCCCTACTCTAGTACACCGACAGGAGCCCCCGGGCCTGGGCCAAACACGGTGCCGAGCGCTGTTGGGCCAGGCCCAAAACAGGGCACGGGCACGTGCGGCCTGGGTCACGCCGTATCTTTCTCCATATCCACCGCGCCCTCCCCGAACGGCACGCGTCGATTGCGGCGTCGTGGGAGAGATCGTGGGTGGTTTCTTTATTCGGAAAGGCGGAACGTCCGCCCCCTCCGTCCTTATAAGCAGGGGAAACAGGGGCAGTTTGTCCATCTGCCCGTTGCTATTCCTTCCTAGAGAATCTCTGCCACTCCCCTTCTTCCCTAAGCCGAAAGAGAGCAGCGCTCCGCCCCCATCGCCACGAGCACCACCAACGCCGTCGACCTCCCTCAGCACCTCCGCCATGGCTCCGAAAGCCGAGAAGGTGAAGTCGACCGAGGCGCAGCGGCTCACGGCGCTGTGAAAGGAGCGGGCAATCTTCCCCCCCAAGCTCGCCGCGAAGGAGCTGAAGGAGTACTATTACCTCTTCTGGTCGACGGAGACGTGAGCGCATCCGCACACGAAGGTACTCCCAGCCGTTGCTTCGAGACTGGCTCCAAATGGATATCCCTTCTTCGCGTTGTTCTTCTACTGCGGGCTCTGCCCGCCTTTCTCTGAATTTTTTGTGACATTATGAACACCTATGGGTTCCGCCTCCTTGACTTCACCCCCAATGCTGTTCTGACCATGGCAGTTTTCGCACATCTCTACGAAAACTTTGTCGGAGTCCATCCCAATGTAGCCCTTTTTCGCCACTTCTTTATGCCCCGAGTTGAGAGAGGAGAGCCTTTATCCGGCGGAATCGCCTGGATCTCGAAGGGCGGCAAGAAGGAAGCTTATCTGGAGGGAGAGTTCCGCAGAAAGTGGGAGGAATGGAGGGCAGACTGGTGCTGGGTTGTCGAGGAGAACTCGCAGCCGTTTACCGCCCTGCGCCAAACTGCAGTGGTGCGCGACAGCGATTGGAGCAACGTGGCCCCAGACGACGACAGGCTGAAGATTGCCACCGCCCGGATCCAACGCCTCAGGCTTGCCGGGCTCATTGTAGGCGCCGTTGGCACAGACTTCCTTCGCCGCCGCATCGCCCCCCTGCAGGAGAGGAGGAGACCCGCTTGGGAGTTCAAGAACGCGGCGGATATCATGAGGCTGCGTCCGGGCCTCAACTACAACTTCACTGTTATGGAGAATAACGCGATGCTCCAGGAGCTGTTCAAGTATGACCCTGATCATCCCGAAGTGTTCAGGTTGCTGCAGGGCGTCGTTCCGATGTGCAACAATTCCTCACTCAGCCCCATCCGTGCAATGATGCCGCTGTGCGACTCGCACGGAATTGATCCAACTTGGCAAGAGCCTGCAGACGACGTCGTGCAGGCGTTCTTCGATAGCTTGGTAGAAGTGCCGATCCACTCCGACGAGCTGCAGGGCCTCATTCGCGACACCACCGACAAGGAGGTGAAGCTCATCGCCACTAGGCTGGAAGAGGCAACGGCAGCTGCAGCCGCGGGCGAATTTGGGTTCACGGTGGAGGAGGCAGAGGCAGCAGAGGCGGCAAGCCTTGCCGAGCAAGAGGGGCTTGTTGGCGAGGAGGAGCCTGTCGGGCATGACGTCGAGTTGGGCGAGCCCGCCGAAGGCACGGGCGGCTCGTTGGGGATCGACTCCTCTTCCTCCGCACCTTCGAGCAGCTTGCCGCAAGCAGAGCCCCCGGCTCCACCAAGAAGGCGTCTCCGCAAGGCTGGAGATGTAGCAGAGCGGCAGACGGGTCAACAGCCGCCGCGCCGCGAGACACGCTCCACCGCGGCAAGTTCTGGTGCCACGGGAGCACCTCACGCTGCTGCAGCAACTGGAGCAGGGTCTTCCCGGACCGCCGCTTCTCCCGCCAAGCGACCAAGGGAACCTACTCCTCCGCCTCATCACGCCGGAGGCGGGCCAGGCTTTGACTTCTCTGCGCTTAGCTCCGACGAGGAAGAAGAAGAGTAAGATCCTTGTTATTCCTGTATTTCTTCAATTCTTGATGTTTTGTCTTGTATCTCATTTGCTTCACTCTGAACTTATTCCTTTTTAGGACTCTGGCCCAGAGAGCGGCAAAGAGAGCCAAGGCCCCGCTGATCATCATCGAGGACGAACCCACCGCGACAGCAGGGGGTGCGCCCGAGACAAACTTGCCGGACCCGGCAACCGTTCTTTAGAGCAGCCCCCAGCGCAGCCCCCAGCGTAAGTATATAGTTCGCTTCCCGCTATTAGGCGCGCTGGGTATTCTTTGTTTGCTGATATCTGATTGTTAGTTTGTGCAGGAGCAGAGCAGTCCCACCAGGAGCGTCCTGAGGCCACCCCTGTCATGCCATCTGCTTCAACTACACCGCCAAGGGAGAGTCCTCCGGCAAGGGAGGATCCTCCGACAAGGGAGAGCTCTCCGGCAAGAGGGAGTTCTCCGGTAAGGGAGAAGTCTCTGGCAAGGGACAGCACCAGCGGCCCTTCGGAGGCAGAGACCACAACTGCAGAGCCCGGTACAGGTAAACCCCTTGCTTCAAAACTTCCCTTGGGTTCTTCTTCTTTTGATCTTCTTTTTGGATATTTGCTTGACTTTTCTTCCTTTTTCGGCCGTCAGATCCATCTGGTGCGGATCCGATGGAGACCGAAGAAACGGCTGGCGCTGATGATCCCGCCGGCGAAGAGGCCGCCAAGGCTGCCGCCGCAGCAGCTGACGAGGGGTCTGGCGATTGCACTGACGACCCTGAGGCCGCAGGAGCGACAGGCGCTACGCCGACCGCCGACCCTCCCGCCGTTGCCGCAGCGTCAGGCTCTGAAGAGCCCCAGCCAGGTGTCTACTTGAAGGCCGGCGATGGTGTCTTCATCAAGCTCCCCTGGGAGTCAAGCTCCAGGGCGCCAGTCGAAGGAGAAATCTTGGATGGAGAGGTGCTCGCCTCCGTTGGGCTGACGTTGGTTGATGCGCCGAGCAGCAGCAGCGGCGAGTCTGAGGAGGAGCGGCTGCTTCGGAAGCTGGTGTCGCTCTACCGCGCTCGACAAGCCAAGGTGGAATGCCGAGAAGCGCTTGTCGCGAAGGCGGGAGCAGATATTGAAAAGCGCGCGGAGGAGCTCCGGGGTCTTAACCAGGAAGCTCTCCGGTCCCTGGCGGAGGAGCGGGAGCAGCTCGCTGAGGTGCAGAAGGCCTTCATCCTCGAGAAGGCAGAAGTTGCAGAGCAACAGCGGCTTGCCGCCGAGGAGCTATCTGCGCGGGAGGGCGAGTTGACGGAGCGGAAGGTCAACCTGGACAGCCACGAGGAGGAGCTTGCTGCGCGCGAACAAACGTTTGGCGGGGCTCTCAAGCAAGCAGAGGATGCTGCCACAGCTGCCGAGGCCGCCAAGAAGGAGCTGGAGATGAAGGTGGCGCAGCTGGAGACCAATCTCAAGGCGAGCGGTGAAGAGCTTGCCGCGCTCAAGCATGAGCGCGAGAAGGACGACTACACCTTTGGCGAGCTGCAGGGCCATCTCACCGAGAAGGTCAAGGAGCTTAGCGTCGCCAAGGACTCCAACGCAGATCTTGAGCTGAAGCTGGCTGCTTTGACCAAGACGCTGGACGGCGCTAGGGAGCAGGAGGTGGCCTTGAAGAAGGAGATCAAGGCCGACAAGGCACTGCTGGAGAGCGTTGCTACCACCCAGAACACCTTTAGAGAGACTGTGGAGCAGTGGACGGAGGGTCTTGTGAATGCTGCCGCAGATATCGACAAGGAGCTGGCGCTGGTGAGGATGGAGGATCTCGGGTATCCCTCCGATGAGAGCCTCCCATCCAGCGCCAAGCTCACCTTGTTCTTCAAAGGCGTGGCGACGGCCCTCCAGCGGCTCCGGAAGAGGATCCCAAAGCAGCTGGCCGACGAGTCACGCAAGATCTGCGCGGGAGCTCTTCAAAAGGTGTTGGTGAAGGTGGCCTACTGCAACCCAGGCCTCATCCTCACCAACGTCCTCAAGTCCCTGCCGTCGGATGCCGATCTGGAGGAGCTCAAGGCCCTTGTCGCACCCATTGTGGATAGGGTGAGCGGGATCAAGAGGGTTGAGGGCGACCGTGTAGACTAGGCCGCCTGTTTTCTTCTTTCCTTGTCACTGTTGATCATGTTATGAAAACAATCTATTAGAGCCGCGACAAGCTATCTTGTAATATAACTCTATTTTGGGTCATGGTTGCAATGTTATTTCCTTTACTTGATTCCTTCCTTTGTATGCTTTTGCCCTACGCTTTTAGGGAACTTGCCGGCGCAGGCACCTTTGCCGCGAGCGCTGAGTGCGGGACGTCAGCAGCCTGCCGGCGGTGCCGTTACCGACAAGAAACCTTGTCGTAACTAGTCGCAGCTCACTTAAGTTGTTGAGCGGACTCGAAACAAAGTAAGGGCGCAACTCTAGTTGCAGCACACTTAAGTTGTTGAGCAAAATCGAAACAAAGTAAGGGCACAACTAGCCATGAGTTGGTTCCTTCGCGCACAGGTTTTCCATACAAAGCATGGTCGTTCAAGGAAGATAACTTAAAAATTTTTAAAATCTGATTGCTCAAACTTTGGCAACTTAGCTTTTCTGTCGTTTGCTTTCCGGCAAGGCGAAACTTTCTTAAATGACGCCTGGTCCACACCATTATCTCCTCCTTCCCCCCCCCCCCCGGCAAACTTGTGGGCGAGGGGAACCTTCCTTTCCTTGAGAAAAGAGAGAAGAGAAAATAAAGATATGGAGCCTTATGGCTCGTTATTGCTTACCGGAGGTTGGCGCTGCACAAAGTGTCAGATAACTCATGCAAAAAATAAAAAGCATGGAATTGACAAGATGTGCGGAGCTCATAAGCTTTATTTATGCATAGGGTCTGCGCCTGGCTTTGTACAAAGGATTACATGCAACAGCGGCAAGACTTGTACAAAAGGTGGTTTCCGGAACAGGGTCCGGCAGCCGCGCCTTACCGGTAAAACTTACGAAGATGATCAATGTTCCAGGAGTTGCTCACCGGAATGCCATCTTCGGTCTCAAGGCGGACAACGCCAGGCCTAGTGACTCGTTTCACCCGGTAAGGGCCTTCCCACTTCGGCGTCATCTTGTTGGAATTCTTGGCGGACTGAACGCGCCGAAGAACAAGGTCGCCTTCCTCGAGACTTCTGGCGTTAACTTTGCGGCTATGGTAGCGGCGCAAAGCTTGCTGGTAACGAGCAGCTCGTACAGCAGCCTGAAGACGGTCCTCCTCAAGGAGCAGCGTGTCATCTTCTTGCAGCTGCTCTTGCTCAAGCTCATCATAAGCGAGCACTCGAGGCGACCCGTATACGAGTTCCGTGGGGAGAACAGCCTCTCCTCTATAGACTAGAGCGAAAGGTGTCTGGCCAGTGGCTCGGTTTGGCGTCGTCCTGATCGACCAAAGAACCACCGGCAGCTCCTCGATCCAATTTTTTCCGCACTTGTGCAGCCTGTCCAAAGTCCTGGTCTTGAGCCTACGGAGCACTTCAGCATTTGCCCTCTCCGCTTGACCGTTGCTTCTCGGGTGAGCAACAGAAGCGAAGCAGACCTTGGCGCCAAGATCTTGGACGTACTGCATGAAGGTGCGGCTCGTGAATTGTGTACCGTTGTCGGTGATGATCCTGTTAGGGATCCCGAAGCGGCAAACAATCGACCTGAAGAACTTGATTGCTGACTGTGCTGTCACCTTGCTCACTGCTTCCACTTCCGTCCACTTTGTGAACTTGTCGATTGCAACGTACAAGTACTCAAAGCCCCCGACTGCTCGGGGGAAGGGGCCGAGGATGAGCGCGAGAAGGACGACTACACCTTTGGCGAGCTGCAGGGCCATCTCACCGAGAAGGTCAAGGAGCTTAGCGTCGCCAAGGACTCCAACGCAGATCTTGAGCTGAAGCTGGCTGCTTTGACCAAGACGCTGGACGGCGCTAGGGAGCAGGAGGTGGCCTTGAAGAAGGAGATCAAGGCCGACAAGGCACTGCTGGAGAGCGTTGCTACCACCCAGAACACCTTTAGAGAGACTGTGGAGCAGTGGACGGAGGGTCTTGTGAATGCTGCCGCAGATATCGACAAGGAGCTGGCGCTGGTGAGGATGGAGGATCTCGGGTATCCCTCCGATGAGAGCCTCCCATCCAGCGCCAAGCTCACCTTGTTCTTCAAAGGCGTGGCGACGGCCCTCCAGCGGCTCCGGAAGAGGATCCCAAAGCAGCTGGCCGACGAGTCACGCAAGATCTGCGCGGGAGCTCTTCAAAAGGTGTTGGTGAAGGTGGCCTACTGCAACCCAGGCCTCATCCTCACCAACGTCCTCAAGTCCCTGCCGTCGGATGCCGATCTGGAGGAGCTCAAGGCCCTTGTCGCACCCATTGTGGATAGGGTGAGCGGGATCAAGAGGGTTGAGGGCGACCGTGTAGACTAGGCCGCCTGTTTTCTTCTTTCCTTGTCACTGTTGATCATGTTATGAAAACAATCTATTAGAGCCGCGACAAGCTATCTTGTAATATAACTCTATTTTGGGTCATGGTTGCAATGTTATTTCCTTTACTTGATTCCTTCCTTTGTATGCTTTTGCCCTACGCTTTTAGGGAACTTGCCGGCGCAGGCACCTTTGCCGCGAGCGCTGAGTGCGGGACGTCAGCAGCCTGCCGGCGGTGCCGTTACCGACAAGAAACCTTGTCGTAACTAGTCGCAGCTCACTTAAGTTGTTGAGCGGACTCGAAACAAAGTAAGGGCGCAACTCTAGTTGCAGCACACTTAAGTTGTTGAGCAAAATCGAAACAAAGTAAGGGCACAACTAGCCATGAGTTGGTTCCTTCGCGCACAGGTTTTCCATACAAAGCATGGTCGTTCAAGGAAGATAACTTAAAAATTTTTAAAATCTGATTGCTCAAACTTTGGCAACTTAGCTTTTCTGTCGTTTGCTTTCCGGCAAGGCGAAACTTTCTTAAATGACGCCTGGTCCACACCATTATCTCCTCCTTCCCCCCCCCCCCCCCCCCGGCAAACTTGTGGGCGAGGGGAACCTTCCTTTCCTTGAGAAAAGAGAGAAGAGAAAATAAAGATATGGAGCCTTATGGCTCGTTATTGCTTACCGGAGGTTGGCGCTGCACAAAGTGTCAGATAACTCATGCAAAAAATAAAAAGCATGGAATTGACAAGATGTGCGGAGCTCATAAGCTTTATTTATGCATAGGGTCTGCGCCTGGCTTTGTACAAAGGATTACATGCAACAGCGGCAAGACTTGTACAAAAGGTGGTTTCCGGAACAGGGTCCGGCAGCCGCGCCTTACCGGTAAAACTTACGAAGATGATCAATGTTCCAGGAGTTGCTCACCGGAATGCCATCTTCGGTCTCAAGGCGGACAACGCCAGGCCTAGTGACTCGTTTCACCCGGTAAGGGCCTTCCCACTTCGGCGTCATCTTGTTGGAATTCTTGGCGGACTGAACGCGCCGAAGAACAAGGTCGCCTTCCTCGAGACTTCTGGCGTTAACTTTGCGGCTATGGTAGCGGCGCAAAGCTTGCTGGTAACGAGCAGCTCGTACAGCAGCCTGAAGACGGTCCTCCTCAAGGAGCAGCGTGTCATCTTCTTGCAGCTGCTCTTGCTCAAGCTCATCATAAGCGAGCACTCGAGGCGACCCGTATACGAGTTCCGTGGGGAGAACAGCCTCTCCTCTATAGACTAGAGCGAAAGGTGTCTGGCCAGTGGCTCGGTTTGGCGTCGTCCTGATCGACCAAAGAACCACCGGCAGCTCCTCGATCCAATTTTTTCCGCACTTGTGCAGCCTGTCCAAAGTCCTGGTCTTGAGCCTACGGAGCACTTCAGCATTTGCCCTCTCCGCTTGACCGTTGCTTCTCGGGTGAGCAACAGAAGCGAAGCAGACCTTGGCGCCAAGATCTTGGACGTACTGCATGAAGGTGCGGCTCGTGAATTGTGTACCGTTGTCGGTGATGATCCTGTTAGGGATCCCGAAGCGGCAAACAATCGACCTGAAGAACTTGATTGCTGACTGTGCTGTCACCTTGCTCACTGCTTCCACTTCCGTCCACTTTGTGAACTTGTTGATTGCAACGTACAAGTACTCAAAGCCCCCGACTGCTCGGGGGAAGGGGCCGAGGATGTCGAGCCCCCAGACCGAAAATGGCCAGGATAAAGGGATCGTCTGGAGAGCTTGAGTTCGCTGGTGTATCTGCTTGGAATGGAACTGGCACGCTTCACACTTGGTTACTTGTGCAGTTGCATCCTGGAGGGCTGTCGGCCAAAAGAAACCTTGCCGGAATGCTTTGCCGGCAAGTGCTCTTGCGCCAATGTGGTGACCACATATGCCTTCATGTATCTCTGCCAACAGCTTTTGTCCGTCTTCCCGGTGAATACACTTCAATTTCACACCGTTGAGTCTTCTTCTGTACAGTGTGCTATCGACAAACTGGTACATACTTGACTGCCGGGCTACTCTTTCCGCTTCTTCTTGCTCTTCGGGAAGTTCTCCTGTCTGAAGGAAACGGACAATCTGTTGTGCCCATGCTGGAGCTTGCGGCTTGACAACAAGGACTAAAGGCACATCTGCTGCTACGGGAACATCCGCTTCTACGGCGAGAACCTGCGGCTCAGCCGGAGCTTGACGTTCCCCGGCAAGCTTGCCGGAGCAAAACTTGTCGGGAGCGTCTACTTCAACGGAACAAACCCTGGGGTTTGCCGGAGCAGACTGCTCCTCAGCACTCTTGGCGTTGATCTTGGGGACCTTCTTGGCGGCGGCTTCAGGAAGCTCTGCCGGAAAATAGTCACCAGAAATCAACTTCCTCTTCTTGCTCTGTCCAATTGATGGCGTAACAGACGGTTGAGTCAGCTTGAGCACAAAGATCCCTGGTTCCACAGGTAACTTAAGTGCTGCGCACTTTGACAGGCCATCGGCGATGTCGTTCTGAGCTCTTGGAACATGTTCCATCTGTAGGCCAACAAAGTGCTCTTCTAGCTTTCTCACTTCATCAACATAGGCTTCCATCAATGGACTCTGATAACTTTTGTTTACTTGGCGGACGACAAGCTGCGAGTCACCCCTGACAATGAGCTTCTTGATCCCAAGGTCTGCCGCGATCCTGAGACCGGCAAGCAAACCTTCATACTCTGCAGTATTGTTTGTTGCTTGCTCCTTGGGAAAGTGCATCTGGACTACGTACTTGAGGTGCTCTCCGGTGGATGCGACAAGCAGCACGCCTGCACCGGCGCCTTGCAGCGAGAAGGCACCATCAAAGTACATCAGCCACTCTTTGCTTGCTTCCTTGACGGGGATGCTCGTCTCTGGAATTTCTTCATCTGGTGTTGGCGTCCACTCTGCTATGAATTCTGCCAATGCTCTGCTTTGGATGGTCGAAGTGCTCTCAAACTTGAGGCCAAAGTTTGACAGTTCCAGTGCCCACTCAACAATCTTGCCTGTCGCTTCTGGATTCTGCAGTATCCTCTTCAGCGGAAAGCGAGTGACAACTGTGATCTCATGTGCTTGGAAGTAATGGCGCAGCTTTCTCGAGGCCATGAGAAGGCCGAAAAGCAATTTCTGCACACTAGAGTACCTTGACCTAGCCCCCTGCAGAAGGGAACTGACAAAGTAAACTGGGCGCTGCACCATTCTCTTCTTCTATATCTCCTCATGCGCCTGCGCAGATCCATCTTTGTCGGGACCAGAGATTGTCGGGGAAGCCCCCTGCATGTCGCTGGATGCGCTTGCCGTGGTTGCTAGCTCATCATCTACCTCCCTCTCCGCTACTAACGCAGCACTAACCACTTGATTGGTTGCCGCCAGATACAACAACAACTTCTCTTGTGGCTTAGGTGCGACAAGTATTGGAGTGGAGGACAGGTATCTCTTCAAGTCCTGTAGCGCAGCCTCCGCTTCCGGAGTCCATTTCATTGGACCTGCCTTTTTCAATATTTTGAAAAATGGCAGGGCGCGCTAAGCAGACTTAGAGATGAACCTGCTGAGAGCTGCCACGCAACCGGCAAGTTTTCGTACATCCTTGACGCGCTTTGGTGCTTCAATTTGCTCAATGGCCTTGATCTTGTCGGGATTGGCTTCAATTCTCCGCTGAGACACGAAGAACCCGAGAAGCTTGCCGAAAGGAACTCCAAACACACACTTCTCGGGGTTGAGCTTGAGGCTGATCTTGCACAGATTTGCAAAAGTCTCTTCTAAATCTTGAATCAGAGTTGACTTGTCCTTGCTCTTGACCACTATATCATCCATGTAGGCTTCCACATTTCTGTGTATTTATGGCTCAAAAGCGGTATGGACTAACCTTGCGAATGTTGAACCAGCATTCTTCAAACCAAAAGGCATCCGTATGAAACAGTATGTGCCACATGGAGTGATGAATGCGGTTTTGTCCTCATCCTCTTCTTCCATGAAGATCTGATGGTATCATGAGTATGCATCAAGAAATGAAAGCAAGTCACATCCGGCCATGGAGTGTCGCCGTTGGCAAAGCCGATGAGACTCTGAATGGTGGCCCTCCAGTCGTCGATCTTGTCCGGCGTTGGAGGGAAGTCTAGGAGCAGTTGAGCTCGCGCCAAAGCTTCCGCTGGAGTGGCGGGTAGCGGTGGCGAACGGTGCGAGGAGCGAGATATGCTCGGACTTCTAACTACGTTAGAAGGAGCAATATCCCTTCCAGGCAACCGTGCCTCGCTCGCGCCAGCATGTTGGCGTGCATGCTGGTCTTGAACGTTCCGAGATCTGCCAGCTCGATCTGGGTCCAGCAAGCGTATGGTACCATGGGTACCATGACGCTGCCGGTCCCGCGCCTCCTGAGATGGGCGCGGTGCATCTACGGACGCCCGGTCGTCGTGGGAGCCGGCTACGCCACCGATGGGCAGCGCAGCCTTGTCCATGGACCTGGCGGCACTGTGGGCTCCTTCGACGACGCCCGTTCTTCCGCCGGCGTCTTCCCCACCAGCCATTTTCTCCGGCGGTGCTGGGTCTGTCGCGGGCGGATCAGCCGCCTCCGAAGCCTTCTTCTTCGGCGGCATGTCGATGGAGATGATGAAGATCTAGCTTGTGTGAAAGCCGGATCAGGTTTACACAACCTCGACGCCCCCTACCTGGCGCGCCAAAGATGTCGGGGAAAATGCTTCCACGAGCACCTATGGGGACCGAGCCCCTTTCGGTTCGGCGGGGGGCGGAGGTCGCACGAAGAGCGGTTCGAGGCGAAGCACACGAGCAGTTTACCCAGCTTCGGGCCGCACGGATGCTTAAAACCCTATTGCTGCATCTGTGGTTTGTATTGAGTTCTTTCTCGGGAGCGCTGAGTGCGACAGTACACGCCAGCGGCTAACGAGACCGAGCGTGAGTGTTCTTCTGTTCCTCCCCATTCTACGTTGCGCATGGGCCTCCTTTTATATGCTCAAGGGGTCACTGACAGGTGGCAACGTAGGCAAGGGTAAAAATGGAAAAGGTGTTGCGGTTGGTACAGCTACTTGTACAGTGTATCATACCTAACCCTGACGGCAGGGGACAAGGGCATTGAATGCCCGTCTGCGTCGCCCCGAATAGTGCAAAAAGGGACCGTCAGGGATGCCACCGCTCGCCACGATGGCGATCTTGTCAGCGCCGCTTGCCACAGTGCACCCCTGGCTGCACAGCCTCCCGCCATGTACGCCTGGAAGGGTCCCAGAGCGACACGTTGGTGGATGTGCTGGAGCGCGGGTACAAAGTGGTTGCTTGCCGCGGCAAGCGCCTTGCCTCGGTCGTTGTCTTGTCGCGTCCGGAAGCTTGTCGCTCACCGGGTCTTGCCGGGACACGTGGCGCGTCGCGGCAAGTTCCTTGAGATGCCTTGGTTGGCCTTCCCGGCAAGCTCCTCTTGCCGGGGTCTTGTGCCTTGAGTGGCCTTCCCGGCAAGCTCCTCTTTCCGGGGCCTTATCTCCTTGGCTTGAATACTTTGTTCTTGAATGGCTCCAAAGGAACCACAGAGGACCTTGGCAGTCACCCGGCAAGCCTTGCCGCGGGGCGCTGCAACTGCCCGTGCACAAGTTCGGGATACTAGGGTACCCCTACTCTAGTACACCGACACCCACTTATCCACTTGACCGGTTGGATCTCGATTGTTCAAGATTTCAGACAATGGAGCGTCGCTGACGACTGAAACGAAGTGGTCTTGGAAGTAATATGCAACTTTCTTCGTAGTCAAATAAATTCCATAGACAAGGTTCTGGTAATGTAGATACCTTTGCTTGGACGGAGTCAAGAGTTCAGAAATGCAATACACTAGGCGTTTAACTTTATAGGCCTTGCCTTCTTCTTCTCGCTCCACTGTGAGCACTGTGCTGACAACTTGACCAGTGGCTGCAATATATAACAACAGAGGTTATTTGCTGACCGGAGCAGCAAGCACTGGAATGTATCAAATGCTACTTCAGCTTTAGGAGTCCACTCGAATGTATCAAACTTTTTGATCAGTCGGTAAAGAGGCAATGCCTTTTCATCGAGATGAGAAATGAACCGACTTAATGCAGCGAGACAACCTGTAAGCTTTTGAACATCATGCACACACATAGGCATTTCATTCGGAGAATTGCACTGATCTTTTTGGGATTTGCATCTACCCCTCGTTCGAAAACGAGAAAACCAAGCATATTTCCTCCAGGAACTCTGAATGTGCACTTGGACGGATTCAGCTTGATGTCATATCTTCTCAGATTGGCAAAGGTTTCAGCAAGGTCAGACAGCAGGTCGGAACTCTTGCGTGAATTGAACACGATATCATCCATATATGCCTCCACATTCCGACTGATCTAAGTAAGCAGGCACTTCTGGATCATGCGCATGAATGTGTCGCCAGCATTCATGAGACCAAAAGGCATGGTGACATAGCAAAAACACCCGAACGGGGTGATGAAGGCCGTTTTTATTTTGTCAGGCCCATACAGTCGGATCTGATGGTACCCGGAATATGCATCCAGAAAAGACAAACGCTCACACCCCGTAGTCAGGTCGACTATCTGATCAATGCGGGGGAGAGGAAAATGATCTTTCGGGCAGGGCCGATTGATATTCTTGAAATCAATACACATACGAAGTGAATTATCCTTCTTGGGGACCATGACGACGTTGGCGAGCCACTCGGAGTGGTATATCTCACGGATGAACTCAGCTGCCATGAGCCGGACCACTTCCTCACCAAACGCCTTCCTCCTTTCCGCGGCGGACCGACGGAGATGCTCTTTGACAGGTTTTGCTTTTGAGTTGACACGCAAACGGTGCTCAGCCAGCCCCCTGGGTACACCTGGCATGTCTGATGGTTTCCATGCAAAGATGTCCCAGTTCTCATAGAGGAACTGGATGAGCGCGGCTTCCTATTTGCTGTCGAGTGTCGTTGAGATATGGGTCGGAGCAGCCGTGGGATCTTCCAGGTGAATGTGGACTGGTTTCGTCTCACCAACTGACTGAAATGCGGATTCTGAAGCAGGCTTCTTGGCTCGCAACAAATCACTCGGATCGGCATTTTTCTTGTATTCTTCTAGTTCCACCACTGCCATTTGCTCATCAGCAATCTTGGAACCCTTATGGAGGCACTCCTCTATGCTTTGCCTATTCCCAGTGACTGTAATCACACCTTTGGGCCCGGGCATCTTCAACTTAAGATACACGTAACATGGACGGGCCCTGAAACGAGCATATGCGGGCCTGCCCAGAATAGCATGATAGGCACTATGGAAATCCACTACCTCAAAAGTCAACTTCTCCTTGCGGAAATTCTTGGAATCACCGAAAACCACATCAAGAGCAATCTGTCCGAGTGACTTTCCTTTCTTCCCTGGGATGACTCCATGGAACTGCATGTTGCTCTCACTAAGTTGGGACATCGGAATGCCCATCCCCTGGAGGGTCTCAGCACACAGAATGTTCAGACCACTACCACCATCCATGAGAACTTTAGTCAGTCGGGTGCCCCCAACGACTGGGCCGACCACCAAAGCTTGCCGCACGGGGGTAGCAACGTGAGCGAGGTGATTTGATTGGTCGAATGTAATGGGGGTTTTCGACCACTTTAGGTACGTCGTAGTTGCCGGAGCAACCATGTTCACTTCTTTGTATATGACTTTCAGCCGACTTTTGCTCTCAACATCAGCAAAAATCACCAAGGTAGCATTGACCTTTGGGTAACCGTCATCGTTTTCCTCATCCACATCCTTATCAGAGTCCTTATCACTGGGTTGACCCTCTCGGAACTGCTGAATCAGGAGTCAGCACTGTCGAGTGGTATGCTTGGGCAGAATCAAGTTACCCTCTTCATCCTTCTTCATGTGAATGTGACACGGCGAATCCAGGACATCCTGGCCGGACTGACCCTTCAACTTTTTGGGCACCCACAGCCCTTTGTGTTTTCCTTTAAATTTTCCTTGGGTGTTCACCACTGCTGCTTCGGCCTGTCCAGTGGCTTCAGCCTTGCGTTTCTGTTTCCGATTGGGGTTTCCACCCCCGATGTCCTGGTCGACTGGCTTCGCCTTGCCATTGTGGAGTCGGTCTTCCTCTTCGCCATTCGCATACTGAGTGGCTATCTCCATCATCTGATTTAGAGTCATGGCCTCGGAGCGACCGAATTTCAGTGTGAGCTCTCCGTATCATACGCCTTCCTTAGAAGCGCAGACGGCTTGGTTCCCTGTCACATTCTCCACCAGATGATGAAGTTTAGTCCATCGCTGGATGTAATCCCTCAAAGTTTCATTCGGTTTCTGGACACAGTGCTGCAACTCAGAAAGCCCTGCGGGACACTTGCAAGTGCCTTCGAATGTCTTGATAAACACTCAGGCTAAATCTTCCCAATAGAATATGCTTCCAGGAGCTAACTGATTCAACCAAGCTCTGGCCAAACCTTCAAGCATCAAGGGGAGGTGCTTCATGGCTACATCATCGTTGCCTCCACCAATCTGCACTACCACTCGGTAATCTTCCAACCATGTGTCTGGCTTCGACTCACCAGTAAACTTGCTCACTCCCGCAGCCAATCTGAAGTTGGGCGGGATCTCAGCTACTCGGATGGCACTGCTGAAACATTCGGGCCCAGAGACGAATG
The DNA here is from genome assembly GCA_032464435.1 of Aegilops umbellulata. Classification (NCBI taxonomy): domain Eukaryota; kingdom Viridiplantae; phylum Streptophyta; class Magnoliopsida; order Poales; family Poaceae; genus Aegilops; species Aegilops umbellulata. The sequence continues at coordinate 355,498,088 of CP136054.1, read as the reverse complement.
CCCTGTTCCCACTTGGACGATCTCTGTCCAGCCCTTCTCTGTTAGGTCTGCCTCTGTACGAGGACTGACCTCGCATCGAACCCAGGCTCTCTTGGGTCGAATGGAATTCTTCGCTCATCATTGTATGTGCGCCTATCATCATACCGCCGGGGCGCATACGAACCGCCCCTTGGAGGGGACATAGGCACTCGACGATGGTCATCACGATGGTATCGAGCATCAAACTGCCCGTGGCCTCAACCAAGGTACTGGTCCTGGCGATAACCACGATCTTCATGCCGCGGAGGCGATCTTGGGCTATGTGCCGACTGAACTATGTCCGCCAAGACAGACCTGTTGTGAATCATGTTGCGCGACTAAGAAACAACTGAGTTATGTTCCCCGGCCGCCCTGAGCAGTGCTTGAATCTGCTGCAACCCTCTACCAGCCTCGGAACGGGACGACTGGATCGAATATGCAATACGTGCAGCTACTACAACATTCTGGATCGGTGTACGGTGTACCTGACACTCTTCTCGAGGCCCAGACGGAAACAATTGTCGTGGCCATCGACTGGAACTTGGAAGTTGCTGGCGGGCACGGTGGTCGAGTGCTTGCTGAAGATTCTCTAGGTACGCACGCTCAGCCAGGGTGGCTAAGCGTGCAACCTCCAAGGCCCGAGCCTCAGAGGTCTCCCCAACAATGGGGGTCTGGAGAGCCTGAACGTTTTTGTGATGCATCTCCTCCCTCTGCTCTGCAGTGAGGGCTTGAGGATAATACTCGTTGTGGTCATGCGACGAGCCACCGCTGTTGTCACCACCGCCATGATGGAATCCAAGAGGACTGCACTGGGAGTCAACCATGAGGACTTCCACCGCGGGATCGTTGCTCTCGCACTCAGAAAGCATATCCGAATGGCCAGTCGGCAGATCAAACAACCCATAGAGGGATTCATCGGGCTCAATTGTCGTGATTTGTGGGGTGGTCAACTGATGAGCCACCGCATGCTTCACACACCGCTGGAGCCGCGAACGACCAGATCGCTTGTGGCGGTGGATAGCGAGGAGCGAAGACGCCGCATGAGCCGACCGATACTGAGTCGACGGCTGCCGCAGGAGGACTCCGCAGGCACTTGCGTGTAAGTGTGCGGCCCCGCGAATGGGGAGAGCCTCGACGTCGAGGGGGGCTTCTTGGAGTCAGGCGGAGTCATCGGCGATGAAGGTGAGCGTGTCGAGATGGATCTCGCGACCCAGGGCCAAACCACCGCCGAAACCATGTTGATGAAGATTGAAGATTGCAACCTCACTGGAAGTCGCTCAGACGCCTGCCCTGTGGTGGGCGCCAACTTTCATGGGAACGAGTCTGACAGTAGAAGTAGGGGGTACGTAGGAGAGGGCAATGTCCTAGCTATGGCGAGGTTGTATGCACTGATTTACGAGTTCGGGCCCCTCTCAGAGGAGGTAACAACCCTACGTCTTGGTGTCGCGGAGGCTTGTCGATTGGAATGTGGAATAGTTACAGGGGGTGCGAACCCCTGTGCAAGAGGGGATGGGTGGCTAATATAGAGTGCGTCGACCCTTCATTGTCTTCAGTTACTCTAGATTTCAATGAGAGTTAAGTCCTGAACGTTACTGGTAACGCCCGTATTAAATGGTCTTTATGATGACAGAGTGAATGCCTGACAGTTGCCATCCAGGGGTGACTTTAGGTATTCTGTACTCCGAGTGGATTCTTGTATGGTAGAGTGAAGTAATCATGGTCAAGTGGAATTGGGATATCCGGGTGGAATCTTCTGTCAAGTGGATTGCACTTCATGAGGATTTTAGTCGGTATCTTCTGTTGAACCTTGTAGGCCTTGTACTGTTGTGTAGTGCCCTTGGGTAGGGTATCTAGGTCAGGCCTAACACCCTACCCTACAAAAATGTCATCGTCAGATGCCACAAAGGAAAGGAACAACGACGACCGGTGCCCCGACGGAAGTGGCCCTCGGCCAAACTTGGGGGCGAGGCAACAGTCATCCCGGCGGCGATGTAAGGAGGTGGGGAGGCTGGGTGGGTCATGGGGATGCCTCTGGTGGTGGTAGAAGAGGGAATGGGGCTCGTGCTCGCTGGAATTTAAGCCGGAGGGAGTGGTGGCCATGGTGCAAAATCGAGGCGAAGAGGGCGGCTCAAGCTCAGTGGAGTGGTTAGGGAGTGCTAGAGGAGAGGGGAGAGGCTGATGGTGCGGTCGGGAGACCTTGGGACAGGCTTATATTGCCATGGGCGGAGGTGCCATGGCCGGAGCTGCCGCAGACGTGTGGCCGGAGTTCTGGCGAACCGCAAATGCGTGGGCGCTCGGGCACGTTTGGGCGGCGAGGCAATGGTTCAGCAACGCAGGAGAGCAGACGCGTGATGGCAGGGGCGGAGGAAGAAGCCAGGGCAAGGACAGAAGTTGTCGGCGCACTATGCACCCGCGTGCACATAGCGGCTAGCACCGACAAGCGAGATACAGAGGGGGGAGAGGGGTCCAGGGGAAGGGCGACGACAAGGAGAAGCCCCTAGACATGCCTAGGTGTCGAGGGCACGAGGGAACAGATGAAACAAAGGGGTCCAATTGCCAGAGCGCGGGCATTGGCAAGTCAAACGTGTGGTCAGCACATAGACAGGCAAGGAGAGGACCCGAGAGGCTGGAAAATGTTTTCTAGGGTGTAGTCCTCTCTCCCAGTGACGCACTAGAGGTGATGGATCATCGGAAGAGGCTCTCAGCTGAAGTGAGGGATCGATGAAAGTTTGGTGTAGCAAACTGGACTGCATCACTATGATCAATAGAGAAGGGCTAAGAGCCAAACTCCATGTCTGGGAGGTTTATAGTAGGAAGGACTACTGTCCTTTTAAGTTCGGGAGGATTTGGACCAATATTTGTTGTAGTTGCTTTACAACCAAAAAAATGTTCTGGAAACTTAATGTTGATGTGGCACTCACATAATGTGTTTCCTTGGTCTGAAAATTGGCATGACAAGATGATTTGGTCATACAAGGATGCCATAAAAATTTCATGCCATTTGGATGAGTGCCCATGGTACTTGCTTCACAGAGCTTCTCTCTGGACAAAAACTTGTGAAAATTATGGAGGAGATTGGCTTAATGAAATGTCCCCAAATTTGGTGGACTGAGTTTATATAGGAAAGACCATGCTCTGGTAAAATTTCAGTATTAATGGAGCACTATAAAATGTAGTTTCTTCACAACCTGAAAATCTGACCAGAAACCAAGATCTGATGGTGTGCTCACATAGATGGATGAATGAAGCTCAAAATTGGTGGAGAGTCATTATTGATCATATAAAGGACCATGAAAAATTTGAACTCATTAGGATTGCCCTAGCTAGTACTTCCTTCACAAAGGCTTCCATCTGTCAGAAACTTTGGAAATTTGCTGAGGAAGGTTCACTAGGCAAATGGAGTTGAATTTTGGCATGAGGCAATGATATGGATAGGAAAAGGTGTCCAAAAAGTTTGGAGTCAATCAAGCAAAGATAAATGACACTTCCTTCGCCAAGTGCCAGCTAGGGCAGAATAGGAAAAGGAATATTAATGAATTATCTTTTTATCATGACAAGGATCTATGAAAGATATGACCCAAACAATTTATGAGAATTATTTGGGAATTTTGTGGATGACAGAAAGGTAGGTTGCTTCACAGCCTAGGGCTAAAAGGGTTATTCCTTTGTTAGAAAAAGGAATATTCCCAATAGAAAGAATATTGGGATTGGGCTAAGATGAAAAATGACATGGTCTTGGGATGGATTTGAGCATGAGAAACCACTTGGGAGCCTGAGAAGATATGATCTTACCAGGTTTCAGGACCATAGAGCCATAGAAAAGCAATTTCAAATAAAATCCCAAAGAAATTCAAATGAAAAAGAAAGGGCCAAAATCCAGGGTGTGACAACGCGACTGCCGCGGACGCTACCCTCCGTCCACAGTCGGTCGTTCCTTTCACCCCGTGGCCCACCCCACCCATGTCGGCCAGCGGGCGTGCGCCCGTGGCCCACCTCCACTGCACCACACCGCGCCTCCTTATATGACCTTCACTGTGACTCACCACACGGCTCGACTCGTTCTACGTATCACGCATGGCAGCAATATGCATTGTTCATTGAGAGGCAACCCAACACACCGGGTCGCTACGTATCGCACGGGGGCTCGATCGGCTTCAGTGTAAGCAACATCAGCGATCGATCGCTCGGGTTCAGTTAGCAGCACTAGCGAAGGAATCACGCGGGTTCAGTTAGCAATGAAGGGATTGATCAGTTTTAGTACGTAGTGAGATGGATCGATCGCTCTGGTTTACTAAGCGAATGACTTGCTCGGGTTCAGTTAGCAAGCGGCTCACACAATCGTGCGTACGAGAGAAACGCGCAAACCACTGCATCGCTTGGCCCCAACCACGCACCTTAACCGGGGACTCCCTGGAATTTTCCTTGCCCTCGCTTCTACCACGATTTTTTTATGTCATGGATGGCCTAAAGAATGTTATGTAGGTGCATTTCCGGCTGGCCCAGGATGAAAAGCCCATTTTCTGTCATGATTTTTTGTCATAGAAGTAGGAGCCCACCACATCTATGATGATACATGTTTTTGTCACAATTATCGTCATAGAAGTGTCATAACCATGATAGAAAAAGTTTTCGTTCGGGCCATAATGTCACAGATGTGTCTTCCCATGCCCATACCATCGGGTATCCTATATCAATGGGTATAATATGTAGCATTTAATTTTTTAAGGTAGAGAAATGAGTTTAGAATTCAAGTGATGATGGGCGAGCAGAATAACACTGATGTGGCCTCCTTCGATGCATGGCCTCTTGTAGGCATCAAGGGAGTATGAACATCTGTTGGTGGAAACCTAATGAATTGGGAGGCGGTGGTGGAAATTAGGTATCGCTGGATCAAGAGTTGCACAAGAGTCTGATAATGAAGAGTCGAGATTTCATCTTTTCGAGGACTCATATAGGACATAGAAGGAGTGATGAGTAGGCGATTACGAGCATATGAGATATGACCAGTTTAAGGAATATGAGATTTAGAGTTGGATATTGACCCCACATGTCATAGGAGTTATTTACATTTATTTAAAAAAATTGGGTATTCATCAGGTAACCCATGGTCGCAATTTTGTACCCATGGCCTACCATATATTTTGCGGGTATGAATACCCATTACCCGTGGAGACAAAATCTCTCCAAATCTTGCCCTTGCTCGTTGTTTTTGGGTAAGGTACCCAAGGGTACTCATACCCATGGGCAAATCTGCCATCCCTATTTAGCAGATTTGTCTCAGTGGCTTTGTCTTGTGGAGCAGAGAACGTGGTTGTGTGTTTCAATACTCCGACTCCAATTCTGACCGATGAAGGTTGGCCAGTCTCAGCCTCGCCGAGGAGCTTGTGAGATTTGTGTTCTCCAATCAGTCTAGTTGGATGTAGAGTATTCTACAAACCTTTTCAGCATTTTCTTCTCAAAGGCGGCAATTTATTACGCATGCCGTGGCCGGTCGTCCGCCACCGTCTTCTATTCTACATCGATGACTTCTCGACAGTTGCTTATACAAGCTCCCGAGTTTCAACAAATTTGCTCGGCTCAGATGAAGGCCTAGAGGCAGCAATGAGCTATGCTCACGATGCCGTCGATGGATGTAGGAAGAAGAAGACGTCGACACTCCCAATGATTTATGTAGAAATGTTTTTCTAAGGATTTGTGCTACTTAATATATGTCGGATTTTGGGCTCCGCGAACCCTGGATAGATTCTAACTTTGGGGTGCGTGCAAAGAGCTCAGCCTCCCTAGCCTGCCTACTCGCCAATCTCACAGCCTAGCTCGATGAGTAAGAAGGAAATGGGACACAACAGTTTACCCAGGTTCGGGCCACCTTGCGGTGTAAAACCCTACTCCTGCTTTATGGTGGATTGGCCTCGGGGTGGGCAGAGGATGAACTAGTATATTGGAAGAACAACCTCAGGAGGTGTGTTCTTGAGCTGGTGAGGGAGAGGATGGTCTGAATGATATGTGCCCCTTCTATGGTGGTGGCTAGGCTATATTTATAGTCGCCTCGGTCCTCTTCCCCCAAAATGAAGGCAGGAAGGGATCCCACAACGGCCAAATTCGAAGGGAGACAACTAGTACATCTTATCCTGGCGAAAGGTGGTCTTCTCCTGCAAAGCTTCTGGTCGTGACACTGTGGTGGGCTCGGTGATGACCTCCGTTCGGCCGTCCGGGCGGTCTTGGTCTTATTGCATGGAAATGGAAACCTTTGGCTGATTCCTTGGGACTCCGCGCCTGGGCTCACCTCTTTAGCACCAAAGAGGAAACTGCTAGACTGCACCCGCTGGCGGCCGCCTGGCCTTGGTTGTCATGGCTTGCATCATCCGAACCTCACGAGGTGAGGGCTTGCATAGAGATCTTCGCCCCTCAGGAGCCAGCCTGAGGAGGCCGCTCCTTCGGGGGGTCCTGGCGTCGTCCACCCCGCAAGGCTTGGCCCCTCGCGATGGTCTTGTGTTGTCGATGCTGAAGGTGGGCCATACCAGGCCGTCAATGGAGTCACACCGTGGGCCGCAGGCAGGCAAGTCTTGGTACCCCCGTCCCAGAATGCCGACAGTAGCCCCCGGGCCCAATGCGCGCTCGGACTTGGCTTCGAGGCGAAGCCAAGGGGCAAGGGAGAAGCGCCGCGGGCCCTAACCGCGTGCGACCTCGGCCGACGCGTGGCACCTGACAGGAGGTGGGCGTATCCTCTTCCCCACGCAGTCTCGGCAACTGTCAAGGGCTGACAAAAAGGCTGGCGCCTGCCACTGAGTCTTCATTGCGTCCCCTTCGTCTTGCTCCAGATCCCCTTCTCTCCTTGCTCGGGGCGCCTCCAGATCTGCTGCATCTTTCCTTGAATTCGCCGCCGATGGCCTCCGAGAAAGTGAAGCATGCCGTTTCTTCCGCGTGATCGGCCTCCTGGTTCGAGCCGGCCCTGAGCGCGTCCACCGTCGCTGAGGAGAAGCACCTTGCCGCTGTGCTCCCGCTGACGGCGAGCAGCGGCAATGATGGGGGAGATACGGTGCTCCGGGTTGGCTCCGCCAAGCTAGAAACCTTGGGGGAGACGTTTTACCCCTTCTTTCTGCATAACGTCTTCGCGGGGTTCGTCCCTCCCTTCTCCAGTTTCTTCTTCGCCATCCTTAACCATTACCAGATCCATGCCCTTCATCTTCATACCAACTCCATCCTCCTCCTGTCGATCTTCACCTTCTACTGTGAGGCATTTGTGGGGGTGATGACCTCTATTGCGTTCTTCCGCCACTTCTTCTACCTCCGGATGGGCGGCTCCCAGTGCTCCGGGTGCAACTGCTTCGTCTCGTCTCTTGGCAGCAACGTGATCTCGAGGGCCAGTAAGAAGGTGGAGGACTTCCGGCACAAGTGGATCTTCATGGACGCCAGACGCTCCCACGCCCGGCCGAGCTGCCGACCGCCTTCCCGGCGAAGTCAGACTGGTGGGATCACGAGAAGCTCACCGACCCTCGGGCGGAGCCGCTGCTGGAGAAGATGATGGCCGACCTGAAGGCGGAGAAGCTGACAGGGGCCATGCTTATCAGGGAATTCCTGACGGAGCGCCTGGCCCCGCTCCAAGCGCACTCGCGCCCGCTGTGGAGCTTCAAGGGCGTGGAAGATGACCTCTGGCTACGCCCGGATGACCTGTCCGATGAGGAAATGAGCAAGGCCATGCGCACCTTGCTCGAGAAGGACCCGGGCGTCCTCCCGGCGGCCTGCTACCTCTTGAGCATGCGTTGGTTTTCCCTTGAAGAGGAAAGGGTGATGCAGGTAGCGTAAGTATTTCCCTCAGTTTTTTAGAACCATGGTATCAATCTAGTAGGAGACTACACACAAATCGCCTTGTACCTGCACAAACAATCAAGAACCTTGCAACCAACGCAATAAAGGGGTTGTCAATCCCTTCACGGGCACTTGCAAAAATGAGATCTGATAAAGATAATAAGATAAATATTTTTGGTATTTTTGTTGTATACATTGGAAAATAAAGATTGCAAAATAAATAGCAAACTAGAATTATAGATCGGAGACTTATATGATGTAAAGTAGACTCGGGGGCCATAGGTTTCACTAGTGGCTTCTCTCAAGATAGCATATATTACGGTGGGTGAACAAATTACTGCCGAGCAATTGATAGAAAAGTGCATAGTTATGATGATATCTAAGGCAATGGTCATGAATATAGGCATCACGGCCGTGTCAAGTAGACCGAAATGATTTTGCATCTACTACTGTTACCCCACACATCGACCACTATCCAGCATGCATCTAGAGTATTAAGTTCATAAGAACGGAGTAACGCTTTAAGCAAGATGACATGATGTAGAGGGATAAACTCAAGCAATATGATATAAACCCCATCTTTTTATCCTAGATGGGAACAATACAATACGTGTCGTTTCCCTTTCTGTCACTGGGATCGAGCACCGCAAGATTGAACCCAAAGCTAAGCACTTCTCCCTTTGCAAGAAAGATAATTCTAGTAGGCCAAACTAAACTGATAGTTCGAAGAGACTTGCAAAGATATCAAATCATGCATATAAGAATTCAGAGAAGAACCAAATAATATTCATAGATAATCAAGTTCCTAAACCCACAATTCACCGGATCTCAGCAAACACACTGCAAAAGAGTATTACATCGAATAGATCTCCAAGAACATCAAGGAGAACTATGTATTGAGATCCAAAGAGAGAGAAGAAGCCATCTAGCTAATAACTATGGACCCGAAGGTCTGTGGTAAACTACTCACACATCATCGGAGAGGCCATGGTGTTGATGTAGAAGCCCTCTATGATCGAATCCCCCTTCGGCAGATCGCCGGAAAAGGCCCCAAGATGGGATCTCACGGGTACAAAAGGTTGCGGCGGTCGAAAAGTGGTTTCGTGGGTCTCTTGGATATTTTCAGGGTATAAGAGTATATATAGGCGAAAGAAGTAGGTCGGTGGAGCTACGAGGGGCCCACGAGGGTGGGGACGCGCCTACCCCCCTCGGCACGAACTCCTGCCTCGTGGGCGCCTCGTTGCTTCCTGGACTTCCACTCCAAGTCTCCTGGATTGCGTTTGTTCCAAAAAAGATCCTCGCGAAGGTTTCGTTCCGTTTGGATTCCGTTTGATATTCCTTTTCTGCGGAACACTGAAATAGGCAAAAAAACAGCAATTTGGCCTTGGCCTTTCGTTAATAGGTTAGTCCCAAAAATAATATAAAATAGCATCATAAAGCCCATTAAACATCCAAAACAGATAATATAATAGCATGGTTAAATCAAAAAATTATAGATACGTTGGAGGTGTATCAAGCGTCCCCAAGCTTAATTCCTGCTCGTACTCGAGTAGGTAAATGATAAAAAACAGAATTTTTTATGTGGAATGCTACCTAACATAATTTTCAATGTAATTCTCTTTATTGTGGCATGAATGTTTAAATCCAAAAGATTCTAGACAAATTTTTAATATTGACATAAAATAGTAATACTTCAAGCATGCTAACCAAGCAATTATGTCTTATCAAAATAACATAGCCCAAGAAAGCTCATCCCTACAAAATCATATAGTTTGGCCATGCTTCATTTTCGTCACACAAAATGCTCCCATCATGCACAACCCCGATGACAAGCCAAGCAATTGTTTCATACTTAGCCTTTTCAAACTCTTTCAACTTTTACGCAATATATGAGCGCAAGCCATGGACATAGCACTATGGGTGGAATAGCATATGATGATGGGGCTTATGTGAGAAGACAAAAAAGGAGAAAGTCTCACATTGACGCGGCTAATCAATGGGCTATGGAGATGCCCATCAATTGATGTCAATGCGAGGAGTAGGGATTGCCATGCAACGGATGCACTAGAGCTATAAATATATGAAAGCTCATCAAAAGAAACTAAGTGGGTGTGCTTCCAACTTGCTTGCTCACAAAGACGGTCATTTTGAGGAAGCCCATCATTGGAATATTCAAGCCAAGTTCTATAATGAAAAATTCCCACTAGTATACGAAAGTGACAAAATGAGAAACTCTCTATCATGAAGATCCTGGTGCTATTTTGAAGCACAAGTGTGCAAAAAGGATAGTAACATTGTCCCTTCTCTCTTTTTCTCTCTTTTTTTGTTTGGGCTTCTTTGGCCTTTTTTTATTTGGGCTTCTTTGGCCTTTTTTGTCCGAAGTCTCATCCCGGCTTGTGGGGGAATCATAGTCTCCATCATCCTTTCCTCACATGGTACAATGCTCTAATAATGAAAATCATCACACTTCTATTTACTTATAACTCAAGAATTACAACTCGATACTTAGAACAAAATATGATTCTATGTGAATGCCTCCGGCGGTGTACCGGGATATGCAATGAATCAAGAGCGACATGTATGAAAGAATTATGGAGGTGGCTTTGCCACAAATACGATGCTAACTACATGATCATGCAAAGCAATATGACAATGATGGAGCGTGTCATAATAAACGGAATGGTGGTAAGTTGCATGGCAATATATCTCGGAATGGCTATGGAAATGCCATAATAGGTAGGTATGGTGGCTGTTTTGAGGAAGATATAAGGCGGCTTATGTGTGATAGAGTGTATTGTATCACGGGGTTTGGATGCACCAGCGAAGTTTGCACCAACTCTCAAGGTGAGAAAGGGCAATGCACGGTACCGAAGAGGCTAGCAACGATGGAAGGGTGAGAGTGCGTATAATCCATGGACTCAACATTAGTCATAAAGAACTCACATACTTATTGCAAAAATCTACAAGTCATCAAAAGTAAGCACTACGCGCATGCTCCTAGAGGGATAGATTGGTAGGAAAAGACCATCACTCGTCCCCGACCGCCACTCATGAGGAAAGCAATCAAAGAACACCACATGCTTCAAATTTGTCACACAACGTTTACCATACGTGCATGCTACGGGACTTGCAATCCTCAACACAAGTATTTCTCAATTCCACAATTACCCAACTAGCATGACCCTAACATTACCACCTTTATATCTCAAAACAACTATCAAGTATCAAACTTATCATAGTATTTAATGCACTCTATATGAAAGTTTTTATTATACCCATCTTGGATGCCTATCATATTAGGACTATTTTTATAGCCAAAGAAAATTATCATGCTGTTCTAAAAGACTCTCAAAATAATATAAGTGAATCATGAGAGATCCATAATTTCTATAAAATAAAACCACCACCGTGCTCTAAAAAGGTATAAGTGAAGCACTAGAGCAAAATTTATCTAGATCAAAAGATATAAGTGAAGCACATAGAGTATTCTAATAAATTCCGATTCATGTGTGTCTCTCCCAAAAGGTGTGTACAGCAAGGATGACTGTGGTAAACTAAAAAGCAAACACTAAAATCATACAAGACGCTCCAAGCAAAACACATATCATGTGGTGAATAAAAATATAGCCTCAAGTAAAGTTACTGATAGACGAAGACGAAAAGAGGGGATGCCTTCGGGGGCATCCCCAAGCTTAGGATTTTGGTTGTCCTTGAATTTTAACTTGTGGTGCCTTGGGCATCCCCAAGCTTAGGCTCTTGCCACTCCATGTTCCAAAATCCATCAAATCTTTACCCAAAAACTTGAAAACTTCACAACACAAAACTCAAACAGAAAATCTCATGAGCTCCGTTAGCATAAGAAAACAAATCACCACCTTAAGGTACTGTAATTAACTAATTATTTAGCCTGTCATTGTTGCTACAATTGTTGATACCTTTACCTGCTATCCTAATGTTTAGTATAGGATGCTAGTGTTCCCGCAGTGGCCCTACACTCTTGTCCGTCTGTCATGCTATACTACTGGGCCGTGATCACTTCGGGAGGTGATCACGGGCATATGATATATACTTTATACTGTTACATTACTTATGATACTGTTCGGAGATGGGGGCTGAAGGGGCAGGTGGCTCCATCCCGATAGAGGTGGGCCTGGGTTCCCGACGGCCCCAGACTGTTACTTTGTGGCAGAGCGATAGGGCAGGTTGAGACCACCTAGGAGAGAGGTGGGCTTGGCCCTGGTCGGCGTCCGCGGTTACTTCATAATAACACGCTTAACGAGATCTTGGTATTTGATCTGAGTTGGGTCGTTGACCTTATACGCACTAACCGCCACGTGGGACAAGATATGGGCAACCGGCGTTGTGGTATCAGCCAAAGCTCTTTTTGACGCCAGCGACTGAGCAGTGTGCGCTGCATTGGACCGTAAGCTCGCGCTTGTATTAAGGGGGCTAGGTCTGCTTCCGGCCGCGTACGCAACGTGCAGGTGTGCAATGGGCGATGGTCCCAGACCCCTGCACGCATAGGATTTAGACCGGCGTGCTGACCTCTCTGTTGAGCCTAGGTGGGGCTACGACGTGTTGATCTCCCGAGGCCTGACATGACCTAGGAAAGTGTGCCCGACCAGAGGGATCGAGCGTGTAGGGTAATGTGGTGCACCCCTGCAGGGATGTTGATCTATTCGAATAGCCGTGTCCATGGTAACAGGCGACCCGGAGTTGTACCTTGACCTTGTGACAACTAGAACCGGATACTTTATAAAACATACCCTTCCAAGTGCCAAATATAACCCGGTGATCTCTCTCACACAGGGCGACGAGGGGAGGATCGCCGGGTAGTTTTACGCTATGCGATGCTACTTGGTGAACTTACCATCTACTCTCTTCTACATCCTGCAAGATGGAGGCTGCCAGAAGCGTAGTCTTCGACAGGACTAGCTATCCCCCTCTTATTCTGGCATTCTGCAGTTCAGTCCACCGATATTGCCCCTTTACCAGATACCCCTGCATATGTAGTGTAGATCCTTGCTTCCGAGTACTTTGGATGAGTACTCACGGTTGCTTTTCTCCCTCTTTTCCCCCTTTCCATTCTTCCTGGTTGTCGCAACCAAATGCTGGAGCCTAGGAGCCAGACGCCACCGTCAACGACGACTCCTACTACACCGAAGGTGCCTACTACTACGTGCAGGCCGCTGACGACAGCCAGAAGTAGTTTAGGAGGATCCCAGGCAGGAGGCATGCGCCTCTTTCGATCTGTATCCCAGTTTGTGCTAGCCTTCTTAAGGCAAACTTGTTTAACTTATGTCTGTACTCAGATATTGTTGCTTCTGCTGACTCATCTATGATCGAGCACTTGTATTCGAGCCCTCGAGGCCCCTGGCTTGTATTATGATGCTTGTATGACTTATTTTATTTTTAGAGTTGTGTTGTGATATCTTCTCGTGAGTCCCTGATCTTGATCGTACACGTTTTCATGTATGATTAGTGTATGATTAAATCGGGGGCGTGAAAGTGCGTTATATCGACTAGAGGGGGGATGAATAGGCGATTTTTATGAAATTCTTCACTGAGGAATTTGCTCGTGAGGAAATTCGTTAGCGAAGAACTACTAGCAGCGGAATAAGTACTCAGAAGTAAACATAGCAGATTACATGCATGGTCATCATGATGAAATGAAGGCAAACACGGAGTACAGAAAGCGTAAACACAGGATAGCACAAGATGAAGACAAACAGACTGAAGAAATTGAACTGAGGAAATTGAGAAAGTCTTCAGTCAAAGTCTTCAAACACAGATATGAACAAACACACAACACAGTAATGAGGAAATGGAAGTGTTGAGAAAATGGAACCAGTAAGCTTGGTGAAGACAATGATTTGGTAGACCAGTTCCAACTGCTGTCTCAGTTGTACATCTGGTTGGAGCGGCTGGGTATTTAAACTCGAGGACACTTAGTCCCGGACACACATTCCTCACCGTATTCTCCTTGAGCTAAGGACACACAGTCCTCGCCCAATCACTCGTGGTAAGTCTTCAGGTGACTTCCAAACCTTCACAGACTAGGTCACTCGGCGATCCACAATTCCTCTTCGATGCTCTAGACCATTGACACCTAACTGTCTGGAAGAAGCACAGTCTTCAAAGGTAACAAGCGTCGGATCCACGCAGGATCAATCTCTTCAGTGATGTTCAATCACTTTGGGTTGTAGGTGTTTTGGGTTTGGGTTTGGATTTTCCTCACTTGATGATTTTCGCTCAAAGTCCTCGGAGGATGGGTTTCTCTCAAATGACAAGTGTCAAGTTCACACGGAGCAGCCAAACAGCTAGTGGTTGTAGGGGGCGGCTATTTATAGCCTAGGGAGCAGCCCGGCATGATAAGACATAAATGCCCTTCAATGATATGACTGTTGGGTCGATAAGATATTTTGGGACAGCTGGCGCGTAGCACGGCAACGGTCGGAAATTTGAGGTACTAATTCCTCAGGGCTATCATGTTCCTCACAGTGTAGGCAATTCGCACTGGCGAATTCCTAACTCCTCAGTCAGAGCAAAGTCCTCAGTGACCAGAAGAACTGCGTCTCTGTCACTGAAGAAATTGACTGAACTGTATGAGATTTCCAATGGCTTCACTCGAAGGGATTGGTAGGTGTAGGATTTGAGTTGAGCATCACATGGAAATTTTCTCCTTAGTATTTCCTCGACCCCCTTTAATAGTACGGTGTTTCCTATGACTCAAGAAAGAGAAAATGAAACTACGAAAACAAAAGTCTTCACGCTTCATGTTCCTCGAATGAATACCAAGTCTTCAAGGTCACACCAATTTCTTCATTTTCAAAGTCTTCAGAAAGTCTTCAAAATATCAAAGTCTTCAGTCGAAGAACTTCATTTTTAGGGGTCGACTTTCTCTGTAAATATCAAACTCCTCATAGACTTATAGACCTGTGTACACTCATAAACACATTAGATACTTAACCTATAAGTCTTCAATACACCAAAATCACTAAGGGGCACTAGATGCACTTACAATCTCCCCCTTTTTGGTGATTGATGACAACATAGGTTAAGTTTTCTACGGGGATAAATATATGAAGTGTAAATACTGATATTGAGGAATTTGATTGCAAGATATAGAAGAACTCCCCCTGAAGATGTGTATAGTGAGGAATTTGCTTTTGAAGCAATGCACACTTGAAGAGTTGAATCATGGAGATCTCCCCCTATATCTTGTAATTCATACACGCATTTGATATATAATATGAAGAATTTGGAATGCATGATGAAATATGGTGTCTGATGTAATTCAGCATGCGTGCCATAATATTAACGAGGAATAAGCATGCAGAATAGCGCATCAAAGTATTAAAGCATAGTGCAACAAAAGTATCAGCGCACCATCGGACATAAGATTACAACTCGATCCGATAAAAGTTTCGGCAAAACGAGAGTTGTAACTTAAAAAAACACCCTTAATATAGACCCGCTTGAAGACTAACTCAGATTTCTCCCCTTTTGTCATCAAATGACTAAAAGGATCGAAACTGAGGACTAACGCCCCTGAAGATATTCAAGTTGATGAAGGAGCGCCAGCGTTGTTGGGGTCGGTCGTTGAAGTAGGGCCTGCTACAGTGTCGTCCAAGTCTTCATGTTCATCACTCTCACGTGATGAAGAATATGAGCTGGCCACCAGAGAAGGAACCTTGACCTTCTTGTATTTCTTCGGAGGAGGTGCAAACCAGTCAAAATCTTCTTTGAGACCCATTTTCTCCAAGTCTTCAGCACTGTACACTTTAGACAGAACAGCTCAGGCGCGGTTGAGGGTTTCATGAAGGTAGTAATGATCTTTCTTCACTGCATTGTGTGTGGAAGTCATGTTGTGAAGAATTGAACCAAACTGACGCTTGACCCATTTGTGATTGCGATCAACCTTTTGATGAAGATTGAGGAGTAACTCACGGTCAGTCATCACCCTGGGTGCTGTGGCTTGAGGATTTGGCTTGGCAGTGTTGGCAGCAGAGTCATGTGTGGCAGAGTCATCATTGGTGGAATAAGAAGCAGCCTTCCGAAATTGACCATCCAATGGACGAATGCCTTCATCTATCACAGCAGTGGCCTTGCCCTTTGCTTCAGCTGAGGAAAATGTCCGTTTGAGGACTTCAATGGGAGGCAAGTAGCTGCAGTGGTTGAGAGTTTCAGCCTTGTAGTTGAGTGAAGACCTTGTCCTGATAAATTTCATTATCCAAGGTGCATAAGGCTTCTGCTCAAATGGTGACATAGCAATGTTGGCCAGAGTCCTCATGAAGAAATCATGGAAGTTGAAGGGAGCGCCATGAATGATGTTGAAAAGCAGATTCTTCATGATGCCAACGACTTCTTCATCAGTCGAGTCATGGCCTTTGATGGGACTCATTGTCTTCGTCAGAATGAGATAGACAGTCCTTGGCACATACAGCAATTCCTTGACGAGGAATTTGGTTCTAGGAGCTTGACCTGGCTTCAAAGGCTTCATCAGCACTTGCATATAGTGATTTGAAAGCTCAGGTTCGTTGTACACACAACGTGCATCTTCAGTGGGTGGACTCAGAGGAAGGACACGAAGCAATTCAGATGCTGGGGCCTTATGATGTGTGTTCTCAGTCATCCAGTCGAAAACCCATGAGTTCACATCTTCAGAGTTGCCGGTGATGTGCAACGTTGCACAGAATTGAAGAATAAGCTCTTCATTCCAATCGCATATGTCTGTGCAGAAATTGAGCAGCCCAGCGTCGTGAAGAACACTGAGGACTGGCGTGAAGCACGGCAAAGACTCCATATCCACGTGAGGAATATGTGCATGGTCGAAGACTTTGTCTTTGTTGTAAAGCACTGAGGAATAGAAATTGGCTTGGCTGGCTGTCCAGAAACGCCTCTTCCTTATGCGAGCAGAGTCATATGGGTTGTAGTCAGTGAAGAACACGTGCTCGCCATAGAAGTCTTCAGCCTTGAATTTCTGTTTGCGTGAGAACGGATCCTTTGGCCTTGGTAGAGGAGTGTCAGTGAGTTGCATCACGACCTCAGGAATCACAGTCTCAGGTTCTTCAGGTTCTTCAGGCTGAGGAATTTCAGGATGTTCCTCAGGTGCAGTCACCTTATCAGTTTCAGCAGCAGTTTCTTTAGCACTAGTGGCTGGAATTTCTTCATTCACAGATGCAGTGGGATGAGTTTCTTCAGAGCCCAATTTTACTGTTGGTGAAGGAGAGTGAGGAATTTGCTGCAGGGGAGTGAAGAGTGGGGAATTGGGATGCTGACTTTCCCAAAAGTCGTCATTCATCATCGAGGTGGCGCTTCCAATATCCACATCTTCATCAATTTCTTCAACACCAGCCTCTTCAGCATCAAACTGAGGCATTGGTGATGAGACCATTGGGGTTGAAGGGATTGCATCCGCTTCAATTTCTTCATCAATCTGCTCTGACGAAGCAGCAGATTGAGTTTCTTCATCTGATCCACTTGGGATCTCATAATCTTCACCAAAAGGAACAAGGTCCTTTGAGGAGATAGGAATGGCATCAATGGGATTTGCAAACGAGCTTGTCATCGGCTTCATCTTCTTGGGAGCTGAAGATTCTAAAGCATTGGATGCCTTCCTTTTCTTCACAGCAACTCGCTCTGCAGCCTTGGTTTTCTTCACATCTAATGCAGATGGAAGAATTGGAGTAGGCGTAGGTGCAGGTGGATCTGAGGAATCTGGTTGCTTTGCCTCAGGCGCAACTGATGTAGTTGCCCTTGTTTCTTCATTTTCTTCAGGCGCACCACTAGTGGATGCCCTGGCAATTTCTTCAGTGGCTGGAGGAGAGTCATCAGCCCTGGAACTGGCATTTTCGTCAGCAGCCTGAACTTCATCAGCGGTGCTGGCATGTTCTTCGGTTTGCTGAACAGATGCTTCAGCCTGAGGAATTTGTTGTGTTGAGGCTGCACCCTTGGTGAAGGTATCAGTCAGCCTCATAAATCTGACCTTGGCTCCTTGCCAATCAGCATAGTATGAGTCAAAGTTGTCACTGAGGGCTTTGACCTCAGCCTGCATCTTAACGAGTTCCTCAGGCGTCATTTTGACAACATTTTTCTTCAGCAGCTTCTCTTTCCTGTACAGCGATTTCTTGATCTCTCTGGCCCTATCATATTTCCACTTCTCCTCTTGGATGAAGTGAGTCAACATGTGACTTTGGCCAGGTGTTAGTTTGAAATCGGGCATAGGTGTATTGGGATCCTTATGCCAGAGATCAATATAATCTAGGATCGCCCTTGGATCCAATAGCAGGGGCACAGGTGTGCCTTTGGCTTTAGCAGCCCTTTCTTGGCGGTCTCTGATGATTTCGGTGAGTTCCTCTTCATCAGCTTCATCATCATCAGATGGCACAGTGAAGACTACCTGCTTCTTCTGAGGACTTGGATGTGTGCCGCGTCTAGCAGTAGCCTTTTTCGTCAGCACAGAGGGTCCAGCTGAGGAATTTGGTGCAGCTGAGGAACTAGCTGAGACACCAGAGGCAATAGAGATGCCTGTAGTCCTTTGGCACGAGGCCAGATGCACAGGTGCTGAGGACTTTGTCGGCTTGACCGAGCGGGCTTCTTGAGCATCGCTTTCTTCGGCTTGACCGAGGCCTCAGTGGCATCAGCAGCAGCAGAGTCTTCATTGAATTTCCTCACTGCTTCTCTGGCTTGCCTTGCCAGTTTAGCTTGGCGCTTGGCCCATTCTTCAGGAAAATCCTCACCATGCATGATGCTGGTGGGATCAGCCACTTGGCCAGGTGCCAATGGGGCTCTTGGGCATGGAGGGTTAAGTGCGAATTTCCTCATATACTTAGGAGTAACATATCTGTACTCCCTCCATTCTCGTGCCCATCTCCGTTCAATCCTCCGGATTCGCACCTTGCGCTGATTTTTATCTTCTTTGCCAAACTTGGCTTCATCAGGCGTGCAGTACTCTTTATAAATATCCTCTGGGATCTCAAAAGCAGTCATGACCTCAGGCTTCTTTCCTCCTTTCTGTGGCCTTTTACCTTCAGCCATTTTCTTTAGATGAGGAATTTGAACAATTGAATTCTCTGAAGAAGTATGCAAGTTTTCTTTGAGGAACGCTGCAAATGAGTTAAGTTGATGAGAACCTAATGATTCAGCAGCGGACATGTGTACCTGTGAACAGAGTATAGTTGCGAGGAATTTGGAGAGGTCATATGCGTTCTCAGAGGGTTTTTCTTAAAGAACAAGTTTGAGGAATTTGACCAGATTCGTCTTGAGGAATTTCACTAAGCGCTTTATATCTTAGGTTCCAGAGTTGTATAGATCGACGATCCACACAATTGAGGAATCTTGAAGAAAATGAGGCTTAGGGAAATGAATAAAGAACAGATAACATGTGAGGTGTTTTGTGTGTGAGGATTTGAAGAATAAAACACCTTTGAAGATTTTGTAGAAAAGTTTCGAATCAAAGAGGGCAGTAAAAATTAGCTTTTAATTACCCTGAACGAAGAACACGACAAACTGGGAGTTGGAACAGTGAAGTTCGTTGATGCAGATCTTCCACGCCCTAACTTGGCGGAGGAAGACGTCTACGGAGGCGGCGGAGGTGAAGATTTCCGTAGTCGGCGCGAGTACGACGGCGACGAGGTCGAGGCAGTGAAGCTCTTCCTCACCGGCGACGACAGAGTAGCGACGGCGCTAGGGTTTGTAAGCTCGAGCGAGAGAGTGAGATCGAGCAGGGTAAAAGAAGTGAGGACGGCGACAGGGGTATTTATAGTCGCAGTGAAAAACTGGTCGTCCGAAGATTTAGGACGAACATGCCCCTGGCCGTTCTCCTTCTCGTGACATGTGTCACCCACGTACTGTGTAGTGGAGATCGTGGGTGGATAAAATAATGCATCGTGGGATGCGGAACGGTTTGAGCGGCAAAACCGAAAGTTTGGATAAGATGAGTTTTAACGTTTCGTTCGCAATTTCTTCAGCTGACAAGGACACAGTGAAGAATTTGAATGAGTTTCAAATAGAACGCACATGAAGAATTTGTGAATAGATTGGATTGAGTATAGCATAGAGGGGAAGGGTCCGATCACATTCACTTAGCAGAGAAAACAACTTGAATAAATAGCTATAAGTGAATGCTGTAGAGGACATAAACTCATACATATATATAGCCAATGAAGAAAAACGACGGCACAGGTGAAGATTTTGCAAAGTTGAAGAATTTGAAAAACTGAGGAATTTCAAAAGTTGAGGAAAAACTCAAATTGAAGATTTTCAACTTTTGTGGTGGCGTGACCCTCCGTGTAAGAATGATGATTTCAGACACCGCGTACAATTGTCGTAGGGTTCTGAGAATCAAATTCTTCATTAATTTCTTCACACTTAGAGTGTTATTCTTCATTGATTGAAGGAAAATGTTTCTTCATGTGTTGCACATCTAAGTCATCAATTTTGCATAAGTGTTAGGATGAGTGCCTTTTCAAAGTACATTCAAAGATTCTAAGATATTTAGCTCACACCGCAACTTGCTAAATCTCTTCTCATCCAAGGGCTTAGTGAAGATATTGGCTAGCTGTTCTTCAGTCTTCACATGCTCAATAGAAATGTCGCCCTTCAACACATGATCACGAAGAAAATGATGACGAATCTGAATGTGCTTTGTCTTCGAGTGCTGAACTAGGTTGTGAGAAATCTTTATGGCACTCTCATTGTCACAGAGGAGAGGCACATTCTTCACGTTGATGCCATAGTCCTTGAGCGTTTGCTTCATCCATAGTAATTGACCACAGGAAGAACCAGCAGCAATGTACTCAGCTTCAGCAGTAGACAGTGATACGCAGTTCTGTTTCTTCAAGGACCAACAGACCAAGGATCGTCCGAGGAAATGACAAGTACCAGATGTTGACTTGCGGTCCACACGGTCACCAGCATAGTCAGAGTCTGAATATCCAATGAGATCAAAATCCGAGCCCTTGGGATACCATAATCCTAGAGTTGGTGTGTGAGCTAGATATCGAAGAATATGCTTCACAGCCTTATGGTGTGATTCCTTCGGTGCAGCTTGAAATCATGCACACATGCAAACACTAAGCATTATATCTGGCCTAGATGCACATAAGTACAATAAAGAGCCAATCATGGAGCGGTATACCTTATGATCGAAGTCAGTACCATTTTCGTCAGTGCATAAATGACCATTTGTGGGCATAGGAATTTTGATGCCTTTGCAATCTTGCATGCCCAATTTCTTCAGGACATCCTTGAGGTATTTCTCCTGAGATATGAATATACCATTGCGCTGTTGACGAATTTGAAGACCTAAGAAGAATTTTAACTCTCCCATCATAGACATTTGATATTCTTCACTCATCATATAGGCAAATTCATCACTATAACATTGGTCAGTACAGCCAAAGATGATATCATCAACATATATTTGGCACACAAACAGTTCACCATCATAAGATTTAGTAAAGAAAGTGGGATCGAGTGAACCAGGTGTGAAGCCTTTCTTCATGAAGAATTCCTTCAATGTATCATACCACGCCCATGGGGCCTGCTTAAGTCCATAGAGGGCCTTGTTAAGTCTGAAGACTTTGTCAGGATGTTTTGGATCTTCAAAACCTGGGGGTTGAGCAACATATACTTCTTCCTCAAGCTTACCATTGAGGAATGCACTTTTCACATCCATTTGGTATAAGATGATATCATGATGGTTAGCATAAGCAAGTATTATGCGAATAGCCTCAAGTCTAGCAACAGGTGCAAAAGTTTCATCGAAATCAATTCCTTCAACCTGTGTGTAGCCTTGAGCTACTAGTCGTGCCTTATTCCTCACCACAACACCATTTTCATCTTGTTTGTTGCGGTAGATCCACTTTGTACCAATGATGTTATGCTTGCGAGGATCGGGACGATTGACTAGTTCATATACGTTGTTGAGCTTGAACTGATGTAATTCTTCTTGCATGGCCTGAATCCACTCAGGCTCCAGAAATGCTTCATCTACCTTAGTGGGCTCTGTGATAGAGACAAAAGCAAAGTGCCCACAAAAGTTAGATAGATGTGAAGCTTTTGAGCGTGTGAGAGGACCTGGTGCTCTAATGTCATCGATGATCTTCTCCACTTGCACTTCTTTTGCAACGCGAGGGTGAGCTGGTTGTCATTGAGGAATTTGATCAGCATTTTCTTCAGCATCAATTTCCTCAGCATTTTCTTCAGGTGCATCAGCTCGACGTTCTTCACGTTCTGGAATGAATTCTTCAGCAGATTCTTCAGTAGGAATGACATCTTCAGTAGCCTTGTGCTTGATAGAATCCTCAGGTGCTGGTTCATCTAACACAGAAGGTAGGTGCTCTCTTTGCGAGCCATTAGTTTCATCGAACCGCACATCTACAGTTTCAACAATCTTGTGAAGAACATTGTTGAAGACTCTGTAGGTGTGCGAGTCCTTTCCGTAACCAAGCATAAAACCTTCATGTGCTTTCGGTGCAAATTTAGAGTTGTGATGAGGATCTCTAATCCAGCATTTAGCACCGAAGACTTTGAAATAACTCACATTGGGTTTCTTGTCAGTGAGGAGTTCATATGCAGTCTTTTTGAAGAATTTGTGAAGATATACTCTGTTGATGATGTGGCACGCAGTATCATTTGCATCAACCCAGAAACGACGAGGCGTTTTGTACTCATCGAGCATAGTGCGAGCCATCTCAGCAAGAGTCCTGTTCTTGCGCTCCACGATGCCATTCTGTTGAGGAGTATAAGGAGCAGATAACTCGTGAGTAATACCAAGTTCATCAAGATAGTCATCGAGACCCGAATTCTTGAACTCAGTGCCATTGTCACTTCTGATGTGCTTGATCTTCACACCAAAGTTGGTTGAAGCCCTCGAGGAAAATCGTTTGAAGACTTCCTGCACTTCAGTTTTGTAAGAGACAAGGTGCACCCATGTGTAACGAGAGTAATCATCAACAATAACAAAGCCATATTGAGATGCTTCATTTGAAACAGAGGAATAATGATTAGGACTGAAGAGATCCATGTGAAGCAATTCGAATGGACGAGTAGTGGTCATGATAGTCTTTGCTGGATGCTTGGCCTTGGTCATCGTTCTAGCTTCACAGGTGCCGCATAAGTGATCCTTGAGGAATTTGACATTCTCAATGCCAATGACATGCTTCTTCTTTGCAAGTGTGTTCAAATTCCTCATGCCTGCATGACCAAGTCGTCGATGCCATAGCCATCCTTCTGAAGCTTTTGCAAGTAGGCACACGGCTGGTTGTGAATCTGTAGAGAAATCAACAATATACAAGTCTCCTCTCCTAAAGCCTTAGAAGACTTTGGATTTGTCAGCTTCCATAATCACAACACAACGATACTTGCCAAAGACAACTACCATATCAAGATCACAAAGCATTGAGACAGACATAAGATTGTATCCTAAGGACTCAACAAGCATGACTTTGTCCATGTGTCGATCCTTTGTGATAGCAACCTTACCTAGACCCAATACCTGACTTTTGCTTTTATCAGCGAAGATGATATGCTTCATGTGTGACGCTGATAAGGGAGCGTCCATCAACAGATTCCTGTCACCGTTCATGTGATTTGTACATCCACTATCAAGTACCCATTCAGTGGCTTTGGGTTGATCATCCTGCATATGAATTAGTGCAACTTACGACCTCATATACTTCAGCAATGAAGAATATGATATCACAATTCATCAGATCAATTTCATCAAGCAGTAAGTCAGATAAAACAGAGGGAGGACGTGTGAAATGAAAGTTCATTTCATCATGGTTAGCCTGCGCCCTTTCAGGCATTTTGTCAGGTCCCCAGCAAATTCTTCAGACGTTACTGCACGTCTGGAGACCTGACCCTGCAGAAGAGATTAGTTCTTTTTCTTCACCACCCACATCTGAAGGGGTGGCAAAGAGTTCATCACTCTGCGAGCTCCATATGAGAATGGTGGCAAAGTAGCCAAACCATTTCGTTTCACATAAGAGGGGTTAGGGTAAGCATATGAATAAGCAGAGAAATTCTTCGAGGACTTATGAACATAATAATTTGAAGAATAATGCTCATATTCATAGCCCTTGGCTCTTCCCTGCGAAACAGAGTTGCTAGCATGATGATGTCAATATGAGGACTTTGATCCATGTGAGGAATTTGATCCTCTTGAGGAATTTGGTCCGTAAGAGGACTTGGATCCATATGAAGAATTTGGTCCATATGAAGAATTTGATCTGGGGTTCCTTTTCTTCACAGGTGGTGTCATGAGGACATTCACCTGAAGACTTTCAAGATACCTTTTGGGAACCCAGATTTTCTTCATAGGGGAATCGTTCCTGCAGTTAGTGCCAACATATCTAGCAAATACTTCACCATTCTGATTTTTGAACAGTTTATAGTTGGAGTCAAATGACTCATCAGAAGAATGAGAAGATTCACATGTATAACCAGATAAATTAGAGGGATCAACTGGAGGTCCCTTTGCAGCAACCCATGAGGTTTTGGGTACTGCTCAGGCTTCCAATATGTACCATCAGCATTGAGTTTCCTCTCAAAGGCAATACCCTCTTTCCTAGGGTTCCTGTTGAGGATCTGCTTTTTAAGCACATCACAAAGAGTCTGATGCCCTTTGAGGCTTTTGTACATGCCTGTCATGTACAATTCCTTCAGCCCTGCATCGTCAGTGATACTAGCAATGTCCTCAGATGAGGAATTAGTGATAGTAGAGACAGGTGAAGAATTTGTAACATTTGAAGCATTTGAACATTCAGGTGAAGAACTAGCAGATTCTCGTTCAATGCATTTTAAACATGGAGGAATGAATTCTTCCTGAGCAGCGCTGATTTGTTGAGCAAGTAATGAATCGCTCTCCTTCTGAAGATCTTCTTAACTCACTCTTATCTTCTCAAAATCAGACAAGAGAGAGTTATGTTGATCTTGAAGAGAGTCATGCTTATAATGAAGTCTATGAAGACTTTCAGCCAAGGCTTGTGACTGATCCATTTCTTCACCCAACATATCATTGCTCTTACTAAGCATATCATTAGCCTTTTGCAAAGCTCTTTGTTGTTTAGCAGCAAGTGAGGCAAGTTTGACATAACTGGGTCCAAATTCATCACCAGATTCATCATCACTGGATTCAGACAGATAGCATTCAGTTACCTGTTCACCATCTGCCATGAGACATGGCGAGGAGGATGATGATTCTGGTTCAAATGTCATTGACTTGAGAGATTCCTTGAAGTCCTCGAACCAAGGATCATGACAGGTTCGATGGCCTTCATAGACATCAGAGAGACGGTCCCAGACAAGCTTCGCCTGATCGAGATGCATGACGTTTCTGAACTGGTTTCAAGACAGACTGGAGCAGATGACGGCCTTCGCTGTGAGGTTGAGTTGAGTGTACTTGCGAATGTCATCAGCTTCCGCCATCTTGCACAGATCGGTCAGACCAATCTCAGTGACGGTCCATAGCTCGGTGTCCATCACCATGAGACGCTTCTTCATCATAGCCTTCCATTTGGGATACTCGTGACCGTCAAAGATGGGGCATGGCACATCGGTCAGACCAATCTCAGTGACGGTCCATAGCTCGCTGTCCATCACCATGAGACGCTTCTTCATCATAGCCTTCCATTTGGGATACTCGTGACCGTCAAAGATGGGGCATGGCACTTTCTTCATATCTGCGGTCGACATAACTAAAACTCCAGGCGGTTAAACCAAAATCACACAGAAAAAGGGAGTACCTTGCTCTGATACCAATTGAAAGTGTGTTATATCGACTAGAGGGGGGTGAATAGGCGATTTTTATGAAATTCTTCACTGAGGAATTTTCTCGTGAGGAAATTCCTTAGCGAAGAACTACTAGCAGCGGAATAAGTACTCGGAAGTAAACATAGTAGATTACAAGCATGGTCATCATGACGAAATGAAGACAAACACAGAGTACAGAAAGCGTAAACACAGGATAGCACAAGATGAAGACAAACAGACTGAAGAAATTGAACTGAGGAAATTGAGAAAGTCTTCAGTCAAAGTCTTCAAACACAGATATGAACAAACACACAACACAGTAATGAGGAAATGAAAGTGTTGAGGAAATGGAACCAGTAAGCTTGGTGAAGACAATGATTTGGTAGACCAGTTCCAACTGCTGTCTCAGTTGTACATCTGGTTGGAGCGGCAGAGTATTTAAACTCGAGGACACTTAGTCCCGGACACATAGTCCTCACTGCATTCTCCTTGAGCTAAGGACACACAGTCCTCGCCCAATCACTCGTGGTAAGTCTTCAGGTGACTTCCAAACCTTCACAGACTAGGTCACTCGGCGATCCACAATTCCTCTTGGATGCTCTAGACCATTGACACCTAACCGTCTGGAAGAAGCACAGTCTTCAAAGGTAACAAGCGTCGGATCCACGCAGGATCAATCTCTTCAGTGATGCTCAATCACTTTGGGTTGTAGGTGTTTTGGGTTTGGGTTTGGATTTTCCTCACTTGATGATTTTCGCTCAAAGTCCTCGGAGGATGGGTTGCTCTCAAATGACAAGTGTCAAGTTCACACGGAGCAGCCAACCAGCTAGTGGTTGTAGGGGGCGGCTATTTATAGCCTAGGGAGCAGCCTGACATGATAAGACATAAATGCCCTTCAATGATATGACCGTTGGGTGGATAAGATATTTTGGGACAGCTAGCGCGTAGCACAGCAACGGTCGGAAATTTGAGGTACAAATTCCTTAGGGCTATCATGTTCCTCACAGTGTAGGCAATTCGCACTGGCGAATTCCTAACTCCTCAGTCAGAGCAAAGTCCTCAGTGACCAGAAGAACTGCGTCTCTGTCACTGAAGAAATTGACTAAACTGTATGAGATTTCCAATGGCTTCACTCGAAGGGATTGGTAGGTGTAGGATTTGAGTTGAGCATCACATGGAAATTTTCTCCTTAGTATTTCCTCGACCCCCTTTAACAGTACGGTGTTTCCTATGACTCAATAAAGAGAAAATGAAACTACGAAAACAAAAGTCTTCACGCTTCATATTCCTCGAATGATTACCAAGTCTTCAAGGTCACACCAATTTCTTCATTTTCAAAGTCTTCAGAAAGTCTTCAAAATATCAAAGTCTTCAGTCGAAGAACTTCATTTTTAGGGGTCGACTTTCTCTGTAAATATCAAACTCCTCATAGACTTATAGACCTGTGTACACTGATAAACACATTAGATACTTAACCTATAAGTCTTCAATACACCAAAATCACTAAGGGGCACTAGATGCACTTACAGGGCGTCACAGCCAGCCCGCCAGGCAGACCTCAGCCGTTGGGTTTGTCGATGCTGCAGGGACGGACCCGAGCACAGACGTCGTGCCCAATCTTCTCGTACGAAAGTCCCGAAGAAAGACAACCGGCGCGCGGCTCCCGCGGTGGCGAGGCACCGGGTCACGCGTCCTAACTTATCCGCCCCCGATTAGCTCATGTGAGAACAAGGCACCAAGGACCATGGGAGGTGACGTGCACGGGAGCTGGCCCGCGAGTCAGAGCTCAACCACTTGGGTTTAGCGACACTCCAGGGACGGACTCGAGCACAGATGCCGGACTAGTCCTTAATCATGAGGCGGTCGTGGGTGGGTTTGCAAGGGCGTGCCACGTTCATGGCAGCGAAGCACCGGACATGCAGGTGATAATCATAAAGCAACTCATGGAAGAGGGTAAAGCCGGTTCTAATAGATGCAAAGAACGATACATGCCGCAGGGACGGACCCACACGGCTTGGGGATAATGCAGCCCGAGGGGCATCCCCAACTGAACAAACCAAAAAGTGTCACCTGGCACCGTTGTTGAAGAAGTGTTGAAGTAGCTGAAGATGCATGCTGCAGAAGTCGCTCCTCACGAGTTGCCCAAATCCTGAACCTCGCGAGGCTCTGGATGCCCAGGGGGCTCACGAGGATCCATCACCGCCTCCAACAGGATCGCGTGGCGCCTGGCCTATGAGCTGCCAGGACGCCTCGCATGTGGCGCTGGTGCGCGATAGCCCTATTCAGCAAACCAAAAGGCATGCGAACATAGCTGTGAGGGGGACCCTCGCACCGGCCAACGTGGGACGGCAAGAAGAGCTCCTGTGATGCAGCCATGGGATGTTGACGCAGGCGCGCAACTCGTTGTCCTCCGGGCAGGGAGCTGCACCGGGTGGTGCGGGGCAACGCTCGCCTCGCATAGCTCTTGCCTCTTGAAGCTCCTTGATTGCATTGGTGATGAACTCCTGAGCGCCTGGCGTCTCGCGCCCTGCGCTCTCTTTGTGGAAGCGCGCGCTGAAGCACGCCTCCACAAGGTGCCCGAGCACCTCGTCGTGACGCCGGTCAGGTCAGAGGCCCTCTAGAGAAGAGCCCCCGAGCCCAGCATGAGAGGGGCACCGGGCACGCCTTCCTATGCGAGAGGGGAAGGCGCCCCGTCAGTGAGCGCAGGTCCTGAGGCAGGGCCATCGGACACCCCACCCTCCTGAGGTCCTTGGTGGAGCAACTGCTTCTTTTTCTTGGGAACGGCCTCAGGAGGGTACATAGCGCCTTCGTCATCTGGGTCCTCGACCACCGCAGCCTGGTAGGTGCGCTCGAGAGAGAACAGTGCGTCCTTCTCCTCGCAGGCGACCGTGATGATGCCGCAGCTCCCTGGCATCTTGACGACATTGTAGCCATGATGAGCAGCGGCCATGAACTTGACCAGGGCCAGATACCCAAGGATGGCATTGTATGGGAGGCGAATGTGGGAGACGTTGAAGTCGATGAGCTCAGTGCGGTAGTTGTCGAGCTTGCCGAAGGTGACAGGGAGGCGGATCAGCCCTATCGGAGTGGTGGAGCCGTCAGTCACTCCTGAGAAGGGCTTGGTAGGCTGAAGCTGGTCGTAGGGCACCTAGAGTCGGTCGAACGTCTCGACGGAGAGAACATTGAGCCCCGCGCCGCCATCGATGAGTGTCTTGGTGACGAGTACGTTGCTAATGGTAGGCGAGCAGAGCATCGGGAGAGCACCGGCAGTGGCCGCACACTTGAGCTGGTCAGAAGAGTCGAAAGTGATAGTGTACTTGGACCACCTGAGCGGATGCGTCGCCTCGAGCTTGGGGAGGGTCGCGTTCACCTCGCAAGCAAACTGCTTGAAGATGCGATGGAGGCTGGGGCCTGAGCGCCGCCTAGGATGCAAGCGATTGCACGAGGCTCGTGGAAGCCCCCAGCCCCCTCATCCTGGTGGTGGTCATCATTCCTTCTTGGCAGTGGCGACAGCAGAGGGAGGCCAATGTTGCCCTGAGGACGGTCCTCGCGAGGCTGATCTCTCCAGGGGCCCTCGCGAGGCTGGCCCTGCCAGCGGTCCTCGCGAGGCTGATCGCGCTAGTCCTGGCAGGGGTCGCAGCCGTCCCAGCGTCCTCCGCCTCGGCCTCCTCCACGGCCGTAGCCTCGGTCATTGCACTCGGGGCGACGACCGAGTTGCCCACCGCGGATGGCCCTGAGCTCTTGATAGTCATTGTTCTTGTGGTTGTGCACGTTGTGGAAGACGCAGAATGGGCGGCTTCCCTTGGATGACTTCGAGTGGTCATAGCCGCGCTTCATCTCTGGTTCGGCCGCGAGCATGGCTGGTCCATTGCGCTTCACGTCCTTGGCCTTGGCTTTCTTGTCTTCTGGGTCAGCCTCTGGAAGTTCCAGGAGGGAGAGGCTCCCTTCCTCAACTCTCGTGCATTTTGTTGCCATGTTGAACATCTCCAGAGCCGTGCACACGTCCTCGTGTATGGACAGCTCCTCCTTCATCTTGACGTCATGGATGCCATCAACGAACGCCGAAATGATGGCCTCGTCTGACACCTTGGGAATCTTGAGGCGAACACTGTTGAAGCGCTAAATGTACTTTTGCAAGGTCTCTCCCGACTGCTGCTTGATGCGCCGCTGAAAGTGCAACTATCCCTAGGTGGTTTTGGTAATTCCTAACAACATATAGCTCATTGAGCTAATGCTATTTCAATATTAATATTTCAGGAAAGCTCAATGATTGGCATGGCATGGATGATAAAAGTGGACCCCTCAAAATGCTAAGGACAAAAGGATTGGCTCAAGCTCAAAGCTCAAGACTCTACATTTTCTATTTTAGTGATCCAAGATCACATTGAGTCTATAGGAAAAGCCAATACTATCAAGGAGGGATGAGGTGTTGCTTAATGAGGCTCTTGCTCAAAATGCTTAGTGATATGCTCCAAAGCCCTCAACTACTTTCTCACATCCACATATGACCTAAACCAAAAGTCAAACTCGGCCCCACCGATTATTTCTATCCGGTGCCACCGAGTTCAGATGTCATAGCCACTTCCACAAACCCTAGGCAAATCGGTCTCACCGATAGGGATCTCGGTCTCACCGAGATGGGATTGTAATCTCTCTATTTCCCTTCGTAATGTTTCGGTCCCACCGAGATGAGCGATCAGTCCCACCAATATTGCAATGTAAACTCTCTGTTTCCCTTTCGTAACATTTCGGTCTCACCGAAATGAGCGAATCGGTCCCACCAAGTTTACCTGACCAACTCTCTGGTTAGCTTGTTACCAAAATAGGTCTTATCGAGTTTGTGTAATCGGTCTCACCGAGATTACGTTATGCCCTAACCCTAACCATATCGGTCCTACCGAGTTGCATGTCGGTCCCACCGAAAATCCTAACGGTCACTAGATTTGCTGAATCGGTCCGACCGAGTTTATCAATTCGGTCCCATCGAGATTGGCAAGTTGTGTGTAATGGTTAGATTTTGTGTGGAGGCTATATATACCCCTCCACCTCCTCTTCATTCATGGAAAGAGCCATCAGAACGAACCTACACTTCCAGCTTGCATTTTCTGAGAGAGAACCACCTACACTTGTGTTGAGGCCAAGATATTCCATTCCTACCATATGAATCTTTATCTCTAGCCTTCCCCAAGTTGCTTTCCACTCAAATATTCTTTCCACCAAATCCATATCCTGTGTGAGAGAGTTGAGTGTTGGGGAGACTATCATTTGAAGCACAAGAGCAAGGAGTTCATCATCAACACACCATCTATTACTTCTTGGAGAGTGGTGTCTCCTAGATTGACTAGGTGTCACTTGGGAGCCTCCGACAAGATTGTGGAGTTGAACCAAGGAGTTTGTAAGGGCAAGGAGATCGCCTACTTCGTGAAGATTTACCGCTAGTGAGGCAAGTCCTTCGTGGGCGACGGCCATGGTGAGTTAGGCAAGGTTGCTTCTTCGTGGACCATTCGTGGGTGGAGCCCTCCGTGGACTCGCGCAGCCGTTACCCTTCATGGGTTGAAGTCTCCATCAACGTGGATGTACGATAGCACCACCTATCGGAACCATGACAAAAATATCCGTGTCTCCTATTGCGTTTGAATCCTCCAAACATTTCCCTTTACATTCTTGCGAGTTGCATGCTTTACTTTCCGCTGCTCATATACTCTTTGCATGCTTGCTTGAATTGTGTTAAGATTGCTTGACTTGTCCAAAGTTGCTAAAATCTTCCAAGAACTAAAATTGGGAAAGGATAAGTTTTATTTGGTCAAGTAGTCTAATCACCCCCCTCTAGACATACTTTCGATCCTACAAGTGGTATCAGAGCTTTGGTCTCCATTTGCTTTGATCTCCATAACTTTTGGTAGTCATAGTCTTGGTTTCACAACCTAGGAGAGTATGGCGTCTAGCGAGGGAAATTACCACTGTAGAGGTCCTTACTTTGATGGTACTAATTTTGCTAGTTGGAAGCATAAGATGAAAATGCATATTCTTGGACATAACCCCGCCATACGGGCTATTGTGTGTATTGGCATGCAAGGTGAATTCTTTGATGGGAGAGAACCGAACCATGAAGCTACCGTGGAAGAGTTGAAGATGCTGCAATACAATTCTCAAGCTTGTAATATCCTCTTCAACGGATTGTGCCCCGAAGAATTCAACAAAATCAGCCGTCTTGAGAATGCAAAGGAAATTTGGGATACTTTGATTGATATGCATGAAGGTACCGACTCCGTCAAGGAATCCAAGTTGGATGTGCTTCAAAGTCAGCTTAACAAGTTCAAAATGAAGGATGGTGAAGGTGTCGCTAAAATGTACTCTAGGCTTGCTCTTATAACAAATGAGATCGCCGGCTTAGGAAGTGAAGAGATGACCGACAAATTCATCATCAAGAAGATCCTAAGAGCTTTGGACGGAAAATATGATATCGTATGCACAATGATCCAAATGATGCCCAATTACAAAGATCTCAAGCCAACGGAAGTCATTGGAAGAATTGTTGCTCATGAGATGTCACTCAAGGATAAGGAGGAGCTCCATAACAAGTCAAGTGGTGCTTACAAAGCCTCATGTGAAGCTCCCACATCATCAAGTGAGAAACAAACCTTCAATAAAGAATTGAGCCTAATGGTGAAGACTTCAACAACTTCTACAAGAGTAGAAGCAAAGAGAGAAGTTCCAAGTCAAGGTACTACAATGACAAAAGATCTTCTAGTCGAGAGAGAAATTGCTACAATTGTGGAAGACCCGGACACTATTCCAGTGAGTGTACGGCACCCTACAAGAGAAGATAAGATTCTCCAAAAAGAAGAAGTAGAAGAGAAGAATCACCATCAAGAGAGAGAAGGAGTACAGATGATCGTTATGAACGAAGAACATCCCAGAGAAGCAAGGATTCAGAAAGGAAGGATAAGTCATCAAGGAGCTACGCAAAATGAAGACATCAAGCTCATGTTGGTGAATGGGTATCTGGCTCCGACTCCGACAATCACTCCGAGAGAAGCTATCACTCCGACTCCGAATATACTCAAGATGAAGGTGTTGCCGGTCTAGCACTTGTGTCAACCAACTCCTACGACATATTTGATTCACCAAATGAAGGACTTGGAAGATGCTTCATGGCTAAAGGCCCAAAGGTATCACACCCCGAGTATGTTGATTTCAATAGTGATGAAGATGACTTGTTAGGTGATGATGATTTACTCGTTGACAACTCTAGTGATGAATACTATGATGAAACATCAATTAATCATGCTAATAAAGATAAAATGAATGACAATGATAAGGAGAATATTGAGTTTCTAACTAAAGAACTAAACACTCTTAAGTTAGCTTATGAAACTATCTTAGGAGATCATTGAGAACTTTTAAGGACTCATGAGAAATTACGTTTTGAAAAGCTCAACCTTGATCAAGAGCATGAGTTCTTAAAGGCAATCAATGATGATCTTCGCAAGAAAAGTTCTTCTTACATTGACAAGTGTTTACTCTTATCCACTTGCATGCCTCAAGTCAAGTCTAGTAACAAGAATAGGAAAGATTCTTCCTCTAGTAGTAACAATAATCATGCTAAATCCAATGTTGTTGCTTCTAGTAGTTCTCTTGATTCCACTAATGATTCTCTTAGCCAAGTTACACTTGAGCAAGAAAATAGCTTATTGAAGGGAATTATAGAGAAAGGTGTTTACAGGAGCCTTGCCGGGAGTAAGCAATTCGAGAAAATTGTACGCAAGCAAGGAAGGCACCGGAAGAACCAAGGTCTTGGTTTTGAACGAAAGTTCAATGCCAATGGAGTTGAGTGGGAAGAAGATCAATACCCCAAGACGAAGTTTGTTCCTCAACAAAAAAATTTGATCCTACTTCCTTCAAAGGGACACAAGCTCAAGATGATCTTCCACAACAAGACCACGAGCAAAAAGGCAAGGATAAGCTTCAAGAAGAAATTGATGAATTTGAAGAAGCACCCAAGGCCTTGATCAAGTGGGTTCCCAAGACTACATCAAGTTCTACTTCATCAAGTATAACTACAACTCCAAGGATTCCCATCAAGATGATGTGGATCCCGAAGAAGAAGAACTAGAGAGTTCTTGAGGGTGACTCCGCCAACATACTTCACTCTTATCATTTTGCCAAGAACAAGTGCAATCAACTTCCACATCTTGCACTAGTTCAAGGAGTCACAAACCCTCTTGTTGGTAAGACATGGGACAAGGTAACCTAATGCTTTCATAGACATCATCTTGTGTGTGCATCACTCTATGTCTATGGATATCCTTGTTTGTTCTTTGTGGGACTAACCCGTGTAGGTATTGAAAGTGCAACTCACTCCAAAGGATTGCTCCAAATGATCTACATCAACATTGAGCATCCACATCTTCAACACCTACATGAAGTCATCATCGACAAAACCCAAGGTTAGTTCATCCCTCTTAAGGGGGATCTCACATCTAGGGGGGAGCTTTACTCTAAGAATTGAGCTAAAGCAACTCTAATGGTGTGAACACAACAACGCTTTATGTAAAATTGGTAACCCCACTTGTGCTTAAACGATGAGTATGACCTATGATCAAATGTTCTCATTTGACTCCTAAGTCAATATACTCATATATAGATGACCTAGTCATCGCCAATTGCTTGATCGATGCTATAATTGGTTATGCATGCTTTGCCACATATTTCATTTGCCATTTTATTGTGTGAGCATGTTGGTTGCATGATTTACTCATTCGAGGACATCCACTTGTTGCTTTGATTGCTTGGTTCCTTTTTCTTTTGCCAAGTGGATGGACAAGAATGCCTAAGAACCTTCTCTATCTATCTATGCTTTTCTTGTCTCAAACTCTATTCATGCTACATCACAAAGTTTGATCAAGTCAGATTCGAACCACTCTGTGTGAGGTGCACTCAGAGTCCCCGATTTGTCATAGACTTAAACTTCCAAAACTTCTTTGTGCATTTCGGTCTGACCGATTCATACATTTTAGTCATACCGAAATCACTAAGTTGATCTAGGTTTTCAATCTTAGTGCAACCGATTTGAACTTTTCGCTCACACCGAGTTGCAGTAACTGCTTGCAGTTATGCATCTCAGTGCCACCAAGTTGTTCCACTCGGTCACACCGACAGGATCAGGCTATATATATCCCTGGGCCAAAATTTGGAAAATTCTCCGAACCCCTTCGCCCGCGCTCAGCCTGTTCTGCCTCCCTGGGTCTCCGGATCGTCCTCCTCATCGCCAGCTGCCTCCCGCCGCTGGTCTCCGCCGCCGTCAACGGAAATCGTCTCCGTTGTTGCCGCCGTAGCAGGTCCATTGCCGCACTTAGGGTATGGACTTGATCCTTGTGCTAATCCCACTCCGATTCCTAGCACATTGTTTTGCCATGTATCTTGCCACGATTGAGATCACTCTATCCAACGAAATCACTCCGTAGTTTAGTTGTGGATTGAAAATTTAGGGTTAGGTTTCTGCCGAAATCATCTCGGACCAACCGAGTTGTTGAAATCGGTTCCACCGATTTGGCTAAGGCCATTTCACATGTGATTCTCGGTCTGACCGAGAATTGTGAATCGGTGTGACCGAGTTCAGTTCTTTGTGAAAACCTAGCAGTCTCGGTGCCACCGAACTGTGACTCGTTCTGACTGAGTTCACTAGTTTAGGTTCCAAAAGCTGCTTCGGTTTCACCGAGATTTCAAATCAGTAGATCCGAAATGCTTTCTATGGAAAACTAAAACTAAGTTTTTGACTCATTCTTTTGCAAAAACCTCTGCACTTTGTGATGCTCATCCAATCTACCTCATCTATAATCTATTCACAGGGTCTGCTGTCAGTGTTTGCATCATGTTAGATTAGAGTGACAGTTAGAACAAGTCTGAGGAGCAAGTTCACATGAGTGAGGGCACTAGTCCCTCTAGCAGCTATGATGAGGGCAGCAGGACCACACCCAGCAACTTGCCTAAAGCAGCTACTAGGGCCAGAAAGAAGAGAACCTCAGATTCTCAGGATGAGGACTATGTGGCTATGGAGGAAGAGGCCACCTCAAAGAAGAAAGTTCTGAAAAAGGAATATGGCACAGCTGCTGCAACAAAGACTGGTCTGAAAACAAAGGCTCCAGCAAGAAGACAACCCATGTCTAAGCCAAGAAAAATTGCCACAGGTGAAACTATGAAGTTCACCATTGAATCTGGAGAAGAAGCAGCTGGTGAGAATAAGAAGAAGAAGAAGAGGGCCAAAACCACTATTGCCAGAGTTCTTGGCAGGCCCTCAATGAGGAAAGATTCTGAAGAGGAAGAGGAAGAGGTTGCTGCACCAGCACCTAAAGGTCAAAAGCTTATGGGAGATGCTATAAGATCAGGGGCTGCTCCATCTAAGCCCAAAGAAGCTCCCAAGGCAGCTGCTCCAAAACCCAAAACTGCACCCAAGAGGAGTACAAGGAATATTCCAGCTGCAGAGAAGAACAAGGCCCCAGTGCCTGAAGCTGCTATAAAAGAAGAAGATGATGAGTCACATATCTTGAGGAAGTTGAAGCCCAAAATTCCAGATCACAATGATGCTCATCTAGTAGCTGAGGACATGAGGCTCAGGAAGGATGCAGGACTCGGACAGTGGAGATTGACTAACCCCTATGCAGTCAGGAGAAGAACTGATGTGGACTACAGGTTCCATACAAAGGAACAGCAGGACTTCTATGAGATAGTGTTGCTTGACAAGAAGCCTATAGTCTATGATATGAGATGGGTGGACTAGAAGTACATCAGGGAAAATGAAGAACACTATCCTGGAGTCTATGATAGTTTCAAGTCTTGTGGAGTAGAGGACTTTGTTGGGCAGAAGCTCACAAAGTGGAATGATGAGCTTATTATGCAGTTCTACTCCACAGCTCATTTCTACCCAGATGGAAGGATTGTCTGGATGTCTGAAGGTACTAGGTACCAGTCAACAGTTGAAGAATGGGCAAAATTGATCAATGCTCCTGAGGAGAATGAAGATGACTTGGATGTCTATGCCAAGAAGAAGAAGGATCACAACACCATGGCACATATGTACAGAGAGATCCCAGATGATGCTCTTGAGACACACAAATTTGGATCAGTACATTACCTTCTGTCAGGTTTGCCAACAATCAACTGGATCCTCAGGCACACTCTATTGCCAAAGTCAGGTGATCACAAGATGATCAGAGGCCATGCAATTAACCTTGCTTCACATATTTGATGTGCCTCAAAAGTTCAAAGTCATGAGCTTAATTGTGGAAACTATAAAGAGAACAGTTGCAAATCAGAAGAGAAGTTGTGGGTATGCCCCACAGATCTAGGAGCTAATCAACTCCAAGATGGGCACTGGCACATATCTCTTGGGAAAGGAACATATGCCCATCTACCCAGACTTTGAGGACAACACTGTGGTGATGGATGAAAATGAACCATCTTCTGTGCAAGCACAAGCAAAGAGGGAGAAGGCAAGGACTGAAAAGGCTGCAAAGATGCCAACCATTGATGAGGCATCTCAGTATCTTCTGAAGAGCAAGCAAGATCATCTTGGCTACTTCATTGCCTCCACTCTGAGGATTGAGAAGGGATTGGCCACCCTGACTCAAAACCAAGAGAGCTTGGAGAGGATCATGGAGCAGAAGTTCTATGATTTAGATGTGAAGGTCACTGAGATACAGTCAGTTGTTGAGCAACTTCAGGATGAAGTGCAGGAGAAGAAGGGCAAGTCTACCACTGATGCTTTTGCTAGAGTGCCCAGAGGATAGAGATCTGCTGCAATGCCAGTTACAGACACCAGAGCAACTTCATCTGCACCAGCTACAGCTTCAGTGCCACCAGCTCCAGCACCCACTCCACCAGCTCCATCTACATCAACTGATGCCTTCATCCTTGGAGTTTTATCTACACCACCACCTGAAGACCAAGCCTGAGATTCGATCTAGCACTATACATTTTTTATGAACTTTTTGGTAACTTGTTGCCAAAGGGGGAGAAAATGTATAGATCATAGGCTTCGAGAGAGAGTGTTGCTCTTTGTTCTCTCTTGTTTTTTTGGTGGTTGAACTTTGTTATTTGCTTGTTTGAGATACTTTATGCTTTTGTGTGATACTTGGATGATCATGTGTTTGATCATATGCTACCTTAATGCTTGTTGGATGACATTATCCTTTTATATCCCCATATGATCATTCACTTTGCTTGGTGATGAGTGCATGTATTTAATTATTATCATTTTGAGCGCTCCACCAAGATGTATGTGACATGGAAGAGTAACCCATGATCCTAACTCATTGTGCATTTGCAGCCCAAAGCAAATCTTAAACTATGCACAAATTTAGGGGGAGCTCTTGCTTTTCACATACTTCTCAAAGCGACAATGTTCTTCACTCTTATTATCATTTGTCGAAGCTTTGATCTATATGTTGTCTTCAATTACCAAAAAGGGGGAGATTGAAAGTGCAACTATCCCAAGGTGGTTTTGGTAATTCCTAACAACATATAGCTCATTGAGCTAATGCTATTTCAAGATTAATATTTCAGGAAAGCTCAACGATTGGCATGGCATGGATGAGAAAAGTGGACCCCTCAAAATGCTAAGGACAAAAGGATTGGCTCAAGCTCAAAGCTCAAGACTCTACATTTTCTATTTTAGTGATCCAAGATCACATTGAGTCTATAGGAAAAGCCAATACTATCAAGGAGGGACGAGGTGTTGCTTAATGAGGCTCTTGCTCAGAATGCTTAGTGATACGCTCCAAAGCCCTCAACTACTTTCTCACATTCACATATGACCTAAACCAAAAGTCAAACTCGGCCCCACCGATTCTTTCTATCCGGCGCCACCGAGTTCAGATGTCATAGCCACTGCCACAAACCCTATGCAAATCAGTCTCACCGATATGGATCTCGGTCTCACTAAGATGGGATTGTAATCTCTCTGTTTCCCTTCATAACATTTCGGTCCCACCGAGATGAGCGATCGGTCCCACCGAGATTGCAATGTAAACTCTCTGTTTACCTTTCGTAACATTTCGGTCTCACCGAAATGAGCGAATCGGTCCCACCGAGTTTACTTGACCAACTCTCTAGTTAGCTTGTTACCCAAATCAGTCTTACCGAGCTTGTGTAATCGGTCTCACCAGGATTACGTTATGCCCTAACCCTAACCATATCGGTCCTACCGAGTTGCATGTCGGTCCCACCGAAAATCCTAACGGTCACAAGATTTGCTGAATCGGTCCGACCGAGTTTATCAATTCGGTCCCACCGAGATTGGCAAGTTGTGTGTAACGGTTAGATTTTGTGTGGAGGCTATATATACCCCTCCACCTCCTCTTCATTCGTGGAGAGATCCATCAGAACGAACCTACACTTCCAAGTTGCATTTTCCGAGAGAGAACCACCTACACTTGTGCTGAGGCCAAGATATCCCATTCCTACCATATGAATCTTTATCTCTAGCCTTCCCCAAGTTGCTTTCCACTCAAATCTTCTTTCCACCAAATCCATATCCTGTGTGAGAGAGTTGAGTGTTGGGGAGACTATCCTTTGAAGCATAAGAGCAAGGAGTTCATCATCAACACACCATTTGTTACTTCTTGGAGAGTGATGTCTCCTAGATTGGCTAGGTGTCACTTGGGGGCCTCCGACAAGATTGTGGAGTTGAACCAAGGAGTTTGTAAGGGCAAGGAGATCGCCTACTTCCTGAAGATCTACCGCTAGTGAGGCAAGTCCTTCATGGGCGACGGCCATCGTGGGATAGACAAGGTTGCTTCTTGGTGGACCCTTCGTGGGTGGAGCCCTCCGTGGACTCGTGCTGCCGTTACCCTTCGTGGGTTGAATTCTCCATCAACGTGGATGTACGATAGCACCACCTATCGGAACCACGACAAAAACATACGTGTCTCCTATTGCGTTTGAATCCTCCAAACCCTTCCCTTTACATTCTTGCAAGTTGCATGCTTTACTTTCCGCTGCTCATATACTCTTTGCATGCTTTCTTGAATTGTGTTAAGATTGCTTAACTTGTCCAAATTTGCTAAAATC
The DNA here is from genome assembly GCA_032464435.1 of Aegilops umbellulata. Classification (NCBI taxonomy): domain Eukaryota; kingdom Viridiplantae; phylum Streptophyta; class Magnoliopsida; order Poales; family Poaceae; genus Aegilops; species Aegilops umbellulata. Next base: position 355,458,434 of record CP136054.1, on the reverse strand, counting down.
TGCCAAGAACTAAAATTGGGAAAAGGATAAGTTTTATTTGGTCAAGTAGTCTAATTACCCCCCCTCTAGACATACTTTCGATCCTACAGCCGCAAGTCACCCGCAGCCGGTGGGCGGTCGCGAGTACCCTGGAAGTTGGCAACGAAGCGCTCTCGCATCTCGTCCCAGGAGGATATCGATCCCGCGGGGAGGTTGAGGAGCCACGAGTACGCGCCTGTTGGGGAACGTAGTAATTTCAAAAAAATTCCTACGCACATGTGACGCCCGGATAATTAACCTACAGTGATCCCCACTAATGATGCCACGTCACCCCGGTTACTGTTGATAAACTCTAGATAATTGAAAACCGAAACAAATTCAAATTCAAATTAAAGTCAAACAATAAAAGTTTTCAAACATAAAAACTAAAATGTTCAAAGTGTGGCAAATAATCCCTAGATAGTTGTCATGTTGAAAACCACATTTGGTAAAGAGTTTAAATGCCCTTTTGTGAATAAAATAGTGGCTTAAACAATAAATTAAATGCCTTTTATAATTTATAAAATATTAAACTATTTTAATTTGGTGTGAAACCTTTTGTGGCAGTGGTAAAACTAGTTACACTAATTTAGGTGCTCTTGTTTGTATTTTTGTAAAACAAAACAAATGAGAATAAAGATAGAACAATATAGAAAAAATTACTAAAATCATAACAATAATAATACCCCCCCTCCCCGACTGGGCCTTGGCCCAGCTGGCCAGGCGGCTGAGCGGCCTGCCGGCCCACCCCCGCACGATGGCCTACATAGGCCTCTCCCACTCCCACAAACCCTAACCGCACTCCCCCCCGACTCCCCACGGCCGCACCCACTTCCCCCCCCCCCACTCCCTCGTCTCTCCCTCTCGCCCGATCCAATCGGGATCGGGCGCTCATCGCCGCCGCCTGGAGTGCCCTGCCCCCCCGACGTCTTCGGCGTCCGCCAGTAGGACGCCGCCCCTGCCGCACGCCCCTACCGCCGACGCCGCACGGAGCCCGCGCCGCTCGCGTCCTCGCCGGAGCTGGCCTGCCAACCTCGACCTCGGGCCACGCCACGCGCTGTCACGACCCTAGACTTTGCTTGTATTAGTTGCAATTGAGAGCATCCTTGCATCATGATTTAAATTCCATCTAAATTTGAAATGGGGATGACAAACCCTAGCACCAAATGGAATGCAATTAGGATCAAATAAAAATATTTTCAATAATCCCAAATGCCCTTTAGAAAAGCTCATGATTTTTGTTAAAGGTGAAAACCTCTGCCAAAAGTCATGCACATATTTCTAGGCCATTCTGGATTTTTGAATTAAATCATATGCTATTTGAATTTGGGCATTTAAATGCTATAAAGTATTTTAAATGCTCAGATAATCATGAACTAAAATCTTTACTGTTGGAAATATTCCAAACAGTAGCTTTGAGCAGTTTCATGATTTATGGGTTAGTTTTAGTATTTTAATAAAAGCCTAAAGACTACAGAATAATAGAAAACAGAATTAAAAGAGAGAGAGAGGAACTTACCTGGGAAGCCCACCTGGCCTGGCACTGTAGCCGCCCAGCTGGGCAAAGCCAGCCCAGCCCATCTCCACCTCCCCTGTCGTCTTCCTCCTCTTGCCAGGAGGACGAAGGGCGCGTGGCCACTGCTCGCGAGCACGCGCCTCGCCAGCTCCTGCTTGCCGCCGACGCCCTGGACGCGCTGTACGACGCCACGCACACCCCCCGACCCCCTCGTCCTCTCCCCTCTCTCCCTGGATCTCTTTCCCCTCCCCTGCTCTCTCTCTCGCGGCGCCACCGAACAGAGAGCCGCCATCACTCGCCACCACCGCGGCCACTGCCTCCCCCTCGCCTCCCTGACCAGCCCAGAGGCTCCGCCTCGACCCCCTCTTTCTTCCACCCTGAGCCACGCCACCGGAGGAGCACTGCATCGCCGTCGCCATCGTCTTCTTCAACCTCGGGTCACCGAGATCGCCGGCGACCTCCTGCCGTCACCAGCCCCTCCCCGAGCTCCCCGTGGCCACCGTCGCAACCACTGTGAGCTCACGGACCTATTCCCCCTCCTCTCCTACTCGCATTCTTGCTCGAGATCCGTTCCCCACCTCCGCCGAGGCTCGCCGCCACCATGGTCAACGAGCTCCGCGCTCCTGAGCTCGGCTGCTCGCCCGAGCATCACCAGCGTGCTCGCCGCGCTCCTGTGAACCCGAAACACCCACGGGTCCGCCCTGTCGTGCCCTATAGCACCAATCCCGACCTCGCCCGAGCTCCGGCAGCCGCCGAAGTCGTCGCTGGCGCCGTTTCCGGCCACCCCAGCTCCGCTTGCCACCACCACTGGACGCGCCCCTCCGCCAGCTCCCTGTAGATGCTCCCCGCGCGCCAAACCGCGGCCCCTAGCGCTTTCCCGACGCACGTCCGCCGCGGCAAATGGTCGCCGACGGCTGACCGCCGGCGAATCTGACGTGGCTGTCGTTAGCGGCTAAACCCCCACACTAACCAACCCCTAGGCCACTGACTCATGGGCCCCACGCCCTTAATTAACATGGATTACTTTCTGTTTGGATTAGATTAGTCCAGTGGGCCCGGCTGTCAGGTTGACCGGCCCAGTCAGCTTTGACCAGGCCCCACTGGTCAGGGTTGACCTGGACCACGCCCCGTTGACTCGCTTACATCATGCTGATGCAGTGCTGACACAATATTTCATTTTCTGGAATTAGTTAATTCTAAATATTTGAAAATTTCAGAAAATACCCCAAACTTCAAAAATTCATAGAAATTCAACCGTAGCTCCAAATCAAATAATTTATATATGAAAAATGATCAGAAAAATCCAGTCTATCCATCTGTACTAGTTTCATGCATGTTAGAACACTTTAACCTTGCTTTTTAGGTGAAACAAGTTAGTACACTAATATGACTTCATGAAATGGGTTAGCATTTGAATATTTGGTTCAAATGGACTCATTCCAATCTGTTCTAGCTTGCATTAGCCCAAAACACACTCATATTGCCATGTCATGATCATGCATCATATTGTGCATTACATTGATTGTGTTCTTTCTCAGTTGCTGGTGTTTGTCCCCTCTCGATAGACGTGGTTCCGACGATGTGATCGATGACACCGATGAAGAGCTATACTATCTTCAGAAGTGCCAGGCAAGCAAAACCCCCTTGTTCATTCCGATACAATCCCACTCTCTCGCTCCTGCTCTCTTTTACTGCATTAAGACAACAACGATTCAACTGTTACTTGCTGCGGTAGTTGAACCCCTTTATCCTTTGCATGACCTGTCATTGCCACAGTAATTAGATGAAACCCACTAGCATGAGTAGGAGTTGTTTGAGCCCTGATGTGCCTACTCATACATGTTTGTTTGTCATGCCTGCTACTGCTTAGAGTTGAGTCGGGTCTGATTCATCGGGAATGAATTGGAATGGTGATGAACATGTCCTATTGTGTGTGAGCTAAGTGTGTGAACACGATTTGGTAAAGGTATTGGTGAGAGGCCATGTAGGAGTACATGGTGGGTTGTCTCATTGAAGCCGTCCTCAGGAACTGAGTTCTGTGTTTGTGATCCATGAAACAGTTACTACCACGCATTGGGCCCGAAACCAATGGACCCTCTCTGCTTCTTGATCACCCTTGTCCTCTGTCCAGGAGTTGCAAGTAGTTTCTGGTGTTTGTAGTATGCTGGGGGCCGCACGCAGCGCTGACCGTAGGGATGGGCTGTGTTGCGGTAGGCACGTGGCCGGGCCAGCCGGGCGCCAGTTTGGCGTCTCGGACCCTGTACACATCGTTCGGGGCCGTTAGTGGAAACCTCGGCCGGACTCCCTGCGGATGGAACCCGAATAGGCGATAAACCTGGACTAGAGACTTGAGTGTTTAGGTAGGCCGTGGCCGACACCCTCGCTAGGCTTCCGCTTGAAGGTTGCCGAGTACATGTCGTGTAAATGGCGGTAAGAGGTGAGAGCGTGTGTGAAGAAGTACACCCCTGCAGGGTTAACATCATCTATTCGAATAGTCGTGTCCGCGGTAATGGACTTCTGGGTTGCCTATATCAGTTCATAGACAAGTGAAAGTGGATACTCTAAAATGCGCAAGATAAGCGTGAGTGCTATGGATGGCCTTCTCGTAGGGAGACGGAAGTGGATCCATAGTGGTGTATTGATATGGTGAATATGTGGACTCGTGTGCGCCACCTCAAAAGAGTTACTTGCAGTCGTAGTTCAGGATAGCCACTGAGTCAAAGCTGGCTTGCTGCAGTCAAACTCCACCACCCCCTTTATTGAAACTGATGCATACGTAGTTAGTTCTGATGTAAGTCTTGCTGAGTGCGTTTGTACTCACGTTTGCCTATTTTATGTTTTGCAGAGAGAGACGTCAGTCTCGCTAGTAGTTCCGTGTGGACTTCGACGTTTAGCTTGTTACCTCAGCTACGATCTTGTGCCCTCGGCAGGATCTGGTAGATAGTCAGGCTTCTCAGCCTTTTTCATTTGTAGATGTCTGTACTCAGACATGTTAAACTTCCGCATGTGCTTGTTGCTTGTATGCTCTGAATGTTGGGTCATGAGACCCATGTTTGTAATATCTCGCTCCTCGGAGCCTAATGAATAAATACTTTGAGTCGTAGAGTTATGTTGTGATGCCATGTTGTATCTACTCATATCGGGCATATTGTGTGTATGATTGGAATGCTTGGTATGGGTGGGATCCGACTATCTAGTTGTTTATCCTTGGCAGCCTATCATATGGGGAAATGTAGTCTAGTGCTTCTGAGCGATAGTAGTCCGCTACAGCCCGGTTCACCGGAGTCCTGCTAGCCCAGCACTACTGCTCGGAACACTTGACTGGCCGGCATGTGTTTCACGTCGTTCCTGTGTCTGTCCCTTCGGGGAAATGTCACGCGCTGTTATCCGGAGTCCTGTTAGCCCAGTGCTAAAGACCGGATTCACACGTTGATGACCGACATGCTCGATGTGATTCATGTATGCCTGTCCTCATAGGTTAGCGCCGCTTTGGGTTCACGACTAGCCATGTCGGCCCGGGTTCTCTGCCATATGGATGCTAGCGACACTATCATATACGTGAGCCAAAAGACGCAAACGGTCCCGGGCCAGGTAAGGTGGCACCCGTGGGAGTACCGTGCGTGAGGCCGCAAACTGATATGATGTGTTACATGCTGGATCGATGTGGCTTAGGATCGGGGTCCTGACACGCGCCGACCGCGCCGCCGACTGGATCGCCTCCCCGTCGTTGACCCCGCCGCCGTCGACGAACCGTCCCCGTCCTCCTCCCCATCGGACCTCATCGAGCCTCGCCGCCCCCTCTTCTCTCCAACGCCGGTGAGGGCCGCGCCCTCCTCCCCTCCCCTCCTCTCTGTCCCGCACTCCGTCGCGTGCACCGCGCGACCCGGCGCGCCCGACGCGGGCTCGCCGCGGCTGCCTGCCCGCCCCGCCCGCGGTCTTGCTCCCCTGCTTGCCCGCCGCACCGCTCGCGCGTCCTCTGACCCGGTGCGGCCGCGCCCTGGACGTACTTGCGCGTGCCCCCGCGCCGGCCCGCGCCCTCTTGGCCTCACCTCTGCTACCCCACGCCGTGGCCTCGCGCTCGCCTGCGCGCCCTTCTCCGCTTGCCTCCCGTCGCCGCCTGCCACTGCGTGTTGGGTCGCGCCCACCGCTGCCATCCCGCTGGTGTCCCCCTCCGGCGAGCAACCGCACCGGCCGCGGCCTCGCCTAGCGCCGCCCTTGGCCGCCGGTGCCCTGCTGCTGGCCTGGGCAAGAGCCCTGATGGGCTGGCGCCCGTCACCCGGTTCCGCCCAAACCAGCGCGCCCGTTCCAGTGGCCCATTGGCCATTGACAGCCGGGGCCCGCAGCCCAGAATGTTTTATAAAAAAATGGATAAATAAATAATAAAAATAAAAATAAAAATAAATTTAATTAATTAATTAACTAAATTAATTAAGTTAATTGAACCTGATTAATTAATCTGTTAGTTTAATTAAATAGTGGTTAGTTTAACCTAACCCTAATTAACCTATTCAGGGAATGACAGGTGGGTCCCACTGGACCCACATGTCAGTTTGGCCCAGTCAACTCTGTTGACTGCTGACGTCAGCATGACATCATGCTGATGTCATAATTCTAATTTTGAATTAAATTAAATAATTATTTAAAAGTCCAGAAATTAATAAAATCTTTAGAAAATCACATCTTTTAATCCGTAACTCGGTTTAAAATATTTTCAACATGAAAGTTGCTCAGAACGACGAGACGCTTCTGCTTACGAAACCCGTTTGTCCGCCACACCCCCCTAACCTATCGAACTCGCAACTTTCCCCCTCCGGCTCCTCTGCCCGAAAACGCGAAACACCGGGGATATTTTCCCGGATGTTTCCCCCCTTCACCGGTATCATCCAATACCGCGTTAGGGCACCTCTAACGCCGTTACTTGTCATGTCATGCATCACTATGCATCTGCTTGCTTAAATATTTATTGTTTCTCCCCCCTCTTCTCTCGATAGACACCGAGACCGACGCTGCTGCTGCCCCGTTTGACTACGGAGTTGACGATCCCTCTCTCTTGCCAGAGCAACCAGGCAAGCCCCCCCTTGATCACCAGATATCGCCTACTCTCTTCTATACTGCTTGCATTAGAGTAGTATAGCATGTTACTGCTTTCCGTTATCCTATCCTGATGCATAGCCTGTCCTTGTTACTACTGTTGTTACCTTTACCTACTCTCCTACATGCTTAGTTTAGGATGCTAGTTTACCATCAGTGGCCCTACATTCTTGTCCATCAGCTGTGCTATACTATCGGGCCGTGATCACTTGGGAGGTGATCACGGGTATATACTATACTTTAAACATGATACATGTGGTGACCAAAGTCGGGTTGGCTCGAGGAGTACCCGCGAGTGATTCACGGATTGGGGGCTGAAAGGACCTTTGTCCCGACGGCCCTCTGTGTGGATCTTTGTGGCAGAGCGGCAGGGCAGTTCGGGGCTACCTGGGTGAGAGGTGAGCCTGGCCCTATCGGCGTTCGCGGATACTTAACACGCTTAACGAGATCTGGGTATTTGATCTGAGTCTGGCTACTGGCCTATACGCACTAACCAACAACGCGGGAAAGATATGGGCACTCGGCGTCGTGGTATCAGCCGAAGCACTTCTTGACGTCAGCGACTGAGTGGCGCGCGCCGGATTGGACTGGAACGCCACTAGGCTAGGTCTGCTTCCGGCCGCGTTCACAACGTGCAGGTGTGCTCAAGGCGATGGGCCCAGACCCCTGCGCGCTTAGGTTTAGACCGGCGTGTTGACCGCTCTGTTGTGCCTAGGTGGGGCTGCGACGTGTTGATCTTCCGAGGCCGGGCATGACCCAGGAAAGTGTGTCCGGCCAAATGGGATCAAGCATGTTGGGTTATGTGGTGCACCCCTGCAGGGAAGTTAATCTATTCGAATAGCCGTGATCTTCGGTAACAGGACGGCTTGGAGTTGTACCTTGACCTTATGACAACTAGAACCGGATACATCAATAAAACACACCCTTCCAAGTGCCAGATACAACCCGGTGATCGCTCTCTAAGAGGGCTATGAGGAGGGGATCGCCGGGTAGGATTATGCTATGCGATGCTTCTTGGAGGACTTCAGTCTACTCTCTTCTACATGCTACAAGACGAAGGTGACCAGAAGCGTAGTCTTCGATAAGACTAGCTATCCCCCACTTATTCTGGCATTCTGCAGTTCAGTCCACTGATATGGCCCTTTACACATATATCCATGCATATGTAGTGTAGCTCCTTGCTTGCGAGTACTTTGGATGAGTACTCACGGTTGCTTTTCTCCCCCTTTTCCCCCTTTCCCTTCTACCCGGTTGCCGCAACCAGATGCTGGAGCCCAGGATCCAGACGCCACCTTCGACGACGACTCCTACTACTCTGGAGGTGCCTACTACTACGTGCAGCCCACTGACGACGACCAGGAGTAGTTAGGAGGATCCCAGGCAGGAGGTCTGTGCCTCGTTCGATCTGTATCCTAGTTTGTGCTAGCCTTCTTAAGGCAAACTTGTTTAACTTATGTCTGTACTCAGATATTGTTGCTTCCGCTGACTCGTCTATGATTGAGCACTTGTATTCGAGCCCTCGAGGCCCCTGGCTTGTATTATGATGCTTGTATGACTTATTTTATTTGTAGAGTAGTGTTGTGATATCTTCCCGTGAGTCCCTGATCTTGATCGTACACATTTGCATGCATGATTAGTGTACGATTGAATCGGGGGCGTCACAAGTTGGTATCAGAGCCGACTGCCTGTAGGAATCCCCCTTTCCAACTCCTTGGCCGAAGTTGAGTCTAGTCGCTGAAAACTGTTTTACTAACATGGCTGTGCGGCCCATGGGCCCACGTCGCCATTGGGTCGTATTAGGATCTTTTATTTTTCGACCTATACTCTGGGACTCTGATCTCTCTTCTATTCGGGTTAAATGATTTTGCTAAAATCTAACTCTAGGTTCTCGTTACCACTTCCTTCCGGAGAGCCCTTTCATTATGGATGATCGACTGCTTCAACAGAAGATTCTGACAATACTCTCCGATATTCTCTCGAGACCTTGTGCCTATTGCTTTTGCAATTCCCTACCACCGAAATATCCCTATGGATAAATACTTATACCTGCCGTTCTTACTTTTATTCCCAGTCGATCATGTTATTACAAGGTACCCCGAGAATACTTTGTGCCTACTGCCATGCAGTTACTTGTCGCAGAAATACCCCTACGGATAATTCCTCGCACTTATCGAGTATCCGCTCATCCCCAATTGTTCAGGTGTTTCACAAAAGTCTTTGAAATACTATTCAATCCTCCGAAAATCCTTAGCAGCTTTATTGCTCTGCAAATACTTGTCTACTTGCATTATGGATGCTTCCCATATATCTGGCAATATTCACTAGTATCTTTTGATGCCGTCATTTTGATCCTATTTATTCAACATGTGTGCGAATGCACACAATCATCTATCAACCCTTCTAAATTATCTTTCCGGCTCAGACATCATTTTTGAACATGAGCTGGTTCTCGACCAAACTATTTGTCGTCAATTGTGCCTCTGGTCTATCCAACTTATCCATCCTTGATCAGAGCGTCTGCTTTTGATCCTTTGTTTTGGAAATCATAATTCATTTGTTATCTAAGCATCGAAATATTCAAATGTTCTATAATATGATGCCCATGCATTCTTCTTCCTCTGGTTGAGTACCGATACTCACATCAGCCCCGTTGTGGACCGCCATACCCATTGCCGGGTTATTATCCGACAATGTCCTTCACAACCAAAATTCTTGTGAGTTCTTTACCTGATACATAATGCCCTTAGTAAATTGTATCATTTGCTTTCTCAAGCATACTCTACTATCGAGTTGCATCCTTTATTCTTGAAATGTGTGGTATATAGTCCTACAATGCCCCGATGGGTTGACCATATGCCTTCCTTAAACCGTGTGAACCCGAAAGATTTCACGGGTCATACTATCTGGTATTTCACCAGGTAAAACTTTCAACACCAATGTCATTATTGACAACTAGAAGTGAATGGAAGGTTATGCATTAAAGAAGTGGGAGTCGACCTTGAACTTTGTCTTCATGCCCATGGACATGATGTAGATCCTATCATGGAAGCTTCTTGTAATAATAATTATTTCCCTGATAACTATCATTTGGTATCTGTGAATTGATCATTTGCAACTATGGTTCCGACCATATGTTCTTCTTTGATCCCATTTCTCGGGCAAGCTTAAGCACTTGACTTCTATGGATCAATACACCAGTCCAATCTTTACTTTGACCTCTCGTCGAGTATTACACCCTGGTATCTCGAGAATATCATGGAACTACATAACTTATGGGATCTTCATCTACTATTAATATTTACCAAATCCAAATTTTCCTGGGTTTTGGGTTGTCATCAGCTGAGAACACTGATAAGTGAATCAATTCCGCACTCTGATTCAATAACTCTAAGTAAACTTCATTGCTTATGAGTTTATTAACCCTTCTAGTCATTCCTAGCCTGATCAGCTATATCATTATCGTGCAACTTTTAAATGTGCTACCTGGTCCTTATTCCCGGAGCACAACTTTTAACGATGAGCTAAGCTTACGTCGATCTTCCTCGTCATATCAGTTCGCCTTGAACAACGAGCTTGATTTCGAGTTTGTGTCCTACCCCTGGTTCCAATAATCTTTCGCTTCATCATTCCTTTGACTTGATATCGTCACTGATTGATTACATCTTCATGAAATCTCTCGACAAATGTGTCGTGATCATCATCAACCTTATGAGCTCTTGTAGGATATCAATTGAGTTCATGATGAGAAATACCATCCTTGCCCTTGATGATCTGTGTTATCATCAGCCACTTTATTGCCTTACGTTCGACACAAACTTGTCCGTGTTTTGTGATATACCTTGAGCTCCTCACTATCTAGCTCATGTTCTGTTTTACCTTGGAGTATTACCATCTCTTTTTGTCAAGAATGTGGTGATAATTTCACCACCTCTGGAGAATTCTTGATACAAGTGATACTTATCACGATCACCATTCTAATACTGATCATGCTACCTAAGCCCATATTTCGGGTGCACCTTTCAACCAATGTTTAAATTGTGTATGTTTCCCCCGAGCATACATCATTATGTCATTTGATCTGAAAAATGTTATCGCCCTGTTCACATGATTGTGGAAATCCATCCTTTTGGAATTCTCGATAAATGGTCGCTGAGTCCATCATCCACCTCCTCATCCTCTCCTTGGATTAATGATGAACTCTTGTTTCGGAACTCGCTTCCATAGTTCATTTCCTGAAAATCTTACCATGTCAACTCGTCAATTGTGTTGCACCTTTTCTTCTCAGGCATCCCGAGTCTGAGGTATCCTGCCAATCAGATCTGAATCTCGGTCAGATATGATGGTTGTAACTTATTTTCAAGAGTTATAACATTGGTCTTTATGTGACCCGGTAAGGTGATGTCGTGCCTAGCACACCTGGCCGGGGGCCCTATTGTTAAAGATTCCTTGTCCAGCAAGGTTATCCATTTTTCCGTGAGGAAATTGTAAGACTTATTCCACAAGTTATTCCTGATGGATCCTTTGTGTTTCCAAAGTCCGACCTTTGCTCGAATACCATGTCGGTGCTATCTCGAAGCATGTTTGTGGTACTCCGATTTTCAACAAGAACATTTGAAGCCCAATGCTAAATGTTTCCTGCTCAATTATCCAAACACCATTGTATGGGTAATGTCTTGAAATTTCTCTCCCCTTTCATAAAGGGTTTTCTACAATTATATCCTGTTATGGATATCATGCTCTGCTTGTCCTTGGTAAGGAGATACCCCTTAATAATGTGTTTAAACACATTTTCCTTTCCATTGTTCTGTTTAATCTGATAATCACATTTTCCTTTCCATTGTTTTGTTTAACCTCCTTGAGGTTTATATGATCTAAGCAGTAATAAGTCACTGCTTTTGTAAGCACCTCGGTGTACAACCCTGTCAGTAAGAACCTGTTACTATTGTTGATGACATTCCAGTAGCAACCGATGGACGAGAACTTTGCCTATTGGTCCGCCTCGTTCAACGAGCAGGAGAATGGTTCTCTTCGTCCCTCGCCCTTGGTACTGATGTTGTTGCCGACATAATCGATAGGCAACCCTCTGACATGCCTTGCTATCATGACTATGCAAGTTGTCACCGCTCCTCCTACCTTTAAGCCACATGGTGGGCCCATAACCCACAGTTCCACAGGATCGAAACCTGAATCTTCTGTACACCCTGTTTCCAAAGTTATGCCACCCGCTTGGCTTCGTATGTAGTTCACGGGCCACCTTCCTAGTGATCTATTCTGGTATTAGACGCAATACTTTCCCATTGCTCTGAACCCCCTTGCACATTTCGTAATTAGGCAACGAACGATTGCCTATGCGCTTGAAACTTCTATTGTGCACCTTCTTACTTTGCTCTCGATAATTTCTTAAGATTCAATTCGAGAGTTATTTCCACCACCTTCCCCATTGTTATCTACCAGATAGTCTACCTTGCAGAGGTCCATTCTTTCGGTATACCCCCTTGTTCTTTCGTAAGTACGGCGGTGATCCAAAAGAGAAGATGCCTACTTCATCATGATGAACCGAAGAAAAATGAAGACAACAATTTAATGGATCGACCTCTTCGAGAAGAGAAACTAAGACCGAGAAGACTCGTTAGAATTTCGCAACCAAATCCCTTCCCCCTTACCTCCCCTCTTAAATCTCGGGACGAGATTTCTTGTAGTGGAGGAGAATTGTGACGCCGGGATAATTAACCTACAGTGATCCCCACTAATGATGCCACGTCACCCCGGTTACTGTTGATAAACTCTAAATAATTGAAAACCAAAACAAATTCAAATTCAAATTAAAGTCAAACAATAAAAGTTTTCAAACATAAAAACTAAAATGTTCAAAGTGTGGCAAATAATCCCTAGATAATTGTCATGTTGAAAACCACATTTGGTAAAGAGTTTAAATGCCCTTTTGTGAATAAAATAGTGGCTTAAACAATAAATTAAATGCCTTTTATAATTTATAAAATATTAAACTATTTTAATTTGGTGTGAAACCTTTTGTGGCAGTGGTAAAACTAGTTACACTAATTTAGGTGCTCTTGTTTGTATTTTTGTAAAACAAAACAAATGAGAATAAAGATAGAACAATATAGAAAAAATTACTAAAATCATAACAATAATAATACCCCCCTCCCCGACTGGGCCTTGGCCCAGCTGGCCAGGCGGCTGAGCGGCCTGCCGGCCCACCCCCGCACGATGGCCTACATAGGCCTCTCCCACTCCCCCAAACCCTAACCGCACTCCCCCCCGACTCCCCACGGCCGCACCCACTTCCCCCCCCCCCACTCCCTCGTCTCTCCCTCTCGCCCGATCCAATCGGGATCGGGCGCTCATCGCCGCCGCCTGGAGTGCCCTGCCCCCCCCCCCCCGACGTCTCCGGCGACCGCCAGTAGGACGCCGCCCCTGCCACACGCCCCTACCGTCGACGCCGCACGGAGCCCGCGCCGCTCGCGTCCTCGCCGGAGCTGGCCTGCCGACCTCGACCTCGGGCCACGCCACGCGCCGACCGCGCCGCCGACTGGATCGCCTCCCCGTCGTCGACCCCGCCGCCGTCGTCGAACCGTCCCCGTCCTCCTCCCCATCGGACCTCATCGAGCCTCGCCGCCCCCTCTTCTCTCCAACGCCGGTGAGGGCCGCGCCCTCCTCCCCTCCCCTCCTCTCTGTCCCGCACTCCGTCGCGTGCACCGCGCGACCCGGCGCGCCCAATGCCTGCTCGCCGCGGCTGCCTGCCCGCCCCGCCCGTGGTCTTGCTCCCCTGCTTGCCTGCCACACCGCTCGCGCGTCCTCTGACCCGATGCGGCCGCGCCCTGGACGTGCTTGCGCGTGCCCCCGCGCCGGCCCGCGCCCTCTTGGCCTCGCCTCTGCCACCCCACGCCGTGGCCTCGCGCTCGCCTGCGCGCCCTTCCCCGCTTGCCTCCCGTCGCCGCCTGCCACTGCGTGTTGGGCCGCGCCCGCCGCTGCCATCCCGCCGGCGTCCCCCTCCGGCGAGCAACCGCATCGGCCGCGGCCTCGCCTAGCGCCGCCCTTGGCCGCCGGTGCCCTGCTGCTGGCCTAGGCAAGAGCCCCGATGGGCTGGCGCCCGTCACCCGGTTCCGCCCGAACCAGCGCGCCCGTTCCAGTGGCCCATTGGCCACTGACAGCTGGGGCCCGTAGCCTAGAATGTTTTATAAAAAATGAATAAATAAATAATAAAAATAAAAATAAAACTAAATTTAATTAATTAATTAACTAAATTAATTAAGTTAATTAACTAAATTAATTAAGTTAATTGAACCTGATTAATTAATCTAATTAATCTGTTAGTTTAACTAAATAGTGGTTAGTTTAACCTAACCCTAATTAACCTATTCAGGGAATGACAGGTGGGTCCCACTGGACCCACATGTTAGTTTGGCCCAGTCAACTCTGTTGACTGCTGACGTCAGCATGACATCATGCTGATGTCATAATTCTAATTTCGAATTAAATTAAATAATTATTTAAAAGTCCAGAAATTAATAAAATCTTTAGAAAATCACATCTTTTAATCCGTAACTCAGATTAAAATATTTTCAACATGAAAGTTGCTCAGAACGATGAGACGCTTCTGGTTGCGCAACCCGTTTGTCCGCCACACCCCCCTAACCTATCAAACTCGCAACTTTCCCCCTCCGGCTCCTCTGCCCGAAAACGCGAAACACCGGGGATATTTTCCCGGATGTTTCCCCCCTTCACCGGTATCATCCAATATCGCGTTAGGGCACCTCTAACGCCGTTACTTGTCATGCCATGCATCACTATGCATCTTCTTGCTTAAATATTTATTGTTTCTCCCCCCTCTTCTCTCGATAGACACCGAGACCGACGCTGCTGCTGCCCCGTTCGACTACGGAGTTGACGATCCCTCTCTCTTGCCAGAGCAACCAGGCAAGCCCCCCCTTGATCACCAGATATCGCCTACTCTCTTCTATACTGCTTGCATTAGAGTAGTATAGCATGTTACTGCTTTCCGTTATCCTATCCTGATGCATAGCCTGTCCTTGTTACTACTGTTGTTACCTTTACCTACTCTCCTACATGCTTAGTTTAGGATGCTAGTTTACCATCAGTGGCCCTACATTCTTGTCCGTCAGCTGTGCTATACTATCGGGCTGTGATCACTTGGGAGGTGATCACGGGTATATACTATACTTTAAACATGATACATGTGGTGACCAAAGTCGGGTTGGCTCGAGGAGTACCCGCGAGTGATTAACGGATTGGGGGCTGAAAGGACCTTTATCCCGACGGCCCTCTATGTGGATCTTTGTGGCGGAGCGGCAGGGCAGTTCGGGGCTACCTGGGTGAGAGGTGAGCCTGGCCCTGTCGGCGTTCACGGATACTTAACACGCTTAACGAGATCTGGGTATTTGACCTGAGTCTGGCTACTGGCCTATACGCACTAACCAACAACGCGGGAAAGATATGGGCACTCGAAGTTGTGGTATCAGCCGAAGCACTTCTTGACGTCAGCGACTGAGTGGCTCGCGTCGGATTGGACTGGAACGCCACTAGGCTAGGTCTGCTTCCGGCCGCGTTCGCAACGTGCAGGTGTGCTCAGGGCGATGGGCCCAGACCCCTGCGCGCTTAGGTTTAGACCGGCGTGCTGACCGCTCTATTGTGCCTAGGTGGGGCTGCGACGTGTTGATCTTCCGAGGCCGGGCATGACCCAGGAAAGTGTGTCCGGCCAAATGGGATCAAGCGTGTTGGGTTATGTGGTGCACCCCTGCAGGGAAGTTAATCTATTCGAATAGCCGTGATCTTCGGTAACAGGACGGCTTGGAGTTGTACCTTGACCTTATGACAACTAGAACCGGATACATCAATAAAACACACCCTTCCAAGTGCCAGATACAACCCGGTGATCGCTCTCTAACAGGGCTACGAGGAGGGGATCGCCGGGTAGGATTATGCTATGCGATGCTTCTTGGAGGACTTCAGTCTACTCTCTTCTACCTGCTGCAAGACGGAGGTGACCAGAAGCGTAGTCTTGGATAAGACTAGCTATCCCCCTCTTATTCTGGCATTCTGCAGTTCAGTCCACTGATATGGCCCTTTACACATATATCCATGCATATGTAGTGTAGCTCCTTGCTTGCGAGTACTTTGGATGAGTACTCACGGTTGCTTTTCTCCCCCTTTTCCCCCGTTCCCTTCTACCCGGTTGCCGCAACCAGATGCTGGAGCCCAGGATCCAGATGCCACCTTCGACGACGACTCCTACTACTCTGGAGGTGCCTACTACTACGTGCAGCGCGCTGACGACGACCAGGAGTAGTTAGGAGGATCCCAGGCAGGAGGTCTGCGCCTCGTTCGATCTGTATCCTAGTTTGTGCTAGCCTTCTTAAGGCAAACTTGTTTAACTTATGTCTGTACTCAGATATTGTTGCTTCCGCTGACTCGTCTATGATCAAGCACTTGTATTCGAGCCCTCGAGGCCCCTGGCTTGTATTATGATGCTTGTATGACTTATTTTATTTGTAGAGTTGTGTTGTGATATCTTCCCGTGAGTCCCTGATCTTGATCGTACACATTTGCGTGCATGATTAGTGTACGATTGAATCGGGGGCGTCACAGCACACTCAAGATCATGGTGATGCAAAGCAACGAGAGGGGAGAGTGCTGTCCACGTACCCTCGTAGACCGAAAGCGGAAGCGTTATAACAACGCGGTTGATGTAGTCGTACGTCTTCACGGCCCGACCGATCAAGCACCAAAACTACGGCACCTCCGTATTCTAGCACACGTTCAGCTCGATGACGATCCCCCGACTCCGATCCAGCAAAGTGTCGGGGAAGAGTTCCGTCAGCACGACAGCGTGGTGACGATCTTGATGTTCTACTGTCCTAGGGCTTCGCCTAAGCACCGCTACAAGATTATCGAGGATTATGGTGGAGGGGGGCACCGCACACGGCTAAGAGATCTCAAGGATCAATTGTTGTGTCTTTGGGGTGCCCCCCTGCCCCCGTATATAAAGGAGCTAGGGGGGAGGCGGCCGGCCAAGGAGGAGGGCGCGCCAAGGGGGGAGTCCTACTCCCACCGGGAGTAGGACTCCTCCTTTCCTAGTAGGAGTAGGAGAGAAGGAAGGGGAAGGGAGAAGGGAAGGAAGGAGGGGGCGCAGCCCCTCCCCCTAGTCCAATTCGGACTAGGTCTTGGGGGGGCGCGCGGCCTGCCTTAGGTAGCCCCTCTCTCTTTCCCGTATGGCCCAATAAGGCCCAATACTTCTCCCGGCGAATTCCCGTAACTCTCCGGTACTCCGAAAAATACTCGAATCACTCGGAACTTTTCCGAAGTCCGAATATAGTCGTCCAATATATCAATCTTTATGTCTCGACCATTTCGAGACTCCTCGTCATGTCCCCGATCTCATCCGGGACTCCGAACTCCTTCGGTACATCAAAACACATAAACTCATAATAAAATTGTCATCGAAACCTTAAGCGTGCGGACCCTACGGGTTCGAGAACAATGTAGACATGACCGAGACACGTCTCCGGTCAATAACCAATAGATGAACCTAGATGCTCATACTGGCTCCCACATATCCTACAAAGATCTTTATCGGTCAGACCGCATAACAACATACGTTGTTTCCTTTGTCATCGGCATGTTACTTGCCCGAGATTCGACCGTCGGTATCTCAATACCTAGTTCAATCTCGTTACCGGCAAGTCTCTTTACTCATTCCGTAATACATCATCTTGCAACTAACTCATTAGTTGCATTGCTTGCAAGCTTAAGTGATGTGCATTACTGAGAGGTCCCAGAGATACCTCTCCGACAATCGGAGTGACAAATCCTAATCTCGAAATACGCCAACCCAACATGTACCTTTGGAGACACCTGTAGAGCACCTTTATAATCACCCAATTACGTTGTGATGTTTGGTAGCACACAAAGTGTTCCTCTGGTAAACGGGAGTTGCATAATCTCATAGTCATAGGAACATGTATAAGTCATGAAAAAAGCAATAGCAACATACTAAACGATCGTGTGCTAAGCTAACAGAATGGGTCATGTCAATCACATCATTCTCCTAATGATGTGATCGCGGTAATCAAATGACAACTCATGTCTATGGTTAGGAAGCATAACCATCTTCGATTAACGAGCTAGTCAAGTAGAGGCATACTAGTGACATTCTTTTTGTCTATATATACACACATGTATTATGTTTCCGGTTAATACAATTCTAGCATGAATAATAAACATTTATCATGATATAAGGAAATAAATAATAACTTTATTATTGCCTCTAGGGCATATTTCCTTCAGTCTCCCACTTGCACTAGAGTCAATAATCTAGTTCACATCGCAATGTGATTTAACACCAATAGTTCACATCATCATGTGACCAACACCCAAAGGGTTTACTAGAGTCAATAATCTAGTTCACATCGCTATGTGGTTTACACCCAAAGAGTACTAAGGTGTGATCATGTTTTGCTTGTGAGAGAGGTTTAGTCTATGGGTCTGCCACATTCAGATCCGTATGTATTTTGCAAATTTCTATGTCTACAATGCTCTGCACGGAGCTACTTTAGCTAATTGCTCCCACTTTCAATATGTGTCCAGATGAAGACCTAGAGTTATCTGGATCAGTGCCAAAACTCTTATCGACGTAACCCTTTTACGACGAACCTTTTGTCACCTCCATAATCGAGAAACATATCCTTATTCCACTAAGGATAATTTTAAACGCTGTCTAGTGATCTACTCCTAGATCACTATTGTACTCCCTTGCCAAACTCAGTGGTAGGGTATGCAATATATCTGGTACACAGCATGGCATACTTTATAGAACCTATGGCTGAGGCATAGGGAATGACTTTCATTCTCTTTCTATCTTCTGCCGTGGTCGGGCTTTGAGTCTTACTCAATTTCACACCTTGTAACACAGGCAAGAAACTCTTTCTTTGACTGTTCCATTTTGAACTACTTCAAAATCTTGTCAAGGTATGCACTCATTGAAAAAACTTATCAAGCGTCTTGATCTATCTCTATAGATTTTGATGCTCAATATGTAAGCAGCTTCACCGAGGTCCTTCTTCGAAAAACTCCTTTCAAATACTCATTTATGCTTTGCAGAATAATTGTACATTATTCCCGATCAACAATATGTCATTCACATATACTTATCAGAAATGTTGTAGTGCTCCCACTCACTTTATTGTAAATACAGGCTTCACCGCAAGTATGTATAAAACTATATGCTTTGATCAACTTATCAAAGCGTATATTCCAACTCTGAGATGCTTGCACCAGTCCATAGATGGATCGCTGGAGCTTGCATATTTTGTTAGCACCTTTAGGATTGACAAAACCTTATGGTTGCATCATATACAACTCTTCTTTAAATCCATTAAGGAATGTAGTTTTGTTTATCAATTTGCCAGATTTCATAAAAATGCGGCAATTGCTAACATGATTTGGATAGACTTAAGCATCGCTACGAGTGAGAAAATTTCATCATAGTCAACACCTTGAACTTTGTCAAAAACCTTTTTCGACAAGTCTAGCTTTGTAGATAGTAACACTACTATCAGGGTCCGTCTTCCTCTTGAAGATCCATTTATTCTCAATTGCTTGCCGATCAACGGGCAAGTCAACCAAAGTCCACACTATGTTCTCATACATGGATCCCATCTCAGATTTCATGGCCTCAAACCATTTCATGGAATCTGGGCTCATCATCGCTTCCTCATAGTTCGTAGGTTCGTCATGGTCAAGTAACATGACCTCCAGAATAGGATTACCGTACCACTCTGGTGCGGATCTCACTCTGGTTGACCTACGAGGTTCAGTAGTAACTTGATCCGAAGTTACATGATCATCATCATTATCTTCCTCACTAATTGGTGCAGGAGTCACAGGAACAGATTTCTGTGATGAACTACTTTCCAATTAGGGAGCAGGTACAGTTACCTCATCAAGTTCTACTTTCCTCCCACTCACTTCTTTCGAGAGAAACTCCTTCTCTAGAAAGGATCCATTCTTAGCAACGAATGTTTTGCCTTCGGATTTGTGATAGAAGGTGTACCCAACTGTCTCCTTTGGTTATCCTATCAAGACACATTTCTCCGATTTGGGTTTGAGCTTATCAGGATGATACTTTTTCATATAAGCATCGCAACCCCAAACTTTAAGAAACGACAACTTTTGTTTCTTGCCAAACCACAGTTCATAAGGCATCGTCTCAACGGATTTTGATGGTGCCCTATTTAACATGAATGCAGCTGTCTCTAATGCATGACCCCAAAACGATAGTGGTAAATCGGTAAGAAACATCATAGATTGTACTATATCCAATAAAGTATGATTATGACGTTCGGACACACCATTATGCTGTGGTGTTCCAGGTGGCACGAATTTGTGAAACTATTCCACATTGTTTTAATTGAAGACCAAACTCGTAACTCACATATTTGTCTCCGCGATCAGATCGTAGAAACCTTATTTTCTTGTCACGATGTGTCGGTGAGAACGACACCTATGGGATCACAAGAATCCCTACTACGGTTAGCGGGGCGCGGGGTCGTGAGAAGAGCGGATCGAACTGATAGTACACAGTTTGTTTATCCAGGTTCGGGCCGCGAGGATGCGTAAAACCCTACTCCTGCTTTGGTGGATGTATATTCCTGTTCTTGAGCTAGCTCTGGGGCGTTAGGAGCTCCAAAAAGTTGAATCCTTCTCCTGGTCGCCTCGGGCCTCCTTTTATAGAAAAAGGGGTTGCCACAGTGGCACACAGGAGGTGGAAAGGGTACAGTGATGCGAGGTTATCCCTCGCATTACATGACAAGGCGCATTTAATGCGTCTCGCTTAGGTGTCCTTGCTTTATCGGGGACGGGGGAGAAATATGTCTCGTCCATCGCCGCTCCTTCTTGTGTCGACACGCGCCCTGGGCAGCGATGCCTGTGATGCCATGTAGGTATGCAGGCAGCTGAGGTGGCGCAGTGGTGGGTCTTCATGAAGATCTGCATGCCGCCACGCAGGTGCCTGCCCAGCTGGTTGGGTCGGCAGCTGCATGCGTACAGCGGTGGAGGTTTAGTCGGCGTGGGCCTGATGGTGGCCCTGCGGATGTCCTCGGTAAGGGCCTTGCCGGGTGATGTCTACTACACAACCTTCTTCTTGTAGACGTTGTTGGGCCTGCAAGTGCACAGGTTTGTAGGACAGTAGCAAATTTCCCTCAAGTGGATGACCTAAGGTTTATCAATCCGCGAGAGGCGTAGGAGGAAGATGGTCTCTCTCAAACAACCCTGCAACCAAATAACAAAAAGTCTCTTGTGTCCCCAACACACCCAATACAACGGTAAATTGTATAGGTGCACTAGTTCGGCGAAGAGATGGTGATACAAGTGCAATATGGATGGTAGATATGGGTTTTTGTAATCTGAAAATATAAAAACAGAAAGGTAACGAATGGTAAAAGTGAGCGTAAACGATATTGCAATGTGTAGAAACAAGGCCTAGGGTTCATACTTTCGCTAGTGCAAGTTCTCTCAACAATAATAACATAGATAGATCATATAACAAGCCCTCAACATGCAACAAAGAGTCACTCCAAAGCCACTAATAGCGGAGAACAAACGTAGAGATTATAGTAGGGTACGAAACCACCTCAAAGTTATTCTTTCAAATCAATCCGTTGGGCTATTCCTATAAGTGTCACAAACAACCCTGGAGTTTTTACTAGAATAACACCTTGAGATACAAATCAACCAAAACCCTAATGTCACCTAGATACTCCATTGTCACCTCAAGTATCCGTGGGCATGATTATACGATATGCATCACACAATCTCAGATTTATCCAACCAACATAAAAGTACTTCAAATAGTGCCCCAAAGTTTCTACCGGAGAATCAAGAATGTGTGCCAACCCCTATGCATAGGTTCCCAATGTCACGAAACCCGCAAGTTGATCACCAAGACATACATCAAGTGTTCTCATAAAGACTCAATCCGATAAGATAACTTCAAAAGGGGAAACTCAATTCATCACAAGAGAGTAGAGGGGGAGAAACATCATAATATCCAACTACAATAGCAAAGCTCGGGATACATCAAGATCGTGTGAAGTCGAGAACACGAGAGAGAGAGAGAGAGAGAGAGAGAGATCAAACACATAGCTACTGGTACATACCCTCAGCCCCGAGGGTGAACTACTCCCTCCTCATCATGGATAGCGCCGGGATGATGAAGATGGCCATCGGAGATGGATCCCCCCTCCGGCAGGGTACCGGAAAGGGGTCCCGATTGGTTTTTTCGTGGTTCTGGAGGCTTGCGGCGGCGGAACTCCTGATCTATCTCTGTTCTAGAAGTTTTAGGGTGCGTAGGTAAATATGGGTGAAAGGAGTACGTTGGTGGAGCTACGGGGGCCCCCACGAGGCAGGGGGCGCGCCCGGGTGGAGGGCGCGCCCCCCACCCTCGTGAGCACCTCCCGTATCTTCTGACGTGGAGTCCAAGTCCATCAGGTGGGTTTCCTTCCAAAAATAACTTCGCCAGTTTATTTTGTTCCGTTTTGACTCCGTCTGTTATTCCTTTTCCTCGAAATACTGAAATAGGCATAAAACAGCAAATCTGGGCTGGGCCTCCAGTTAATAGGTTAGTCCCAAAAATAATATAAAAGTGTATAATAAATCCCATAATCATTCAAAACACATAGTAATATAGCATGAATGCTTCATAAATTATAGATACGTTGGAGACGTATCAGCATCCCCAAGCTTAATTCCTACTCGTCCTCGAGTAGGTAAATGATAAAGAAAGAATTTATGAAGTGTGAATGCTAGAGGTGCACAAGTTTGATCAACGATAATTTCAATCACCTTTTCTAGCATGATTATATGTCATAACAGTAGTTCATCTCATAAAACTTCTCACGATAAAGTGACAAGCAATTCACATATCAAGGCATAGACCATAAACATTTCTTGAAAATTAGCAAACTTCATTCTTAGTCATCAAAACAATTGCAATTCATCTTATTTTCAGGAATAGCAAACTCCACATACTCAACTATCATATAGTCTTCTACAATTGCTAACACTCACGCAATACTTGTGGTTATGAAGTTTTAATCAGACACAGAGAAAGATTGGGGCTTATAATGTTGCCTCCAAACTTATTCACCTTTGGGTGATGTCAACAATAATAGTTCATGCTAACGTACATCCAATTGGATATATATATTAGGATCACCCCACCATGAAGTGCTTGCCAAAGGATAAAATGAAAAAGGGAAAGGTGAAGATCACCTTGACTCTTGCATAAAGTAAAAGATAGGCCCTTCGCAGAGGGAAGCAGGGATTTGCAGAGGTGCCAGAGCTCAATTTTTAAAATAGAGATAAATAATTTTGAGAGGTATGATCTCATTGTCAACATAACAACCAAGAGTTCCCAATATCTTCCATACTACATACATTATAGGCGGTTCCCAAACAGAATGGTAAAAATTTATACTCCCCCAACCACCAACAAGCATCAATCCATGGCTTGCTCGAAACAACGAGTGCCTCCAACTAACAACAATCCTGGGGGAGTTTTGTTTAATTATTTTGATTTGCTTTGATCTTTTTGGATCATGGGACTGGGCATCCCGGTTACCGCCACTTTCTCGTGAATGAGGAGCGGAGTCCACTCCTCTTGAGAATAACCCACCTAGCATGGAAGACACTGACAGCCCCTAGTTGCTACATGAGCAATTCGGGCATACAAAACAGATTATGATTTCAAGGTTTAGAGTTTGGCACATGCAAATTTACTTGGAACGGCAGGTAAATACCGCATATAGGTAGGTATGGTGGACACTCATGGCAAAACTGGGTTTAAGGATATTTGGAAGCACAAGTAGTATCTCTACTTGGTGCTAGGAATTTTGGCTAGCACGAGGGGGAAAGGCAAGCTCAACATGTTTGAATGATCCATGACAATATACTTTAACTGAGATGCGAGAAAACATAACCCATTACGGTGTCTTCCTTGTCCAACATCAACTCTTTAGCATGTCATACTTAATGAGTGCTCCCAATTATGAAAGATGTCTATGATAATATATTTATATGTGAAATCTCTCTTCCTTCAATATTCTTTCATGAATTGTTTAAATGACTAATACAATGCTTGCTAACTGTCAATAAATTTACAACCTCTACTTCTTAGATGTGAAGTCATTACTCCCCATGGGATATGCAAATGAAACATATATAATTTCAGATTTGTGACATTCAACTTATTCAACCATTTACTCAAAGGATATAAGTGACGCACACGAGTAAATGAAAAGCTACTCCAAAAAGATATAAGTGAAGATCAATGACTAGCTAAATAATTATGCAACTATGTGAAGACTCTCTCTCATTTAAGAATTTCAGATCTTGGAACTTTATTCAAACAGCAAGCAAAGCTAAAGAAAACTACAATGCAAGGATAGCACAACTCCTGTGAAGAAGCAAAAACTTAGGCTCAACCGATACTAACCGATAGTTGTTCAAGAAGAAAGGTGGGATGCCTACCGGGGCATCCCCAAGCTTAGATGCTTGAGACTTCTTGAAATATTATCTTGGGGTGCCTTGGGCATCCCCAAGCTTGAACTTTTGTGTCTCCTTAATTCCTCTCTTATCATGGTTTCTCTTTTTATCAAAAGCTTCATTCACAACAAACTCAACAAGAACTCGTGAGATAGGTTAGTATAAACCAATGCAAAACCTTATCATTTTCTACTGTAGCAAATCAATAAAATTATTATTCAACATTGCATACTAAATGCCTCTGCATATTTAATACTCCTATCCTTAAATAGAATAATTAAACAAGCAAACATATGCAAACAATGCAACCATAACAGCAATCTGTCAAAACAGTATAGTCTGTAAAGAATGCAAGATTCATCATACTTCCCTAAATCCAAAAATTATGAACTAAAATTCCCACTGTAATAAATTTATCAGAGCTCAATATGCAAAAAGATTCAACATTAAACCACTCTCTGACTTTTCTAAGCAATTTTTGCAACAGCGGTAAACTTTCTGTTTTCAAACAGCAACATGCATACTTGCAAAATAAGCATGGCAAAGGCCTTGACTTTTTTATTGAAACTAAAGATGCAAAACATTATTCTAACTAACATCAAGCAAAAACTAACGAAAATGACATGAAGCTCCAAGCAAAACACATATCATGTGGCGAATAAAAATATAGCTCCAAGTAAAGTTACCGATGAACGAAGACGAAAGAGGGGATGCCTTCCGGGGCATCCCCAAGCCTAGGCTCTTGGTTATCCTTAAATATTACCTTGGGGTGCCTTGGGCATCCCCAAGCTTATGCGCTTGCCACTCCTTATTCCATAGTCCATCGAATCTTTACCCAAAACTTGAAAACTTCACAACACAAAACTTAACAGAAAACTCGTAAGCTCCGTTAGCGAAAGAAAACAAAACACCACTTCAAGGTACTGTAATGAACTCATTCTTTATTTATATTGGTGTAAAACCTACTGTATTCCAACTTCTCTATGGTTTATAAACTATTTTACTAGCCATAGATTCATCAAAATAAGCAAACAACACATGAAAAACAGAATCTGTCAAAAACAGAACAGTCTGTAGTAATCTGTAACTAACGCAAACTTCTGGAACTCAAAAAATTCTACCAAAATTAGACGACCTGGAAAATTTGTTTATTGATCATAATCAATTGGAATCAGTATTTTATCACGTTCTGTTGAATCTTAACAATTCGGTCACTCAGTGCAAAGATTCTGGAAATTACAGCAAGATAAAATAACTATCTCCCAAGAAGATCTAATAGGTTTAACTTGGCACAAACACTAATTAAAAGATAAAACCACATCTAAACAGAATCTAGATGGATTATTTATTCCTAAACAGAACCAAAAAGCAAGAAACTAAAATAAAATTGGGTTGCCTCCCAACAAGCGCTATTGTTTAACGCCCCTAGCTAGGCATGATGATTGCAATGATGCTCACATAAAAGATAAGAATTGAAACATAAAGAGAGCATCATGAAGAATATGACTAGAACATTTAAGTCTAACACACTTCCTATGCATAGGGATTTTGTGAGCAAACAACTTATGGGAACAAGAATCAACTTGCATAGGAAGGTAAAACAAGCATAGCTTCAAAAATTTCAACACATAGAGAGGAAACTTGATATTATTGCAATTCCTACAAGCATATGTTCCTCCCTCATAATAATTTTCAATAGCATAATGAATGAATTAAACAATATAACCAGCACCTAAAGCATTCTTTTCATGATTTACAAGCATAGAAAACTTACTACTCTCCACATAAGCAAATTTCTTCTCATGAATAATAGTGGGAGCAAACTCAACAAAATAACTATCATATGATTGAAAATTAAGATCAAGATGACAAGTTTCATGGTTATCATTATTCTTTAAAGCATACGTGTCATCACAATAATCATCATAGATAGGAGGCATGCTTTCATCATAGTGAATTTTCTCATCAAAGCTTGGGGGACAAAAATATCATCTTCATCAAACATAGCTTCCCCAAGCTTGTGGCTTTGCATATCATTAGCATCATGGATATTCAAGGAATTCATACTAACAACATTGCAATCATGCTCATCATACAAAGATTTAGTGCCAAACATTCTATAGTTTCTTCTTCTAGCACTTGAGCACAATTATCCTTTCCATCATACTCATGAAAGATATTAAAAAGGTGAAGCGTATGCGACAAACTTAACTCCATTTTTTTGTAATTTTCTTTCATAAACTAGACTAGTGCAAAAACAAGAAACAAAAAGATTCGATTGCAAGATCTAAAGATATACCTTCACTTACCTAGCCTCCCCGGCAACGGCGCCAGAAAAGAGCTTGATGTCTACTACACAACCTTCTTCTTGTAGACGTTGTTGGGCCTGCAAGTGCACATGTTTGTAGGACAGTAGCAAATTTCCCCCAAGTGGAAGACCTAAGGTTTATCAATCCACGAGAGGCGTAGGAGGAAGATGGTCTCTCCCAAACAACCCTGCAACCAAATAACAAAAAGTCTCTTGTGTCCCCAACACACCCAATACAACGGTAAATTGTATAGGTGCACTAGTTCGGCGAAGAGATGGTGATACAAGTGCAATATGGATGGTAGATATGGGTTTTTGTAATCTGAAAAAATAAAAACAGCAAGGTAACGAACGGTAAAAGTAAGCGTAAACGGTATTGCAATGTGTAGAAACAAGGCCTAGGGTTCATACTTTCGCTAGTGCAAGTTCTCTCAACAATAATAACATAGATAGATCATATAACAAGCCCTCAACATGCAACAAAGAGTCACTCCGAAGCCACTAATAGCGGAGAACAAACGTAGAGATTATGGTAGGGTACGAAACCACCTCAAAGTTATTCTTTCAAATCAATCCGTTGGGCTATTCCTATAAGTGTCACAAACAACCCTGGAGTTTTTACTAGAATAACACCTTGAGATACAAATCAACCAAAACCCTAATGTCACCTAGATACTCCATTGTCACCTCAAGTATCCGTGGGCATGATTATACGATATGCATCACACAATCTCAGATTTATCCAACCAACATAAAAGTACTTCAAATAGTGCCCCAAAGTTTCTACCGGAGAATCAAGAATGTGTCCCAACCCCTATGCATAGGTTCCCAATGTCACGAAACCCGCAAGTTGATCACCAAGACATACATCAAGTGTTCTCATAAAGACTCAATCCGATAAGATAACTTCAAAAGGGGAAACTCAATTCATCACAAGAGAGTAGAGGGGGAGAAACATCATAATATCCAACTACAATAGCAAAGCTCGGGATACATCAAGATCGTGTGAAGTCGAGAACACGAGAGAGAGAGAGAGAGAGAGAGAGATCAAACACATAGCTACTGGTACATACCCTCAGCCCCGAGGGTGAACTACTCCCTCCTCGTCATGGATAGCGCCGGGATGATGAAGATGGCCATCGGAGATGGATCCCCCCTCCGGCAGGGTACCGGAAAGGGGTCCCGATTGGTTTTTTCGTGGTTCTGGAGGCTTGCGGCGGCGGAACTCCCGATCTATCTCTGTTCTAGAAGTTTTAGGGTGCGTAGGTAAATATGGGTGAAAGGAGTACGTTGGTGGAGCTACGGGGGCCCCCACGAGGCAGGGGGCGCGCCCGGGTGGAGGGCGCGCCCCCCACCCTCGTGAGCACCTCCCGTATCTTCTGACGTGGAGTCCAAGTCCATCAGGTGGGTTTCCTTCCAAAAATAACTTCGCCAGTTTATTTTGTTCCGTTTTGACTCCGTCTGTTATTCCTTTTCCTCGAAATACTGAAATAGGCATAAAACAGCAAATCTGGGCTGGGCCTCCAGTTAATAGGTTAGTCCCAAAAATAATATAGAAGTGTATAATAAATCCCATAATCATTCAAAACACATAGTAATATAGCATGAATGCTTCATAAATTATAGATACGTTGGAGACGTATCAGCATCCCCAAGCTTAATTCCTACTCGTCCTCTTGTAGGTAAATGATAAATAAAGAATTTATGAAGTGTGAATGCTAGAGGTGCACAAGTTTGATCAACGATAATTTCAATCACCTTTTCTAGCATGATTATATGTCATAACAGTAGTTCATCTCATAAAACTTCTCACGATAAAGTGACAAGCAATTCACATATCAAGGCATAGACCATAAACATTTCTTGAAAATTAGCAAACTTCATTCTTAGTCATCAAAACAATTGCAATTCATCTTATTTTCAGGAATAGCAAACTCCACATACTCAACTATCATATAGTCTTCTACAATTGCTAACACTCATGCAATACTTGTGGTTATGAAGTTTTAATCAGACACAGAGAAAGATTGGGGCTTATAATGTTGCCTCCAAACTTATTCACCTTTGGGTGATGTCAACAATAATAGTTCATGCTAACGTACATCCAATTGGATATATATATCAGGATCACCCCACCATGAAGTGCTTGCCAAAGGATAAAATGAAAAAGGGAAAGGTGAAGATCACCTTGACTCTTGCATAAAGTAAAAGATAGGCCCTTCGCAGAGGGAAGCAGGGATTTGCAGAGGTGCCAGAGCTCAATTTTTAAAATAGAGATAAATAATTTTGAGAGGTATGATCTCATTGTCAACATAACAACCAAGAGTTCCCAATATCTTCCATACTACATACATTATAGGCGGTTCCCAAACAGAATGGTAAAAATTTATACTCCCCCAACCACCAACAAGCATCAATCCATGGCTTGCTCGAAACAACGAGTGCCTCCAACTAACAACAATCCTGGGGGAGTTTTGTTTAATTATTTTGATTTGCTTTGATCTTTTTGGATCATGGGACTGGGCATCCCGGTTACCGCCACTTTCTCGTGAATGAGGAGCGGAGTCCACTCCTCTTGAGAATAACCCACCTAGCATGGAAGACACTGACAGCCCCTAGTTGCTACATGAGCAATTCGGGCATACAAAACAGATTATGATTTCAAGGTTTAGAGTTTGGCACATGCAAATTTACTTGGAACGGCAGGTAAATACCGCATATAGGTAGGTATGGTGGACACTCATGGCAAAACTGGGTTTAAGGATATTTGGAAGCACAAGTAGTATCTCTACTTGGTGCTAGGAATTTTGGCTAGCACGAGGGGGAAAGGCAAGCTCAACATGTTTGAATGATCCATGACAATATACTTTAACTGAGATGCGAGAAAACATAACCCATTACGGTGTCTTCCTTGTCCAACATCAACTCTTTAGCATGTCATACTTAATGAGTGCTCCCAATTATGAAAGATGTCTATGATAATATATTTATATGTGAAATCTCTCTTCCTTCAATATTCTTTCATGAATTGTTTAAATGACTAATACAATGCTTGCTAACTGTCAATAAATTTACAACCTCTACTTCTTAGATGTGAAGTCATTACTCCCCATGGGATATGCAAATGAAACATATATAATTTCAGATTTGTGACATTCAACTTATTCAACCATTTACTCAAAGGATATAAGTGACGCACACGAGTAAATGAAAAGCTACTCCAAAAAGATATAAGTGAAGATCAATGACTAGCTAAATAATTATGCAACTATGTGAAGACTCTCTCTCATTTAAGAATTTCAGATCTTGGAACTTTATTCAAACAGCAAGCAAAGCTAAAGAAAACTACAATGCAAGGATAGCACAACTCCTGTGAAGAAGCAAAAACTTAGGCTCAACCGATACTAACCGATAGTTGTTCAAGAAGAAAGGTGGGATGCCTACCGGGGCATCCCCAAGCTTAGATGCTTGAGACTTCTTGAAATATTATCTTGGGGTGCCTTGGGCATCCCCAAGCTTGAACTTTTGTGTCTCCTTAATTCCTCTCTTATCATGGTTTCTCTTTTTATCAAAAGCTTCATTCACAACAAACTCAACAAGAACTCGTGAGATAGGTTAGTATAAACCAATGCAAAACCTTATCATTTTCTACTGTAGCAAATCAATAAAATTATTATTCAACATTGCATACTAAATGCCTCTGCATATTTAATACTCCTATCCTTAAATAGAATAATTAAACAAGCAAACATATGCAAACAATGCAACCATAACAGCAATCTGTCAAAACAGTATAGTCTGTAAAGAATGCAAGATTCATCATACTTCCCTAAATCCAAAAATTATGAACTAAAATTCCCACTGTAATAAATTTATCAGAGCTCAATATGCAAAAAGATTCAACATTAAACCACTCTCTGACTTTTCTAAGCAATTTTTGCAACAGCGGTAAACTTTCTGTTTTCAAACAGCAACATGCATACTTGCAAAATAAGCATGGCAAAGGCCTTGACTTTTTTATTGAAACTAAAGATGCAAAACATTATTCTAACTAACATCAAGCAAAAACTAACGAAAATGACATGAAGCTCCAAGCAAAACACATATCATGTGGCGAATAAAAATATAGCTCCAAGTAAAGTTACCGATGAACGAAGACGAAAGAGGGGATGCCTTCCGGGGCATCCCCAAGCCTAGGCTCTTGGTTATCCTTAAATATTACCTTGGGGTGCCTTGGGCATCCCCAAGCTTATGCGCTTGCCACTCCTTATTCCATAGTCCATCGAATCTTTACCCAAAACTTGAAAACTTCACAACACAAAACTTAACAGAAAACTCGTAAGCTCCGTTAGCGAAAGAAAACAAAACACCACTTCAAGGTACTATAATGAACTCATTCTTTATTTATATTGGTGTAAAACCTACTGTATTCCAACTTCTCTATGGTTTGTAAACTATTTTACTAGCCGTAGATTCATCAAAATAAGCAAACAACACATGAAAAACAGAATCTGTCAAAAACAGAACAGTCTGTAGTAATCTGTAACTAACGCAAACTTATGGAACTCAAAAAATTCTACCAAAATTAGACGACCTGGAAATTTTTTTTATTGATCATAATCAATTGGAATCAGTATTTTATCACGTTCTGTTGAATCTTAACAATTCGGTCACTCAGTGCAAAGATTCTGGAAATTACAGCAAGATAAAATAACTATCTCCCAAGAAGATCTAATAGGTTTAACTTGGCACAAACACTAATTAAAAGATAAAACCACATCTAAACAGAATCTAGATGGATTATTTATTCCTAAACAGAACCAAAAAGCAAGAAACTAAAATAAAATTGGGTTGCCTCCCAACAAGCACTATTGTTTAACGCCCCTAGCTAGGCATGATGATTGCAATGATGCTCACATAAAAGATAAGAATTGAAACATAAAGAGAGCATCATGAAGAATATGACTAGAACATTTAAGTCTAACACACTTCCTATGCATAGGGATTTTGTGAGCAAACAACTTATGGGAACAAGAATCAACTTGCATAGGAAGGTAAAACAAGCATAGCTTCAAAAATTTCAACACATAGAGAGGAAACTTGATATTATTGCAATTCCTACAAGCATATGTTCCTCCCTCATAATAATTTTCAATAGCATCATGAATGAATTAAACAATATAACCAGCACCTAAAGCATTCTTTTCATGATTTACAAGCATAGAAAACTTACTACTCTCCACATAAGCAAATTTCTTCTCATGAATAATAGTGGGAGCAAACTCAACAAAATAACTATCATATGATTGAAAATTAAGATCAAGATGACAAGTTTCATGGTTATCATTATTCTTTAAAGCATATGTGTCATCACAATAATCATCATAGATAGGAGGCATGCTTTCATCATAGTGAATTTTCTCATCAAAGCTTGGGGGACAAAAAATATCATCTTCATCAAACATAGCTTCCCCAAGCTTGTGGCTTTGCATATCATTAGCATCATGGATATTCAAGGAATTCATACTAACAACATTGCAATCATGCTCATCATACAAAGATTTAGTGCCAAACATTCTATAGATTTCTTCTTCTAGCACTTGAGCACAATTATCCTTTCCATCATACTCATGAAAGATATTAAAAAGGTGAAGCGTATGCGACAAACTTAACTCCATTTTTTTGTAATTTTCTTTCATAAACTAGACTAGTGCAAAAACAAGAAACAAAAAGATTCGATTGCAAGATCTAAAGATATACCTTCACTTACCTAGCCTCCCCGGCAACGGCGCCAGAAAAGAGCTTGATGTCTACTACACAACCTTCTTCTTGTAGACGTTGTTGGGCCTGCAAGTGCACATGTTTGCAGGACAGTAGCAAATTTCCCCCAAGTGGAAGACCTAAGGTTTATCAATCCACGAGAGGCGTAGGAGGAAGATGGTCTCTCCCAAACAAACCTGCAACCAAATAACAAAAAGTCTCTTGTGTCCCCAACACACCCAATACAACGGTAAATTGTATAGGTGCACTAGTTCGGCGAAGAGATGGTGATACAAATGCAATATGGATGGTAGATATGGGTTTTTGTAATCTGAAAATATAAAAACAGCAAGGTAACGAACGGTAAAAGTAAGCGTAAACGGTATTGCAATGTGTAGAAACAAGGCCTAGGGTTCATACTTTCGCTAGTGCAAGTTCTCTCAACAATAATAACATAGATAGATCATATAACAAGCCCTCAACATGCAACAAAGAGTCACTCCGAAGCCACTAATAGCGGAGAACAAACGTAGAGATTATGGTAGGGTACGAAACCACCTCAAAGTTATTCTTTCAAATCAATCCGTTGGGCTATTCCTATAAGTGTCACAAACAACCCTGGAGTTTTTACTAGAATAACACCTTAAGATACAAATCAACCAAAACCCTAATGTCACCTAGATACTCCATTGTCACCTCAAGTATCCGTGGGCATGATTATACGATATGCATCACACAATCTCAGATTTATCCAACCAACATAAAAGTACTTCAAATAGTGCCCCAAAGTTTCTACCAGAGAATCAAGAATGTGTGCCAACCCCTATGCATAGGTTCCCAATGTCACGAAACCCGCAAGTTGATCACCAAGACATACATCAAGTGTTCTCATAAAGACTCAATCCGATAAGATAACTTCAAAAGGGGAAACTCAATTCATCACAAGAGAGTAGAGGGGGAGAAACATCATAAGATCCAACTACAATAGCAAAGCTCGGGATACATCAAGATCGTGTGAAGTCGAGAACATGAGAGAGAGAGATCAAACAAATAGCTACTGGTACATAACCTCAGCCCCGAGGGTGAACTACTCCCTCCTCGTCATGGATAGCGCCGGGATGATGAAGATGGCCACCGGAGATGGATCCCCCCTCCAGCAGGGTACCGGAAAGGGATCCCGATAGGTTTTTTCGTGGTTCTGGAGGCTTGCGGCGGCGGAACTCCCGATCTATCTATGTTCTGGAAGTTTTAGGGCGCGTAGGTATATATGGGTGAAAGGAGTACGTCGGTGGAGCTACGGGGGCCCCACGAGGCAGGGGGCGCACCCAGGGGGGAGGGCGCGCCCCCCACTCTCGTGAGCACCTCCTGTATCTTCTGACATGGAGTCCAAGTCCATCAGGTGGGTTTCCTTCCAAAAATAACTTCTCCAGTTGATTTCCTTTCTTTTTGACTCCATCTGATATTCCTTTTCCTCGAAATACTGAAATAGGCATACAACAGCAAATCTGGGCTGGGCCTCCGGTTAATAGGTTAGTCCCAAAAATAATATAAAAGTGTATAATAAAGCCCATAATCATTCAAAACACATAGTAATATAGCATGAATGCTTCATAAATTATAGATACGTTGGAGACGTATCACCGGGGCCCCGGCAAGGGTCTTGCCGAGGCGCCTGCTGTCATCCCCGGCAAGGCGCTTGCCGGGGGTCTTGTGGTCTTTCTCGGCTGGGATCCCGCCAAGGGTCGTCATCTTCTATATCTGATTGTGAATGTTTCTTCACAAAGATCTGCATGCCACCACGGAGGGGTCTCCCGAATCCTTGCCCCATGGGGGCAGTGGACTCAAGGGTAATTTGCTCCGCATGCGTGGGGCGAGTTGCCGCGGCAAGGGTCTTGTCGGGGATGCTAAAGTCGGCCCCGGCAAGGATCTTGCCGGGGGAGCCCGCCTCGTCCCTTGGCTCTTCGTGATCTTGGCCTTGACGTTGTTCTAGTTCCCTTGAGCTTCGGTCTTACCCTGGCTCACCTCCCTTGCCTTGCTTGGTGTGGTGGTGCCCGTGGCTCAGACTGCCCGTGCACAGTTATAGGGGTACAAGAAGTGCACCCCCTTTTTGTAGACCGACAGGAGCCCCCGGTCCTGGGCCACACATAAGCGCAACGCGTTGTTGGGCTAGGCCCAGAACGGTGCGCGGGCAGGCGGGACGGTTTTTACCGCGGTAAGATTTTTCGCTCGCCGCGCCTCCCACGATCCGCGCGCGTGGCGCGGTGTGGAGGGGTGCGTGTGACGTGGGCGGCATGCGTGGGGCGGTCCCTGCAGGCATGCGTCACATCGTAGTAAAGAGGTGGCTTCGCACCTTCCCCGCAAACAGAGGGAGGCGTGGAGGCGCGGCCCATTTAACTGAATGGGGCCGAGGCGCGGTCTTCAAGACGTCCACTCCCCACAATAACGGGGTGGGGAGAGCTCGCCCCACCCGTCCCCTCGGTTCTATATGCCTGCCACGTGTCTCCCATGCGCTTGGGGTGGTGATGATGGAGGCGGGAAACCGGGTCGTCGCTGGTTGGCGCAGCGGGTCGGCCCTGGTTCCCTGCGCCTCTTGCGTCTCGATTGGTCGAACCGGGCGGCCGAGCCTCGACCCCGCTCCTTTAAAAGGAGAGGGGGGGAACGGCACCTCGCATTCTTCTATCTTCTCCTTCCTTTAGCTTCTGCTTCTTTCTTCCACTCGTCAGGGAGGGAGGAAATCCTGGACCTTCAACGGTGGCGGCGCGGGTTGCTGCTCGACAACGCGGTCCTCCTTCTCCCGCGCTCGCGGTGGTAGAGCCGGCCGCGAGGGGAAGGGGCAGGGGGCGAGGCCGTGGGCGAGGTCGGGGCAGAGGCCGCAGTGGGGGCGGCGCGCCGCCCTCGCCCCAGCCGGTGGTTCCTCCTCCAATGGAGGGTCACGTCAGGGACAACCCTTGCAAATTCTTCGTCAGGCTGCGCCGGCCGCCGCGCCGTCGTCTTCGTCTTCCGACTCCATTTGCGCGGGAGATGGAGCTAGATCCGCCGGAGTCATTGCGGCTGCACATGAGGGGCTGCGGGATCAGTGGCACGCGGGTCCGCGACGACTTCCCTGCTCCTCACGTGATGTATCTTCGTCGGGGATGGAAGACGTTTGCTCATATCCACAGCTTGACGGAGGGGCTCACTCTCCATTTTAAGCTGACGGAGGGTGTCCTTCTCTCCGTCAAGGTCTTCGGGCACTTTGGGACTCGTACAAGGTGCTGCGTGGAGAGCTCTTCTGATAGTGAAGATTCCTCCTCGAGTGAGAGTGACGAGGAGGACAACGGCAGCGACGATGAGGGCGGTAGGCGGCAGGATGACGGGTCTGACTAGGTGTCGGGTGCCGCTCCGTGTGGCACCGGCGACCCCATCATCCGTGTCGCCGGCTCCTTGAACTTCTCGGGGTCGTCTCCTTGGGCGGCTGGCGTTGGGAGGCTGCGGAAGAGGAAGAGGGCGGGCGGCAAGGCCGTCAAGTCGGAGTACGCGGGCACCGACGACTTCGACGCGTACTGACGTCTTGCCGCCTCGTCTTCGAGCTCTGCTTCCGGCGCCGCCATCACCATCCAGCCTTTGGACGACCACCAAGATGTTCTCTCGGCGTCTTCTGCCACCCGTAGCTCGCCTAGGCACTCCTTTTGCCCTTCTCGCCTCCTTGACCTGCCTCCTGAGAGAGGGACAAGAAAGGGATTACGGGCACCTTATCTCTTTTTAGTTTGTAAGCCTTCAAGCCTTTGTTGAATTTAAAACTTGTAATCCCTTCATTCATGTTTTTCATTCCCTATGGACTGTACCTGAGTGGAATGTTTTTAATGAAAAAGGGATGCCTGCCGGGTCATTTGTTTGTGGGTGAAACCCACGACAAGGAATAAATCCTTGATACCTTTAAGATAAACATTTTCTTGCCCGGCAACAGGCCTCGCCATCTCCCCACTTCGCTCGATCTTCCTCACGCCTTTGGTGGAGGCCGGGATGAAGTGGGTTTAGGCTCCTCGTTCTATCCTTTTGTTGCCGCAACTATGACCAAACTCGGTCCCAGGAACGGGCCCTAGGCCCTAGACTTAGGGGAGCACGGTAGTTTGAGGATAAAACGAGGTTTCACATACCTCAGTCCGTAAGGAAATGCATGATAAGGGATGAAAAACTTATCTGAATCTGCAGCCCCCGGCAACCCTGGTTTGCCGTGGGTGAATCTTTGCTCTTGCAGCCCCCGGCAATACTGGCTTGCCAGGGCCTAGATGCTTGTATGTTCCTTTTTTTCTCCCCAAGTGGTTTGGCAAGGATATCTGTGTGTCCTCTGAACCAAAGAAGACAAAAGAAAGACAAAGAGATGCAAACTCGGCCTCTAATATAGGGGTTAGCCGCCGCTAAGCACTATCAACCCTAACCAAGGACGAGACTCGACCTAGCATGCATGCTATAACTTAGGGCGCCAGCGCTTCATTTATTTATGCTCAGGGTCTGCGCCTGGCTTTGTACAAAGGGTTACATGCGTCATCGGCAAGGCTTGTACAAAAGGTGGCTTGCCCGGGGGGCCGACAAGCCGCGCCTCACGGGTAAAACTTGCGAAGATGCTCAATGTTCCAGGAGTTACTCACCAGAACGGCATCTTCGGTCTCCAGGCGGACTGCGCCGGGCCTGGTGACTCGTATTACCCGATAAGGGCCTTCCCACTTTGGCGTCAACTTGTTGGAATTCTTGGCCGATTGAACGCGCGGAAGAACAAGGTCGCCTTCCTCAAAGCTTCGGGCACGAACCTTGCGGCTATGGTAGCGGCGCAAGGCTTGCTGGTAGCACGCTGCTCTTACAGCCGCCCGAAGACGATCTTCCTCAAGGAGCGTTGCGTCATCTTGCCGCAATTGCTCTTGCTCAAGCTCGTCATAAGCGAGTACTCGAGGTGACCCGTATATGAGTTCTGTGGGGAGAACTGCTTCTGCCCCGTATACCAGGGCAAAGGGTGTCTGGCCGGTGGCTCGATTTGGTGCCGTTCTGATTGACCAAAGAACCGCCGGCAATTCATCAATCCAGTGCCTTCCACTCTTGCGCAGTCTGTCAAAGGTCTTTGTCCTCAGGCCTCGCAGTACTTCAGCATTTGCCCTCTTAGCTTGACCATTGCTTCGTGGGTGAGCAACGGAAGCGAAACAGACCTTGCTGCCGAGGTCTTGAATATATTGCATGAAGGTGTGGCTTGTGAACTGCGTGTCGTTGTCGGTGATGACCATATTGGGTACACCAAAACGGCACACCAGTCCTTTGAAGAACTTGATGGCTGACTGTGCTGTGACCTTCCTCACTGCTTCCACTTCTGGCCACTTTGTGAACTTGTCGATTGCAACGTACAAGTACTCAAAGCCCCCGACAGCGCGGGGGAAAGGGCCCAGTATGTCGAGCCCCCAGACCGAGAAAGGCCAGGAGAGAGGAATAGTTTGAAGGGCTTGAGCTGGCTGATGAATATTCTTTGAATGGAACTGACACGCTTCACACCTGGTGACTAATGTCGTCGCATCCTGGAGGGCGGTGGGCCAGAAGAAGCCTTGCCGAAACGCTTTGCCAGCAAGGGCCCTCGACCCTATGTGGGATCCACATATGCCTCCATGTATCTCTGCCAACAGCCCCAGTCCTTCCTCTCGAGGGATACACTTCAATTTCACACCGTTTGGCCTCTTTCTGTACAGGACGTCATCGACAAACTGGTACATAGTAGATCGACGGGCTACTTTTTCCGCTTCTTCCTGCTCCTCAGGAAGTTCCCCTGTTTGGAGGAATCAGACGGTATGTTGTGCCCACGCCGGAGCCTGGGGCTCGACGGCGAGGACTAAAGACATTTCCTCCGCTATAGGAGCGGCTGTCTCCATAGCAAGAGCTTGATGCTCCGTCGGAGCTAGCCGTCCCGTGGCGGGCTCAGTGTCTCCGGCAGCATCCTTGCCGGCGGCTTCGGGGAGCTCGGCGAGAAAGTACTTGCTGGGCCCTGATTTTCTCCTCTTGTTTTGTTCTGTTGATGGATCAACTGATGGCTGAGCTAGCTGAAGCACAAAGGTACCTGGTTCCACAGGTAGCTTGAGGGCAGCGCGTTTTGACAGGTAATCGGCGATGTCGTTCTCTGCTCGGGAAACGTGCTCTGCCTGTATACCGTCAAAACGCTCTTCCAGCTTACTTACTTCATCGACGTAGGCCTTCATCAACGGGCTCTGGTAATCCTTGTTGACTTGTTTGACGACAAGTTGCGAGTCGCCCCTGACAATGAGTTTCTTGATTCCGAGGTCTGCCGCGGTCCTAAGACCAGCAAGCAGCCCCTCGTACTCAGCAGTATTGTTTGTCGACACCTCCCTGGGGAAGTGCATCTAGACCACGTACTTGAGGTGCTCTCCGGTGGCCGCGACAAACAGTACGCCAGCCCCGACGCCCTGTAAGGAGAAAGCTCCATCAAAGTACATGACCCAGTTGCAACTTGCCTCTTTGCCGGGGAGAACAGTCTCCTGGGTTTCTTCATCAGGCGTCGCGGTCCACTCTGCAACGAACTCTGCCAGGACTCAGCTTTGAATCGTCGAGGTACTCTCAAACTTGAGGCCAAAGCTGGACAGCTCCAGTGCCCATTCTACAATTCTTCCCGTTGCGTATGGGTTGTGCAATATCGGATGCAGAGGGAGGCGAGTAACGACGGTGATCTCGTGCACCTGGAAGTAGTGACGCAGCTTCCTCGAGGCCATAAGAAGGCCGAAGAGCAGTTTCTGCACACCGGAGTACCTTGGTCTAGCCCCCTGCAGGAGGGAGCTAACAAAGTAGACCGGGTGATGCATCATTTTCTTCCTTGGCGGCACTCCAACCGGCTGTGTCGTCTCTGCACCAACGGCATCAGGCTCTGTCGCTGCTATCACCTCGTCATCAATTTCTCTCTGCGCCACTAGCACGGCGCTGACCACCTGGTTCATTGCCGCCAGGTATAGCAGCAACGGTTCTTGTGGCCTAGGCGCAACTAGTACTGGCGTGGAGGAGAGATACCTCTTCAAATCTTGGAATGCTGCTTCGGCTTCTGGCGTCCATTCCATCGGGCCAGCCTTTTTCAAAATCTTGAAAAAGGGAAGGGCGCGCTCGGTGGAATTGGAAATGAACCTGCTCATGGCGGCAACGCAACCAGCAAGCCGACATACATCCTTGACCCGCTTGGGCGCTTCAATCTGTACTATAGCTTTGATCTTGTCCGGATTGGCCTCTATCCCACGTTGTGACACAAAGAACCCGAGAAGCTTGCCGGACGGGACGCCGAAGACGCACTTCTCAGGGTTCAGCTTGAGATTGATCTTGCATAGGTTTGCAAACGTTTCTTGTAAATCCGGTATAAGGGTTGCCATGTTCTTGGTTTTGACCACTATATCATCCATATAAGCTTCCATATTTCTATGGAGCTGGGGTTCAAAACCAATCCGGACCGCCCTTGCAAACGTTGAACCAGCACTCTTCAACCCGAAAGGCATCCGTATGAAACAATACGTACCACATGGGGTGATGAATGTCGTTTTCTCTTCGTCTTCTCTTGTCATGAAGATCTGGTGGTAGCCGGAGTAGGCATCGAGGAATGACAACAGATCACACCCAGCCGTGGAGTCAACAATCTGGTCGATGCGCGGCAACGGGAAGGGGTCCTTGGGACAAGCCTTATTGATATCTGTGTAATCAATACACAGCCTCCACTTCCCATTTGCCTTGCGCACTACCACTGGATTGGCCAACCACGTTGGATGGAGCACTCCTCTTACCAAACCTGCTGCTTCCAGTTTCCGGATCTCCTCTGTGATGAACTCTTGTCGTTCCAAGGCTTGCTTTCTGACCTTCTGCTTGACGGGCCGTGCATGAGGACAGACAGAAGGTGGTGCTCAATCACCTCCCTGGGAACGCCGGGGATGTCGGATGCTTGCCATGCAAACACATCGACATTCGCCCGTAGGAAGGTGACGAGCGCGTCTTCCTATTTGTCGTCAAGGTCGGAGCTTATGGTGAAAGCCCCTCCCGTGCCGTCCTCCTTGACAGAAACCTTCTTGGTTCCCGGCGGTGTAGCCCTGGACTTCTTGTTTCTACCGGTGGAGCTCTCTGGCGCGTCCTCGACGGGAGCACTACACTCCGAAGAGGTGCGCTTGCTGGAGTGGGTTCCTGAGGTCTCACCGGTCTTCTTCTTTTTCCTTCCCGGGGCTCCAGCGGCAGGAGCAAGCGCCTTAGTAGTGGCGGCTGCTGCAACTGCTTGTCGGTAAAGTTGGTCAGTGCAAATTAGCGCGTCCTTCTTGTCTGATGGGATGGTGATGATCGTCACAGGCCCCGGCATCTTCACGGTGTTGTAGGCGTAATGTGACGCCGCCATGAACTTGGCCAGCGCTGGGCGGCCAAGGATCCCATTGTAAGGCAAGGGGATCTTGGCAACGTCGAACACAATCATTTCCGTCATGTAGTTCAGATCACTCCCAAAAGTCACGGGCAACGTGACCTTTCCCTTTGGTTGACTTATCCCCGGGTTGACCCCCTGAAACGTGCCCGTCTCTTCGAGGTCTCCATCAGGAATCTGCAGTTTCTCGATCACGGTAGGCGAGATTAAGTTTAGACCGGCCCCGCCATCGACTAGCATCTTTGTCACCTTGAGGTTGCGTATTGTTGGTGAAACCAACAATGGCAAGCACCCGACTGCAGTGGTGCGATCAGGGTGATCCTCAGTGTCAAAAATGATAGGTGTGTTGGACCACTTCAGCGGCCTTTGGGCATCAAACGACGGCTCTGCCGCTGTAATCTCAGGCGCCCACTGTTTAAGCTGGCGGTGAGAATTATGCAGCGAGGTGCCGCCATCGACGCACATGGCCTTTGTAGCTTTTTGAAATTCTTGGTCACCAGACTCATCGTCCTCTTCGTGATCATCGTCTTCTGGCTTTTTGTCACGGCCCCGGGCGGGCCTCTCCTGCGGTTTATCCTTGCCGCGACGGCTCGCCTGGCCATCACGCTTCTTGCCGGACCCCTCAGCACCGTCCTGGCCCTTCTCCCTGTCCCGCCTCTCATATTCAGCCCTCTGCTTCTCAGCAAGGAGCTCAACCTGTTGGCAGTTTTGGAGATCATGGCCTTTGGTGCGATGGATCTTGCAGTATTGCTTGTCGGAGTTTACTGGCTTCTCGGCAGCCGCCAAGGCCCGGCAGGCGACACATATGGCAATTTCCTTGCCGGGGTCATCTGCCTTGGTTTTCTTGGCGGAGCCGGCATCATCAGATCCCTCGTCGGCAAGCATGGCTTTACCTTTGCGCTTCCTGTTGCGGCGCCGGCCTTTCTTTGCCGGGGCGGTAGTATCCTCATCTGAAGAGTCAATTTCCACGCTGACATCTTCACCGGGGTACTTCATTCCCTCTTCAGCCCGGGCACATCTGTCAGCAAGAACATAGAGTTCTGCCACGTCTTTCACCTTGTTCATCGCCAGCTCTTCGCGCATCTTGCGGTTGCGCACGTTCTGATGGAACGCGCTAATGATGGCGGCAGGGTGAACGTCAGGGATATTGTACTGTACCCGGCTGAACCTCTGTATATATTTGCGCAGACTCTCGCCTCCCTTCTGAGGGATGACGTGCAGGTCGCTTGCTTGGCCATGGGCTTGGTGACCTCCAGTAAAGGCGCCAACAAATTCATGGCACAAATCCGACCAAGAGGAAATAGAGTCTACCGGCAAATGCATCAACCACGACATGACATTGCGCTTAAGAGCCAATGGAAAGTAATTCGCAAGCACCTTATTGTCGCGGGCTCCGGCAGCTTGCATCACGATGGTGTAGATGCTGAGGAACTCAGATGGGTGGGTCTTGCCGTTGTACTTCTCGCCAACGTCAGGTTTGAAGGTGCGGTGAGTGGGCCACTGGAACTGCGCAGCTCACGGGTAAAAGCCGGACAGCCTACCTCATAAGGTAGGCCTCCAGGGCTCTCCGGGGCCGGGTGGTTCGCAGCAGGCCCTGCTCGCCTGTCTGACTGGTGGCGCGCTCCGCGTCGGCGCTCGATAGTGGTTCGAGCGTCTTCATGGGCTCATTCCCGAAGAACTTGGCGCTGGTCACGGTGGGTCCGTGGGTCGGACAAGGCTATGGAGATGTCATCGCCCGTGACGTCGCGACGAGCCGGCGTCCGCGGTACCGGATGGGGAGGAGGTGAATGCACCGTGGTCGCGGCGCCGCCGGCTTTTCCGCCAATGGTGCATGGGACTCCATCGGAGCATCGACCCGGGGGATCCACCGGACTTGGTTCGTCTTTGTTGGCCACCGCAACAAGGCTTCGGATAGTGGCTCTCCATCCGTCGAGTTTCCCCGTAGTGGGAGGAAAGTCAAGGAGCAACTGCGCGCGCGCCAGGGCCTCTGCTGGCGTCGGCGGCAGCGGAACCTACACGGATCACGACGCGCTTCGACTTCTGACCATGTCAGAAGGAGCTCTATTACGATCCCGCGGTCGCATGCCGTTTTCACCAGCGCTTCGGCGAGCGGGCAGGTCTTCTATGTCCCGGGGGTGGCGCTCGGGGCTCTTCCCGCGGCGACGCCCGGGATCTTCGGCGTGATGACGCCATTCGTCGCGCGCTGCCTGGGAGGAGCGCGCTGTTGGCACCGGCGTGGGAGTCTTGGAGGCCTTCGGGTGGGGCGGCGGTGACCTTGGAAGGTCCCGCTCCACCCGCGGAGGGCCTGGCTCCGCCTTTGGATTTGGCGATGTGTGGCCCGTTACCAGGTGCACAAACATCGCCGCCTCCCAAACTCCAGCTGCTGGGATGGTATTGATGTTCGCGAGCAGCGCCCCGGGTCCTTTCTGCGACCGGTCCGCTGCTCGCCCGCGTCGGGACGGGCTGTCCGGCTTCCGACTGGCCAACCGCCACGTCATCGTCTTCTTGGGAGCCATGATGATGAACAAGCGTCGAACTAACTGCTAAAGACGATTCTCACAACTGCAGAGAGCACCCCCTACCTGGCGCGCCAAAGATGTTGGTGAAAACGACACCTATGGGATCACAAGAATCCCTACTACGGTTAGCGGCGCGCGGGGTCGTGAGAAGAGCGGATCGAACTGATAGTACACAGTTTGTTTATCCAGGTTCGGGCCGCGAGGATGCGTAAAACCCTACTCCTGCTTTGGTGGATGTATATTCCTGTTCTTGAGCTAGCTCTGGGGCGTTAGGAGCTCCAAAAGGTTGAATCCTTCTCCTGGTCGCCTCGGGCCTCCTTTTATAGAAAAAGGGGTCGCCACAGTGGCACACAGGAGGTGGAAAGGGTACAGTGATGCGAGGTTATCCCTCGCATTACATGACAAGGCGCATTTAATGCGTCTCGCTTAGGTGTCCTTGCTTTATCGGGGACGGGGGAGAAATCTGTCTCGTCCGTCGCCGCTCCTTCTTGTGTCGACACGTGCCCTGGCCAGCAATGCCTGTGATGCCATGTAGGTAGGCGG
The DNA here is from genome assembly GCA_032464435.1 of Aegilops umbellulata. NCBI lineage: Eukaryota > Viridiplantae > Streptophyta > Magnoliopsida > Poales > Poaceae > Aegilops > Aegilops umbellulata. The sequence continues at coordinate 355,414,698 of CP136054.1, read as the reverse complement.
GCAGCTGAGGTGGCGCAGTGGTGGGTCTTCATGAAGATCTGCATGCCGCCACGCAGGTGCCTGCCCAGCTGGTTGGGTCGGCAGCTGCATGCGTACGGCGGTGGAGGTTTAGTCGGCGTGGGCCTGATGGTGGCCCTGCGGATGTCCTCGGCAAGGGCCTTGCCAGGGCCCCGGCAAGGGTCTTGCCGAGGCGCCTACTGTCATCCCCGGTAAGGCGCTTGCCGGGGGTCTTGTGGTCTTCCTCGGCTGGGATCCCGCCAAGGGTCGTCATCTTCTATATCTGATTGTGAATGTTTCTTCACAAAGATCTGCATGCCACCACGGAGGGGTCTCCCGAATCCTTGCCCCATGGGGGCAGTGGACTCAAGGGTAATTTGCTCCGCAGGCGTGGGGCGAGTTGCCGCGGCAAGGGCCTTGTCGGGGCTGCTAAAGCCGGCCCCGGCAAGGATCTTGCCGGGGGAGCCCGCCTCGTCCCTTGGCTCTTCGTGATCTTGGCCTTGGCGTTGTTCTAGTTCCCTTGAGCTTCGGTCTTACCCTGGCTCACCTCTCTTGCCTTGCTTGGTGTGGTGGTGCCCGTGGCTCAGACTGCCAGTGCACAGTTATAGGGGTACAAGAAGTGCACCCCCTTTTTGTACACCGACACGATGATTTTCCACTTCACTCTGAAATTCTTTGAACTTTTCAAATGTTTCAGACTTATGTTTCATCAAGTAGATATACCCATATCTGCTCAAATCATCTGTGAAGGTCAGAAAATAACAATACCCTCGCGAGCCTTAACACTCATCAGATCGCATACGTCAGTATGTATTATTTCCAATAAGTCAGTTGTTCGCTCCATTGTTCCGGAGAACGGAGTCTTAGTCATCTTGCCCATGAGGCATGGTTCGTAAGCATCAAGTGATTCCAAAAGCCCATCAGCATGGAGTTTCTTCATGCGCTTTACACCAATATGACCTAAGCGGCAGTGCCACAAATAAGTTGCACTATCATTATTAACTTTGCATCTTTTGGTTTCAATATTAAGAATATGTGTATCACTATGATCGAGATCCAACGAACCATTTTCATTGGGTGTGTAACCATATAAGGTTTTATTCATGTAAACAGAACAACAATTTATTCTCTTACTTAAATGAATAACCGTATTGCAATAAACATGATCAAATCATATTCATGCTCAACACCAAATAACAATTATTTAGGTTCCACACTAATCCCGAAAGTATAGGGAGTGTGCGATTATGATCATATCAATCTTGGAACCACTTCCAACTCTCATCGTCACATCACCCTTAACTAGTCTCTGTTCATTCTGCAACTCCCGTTTCGAGTTACTAATCTTAGCAACTGAACTAGTACCAAATACTGAGGGGTTGCTATGAACACTAGTAAAGTACACATCAATAACATGTATATCAAATATACCTTTGTTTACTTTGCCATCCTTTCTTATCCACCAAATACTTGGGGTAGTTCCGCTTCCAGTGACCAATCCCTTTGCAGTAGAAGCACTTAGTCTCAGGCTTAGGACCAGACTTGGGTTTCTTCACTTGAGCAGCAACTTGCTTGCCGTTCTTCTTGAAGTTCCCCTTCTTCCTTTTGCCCTTTTCTTGAAACTAGTGCTCTTGTCTACCATCAACACTTGATGTTTTTCTTGATTTCTACCTTCGTCGATTTTAGCATCACGGAGAGCTTGGGAATCGTTTCCGTTATCCCTTGCATATTATAGTTCATCACGAAGTTCTACTAACTTGGTGATGGTGACTAGAGAATTCTGTCAATCACTATTTTATCTGGAAGATTAACTCCCACTTGATTCAAGCGATTGTAGTACCCAGACAATCTGAGCACATGCTCACTAGTTGAGCGATTATCCTCCATCTTTTAGCTATAGAACTTGTTGGAGACTTCATATCTCTCAACTCGGGTATTTGCTTGAAATATTAACTTCAACTCCTGGAACATCTCATATGGTCCATGACGTTCAAAACGTCTTTGAAGTCCCGATTCTAAGCCGTTAAGCATGGTGCACTAAACTATCAAGTAGTCATCATATTGAGCTAGCCAAATGTTCATAACGTCCGCATCTGCTCCTGCAATAGGTCTGTCACCTAGCGGTGCATCAAGGACATAATTCTTCTGTGCAGCAATGAGGATAAACCTCAGATCATGGATCCAATCCGCATCATTGCTACTAACATCTTTCAACACAATTTTCTTTAGGAACATATCAAAATAAACATATGAAAGCAACAACGCGAGCTATTGATCTACAACATAGATATGCTAATACTACCAGGACTAAGTTCATGATAAATTAAAGTTCAATTAATCATATTACTTAAGAACTCCCACTTAGATAGACATCCCTCTAATCCTCTAAATGATCACGTGATCCAAATCAACTAAACCATGTCCGATCATCACGTGAGATGGAGTAGTTTCAATGGTGAACATCATATCTACTATATGATTCACGCTCGACCTTTTGGTCTTAGTGTTCCGAGGCCATATCTGTTATATGCTAGGCTCGTCAAGTTTAACCTGAGTATTCCGCGTGTGAAACTGTTTTGCGCCCGTTGCATTTGAACGTAGAGCCTATCACACCCGATCATCACGTGGTGTCTCAGCACGAAGAACTTTCGCAACAGTGCATACTCAGGGAGAACACTTATACCTTGATAATTTAGTGAGAGATCATCTTATAAAGCTACCGCCGAACTAAGCAAAATAAGATGTATAAAAGATAAACATCACATGCAATCATAATATGTGACATGATATGGCCATCATCATCTTGTGCCTTTGATCTCCATCTCCAAAGCATCGTCATGATCTCCATCGTCACCGGCATGACACCATGATCTCCATCATCTTGATCTATATCAATGTGTCGTCACATGGTCGTCTCGCCAACAATTGCTCTTGCAACTATTGCTATCGCATAGCGATAAAGTAAAGCAATTATTTGGTGCTTGCATCTTATGCAATAGACAGATAACCATAAGGCTTTTGCCAGTTGCCGATAAGTTCAACAAAACATGAGCATCTCATACAAGAACTTATATCTCATCACGTCTTGACCATATCACATCACAACATGCCCTGCAAAAACAAGTTAGACGTCCTCTACTTTGTTGTTGCAAATTTTACGTGGCTGCTACGGACTTACCAAGAACCGTTCTTACCTACGCATCAAAACCACAACAATAGTTTTTCAAGTTGGTGTTGTTTTAACCTTCGCAAGGACCGGGCGTAGCCACACTCGGTTCAATTAAGTTGGAGAAACTGACACCCGCCAGCCACCTGTGTGCAAAGCACGTCGGTAGAACCAGTCTCGCGTAAGTGTACGCGTAATGTCGGTCCGGGCCGCTTCATCCAACAATACCGCCGAACAAAAGTATGACATGCTGGTAAGCAGTATGACTTATATTGCCCACAACTCACTTGTGTTCTACTCGTGCAAATAACATCAACGCATAAAACCAGGCTCGGATGCCACTGTTGGGGAACGTAGTAATTTCAAAAAAATTCCTACACACACTCAAGATCATGGTGATGCATAGCAACGAGAGGGGAGAGTGTTGTCCACGTACCCTCGTAGACCGAAAGCGGAAGCGTTATAACAACGCGGTTGATGTAGTCGTACGTCTTCACGGCCCGACCGATCAAGCACCGAAACTACGACACCTCCGAGTTCTAGCACACGTTCAGCTCGATGACGATCCCCGGACTCCAATCCAGCAAAGTGTCGGGGAAGAGTTCCGTCAGCATGACGGCGTGGTGACGATCTTGATGTTCTACCGTCGCAGGGCTTCGCCTAAGCACCGCTACAATATTATCGAGGATTATGGTGGAGGGGGCACCGCACACGGCTAAGAGATCTCAAGGATCAATTGTTGTGTCTTTGGGGTGCCCCCTACCCCCGTATATATAGGAACTAGGGGGGAGGCGGCCGGCCAAGGAGGAGGGCGCGCCAAGGGGGGAGTCCTACTCCCACCGGGAGTAGGACTCCTCCTTTTCTAGTAGGAGTAGGAGAGAAGGAAGGGGTGTTGGGGATCATAGCAGAAATTAAAATTTTCCTACGCATCACCAAGATCTATCCAAGGAGTATTCTAGCAACGAGGGGATAGGAGAGCATCTACATACCACTTGTAGATCGCAACGGAAGCATTCAAGAAGAACGTGGATGATGGATTCGTACTCATCGTGATCCAAATCACCGATGACCAGCGCCGAATGGACGGCACCTCCACGTTCAACACACGTACGGTTGGGATGACGTCTCCTCCTTCTTAATCCAGCAAGGGGGAAGGAGAGGTTGATGAAGATCCAGCAGCACGACGGCGTGGTGGTGGATGCAGCAGAATTCCAGCAGGGCTTCGCCAAGCGTCTACGGAGAGAGGAAGAGGTGTAACAGGGGAGAGGGAGGCGCCAAGGCTGCAGGGTGCGGCTGCCCTCCCTACCACCCCCCTTTATATAGGCCCCCTAGGGGGGGCGCCGGCCCTAGATATCCATCTCCAGGGGGGCGGCGGCCAAGGGGGGGAGACTTGCCCCCCAAGGCAAGTGGTGCGCCCCCTGCCCTAGGGTTTCCAACCCTAGGCGCAGGGGGGAGGCCCATGGGGGGGCACACCAGCCCACTATGGGCTGGTTCCCTCCCCACTTCAGCCCACGGGGCCCTCCGGGATGGGTGGCCCCACCCGGTGGACCCCCGGGACCCATCTGGTGGTCCCGGTACAATACCGGTGACCCCCGGATCACTCCCGATGGCCGAAACTGCACTTCCTATATATAATTATTCACCTCTGGACCAATCCGGAACCTCTCGTGACATCCGGGATCTCATCCGGGACTCTGAACAACCTTCGGTTTGCTGCATACTAATATCTTTAAAACCCTAGCGTCACCGAACCTTAAGTGTGTAGACCCTACGGGTTCGGGAGACATGCATACATGACCGAGACGATCTCCGGTCAATAACCAACAGCGGGATCTGGATACCCATGTTGGCTCCCACATGCTCCTCGGTGATCTCATCGGATGAACCATGATGTCGAGGACTTAATCAATCCCGCACTCAATTCCCTTCGTCTATCGGTACTATACTTGCCCGAGATTCGATCGTTGGTATACCGATACCTTGTTCAATCTCGTTACCGGCAAGTCTCTTTACTCGTTCCCGTAACACATCATCCCGTGAACAACACCTTGATCACATTGAGCTCATTGTGATGATGTCTTACCGAGTGGGCCCAGAGATACCTCTCCGTCATACGGAGTGACAAATCCCAGTCTCGATTCATGCCAACCCAACAAACACTTTCGGAGGTACCTGTAGTGCACCTTTATAGTCACCCAGTTACGTTGTGACGTTTGATACACCCAAAGCACTCCTACGGTATCCGGGAGTTGCATAATCTCATGGTCTAAGGAATGATACTTGACATTCAGAAAAGCTCTAGCAAACGAACTACACGATCTTTGTGCTATGCTTAGGTTTGGGTCTTGTCCATCACATCATTCTCCTAATGATGTGATCCCGTTATCAATGACATCCCCATGTCCATAGTCAGGAAACCATGACTATCTATTGATCAACGAGCTAGTCAACTAGAGGCTTACTAGGGACACATTGTGGTCTATGTATTCACACATGCATTATGATTTCCGACAATACAATTATAGCAGGAACAATAGACGATTATCATGAACAAGGAAATATAATAATCCTTTTATTATTGCCTCTAGGGCATATTTCCAACAGTCTCCCACTTGCACTAGAGACAATAGTCTAGTTACATTGTGATGAATCGCACACCCATGGAATTTTGGTGTTGATCATGTTTTGCTCTAGGGAGAGGTTTAGTCAACGAATTTGCCACATTCAGGTCCGTATGTACTTTACAAATCTCTATGTCTCCATTTTGAACACTTTCATGAATGGAGTTGAAATGACGCTTGATATGCCTGGTCTTCCTGTGAAACCTGGGCTCCTTCGCAAGGGCAATTGCTCCAGTGTTGTCACAGAAGAGAGTCATCGGGTCCGACACATTGGGTATGACTCCTAGGTCGGTAATGAACTCCTTCACCCAGACTGCTTCTTGTGCTGCCTCCGAGGCTGCCATATACTCTGCTTCACATGTAGATCCCGCCATGACGCTTTGCTTGCAACTGCGCCAGCTTACTGCCCCTCCATTCAAAATATACACGTATTCGGTTTGTGACTTGGAGTCATCCAGATCTGTGTCGAAGCTGGCGTCAACGTAACCCTTTACGACGAGCTCTTAGGCACCTCCATAAACGAGAAACATATCCTTAGTCCTTTTCAGGTACTTCAGGATGTTTTTGACCGCTGTCCAGTGTTCCTTGCCGGGATTACTTTGGTACCTACCTACCAAACTTACGGCAAGGTTTACATTGGGTCTGGTACACAGCATGGCATACATAATAGACCCTATGGCTGAGGCATAGGGGATGACACTCATCTCTTCTATATCTTTTGCCGTGGTCGGGCATTGAGCCGTGCTCAATCGCACACCTTGCAATACAGGCAAGAACCCCTTCTTGGACTGATCCATTTTGAACTTCTTCAAAATCTTGTCAAGGTACGTACTTTGTGAAAGACCGATGAGGCGTCTCGATCTATCTCTATAGATCTTGATGCCTGATATATAAGCAACTTCTCCAAGGTCCTTCATTGAAAAACACTTGTTCAAATAGGCCTTTATGCTTTCCAAGAATTCTATATCATTTCCCATCAATAGTATGTCATCCACATATAATATGAGAAATGCTACGGAGCTCCCACTCACTTTCTTGTAAACGCAGGCTTCTCCATAAGTCTGCATAAACCCAAACGCTTTGATCATCTCATCAAAGCGAATGTTCCAACTCCGAGATGCTTGCACCAGCCCATAGATAGAGCGTTGGAGCTTGCATACCTTGTTAGCATTCTTAGGATCGACAAAACCTTCCGGCTGCATCATATACAATTCTTCCTTAAGAAAGCCGTTAAGGAATGCCGTTTTGACGCCCATTTGCCATATCTCATAATCATAGAATGCGGCAATTGCTAACATGATTCGGACGGACTTCAGCTTCGCTACGGGTGAGAAAGTCTCATCGTAGTCAACCCCTTGAACTTGTCGATAACCCTTAGCGACAAGTCGAGCTTTATAGATGGTCACATTACCATCCGCGTCTGTCTTCTTCTTAAAGATCCATTTATTTTCTATGGCTCGCCGATCATCGGGCAAGTCATTCAAAGTCCATACTTTGTTTTCATACATGGATTCTATCTTGGATTTCATGGCTTCTAGCCATTTGTCGGAATCTGGGCCCGCCATCGCTTCTTCATAGTTCGAAGGTTCACCGTTGTCCAACAACATGATTTCCAGGACAGGGTTGCCGTACCACTCTGGTGCGGAACGTGTCCTTGTGGACCTACGAAGTTCAGTAGGAGCTTGATCAGAAGTATCTTGATCATCATCATTAACCTCCTCTCTAATCGGTGCAGGCACCACAGGAACATTTTCCTGAGCTGCGCTACTCTGATTTTCAAGAGGTAGTACTTCATCAAGCTCTACTTTCCTCCCACTTACTTCTTTCGCGAGAAACTCTTTCTCTAGAAAGGACCCGTTCTTGGCAACAAAGATCTTGCCTTCGGATCTGAGGTAGAAGGTATACCCAACTGTTTCTTTGGGATATCCTATGAAGACGCATTTTTCCGATTTGGGTTCGAGCTTTTCAGGTTGAAGTTTCTTGACATAAGCATCGCAACCCCAAACTTTCAGAAACGACAGCTTAGGTTTCTTTCCAAACCATAATTCATACGGTGTCGTCTTAACGGATTTTGACGGAGCCCTATTTAAAGTGAATGCGGCAGTCTCTAAAGCATAGCCCCAAAATGAGAGCGGTAGATCGGTAAGAGACATCATAGATCGCACCATATCCAATAGAGTGCGATTACGACGTTCGGACACACCGTTACGCTGAGGTGTTCCAGGCAGCATGAGTTGTGAAACGATTCCACATTTTCTTAAGTGTGTGCCAAATTCATGACTTAAATATTCTCCCCCACGATCTGATCGTAAGAACTTTATTTTTCTGTCACGTTGATTCTCAACCTCACTCTGAAACTCCTTGAACTTTTCAAAGGTCTCAGACTTGTGTTTCATTAAGTAGACATACCCATATCTACTCAAATCATCAGTGAGAGTGAGAACATAACGATAGCCTCCGCGAGCCTCAACGCTCATTGGACCACACACATCTATATGTATGATTTCCAACAAGTTGGTTGCTCGCTTCATTGTCCCTGAGAATGGAGTCTTGGTCATTTTGCCCATGAGGCATGGTTCGCATGTGTCAAATGATTCATAATCGAGAGACTCTAAAAGTCCATCAGCATGGAGCTTCTTCATGCGCTTGACACCAATGTGACCAAGGCAGCAGTGCCACAAGTATGTGGGACTATCGTTATCAACTTTACACCTTTTGGTATTCACACTATGAATATGTGTATTATCATGCACGAGATTCATTAAGAATAAACCATTGACCATCGGAGCATGACCATAAAACATATCACTCATATAAATAGAACAACCATTATTCTAGGATTTAAATGAGTAGCCATCTCGCATTAAACGAGATCCAGATACAATGTCCATGCTCAAACTTGGCACTAAATAACAATTATTGAGGTTTAAAACTAATCCTGTAGGTAAATGTAGAGGTAGCGTGCCGACGGCGATCACATCGACCCTAGAACCATTCCCGACGCGCATCGTCACCTCGTCCTTCGCCAGTCTCCGTTTATTCCGCAGCTCCTGCTTTGAGTTACAAATATGAGCAACGGCAACGGTATCAAATACCCAGGAGCTACTACGAGCACTGGTAAGGTACACATCAATTACATGTATATCACATATACCTTTAGTGTTGCCGGCCTTCTTATCCGCTAAGTACTTGGGGCAATTCCGCTTCCAGTGACCATTTCCCTTGCAATAAAAGCACTCAGTTTCAGGTTTGGGTCCATTCTTTGACTTCTTCCTGGCACCTGATTTACCAGGCATGGCAACCTCCTTGCCGTCCTTCTTGAAGTTCTTCTTACCCTTGCCTTTCTTGAACTTAGTGGTTTTATTCACCATCAACACTTGATGTTCCTTTTTGATCTCCACCTCCGCAGATTTCAGCATTGAATACAACTCGGGAATGGTCTTTTCCATCCCCTGCATATTGTAGTTCATCACGAAGCTCCTGTAGCTAGGTGGGAGCGACTGAAGGATTCTGTCAATGACCGCCTCATCCGGGAGATTAACTTCCAGCTGAGTCAAGCGGTTGTGCAACCCAGACATCTTGAGTATGTGTTCACTGACAGAGCTATTTTCCTCCATCTTGCAGCTAAAGAACTTGTCGGAGACATCATATCTCTCGACCCGGGCATGAGCTTGGAAAATCAATTTCAGCTCCTCGAACATCTCATATGCTCCGTGTTTCTCAAAACGCTTTTGGAGCCCCGGTTCTAAGCTGTAAAGCATGCCGCACTGAACGAGGGAGTAATCATCAGTACGTGACTGATGGGCGTTCATAACGTCCTGGTTTTCTGGGAATGGTGCATCACCTAGCGGTGCTTCTAGGACATAATCTTTCTTGGCTGCTATGAGGATGATCCTCAGGTTCCGGACCCAGTCCGAATAGTTGCTGCCATCATCTTTCAGCTTGGTTTTCTCTAGGAACGCATTGAAGTTGAGGGTGACATTAGCGTGGGCCATTTGATCTACAAGACATATTGTAAAGATTTAGACTAAGTTCATGATAATTAAGTTCATCTAATCAAATTAATGAATGAACTCCCACTCAGATTTGACATCCCTCTAGTCATCTAAGTGATACATGATCCGAGTCAACTAGGCCGTGTCCGATCATCACGTGGGACGGACTAGTTATCATTGGTGAACATCTCCATGTTAATCGTATCTTCTATACGACTCATGTTCGACCTTTCGGTCCTCCGTGTTCCGAGGCCATGTCTGCACATGCTAGGCTCGCAAATCCAACCTAAGTGTATTGCGTGTGTAAATCTGGCTTACACCCGTTGTATGCGAACGTAAGAACCTATCACACCCGATCATCACGTGGTGCTTTGGAACGACGAACCTTAGCAACGGTACACAGTTAGGGAGAACACATTTTTGATATTTTAATGAGGGATCATCTTATTTATGCTACCGTCGTTCTAAGCAAATAAGATGTAAAAACATGATAAACATCACATGCAATCAAATAGTGACATGATATGGCCAACATCATTTCGCTCCTTTGATCTCCATCTTCGGGGCGCCATGTTCATCGTCGTCACCGGCATGACACCATGATCTCCATCATCATGATCTCCATCATCGTGTCTTCATGAAGTTGTCACGTCAACTATTACTTCTACTACTATGGCTAACTCTTTAGCAATAAAGTAAAGTAATTACATGACAATTTAAGTTGACACGCAGGTCATAAATAAATAAAGACAACTCCTATGGCTCCTGCCGGTTGTCATACTCATCGACATGAAAGTCATGATTCCTAGTACAATAACAAGATCATCTCATACATCACATACATGATTCATCACAACTTCTGGCCATATAACATCACAAAGCACTTGCTGCAAAAACAAGTTAGACGTCCTCTAATTGTTGTTGCAAGTTTTTACGTGGCTGTTATAGGTTGCTAGCAAGAACGTTTCTTACCTACGTTGAAACCACAACGTGAATTGTCAGTCTCTATTTACCCTTCATAAGGACCCTGTTCATCGAATTCGATCCAACTAAAGTGGGAGAGACAGACACCCGCCAGCCACCTTATGCAACTAGTGCATGTCAGTCAGTGGAACCGGTCTCATGTAAGCGTACGTGTAAGGTTGGTCCGGGCCTCTTCATCCCACAATACCGCTGAACCAAGATAGGACTAGTAACGGCAAGAAGAATTGACAATTCGACGCCCACAACTACTTTGTGTTCTACTCGTGCATAGAAACTACGCATAGACCTAGCTCATGATGCCACTGTTGGGGATCGTAGAAGAAATTAAAATTTTCCTACGCATCACCAAGATCTATCCATGGAGTATTCTAGCAACGAGGGGATAGGAGAGCATCTACATACCACTTGTAGATCACAACGGAAGCGTTCAAGAAGAACGTGGATGATGGAGTCGTACTCGTCGTGATCCAAATCACCAATGACCAGCGCCGAACGGACGGCACCTCCGCTTTCAACACACGTACGGTCGGGATGACGTCTCCTCCTTCTTGATCCAGCAAGGGGGAAGGAGAGGTTGATGAAGATCCAGCAGCACGACGGCGTGGTGGTGGATGCAGCAGAATTCCAGCAGGGCTTCGCCAAGCGTCTACGGAGAGAGGGATAGGTGTAACAAGGGAGAGGGAGGCGCCAAGGCTGCAGGGTGCGGCTGCCCTCCCTCCCCCCTTTATATAGGCCCCCTAGGGGGGCGCCGGCCCTGGAGATCCATCTCCAGGGGGGGCGGCGGCCAAGGGGGGGAGACTTGCCCCCCAAGGCAAGTGGTGCGCCCCCTGCCCTAGGGTTTCCAACCCTAGGCGCAGGGGGAGGCCCATGGGGGGGCGCACCAGCCCACTATGGGCTGGTTCCCTCCCCACTTAAGCCCACGAGGCCCTCCGGGATGGGTGGCCCCACCCGGTGGACCCCCGGGACCCATCTGGTGGTCCCGGTACAATACCGGTGACCCCCGGATCACTCCCGATGGCCGAAACTGCACTTCCTATATATAATTCTTCACCTCCGGACCAATCCGGAACCTCTCATGACGTCCGGGATCTCATCCGGGACTCCGAACAACCTTCGGTTTGGTGCATACTAATATCTTTACAACCCTAGCGTCACCGAACCTTAAGTGTGTAGACCCTACGGGTTCGGGAGACATGCAGACATGACCGAGACGATCTCCGGTCAATAACCAACAGCGGGATCTGGATACCCATGTTGGCTCCCACATGCTCCTCGATGATCTCTGTAATGCCCTCGATGCGGCTATATCTCCCACGTGTCGAGGCACGACTTAGAGGCATAGCCGCATTGAAAGCAATGTCGCAAGTGAGGTAATCTATACACAAACCCATGTAATACATTAGGGAAAGAGATACATAGTTGGCTTACAGTCGCCACTTCACACAATACATAAATAAACATTCATCATCCAGATTACACTCAAGGTCCGACTACGGTACCAAAATGAAAGAAGACTACCCCAAATGCTACATAGATCCCCGAATCACCCCAACTGGGCTCCACTACTGATCATCTGGGAAAGAAACATAGTAACGACCATGTTCCTTGTCGAACTCCCAAGTGAGCTCGGTCGCGTCATCTGCACTGACATCATTGGTACCTGCAACTGTTGTGGTAGAATCTGTGAGTCACGGGAACTCAGCAATCTCACACCCGCGAGATCAAGACTATTTAAGCTTATAGGTAGGAAAGGATTGTGAGGTGGAGCTGCAGCAAGCGACTAGCATATATGGTGGCTAACAACGCAAAAGAGAGCGAGAAGAGAAGCAAAGCACGGTCGAGAAGCTAGAAGTGATCAAGAAGTGATCCTAGAACAACCTACGTCAAACATAACTCCAACACCGTGATCACTTCCCGGACCCCGCCGAGAAGAGACCATCACAGTTACACACGCGGTTGATGTGTTTTAGTTAAGGTCAACTTCGGGTTTTCTACAACCGGACATCAACAAATTCCCATCTGCCTCATAACCGCGGGCACGGCTTTCGAAAGATAATACCCTGCAGGGGTGTCCCAACTTAGCCCATTATAAGCTCTCACGGTCAACAAAGGATATTCCTTCTACCGGGAAGACCCGATCAGTCTCGGAATCCCGGACTACAAGACATCTCGACAGTAATAAAACAAGTCCAGCAAAGCCGCCCGATTGTGCCGACAAATACTGATAGGAGCTGCACATATCTCGGTCTCAGGGCACATCCGGATAAGCTAAGCGTACAGGAACCAACATAACCCAAGTTGCCAAGGGACGGTCCCGCACGGTGCTCTAGTTTGGACCAGCACTCAGAGGAGCACTGGCCCGGGGGTTAAAATAAAGATGACCCTCGGGCTCGCGAAAACCCGGGGGAAAAGGCTTAGGTGGCGAATGGTAAAACCAAAGTTGGGCCTTGCTGGAAGAGTCTTATTCAAAGCGAACTGTCAAGGGGGTCCCATAAATCACCCAACCGTGTAAGGAACGCAAAATCAAGGAACATAACACCGGTATGACGGAAACTAGGGTGGCAAGAGTGGAACAAAACACCAGGCATAAGGCCGAGCCTTCCACCCTTTACCAAGTATATAGATGCATTAATTAAATAAGAGGTATTGTGATATCCCAACAAGTAAACATGTTCCAACAAGGAACAACAAGTCCATGTTCCATCAAGGAACAAACTTCATCTTCACCTGCAACTAGCAACGCTATAAGAGGGGCTGAGCAAAGCGGTAACATCGCCAAACAACGGTTTGCTAGGACATGGATGGTTAGGGGCTGACATGGCAATATGGGTGGCATGATATTGCAAGTGGTAGGTATCGCAGCATAGGCATAGCAAAAGAGCGAGCATCTAGCAAGCAAAGATAGAAGTGATTTCGAGGGTATGTTCATCTTGCCTGCAAGGTTCTCAGAGTTGTCGAAAGCTTGGTCCTCGAAAGCGTTCTCAACAGGTTCCTCGTTCACGTACTCATCTCCCGGCTCTACCCAAAGCAAGAACACAAGCAAAAGGGGACAACATCAATCACGATGCAATGCGCAAGCAACATGATGCAAAACATGGCATGATATGCGAGATGTGATATGCAATGCATATGCGTGCTCCGAAAGGACAAAGATGAACAAGGCATAATCTTGTCAAACCAATTATGCCACTGGATAGGTGAGGTGATTTCGGTTGAAATCAATATAAATATCACCGGAATCGGATGCACGGCTTGCAAATGACAAGCAAAACAAGAATGACAATAATCTGCCATTAACAGCATGATGCTACTTAGCAAGCAACAAGAAATTAAGCTACTGCACCCAAACATAGCAACAAGGCTTATGACAGTAATCTGCTCAAGATGCTTGACAAAAGATGAACACTGAGCTACGGCTAAATCACATCATAACAGGTTCAAACAAGCATGGCAAAAGTGCAAAAGATAACAGGTTCACAGACTTAGTGAAAATAACAACATAGCAGAAATTAACATCAGGATGACATGTTTAGAGCAGTGAAACAACATGCTACAGGAACAGTACATAGCAAAATAATGCATGGCATGAATCTACTCAAAGCACTTAACAAAAGTCCCTTACTGACCATAAGCCAAAAAGGATCAGAAAATATGATAACAGCCATGTCAATTAAGCAAGTTTCGTTACAGGTTTCAGACTTAGCAGAAAACTGGACATGTCAAAACAGATAACAAGTAGGCATGTTCGTGAGCTCGATGCACTCACTACAGAGAATTACATGCTAAACTAAGCATACATACATCGAGAAGACATGGCATAGAAACTATACATGGCAAGAATAACATCATAGCATGCAAGGATCAACTACACCAAGCTTGGCAAAATTGAATAACATGTAAACACTCTGCCAGCAACATTTTATAGCAAAAGTCGAGCTCGATTGACTCAAGCTATGGCACTCCATAAATACAAACAAAGGCATGGATGGATAGATCAAACCCATATGCTCAAAACACTCTTACTGATCATGCTCAAAAGAGGCATAGATCTCTCTGAAACAACATGAACACATGGCATAAAAATAACAGCAGGCAGGGACTTAGTGAAATTACTAAGTCTCTGAAACATATGGCATGATGAAATATGCAAAAAAGTTAGGGTTTCGGGGAGAAAAGTCAACCGATCCAGATCTGGCGCGGGCTTCGAGGCGGGGCCGGCGACGGCGACGGGTGCGGCGGCGCGGCGAGGCGGGCGCGCGGCGGGGCGTCGGAGGCGAGCGGGAGGAGGACGTCGGGCGGCGGAGCAGCGGCCGCGGCGGCGCGTTGGGCGGGAGCGGGCGGCGCGGCTCCCGCGGAAGCCGGGGAGGCTCGGGCGGCGCGGACGCCGGCGAGGCGGCGGAGGCGGGCGCCGGCGAGGTGGCGGAGGGAGCCGGGCGGCGCGGCTCCCGCGAAGGGGTGCGGAGCGGGCGGAGGCGCGGGGCGCTCGCGGGCCGCGGGGGCCGGCGACGGGCTTCGGCGGGCCCGCGGGGCGGCGCGGTACGGGCGGCGGCGCGAGACACGTGGCACTGCCTGATTGGCCCGGGCGCGGCGGCGGACGCGTCCGGCCCGATCCGGACGTGTCCGGCGGCGCGGAGAGGAGCGGGGGCTAGGGTTAGGGGTGAATTGACCTGGGATTTCGGAGGAGGAGGTATATTTATAGGTAGAGGGGGCTAGGAAGCTCCAAATGGAGTGCGGTTTTCGGCCACGCGATCGTGATCGAACGGCGATGGACATGGGAGTGTCTTAGATGGGTTGTTGGTCTGTTTTGAAGGGGTTTTGGGCTACAACACACACGAGGCCTTCACGGTTACCCGGTTAACCGTTGGAGTATCAAACGACCTCCGAATGACCCAAAACTTGACAGGCGGTCTACCGGTGCTATACCAAGGCCGCTTGGCAAACCTCGGTCCATTTCGAGAAGGTTTAATACCCGCTCACGGAAAAAGGTAAAAGGGGACGCCGGGGGACATAGGAGCGCCGGATTGGAAAACGGACAACGGGGAAAATGCTCGGATTCATGAGACGAACACGTATGCGAATGCGATGCACATGATGACATGATATGAAATGCATGACATGAACAAAATGCAAACTGACGAGAAACCCAACCACGGAGGGAATATTATATCACATAGTCGAAAATGGCAAGAGTTGGAGTTACAATTATGGCAAGTTACAACCGGGGTGTTACAATCTCATCGGATGAACCACGATGTCGAGGACTTAATCAATCCCGTACTCAATTCCCTTCGTCTATCGGTACTATACTTGCCCGAGATTCGATCGTTGGTATACCGATACCTTGTTCAATCTCGTTACCGGCAAGTCTCTTTACTCGTTCCCATAACACATCATCCCGTGAACAACACCTTGATCACATTGAGCTCATTGTGATGATGTCTTACCGAGTGGGCCCAGAGATACCTCTCCGTCATACGGAGTGACAAATCCCAGTCTCGATTCATGCCAACCCAACAAACACTTTCGGAGGTACCTGTAGTGCACCTTTATAGTCACCCAGTTACGTTGTGACGTTTGATACACCCAAAGCACTCCTACGGTATCCGGGAGTTGCATAATCTCATGGTCTAAGGAATGATACTTGACATTCAGAAAAGCTCTAGCAAACGAACTACACGATCTTTGTGCTATGCTTAGGTTTGGGTCTTGTCCATCACATCATTCTCCTAATGATGTGATCCCGTTATCAATGACATCCCCATGTCCATAGTCAGGAAACCATGACTATCTATTGATCAACGAGCTAGTCAACTAGAGGCTTACTAGGGACACATTGTGGTCTATGTATTCACACATGCATTATGATTTCCGGACAATACAATTATAGCATGAACAATAGACGATTATCATGAACAAGGAAATATAATAATCCTTTTATTATTGCCTCTAGGGCATATTTCCAACAAGGGGAAGGGAGAAGGGAAGGAAGGAGGGGGCGCAGCCCCTCCCCCAAGTCCAATTCGGACTAGGCCTTGGGGGGCGCGCGGCCTGGCCTAGGCAGCCCCTCTCTCTTTCCCGTATGGCCCAATAAGGCCCAATACTTCTCCCGGCGAATTCCCGTAACTCTCTGATACTCCGAAAAATACTCGAATCACTCGGAACCTTTCCGAAGTCCGAATATAGTCGTCCAATATATCGATCTTTACGTCTCGACCATTTCGAGACTCCTCGTCATGTCCCCGATCTCATCCGGGACTCCGAACTCCTTCGGTACATCAAAACACATAAACTCATAATAAAATTGTCATCGAAACCTTAAGCGTGCGGACCCTACGGGTTCGAGAACAATGTAGACATGACCGAGACACGTCTCCGATCAATAACCAATAGCGGAACCTGGATGCTCATATTGGCTCCCACATATTCTACGAAGATCTTTATCGGTCAGACCGCATAACAACATACGTTGTTCCCTTTGTCATCGGTATGTTACTTGCCCGAGATTCGACCATCGGTATCTCAATACCTAGTTCAATCTCGTTACCGGCAAGTCTCTTTCTCGTTCCGTAATACATCATCTTGCAACTAACTCATTAGTTGCATTGCTTGCAAGGCTTAAGTGATGTGCATTACCGAGAGGGCTCAGAGATACCTCTCCGACAATCGGAGTGACAAATCCTAATCTTGAAATACGCCAACCCAACATGTACCTTTGGAGACACCTGTAGAGCACCTTTATAATCACCCAGTTACGTTGTGACGTTTGGTAGCACACAAAGTGTTCCTCCGGTAAATGGGAGTTGCATAATCTCATAGTCATAGGAACATGTATAAGTCATGAAGAAAGCAATAGCAACATACTAAACGATCGTGTGCTAAGCTAATGGAATGGGTCATGTCAATCACATCATTCTCCTAATGATGTGATCCCGGTAATCAAATGACAACTCATGTATATGGTTAGGAAACATAACCATCTTCGATTAACGAGCTAGTCAAGTAGAGGCATACTAGTGACACTCTGTTTGTCTATATATTCACACATGTATTATGTTTCCGGTTAATACAATTCTAGCATGAATAATAAACATTTATCATGATATAAGGAAATAAATAATAACTTTATTATTGCCTCTAGGGCATATTTCCTTCAGCGTCGTCTTTGAGGGCCATGGGGAACCAGTTCGCCGTGACCTTCTCATCGCCGTTGGCCGCCTCGACGCTCAGCTTATAGAGCTGCTTGAACTCGGCAGGGTCGGGGTGCCGTCATAGGGCAGAGGCAGGTCTAGCTTGAACTTCCCTGGCCAAACGACGTTGCGCAACTCCAGAGTGAATGTGCGGCATCCCGCCATGGTCACGGGAGCCCACCGTAGAGGTGGAGCCTGATCTTGGCGCTCGCGCTCCACCATGGAGGCGTTAGGAGCGTGCGCGTATCTCCTTGCGGCCACTGCATCACTTGGCAGCTTTCCTCGTCGCGCGGCGGGTCGCGCCGTGGAGCCTCACGCCTTGGCTCAGGGACGATGTCTTGCCTGGGAGGTGGAGGAGGCGCTCCGTGGGCCACGTCGCCCGCGAGAGGCGGCGGGGGAGGTAGCGAATGGGACGGTATAGGGGCCTCTCCGGCGACACTGACAAGCTCGACGATGCGGTCCAGCCAATTCTCATAGAGGTCGTCGATCGGGCGATAGCGCAGGAGCTCACGTGCCATGAGTAGCGCAGCCTGAGCGTTCACCGACCCGCGACGAGCATGAGACAACGAAGCAGCCGCCGGAGTCAGCGACGAAGTGGCAGTGCGCCCATCACGCCACACAGAGGGCTGCATCAACGAATCCTGCTGCTCGTGGGCCGCGAGGCCGGTGGCAGCGTTGGCCGCGGGTGACAGGGAACGGCGGGGAGCGTCGTCGCCCGCGGGCGCCATTTGGGCGACGCGGGTGGCAAGGTCAGCCCGGCGCTCAGCACGAACTCGACGAGCATCAGCCATGGAGACGGCGAAACGGTGGCGAATCGACTGGAGGAAGAGAGGCTCTGATGCACCACTACCTGGCGCGCCAAATGTCAGATTCTAGGCTCCACAGACCCTGGATAGATTCGAACTCTAGGGTGCGTGCGAAGAGCTCAACCTCCCCAGCCTGCCTACTTGTCAATCTCACAGCCTAGCTCAATGAACAGGAAGGAAATGGGACATAGTAGTTTACCCAGGTTCGGGCCACCTTGCGGTGTAAAAGCCTACTCCTGCTTTATGGTGGATTGGCCTCGAGGTGGGCAGAGGATGAACTAGTATAGTGGAAGAACAACCTCAGGAGGTGTGTTCTTGAGCTGGTGAGGGAGAGGATGGTCTGAATGATCCGTGCCCCTTCTATGGTGGTGGCTAGGCTATACTTATAGTGGCCTCGGTCCTCTTCATGAAGGCGGGAAGGGATCCCACAACGGCCAAATTCGAAGGGAGACAACTAGTACATCTTATCCGACGAAAGGCGGTCTTCACCTACAAAGCTTCTGGTCGTGACGTCGTGGTAGGCTCGGCGATGACCTCCGTCCTGGCGGTCTTGGTCTTGTTGCATGGAAATGGAAACCTTTGGTTGATTCCTTGGGACTCCGCGCCTGCGCTCGCCTCTTTAGCACCAAAGAGGAAACTGTTGCACTGCGCCCGCTGGCACCCGCCTGGTCTTGGTCATCATGGCTTGCGTCATCTGAACCTCGGGAGGTGAGGGCTTGCATAGAGATCTCCGCCCCTCACGAGCCAACCTGAGGAGGTCGCTCCTTCTAGGGGTCCTGGCGTCGTCCTCCCCGCGAGGTTTGGCCCCTCGCGAGGGTCTTATGTTGTCGATGTTGAAGGTGGGCTGTACCAGGTCGTCGATAGAGCTACGCCATGGGCCGCAGGAAGGCAAGTCTGGGTACCCCCGTTCCCAGAACGCCGACAATATGTGACCTTTGGCTTTCTCGAAAAAAGTGAAGTAGGAAAAAACTCAGGATTATCATGTCACGACCACTTGAATTCTACATGATTGGATTTTCTTGCGGAACTACAGAAGCAGAAATGCCGAATTTTTATTAATAGTAATTAATAATTTAATAATTACGAAAGTAATAAAGCATAAATAGAAAATTGAAAAATAGTAAGGACGCGGTGGATAACAGCGTCCCAACCTGGACGCAGATGCAAAGAATGTCCCGATCTAGACGCTGTTGTTGCTAGCATCCACCATTTGGTTGGGCCTAACCCCGACTCTGTGACCCACATAGCATGCTGGTGCCCGCCGCCTCATCCCCGTCACCAACCTTCATCTCCCCGCCTCCCCTGCCAGCCTGGCCTCAGGCTCATCCCTGACGCCCACCTTCCCATGGACCGGCTCGGCCTCCGCCTCGTCGCCCCGACCTCCGGCTCATCTCCGTCGCCGACTTCCTCACAGTTGTCCCCAACTTCCTCACGGCCAAATGGGTGGGCAGAGGATGACGCTGCTGCAGAATTAGCAATTTGGCCAGAGGTGGTCGTCCATGTCACTCCACTGCTTGTCTGTACATCGTCTCAACCATTGGTAGTAGTGTGGAACGTCGCATGATGCAATACAACACTGTAATTTGTCCTCGTAATAGGTACACATTCTACTAGTTCCCAATTAAACGGTAGATGCTTTCAATTTACATCTCACTAATGATTTACTATTTGTCTCTTATTCTGGTTAATAGATTGGTATTGTGCATTGAACCAAAATAATATAAATTTCAGAACTGTTATGAAACAACCTAGTACTGAAGCAGTGAGCATAATTGATTGAGATGCTATCTTGATGTAGCTTTACTGATTTCACTAACTGCATAGGTGAAAACATTGAATTGTTTGAGCTTTATTTATTAGTGTCGTATTTGAAGAACTGAAATGATTGCTTTGATATTTCATTTCAACATCTTACTTGTTCTTTTTATGTTGTAATAGGGTCTTCAAATGGATACAAAGGGGCATTACAATGATTTGTTATGGATGCCTCACAGCCAACACAAAATATCCTAGCTTGGGAAAATGTGAGTATCCTTTAAATTTGCATGTCCTCTGTTAGGCTTAGTGGTTAACTAAAGACTAATTGTGGTATCGTGTTGGCATGCCATTTGATCCTTTATGTAGCTCAGCTTTAGAGAACCTTGGTTTGTATTGGATTGCTAAGACGAGGAAAGTCGATGTCTATCAATATTTGATATCAGCATTGGTGGAGCGTCGGCGGACTGAGACAAATAGTTTTCACCTACTTATACTATAATTTAAAAATTCACCGACAGATGTTTGATGCAATGATTAAGGCCCTGTTTGGTTCAGCTTTTATCGACGGATTCCGCTGCCGCGCAGCAGAATCTGAACCAAAGGGCGAATCCAGCAGAATCCGATTCCAGAAATCCGCTGCCAAAATCTGAACCAAAAGCGGAAGCAGCCCAGGACGTGCTTTCCAAAATCTGATTCCACTGCGGGCCAAAATCTGAAAAAACTGTATCAGCTGGTTTGCCAAATGACCTACATCTTTTTCACATCAGATTTTCCACAGCTGTTTTTCCACAACAGATTTTTCACAGCTGCTTTTAGAAATCCACAGCCGAACCAAACAAGGCCTAAAGCATTGCACTTTCATACCTTTGTGATTCCCTTTCAATTATTAGTGTGTTGCTTCCACAGCTAACTTGGCTCAACATGTCTCGATCTCGCGTGAAATACACATCTAACTCTGTCACTTGTCATGTTGTCTGGGATTGGTCTTCTAAAACATGTTCCATCCTCTTTCCTCATATACTAGAATTAATTGAATATAATGTGGTCTAGGAGCTCCATTATCAAAGCGATCTTGGATATTCAGGTTGTTTTGAGCACTGGCATTATCAGTTCCAAGTCCTCGTCATGTTTCACTCTTGATGTCTTCAAAAGTGGTTTTTTCGGAGGAAATATTAATTTGGGAGGAACACTATAGTCCACACCTATGGATCCATGTTGCACTTCACCATGTACCTAAACCAGAATGATTGACATGTTCTTATATTCACCTACAAAAATGAACGTGCAGGAAGTGAATATCTTAATTTTAAATTGATGTCCTATAGACTCACGACTAAAAATTTGGCTTCTCATAAACTAGCATAATTTAATTTCAGGGAGCTTCTATCTGTCACTAGGAAACGGCCAGGTTTAGTCAATCTGATGGTTGAGTGAATAACATAACTGGACGTTGTTTGTGATAGCGTCCACACCTGGACGCAGTCCTCGATAGCATCCAACCCTGGACGCCATTGTTCATTGCGTCCTTCCCATTTTTAAATTTTCCACCCACCATTGACTAGTTTCAGAATTAATGGATTATTATTTACTATTAATAAAAAATCGGACAGAAATGACCCGAGCTAAATTCAAAACAAATATTCATATGCGATTTGTTTGATTTGTGCACGAGCGAAGGTAAACGAGATTCATTTCATCATTAAAAAAAGACCTTGATAACCACATTTGTGGCACGCACACATGACAACTCCGAACATTTTTCATGCAAGTTCAGTGATGTGAGGATGGCAACTTTAGTTGTAAGCATGACAATTTTTTTTTGAATGACAAGTTTCAGTTTTTTTATTGGGTTTTTTTTTTATGACAACTTTATTTAAGTTTATAAAAATCAGGACCGGAGCCTTCGTACCACACACGTGTCACTTATCATTTAAAAAAATAAAAAGAAAAACTAGATTAGTAGAGAGCCGGCAACCCAAATTGATCGGCACCGGCGCTGGTGAACCAGCGAGGCCCGGAGCCAATAATTGAGGAGGAGCAGACGATGGGATCGGAACGGCGGTTCTGGAATTCGAGTGCCCGATTAAAAAAAGGGAGGAAAGGAAAGGAGACGGGCGGAGCCTTCGCCGATGGAAACTTGGAAAGGAGACGGAGGAGGGCCACGCGGCCACGCCGCGCGCGGGCGGGCGGGAGGGAGAGCGGTGGGTGGCTGGCCTGGCCCCGGCCCCCCGCACCGCGGCCTCAAGTGCCCACCACGGCACGGGCCGCACGACGCGGCGCCGTGCGGTGCGGTGCCTCTGCCCCCGCCCGTGCCGTGCCATTACCCACCCCTTACCGCCCGCCCACCCGCCGCCCCGCCCGCGACGCGACAAACCCCGCTCCAAGCAAAAACCACCACCGCATCTCGCACCGCACCGCCACGCCCCACGCGGCTGCCGCGGCCGCTGCCCCTCCACAGCCGGTCGTTCCTTTCACCGCGCGGCCCACCTCACCCACGCCCGCCAGCGGGCGGGCGCCCGCGGCCCACCTCCACCGCACCGCACCGCGCCTCGCCTCGCCTCCTTATATGACCGGTTCCCCACCTCCTCCTCCTCCGTTCCCCATCTGCACCACCACCACCAAACCCTAGCCGCCGACGACCATGTCCTCCTCCTCGTCGCTCAAGCAGGACGACGTCCCCTCCTCCCCGGAGCTGCCCCCGCTGGCCGCGCCCGGCATCGCGGCGGCGGCCGCCGCGGCCGCGGCCGCGGCCTCGTCCGGCGGCGGAGGGGGCGGGGTGGGGGCGGGCGGCGGCTCCGGGAGGAGGCTGCCCCCGCCGTGCTGGACGCACGAGGAGACCCTCGCGCTCATCGAGGCGTACCGCGACAAGTGGGAGGCGCTCAAGAAGGGCAACCTGCGGGCGGCGGACTGGGACGAGGTCGCCGGCGCCGTCACCGCCCGCTGCGGGAGGTTCCCCACCGCCACCTACAAGTCCGGCGTCCAGTGCCGCCACAAGATCGAGAAGCTCCGGAAGCGGTACCGCGCCGAGCGCACGCGCTCCATGGGGCGCTCCAAGGGGCCCAAGTGGCCCTTCTTCCCGCTCCTCCACGACCTCGCCGGCGGCGGGGTGCCCGACGCCAGCCCCAACCCCATCATCAAGATCAAGCCCAGGGGAAACGCCACCCCGGCGTCCCCTTCCCCCGTGTCGTCCCCCTCGTCTGAGGACGCCGGGCGGAGCAGGAGCCTCCACGGCCTCATCTCCAACGGCGGTGGCGGCAGCGGGCTGCGCTTCACCATCCCCAAGGCTTCGCGCACCAAGCCGGGGGTCCCGCGGGAGGCGAGGCCGGACCGGGACAGGGGCGAGGAGGACCCGGAGGCGGAGGCCATGGCGGAGGTGGCGTCGGCACTGAGGGCCGTCGGCGAGAGGTTCCTGAGGATGGAGGAACGCAGGCTGGAGCTGTCCCTCCAGATGGAGAAGGAGCGGATGGAGTCGGAGATGAAGCGCACCCAGGCGCTGCTCGACGCGCAGCAGCTCTTCGTCGAGGCTTTCCTCGGCAAGCAGCAGCCGCACCACAAGAAGGCCAAGCTGGTCTCCTCCGCCGCTGCTATTGAGGAGGATTGAGAGCTAGAGCACCGGCGCAGCCTCAGCTCAACTCCGTGTTGATTGATGCTTACTGGCTTTGTTAGTTAACTGCTGCTGCTCCTGTCAGTCAGCTGATGACTTGTGATGTTTCTACTCTTCTTGTGTTTGGATGGTTGATTTAAGAAGTGAAGGGCAAAGAATGTAGGTGTAGGATATGGCTGTGGGAGGATTTAGAAAGTGTTCATTTGTAATCAGTGTGTTGTCTTTTGAGTTGCTGTTTATGGTGGGGAAAAGAAAAGAGTGCAGCTTAGCTTCGCTGGGAATATCATCTGGATCCTGGTCACTGCTTGCTTCTTTGTCTTGCTGCTGCTTTGCTATTGTTAAGATTGTTTCACAGTGAGCCAAGGTGCGATTGGTATGATAGTTGTAATCAACATTCTATCACTCATGGAGAGTTTGTTATGGATGGCCCTTGCCCAACTATCAGCTGGGTACTGTGAATTTCACAGTTGCTGCAGGAATTGAACTATCAACCGGTACTGTGAGTTTTTCACAGTTCCTGCACCAATTGAACTATCAACCGGGCACTGTGAGTTTCACAGTTCCTGCAGGAATTGAACTGTTTGTAGTATGAATTCCTATGGAATTCCTGGGCGCCACAGAACACTGCCATTACACTACTGAAGAAGAGGGACGGCTGAACATCAATGAGGGCATGAAAGTTGCAAGCTGCTGCTGTAACTAATGTCACTGGATACGATATCTGTTCTTCTCAACCTTGAACTTGTCCATTCCCTCCGCCCCGTAGGGTGTATAGGGCGGGGTGCGGGTGCTCCTGGGTCGGTAATTTGATTGACTAACCAAATATATATTTGTGATGAAAAACATATGTTTAGAAGCTTCACCTTGTGTATGATTCTAATAATATGCTTTTCATGACATACAATTTGATTAGTCAAATCAACGACCGTCCTATGCACCGGCTTGAGGAGGGTGTGAATTCAGGAGGGTTCAGAACAAACAAAAGCACCATAGCCAGAAGATCAGCCTCATGGAAGAGGCGAACCCTTCTGCTGCCTGTAAACCTGCAACTACACACACCCTACAGCTGCAGCAGCTACAAGGACTCGATAGATCAAATATGAAATCTCTGGACAGGTGCCATGTTTTCTCGCATGACAAAAGCGGAAAACCAAGTAGAGGCAGCCATCAGTCCATCGGAATGGAACATCACCAGCTAACAAGACAACCAAAAATGAACTAACAGGCATAATGTATATCGCCAATGGTTGCAGATAATTCAGGTCCAACTGCTTAGAACTCATCAGAGGAAGCAGAGTACACAACTTTGCCAACAATTCTGACTCAAAATTCGATAAAACTTCAAAGCTAAAGTCAACGGTATAAAACCCACCAGGCCGACTGATCACGGGATAATTCGGAACATAGGTTCATTCCTAAGGTAAAAGGGATGTCATCATGGTCTGATGGGAGGTATGACAACAAGGAGACTATGTAACTTTCAGAAGTCGCAGCCTTTCAGGGTCTTTGCCTGTATCTTCTGTATGTATCATGGAAATTCGCTAGCAAAAAACTGAAGTCACAGCAACCCGGCAGAATCAGAAATAGGGATAGAACCTGGGTGACCTCCTGAACCTGGGTGACCTCCTGCAGAGAAAAACAGAACATCAGAAAGGTCATCCTGGGAATTCTGTTTGAACTTCTCTCATCTTGGGCCCCATTTTGGATTTTTGGTAACCTCAGGAAAAGAGGAGATCCCAGGGAATAAAAGTTCGCCTGAATGTTTGCTGCACAACTAGTCGGATGCATTAGAAGAATGGCCTCCGCATGTCATATTCTTCGAATCCTTTCATTTACTTTATATTATATACAGTTTACGATTGAAATTCTGCTCTATTCAAACAGAAGTACTGGGTTGGTTTTGATTAGGCTTAGGCAAAATTTCCCATGAAATCAGGATAACCCAAAATTAAGCTGAAAAGATCAATATCTAGAAACAGTCGCTAAAAAATGATTCACCTAGAGAAATTCCATTAGTCCTACCTAAGCCATAATTGGAAACATGCTGACTTAAGCCCAACCAAATTTACAATATCATATTTCTTAATCTTTCCACATCTAAGTGCAATACATCTTCATGAAGAGACACCTTACCCAAATGCTGGATAGGGGGGATAGTAAGGTTGAACCGGGCGCCTTCCCCTATGGTGGCTCATTCCTGGAACATTAGTTCTTTTTGGACATACCTATAAAAAGAGAGCACACAAATAAATGTTAGAAAGTAAAAAACAACAGTGAGTGCAAATTGTAAAAAGGTTTGTTTTGAACCTTCAATGGACGGCCATGCAGTTCTGTATCATTCAGCTGGAGAGCATTTTGGACTGCCCCAGCTTCAAGAAACTCCACGTAAGCATATCCTTTGGGGTTGCCATAAAAGTCTGTCAGAATTGTAACCCTGTTGATAGTTCCACAATCCTGAAAATGCTCCTGAACTTCCTCTGGCAAACACCCATAGTCAACCTGAGGCAAGGTGGTAAGTATAATTAAACAGCTGCACTGGAGTAGCTAAGAACTATTCAATGCTATTTTTAATTTATTTTTTCAAGAGAAGTACTCTCTCCGTTCACAAATATAAGCCATTTTGGATATTTCAATATAGACTACATACGGACTGAAATGAGTGAACAAACACACTAAAGCGTGTCTATATATATCCAATTCAGAAAGAAGTTAGAAAATCTTATACTGTATTTGTGAACGGAGGGAGTACTAAAACAGCAGATGAGGATGCCATAAACCCCAGGAAGAAATGGGATGGTAAAATCAAGAAAGAAAGTATCATCTCAGTAGCAGTCATAATTTATTAAAAGTGCTCCCCGTAATCCAGATTCTTGGCTTAACAAATGGCAATGCAAAACTTTCTGGCTCTGTGTGCTACTGCATATTGGAAAGTTCTTCATGGACATGCTAGAAGTACACTTTAGGATAAGAAACAAAACTAGAAGAAAGCCTCACATTTCCAACATAGATGGAGCGAGCATCCACCTCTGCCTTTTCGAGTGCGGTTGCCGTTGCAGCTGGATCTTCTGAAAAAATAGACCGAAGGAGGAAAAAAGTGTAAACAGATTGTAGAGTTTAATGGCTAACTAAAGGCAGAGAGTCCATTAAAAATAATGAAACAACGGCATGGCATGGCACTCATGATCAGAAAGAATCAAATGCAAAAGAAAGAAGATGCCGTCAATTAGGATCTTTAATCAGCATCTATGTTTCTATTTATAACCATACTTATTAAGTAAGTATGTAAAGGATGAGGCTTGAAGCAAACACTTAATCGTGTACACAATATCATCTTTAAATGCACCATATGTGTGCATTTTAAACCAGGTCATCTCACATTTCTCTTTGCTGTCAGAAAAATATCAGAAGCAGCAGTAAGCGTGTACCAGTAGAAGAAAAAAAAAAGGTTACAACCATAAACTTTAGTGGCATTATCGGTGTATATAAACCATGCTTTCCATAGAACATGTTCATCAACTTCAAACCATCATCATGGTAACCTATTCTTACAGCTTTGGTTATGATATTTTCAAATGCACCATATGTGTGCATTATTATCTCGAATCAGGTACGTAAGCAGACCCCTTTCCTAATTTACATCGTTCATGGTTGATTTGGGGCATTATTTAGTGCCATTTGTCTAAAAAATTACTCCGTTCAGAACTGAATTCCATCTGGACACATCGGTAACATTTCGGGAAATGTGGAATGCAGGATGAGCTCAATGACTTGATGATGCTCTACAAAAGTGCAATTGTTGACGCTCGAAAATAACATTCTAACCGTCTCCGGATAGTAAATGTGACGAGTTGCGAGAAGGAAGATGGTTTACACTTTACAACAATTGTAGTAAATAATGCTTAGCAACACTAATCCACCACGTAACCAGGTGAGTCTAAGTAATGCACCATTATTACACCCCTACTCCAAAAGGCAGCCATGTACGTAGCCCGCCCCCGAGGCGCTACGGTCCTGCTTTACGCGTCTAGGGGGCTGCCTAGCCCATGATTAGGCGCCGACATCACCCCCGCTGCCTGGCTATCACCTTAAACACTGTAATAATCCTTACCAAAGCAGTTCAAATGCATATTGCTGGTACAACACAAATCAACAGAGCAATGAAATGAACAAACACACAATGCTCAAAAGATGCACTCACCCAGCACCTACAAGTACTCAAAGGCAGCACCTATTCCGACAACCAACCACACAGAAGTCGTGAGAAACGAAGAAACTAGGAGCCTGTTGACTGAAAAGTGAAAACCAAACCGATCACCTAGT
Source organism: Aegilops umbellulata (assembly GCA_032464435.1). Classification (NCBI taxonomy): domain Eukaryota; kingdom Viridiplantae; phylum Streptophyta; class Magnoliopsida; order Poales; family Poaceae; genus Aegilops; species Aegilops umbellulata. The sequence goes on along the minus strand of CP136054.1, from coordinate 355,386,260 downwards.
GTCAGCGATTCCACATCGAGAGTGGCACAAATCTAATCACATGAATGACGCCCAAGTAACAAGGTGCTCGGGATCTCACGTGCATCCAACCAATTTCACTCCGGGCAACCACCAAAGACGAAACAAAGCGCTGATTACACGAGCAGAAACGGAGCGGGTGGTGGCGACTAGACAGATTACCATGCGAAGCGGCGGCGGCGGCGACGGCTAGCATCTCGCGCTCGGTCTCCTCCAACTCCCGCAGCCTCCTCCGCATGTCATCGATCTGCTGCACATCACCACACCGTACCCTATCCTCGTTAGCACCCGACGCCACGAACACCGCAGGCGTGTCTCAAACCCTCGAAACGCGAGGCAAAGAGGCTACGCTGCAAGCTGTAACACACGCACGCAAAACGCGAACCTGGTCCACGGAGGAGCGGTTGCTGTTGAATCCGTCGCCGCTGCCGCCGTTCCCGCCCTCGCCATTGCCTCCGGCGGCAGGGAGGACCTCGCCGTTCTCGATCGGGAGTGCGCGATTGCCCGAGGCCATCTCGCCGCCGCCGCAAGTGCTGGTTTCGCTTGGTGCTCTCCCTCTTCAGTTACTTTTGTCTAGGTGATGACTAGCTCCTGTTGCCTCTTTTGGCGTGGCTTGGTTGGTTGGAGAGTACTTGTACACTTCAGATGGAAAGCGAGTGGAAGATCCCACGGTTCTGCTTCTACAGGTGCCAGATCGGACGGTCGGTTCGACCCACCCTAGAAAATGGAAGGGGGTTCTCGTTCCAAAATAAAACCCTAGAGGAAGCACTGGAAAAAAAACATAGGAGGACTGTTCAAGAGAAATCCCTAGAAAAAAAAACTCCAATTTTTTTCTTTGAAATGCTAACTCTATGCTGACATCATGTAACCACTAGTTATAGGAACATCACAAGTTTCACAACACAAGAGATAGTTGTTGTGGGGTAGACAACACTAAGCACAACTAATGCAGGAGATATGTGTGTTAACATGAAGATGATGTGTAGATCTACATATCTTGGTTTTCTCGGGTCTTTGACTTCAAGAAGTCTAGCAAGACTTTGACCATTGTCACCATAGCCGCTTTCTTGTGACAACTCCAACATGGACCTCCTTCGTGAGGTGATGGTCATCACCATTGGCTATGGATCAAAGGCGCTTTAGTCACACAAGGTGGCTTCACGGCGTCACCCCTATGAGTTACTCCCTCTTCTTTTCTACTTACTCGACAAATGTCGGTTTGTAAAGGTGAAGCTCTAAGATGACAGCTGGATGCATTCTCAGTCCTCAAATTATAATGACGCTTCAAATCCATGACTTTTCTCATGCAAGCCCATTATTACGCACTTGAGCGCTAGATTTGTCGCGTCTTGATGATTGGTGGGACCACAACATTCAAGCCATATGCAAGGAGGAGGGTAAATCCTTGGCGTATTTTGGAACATTTCGGAGGGAGAAACTGACATTTTTTTGGTATGTCTTTGTCAATCACTAACGTGGACCATAAAGTGACGAAGGACATAATCAAGAGGGCGTAATGTTACAGACCATATCCATGAGTGCCATGATCATGCTCGTTTGGGCATGCCAACTCTTGGAAACTTTAAAACTTCCAGGAAATTGATAAGTTTTCTAAGGCTACCGAGGTGAGTTGGTAGTCAACCAATCAGTAACCCATTTTTTGGCTTGCATAAATACTGCCATGCCATTTTATGAAACCAAACCAAGGGCACCTCATAAATATCAGCAATGGGGTGTACAATGGCGTATCCGGTGAGTTGAAGATTAAGTCGTCAGGGATGGAGGTGGACGATCTAGATGGAGTACCCAGATTGAATCTACTAGTGTGCTAACTACACTCCAAGGGTCCTTGAAGCGGTCGAAGGCCCCCTTCCACCTGAGGACATGCTCTTATATGGGGGTCTTGGTTGGCGACCTTCGACCTCCATCTTGGTCATCTTGGCATGCAATTATTGGACTCCCCTTTTAATGAAACCAGGGGTTCCACTTCTAAGGGAACCATCTCCTCAGATGTAACGCCCCGGATCTGATGCGCCAGGTGTCCGCCAGTTATTCGCCGTCGTTGCCATGTCATGTGCTTGCGTGTTGCACTTCGCCATGTCATCATCTGCATTTCATATCATGTCATCATGTGCATCGCATTCGCATACGTGTTCGTTTCATGCTTCCGAGCATTTTCCCCGTTGTCCGTTTTGCAATCCGGCGCTCTTATGTTCCCCGGCGTCCTCTTTTACCTTTTTTCCGTGAGCGGGTATTAAACTTTCTCGGAATGGACCGAGGTTTGTCAAGCGGCCTTGGTATAGCACCGGTAGACCGCCTCTCAAGTTACGGGTCAATCGGAGGTCGTTTGATACTCCAACGGTTAACCGGGTAACCGCAAAGGCCTCTTTTGTGTGCAGCCCAACACCCCTTTCTAAGTGGCCCAAAACCCACCTAAACCCCTTCCATCATCTCGGTCGTTCGATCACGATCGCGTGGCCGAAAACTGCACTCCATTTGGAGCTTCCTAGCCCCTCTACCTATAAATATGTGCCTCCCGTTCAAATTCGCGGATGAATTCCCCCGAAACCCTAGCCTCGCCCCTCTCCGTCGCCAGACACGTCCGGCCCGAGCCGGACGAAACCGCCGCCGCGCCCGCACCAGTCGCACTCCGCCACGTGGCCCTCGCAGCCTCCCGCCGCCGCCGGCCCGCGGGGCCCGCGTCGGACCCCCGCGGCCCGCCCGCCGCCGCCGTAGCCTCGCGCCTCGCCGTGCCCGCAGGCCGTCGCGCGCGCCGCCCGCTCCTCCACCGCAGTCGCCGCCGCCTCCTCCCGTCACCGGTCGCGGACCTCGCCGCCGCGCCGCCCGCCGCCGCCGCCATGCGCCGCCTCGCCCCGCGCGCCGCCCGCTCCGCCGCCGCAGCGCCCGCCCGCGCAGCTCCCCGCCGCCTGCGCCGCCGTCCGTCGGCGCCGTGCTCCGCCCCGCGCCCGTGCCGTCCTCGCCCGCCGATGGAACCCTCGCCGGCGCCCCCCCCCCCCCGCTCCATCTCCGGCGAGATCCGCCACCGTCTTCGCCCGCGTTGACTTCTTCCCCTTCGAGGTCGATTTTCGTCTAAGTCCCCAGATCTGCATATTTTATTGCCATGTTCAGCGCATCATAACTTTGCACCCGTGGCTTCGTTTCGTGCGTATAATATATCAAATTGTTCCCCTCGAAGAGTAAATAATTTCATCTCATTCCATCATTTTCATTTGAGCTCATCTTGATGCCCGAAATGCTGTTAGAAAAGGGCTATGTGATGTTAGTTTCTGATTCTTATCAGAACATGCACTTTTGTCATTTTTGCCATGATTGATGTGTGCATCCTATGAAGTTGAGTCCTACATGTGTTTTGTAATATGACATGCCATCTTTCCGGAGGTTTATGCCATGTATTTTTATGATCTATGTGGTGACTAGCACAAGCATGCAAACTAGGTTACTTAATGTTGCTGATTTCAGAGACTTAGTAATTTCACCAAGTCCTTGCCTGCTGTTATTTTTATGCCATGTGTTCATGTTGTTTCAGAGAGATCTATGCCTCTTTTTAGCATGATCAGTAAGAGTGTTTTGAGCATATGGATTTTCTCTATCCATCCATGCCTTTGTTTGTATTTATGGAGTGCCATAGCTTGAGTCAATCGAGCTCTACTTTTGCTATAAAATGTTACTGGCAGATTGTTTACATGTTATTCGATTTTGCCAAGCTTGTTGTAGTTGATCCTTGCATGATATATTGTTGTTATTGCCATGTATAGATTCTATGCCATGTCTTCTTGATTTATGTATGCTTAGTTTATCATTCTATGCTCTGTAGTGAGTGCATCGAGCTCACGAACATGCCTACTTGTTATCTGTTTTGACATGTCCAGTTTTCTGCTAAGTCTGAAACCTGTAACGAAACTTGCTTAATTGACATGGGTGTTATCATATTTTCTGATCCTTTTTGGCTTATGGTCAGTAAGGGACTTTTGTTAAGTTCTTTGAGTAGATTCATTCCATGCCTTATTTTGCTATATCCTGTTCCTGTAGCATGTTGTTTCATTGCTCTAAACATGTCATCCTGATGTTAGTTTCTGGCATGGTGTTATTTTCACCAAGTCTGTGAACCTGTTATCTTTTGCACTTTTGCCATGCTTGTTTGAACCTGTTATGATGTGATTTATCCGTAGCTCAGTGTTCATATTTTGTCAAGCATCTTGAGTAGATTACTGTAATATGCTTTGTTGATATGTTTGGGTGCAGTAGCTTAATTTCTTGTTGCTTGCTAAGTTGCATCATGCTGTTAATGGCAGATTATTGTCATTCTTGTTTTGCTTGCCATTTGCAAACTGTGCATCCGATTCCGGTGATCTTTATATCGATTTCAACCGAAATCACCTCACCTTTCCAGTGGCATACTTGGTTTGCCAAGATTATGCCTGGTTCATCTTTTTCCTTCTGAAGCATGCATATGCATTGCATACCACATCTCGCATATCATGCCATGTTTATGTGGTGGTTGTTTACTTTGTTGTTTGCTTATTTCCGGTGTTGCTTCTTCGGGTTAGTTCCGATAGCGTTGCGATTGTGAGGATCCGTTCGTCTACGTCTGTTTGTCTTCTTCATGGACTCGTTCTTCTTCCTTGCGGGATCCCAGGCAAGATGACCATACCCTCGAAATCACTTCTATCTTTGCTTGCTAGTTGCTCGCTCTTTTGCTATGCCTTTGCTGCGATACCTACCACTTGCTTATCATGCCTCCCATATTGTTAAACCAAGCCACTAACCCACCTTGTCCTAGCAAACCGTTGTTTGGCTATGTTACCGCTCTACTCAGCCCCTCTTATAGCGTTGTTAGTTGCAGGTGAAGATGAAGCTTGTTCCTTGTTGGAACATGGACTTGTTGTTCCTTGTTGGAACGTGTTCTCTTGTTGGGATATCACAATACCTTTTATTTAATTGATGCATCTATATACTTGGTAAAGGGTGGAAGGCTCGGCCTTATGCCTGGTGTTTTGTTCCACTCTTGTCGCCCTAGTTCCCGTCATATCGGTGTTATGTTCCCGGATTTTGCGTCCCTAACGCGGTCGGGTGATTTATGGGACCCCCTTGACAGTTCGCTTTGAATAAGACTCTTCCAGCAAGGCCCAACCTTGGTTTTACCATTTGCCTACCACCTATCCCTTTCCCTTAGGTCTGATCAGCCCGAGGGTCATCTTTATTTAGCCCCCCGGGCCAATGCTTGTCTAAGTGTTGGTCCGAACCGAGCAGCCTGCGGGGCCCCCTCGAGGAAACTTGAGGCTTGGTTTTACTCCTAGCTTGTCTTATCCGGTGTTGCCCTGAGAACGAGATATGTGCAGCTCCTATCAGGATGTCGGCGCATCAGGCGGCTTTGCTGGACTTGTTTTATTGCTGTCGAAATGTCTTGTAGCCGGGATTCCGAGACTGATCGGGTCTTCCCGGGGAGAAGGAATATCCTTCGTTGATCGCGAGAGCTTATCATGGGCTAAGTTGGGACACCCCTGCAGGGTTTGAACTTTCGAAAGCCGTGCCCGCAGTTATGTGGCAGATGGGAATTTGTTAATGTCCGGTTGTAGAAAACCCGAAGTCGATCTTAACTAAAATACACCAACCGCGTGTGTAACCGTGATGGTCTCTTCTCGGCGGGGTCCGGGAAGTGAACACGGTTGTTGGAGTTATGCTTGACGTAAGTAGTTTCAGGATCACTTCTTGATCATAGTTGTTCGACCGTGCTTTTTCCTTCTCATCTCGCTCTCATTTGCGTATGTTAGCCACCATATATGCTAGTCGCTTGCTGCAGCTCCACCTCATACCTTTTACCCTACCTATAAGCTTAAATAGTCTTGATCTCGCGGGTGTGAGATTGCTGAGTCCCCGTGACTCACAGATACTTCCAAAACCAGTTTGCAGGTGCCGATGAAACCGTGCAGGTGACGCACCCGAGCTCAAGAAGGAGCTCAATGAAGATCTTGTCCTTCATGTTGTTTCGTTCTAGTCGATCAGTAGTGGAGCCCAGTTGGGGTCGATCGGGACCTTTGTCGCTTTTGGGGTTTCTTCTTTTATTTTGGCTCCGTAGTCGGGCCCTGATTGTAACTGTATGATGTAATGTTTTATTCATGTATTTGTGTGAAGTGGCGATTGTAAGACAACTATGTATCTCTTTCCCTTTATGTATTACATGGGTTGAGTGAAGATTACCTCACTTGTGACATTGCTTTCAATGCGGTTATGCCCTTAAGTCGTACTTCGACACGTGGGAGATATAGCCGCATCGAGGGCGTTACATCAGACATGCCCCTCCCCCTTCCTAAGTGACACGCACATACAGGCAAATATGACCTAAAACAGCGGTGTGCGGCAGAAGAATGTGGTAAAACCATTTCCCCTCGATGGTAATCACAAGTGTAGGGGATCGCAACATTCTTCGTGTGGAAGTATCGCAAGCCAAATTCATATTCGACAAAAGGGGAGTCAAAAATCCACACCTAGAAATAAATACTTGTTTGAGAGAATTTATTAGTAGAGAATGCAATGAAGTGATTGTTGCTTGATTGCAGTAGTAACAAAAAGATGCAATACCCAGCAATTGCCAAGTGCAAACCATCTTTCGAGAGAGTATCAATTAGGGAAAACATAGGCCTGGGGATTGGTAAAAGGACGTTGCATGGATTGAATCAATCATATAATAACACAAACGTAGGGTATAATTTGCTAACTCATATTATTTAACTCATATAGGCACGTGTTATGTATATAGTTGTATGTGTTTGCAATGAGAACTTGCACAACATCTTTTGTCTTACCCTCCCGTTTCTGTGGGGTCCTAATGGAAATTAAGGAAAATTAAGTTGTTCATTTTACAAAACATTGGAACACTTAATGAATACATGTAATCCTCACATTATAGCCATTCCCATTGATATCCCGATTGTCACTTCAGGGTTTCCAATGCAAAACTATGAAATGTGCATAAAACTTGCAAGTATGACCCAAACACATAAATATTCATGAAACAAATACGGTTCAAATCTGAAAATCATATCACTCGGGCCCTAGCGAGAAGCATTACGAATAGCAAAGTCATAACAATATCAATCTCAGAACCTAAATGACACTAAGCATCAAACCCTAACAAATATGGTAACTATTAGATGATGTTCTCATCCAATTTCCATCCACCTCATGTGCGTACATGAGATTACTCACACATGGACGGGAGAAACATGATGGTGATGATGAATAAGGAGTTGGTGATGTTGATGATGAAGATCCTCCCTCTCCGGAGGTCAAATCAGCCTCTAGATAGCCCTCCACGAAGAAGACAAATTAGCGGTTATCTTCGCCCCGTAGAAAATTAGGGAAAATCTTTATCGAGTTTCTAGGACGATATATGATATATAGGCGAAAGAGGTCAGCTGAAGGATACCTATGGGCCCCACTCACCCCTTGGCATGCCCCTAAGCTTGGGTGTGTGGGCCTTGTGGGCATCCCCTTATGGCTCTGTGTCTCCTTTTCCTCCAAATTCCCAAAAAGTTGTCTTTTTACAATATTTATTTTCCTTTATAAAAAGATAACACCAATACAATTTTTTAAACAACGCCAGTCTGGTTAGTTCTTATTCAAATTGTGCAAGATGGAGGACAAAAGCATAGAAGTGTTCAAAAAAGTAGAAAAGTATCATGGTGGAGAGCGAAGACCGCGATGGAAGAGAGGAAGGACAAGCAACGAATTGTAGTCTTGCATCTAGGAGAAAATACTTGCAATGAAGGTCGAGGAGCACTAAAATTGTGCTCATGGATGCCGGCACGATGGTTGAAATGGCGAGACAATATGGAAATGTTCTTTATGGTGGTGTTAGTGGTTGCGGTGAGAATGAGAGTGCACGATTTGGTGAGTTTTGGTGAACTATGTGATACGTGGCGGCTCTTGATGAACTATGTTGGAATGCAGTGCCTTTTGGATGACTTGTGTTTATATTTGTAGTTGAATTGTTGAATGCGGTTGATGAGCATATTCTTATAGCACTTTTTATGTATCCTTTTTACTAAGTATGTCCCGACTTAGGTTCATTTGTGGAATATATGAACCCTAAAAGACTATTTAAAGCATTTGCTTTACATTTGCAGGATGGGTGCGCCAAGGCACCATAATCCCTGTTGATTACACAAGAGACTTAGTCAAGATGACTATAAGGACCAACTAGCAAGCTTGTCAGGAGAAGAAGGACCTAAGAGGAAGATCGACTGATCAAGTGTGGACTGCCTTGGGTAATTAAGGTAGCACCTAACGATATCATTAAATTCTTGGGTCCCTAGTATGTCCATTTTCTTATTATAAATTACTCCTCATTATCAGTATTTTGCACATTATAACTCAATTCTAATAGTTTTTCCTCTCGGTTTCCATGATTTACCGGAGGATGAGAATTGCTGGAAAGCTACAGAACATGAGCAAAATAAGGATGAGTGGAGAAAAGAATTTTCGAGAGACCAAAGAATTACAGGAAAGTTATATTAAATATTTTAACCTGGAAGTGAGCCAGGGGCACCGGTGCCCACTTGGGAAGACCCATGCGGGTCCGACATGGCCACACCTGGCCGCTTGGTGTGGGTGCGTGGGGCCCACAGGTGGCTTCCGAGTTGCCTTTGGTGCCCAGTGGCCCTATGAAAGTGCAATCACAATGCCCTTAATCATATTTGACCAAAAAATTTGCTTCGGCATCCGTCCGTGGGCATGGGGACCAGTCAACGGACACAGATGTGGGAGGCGACCATTCAATGTTGCTTGCATACATTTCAAGTCAGGTTTCAACTAACCGAACCATATTCATGCAAACATGATGGATTTTCATCAAAGTTCGGATAAAAAATAGCACAAATAATCCATACGTAGCATGGAAATAAGTCTAGTACAACAATAGTTCATATTCAACGAGACTAACGGATCCTGTCATCCCACACATACTGCCCCTTCAACAGCATCCAACTATGCATGTGCATAAATGGCCGTACCTCCATCCCATGGTACATCACGGCAGCACGTGCAGGCTATACCATGTGTAGAGCAACATTGAATGAATGAATGAATCAACCAACAAATTGAGCAAGAAGAAACAAAACTTACGATCTCCGCCTCTATCGTGCTCAATCGCTACCTTGCCTCTAGCATATCAACCGTGCCTCAAAACTTGGTGACGGAGGTCTGGATGGCGTACCATCGATATGATAACGACCTTACATTGCGATCATGGATGATGTGCATGTCGTAGGGTGCAATATTCATGCACTTGTTGCTAGAAGGTCCCCCTCTGCTCCTGCCTACGAAACCCACGGATACGTCCAACCACGCATCGCACAACAACTCATCCTCCATGGTCGAGTACCCCGCCGTCCTTCATACTCTAAGAAAACGACATGGTGATAGAAAATAACCTCAATAGCATTTGACCGAACACCTACCGGGCGTGGTGACTGCCATGGACGGTGTCGACAGGGGGACAGAGTGTACCTGCCTACGGACGTGTCCTGGGTGGACGACTCCGCTGTAAAAGGCGAGTGGGCGCGTCGGTGCTCGTTGCAGAGGTTCGGCAATGCCTGTGTGCCGGCCGGAGAGGTACAACGGCGATGTCGGAGGAGGAGGAGGAGGAGGAGGGTGCGGATGTAAAGAAAGGGGGAGAAGGGGAAGATTGGAAGAAAATGGGACCGGAAGGGGGGATTTAGTGGGCTGGGGGTGTTGGAGTCCTACGTTGCTGTTGTCTAGACTCTGGCAAAGCCGCACCCCCCCCCCCCCCAAAAAAACTTTGTCTCTGGTTTACAGAAAAAGTGCATCCGAACTGCCGAACGCATCCATACAGGCCCGCGTTAGATGACACCACACGTACGAACCGCACGGTCCAAACGTATACAGGCGGTTTGAGGATCAACGTTGGAGATACCCTTACTTGCTATCCTTCCTGTTTGCACCATTGAGCTGTAGATGTGTTTGAGCACCAATAAGCCCGTCCCTGTGAACTATGACAACTCATATACTTTGCACTGATCAGTGGTGCATTTGAATTGTATAATTATTATCAAAATCTTATGGAAATATTTGTGCAACAGAACAAAAGAAATACTCCCTCCGTCCGGTGAAAAGTGTACATCTAAATTTTTTAGGACAAATTATGAAGTGGAGTAAAAAATGCATTGAGAAGATGCAAGCCATGATCTCTCTCCTCTTTAATTACCCAACCCCCAATGAGCTAAGTGCATGCAGAAATTAAGAAAACAATGTATAAAATGTTATTGGTCTTGATTACCGTGTGATGAGAGAAAATACTTTAAAGTGCATTGGGAAGATAAAAATACACTCTTTTATGGACAAATTTTAAAGCCAAACACACACTATTCACCGGAAGGAGGGAGTATGCTACTAGAAAAGTTACGGGAGTCAAGTTTTTTAAGGGGAGCGTTGGGTGTAACAACCTTTAACTCCTCCAAATTTGAGGAGTTGAGTTTGGAGTGTCTTTTGAGGACATAAATTTCGGTCGACCGGCTCAAATTTCGGCCGATCGCTGTGCGTGCGTTGGATTGATTGCTACCACGCAGTCTGATTTGGTCAGCCCTTCATTCTTCCCCCTTCGCCCACCTCGCCCACCACCACGACACCCCCTACCAGCAAAACTGCATATGCGCGTGCGAGGGCTCCACCGTCATTCATCCAGCGCGTCGGGTCGTCATCGTCGTCGTCCGCCTCAGTGGGAGCCGTCACACACAGTCATCAGAAGACTCGCGTGCCGCGCGTGGTCCTCGCATGAAGCACCGCAACCCTTGCCCCGCTCGCGCATCTCCCGCCGCCAGTCGAAGCCCCCGACCATCGTTGTTGCAGTGCCGCCATGAAACGGTTGCAGCTCCACTGTTGGCACCGCCAACAGTAGGATGAAACTTCGCCAATGAGGGTTGCAACTCCCACCCACCTTGGCTGCAGCCTTTTCCACCGCCCCGCTGGTTGAAGCGTTTTCGTCGCTCAATGGATGTAACCTTGCCGGCGGCTAGTTCCAGCACTGCTTGATACTGGTTCCAGCATCTCGGCATGTGGTCACCAGCAAAAAAGATCTCGCCAGCAGCAAATTTTATTGCCGGTCCCAGCAAAATGATCCTCGATGCCATCTGGTTCCAGCATTGGTCCACGGTGGTTGCAGCTTTTTCGCAAGGTGGTTCCAGCAAAAAAATCTACCGTTGCAGCATCGGAGCTCGCCGTTTCCGTCAGCTGCGGCTGCTGGTTGTAGCAAAGCATCTGCCGCCGGCAGGCACTGACACTCGCCGTTGCAGCACCGTGCTCCACCCTGTCGCAGCTCTGGTCGTCGTTGAGCAGCGACAGATGTAGTTGAGAGAGAAAAACGAGGGGATGGTGCTGGCTCGACGGTTGGCTTCGTGGAGCTCACCGGAGGAGAAGACAGCGAGAGAGAGGAGGAGGAGGAGATCCCTCGGGCAGAACAGAGGAAGAATTGGGCGAGTGGCTGAGAACGACCGCGAGAGAAGATAAGGCACTTACTTCTCATATTGCGTTTCCAAATTTAATCAATAAACCTTATGTCCAGTCTCATCAAATACCGAATGAGTAATCTATTGTCAGGTCTCATGCAATTTCTCCGTCCTCACACAAACTGCATCAAAGAAATGATGAAAACGAAAGAAACTGAAATTGAACAAAGCACAATCGGTACTGCACCAAAACAGCTAATCCCTCCGTCCGGAAATACTTGTCCTAAAAATGAATAAAATGGATGTATCTATAACTAAAATAAGTCTAGATACATCCATTTTTAGGACAAGTATTTCCGGACGGAGGGAGTATATCCTATTATTTGAGGGAGATTTTTCCTCGGCATTTCCAAAATCAAACGGCACCTATACTACTAAAAAAACTAAAGAATGCAAAATTATGTCCTCTAGCAGCTGAAGATAGTTTTGCAGGGAAGAAATCTAAGATTGATATCTTAAGCTTCTACTTTAGATATCAGGCTAGCCCATGTCCTGTCTCTCTTCCTCCTCAGCCTCTCGGCAATGGCAAAGGCCAGCTCGAGCGACTGTGACGCGTTCAGCCTGGGGTCGCAGTGCGTGCGGTAGCGGGAACTGAGATCGTCGAAGGTCACTGTGTTGGATCCACCAATGCACTCTGTAACGTTCTGCCCTGTCATCTCTAGGTGAACCCCTCCGGGGTAGCTCCCCTCTTGCTCATGTACATCAAAGAAAGCCCGAAGCTCAGCCTGTGCAGCCATAAAGAAACAGTGAAAGTTCTGAACCATGCCAAAGTTGGCAAGTCCGAACAATGCTATTGGATGTCTCAATGGCATGTGGTTCCAAAAAACAACAGTCCATGTCTCATTGTAACAAATGGCGTGAAATACCGACCATAAGTAGGTTGTTCTATGTCGAATCATGCAAAAAGTTATCACGCTTACCCGGATTGCATCGAATGATCTTGTCTTGAGCCCGCAAGGTGCGCTGATGGTGTTCCCGTGCATGGGATCGCTGACCCAGGTGACAATCAGCCCTGCTTGACGCACGGCTCTGATCATATGGGGGAGCTTGGCACGCATGTTCTCGGCCCCCATCCTTGTGATAAGTGTCAGCCTCCCGGGCTTGTTGTGAGGATTCAAAATCTCACACAGTTTCACAAGCTCCGATGTATCAAGCTTATCACTCACCTGTATAACATAGACAGAGTTCATTAGATTTGTCAACTGATTTTTTTTTCATCTAAGACAGTCATAAGATTGTGACCAATAAGATTTTTAAAACAACAAAACTACTGTTCTTCGTAGTTATTAAAAACACAACATCTTTCATGTCATTAACAATACATGATAAAAGATGATTATCAAGAGATAAACACTATACATAAGACTGGAGACCAAAAAACTGAAAGATCTATACGTGACTTGTGAAGCATTGATGGTCGCATTTGCAATGGAAGCTGAAGTACTTAAGAATTAAGAAGTTTATGATTTTACGTGACCAACTCCAACAACGAAATGCAAACCTTCAGGACTTCAGTAAACACACATGTCATATGAAGAGATGTCACCGAAGACCATATGGAGGCAAGCGAACTCTGATGGGTGCTTTGGTTACCTTTATGCCGACAGGATTGGAAATACCGCGGAGGAATTCAACATGAGCACCATCCAGCTGCCTAGTTCTCTCCCCAACCCAGAGCATGTGTGCAGAGCAGTCGTAATAGAGGCCAGAAGTGGAGTCCTCCCTGGTCAGTGCCTGCTCATATGGCAAGTGAAGGCACTCATGGGATGTCCAGAATTCAGCCGTGGTCATCATGGGATGCTGAGGAGGCAGACCAGCAGCAAGCATGAACCCGATGGCGTCATGAACCCTCTGGGCAAGCTCCCCATACCTACTCAGAGAAGAACATAACGAGGGAAGATCTACTTTTATTGTATATAACAGGATGTCAGTGATCATATTTAGGCTGACTGATATTTCTTACAGAATCCTAGAGGATGAATACCTAGCTATTATTACACGTGACTGATGCTGTCCAGATTAGTGTGCTAAAACAAGTACATCAGTTGTTTGACAAAATCACTTTTCTGGACTTGCAAATTATCCACAAACGAGGTCAAAAGTAAAAATTAAACCAGAACCGTTGCATATATGTGCAAATATGGCAATGACATTGAATGGGGCATGAGCCGTGTGCTGGAGAAAGATTGATGGTAATTTTTGAACTCAGATGATATTTGCGGTGGGGTGAAAAGAGTTTTGCATAAAGGCTAGTCACTTGATGAGATCAAGTAGAAATTTAATTACCTGTCTCCCTGCGTGCTGTGCCTCAGAAAGTCGAGGTTCCACTCGGTGACTCTCTGAAGATCAGCATATCCTCCATGGGCAAATGCTCTCAAAAGATTCAGGGTGCTCGCAGACTGACTGTAGGCTCTAATCAACCTTTGAGGGTTTGGTGCACGCGATTTCTCATCGAAATCGTCATTGTTGATGATGTCCCCTTGATAAGACGGCAGTGTCACTCCATCTCTAGTCTCGATTGGGTTCGATCTTGGCTTTGCAAATTGGCCTGCCATCCTTCCAACCTGAAATACATAGTGCCACAAATCTTTTGTAAAACAGGAGAGATGTTTATATACAAAGATGGAGTGTGGATGTTTTTTCTGCCAATCATGGAAGGAGAACATTTAGAGGCATTTCTCTTCAGCATAACAAGAATCTTTATTTTGTCAACACAAGTTTCTTAATCTGTAGATAAATGAACATGGTTAAGCACTACATTTCATAGTTTCATGTAATCTATAGCTTTAATCAATTAGTACTAGTTTGCAGATGAATCGAATGCAAAATAGCAATAGATCATTTTATCATCCATTAAACCAGCAGTATGGGCACAATTATTGTACGGACCCCCCGACTTATTCCGCTCAAAAAAGCAGTAGACACAACACAGCAATCTAAGTTCTCGGCAAGACCTTTAAAACTGTGATGCCATAGGAAGGAGAGTAAAAAACTCAGGATGGTTGAGTGGATTCATGACAGGCTATGACAGTTTAAGAATCCATAAACATGACCACTTGTGTCATGATCTAGCGAGTAGTCACACCTTTTCTGTGATTCTACTGAGATTACAAGTGTTTTCATTATAGACACTTGAATATCTGATGAAATTATGGAGGCGGCAAAGTCTGAACTGCATTGAGGCTTACAGGAACCAAATCCCGATCCATGACAGGACTTGATCATCAGAATTCACAAGTCAGAAGGACATAAACCCTCGTTAATTGGGGCGCGAATCCAACGGTAGGCTATTTGCGTAGGATCGTCAAATTAAGGAAGGGGTATACTATGCATGGATGAAAGTGGGAGCGGACCTTGATGATGGGCATCTGGCCCCCGAAGGTGAGGACGACGGCCATCTGGAGCATGAGGCGGAAGGTGTCGCGGATGTTGTTGGCGCCGAACTCCTTGAAGCTCTCGGCGCAGTCGCCGCCCTGCAGGAGGAACGCCCGGCCCATGGCCGCCTCCCCGAGGCGCTCCTCCAGCGTCCGCGCCTCCCCCGCGAACACCAGCGGCGGGAAGGACGCCAGCGTGCGCTCCGCCTCCCCGAGCGCCGCCGCGTCCGGGTACTCCGGGATCTGCCGCGCCGGCCGCGCCCTCCAGCTGTCCGGCGCCCACCCGCTCGTCACCGCCGCCGCTGCCGACGAGGACGCGCGCACCGACGGGCCCGTCCCGCGGCGACGCGGCGGGTCGGAGGAGGCCGACGAGGACCTCCGGCGGGCGGAGATGAAGGGCGACAGGTGCGCGGGCGCCAGCGGCGCTACGGGGAGAACGGGAGCCGCCATTGAGTGTGTGACTGGACGGGGAACGGGGCTGATCTAGAGGCGGTTAGGCATGCCGCGAGAAGCTGTAAGCGCGAATATATATGCAGTGGCGTGGCGGGGCCGAAGGCGGCAGTGCCACCCCGCTAGATAAGACGATCTTCTCGGTTCTCACGTCTTCCGTGTGAGTAATAACAAACAAAAAGAAAAGATTTTCGTTTAGTTATTTCCCAATTTTATCATTTTTGGATTATGTAACTTTCTCACTTCTACTATAAGCTAGATATCATAACTTACTTTGCGTTAACAAGTTGCTTACTACCACTCTATTCTTTTAAAATGTTTGTGTGTATACAAAGCATTACAAAGATATGTGACGATTAAAATTAGTTAGTAAAACAGTACTATGTGATAAAAGGATGTCATATACTCCCTCCGTCTCATATTATAAAGGCGTTTTTTACACTAGTGTAGTCTAAAAAAACTCTTATGTTATGGGACGGATGGAGTAATAATACCATTAAAAGAACTGACTTGGTTTTTCTCATTTGAAGTGATTGTCTCTTTGCTAAGAAAAAGACAAACACCTATTTTGTTTTCTATCTCTTTCAAGCCATCAATTTGAGAAAAGCCAACAATCCACAGCTCCACAATAAAATTGATGGCACCATCTCTATTATGTGTTCTCGCGAATTACGACTCCACGAGAGACAAGAAAATATCACATGCTCTTGTATGTGATCTCTCGAACCTAAAACCTTCACCTAACTCGTAAAAATAACTAGAAAAGGAATGAAAGTGTGCACAACATGTATATATTTTGTCACAATGATTAATAAAAAAAATTACAAACAAAATGAAAAAAATCAATGTCTTCTTTTGCGGAAAAACTTCTGATCTATTCATCTTCGTGGCCTACAGGTATTTTTTCGACTTCAATGACGCGATGGAAGTAGAGATTCATGCTATGACGCAGGTTATGCTGCTAGCCCTGCAACAAACAGACCTTCCAGTCATTATGCAGTCGGACTCGTCCACGGGCCTAACTATCTTCAGTGATGGATGACTAGTCAGGTCTCCATATGGACACCACGCGTTGGAGATTCTAGCCTTACAAGAGGTTCATGGGTTTATTCCTCAAAAGCTTATCGTTCTTAGAATAGAGTGGCGGATTGTTTTGTGAGGTAGTCGTACTCAATGTAGCATTGTTGTTTGGCTACACAGAGGGCCTCCATATAGCGAGGAATTCTCACCTCTGCAATGTAACTCTATAACTGTGGAATACTTTCTTTCAACCCGCAAAAAAAACACCAAAAATAATAGAAATTACATCCAGATCTGTAGACCACCTAGCGACGTCAGCACTGAAGTGAGCAGGAGGCGCGCTGCTGTCATCGCCCCCCTCCCCCCCTCACTGGAGCGGGACAAAACTTGTTGTGGTAGACAGTCGAGAAGTCATTGTGCCAATGCCCCATAGGACCAGCGCAACAGAACAACAACCGTCGCCAATGAAGAGAATCCTAGATCGGAAGGATCTAACCTGAAGACACACGAAATGTAGATGAATGAAGACCGGATCCGAGCAGATCCACCAAAGACCACCACCGACGCAATCCTTCGAGATCTTCCGGAGACACACTTCCACACGCCCTAGGTGAGCCGGCATGCTAATGAAGTTTTTTTTGGAAAAGGAGGATCACCCTCGGCCTCTGCATCAATCGATGCATGCAACCCATACTATTAAAATAGAATGAACCAGAGTCACGAGGTCCATAGAAGCTCATAAAATGAGCAATAGTCTGAAAATAAATTGAAAAGCGCCACAAACGGCGATAAAAGCTAAAAAGTGCCACATCCGACGATGAAAACAACAAGCTACGATGCCTACACACCTAGCATATTATTAGTTCGCCATCCAAAACGGCTAAAGATAGCCCGTGCTACCGTCTCCCAACGGTTGCACCCAATAACCATATGCTCCCTAAAGTCATGAGTGGGTAAGAACCACATACGGATCCAACCTGTAGCTTTGTATATAACCTGCAAAAAATTGGTGAATTGTGTCCCATTAAAAATCATGTCATTTCTAGTGTTCCATATAGCTCAGAGTAGTGCACATACTCCTATCCGAATATGTTTAGCTAAGTGTACGTCCACTCCATTAAGCCATGTCCCAAATAATGTGTTTATGCTCATTGGGTGTTGAACGTTAAAGGCTATATGGATTGATCACCATAAAAGTTGTGCAAGAGGACATTCGAGAAAGAGGTGTTTAATCGTTTCATTTTGATCACAAAAACATCACCTAGAGTTACCAACCCAATTCCGTTACGCCAAGTTATCTTTGGTGAGAATGACCTCTTTATGGACAAACCACATAAAGATTTTAATATGAAGCGGAACTTTAATGTTCCAAATGTGTAACGACTTCGACAATGCCGAGTCAATTAGGTCCAAATACATGGTCTTCACTGAGAATCTTCCATTCATAGTTAACTTCCAGTGAATTGCACCGGGCTGATCCGATAGGTGAACCTCCATCAACCTATGGACCAGAGCAACCAAGCATTCCAACGTTCCCCTACTAGTGATCTCCTAAATTGTATATTAAGCGGTATAGAGTTTAATACTGTAGTGACATAATCGTCCTTACGTTGCACAATATTATATAATGAGGGATATCGCATAGCCAAAGGCATCTCCCCTAGCCATGTATCCTCCCAAAATCGAGTAGTATTACCATTACCAACCAGGAACTTCACTCATTGGAAGAAAGTTGCTTTCGTCCTCATTAATCCCTTCCAGAAGGGTGAGTCCGTTGGCCAAGCGATGACTTGGGCCAAAGTCTCAGAGTGCGAGTATATATTCTGCAAGATTTGTACCCACATACCCTCGGTCTCAGTAGATATTCCGTATAACCATTTGCTAAGCAGACATCTATTTTTGACCTCTAAATTCTTGATCCCTAACCCACCCTGGTATTTTGGTCTGCAAATAATATCCCATCTAGCCAATATGTATTTCTTCTTGGCCTCATGAGTTTGCCAAAATAAATGGGATCTATAAAAGTCAAGTCTTTTCCGTACCCCTACCGGTACCTCAAAAAAAGATAGGAGGAACATCGACAAGCTCGTCAAAACCGAATTTATCAGAACCAACCTACCTCCGTACGACATGAGCTTTCCCTTCCAGCAGCTCAGTTTCTTTTCAAAACTATCTTCTATACACTTCCATTCCGTGTTCGTAAAACGTCTATGATGAATTGGGATCCCTAGATAGCTAAAAGGTACGGATCCCATTTCACCACCGAACAAATTTCTATAATCATCTTGTTCCTCTTTGGCTCTCTCAAAGCAGAACAATTCGCTTTTATTGAAGTTGATTTGATCCCAGACAGTTGCTCAAAAAGACACAATACAAGCTTCATATTTCTAGCTTTTGCAAGATCATGTTCCATGAATATAATGGTATCATCCGCGCATTGTAGGACGGAAACTCCCCCCTCTACAAGATGAGGCACGAGTACTCCTACTTGGCCACTCTCCTTGGTCTGGCCAATTAGTAATGCCAACATATCCACTACAATGTTAAACAACATAGGAGACATGGAATCTCCCTGTCGTAACCCCTTACGTGTCTGGAAAAAATGTCATGTATCATCGTTCACTTTTATTCCGAAACTACCTTTCTGTATGAATGAATCCACCTGAAATCTCCAAGATTCATTGAACCCCTTCATACGTAAGGCTTGTTGTAGAAAGGGCCATTTTACCTTATCATACACTTTTTCAAAATCCACTTTGAAGATAACGCCATCTAATTTCTTCTTATGGATTTCATGCAGTGTTTCATGTAAGACCACAACCCCTTCAAGAATGTGTCGTCCTGGCATGAAAGCAGTTTGTGTTGGTTGCACAACTGAATGGGCTATTTGTGTGAACCTGTTCGTGCCAACCTTTGTAAAAATCTTAAAGCTTACATTGAGAAGACAGATCGGTCTGGATTGTTCAATGCGAATAGCATCAACCTTCTTTGGCAACAATGTTATTGTTCCAAAATTCAGTTGAAAGAGATTTAGGTGTCCATCAAACAAATCATGGAACATGGGCATCAGATCTCCCTTAATGATATGCCATCATTTCTGGTAGAATTCGACCGGGAATCCATCCGGCCCTGGAGCTTTAATATGCTTCATCTGGGAAATTGCATCAAACACATCTTTCTCAATGAACGGAGCAGACAACAACTCATTATCTTCTAAGTTTAGCTGAGGTATGTCCCCGGTTACATTCTCATCTAGAGATACAAAGCTTTCTTCTGGTGCTCCGAAAAGTTTCTTATAATATTCAGAGATGTACAATTTGAGGTTCTCCTGTCCTACAATTGTACCCTCATCTTGTTCGAGCTAAATTATCTTCTTCTTTCTATGTTTCCCATTAGCTATCATATGAAAAAATTGTGTATTATCATCTCCTTGGACAATCTTAGAAACCTTTGCTCTAAGCGCCCATTTCATCTCCTCCTTTCTCATAAGGGCTTGCAATTTTTTCTCAACCTCATTCTTAGTATCTCTCTCCGACATATTAAGAAGGGTGGATTCTTCTTTCACATCAAGTTCATTAACAATTTGTGTTAGTCTCTCCTTTTCAACTTTATAAATACCACTTAGGTTTTTGGCCCATCCCCTCAAGAATTGGCACAAATGTCTAATTTTGTTTTGCCAAATTTCCACATGAGAAGTCCCACCAAACTCCCTGGCCCATTCTGTCGCAATGAGATTTAGGAAGCCCTCCCTCTCGAACCATCCTAGTTCGAAAGAGAATGTATTTTTGTTGCCCACATGGGTCGATTCCCCAGAATCAACCAACAATTGGGCATGATGCGAAATGGCTCTCTGTAGAGCACAAACCGTTACTAGTGGAAATTAATGTTCCCACTCAACACTAGTGAGGACCCTGTCCAATTTATCATAAGTAGGAATTTGTAAGGAATTAGCCCACGTGAATTGTCGACCAGAGAGGTCAATCTCCCTCAAGTCAAGGCTTTCAATTATCATGTTGAACATGAATGACCATCTTCCATCGAAGTTGTCATTATTTTTTTCATCTTGTCTTCTAATGATATTGAAATCTTCTCCAACCATAATAGGCAACCTCTCATCCCCACAGATTCTCACTAAGTCTGCAAGGAAATCAGTCTTAAGTTCTAGCTGCACCGCACCATATATGGCCACCAAAGCCCACCTAAAGCCATCAATTTTCGATCTCACTCGAAATTTGACCGCAAATTCACCGTGAACCACATTTAGCACTTCTGAAGTTTCGCACTTTACCCCAAGTAGGATCCCTCCAGATCGCCCCCTTGGAGGTATATAGTGCCAATCGAAATCAGCCCCCCTGAGATGGTGTTGAGAAACTGGGGGTAAAATTATCTTTACCCATCTGTAATAAAGCGAAAATCCAATTTTTGCTCTATCGATGTATCACTAAGAAATCTTCTTTTAGCCAAGTCCGCTTGACCTCTGCTATTCCAGAATATTCCTTTCATATTTCATCATGGAATTATTTCTTTTGTTTAACTCTCACACTCCTACCCTACGCACCGCCGATGTGGGATAAACTTTCCTCTTCCAGGTTCTTTTTGGTTTATCTTGCATCGCCTCTGTGAGAAGAGGGTTGGTGTTAGGAAAAGCAGCGGCATTTGGTTGTAAAGGAGCCATATACCCCTCGGTAACCACATCCTCATCCTCGCCATCTAAGCCCTCCGTGGGGACTAAATCCAGAGACTCTGAAGTATTGTTACTCCTAAATCCTTAATATTAGTGTCATTCTTGGGTTTGACTGCCGCTAAGTCTCGAATTAAATCCAGAGCTCTATCCCTTTCTAAATCTAGCAAATCATTGATGGATTTAGCGGTTTCTTTGCCATTAGTACCAAGAGATATCCCTAAGTTGCTTGCCTTATCTAGAATTTCATGTTCAGAAAAGTGCAGAATGGAACAACTTGTATTAACTGACATACCTGTATGGACTTTGATATCTCGAAGCTTGGCGACCCTCATAGCACGCCCCATCTATATGTCATCCGTGTCCGGCTGACCCTGGATCCGGTTACGGAACCGTCTGTCACCGGACATAGGATCCGGAATACCTTCAAAAGCGATGACGTCATCTGTAGCGACTCCACCGGGCTGCGACCGCCTGTCATATGCCCAAACGAGTCCGAAGAAGTGGTAGAGATGGACCTCCCAGCCCGATCCACCGCGGTACCACACTACAAAAAAAAGACACATCCGTGACATTTTGGGCCGAATGTAATTTTTGTCTGTCATACTTATGACACTTCTATGACAATAATTGTGACAAAACCCGGTATCATCATAGATGTGGTGGGGTCCTACTTCTATGACAAAAAATCATGACAGAAAATGGGCTTTTCATCCTGGGCGGGCCGGAGACGCAGCTGCATGACATTCTTTGGGCCGTCCATGACG
This sequence comes from Aegilops umbellulata, assembly GCA_032464435.1. Lineage (NCBI taxonomy): Eukaryota > Viridiplantae > Streptophyta > Magnoliopsida > Poales > Poaceae > Aegilops > Aegilops umbellulata. Next base: position 355,364,407 of record CP136054.1, on the reverse strand, counting down.
GAAAAACCGTGGTAGAAGTGAGGGCGAGGAAAATATCGGGGAGTTCCCGGTTACGGTGGCTGGTCAGGGCTGAGCGATGCACGTTTCTCTCATACGTACGCGCGTGTGTGCGAGGCGTTGGGCTCTAACTGAACCCGAGCGATGCGTTGGGCTTTAACTGAACCCGGGCGATTGCACTGCAGGCTACACGTTACTGAACCCGAGCGATCGATCGATGGCTGTTAACTAAACCCGATCGAGCGATTCCTTCGCTACTACTGCTGACTGGAGCCGATTGATGCTGCCTCTGGATGAACAGTGAACATTGATGGGGGGTTTGGATGAACAGTTCCCGGTGGGGGTTGGATGAACAGGAACCCGTGGTAGTAGAGGCCGTTGCCGCTGGATGAACAGTACCCGATCGATCGAGCCGGTGGATGAACATGACCCTGTGGAGGGCTGGATGAACAGGACCCCGTGGAGAGCTGGTTGAACAGTAGCCGGTGGAGGGCTGGTTGAACAGTAGCCGGTGGATGGCTGGATGAATAGTAGCCTGTGGAGGGGTGGCTGAACAGGCCCCCGTGGAGAGGGCTGGTTGAACAGTATCCGGTGGAGGCTGGATGAACAGGAGCCCGTGGATGAACAATCGTAGGTGGAGGCTGGAGGAGGTCGACGGTGGAGATGAACAGTATCCCGTGTAGTCCCGTTTTGTAGTACGCCACACCCCTCTCGATGAACAGGACCCCCGTTTCGACCGTAGCGCTCCAACACAAGTCCGTTTCCTCCGTCTTGCAGTACGCCACACCCCTCCCGATCAACAGGATCCCGTTTCGACCGTAGGAGATCCGTTTCCTCCGTTTTGCAGTACGCCAGACCCGTCCCGGTGAACAGGATCCTGTTTCCACCGTGGCCGATCGAACACAAGGCTGTTTCCTCTGTTCTGCGGTACGCCAGGCCTCGTTTCTATCGGCTGTTCCGTCCAAGCCGGTTGGCTCCCGATGAACAACACGCGTTCTGTTGCCTCCCGATGAACACGACGCATTCCGTTGCCTCCCCATGAACACGACGACGACGTAGTTTCTCCGTTCTGACCCAGCCACAGCCATGTACACGAGCCCTGGCCGTACGTATGCGCGAGTAGGTGTTCGAGACCCCGCCCGTATGTACGTACGTCGCCGTATTTACTTTCTTGCACCCTGGCCGCTGTACGTACGTGTACATGCTACGTGCGCACCTCTACTACTACACGTGTGCGCCTCTACTACCACACGTGCCCTTCCTTACACGGCCACGGTTCATCGCTGCAACCTGCAGATAGACCGATCGACCAGTACGTTCACAACCAGAATGACAACGCTACATACGCTTCGACCGGGTGGGTCCCGACTGTCAGGCACTTCCTTGCGTGCGAAGATGTAGCTGGTGGGTCCCAGCAGTCAGGGGGCGAATCGTTTTTTTGCCCGTAATATGGACGCACTTCCTTGCGTGCGAAGATGTAGCTGGTGGGTCCCAGTAGTCAGGGGGTGAATCATTTTTTTGTCCGTAATATGGACGCACTTCCTTGAGTGCAAAGATGTAGCTGGTGGGTCCCAACAGTCAGGGGGGTAACATTTTTTTCGCGAAATACAGTGGCTCGTCCGGTGGGTCCCTGCTGTCATGTGGAGGAATAATTATTTTCCGCATACTAAGGAGGCACTTCCTTGTTGCGGCCGTGGACCCAGCTGTCAGCCTCCCCACGTACAGTACTCTTCCGATGGAAGTCGGTCGTTGACCACATTGACCACGCCGTGCCGAGAGCACCAAGGCGGTGGACGACGGTGAGGCCTAGGAAGGGGATGACGCGGAGCCGGGGAAGACGCGACAGTGGGTGCCCACGCGTAGAGGAGTACGAGGGTTCACTGGTTCGGCTGCGGTGTGAGGATGTCGTCGCCGCAGGGCCTCGCCAGCGGTGGGAGTGGTAGGGGGAGGTGAGGCCTCCGCAGCAGCACAGCCGGCCACGGGAGGCAGGAGCAGGCGGCACGACCGGCGCTGCTTTAGGCGGCTGGAGCAAGAAGACCACAGGTTGAAGAATCACAACGACCGTTGGATGGACATCGTACGATCACTGTAGCTAGAATCGTTTATATTGACTAAGTTGACAAAGCCCTTGGTACGCGTCAACTTAGTAGGACCACGGGTCAGCCTCCAAAAAGGTGCCCCAGATGTCAGGGGGAGGAATCATTTTTTGGGCGGTTGAAGCTAGAATATCCGAGATAGAAGAAGAAGCATGACATCCATTGGATGGACATCCAACGGACACTGCTGCTAGAACCGTGTGTTGACTATAAGTTGACAAAGCCTTGCATACGCGTCAACTTAGTAGGCCCACAAGTGTGTGGCAGAGAACTTATAGCCCATTTGCGATTTGTAAGAATGTACAACCCATTTTTGAATTCTAATGAAATTTACTACAGTCCATTTACAGTTTGTTAAAAGTATAGTCCATTTTCTAGATAGGACAACGATTAATAATTTCAACCAACCGTTCAGAACAGAATTCAATAAAATTTCCCACATTTTGATGGGATCTGAAATATTTTTATCCCGAAATTTCTAGTTAGATTAAATACAATTTCAATATAAATTTGTATTACGTAAAAATCCAACGAAACATTGCGCGCGCAACAATTAATGAAATTAAATTTTTCAAAATCCAGAAATAATATTTTATAAAGTAATTACGTGTTTGGTGCATTTTTATAGTTACTGCCCAGCTTTTATAATTACATCCCATTTATTATTTCTTAAAGCCCATTTTCTTGTTAAGCCTAATGCATCCCTCCTAGGGAAGATTTGCAGCCCAGGGGGTGGGGAATAACAAGTTGACCTTTCCTGGGTATTCCTCAAAAAAAAGTATAGCTGGGCTAGCCATTTTCAGCTTGAAAAAAAATAATATCTAGGCTGGATATCTGGCTTGGGCTAGACGAGTCACAACCCGCCCAGTTAATACCCTGCTCTCCTCTGAACAACAACGAAACCATCGCTCAAGAAAAACTCTGCAGTGCTCACACCTCAAAAAGACAAATACTGCTTGAGCTACTTGGTCCCAGCTGTCGGCTGCTCCTTGTGCAATTCTCTCGTTTATTGACTACATAGGTTGACAATGGTGTGGGACCGTGATGTCAGGAAACCAGGAGGAAGCAAAAAACATTATAGTTGTATATAATAAGGAGGCACTTGCGTACGTGCGGCTATGGCCCTGGTGGGTCCCCACTGTCATCCTCTCCAAGTAAAGTCATCTCCTCATTCCTCATGTCGTTGACCACGTTGACAACGCGAGACGCCGGCTCCACGGCGAGCGCAACAACTCGAAGGACGACGGAGAGGGCCTCGCGGGCCCTACGGATGGTCTGATACAGCACCCGCTGCTCATTCGGGAAGCCAGGATCATAGGGCCACATGTCCGCAACGGCATTGTCGTTCGGTGCTCGTTGAGGAGACGGTGGTTGCAGCACAGGTCCTCCTGCGTTGGTAGCTCTTCCGCCATTAGGGCGTCGAAGTGGGTCGCACCTGCTCTATGGTGAACACGGCATGAACCGGCTTGGACAGCGGCGTCGGCTCCTAGTCGGAAGCTACGTCCATCCTCTGATTGTCGTCGCTCAGCTTGGCAAGCTCGCTGGCGAGCCAGCATGTCTGGCTGCTGGACCGACCCGCTGCCAAGCACGAGTCTGACTGCCTTGGCCCACCTAGACCGCCTCCCTCGCCCGCGCGTGCTTTTTGTCCGAAACGGTTAGCGCCGCCCGCCCCGCTTCCCGGTGCAGGCGATTGCTCCGCCTTCAAACAACACAAGTGTCGTCCGTTCGTCCGTCTGCCGCCCACATTAATGATATGCGGTTGCCGAGGCGGCTACTCCGGCACCACACATCCGTCCCTCCGCCGCCCACCATTGCTATATAAACTGCTGCGCCGGCCATAGCCGCAGTCATCCGCCTTCGTTCCCTTTCTCCTGTCCACACCACTACTCCCATCATGGCTTCCTCGCGCTCCAGCGCTCTTCGGGATGGACGGACGGCGGACCACAAGGAGATGGCAGCCATTGCTGCCGACTGGCTGGCCGGGAGGCAGCTGGAGGACGATGACGTCCCAATGGAGGACATGGTAGTCGACGATCCGGCGCCAACCCCCTCCTCCGCGCCATCCTCGCCGGTGCATTGCACCATGACCATCGGCGAGGCTCGTGCCCAATACATGGACACGGTGAGGCATGATGTCTACTACAAAACCTTCTTCTTGTAGACGTTGTTGGGCCTCCATGTGCAGAGGTTTGTAGGACAATAGCAAATTTCCCTCAAGTGGATGACCTAAGGTTTAGCAATCCGTCGGAAGCGTAGGATGAAGATGGTCTCTCTCAAACAACCCTGCAACCAAATAACAAAGAGTCTCTTGTGTCCCCAACACACCCAATACAATGGTAAATTGTATAGGTGCACTAGTTCGGCGAAGAGGATACAAGTGCAATATGGATGGTAGATATAGGTTTTTGTAGTTTGAAAATATAAAAACAGCAAGGTAACTGATGATAAAAGTGAGCACAAACGGTATTGCAATGCTAGGAAACAAGGCCTAGGGTTCATACTTTCACTAGTGCAAGTTCTCTCAACAATAATAACATAATTAGATCATATAACTATCCCTCAACATGCAACAAAGAGTCACTCCAAAGTCACTAATAGCAGAGAACAAACAAAGAGATCACGGTAGGGTACGAAACCACCTCAAAGTTATCCTTTCTGATCGATCTGTTCAAGAGTCCGTAGTAAAATAACATGAAGCTATTCTTTCCGTTCGATCTATCATAGAGTTCGTACTAGAATAACACCTTAAGACACAAATCAACAAAAAACCCTAATGTCACCTAGATACTCCAATGTCACCTCAAGTATCCGTGGGTATGATTATACGATATGCATCACACAATCTCAGATTCATCTATTCAAACCAACACAAAGTACTTCAAAGAGTGCCCCAAAGTTTCTACCAGAGAGTCAAGATGAAAACGTGTGCCAACCCCTATGCATAAGTTCACGAGGTCACGGAACTCGCAAGTTGATCACCAAAACATACATCAAGTGGATCACATGAATATCCCATTGTCACCACAGATAAGCACATGCAAGACATACATCAAGTGTTCTCAAATCCTTAAAGCCTCAAACCGATAAGATAACTTCAAAGCAAAAACTCAATCCATTACAAGAGAGTAGAGGGGGAGAAACATCATAAGATCCAAAAATTATAGCAAGGCTCGCGATACATCAAGATCATAACACCTCAAGAACACGAGAGAGAGAGAGAGAGAGAGAGAGAGAGAGAGAGAAATCAAACACATAGCTACTGGTACATACCCTCAGCCCCGAGGGTGAACTGAAGGAAATATGCCCTAGAGGCAATAATAAAGTTATTATTTATTTCCTTATTTCATTATAAATGTTTATTATTCATGCTAGAATTGTATTAACCGGAAAAATAATACATGTGTGAATACATAGACAAACAGAGTGCCACTAGTATGCCTCTACTTGACTAACTCGTTGATCAAAGATGGTTAATTTTCCTAGCCATGGACATGAGTTGTCATTTGATTAACGGGATCACATCAGTAGGAGAATGATGTGATTGACATGACCCATTCCGTTAGCTTAGCACTCGATCGTTTAAGTATGTTGCTATTGCTTTCTTCATGACTTATACATGTTCCTATGACTATGAGATTATGCAACTCCCGTTTACCGGAGGAACACTTTGTGTGCTGCCAAACGTCACAAGGTAACTTGGTGATTATAAAGGTGCTCTACAGGTGTCTCCGAAGGTACTTGTTGGGTTGGCGTATTTCGAGATTAGGATTTGTCACTCCGAATGTCGGAGAGGTATCTCTGGGCCCTCTCGGTAATGCACATCACTTAAGCCTTGCAAGAAATGCAACTAATGAGTTAGTTGCGAGATGATGTATTACGTAACGAGTAAAGAGACTTGCCGGTAACGAGATTGAACTAGGGATTGGATACCGACGATCGAATCTCGGGCAAGTAACATACCGATGACAAAGGGAACACCGTATGTTGTTATGCGGTCTGACCGATAAAGATCTTCGTAGAATATGTAGGAGCCAATATGAGCATCCAGGTTCCGCTATTGGTTATTGACCGGAGACGTGTCTGGGTCATGTCTACATTGTTCTCGAACCCGTAGGGTCCGCACGCTTAAGGTTTCAATGACAGTTATATTATGAGTTTATGAGTTTTGATGTACCGAAGGAGTTCGCAGTCCCGGATGAGATCGGGGACATGACGAGGAGTCTCGAAATGGTCGAGACGTAAATATCGATATATTGGACGACTATATTCGGACATCGGAAAGGTTCTGAGTGGTTCGGGTATTTTTCGGAGTACCGGGGAGTTACGGGAATACGGGGGAGAAGTATTGGGCCTTATTGGGCCATACGGGAAAGAGAGAGGGGCTGCCTAGGGCAGGCCGCGCCCCCCCAAGGCCTAGTCCGAATTGGACTAAGGGGAGGGGCTGCGCCCCCACCTTCCTTCCCTTCTCTTTCCCCATTCCTTGTCTCCTACTGCTACTACATGGAAGGACTCTTAGTTGGACTAGGAAAGGGGGAATTCTACTCCCGGTGGGAGTAGGACCCCCTAGGGCGCGCCATAGAGAGGGCCGACCCTCCCCTCCTCCACTCCTTTATATACGGGGGCAGGGGGCACCCCATAAAGACACAAGTTGATCTTCGTGATCGTTCCTTAGCCATGTGCGGTGCCCCCCTCCACGATATTACACCTCGGTCATATTGTAGCGGTGCTTAGGTGAAGCCCTGCGACGGTTGAACATCAAGATCGTCACCACGCCGTCGTGCTGACGGAACTCCTCCCCCAAAGCTTTGCTGGATCGAAGCCTGGGGTGCGTCATCGAGCTGTACGTGTGTCAAGAACTCGGAGGTGCCGGAGTAACGGTGCTTGGATCGGTTGGACCGGGAAGACGTACGACTTCTTCGTCTACGTTGCGTCAACGCTTCCGCTTCGGTCTACGAGGGTACGTCGACAACACTCTCCCCTCACGTTGCTATGCATCACCATGATCTTGCGTGTGCGTAGGAATTTTTTTGAAATTACTACGTTCCCCAACAGTGGCATCCGATCCAGGTTTTATGTGTTGATGTTATATGCACGAGTAGAACACAAGTGAGTTGTGGGTGATATAAGTCATACTGCTTACCAGCATGTCATACTTTGGTTCGGCGGTATTGTTGGATGAAGCGGCCCGGACCGACATTACGCGTACGCTTACGCGAGACTGGTTTTACCGCCGTGCTATGCACACAGGTGACTAGCGGGTGTCAGTTTCTCCAACTTTAGTTGAACCGAGTGTGGCTACGCCCGGTCCTTGCGAAGGTTAAAACATCACCAACTTGACAAACTATCGTTGTGGTTTTGATGCGTAGGTAAGAACGGTTCTTGCTAAGCCCAGTAGCAGCCACGTAAAACTTGCAACAACAAGGTAGAGGACGTCTAACTTGTTTTTGCAGGGCATGTTGTGATGTGATATGGTCAAGACGTGATGAGATATAAGTTGTTGTATAATATGATCATGTTTTGTCGAGGTTATCGGCAACTGGCAGAAGCCTTATGGTTGTCTCTATTGCATAAGATGCAAGCGCCAAATAATTGCTTTACTTTATCGCTATGCGATAGCAATAGTTGCAAGAGCAATTGTTGGCGAGACGACCATGTGACGACAGATTGATATAGATCAAGATGATGGAGATCATGGTGTCATGCCGGTGACGATGGAAATCATGACGATGCTTTGGAGATGGAGATCAAAGGCACAAGACGATTATGGCCATATCATGTCACATATTTTGATTGCATGTGATGTTTATCTTTTATACATCTTATTTTGCTTAGTTCGACGGTAGCTTTATAAGATGATTCCTCACTAAATTTCAAGATAAAAGTGTTCTCCCTGAGTATGCACCGTTGCCAAAGTTCGTCGTGCCCAGACACCACGTGATGATCGGGTGTGATAAGCTCTACGTCCATCTACAACGGGTGCAAGCCAGCTTTGCACACGCAGAATACTCAGGTTAAACTTGACGAGCCTAGCATATGCAGATATGGCCTCGGAACACTGGAGACCGAAAGGTCGAGCGTGAATCATATAGTAGATATGATCAACATAGTGATGTTCACCATTGAAAACTACTCCATTGCACGTGATGATCGGTTATGGTTTAGTTGATTTGGATCACGTGATCACTTAGAAGATTAGAGGGATGTCTTTCTAAGTGGGAGTTCTTAAGTAATATGATTAAATTGAACTTTAATTTATCATGACCTTAGTCCTGGTAGTATTAGCATATCTATGTTGTAGATCAATAGCTCGCGTTGTTGCTTTCATATGTTAATTTTGATATGTTCCTAGAGAAAATTGTGTTGAAAGATGTTAGTAGCAATGATGCGGATTGGATCCGTGATCTGAGGTTTATCCTCATTGCTGCACAGAAGAATTATGTCCTTGATGCACCGCTAGGTGGCAGACCTATTGCAGGAGCAGATGCAGACGTTATGAACGTTTGGTTAGTTCAATATGATGACTACTTGATAGTTTAGTGCACCATGCTTAATGGCTTAGAATCGGAACTTCAAAGACGTTTTGAACGTCATGGACCATATGAGATGTTCCAGGAGTTGAAGTTAATATTTCAAGCAAATACCCGAGTTTAGAGATATGAAGTCTCTAACAAGTTCTATAGCTAAAAGATGGAGGAGAATCGCTCAAGCAGTGAGCATGTGCTCAGATTGTTTGGGTACTACAATCGCTTGAATCAAGTGGGAGTTAATCTTCCAGATAAGATAGTGATTGACAGAATTCTCTAGTCACCATCACCAAGTTAGTAGAACTTCGTGATGAACTATAATATGCAAGGGATAACGGAAACAATTCCCAAGCTCTTCGTGATGCTGAAATCGACGAAGGTAGAAATCAAGAAAAACATCAAGTGTTGATGGTTGACGAGACCACTAGTTTCAAGAAAAGGGCAAAGGGAAGAAGGGGAACTTCAAGAAGAATGGCAAGCAAGTTGCTGCTCAAGTGAAGAAGCCCAGGTCTGGTCCTAAGCCTGAGACTAAGTGCTTCTACTGCAAAGGGACTGGTCACTGGAAGCGGAACTGCCCCAAGTATGTGGCGGATAAGAAGGATGGCAAAGTGAACAAAGATATATTGGATATACATGTTATTGATGTGTACTTTACTAGTGTTTATAGCAACCCCTCAGTATTTGATACTGGTTCAGTTGCTAAGTGTAGTAACTCGAAACAGGAGTTGCAGAATAAACAGAGACTAGTTAAGGGTGAAGTGACGATGTGTGTTGGAAGTGGTTCCAAGATTGATATGATCATCATCGCACTCTCCCTATACTTTCGGGATTAGTGTTGAAACTAAATAAGTGTTATTTGGTGTTTGCGTTGAGCATGAATATGATTTGATCATGTTTATTGCAATACAGTTGTTCATTTAAGTTAGAGAACAATTGTTGTTCTGTTTACATGAATAAAACCTTCTATGGTCATACACACCAACGAAAATGGTTTGTTGGATCTCGATCGTAGTGATACACATATTCATAATATTGAAGCCAAAATATGCAAAGTTAATAATGATAGTGCAACTTATTTGTGGCACTGCTGTTTAAGTCATATTGGTGTAAAAGCGCATGAAAAAACTCCATGCTGATGAGATTTTTGGAATCACTTGATGCTTGCGAACCATGTCTCTTGGGCAAGATGACTAAAACGCCGTTCTCCGGAATAATGGAGCAAGCAACAGATTTGTTAGAAATCATACATACTGATGTATGTCGTCCGATGAATATTAAGGCTTGCAGCGGGTATCATTATTTTCTGTCCTTCACAGATGATTTGAGCAAATATGGGTATATGTACTTAATGAAATAGAAGTCTGAAACATTTGAAAAATTCATATAATTTCAGAGTGAAGTGGAAAATCATCGTAACAAGAAAATAAAGTTTCTACGATCTGATCGTGGAGAAGAGTATTTGAGTTACGAGTTTGGTCTTCAGTTAAAACAATGTGAAATAGTTTCACTACTAACGCCACCTGGAACACCACAACATAATGGTGTATCCGAACATCATAACCGTACTTTATTGGATATAGTGCAATCTATGATGTTTCTTACCGATATACCACTATCGTTTTTGGGGTTATGCACTAAAGACAGCTGCATTCACGTTAAAAAGGGCACCATCTAAGTCCGTTGAGATGACACAATCTGAACTGTGGTTTGGCAAGAAACCAAAGTTGTCGTTTCTTAAAGTTTGGGGTTGTAATGCTTATATGAAATTTTTTCATCCTGATAAGCTCAAACCCAAATCCGAAAAATATGTCTTCATAGGATACCCAAAGGAGACTGTTGGGTACACGTTCTATCACAAATCCGAAGGCAAGACATTCGTTGCTAAGAATGGATCCTTTCTAGAGAAGGAGTTTCTCTCGAAAGAAGTGAGTGGGAGGAAAGTAGAACTTGATAAGGTAATTGTACCTTCTCCCTTTATTGGAAAGTAGTTCATCACAGAAATCTGTTCATGTGACTACTACACCAATTAGTGAGGAAGCTAATGATGATGATCATGTAACTTCAGATCAAGTTACTACCGAATCTGGTAGGTAAACCAGAGTGAGATCCGCACCAGAGTGGTACGGTAATCCTGTTCTGGAGGTCATGTTAAATGACCACGACGAACCTACGAACTATGAGGAAGCGATGATGAGCCCAGATTCCGCAAAATGGCTTGAGGGCATGAAATCTGAGATGAGATCCATGTATGAGAACAAAGTATGGACTTTGATTGACTTGTCCAATGATCGGCGAGCCATTGAGATTAAATGGATCTTCAAGAGGAAGACGGACGCTGATAGTAGTGTTACTATCTACAAAGCTAGAATTGTCGCAAAAGGTTTTCGACAAGTTCAAGGTGTTGACTACGATGAGAGTTTCTCACTCGTATCTATGCTTAAGTCTGTCCGAATCATGTTAGCAATTGCCGCATTTTATGAAATCTGGCAAATGGATAAACAAAACTGCATTCCTTAATGGATTTATTAAAGAAGAGTTGTATATGATGCAACCAGAAGGTTTTGTCAATCATAAAGATGCTAACAAAATATGCAAGCTCCAGCGATCCATCTATGGACTAGTGCAAGCATCTCAGAGTTGGAATATACACTTTGATAAGTTGATCAAAGCATATAGTTTTATACAGACTTGCGGTGAAGCCTGTATTTACAAGAAAGTGAGTGGGAGCACTACAACATTTCTGATAAGTATATGTGAATGACATATTGTTGATCGGAAATAATGTAGAATTATTCTGCAAAGCATAAAGGAGTGTTTGAAAGGAGTTTTTCAAAGAAAAACCTCGATGAAGCTGCTTACATATTAAGCATCAAGATCTATAGAGATAGATCAAGACGCTTGATAAGTTTTTTCAATGAGTACATACCTTGAAAAGATTTTGAAGTAGTTCAAAATGGAACAGTCAAAGAAAGAGTTCTTGCCTGTGTTACAAGGTGTGAAATTGAGTAAGACTCAAAACTCGACCACGGCAGAAGATAGAAAGAGAATGAAAGTCATTCCCTATGCCTTGGCCATAGGTTCTATAAAGTATGCCATGTTGTGTACCAGATCTATTGTATACCCTACACTGATTTTGGCAAGGGAGTACAATAGTGATCTAGGAGTAGATCATTGGACAACGGTCAAAATTATCCTTAGTGGAATAAGGATATGTTTCTCGATAATGGAGGTGACAAAAGGTTCATCGTAAAGGGTTACGTCGATGCAAGTTTTTACACTGATCTAGATGACTCTAAGTCTCAATCTGGATACATATTGAAAGTGGGAGCAATTAGCTAGAGTAGCTCCGTGCAGAGCATTGTTGACATAGAAATTTGCAAAATACATACGGATCTGAATGTGGCAGACCCGTTGACTAAACTTCTCTCACAAACAAAACATGATCACACCTTAGTACTCTTTGGGTGTTAATCACATAGCGATGTGAACTAGATTATTGACTCTAGTAAACCCTTTGGGTGTTGGTCACATGATGATGTGAACTATGGGTGTTAATCACATGGTGATGTGAACTATTGGTGTTAAATCACGTGGCGATGTGAACTAGATTATTGACTCTAGTGCAAGTGGGAGACTGAAGGAAATATGCCCTAGAGGCAATAATAAAGTTATTATTTATTTCCTTATTTCATGATAAATGTTTATTATTCATGCTAGAATTGTATTAACCGGAAACATAATACATGTGTGAATACATAGACAAACATAGTGTCACTAGTATGCCTCTACTTGACTAGCTCGTTGATCAAAGATGGTTAAGTTTCCTAGCCATGGACATGAGTTGTCATTTTATTAACGGGATCACATCAGTAGGAGAATGATGTGATTGACATGACCCATTCCGTTAGCTTAGCACTCGATCGTTTAAGTATGTTGCTATTGCTTTCTTCATGACTTATACATGTCCTATGACTATGAGATTATGCAACTCCCGTTTACCGGAGGAACACTTTGTGTGCTGCCAAACGTCACAAGGTAACTTGGTGATTATAAAGGTGCTCTACAGGTGTCTCCGAAGGTACTTTTTGGGTTGGCGTATTTCGAGATTAGGATTTGTCACTCCGAATGTCGGAGAGGTATCTCTGGGCCCTCTCGGTAATGCACATCACTTAAGCCTTGCAAGAAATGCAACTAATGAGTTAGTTGCGAGATGATGTATTACGTAACGAGTAAAGAGACTTGCCGGTAACGAATTTGAACTAGGTATTGGATACCGACGATCGAATCTCGGGCAAGTAACATACCGATGACAAAGGGAACACCGTATGTTGTTATGCGGTCTGACCGATAAAGATCTTTGTAGAATATGTAGGAGCCAATATGAGCATCCAGGTTCCGCTATTGGTTATTGACCGGAGACGTGTCTGGGTCATGTCTACATTGTTCTCGAACCCGTAGGGTCCGCACGCTTAAGGTTTCAATGACAGTTATATTATGAGTTTATGAGTTTTGATGTACCGAAGGAGTTCGCAGTCCCGGATGAGATCGGGGACATGACGAGGAGTCTCGAAATGGTCGAGACGTAAAGATCGATATATTGGACGACTATATTCGGACATCGGAAAGGTTCTGAGTGGTTCGGGTATTTTTCGGAGTACCGGGGAGTTACGGGAATACGGGGGAGAAGTATTGGGCCTTATTGGGCCATACGGGAAAGAGAGAGGGGCTGCCTAGGGCAGGCCATGCGCCCCCCAAGGCCTAGTCCGAATTGGACTAGGGGGAGGGGCTGCGCCCCCTCCTTCCTTCCCTTCTCTTCCCCCTTCCTTGTCTCCTACTCCTACTACATGGAAGGACTCCTAGTTGGACTAGGAAAGGGGGAATCCTACTCCCGGTGGGAGTAGGACTCCCTAGGGCGCGCCATAGAGAGGGCCGGCCCTCCCCTCCTCCACTCCTTTATATACGGGGGCAGGGGGCACCCCATAGAGACACAAGTTGATCTTCGTGATCGTTCCTTAGCCGTGTGCGGTGCCCCCCTCCACGATATTACACCTCGGTCATATTGTAGCGGTGCTTAGGTGAAGCCCTGCGACGGTTGAACATCAAGATCGTCACCACGCCGTCGTGTTGACGGAACTCCTCCCCGAAGCTTTGCTGGATCGGAGCCCGGGGTGCGTCATCGAGCTATACGTGTGTCAAGAACTCGGAGGTGCCGGAGTAACGGTGCTTGGATCGGTTGGACCGGGAAGACGTACGACTACTTCCTCTACGTTGCGTCAACGCTTCTGCTTCGGTCTACGAGGGTACGTAGACAACACTCTCCCCTCTTGTTGCTATGCATCACCATGATCTTGCGTGTGCGTAGGAATTTTTTTGAAATTACTACGTTCCCCAACATGAACTACTCCCTCCTCGTCATGGAGAGCGCCGGGATGATGAAGATGGCCACCGACGATGGATCCCCCCTCCGGCAGGGTGCCGTAACATCGTCCCGATTGGTTTTTGGTGGCTATAGAGGCTTGCGGTGGCGGAGCTCCCGATCTAGGTTATGTTCTGGGGGTTTCTGTATATATAAGAGCTTTTGGCGTCGGGAACAAGTCAGGGGGATCTCCGGGCTGTCCACGAGGTAGGGGCACGCCCAGGGGGGTGGGCGCGCCTCCCACCCTTGTGGGCAGCCCGAGACTCTTCTGGCCCAACTCTTTTACTCCATGGCCTTCTTCTGGTCTAAAAATAAGCTCCGTCAAGTTTCAGGTCAATTGGACTTTGTTTGGTCTTTTCTGCGATACTCAAAAACAAGGAAAAAAACAAAAACTGGCACTGGGCTCTAGGTTAATAGGTTAGTCCCAAAAATAATATAAAATAGCATATACATGCATATAAAACATCCTAGAAGGATAATATAATAGCATGGAACAATAAAAAATTATAGATACGTTGGAGACATATCAAGCATCCCCAAGCTTAATTCCTGCTCGTCCTTGATTAGGTAAATGATAAAAACAGAACTTTTGATGTGGAATGCTACCTAACATATTTATCAATGTAATCTTCTTTATTGTTGCAAGAATATTCAGATCCATAAGATTCAAGACAAAAGTTTAATATTGACATAAAAATAATAATGCTTCAAGCATACTGACCAAGCAATTATGTCTTCTCAAAATAACATAGCCAAAGAAAGCTCATCCCTACAAAATCAGATAGTTTGTCCATGCTTCATTTTCGTCACACAAAATGCTTCCATCATGCACAACCCTGATGACAAGCCAAGCAATTGTTTCATACTTTAGTGTTCTCAAACTTTTTCAACTTTCACGCAATACATGAGCATGAGCCATGGACATAGCACTATGGGTGGAATAGAATATAATGATGGGGGTTGTGTGGAGAAGACAAAAAAAGAGAAAGTCTCACATTTACGTAGCTAATCAACGGGTTATGGCGAGGCCCATCAATTGATATCAATGCGATGAGTAGGGATTGCCATGCAATGGACGCACTAGAGCTATAAATGTATGAACGGAAATAATTTGCTACCCATGGTGGTAGCTACACACGGCCCCAATTTTTATCTCTAATTATTTTGGTAAATTATTTTGGTCTATGAAAAATAACTCTATAACCAAAATATGGTGGCTTTGGACCAGCCAGGCAAGTAAACATGCAATTGTGCCAAAAAGGCAAGCAAAAAGACTGAGAGAAGTGAGAAAATGCCCTTTCTACACAACGAAAAGGCACTTGTGTCAAAAACGTAATAAAAAGACAGAGAGAAGTGAGAGAAAGTCATTTTTATACAACGAAAATGCACTTGTGCCAAATGCCATAGGAAACCCAACACCTCATATATAAAAAAATGCATGTATGCCAAAGGGTGTGTAGCTGCCACCATGCATGCGTAGCTACCACCATGCATAGAAAATCACGTCTCGATGTATGAAAGCTCAACAAAAGAAACTAAGTGGGTGTGCATCCAACTTGCTTGCTCACAAAGACCTAGGGCATTTGAGGAAGCCCATTGTTGGAATATACAAGCCAAGTTCTATAATGAAAAATTCCCACTAGTATATAAAAGTGACAAAACAAGAGACTCTCTATCATAAAGATCATGGTGCTACTTTGAAGCACAAGTGTGGAAAAAGGATAGTAGCATTGTCCCTTTTTATTTTTCTTTTCTTTTTTTGGGACTTCCCCTTTTTTTAGCCTTTCTCTTTTTTTGGGGACAGTGCTCTATTAATGATGATCATCACACTTCTATCTATTTACAACTCGATGATTACAACTCGATACTAGAACAAAATATGACTCTATATGAATGCCTCCGGCGGTGTACCGGGAAGGGCAACGAATCAAGAGTGACATGTATGAAATAATATGCATGGTGGCTTTGCCACAAATACGATGTCAACTACATGATCATGCAAGGCGATATGACAATGATGAAGCACATCATAATAAACGGAACGGTGGAAAGTTGCATGGCAATATATCTCGGAATGGCTATGGAAATGCCATAATATGTAGGTATGGTGGCTGTTTTGAGGAAGATATAAGGAGGTTTATGTGTGATAGAGCGTATCGTATCATGGGGTTTGGATGCACTGGCGAAGTTTGCACCAACTCTCGAGGTGAGAAAGGGCAATGCACGGTACCGAAGAGGCTAGCAATGATGGAAGGGTGAGAGTGCGTATAATCCATGGACTCAACATTAGTCATAAAGAACTCACATACTTATTGCAAAAATCTACAAGTCATCAAAAACCAAGCACTACGCGCATGCTCCTAGGGGGATAGATTGGTAGGAAAAGACCATCGCTCGTCCCCGATCGCCACTCATAAGGAAAGCAATCAAAGAACACCTCATGCTTCAAATTTGTCACACAACGTTTACCATACGTGCATGCTACGGGACTTGCAAACTTCAACACAGGTATTTATCAAATTCACAACTACTCAACTAGCACAACTTTAATATCACCATCTTTATATCTCAAAACAATTATCAAGTATCAAACATCTCATAGTATTCAATGCACTCTATATGAAAGTTTTTATTATACCCATCTTGGATGCCTATCATATTAGGACTAAATTCATAACCAAAGCAAATTACCATGCTGTTCTAAATACTCTCAAAATAATATAAGTGAAGCATGAGAGTTCATCTATTTCTCAAAATAAAACCACCGCCGTGCTCTAAAAGGATATATGTGAAGCACTAGAGCAAATAACAAACTACTCCAAAAGATATAAGTGAAGATCAATGAGTAGTTGAATAATTATGAAACTATGTGAAGACTCTCTAACATTTAAGAATTTCATATCTTGGTATTTTATTCAAACAGCACGAAAAACAAAATAAAATAAAATGACGCTCCAAGCAAAACACATATCATGTGGTGAATAAAAATATAGCTCCAAGTAAAGTTACCGATGGACGAAGACAAAAGAGGGGATGCCTTCCGGGGCATGCCCAAGCTTAGGCTCTTGATTTTCCTTGAATATTACCTTGGGGTGCCTTGGGCATCCCCAAGCTTAGGCTCTTGCTACTCCTTATTCCATAGTCCATCGAATCTTTACCCAAAACTTGAAAACTTCACAACACAAAACTTAATAGAAAACTCGTAAGCTCCGTTAGTATAAGAAAATAAATCACCATTTAGGTACTGTTGTGAACTCATTATAAATTCATATTGGTGTAATATATACTGTATTCCAACTTCTCTATGGTTCATACCCTCCGATACTACTCATAGATTCATCAAAATAAGCAAACAACACAATGAAAACAGAATATGTCACAAACAGAACAGTCTGTAGTAATCTGTATCAAACGTATACTTATGGAACTCCAAAACTTCTGAAATAAATTGGTGGACCTAAGGAATCTGTCTATTAATCAGCTGCGAAAATAATCAACCTAAAATCACTCTCTAGTAAAAAATGACATCTAATCTCGTGAGCGCTAAAGTTTCTGTTTTTTTACAGCAAGATCACAAAGACTTCACCCAAGTCTTCCCAAAGGTTCTACCTGGCACAAACACTAATTAAAACATAAAACCACATCTAAACAGAGGCTAGATATATTATTTATTACTAAACAGGAGCAAAAGGCAAAGAACAAAATAAAATTGGGTTGCCTCCTAACAAGCGTTAACGTTTAACGCCCCTAGCTAGGCATGATGATTTCAATGATGCTCACATAATAGGTAAGAATTGAAACATAAAGAGAGCATCATAAGAATATGACTAGCACATTTAAGTCTAACCCACTTCCTATGCATAGGGATTTTTTGATCAAACAACTTATGGGAACAATAATCAACTAGCATAGGAAGGCAAAACAAGCATAACTTCAAAACTTTAAGCACATAGAGAGGAATGATATTATTGCAATTCCTACAAGCATATGTTCCTCCCTCATAATAATTTTCAGTAGCATCATGAATGAATTCAACAATACACTACAAAAAAAAGACACATCCGTGACATTTTGGGCCGAACGAATTTTTTTCCTGTCATACATATGACACTTCTATGACGATAATTGTGACAAAACCCGGTATCATCATAGATGTGGTGGGCTCCTACCTCTATGACAAAAAATCATGACAGAAAATGGGTTTTCGTCCTGGGCGGGCCGGAGACGCAGCTGCATGACATTCTTTGGGCTGTTCATGACGGAAAAAACCGTGGTAGAAGCGAGGGGGAGGAAAATTTCGGGGAGTTCCCGGTTACGGTGGGAGGTCGTGGGCCAAGCGATGCGCGTTTCTCTCGTACACGTACGCGCATGTGTGCGAGGCGTTGGCTCTATCTGAACCCGAGCGAGGCGTTGGGTTCTAACTGAGCCCGAGCGATTGCACTGCAGGCTACGCGTTACTGAACCCGAGCGATCGATCGATGGCTGTTAACTGAACCCGATCGAGCGATTCCTTCGCTACTGCTGTTAACTGAAGCCGATCGATGGGATGAACAGTGAGTGTTGCCGGGGGGGGGGGGGTTGGATGAACAGTGAGCGGTGGCGTTGCCTTTGGATGAACAAGACCTCGTGGTGTGGTGGAGGGCTGGATGAATAGTAGACGGTGGAGGGGTGCCCGTGGAGGGGTGGATGAACTGGACCCCGTGGTGTGGAGGGCTGGATGAACAGTAGACGGTGGAGGGGTGGTTGAACAGGACCCCGTGGTGTGGAGGGCTGGATGAACAGTAGACGGTGGAGGGGTACCCGTGGAGGGGTGATTGAACAGGACCCCGTGGTGTGAAGGGCTGGATGAACAGTAGATGGTGGAGGGGTAGTTGAACAGTAGCCGGTGGAATAGCGCACGGTGGAGGCTTGATGAACAGGAGCCCGTGGAGGCTGGATGAATAGGAGCCCGTGGAGGCTGGAGGAGATCGACGGTGGAGATGAACAATATCCCGTGGAGTCCCGTTTTGCGGTACGCCACACCCCTCCCAATGAACAGGACCCCCGTTTCGACCATAGCGCTCCAACACAAGTCCGTTTCCTCCGTTTTGCGGTACGCCACACCCCTCCCGATCAACAGGACCCCCATTTCGACCGTAGGAGGTCCGTTTCCTCCGTTTTGCGGTACACCACACCCATCCCGATCAACAGGACCCCGTTCCGAACGTAGGAGGTCCATTTCCTCCGTTGTGCGGTACGCAAGGCCTCATTTCCATCGCCTGTTCCGTCCAAGCCCTCCCGATGAACACGACCACACATTCCGTTCCGACCCAGCCGGTTGGCTCCCATGCGTTCTGTTGCCTCCCGATGAACACGACACATTCCGTTGCCTCCCCATGAACACGACGCATTCTGTTGCCTCCCCATGAACACGACGCATTCCGTTGCCTCCCCATGAACACGACGACGACGATGTTTCTCCGTTCCGACCCAGCCATGTACACGAGCCCTCGCCGTACGTATGCGCGAGTAGGCACCCCGCCCGTATGTACACATACGTGGCAGTATTTTCTTTCTTGCACCCTGGCCGCTGTACGTACGTGTACATGCTACGTGCGCGCCTCTACTACGACACGTGCGCGCCTCTACATCGACCAGTATATATGTACGTACACATTCGCGACCAGAATGATAACGCTACATCCGCTTCGACCAGGTGGGTCCCAACTATCAGGCACTTCCTTGCCTGCGAAGATGTAGCTGGTGGGTCCCAGCAGTTAGGGGGCGAATCTTTTTTTTGCCCGGACGCACTCCCTTGCGTGCGAAGATGTAGCTGGTGGGTCCCAGCAGTCGGGGGGCTGGTGGGTCCCAGTAGTCAGGGGGGTGAATCATTTTTTTCAGACGCACTTCCTTGCGTGCGAAGATGTAGCCCGTGGGTCCCAGCAGTCAGGGGGCAAATCATTTTTTTCGTGAAATACGGTGGCCCGTCCGATGGGTCCCCGCTGTCAGATGGAGGAATAATTATTTTGCGCGTAACAAGGAGGCACTTCCTTGCGGCTGCCGTGGACCCAGCTGTCAGCCTCTCCACGTACAATACTCTTCCAATGGAAGTCGGTCGTTGACCACGTTGACCACGCCACACCGAGAGCACCAGGGCGGTGGTCTGGACGACGGCGAGGCCTAGGAAGGGGACGACGCGGAGCCGGGGAAGACGCAGCAGTGGAAGCCCGCGCGGAGAGGAGTACGAGGGTTCACTGGTTCGGCTGCGGTGTGAGGCTGCCGTCGCCGCAGAATAACAGGGGGTGTGGGTGAGTAGAGGGATGGCCTGGCCAGTGGTGGGAGTAGTACGGGGCGGTGAGGCCTCCGCGACATCACAGCCGGCCACGGGAGGCAGGAGCACGCGACACGACCAGCGCTGCTTTGGGCGGCTGGAGCAAGAAGACCAGAGGTTGAAGAAGCACTACGGTCATTGGATGGACATCGTACGATCACTGCAGCTAGAATCGTTTATATTGACTAAGTTGACAAAGCCCTTGGTACGCGTCAACTTACTAGGCCCACAACTCGGATTTGGCAGAGAACATATAGCCCATTTGCGATTTGTAAGAATGTACAACCCATTTTTTAATTCTAATGGAATTTACTACAGCCCATTTACAGTTTGTTAAAAGTACAACCCAACTTCTAGCTAGGACAACGATTAATAATTTCAAACAACCGCTCAAAACAGAATTCAAAAACAAATTCCCACATTTTGATGGGCTCCGAAATATTTTTATCCGAAGTTTCTAGTCAGGTTAAATATAATTTCAAAATAAAGTTGTATTACATTAAAATCCAACAAAATATTGCGCGCGCAACAAGTAATGAAATTAAAAATTTCAAAATCCAAAAAATAATATATTTTTCAAACTAATTACGTGTTTGGTGCATAGTAATTGTCCAGTTATTATAATTACATCTCATTTATTATTTCTTAAATTTCATTTTCTTGTTAAGCCTAATGCATACCTTCTAGGAAAGTTTGCAGCCCAGCAGGGCGGAGAATAACAAGTTGACCCGGATATTGTGTACAACTGTCGGCCCAGTTGCATTGCTGACGTTGAAAAAAGCTATTTTTTATACACACATTTAAAAAAATTGTATAGATAAGGAACATTTTTTATACACACATTTAACAATTTTTAAATACATGATTAACACTTTTTAAAACATATTTTTTAGTCAACAGTGGGCCCACAGCGAGCGGAGGAGGTCACAATACACATATTTTTTAAATACATGATTAACACTTTTGCAAAAATAATTAGCCCACGGCGAGCCAATTAGCTCTAGTCGGCCCAGAGTGGGCCGACAGAACCCAATCAACCCACAGTGGGCCGACAGGGGCCAGTCGGCCAGCTGTAGGCCGACTGGAATCCAATCGGCCGGCTGTGGGCCGACTAGGCCCAGTCAGCCTGTAGCGGGCCGACGGTGTATTATTTTTGAAAAAAATTTACCCAACGTAATATTTATGAAAATTAATAAAAAATATATTATTTAAAAAAATAGCGAAAAAGGCCTGTGTAGTACAGTACAACCTAACATGGTTACTCAGCCCACATTCAGCGACGCCGGAAAGGCCCAAACAAGGCTTCTGTACAACTTTTTGAAGTCACTGAGCTCAGTTAATAACTTAAGAAAAAAGTTAGATTACAGTGGAACCTAATTAAAAGCTGTGACGAGCAAATAAATAATTCAACGGGTCTCACTTGTGCGTGTGTGTGTGTGTGTGTATGTGTGTGTGTGTGTGAGAGAGAGAGAGAGACCCATCGGCCGATGCTCGTAAATACATCTTTCAGCCATATGCATTGCTGATGCTCAGTAAAAACTTATATAGTTGACACAATCATATAGAACATCATAGCACACTGAACTTGCATACAAAAATTTCACGCAGGCGGCACAATCAGGATGGAAGCAGTGGATCGCTACGGGAAGGGCTATGTTGAAACCAACGAAGTCGTACATAATGGTTCATCGTCTTTATCAATGACGGGGAAATATCTTGAATGTTGTGCAAAGAAAACAGACAGACAACACAATAAGTTCTGCTAGCACATTAAGTTGACATACAGCCCTTTCTAGAAAAAGTTCAGGTACAAAATTAGAACAGGTCACAATCAAATGTACTGGCATATCAGTGCTTCACACCCATAGCTCGGATTTAACTAGTATCTGACAAGATTCAGTTGTTACCTCAAATTAGAGCACATCCAGGCAGCCAGCCCTACCTCTTCTCCCAAAGAAGCAGTGGCCTCCGCCGCGCGATGGAGTAGGCACTGTGCCATCCATCGTTCCGAGCAACATGGGGAAAGTCTGACGTTGACTGCTGTAATGGACGTTGTTGACGGACCCTGGCACCAGCGGCGGCGGCAGGACTTTGATTGATGGATCGACCACTTCTTCGACATGCACGAACACTCGATACAGGTACATCCCTAACGTGGTCCGCGGCGGCCTTGGTGACGACGAATAGTACAACCCCGATTCCTGCACCGGTATCTCAACACCAATCACCTTTGGTATGGTGGACGGCTTCTTCATCCATGCCATAACCGTCAGAGCCCGGCTGTCTGGAGGAACAAACATACTTATGAGCTCACCTCCAAGGTCGTTGATAAGCTCGTTCATGGACTCGCTGTTCCAAGCACGTCGAGGCATGCTGTGGAAGGTAAGCTTTGTTAAAAACTCAAGCTCAAAGGGCACCGAGCCCCATCCTGGGTGCCACCGATCAAAGCTCACCAGCGCGCCATCGCAGAACAAACGCCGGGAAGATTCGAACACACGACTACAGTCGAAAGTTGTCCGAAACCTGACGAAGAAATCAGCCGGTGGCGGACAGACTTCACTTATTTGGATGCCGTGCACAATGCCAAGAGCTTTGACAAGGTCATCCGGCGAGACGGGAGGCCGGTCGCCGTTGATGGTTACCATCAACACTTTGCCGACAAACTGGTCGTGAAGTGCCGCCATGCCACTGTTGAGCGACAGCATGCAGCGACCGAAGGCAGGACGGACCTCAGGATCTCCGGCTTGGAGATCCATGTTGGCCGGCGACATGATAGTGCGCTTGAGTACAGGGAGTACAGGAGGGGGATTTGGGGGAACTGGAGTAGGAATCGAGATTCCAGAGGTGGGGGAGGGGCGGGAGACTAGGGATGAAAAGGTAGCATGAATTTCGAGCACGCTCCAATATGCTCTCGGCGCGCAAGCGCACGAAAACACCGGTGGCGCCCACATGTCGGCCTAAGAGTCCTTATTCTTTCTTGTTTGGAGAGCCCGACCTTTTTTTTAAGGATCTTTTGAGAGCCCGGCCTGAGAGTCATAATTGACCTGTTTGGCATTGCGTTACTACTCGACCCATATTCAACGACACCTCACTGGCCCAAACAAGTGTACATCATCGAAAAGACACTGAGCTCAAATTATATAACTTGAAAAAAAGGAGATATACTCTGAATACTGGAGAATGGTGATGCCCTCATTTAGCCCACCAGTAGTTCGAGACAATAAACAGTTCGAAACAACGATATATACAACATTCAAACACTGACTAGTGACTACTACTGACATAAACAGCAAGACATGATAGTTCATAAGAAGTCTTGCTACACCACCAAAACGCACCCATCTGCAGCGCCCAGACTCTCGTGATCCAGACGAGAATGACATTCTAAACAGAAGCAACTATTACATAGTAAGAGTGACATAGACGAGGATGACCAAATGACAAGGAATATGCATAACAAAAGAAAGAACTACCAATCCAGAACCAGCAACAAAGACAACAAAGTCATTCGAAGAGATGATCCAGCACCATCATAATTTGCAGCCCCGCTACAGCGACCAGTGATCTGGAGACACCAGTACTCCAGCTTTCGATGCAACAGCCCAATTACCTATCAACCTGAAGGCTCGAACCACATCACTGCCTGTCGTAATTGAGACTCCAAGGATCAAAGTTAATCCGGATGCCTTTATCATTCTCACCTTCTTTTGGCTGCAGGCTGTATTGTTGACAATCAGGGGAGTTTGCTCCCGAACTCCTAGGGCTCGCCTGTAGACACAGTTTTCCATAGCAAACAGAGCCTCTCTGCCATCAAGGTCCTTGCCAACGGTGATCTCCTGGTTAATCGGATAATTGAGTCCGAGAAACAGAGAGTGTGAAGCAAGGTTGTTTACCCGCCTCCAACTAAAAAATCCTAAATTCCCCAACAAGCTGGTATCCTGCTCATAGACGTAACAGCCACTGTCCGGATACTCACGTATTACACGGTGCTTGTATACAGTGGGGTTTTTGCAATATAACTTTTCCGGCTCATGTGTCCGAATGATCATCAGTCTTTTGCCGTCGTCTGATCGAGCGAGGAACCAGTTGTGCTTCCCTGTTTTTGGCGAAGGTGGTGTGATTACAAAGGGCAGTAACTGTAGGGACACTGCATCATATAAAAAAGGATAGGCATTGTTAATGTAAGATCAACATTTTTCAGAGTATGAGTAGGATAATGCAAGAAACAACATTGATATGTCCCTGTTGGAACTGGGAGGAAAATACAGGGAAATGTATACTGGGTTCGAAAATATAGAAGTGCCATGCATGGTTATACTTATGTTATCTCGCAATCGATTCTTCACAGGAAACTACCATGTCATGCATGTTATGTAATCATGTTCCGTCCTCACAAACAAATTCTTCAAGTTAACTAACAGACCATGCATTGGTATATACTCGTGTTCTGTGGGCAAATTTTTTGTGAGAATATTATTCTAGCCATTGATTGCTGAAGGGCGAATATAGGTATGTACACATGGTAAGCATTGCAGGATTTCACTACTTCCAAATATAGAGTTCTCCATATGCACATTTACTTCCCTAATGTATGGTTAGATGAAACCAACAGTGTGGTGCATGTTTCTACATCATGAAAATGAGGAAACTAACATGGCCACTGATACACACTCATATTTAGTAGTAGTATATAGATTATTGTAAAATAAGGATAATATCCATATATTCCTAACCGTTTGATTATTCAGGGTACAAATTGGTTGTAATGACATGGTCACAATTGCATGAATTAACTCATTCCAAATATAGCTGATTTACGACGTCTCTAATACATTGCCATAGTTCTACTCAAATTCTGCTCAAACAAAGATATGACAATCATCACAAAAAGTTCAAACAGTGTCATGGCGTCATCATTAACATGAGAGGAAACAACTTACACGCGCCGTCCCAGCAATACGTGGTGCCATCTGCTTTGTCGATTGCGTAGATGATGCCATTGTGTTCAATAGCATCACAGACGTGTGTATCAGCTTTGATGATGATCCACTGCGAGCCGAGTTGTCTCCAGCTAAAGAAGGCACCGGCGTAAAGATAGGCGAGTCCGCGGTCGAACAAGGCAATTAGCTTGAAGTCTGCATAATTCACATGTCGTGTGGGCACTTGGCAGATTACAATCTTCTGCAAAACAAGGTCCGTCCAACTGACGTAGTAATCTAGATGACTTGGACCATGATGGTAATACTCTATATAATCCAACGGAGGAAGGATAATCTCATGGGAGGTCTGTAAGTTCACGAGCACCAACTTTTTACCGTCTTCTCTGAAGGCAGCCATCCAGTGGGAGTTCATGCCGACCCAGTACATACCTGCCAAGAAGTTTCGGGCGATGGTGATCGGATCGATGTCGAGGGAAATGATGTACGGAGACCCACTACATACCTGCAAAGAAGTTTCGGCTAATGGAGATCGGATTGAAGTCGAGGGGCATCATGCACGCCTCCGTATCATGGTGAGCCAATCTCGTAAGACCAGATAGCAGCAAGCAGGGTGTCTTGAAAAGCTTAGGCCTCGCTTCGATGATGGCCGTGTGCATGTCCCTCAAGCATGCAGCCAGCCGTAGGGCGCTCAACATATCCATACACGAACAACAGAGGTCGAGGATGTCACTGGGGAGATTGCTCCAATCGCAACTCATATGGATGCTGCGCGGTCCGTGTTCGGCCATGGTGGAGTTTGGAAGGGAGCTTGATTTACGGGGGAGAAGGATGTCGGTGCTAGAGCGGCTAGCGAGGGAATAGTGGTACTGGGGGAGGCGAGTGAGGCGACGGTACACGGGGGCACAGTGAGATGGAGATGGAGAAGGATATGGAGATGGAGTGGTGCTATGGGAGCGGAGAGGGAGACGAGGCGAGGCGCCAATGTGCCGTACAGCGGCGGTGACAGACTGCACTGTGCACAGGGTGAGGCTGACTTTGGTAACCCGAACACGCCGCCTAGACTAGTGTCAGGCGCAGGGTGTTGTCACTTCACTGTGAGCACCGGTTGAATAGTATTTTGAGCATCAAGTGTACCACAGTTGTACTACTACTACTACTACTACTACTACTACTACTACTACTACTACTACTACTACTACTACTACTACTACTACTACTACTACTACTACTACTACTACTACTACTACTACTACTACTACTACTACTACTACTACTACTACTACTACTACTACTTAAATAGGTCTCCCGTGCTAGCATGCCTGTTCACTTCATCGTTCAGGTATCATCCATATTGCGAGTAGAACCAAAT
The DNA here is from genome assembly GCA_032464435.1 of Aegilops umbellulata. Taxonomy (NCBI): domain Eukaryota; kingdom Viridiplantae; phylum Streptophyta; class Magnoliopsida; order Poales; family Poaceae; genus Aegilops; species Aegilops umbellulata. Next base: position 355,337,755 of record CP136054.1, on the reverse strand, counting down.
TCTCATGCATGCCCAATCAACGCTCTACCGCGATGCATGCAGTGGTCGTTATGGTGCATCAAGGACTGCATGCAGATCATTCCACACTTGAGAAGAGGAAAAATGGAAAGGTAGAACGCGGCAGCAGAGGAAGAGAACGCTGGCTAACGAGGCTGGGAGGGGATCGAGCAGGAAGTTAATGCTCCACGCCTAAAGGTTTTGGGAAAACCTGATTTTCATGAGGTGACTTATACTCACCTAACGGAGGGAGTATTCCTTAACCAGAGAATGTTGTGTCTCCCACTCACGCGCTCAAAAAAAACTATGACACATTTTTTATTTGTTTGCATAGGTCCCACCTATCAGGAAGGATGGGCACGTACACGAACAAGTATGACTCATCAGTCTACCCGCATAGCCTTTTCGTTTAGTCTACCTAGCCATCTAATCAACTGCCTGCACGCCACTTCTCCCATTTACTCCTTCTCCATCGGGAACCGATTCTCCTCGGCTTCTTCACCTCCCCTTCGTCTTCATTTGCATCCAAACCCCACTACATTCACATTGTTTTAACCTCTTTAAATAATCATCTACTACTTCAATTAGACTAGCCATCTAATCCTAATTCTCCAAACCATAGCCCTCCGTTCCAGCGGTTCCAAATGGAGAAAGAGATCGAGATACAAGTTTTTAGCGTCCAACATGTCCTCGTCGAAGGTCCGATGCGCATAGTTGCCACCGTCACCGTCCACCCAAGGGTTGTTCGGCAGTGGATCAACAATGTATCCAACTCCCTCGAAAAGGTAGAGATGAGGGTCATCGGTCTCGACGCAGAGTACACGGAGAGTGCCCCTGGGAAGATCCAGCACGCCGCCGTCCTTCAGTTGTGCCTCGAAGATGATGTTTTGGTGTACCACATCATACACTCGCCCTCCATACCAGGTGAGCTTCACGATTTCTTGTCTCGGGAGGACGTATACTTCTGTGGGGCAGCCATCGAAGGGGACAAACAGAAGCTGGAGTCATACAACCTTGATTTGAAAAGCATCGCTAACCTACAAACCAGAATCAAAATTCCTGTAGAAGTTTGTGATGAACAGACACCATCCCTATTCGACGTAGCAAATTTTGTGCTTGGTACAAATCTTCACAAGGGCTTGTTGCGAAGCCGTCTCTTACAGAGAATGAGAAGAAGAAGAAGAAGAAGAAGAAGAAGAAGAAGAAGAAGAAGAAGAAGAAGAAGAAGAAGAAGAAGAAGAAGAAGAAGAAGAAGAAGAAGAAGAAGAAGAAGAAGAAGAAGAAGAAGAAGAAGAAGAAGAAGAAGAAGAAGAAGAAGAAGAAGAAGAAGAAGAAGAAGAAGAAGAAGAAGAAGAAGAAGAAGAAGAAGAAGAAGAAGAAGAAGAAGAAGAAGAAGAAGAAGAAGAAGAAGAAGAAGAAGAAGAAGAAGAAGAAGAAGAAGAAGAAGAAGAAGAAGAAGAAGAAGAAGAAGAAGAAGAAGAAGAAGAAGAAGAAGAAGAAGAAGAAGAAGAAGAAGAAGAAGAAGAAGAAGAAGAAGAAGAAGAAGAAGAGGCTGCACCAGCAGGAGGGCATTATGGATGCACCAGAAGAAGAAGAATATTTGTCTTTTTTGAGATTTCAATGGACTATCACATACGGATTATATAGACATATTCTAGTGTTTCTAGCAAGATGCCCGCGCGTTGCACGAAGTTGATGGAAAAGGTAAGCACAACTTATAAATTGATGGATCGAGTACTATTTACAGTGATGCATATAATTAAGCAAAGTGATCGCACATGTCGGTATTGACTGGAATGAGAATGCAACAACACAATAAGAATTAAGGCCACGATGATGCGATCGCAGTGGTGGTTACAGAAGGCAAGAAGAAAGATGGATCCATGAACATACGACCTCCTCCTCCTCAACTTAGTGCGTCGGGCCACCGACCGGCGGCTAAGGAGAGGCGGCTTTTATGGCAAGGTCGAGGTGCTTCTCAGCAAAGGCATCCAAGGCTTCCAGCCGGTTGAGGAAGGCCAACCTCATAGCGTCCTCACTGGCATTGTAGATACCTATGTACACGATTTGCTCGTACACGTGGATGTGCAGGTCGACGAATTCTTGCAGGGCGAGGTGCCTCATGGCGAGCGCGACCTCCAGGTGGACATTCTTCGTGGCGTCGACGGGCAGTGGTAGGGCCACCAGTGCTTGAAAGAGGTTCCGGCCATGGAGGCCGATTAGGGTGGCAGACAATGAGGAGCCCGGGCGCGCGGGCTGGAGGAGTACGGCGATGTCGTCCGCGAGCTTCTTGATGACGGTGAACTTGTTGCTGGTGTCAACGATCATCTGGTCCAACTAAGATTCGTAGTTGGCGTCGACGGCGGCCATCCACCAGCCGGTCTCCAACACCGTCTAGAGATGATCCTCGGCGCCATGCTGTAGGTCGGCGTCGTGGACCATCTGGCGCAGCCGCTGGCCGCTCACGCGCATCGCCGCCATGGGTCTGGAGTGAGCTCTTTTGCGCTTAGTGTAGGTGCTTAGGCAAATGCTTAGGTGCGTATGATGTGGTAGATGCATTGGAATGGAGGGGCGCCTTTATATGAGGGAAATGAGGGCAAACTGTGTTGCATTCACATCGTGCAACCTCTTTTCCCAGACCTCCTCCCATTACTTCCCTCATGCATTAATTGAAGGAGGATGCATTGGCCGTTCAACATATCGGGAACCGCTACTCCCTCCCTCGTCTGCATTAAATCCGTATCGAGAACTGTGCCACCCGCTTTCAAATCGAATAATCCCTCCATCTAGGTGAGTATTAAGTCTTCTTACGAAAACCAAATAGTAAACACATAGGCGTGGTGCATTAACTCTCACGTTGTTTCTTAGGCTAGCCATAGTGGGAGTAACTTAGGTAGTAACTTAACACATCCCAAGACAATTTTGCTTATGTGGCAACTATTTAATGAGGAAAGAGGTGCTTGTGGTAACATAATATGTTACTGTAACATAGCGCTTTAGTCGCTTCGACAGAGACGTGAGAAGACGAGGGAGTAGGCTGTTGCAAACGTAGGGCTATGTGATTTGACAGCGAGTTACTGCTGGATAGGTGGGGCCCCGTGATTTGACTTGCCATTATCATTTTAACTGCGGCGCTACGACCAGCGTGAGTCTCCTAGATTCCTGACCACCTCCATACAGGTGCCTCTCCCAATGCTCCACCATGTAGTAGAGGCTGGCTCTTGCATGAGAGCCCACTTCTCCACTTTTTCCTTGCCTCTCTTTCCTCCACATATGCAAAAATGCCATGTAAAGCGCACTATTGTACTTACTTTTACTTGCTCCTACAGGTGCTTAAGCTTGCCACATAGGCATAAAGTCTGATGTGGCAAGTTTGGTGACCCAAGGAAGAAACGGTGCTAAGCGCGTGTACCTAGGTGAAAAGACAATTTTGAGTCTATAGCTAATTAAATGAAGCAAACTTAGCAACACCATTTCATTGGAAGAGGTCACTCCTTGGCAAATGCAATAAATACTAGTACTCCCTGTGTCCCATAATATAAGAACGTTTTTGGCACTACACTAGTGTCAAAAACGTTCTTATATTATGGGACGGAGGGAGTACGAAGAAAGAGATAGAGAGGAGTAAAAAAATACACTTATAGCCAACCTTGTTGTAGTATGAGTGACTAAGTGATGACTATGTATAACATGCCAAACATCAGATAGGCTAATGCGCTGTGTTAAATCTCCAAGGGCGCGACCGCACGAGCGATGCGACGGTCGTGGTAGGCGCAACCACGATACGGGCTGCTGGCAGCCCTTGGATCTGAGATCAAACAGCCGCATGCTAAGTTGCTGAAAATTTGTAGAATAACCCTCCAGGATAGGATATTCACCCATAGGTCTAGAATCACGCATGCAACCGTTCGATCTCAGATCCAAGGGTCGGAATCCCGTATCATGGGAGAATGGAAAGCCACTACCCTGCCGTTCGCACGCTGGCAGTTCACTCCTACTTGTCCCCGCATGTCCTTCAATACTACGGCGGTTCGCTCCTAGTCGTCCCGTCCATTCACATTACGGCAGTTCCACTAATCCTAACTCTCCTCCCAAATCCATGGCGTCCCAAATCTCTAGGATCAGCGGTGAGTACAGGGTTAGAACCATCACCGGCGATGAGTTCGACGTCATCTACACCCGTTCTTCCACGACGGTGAAAGGATGCCTTTCTCGCTTCAGACGCATGTTCGAAAACTCAGATGATGAGTGGGTCGCTGGGCTAGATGTTGAGTACACCATAGTCCTGGGATGAGAGAAGGATCTAAAGGATGAAGAGAGGAAGAAGCCCGCCGTGATCCAGGTTTGCGTGCATGACTTATGCTTGGTCTACCACATATGCCATGCCGACGTTGAGTGCCAGGATTTTAAGGACTTCCTCGGGAGCAACCCAGTCAATTCGTTACTGTAGACTTTGGTAATGACAAAGAATTCGTGCGTCGAACAGGCCTCGTTGTAGGCAACACCTTTGACCTCCAGAAGAATTGGCTGGTGTCCTCTCTTCAGCCTTCAATGCTGACCCTGGCAGGAGCCATGGTTCATCCTTCGTACGGTAAACTGGAGAAACCTCCATACACGTTTCATTGTCATGCATGGCAGCGGAATGTACTAGATATAGACCACATCCACTACGCTGCAATGGATGGCTACCTTTGCTTCAATATCTACAAGGGTTGGATGAAGAGCAACAACCAAGTGTGCGGTTCAAGCAAAGAAGTATCGGCCAAGAGGAAGAGGGACAAGGACGAAGTCAAGGACGTGGACGAGGACTCCGAGTAAGGTGGCAGTGTCATTGCTCATGGTGGTTCTAATGCAGTGTCTACTGGAATAGTTGCAAAGTTTAATTTCAGGTGTGCTTAATTTAATTTGAGGAGTGTGTTGTGCTGAGCCCCCAGTTGAACTACGTTACGTTTCTTCTTGTTACTTTAACTCTTCAGTACGTACATACTAGTATTTCTTACATTTCATCTTTTAGTTGGTATAGTACTACCACTCGTTTCTTCACATTATATACGTACAATATATATGGCCAACATCATATAACCAGCAGTTTAGTTGTCAAAGAAGTTCAGGGTGCTTAGTTTTGTCAAAGAATTCCAGGGTGCTTAGGGGTGGGTTGTGCACTTGTGCTGGACACCATTATCGTGACAAGCCTTTTTAATAGTACTATATGCATAATTTGGCGACGAGCGCTCTCTATATGTACCACCTTTTTTTTTAATTTCAAGTTTTGCTCCATGGCGCAATCCATCGATACTACTACTGTACAAAAGTGGAGTATATACATTTTTTAAAAGGCTAGAGGGCGGGGCAGTCTAGCTCGGTCGGTTTCACGAGAGGCGAGGGCCTTTGTGATTTGACGGCTCATTACTGCTGTCAAATCGAATAGTACTGCACCGCCCGCTGCACGCCCGACGCCTCCATTAAACCCCTCCGTTAAATCCGCATGCAAACCGAGAATCCTACTCCGGCCACACGACCGTTCATGAGCGGGCCGAAATTAAACGCAACACCGGCCGAGCTCCTCCCGTCCGCCCTCAGTTTAAACGAGGCCAGACGCCGGCCAAGCTCCTACCGTCTGCCCTCTATTTACACGAGGCCAGACAGACAGCGGGCAAGAATCGCACCCCTCCGCCGCTTCCCCATCTCCTCCTTCACCATTTTCTCCACTCCTCCGATGGCTTCCGATGAGACGTTCTCCGGCATATTACCCGGCTGGGTGACCCGCCGAGCCCTCCGGATACGGGCGAGGCCGCTCGGTGCTTCACCAACCTTGCTTGGCCCGACGGAGCCAGTTGCCGCCCCAAGTAGGCGCGTGGTTCAGCAACTCGCCGCTCCAGTTCAGCTCGATGAGGAGTGGCGAGTTGCTCCACGCCGGCACGGCAGCGAGCATGCTGGTATGGGGGCCATCGCTGCCGCGTCGTACCATGCCACCAGTGTCTGCGGTGGCCGCGCCTCCCGTGCCTGCGGTAGTGCCATGCAGGCAGAGACAGAAGCCAGGTGCGTGGAGAGCGATGAGTTGGTGGCCAGCTTCTCCGTGTCCGCCGCCATCATCGAGGAGAAGTAGAACACGGGAGACCGCCGCCACTTGGGACCCATGAAGGCCACCTCCGAGGCGATGACCGCGGATTCAGGTGGTTTCTTTGCTGCTTCGTCTCTTCCGAGGACCTTTGTCGACCCCGCAAGTGTCTGACGGACATGAGGAAGACAAAGGGATCCACGGGCGGCCATTTAGAACTAAAATAAGTCTAGATACATCCATTTCCGGACGGAGGGAGCATTAATTATACAAGAGAGCCGGATTGGTAACTCTTAGTTCATGTAAATGTAATGAAATCCATGATGTTTATATGAAGATCCGGCTTTTTTATACGAAATCCTTCATGCTTATATGAAATCAGTCCGTGTTTGCATGAATTTCATCTGGTTGGTTAGAGTTGTAAAAATGTATGTCGCTGGCGTTTGATGTCGTCCTCCGCTTAAGGAAGCGGGAGGAAATTTGCCGGCTACCGTTGGAGATGCTGTTTATGCTAGAAATAATAGAGTGACATCCAATCCATTTGAGTTAATTGCCTATATGATTGTCCCTCTATAAAAAGTTAATTGCATGCACAGTGTACACGTGACTTGCAGGATGGCTACAGCTTGGTACAGAAAGTTAAAAAGAAACAAGTCCATCCTTAATCTTGTATTCTAAGTACTCTCTGGGTTCCACTGTCAGTACAGTGGCGAAACAAGTATATATCAAATAAGTAGAGTAATATATAATATAAAAATATAAAGTTAAAAGACAGAATACGAACTCATGTCATCGCATTGCGAGCATCCGGCGCTAACCAGCCCAGCACATTTTTGTTGTAGACCATGCTGGAGATATATCTCCATGTCTACTCTTATATATACTCCATTCGTTCCTAAATATTGGTCTTTTTCATATTTCAAATGGACTACCACATACGGATGTGTATGTAGACATATTTTAGAGTGTAGATTCACTCATTTTGCTCCGTATGTCTTTTCAGGTAGGGGTCAGATTTGTCCTTGATTTATTTATGAGGTACCCAGATGGCACTGCACCGCCAAGAAAAGAGGGTAACATCAAAATTATGGACTACTTTTTTGAGTATGTTGGTAAGGTCCGGTCATAGTCACTTGTTGAAATCTCTAAAAAGACAAATACTCCCTCCGTCCGGAAATACTTGTCATCAAAATGGATAAAAGGAAATGTATCTAGACGTATTTTAGTTTTAGATACATCTCTTTTTATCCATTTTGATGACTAGTATTTTCGGGCGGAGGGAGTAGAAAAAGAGTTGGTGATGATGGTGTGCGTGCCATCCTGCAATATAGGCCGTCGGATTTATATCTAACAGATAGGAAAGAAACTATGGCAATTTTGCAAAAATATACCCACACGTCTCTCCACATTCGCAAATAAGGCCTTCCCTCGTTCAACCGTTTCTATCACAAGATAAACTACTCATACAAATGCATCTTGATGTTCCGTGCAACGCATGGGCAACTAGCTAATTTCTTTTAAAATAGTTGCTGCAATAATTGGGTTGATGTGATATATTTTATGTCTACCCCGAATGATTTCAGATTCACTAGTAGTAACAAAGAAAAGGTTGCCTTGTTAATTAATAGAAAATAGGGTGAAAACTATCACATGAGGCCGGTAAAAACAAGGCACACTGGGTTCAGCGTCATCGTCACTACAGCTGTGCGCGCACGAGAAGTCTACATATCGAGGGGGATACCGAGCGAGGCACCGAGACACAATGTTTGAGAGAGAAACCAATTGACAGATTATGATCAAATCGAGTTGTCACCCTTCTGCTGTCATTGTTGGGGGGGGGGGAGGGAGAGAAAGACGTATTGAGAGTGTGCGCGGTAGGCACAGAGGCACAACTAGCGAGTGTGTGTGTGTGTGTTTGAAAGAGGAGTAGATAGATTATTATCAAGATCGATGTGCCACCCTACTCCTTCGGTGCCGGGTAGTGTGTGTGTGTGTATGTTTGAGAGAGAAGCCAGTCGATAGATTAGTATCAAGATCGAGGTGTCACCCTACTCCTTCGGTGTTGGGAAGTGTGGGTGTGTGGGGGGGGGGGGCAGTGGCACTCACATATCTCTACTCTTATAAAAAAGCAGAGTTGGTGATGATGGTGTTCCTGCTATCCTGCAATATAGGCCATCCGATTTATATCCGATGGACAGGAAGGAAACTATGACAATTTTGCAAAAAGATACCCACACCCCTCTCCGCATTTGCAAATAAGGCATTCCCTCGTTCATCCTTTTCTCCCACAAGATAAACTTCTCATACAAATGCATCTTGATGTTCCGCGCAACGCATGGGCATCTTGCTAGTAGGGAGAAGGAGTTTGTGTGACACATATCTAGCTATATTAAGGGATAGGTCGATAGCTAATGTGTGAGAGACATTAGTGGCTGTGGGTGGGCGGAATTGAAGGGGTGGGCGTGTTAGACATATTGAGCGTGTGTGTTTCTGTGTGAGAGACTTGTAGGATGGGGTAGAAAGACGAATTTAGCCCTGACGGAGGGAGAGAAATACACGAAGTGCACGTGTGTGATTCCGATGCCCACAGGGAAATGAGATATGTATGCGTGTGAGAGAGATTACACAATACATTCACGTATCACTATCTAGCGACCGTGGACGTGCATCACTTGAACATAAGTCAATATCTACTTCGTATCGTGGCCAAAGGTACAATTTCGATTCAACGCTATAAAGATTGGACACTCACATATCACATTTTTTTTCTATTAAAATAAGCCTTTTTAGTTGTGCATGCCAAAGTTACAGTGATGTTTCTTAAAACAACCAATGTAGCTATCATGAACATGCACCATTGTTACTCTTGCATTCAAATTCATTAGTCTTGGATGATTTAAGTTTCTATTTTGAAATAATATATGTAATATTCATATATGAATTCAACGGGTACGCAATTTATGAAATGGAGGCTATGTAATCATATGAGATAACACTTTTAAGTAGCTGACTACAATATCCATTTCTTTTTGTGCGCCTCTACACTAACACGTCAATGCATTATGTTTAAAGTAAATAACCAACGGCACTAAATTATCTATTTACACGAGAAATACATAGGCTAAGCGTTTGATCCCTTTGTTTGTGAACGCGCCACTACACCAGTACGATTGGCCGCGCCCGTGTGAACATCCAAGTTATCGGCGCATCATCCCGAGTTATTGTCTTTTTTCTGGGGTGGACTTCACACCAGTTATTAAATGCTGACGCGTGCCCCGTGTACACAGTCTAGCATGACCTTCCCGCTAGCACGGTCCAAAATTAGTTGAAACTAGATACGAACGATCCCGCGGGCGGCAAAATCTCCCGCCTCCTTCTAAAATTTCCGCCACCTTAGTCTTTAGCATGCGAAATCCCCCTTTTGTCCTTGGTGCACGGAGACCAACAGTTACAATACCGACCTCATCTACATGATAGGTCGGGGCTGCTTTGGTAACTTCCGGTTCCCCCGCTACACGGCACCCCCATTTCCTCTCCCCCTCCCGCAAAAACGACTAACTCCACAGCACCAGAGCATCTTACATCACGCCGTCCATACTTCATCGCCCTTTCTGCCCTCCCCTCTCAAAACCCTAGACTGCTCATCCACCGGTGTACCATAGCCCATTCACTGCCAGCGGCCTCCACCTCGCCGGATCTGCTTCTGCGGCAGCATCTACCCCTCCCACCTCCCCTAGACTACTCATCCACCACTGTACCACAGCCCATTCAGTGCCGGCCTTGTCCACGGCGCCGGATCTGCTTCGCCGGTACTCTCGTCAACCGCTGCGCATATGCAGCGGCTCATTTGTACTCCCCACCAGAGACGCTTCGTCCACACCCCCGGAGCCGCCCCACCGACGCCCCCGTCAACGGCGTCTGATCCTCTTCGCCGACACCTTCCTCAACCCTACCGGAGCCGCTTCGCCGACACCTTCCTCAACCCTACCGGAGCCGCTTCGCCGACACCTTCCTCAACCCTACCGGAGTAGCTTCGCCTATACCATTCTCAACCCTACCGGGGCCGCTTTGCCAACTCACAAGTCCACGACCTCAGATCGGCTTCCTCGCACCCTCATCCAACCTACCGGAGCAGCTTCTGACGCCCCGTCCACGGCCGCAGATCCACATCATCAACACCATCCTTAACCCAACCTCGGAGCAGCTTCACCTACGCCCTCGTCCACGACTATAGATCCGCTTCGCCCACACCGTAGTCCACTCTACCGGAGCCGCTCCACAAACACCCTACTCGACGGTTCTAGATCCCCTTACCGGACCCCGACAGCCAACGCAGCGTCATCACCCTCGACGTTTCTAACCTGATTTCCACAGACTGGAGAGATGCCAAGCACCCGCCACGGCCTAGGTACTTGTCACCTTTAAACCCGTCCAGCATCACCTGCCCGATGTACTTCAAATATACTAACCGGTCGCTGTTACCTGTTATGCAGTTGGCAAAAACTGCAAGGACGACGTTTCTTCTGGATCTAACAGCTTGGCCAACCAAGATCCTGGACTGAGGCATTGCTATGATCTTGTAAGCGCGTCTCTCTCTCTCTCTTGTATTGTTCTGTGCCTGCCAGCGTGCTTTGCTAGGATTTTCGACCAGTAATCCCTTTGTGCAGACAATGATTTCTACTACTGGCTGCTAAATTAGATATGTAGATGTCATACATGATACTACCTCGTACCTCCGTTCCTAAATATAAGTCTTTCTAGAGATTCCACTATAGACTACATACGGAGCAAAATGAGTGAATCTACACTCGAAAATGCATCTATATACATCTGTATGTGGTCCAAACTGGAATCTCTACAAAGACATATATTTAGGAACAGGGGCAGTACATTACACAAAATCGTAGGTGGCATGTAGGAATTCCAGTGCACTACATTAGGCTCCCTTAGAGTGCCTGCTAGTCCAGCATACAGAGTCATGGCTAGTTTATGGTACGCACACAATCGTTAATTGGTGGTTTAAATATGCGCAAGGGATATGCAATGTAGTATCATGTAGAGATGTCTGAAATTAGCCGTGTCAACTTGCAGATAGGGTTACACAATGAAAAAGTACAAGATGTATGTGGCAATTTCATGGAACATCGCAAAAAAAGGAGAGGCAGCGGTGAGCCTATACAGTGTGCTATGGTACGTCACTCCTCCATTGCAATCATCGTGACATGTTATTTGTATGCCAGTTCTATTAGCCAAGTTTCTTAGGGACAGTTATTAAGAGTTATCCTAAGAAAATAAGCACCTGTGAATATAAGCTCCATGTAATAAGCCAACCAGTTCTTTTCATTGCGTTTTCAGCTTATCTTTGGTATAATCAGTGGAAAGTCTAGATTGCATTATATATTTTTTCATGTTGCTGCCCATATGGAAATTAATTTGACTTGCAAACATCACAAATTGAACCCAGTGCAGTAATTAATATGATAGGAAAACAGACCATCACTATTTGCTCAAAATGCAAATACAAAGATACCATATACTTGGCACAATCTACTTTGGTCAATGTTTTCCATAGAGATCCCATTGCCTAATTTAAACGAAGAACGCATGACCCACATTTAAATGAAGAACAATTATTTATTGAAATTCGATGGTCCAAGTGTCTGGTTATTATCGTATAGCAGCACCACCTGAAAGCATCATATAGCAGCAACAGCAGCTCATAGAAACTCATCATACGTCAGTAGCAGTCTGCAATTCATCATATACCAGCAGCAGCTCATAGCAATTCATCATATAGCAGCAGCAGGAGCAGCTCATAGCAATTCATCACATAGCAGCAGCAGCAGCAGCTCATAGCAATTCATCATATAGCAGCAACAGGAGCAGCTTGTAGCAACTCATCATATAGCAGCAGCAGGAGCAGCTTGTAGCAACTCATCATATAGCAGCAGCAGCAGCTCATAGCAATTCATCATATAGCAGCAGCAGCAGCTCATAGCAACTCATCATACAGCAGCAGTAGCTCATAGCAATTCATCATATAGCAGCAGCAGGAGCAGCTCATAGCAATGCATCATATAGCAGCAGCAGAAGCAGCTCATAGCAATTCATCGTATAGTGGATCAGAATGAAAATTTGGCAAAAAATCAGAGGAGATCCTCACCTTGTTGGATGAGCTCATCCTTCAACAGCACCTCAAGGCCATGGCCTGGGAGGAGGGGAGGGGGAATAAGGTGCCTTCTGCCGCAGTGTGGCATCAGCCGTAGTTGTGCAGCGCCCGCTGGAGTAGTGCGTTGGACGAACCACAGTGGAGCAGCTGCTGGAGACCATGAGAATGAGGGGCGGCGCCAGAGGGAGGAGAAGTCAGGGAGATTTGCCCCTACCCGCCGGCCATGTAGCCTAGCTGGACATAGCATCATCGAGGACAAGGCCAGATGGGACCAGTGGCGACGGCTCGTTGGAGGAACCCTAGTGCTACAGGAAGGGGATCGAGGTAGAGGGAAAGGGGATAGGAGATGCAAGCGAGCAGGGCAATAAATTCTTGCGTGTTTGTTTTTACTTGAGGGTCAGGTGTGACACGGGCATTAGCAGTTGCGTTTTGAGTGTAATATAGGTAGACAACAGAGTCATTTCACTATTCCCCTTCCCTTCAATTTTTAGTGAGGTTCTACCCGAAACACCCCCCCTCCAAAGCGAAATTAGTTAAGCCCAAGCCCATAACTCAAAAATGACTTCTTTACATCTTTTATGGCTTATTTTGACAATATGCCCTGTAAAGGCGGAATCGAACTGGCCCTTAACCTGCAATTCAATTGTGCGTGCAATGATGAATCACTCCTACCTGCTATCTGTACATTTAGGCATCATCATACATGGCATAACCTAATACATGTGCATTCCATTGTAGAATCTAGAATATGCAATGCTTATGTTAGTTCATACGTTGCACATGATGTTTAAATGCCCCTTAAATCTAGTCAGTCAAGTGATGGTCTTTAAGCCTCCTTCTTTGCTTCTTTTCTTCATATGTAAGATTTGCTCACACTTCTGTTCAATTGCTTGTTTGCATCAGCCAGCCATACTAGGACTGTTTGCTTTGATTACTTGCTGTTCTTGACCTAACACTCTAACAGAGCTTGTCAATGATTTAAACACTAAGGGCTGCTGTAGTGGGGCCTTGTCTAACTCATAAGTGACATAAAGGTTTGGCTGTACACTACAGTAGGCTCTCCAAGAGTACCTGGAGATCCAGTTCGAAGGTATGCCTAGTTTTTACATAGTGCAGACATAGTAAATGCTCATTTCATTGTGTGCAAGTGCAAGAGATGCAACATATTTCATTATGTGGTGTTGTTTTGTTATAATCTCATCCTTTTGTGTTCACAGACTGGAAAGTATGCATATTTATCTTCCAAGGAGACGAGTAACTAGTTTGTGTCACCTTGCAGAGGGGGTGCAATGAAGATAAGATTGAGGATTTCCAAGTACAAGATGTTAGGAATGAGCCTTGCAAGAGAAGTAGGAGCTGCGCTGAGCCTCTTCAACCTACTAAGGTAAGTCACTGTATGCAACTCAATAGTTCAATTCCTTGTTTGTTTCAGGCATAGTTAATTTTCTCTTTTCAATTGCTTTATTTTTCCTCAGTTAATGAGATGCCCAAATAATCATGCCTGATGTTCGGTACTTGTATCACTATTAGTTGACATAATTAAAGGCCTTACCATTTAATTACTCTGCCGAAGTGTGCCTGAAGCTTTGAAGCCTATTAACCAACTATTATTGCATGAGGCTCACAATATAGTTTATACTACGCTAATGATTGCATAGTTTTGCCTATTGTAGTATGTTTGTATGAAACCCTCTACTGTTCATTATGCTCCCTAAGACTTTAATTGAGGCACAAAATGGCCAACTGCCTGCTTACTTATACGCAACATGCTGTCTAAATTTGTAACTTGTCTGTGTTTTCGATTGGGCCCCAACATCATGCTCCTCTGGTGAGCTAAGAGGGATTTCTCTATGCAGGCTGCACATACTATCTTTTTTTATAATTTTTAAAATATCACCTGCTTATGCTTCATGACATGTAACATTTTTTTAAAGTGACATGTAACATTATTGTTAGTCCTGTTTTGCCATGTAGTACAAAATAGTGTCTTGTTCGCTTCACTGTTGTAACTATATTTTTGCCCTAGTCATGTGTACTTACAGAAACATTTCAGGATGAAGTGACATCAACACAAAGATCTGCGAGCAGTGCGACATGGACGTTACCGAATGATTATGGATTGGAATTGGAATGTGCTGATGTTCTCGAGCATCAACTAGAGGTGGCAAGACAACGTGTACATGATTGTCAACGTATAATCAACAAGTTGAGACTGGACATGCAGGTATTAGATGCAGGAGTCAAAAAAATGAAACAAGACACTGAGGTAACCATGAAGGAATTGGAGATTTTGCAAACTGAAATTTGTGCTATCTGAATCCGGCCAATCCTATTTTTTGAAGAGATTATAGTTTAAATGGAGTTAAGTTGATGCGCGTCCATGATGTATGAGCTGTATTTGCCCAGTGTATGTAATTTGATGTTTGTGTATGCTTTATTATCACCTGTGCCGAACCATAATGCCCAGTGGGTAGAATCGGCTGTAATTTCTTTATTGTATAGTGTAGGATTATTCTACCTTTCTATGCCATGATCTCTTTGTTGTAATAGTGTAGGCTTTTTAGAGGTGATAGTATTGAGTAGGATAATTCTTTGAATGTGCTATATCGTTCAAACATGGGCCAATTCGCCCGACCATGGCCCTTCACGGGCTGTCGGATCCATGGGCCTTCTACGTCTCATAGGATCCATGGGCCTTGTACGTCTCGTAGGATCCATGGGCCGCCGGCTCATTTATGGGTCTTGTACGGGCCTTTAATGGGCCGTAGACGGGCCTTTAATGGAAATCGTACGTTGTATGGGCTGACCATAATGGGCCGTTAATAGGTCGTATTTGGTGATGCTATGAAATTGGCCCAACAGACTAACAGTCCACAAACGGGCCGACTGTAACGACGGGCTGAATTTGGCCCTCAAGCAGAAAATGACAGTAACAGGTCGTAAGTAACCGAATGCTGAAAATGAGCCCAAGAATAAATGGGCCCTCAGAAGGCCAAAAGTTAACTTGGGCTGGAAACGGCCCAACGAAATAATGGGCCGTTAATGGGTATAAAGTGATACACTGTTCATTATGGGTCAGTTTCACCACGGTCCGTTGATGGGTGTAAAGTAATACACTGTTCATTATGGGCTAGTTTTAGCACGGGCCGCTAATGGGCCAAGAGTTACAAAGGGCCTCATATGGGCCGAAAGACGTCATGGGCTATACATGGGCCAGAAGTGAAAATGGGCTGGAATCATATTGTACGGCCCAGATGACGCTACTGGGCCTAATTCGGAGAGGGCGTAACGGGCCTTGGCTTAGCAGGCTGTAAATGGGCTATATGCGAACATGTCGGTAACAGGCTTTCCATGGGCCGGCCCGCCACCTTTTGACCAAGTCAAACGGGCTGACCTTTTCACAGGAATGGGCCTCTGTTGGGCTGTGCCACGTGTCGACGTATCATAGGTGCCTATCTGACCCACTGACGAGCTGACACGTGTTTCGTCCGGCCAATAAGAATTTTACACGTGGAAATTTCCAATTGATCGGGGCTGTTAACGGGTTATCGGATCCAAAACCCGACCCGATAGCTTAACAGCGTTCCGTTACGGTGGATGCCACGTGTCGGTCACCCTTGACGAAAGCACTTCTGTGACGCGCGATTTATCGTCATGGAAGTGGACACTTCCGTGATGATAATTTTGGTAATGTCATGGAACACTTCTACGACATCACAGGTATGACTATCTTGATTCTATCATAAATTTGTCATGGATGTACATGCATGACAAAAAAAGCGACCTACTGTGACAAACACGTATCATCACGGAAGTGTATTTTTTTGTAGTGATATAACCAGCACCTAAAGCATTCTTTTCATGATCTACAAGTATAGAAAATTTACTACTCTCTACATAAGCAAAATTCTTCTCATTCGGAATAGTGAGAGTATAATAAGAAACTCGAATACTATAAATTGTTTCCACATTGAAAGAATAAAGTTCATAAAAAGGGTAATCATAATCATGACAAGTTTTATAAATATAATCATCACTACTTTTTATAGCATAAGTATCATCACAATAATTATCATAAGTAGCAACTTTGTTCTCATCATAATCGATTGAAACCTCTTCCAAGATAGTGGAATCATTACTAAATAAAGTCATGACCTCTCCAAATCCACTTTTATAATTATCACAATAAGATTCAACACCCTCCAAAATAGTGGGATCATTACTTCCTAAAGTTGACACTCTTCCAAACCCACTTTTATCAATATAATCATCATAAATAGGAGGCATGCTATCATCATAATAAATTTGCTCATCAAAACTTGGGGGACAAAACATATCATCTTCATCAAACATAGCATCCCCAAGCTTGTGGCTTTGCATATCACTAGCATCATGGGTATTCAAAGAATTCGTACTAACAACATTACAATCATGCTCATCATTCACATATTTTATGCCAAGCATTCTATGCAATTCTTCTTCTAGTACTTGATCACAATTTTCCTTTCCATCATTTTCACGAAAGACATTAAAAGGATGAAGCATATGAGGCAATCTTAATTCCATATTTTTGTAGTTTTATTTTATAGAATAAACTAGTGAAGAAACAAGAAACAAAAAGATTCGATTGCAAGATCTAAAGATATACCTTCAAGCACTAACCTCCCCGGCAATGGCGCCAGAAAAGAGCTTGATGTCTACTACGCAACCTTCTTCTTGTAGACGTTGTTGGGCCTCCAAGTGCAGAGGTTTGTAGGACAGTAGCAAATTTCCCTCAAGTGGATGACCTAAGGTTTATCAATCCGTGGGAGGCGTAGGATGAAGATGGTCTCTCTCAAACAACCCTGCAACCAAATAACAAAGAGTCTCTTGTGTCCCCAACACACCCAATACAATGGTAAATTGTATAGGTGCACTAGTTCGGTGAAGAGATGGTGATACAAGTGCAATATGGATGGTAGATATAGGTTTTTGTAATCTGAAAATATAAAAACAGCAAGGTAACTAATGATAGAAGTGAGCACAAACGGTATTGCAATGCTAGGAAACAAGGCCTAGGGTTCATACTTTCACTAGTGCAAGTTCTCTCAACAATAATAACATAATTAGATCATATAACTATCCCTCAACATGCAACAAAGAGTCACTCCAAAGTCACTAATAGCGGAGAACAAACAAAGAGATTATGGTAGGGTACGAAACCACCTCAAAGTAATCCTTTCTGATCGATCTATTCAAGATTCCATAGTAAAATAACATGAAGCTATTCTTTTTGTTCGATCTATCATAGAGTTCGTACTAGAATAACACCTTAAGACACAAATCAACCAAAAACCCTAATGCCACCTAGATACTCCAATGTCACCTCAAGTATCTGTGGGTATGATTATACAATATGCATCACACAATCTCAGATTCATCTATTCAAACCAACGCAAAGTACTTCAAAGAGTGCCCCAAAGTTTCTACCGGAGAGTCAAGACGAAAACATGTGCCAACCCCTATGCATAAGTTCACGAGGTCATGGAACTCGCAAGTTGATCAGCAAAACATACATCAAGTGGATCACGTGAATATCCCATTGTCACCACAGATAAGCACATGCAAGACATACATCAAGTGTTCTCAAATCCTTAAAGACTCAATCCGATAAGTTAACTTCAAAGGGAAACTCAATCCATTACAAGAGAGTAGAGGGGGAGAAACATCATAAGATCCAACTATAATAGCAAAGCTCACGATACATCAAGATCATAACACCTCAAGAACACGAGAGAGAGAGAGAGAGAGAGAGAGAGAGAGAGATCAAACACATAGCTACTGGTACATACCCTCAACCCCGAGGGTGAACTACTCCCTCCTCGTCATGGAGAGCGCATGGATGATGAAGATGGCCGCCGGTGATGGATCCACCCCCCGATAGGGTGCCGGAACAGGGTCCCGATTGGTTTTTGGTGGCTATAGAGGCTTGCGGCGGCGGAACTCCCGATCTAGGTTATGTTCTGGGGGTTTCTGTATATATAAGAGCGTTTGGCATCGGGAACAAGTCAGGGGGATCTCCGGGCTGTCCATGAGGTAGGGGGTGCGCCCAGGGGGGTGGGCGCGCCTCCCACCCTCGTGGGCAGCCCAGGACTCTTCTGGCCCAACTCTTTTACTCCATGGCCTTCTTCTAGTCCAAAAATAAGCTCCGTCAAGTTTCAGGTCAATTGAACTCCGTTTGGTTTTCCTTTTCTGCGATACTCAAAACAAGGAAAAAACAGAAACTGTCACTGGGCTCTAGGTTAATAGGTTAGTCCCAAAAATCATATAAAATAGCATATAAAACATCCTAGAAGGATAATATAATAGCATGGAACAATCAAAAATTATAGATACGTTGGAGACATATCAAGGCAGGAGCGTCAGGAGTAGTTCCGGGAGGCACAGGTCGCCGCCGCCTACAACCACCATCTCCTCCAGGAGCACCTGCAGGCGGAGGAGCAGATCGCCGTGGAGCGGGAAGAGCAGGAGGTTCTTGACTCGTACCGCTCCGCCCGTGAGGGCCGCCTCGAGCGCTGGCGGTACCGCATGCGGGTGGCGGAGGTTGCGGCCGCCTACAAAGAGGGTGATGAGGCGGACGAGGCGCTGTTTGGCAAGATCGAGGACGAGGCAGAGGACAATGCCGGCTCCAACGAGTCTCCGCTCCGCTAGTGTCGCCGAGGCCCCGCGGTGCCAACAATGAGGCAGAAGACACCGCCGGCTCCGCCGAGGCCCTGATACGTCTCCAACGTATCTATAATTTTTTATTGCTTCATGCTATATTATATTTAGTTTTGGATGATTAATGGGCTTTGTTATACACTTTTATATTAGTTCTGGGACTAACCTATTAACCGGAGGCCCAACCCAAATTGCTGTTTTTTGCCTATTTCAGAGTTTCGCAGAAAAATAATATCAAACGGAGTCCAAACGGAATGAAACCTTCGGGAACGTGATTTTCGGAATAAACGTGATCCAGAGGACTTGGACCCTACGTCAAGAAATCAACCAGGAGGGCACGAGGTAGGGGGGCGCGCCTACCCCCCTGGGCGTGCCCTCCACCCTCGTGGGGCCCATGTTGCTCCACCGACTTACTTCTTACTCCTATATATACCTATGTACCCCCAAACCAACAGAAGCATCCACGAAAACCTAATTCCACCGGCGCAACCTTCTGTACCCGTGAGATCCCATCTTGGGGCCTTTTCCAGCGTCCTGCCGGAGGGGGCATTGATCATGGAGGGCTTCTACATCAACACCATAGCCTCTCCGATGATGTGTGAGTAGTTTACCTCAGACCTTCGGGTCCATAGTTATTAGCTAGATGGCTTCTTCTCTCTCTTTGAATCACAATACAAAGTTCTCCATGATTCTCTTGGAGATCTATTCGATGTAATCTTCTTTTGCGGTGTGTTTGTTGAGACCGAGGAATTATGGGTTTATGATCAAGTTTATCTATGAACAATATTTGAATCTTCTCTGAATTCTTTTATGTATGATTGGTTATCTTTGCAAGTCTCTTAGAATTATCAGTTTGGTTTGGCCTACTAGATTGATCTTTCTTGCAATGGGAGAAGTGCTTAGCTTTGGGTTCAATCTTGCGGTGTCCTTTCCTAGTAACAATAGGGGCAGCAAGGCACGTATTGTATTGTTGCCATCAAGGATAACAAGATGGGGTTTATATCATATTGCATGAGTTTATCCCTCTACATCATGTCATCTTGCTTAAAGCGTTACTCCGTTCTTATGAACTTAATACTCTAGATGCATGCTGGATAGCGGTCGATGTGTGGAGTAATAGTAGTAGATGCAGGCAGGAGTCGGTCTACTTGTCGCGGACATGATGCCTATATACATGATCATACCTAGATATTCTCACAACTATGCTCAGTTCTATCAATTGCTCAACAGTAATTTGTTCACCCACCGTAATACTTATGCTCTTGAGAGAAGCCACTAGTGAAACCTATGGCCCCCGGGTCTATTTTCCATCATATTAATCTTCTAAAACTTAGCTATTTTTATGGCCTTTTATTTTACTTTGCATCTTTATTGTAAAAATACCAGAAATATTATCTTATCATATCTATCAGATCTCACTTTCGTAAGTGACCATGAAGGGATTGACAACCCCTTTATTGCGTTGATTGCGAGTTTTTTTATTTGTTTGTGTAGGTGCGAGGGACTTGAGCGTGGCCTCCTACTGGATTGATACCTTGGTTCTCAAAAACTGAGGGAAATACTTATGCTACTTTACTGCATCACCCTTTCCTCTTCAATGTAAAACCAACGCAATGCTCAAGAGGTAGCAGGCCCCGCGACTCCAACAACGAGGTAGTGGACACCGATGGCTCCGCCGAGGCCCCGCCTCGCCGACAACTAGGCAGAGGACATCGCCGGCTCAGCCGAGGCCCCACCCTGTCGGCAACGAGGGGGAGGATTTCCCCCGCTCCACCGAGGCGTCGCCCCGCCGGCAACGAGACAGAGGACATCGCCAGCTCCCTCGAGGCCCCGCCCCGCTGCCAACGAGGCCGCACCACATAGAAAACGAGGAAGAGTAGAACGCGGTAGGTCGTGGCCGCTCGGGTCCACGTAAGGCCACCGCTGCTACCGTCCGGCTGAAGCCAAGCTAGGCGGGTTGATCATTAACGGCCGATTAGCTTCTTGGTGGCGACATGGAGTTGGAGAGCTATGTTGGAGAAGGACGCTGCTTCAGTTACTTAACGCAACTGCACCTGCTGTTATGTCACTGAAGCTCAGTCCGCTGGAGAAGAAGCTTCTGTTCGGCTCAGCCGGACACGAGTGATACGGTTAATTAATTATACCTCTAGCACACCTTTTAGTTGAAGAATGTATGAAATGTAATGAAATCCGGCATGTTTATATGAAATCCGGCAGTGTATGAATGAATTTAGTTCGATTTGTTTGAATTCTTGTATCACTGGCATTGGATGAACATGCAAAACAGTACGTACTAGCATTATTCCCAGGGTGAGCACCTCGTTTGTAGCAGTTTCACATGTACTCCCTCCGGTCCTTTTTAGTCTGCATATAAGTTTTGTCTGAAGTCAAAGTATCTCTACTTTGACCAATCTTATAGAAAAAATTATCAACGTTCACAATGTAAAATCAACTTACTTGAAAGAAATCTAATATGCAAAGTAAAAAGGAACGGAGGGAGTACAAAATTTGGTGTCCTGTACATTGCAATCAACACACAGGCCTGGCAATTCATAGAGAACATTCAAAACAATCGATGATTATGCATCTCAGTGATTCACATGTTAGAGCCAATATTTACTTCGCAACTAAAGAATAAATAAAAATCGATCGATGCTGCTAACAGCAAAGGGCATCCCATTCAAAAATATCAAACGCATGTCTTCTTGCTAACATCAATGAGCAAAATTTGACAAGGTTGTCCCATTCCAAAATGTCAAATGTGTGTTGTTTTGCGTATATCAACAAGCAAACTTTGACAAGGTTTTCCCATTCCAAAATATCAAATTCCTACGATTGTGGAATGGGCAGGGTTTCCATCAGTTCAGACATTGACATGGCACCTCGTGCTAAATAAACCAGTTGTTCTTTTTGTGCAGTTCCACCAAAATCAACCAAATTCGTGTGTAGCTTGTATGATTTCGCCTTTATATGTTGCAACACCTTGAACATATCGGCACCTCCTTTCTTGTGGTGGAAATGAATGATTAGAGAATATTCAATGTATTCGTGAACATTTTGTACAGTTCCCATTAAAATCAAGCTGAGCACCCCTGTTTGCATAAATACTAAAAAGTGATTAGTATAAAGAAAACTGTACTATGAATTCACAGTTTAAACAGTCAACCTACATGATCCATGCAGAGCACACATTTAAAAAAAATGGAACTCACTGGAAGGAATCGTAAAACAACATTGTACTGGCCATCACAACAACAAAGATGGAGATCCGTGAGTCCTTCTGAGCTGAAGTTAGTTTGTTCTTGTGGGCAATAATGTAACCATCCTTCAACTGCTCCCTTCTTAATAAGAGAGGCTTGGCTTCTTTATCCTGGCATAATTGGAACTAGGCACTTCACGTGCTCCATATTCTTCTTCAAAGGAGGATGATCCTGTTGTGCAAAGACAAGAGGACAACTAAACGCTAGCATCCCTGTTTGATCAAAAAAAAGGAAAGGAAATATTTAAAACAACACAGATGAAGCACTTCTCAAGGACAATACAACTTTCTCATGACAGTATCTAAACAGTAGCACAACACCAACAGAGATGACAAAGCTCAATCATATGGATGAAATCCGTGGGCGAGTACCAACCTTTGTCAGGAGGCTTATTGTGTAGAGCATACATATCAAGCACTTCTCCGGAACCATCTATTGTTATCTACTGTGGTTGCCATGCTTACTATATACTCCTCGATTAGTTTAATGTTTCCAACATCTTCTTGTGCAGTTCCAGTAAAATATATGGTATCTTCAAAGAAGATCCCTGTTTGCACAAGTAGAGATAATTACATATTACATTAAGAGTGGCATCAAATCAGTGGCAAAACAATTGCTCGTTCCAGCCATAGCAATAAATTAAGATGCAAAACTACATCATTACTTGTGTCATCACAGTTCTAGTGCTTCATTACAACACCGAGAGTTGATTTTTCTTTTTCTTCCGCTTATTCTTCCCCTTCATCACTTGGTTCAATAACAGGCAAGCTTCTCCTTCAATGTAAGATTTGGTATGTCAATTAGGGAGCACAAGTATAGCACTAAACAACGACGTTAATTTTTAGATGAAAGTGGCAAAATACAGGCCAACAATTGTGAAATATCCTTATCTTACCTCAATGGGATATTACGGTGAACATACAGATTGGAAGTCTTGTCTCCATTTGTGTAGTTCCCTAAAATCAAGCAACATTAGCGTACAAGTAGCACAACATATGAAAGCACACTGCACAATCATGTGAAAGAAGGCTAGTACTAACCTCTCATGACGCGGAATTCAAACAACTCACAAGAAGAAGATCTGAACCAAATTTGCCAACACGGATAGGAAGTAAGATCTCCTCTTGTGCAGTTCCACTAAGATCAAGCAATCAAGCAACGTTGTCGGTGTGACATTTTGGTTGAACTACACAAAACACTCTTAAAACAGAAGTGTTTTGTGCAGTGCAACAAAAGGTCACAAGAGCAACGAGGTGAAGTAAATAACCCTGTTTACACAGAGGTGCAAAGGAAACAACTAGTGGTCAATAATGGTGGATGACACCGAAGCCAACAAAAAGAAGCATCTAACTTATCTAAACGGGAAAGAAAGCAAGACAGTAGAATTTCTCAAACGGTGGCATTGATTAATATTAACAGAGAGATTATATTAACAATAAAATTTGTTAAACATGTAATTTGCTTTTAACTGTGGCATTGCATCAATTTTCCAGCGGCATTATTAGAGGGTGTTTGTTTATATGGACATTTTGGTGTAGGGGCTAAAAGAAGTCCGTGTCAGTCCCATATAAACCAAACATGAGGGACTTTTAGGGACTAAAGAAAGAAGACCCCGAGGGAGAGTCTTTTTGGGACTTTTTCCAACAGTTGCCCCTGCCCCGCATCACAACGTGTCTCTATTAGTTCATTACTAGGGGTAACATGGTCTTTTAGCATGTCATTTAATAACCTCTAGTCCATGTTTAGTCCCTGGAACCAAGCAGGTAGGGACTAGGGAGTTTTTAACCAAACAGGGCCTTAGATTAACAACAGCTAAAGAGTTGCACGGGACAGTGAACGCACCAGCACCATGTGCATCTACCGATGTATGAAGGGGCGATGCACAATCTGTTGCAACAAAGAACAAAAACAACCAAGGAGCATATTTGTGTTGGTCCCAGTTTTGTTATCTTTAGACACCTTTCCCTATGTGAGCGCATCAAATCTAGTCCCGCTCAAACTCTACAGCCTTGTCCCCCAAAACAAAAGATCAGTTTGTTGCAGATGTGTGTACCGTGTTTGTCATTGTTTCCCCTTTTCGACCAACGTAGATGCTGGTTAGCCAGACTGTACTAGTACTTTCCCCCTTCCTTTCCTCTTTGAACCACGTCCTAGATTCATGCTATACAACTTTCCCCACTACTTTCCTGTTTGATCCAACACCTAGATTCGAGTGCAGAAGCGGAAACATCCCACATGCAGCTAGAGAATTCATGTGGAATAAGTAAATTATACCTTAAGGTTCTTGGGGTGTGGTTCGGTGGGCGACCGGAGGCCGTTCGGCCCACACTATGAAAGACGGCGAGGAAGAAGGGGTCGGAGGCCCTCCCGCGCTGCCGCTGGGTGAAATAGAATAGATGCGCCGGTAGTGGATTCCCTCCCTCGTCGACGGCGACAGCATTAAGCCTCCTTCCCTTCCCAGCGGACGGATCCTGCCGGCACTTTGACCAGCAGTGAGGGGAGAGAGAGAGGCCAACGAAGTCTTGTTTAGATTTGGAGAGGGTGAGAGAGTGTGAAGAGAGCAACTACAAGCGCTGAAGCTCCAGTGTGTATATATATACTGGAGAGAGAGTGTGAAGAGTGCAAACCCTAGAAAACAAGTGCCGAGGCTGCAGCGTATACGTGATGAGGTGATTATACGGTCACTATGAGATCGTATAGCTCCGTATCCATCCATTTTGACCAGTCAAAGAATCCTCCTGGCACCGCCCTAGATCACTTTCTCTCTCTGTCATGCGGGGCCTACCTGTCATTGGGTGGAAGAAAGAAGTCGAACAAAAACAAAATTATGCTCAAGTGTAGTTATCGAACCCGAGACCTCAAGTTTGATGAGCGAACAGGCTAACCAGCTACACCACCCCCGCGTTATGTTTAACGAGAGGAAAATAACCTTTAATACATTCCTACATTCATGTGACAAGCATGCCGTGTTTTTTTGCGTGGGAGTCATTGGGATTTAAATCATAATCTGTCATGTGGCTTTGGTGGTAAGGTCTTTTGGGATTTAAAGCAGTGTTGGTAGTACAGAAATAATGCAGCCTTAGTCACCTTGCTTTTCTCCATGTAGTACGTTGGGTCCCACCAGTCAGAGGGTGAAACAAACAAATTAGTAATAAAAATTAAAAGCGCCAGCGGTGTATCTTACCTCACACATCTCGCTACTGCTCGTGAACACTGTCCAATTGATCCCTCTGTTCGCTCACATACTATTTTAAGTGAATCCGTATTATAACTTGCACACAATTTTGGGCACTTGTATTCAACCTAAGTCAGTGTGCCACCGTATCTCATACTACTCCCTCCGTCTAGGTGTAATAAGTCACGTTAGAAGGTGCAACGGGACCAAGGTGCAAACAGATTTTTTTTCGAAACGAGGTGCAAGCAGATTGGAGGAGAAGGAGAAACTTGACCGGTCCTTCCTCCAATCAAAGCCCTGATTTCTGTATCACAACAACTAAGAGATGTCGTCTTAGCTACCATGCAGGGCCACATATTAACTCGCATGCATCAACGCGTAGTTGCGCTCCATGCATTGGGTTTCTGTCGTGGTTTTGTCACGACAGATGTCCTCATGAAAGGACTTAGTCATGGAGCCATCGCTACGGGTTAACTTAAAGGGGTTAAAGCAGACAAGGGACGCAAGAGAGTTTTATACTAGTTCGGCCCCTTACAATGAAGGTAAAAGCCTACGTCTAGTTGTGATGGAATTGATGGGGTTTCGATGACCAGGGAGCGAATACGCTTTGCCCGAGTTTCGAGTTGTTGTCTGTTGTCCTGAACCGCCGTCGGGTCGTCCCCTTATATACATGGGTTGACGCCCGTCGGTTTACAGAGTCCCGAGGCCGGCTCATAAACGTGTCTGGCCCGGTATTTGCTCTTTCTATCTTATAGTACAAGTTACATTGTCAATACCGGTTTATGTCTACAGGCCTTAAACCGGCTTTGGGCCTTGGGCCTTCTTGAAGCATGTTCGTCTGTCTTCATGGGCTTCAGATATGATAACTACTGATGAAGTTAACCCGACCTCTCCTAGCCGGTTTACACCCAGTAGTAATATCCCCAACATTAGGCCCCAGATTGATTTGAACTGGTTCATGTCAATCCTCAATACTTAAGAAAACTTCGTCTTCAACATCTTCACATAATTTTGTAAACCGTCTTGACGTCATCTTCTCGGACCGTGGTAAACCGCCGTGACATCATGTGATTATTAAAAAGTGTGTATAACCCATCTTCATTAATGGGCCTCCGACAATCGAGGCGACATCTCCGCCTTATTTCCAAATTTCTGGCTCCTCGATTTTCGCACCTGACACTTATCCCTTGCCTTTATAAATAGGGCCGAGGGGTCATTTTCACTTTTCCCCTTCATGCCTCTTCGCGTCATCGTCTTCCTCGCGCTTCTCAACCTCTAGAGCTCCGCCTCCATCATCGAACGTCGCCTCTGCTTCAACTCTGGCCGCTGCATCACCCTGAATGCACCAGAGAACTGCGGTGCTTCTCCGCTCTCTCATCAGCACTGGTATGCTCTCCGTTCTTCCACCATAGATCTGTTCTAGGGTTTCGGTGTTCTTCGGTGTTCGTCGGTGTTCATTGCTTGTATAATAGGGTTTTGATCCAGACTTGATATTCATCCTGTTCAATGATAGCCGTAGCCCTTCTTTTCCATCTAATGCACCTCGTTAAAACAGAAGATCCCATCTGAACCTTTATCCACTGTTTCGGTACTACTTCTTAGGTCTGAATATATTTTCCTTTTCTGATATGCAGCAGATCCAAAATTGTAATACCAACTTGTGAATCTGTTTTCCTTCTCTTATACATCTGTAGACTTGTATCTTCAATGTCAGACTAGGTGGTTTAACTTTTCAAAAAATGACGACCCGGTATATACCATTAGTCCCCTTGTTGAACCGCCAATGTACTTCAACTTATAGCCTTTGTTTAGTAAATTCCGGTTTATGATTAACCAACTCCGGTTTAACAACATGCTTGCATCCTTGTGCTGCCACATAGTTGTCCACTGTAAATCTTAAACCGGTAATTATCATGTTGTAGATCATTCATTGCCATGGCCAAGCAAGTGTATGAATGCAATTGGGTCCCTTCTCGAGTGACTGAAGAACGGTTAGACAACCTTGTCAAAACGGGCGCTTTAACCAAGAAAGATGTCATTCACTCGAGGGTCCCTGGCCCGGAATGTCCTCCTGCACCCAAGGACGGAGAAGTTGTTGTATTTGCTGATCACTTAGGTCAGGGTTTCAACCCTCCCGGTTCAAAAAATTTCCGGGATGTACTGGCCAGCTTTCAACTGCACCCACAAGACATTGGTCCTAACTCTGTGACCAACATCTGCCACTTCCAAGTTTTTTGTGAGGTGTACCTTCAAGAGGAACCTACAGTAGAACTGTTGAGGGATTTCTTTCACCTAAACCGTCGCACAGAATTCAAAGAAAGACCCAACACAGAATTGGGTGGAATGGCGATTCAGAAAAGAAAAGAAGTCACCTTTCCTCATCCCAGTCACCATAGTCACCCCAAAGAGTGGAACCAGACCTGGTTTTATTGCAAGGACACGTCTCCAGCTGACGAAAACCCCCTGCCGGGTTACCGTCCTAAACGTCTGAGCAACACACATCCTCTTCCTCAAAGGCTGACTGCCAAAGAAAGGGCCAAATATGCTCCTCAACTATCAAAGCTTAGGGCCTTTATAGCAAATGGTTTGACAGGAGTTGATCTTGCGCGCTGCTGGATAAGCTGGAGCGTGTTGCCCTTAAGCCAGCGCCCCGGTTTGATGTGTGAGTATACATGGAATTTGAAGGATGCTCAGCGGCACATTGACATTCAGCTTATAGATGATGAAGTCACTGAAGCTGTAAAAAAGATGTTGAACGAACCGGAGGCCGTCTATGCTCAAACCGGACTACTCCTTTTCTGCACCATCAACAAACCGCCAGCTATAAGAATCATATAATTTGTTTATCTGAAATTGCTTCTGTCCCAATATTCTCTGAAAGTGTGATTATTTTATTGACAGGGCGATGATCCGTTCTGGAACAAGAAACCCCCTCAAGACAAACCGGTGAAGCCAACCCGTCAAAAAACCAAAGTTGTGAAAAAATCTGCCAAGAGAAGGACCACTGCATCTTCCGATCCACCAGCTGACGATGATGTGGGTAATCCGGAACTAGAGGCAGACCTTGACTCACTTGGTTCATTTTTCATATGTCTTATTGATGATGATTATTTTCTGGACGACGCTGAAGTCAGTCACGCCGATGTTGTAGAGGTAATCGTTCTTTCCTCCGATTCAAACCCTTTGCCATTACTAAAAACCCATCGAGCAAACCGGTAAGTTAAATTTTCTCATCCTCTTGCTTACTTGGATCCGAACTTTCTTGTGAAGACACAACAGCACGAGGCTCGCCGCACAACCCGGCATAGTGGCCAGGTAGTTACCTCCGCCGGTTTACCGAACAGTCCGGTTCGGAAACGCCGATCAGAGGTCTCTTATTCCCATGGCACTTCACGCCCCAAAGCGGGTTGTTTTCGTCAACCTCTTAATCAATCTGATTCAAATTATCAGGGCACTTCTCATTCATCCTCTGGCGAGTCGTCAGCCACCAAACTTCCACCCCTCAAAACGGTTCTTGGGTGAGTTATTCACTTATTCTTACCCTTAATATGCATTTTATACGCTATACTGACCTCCAGCCTTCTTAATTTTCATAGTGCGAAGCCCAGACCAAGCAAGAAGGCTCGTCTGAATAAACCGACAAAGGAAGACCCAACTGCTGAACCGGGAAAACTCCAGATCCTGAAGAGGACAACATTGATGATATGCTGAATGACCCACCGCCTCAAGATCATGACTTCGTTGCTGAGTAGGCAGAAATTGACAACACCGGCCATGCCGACCAGCCAACAAGCCCTATCCGGACTGACAAACCGGTCAGTCCAGTAAAGGACACTGACAAACCGGCAACTCCAGTACGAGCTGCTGAGGAGAAGGATGATGATGTTCTGATTACTGGCATTGGCCATACTGATCCTGGCAATCCTGTCGCTTTGTCGAAGCATACTGCCAAAGAGGAATTTTCTGCAATTGGCAAAGGCAAATGGAATGCCGATTTATCAACGTATGCCCATCTGAACGTTCAAGACCTTCATTCTGTCTATCCGAACCGCCTATACACCAGTCGTGACTATGAAGCCGGCTTGGTAAATATGATGAAGGAGCGATATGAGGTAACTCCATAAGTGTTTTTCCCTTACATTTAATTTCAGTCTATCAACTCCAGTAGCCCCCAAGTGACGGTTTAAGATATCCATCTAAACCGGTACTTAGTAAAAAAATTTATGGTTTGCAACAATGCATCTGAACTTCACTGAAGTAGCCCCCAAGTGCCGGTTTAACTTTATAAAGATGAACCAGGACTTTGTAGAAGAAACTCCCGTATCAGCATTCTTTGAGAAAATACCCATTAGCCCCCAAGTGCCAAGTTGAATACTTGTATTATGCTTGGGACTTGTAGGAAATTTATGATGAAAAGCAAATATGCATTAGCCCCCAAGTACCAAGGGCATAACTTGTTATGTGCTTGGTACTTCAAGTATGTACTGTCACCTCATCATATAACTATCTCTTTGTAGGCCGAGCTGAGCAAGAAAGATAGCCAAACCGTTGATCTGCAGGAAAACCTTAAATCGCAACAAGCTGAAACTTCCAAGGCGAAGGAAGAATTGACCAGCGCTCTAGGCACTGTGGAAAAACTGAAAGAATGCTTCAACAAGGAGCGGACAGATTGGGAAAGTGAAAAATCCGATTTCATCAAAAGGGCGGAGAAAGCAGAAGACGCTCTCAAACCGGTGGTGGATGAACTGACGAGCGTAAAGCGGCAGGTTCATGCCATGACTGCAGCTATGTTTGGTAAGCATCCTTGACTCCTAATTTCAACATATCCTTGGTTTACTAATCATTGTGATGATACAGGAACTCGTATTAGCCACTTGGGATCTGATGTTCAGAAGAAACTGAAAGCAGCTTATACTCTGATAGAGCAGTTGTATACCGGCGCGTGATGGATCATATATACTGCTTCACGCAACAATCCGCCTCCCACCTTGATCAAGGATACTTTACAAAGGCTATCTATGCTTACTGCCCGGGTTGACGAGCTAAAAAAGTCTGCTACTAGAATGGGCGCTTTGGCCGCACTGACCTGGGCAAAAGCATGGGTTCCTGACTTGGATCCAGTTGAAGCAGCCCAAGGTTATCCCAGTTTGAAGGAAAACGGAACAGAATTTGGCGAAGATGATCTCCGAATCATAAACCAGGAAGTACGCCCATTGGCTTGTCAATTGGTTGAAGAAGCAGACCTTTCATACTATCAAGCTAGCTATGATGACAAGAACAAACGGGTTGCTGCACCAATTCCAGAAGCTCAGAATCTTATCCCGCCAATCAGTAAGCACACTTATGCCCCTGACATTGAACCGTCTATGCTGATAAGTGACAAAGCTGTATTCCAAGCCCTAACTGGGATCGACTGGGCAACTACTGATTTCCAGCCACTGGGTAGAGAAGAAGAAGTTGAACTGGCGCGGGATGATCCACAACCGTCAGGCCAAGCTGGTGACCAATCATGAAACGGAGGCTGGTTTAGTCTTCTACATGCCGCGACATGTATTTGAGAAAACAATTATCCTTTTGGGCACTGGAAAGCCTTGTAATAGGCTTAGTTAAAATACTTGTTCTGATATGCCTTCGCGCATATTTATCTGCAATTGATGCTTGCTTGATTCGACATACGTAAGATATGATATCCATATTCATTTGTTCAAGCTGTTCCTGCAGACAAGAAGCTTAACGCACCCTGGCGGTTTACCGCCGGGAGGGTCATGATACCCATATATATATGACCAAGGATTATAACCTAGGTTGTGAAATATAACCAAATATGGAAATATATAATACCTGCAACTTTTAGGCATGATGTTGGCTGACCATCCTTGTAGCGGGGTTTATAACCCAACTCTTGGAGGAGAAACAACTCCTATTTATATAAGTCCTGTTTATAATATAAACCGTTCCGGGTTATGATAGACGTCGGTTTACTCCATACTGAGATGTCGATTCAAAACCAGACCGGGTTGATAGTCTCCGGATTATGATTTGATCATGTACTGTCAATTTGTAATTGGCGGTCTAACCGGGTTGATAACACCGGTTTAAAAACATCATAAATCTTAAAAAAGAGGGCAAAACTCAACCAAAGGCAAATAAAATCGTTGTAGTCAAGGCTTTTCACGGGCTACCAGGCCCCAAATTCAAGGCTTTTCATGGGCTGCCAGGCCACTGAGTTAAACCATTTTTGCAAAGCCTTTTAAGATGGTCCGCAATCCTTAACCAATCATCATTTTAACTTGACAAGTTCAGGGTCTGTATTTTAGAGTAACTTGTCAAAGTTCAAAGGGTCATACCAGGTTTACCTGGGCGGCGTGACTTACTTAAAGAGGCAGGTTAACCCGGGGTTTTAGGTGTATACACCAGGCTTCCAAGCCATGGATTGATAGCCCAATTACAAGCATTGATTCTAAGTTCATTGCGATAGCAAAGAATCCCCAAGTAACATTTTGAGCAGTGCTCAGTGGGTGCCTATGTTTGAGTTGTTGTTTTTACAACACTCTCTTTGGCCCTGGATTGATTTGGCTTTAAGCTGATCAAGAGGTGTGAATGTGGTTCAGATACAACCAATCCCCCAAGTGATGCTGTGGCATTACGCCGATCAAGAGGTGTAGCTATGGTTCGAATACGACCAAGCCCCCAAGTGATGTGATATAAAGCTTTAACAAGCTAAATCAAGGGGTAAACCAGACGCCGTTTTTAGAAACAGAAGCTCCATGTAACCACACATGATGGAAGAAAACAACGGATACCCCGCTTTAACTGAGGTTCCGGTTTATTGTATTGATCATAATATATACATTGTCATAATATGTACATAAGCAGAGCCTATAGCTCAAGTATAGTAGGGCCGAAGATGAGAAATATTCCATGGCCGGTTGGTCTCCTCCTCCGATTTACGTGAGTCTTTGCGCTCTCGAACATCGATTAGGTAGTATGACCCGTTGTGCAGATTCTTGCTGACCACAAAAGGTCCTTCTCAAGGGGGGGATAACTTGTGCATATCCGTCTGATCCTGGATGAGTCGAAGCACCAAATCTCCTTCTTGAAAGGTTCTGGTTCTAACCCGGCGGCTATGATAATGACTTAGATCTTGCTGATATCATCTAACAGGTCAAGAGCCTCTTGTTGTGCCTTCTCGTTGTCAGCTTCAACATATGCTGCTACACGAGGGGAGTCATGACGTATTTCACTAGGAAGAACTGCCTCTGCTCCATAAACCATGAAGAACGACGTGTATCATGTCGACCTGTTGGGTGTGGTGTTGATGCTCCATAACACAGAAGGTAGCTCCTCAACCCAACAACCCGGCGTCCGTTGCAAAGGAACCATAAGCCGGGGTTTGATGCCTCTCAAAATCTCTTGATTGGCTCTCTCTGCTTGACCATTGGACTGTGGGTGAGCCACTGATGACACGTCAAGCCGGATGTGCTCACGTTGTCAGAACTCCTTCATGGCACCCTTTGATAGATTGGTACCATTGTCTGTTATAATGTTGTGTGGAAAACCAAACCAGAAGATCACCTTTTTGATGAATTGAACCGCCGTGGCCGCATCACACTTACTGACTAGCTCTGCCTCCACCCACTTTGTGAACTTTTCAACCGCCACCAAAAGGTGGGTCTTCTTGTCCTTGGACCTTTTGAAAGGCCCAACCATATCTAGCCCCCAAGTCGCAAACGGCCAAGTGATTGGAATCATCCTCAATTCTTGAGCTGGTACATGAGCACGCCTTGAAAATTTCTGACAGCCATCACACCGTCTGATCAAGTCCTCGGCATCAGCATGAGCTGTTAACCAATAGAAACCATGATGAAACGCCTTGGCCACCAAAGATTTTGAACCGGCGTGGTGACCACAGTCTCCTTCGTGGATCTCACGCAAAATTTCATAGCCTTCTTCAGGAGACACACAACATTGAAACGCCCCTATCATACTGCAATGATGCAACTCTCCATTGATGATGGTCATGGACTTAGACCACCGGATTATTTGCCTGGCCAAAGTCTCATCCTCTGGTAACTCTCCCAGGTTCATATACGCCAAATAAGGAATCGTCCAATCCTGGATAACATGAAGAGCCGCCACCAACTGAGTTTCTGGATCAGGAACAACCAAATCCTCTTCACCGGGGAGCTTGACGGACGGATTATGCAGAACGTCCAAGAAGACGTTAGGCGGAACCGGTTTACGTTGGGAACCCAGGAGGCTTAAAGCATCCGCCGCTTCGTTCTTCCGCCAGTCCACATGATCCACCTGATAACCTTTAAAGTGACCTGCAACAATATCCACCTCACGACGATATGCTGCCATGAGTGGGTCTTTGGAATCCCAAGTGCCAGACACTTGTTGAGCTACCAGGTCCGAGTCACTGAAGCATTTAACTCGGCTGAGGTTCATCTCCTTAGCCATCCGAAGACCATGGAGTAAAGCCTCATATTCAGCTGCATTGTTAGTGCAAGGGAAC
Source organism: Aegilops umbellulata (assembly GCA_032464435.1). Classification (NCBI taxonomy): domain Eukaryota; kingdom Viridiplantae; phylum Streptophyta; class Magnoliopsida; order Poales; family Poaceae; genus Aegilops; species Aegilops umbellulata. The sequence continues at coordinate 355,303,879 of CP136054.1, read as the reverse complement.
ATTAAACAGAGAACATAACAAAACTTATCACCTCGCGGGGAAGTTAATACGACTCCAACCCCCGAGCCCTCCAATTGCCTGGACCCATCAAAATGAATAGTCCAATAAGTGTGATCCGGTTTCTCTTCTGGTGCTTGTAGTTCCGTCCAATCATTGATGAAATCCACAAGTGCCTGATATTTGATCGCCGTTCGGGGTATGTATTTCAACCCGTGAGGCCCGAGCTCGATAGCCCACTTGGCAATTCGGCCAGTTGCTTCCCTGTTCTGGATTATATCTCCCAAAGGAGCAGAGCTGACCACCGTGATGGGATGACCTTGGAAATATTGCTTGAGCTTCCGGCTTGCCATGAACACCCCATATACCAGCTCCAGCCAGTGCGGGTACCTCTGCTTGGACTCAATAAGTACCTCGCTGATATAATAAATCGGACGCTGAACCGGATATTCCTTTCATGCCTCCTTGCGCTCCACCACAATAGCCACACTAATTGCCCGAGCGTTAGCTGCCACATATAGCAACAATGGCTCCTTGTCAACCGAAGCAGCAAAAACCGGTGTGTTAGCCAGCTACCGATTTAAGTCTTCAAACGCTTCATTTGCGGCGTCACTCCAAACAAAGTCATCCGTTTTTACAACATCTGATACAAAGGAATGGCCTTCTCGCCAAGGCGGCTTATAAACCGGCTCAATGCGGCAATCCGACCTGCCAAGCATTGAACATCATTGATACACTTCGGTTTTGCCAAGGAGGTTATAGCCTTGATCTTTTTCGCATTAGCTTCAATGCCCCTGTTAGACACCAAAAAGCCCAAGAGCTTGCCTGCCGGTACACCAAAAACACACTTTGCCGGATTAAGCATCATCTTGTAAACCCGCAGGTTATCAAAGGTTTCCTTCAAGTCATCAATCAATGTCTCCTTCTTCCTTGATTTGACCACAATATCATCCACATAGGCATGAAAATTACGGACGATTTGTTTATGAAGACAATTTTGCACACACCGTTGATAAGTCGCCTGGGCACTCTTGAGCCCAAAGGGCATGGACACATAGCAGAAGGCTCCAAAGGGAGTTATGAAGGCCGTCTTCTCCTGGTCCTTAACTGCCATCTTAATCTGATGATAACCAGAATATGCATCCAAAAAGCTCAAACGCTCGCAACCCGCCATAGCATCAATAATTTGATCAATACGGGGGAGGGCAAAAGGATCTGTTGGACAAGCTTTGTTGAGATCTGTGTAGTCCACACACATACGCCAAGTGCAGTTCTTCTTAAGGACCAGCACCGGATTAGCCAACCACTCAGGATGGAATACTTCAATGATGAATCCGGCCGCCAAGAGCCTGGCCACTTCTTCTCCAATAGCCTTGCAACTTTCTTCATTGAACCGGCGGAGAAACTGCTTGACCGGTTTATACATAGGATCAACATTAAGAGTGTGCTCAGTGAGTTCTCTCGGTACACCTGGCATGTCAGAAGGCTTCCACGCAAAGATATCCCAATTCTCATGGATGAACTCGATGAGCGCGCTTTCTATTTTGGATCCAAGTTAGCACTGGTGCTGAACTGCTTGGATGAATCGCCAGCTACGAAGTCAACAAGCTTAGTCTCATCAGCCGATTTAAACTTCAGGGCCGGATCATGCTCTGTAGTTGGCTTCTTCGATGAAGTCATATCCGCCGGATCAACATTATCTTTGTAAAAATTTAACTCTTCTGTGGCACAAACTGACTCAGCATAAGCCGCATCACCTTCTTCACACTCCAGAGCAATCTTGTAGCTCCCATGGACGGTTATAGTTCCCTTGTGACCTGGCATCTTGAGCTGCAGATAGACATAGCAAGGCCGTGCCATAAATTCAGCATAAGCCGGCCGTCCAAACAGGGCGTGATACAGACTTCTGATTTTCACCACTTCAAAGGTCAAAGTTTCTGATCTCGAGTCATGCTCATCCCCAAAATCCACCTCCAGAGCTATCTTACCAACAGGATATGCTGATTTACCAGGTACCACCCCATGGAACACCGTATTGGATGGTTTAAGATTTTTATCTGTTAACCCCATGCGACGGAAAGTTTCATAATAAAGGATATTAATACTGCTTCCTCCATCCATGAGTACCTTGGTGAACTTATAACCTCCCACCTGAGGTGCCACCACCAATGCCCGATGACCCGGATTGTCAACCCGGGGTGGATGATCTTCTCTACTCGACACAATCGGCTGCTCAGACCAGCGCAAATAACGGGGCACCGCCGGTTCAACGGAGTTCACTGCCCTCTTATGAAGCTTTTAGTCACACTTGTCTAAGCTAGTGGTGAAGACATGATACTACCCACTATTTAACTGCTTCGGGTTGCTCTGGTAACCCGACTGCTGCTGCTGCTGATTGCCCTGATGATTGTATCCACCTTGGTTGCCCTGATTACCTTGATTGTTATGTCCAGCCTGATTACCGTGGAAGCCTGAACCGGAATTTCCTCCACCATAACCCGGCCCATGAGATCCGTGGCCCGAACCGCCACCCGGCCCATTATCATACCGGAAAGAGTTAGAATTTTTGAACTCTTGCATGATGTAGCAATCTTTCCAGAGATGTGTGGACAGAATCTCCTTCCTCCCATGTTTCGAGCACAGCTGGTTCAACAAATAAGACATACGGTCCAGGTTGGGGCTCGGTGCTCCACCACGCTGGGGCGGTTTACCCTTACATCGCTGGCCATTGTCCTACGCGCTGGTATTAGCCACAAAGTCCAAGCTGTGATCCGCTTTACGCTTGTCGCCGTTTCCATGACCCGCCGGGTTGTGGTGTTGTCCCTTGGCGTTGCCGCTCTTTTTTCCCTTCCCTGTCTTATCATCATCAGACTCGGGGTCCTTGGTACTATCAGAGTCGGCATACTTCACTAAAGCGGCCATGAGGGTTCCCATGTCATTGCAATGGCGTTTTAGCCGTCCCAACTTCAACTTCAGAGGTTCAAACCGGAAATTGCTTTCCAAGGTTAGAACTGCGGTATCGACATTGATGCGGTCTGATGAATGCAAAATTTCCGAAACCCGGCGCACCCACCGGGTTGTTGACTCTCCTTCCTCCTGGACACAGGCAGCTAAGTCCACAATCGACATAGGCTGCTTGCATGTATCCTTAAAATTCTGGATAAACCGGGCTCTCAACTCGGCCCATGATCTAATAGAGTTAGCCGGCAGACTCTTTAACCAAGTACAGGTCGTCCCTTCTAGCATCATGGTGAAGTACTTCGCACACGACGCATTATCCACATCTAGCATCTCCATGGCCATCTCATAGCTTTCAATCCATATCTCTGGAGATAAATCGACGGTGTAATTTGGCACCTTGAGCGGGCCCTTGAAATGCTTTGGCAGGCGCACATTGCGTAGTGCTGGGACAAGACACGGCACTCCCAAAGAACTAGAAGTAACCCCTGGTTCCACTGATGTGGTTGGACGGACCGGAGTAAGCTGACGGGCTTCATGCTGCGCCGCTAACTCGGCCTCTCTGCATGCTCGAGCCCGGTCCACCACCTCCTGAGCATCACCCGCTGGGTTGTTGCCGGGGGGTGGATCACGGTTCCGCGCGTTGCTTGACACTGTCGGTTCATCCATACGCCTGCTATAACTCCGGCTTGGACGGGGAGTGGAATGAATCCGATCGTGACTATATGAGTAAGCCTCCTGTTGGACCAAGGCTGTCTGAAGAAGCTCCTTAACCTGGCGCATCTCAACCGCTGCCGGAGAATCACCTTCAATCGGGATGGCCGCCAGCCGTGAAGCGGCAGAAACAAGGTTGTCCATCGGGGTAGATTAATGACCCGGTGATGTTGGGACAGGCTGCGTCACAATGTTGTTTTGACGAGGCAGATCCATCAAACGTGGCTGAACCGCCCCCTACTCCAGGCGCCTCCGGCCGGTTCGCTACCGGCGGATTACTGGTCCCTGCTCCTGGGGTGTTAAAGAGGTTCCTAGCATCATAAACCGGAGGCAGGCGAGACCGGTGCCTCCTCTTCAGGACTTCGTGCGATGCATTCTGATCTACCATAGGCCGATAAGCCTGTGCGACCAAAGCGGCCCGCTCCGCGGCCATCCTGGTATCCTCAGCGGCTAAGTCGGCTTTCGCATGAGTAATCTGATCCTTTACCTTCGTGATTTCCGCATTATGTGCATCCTGATCTGCTGGGTTAGCCTCCGCCATCAGCGTTGCCAACGCATCAAATAAATCTGATAAAACCTGAGCCGGCGGTCGCACAGGGCCTCCTGCCCCGGCTGCCGTCGCCGCTGCTGATCCGGAAATCATCGCTGCTGCGGTCGAAGAGTGGAGCGCCGGCTGCGTACCGGCCATGAAGATTGCAACCCAGTTTGGCAGATCAGAGGGGTCCAGAATACTGTCGCCATTGGAACAGCCCCCAATCTGGCCATCTTGTAGCTGATATAATGACTCGGTCTCTCCGGTTGATGACTCGTCGCCGGAATAAATGACGGTCTCACCACCAGATTCCGATCTGTCCTCGTATGCCCCTCCATGGATAACTCCCACAAAGGCACACTTCATGACAGGCTTGACCAGGGAAGATCTCGCATGCTGAGCCGTTTCGACGAGGTCGGTGCAGATGTCCGGCTCAGGGCCCGGTTCGCCGATCTTGCCAATGAAAACGTGTATGCCACCAAAGGGGACCCGGTACCCGTACTTGATTGAGCCGGCCTCGGGGCCCCAGCTTGCATCGTCAATTTAGAGCTTTCCGCGATACTCTTGGTCATCCGGCCCACAACGTAACACTTGAGTCCTTCGAAATTGCCCTCCAAGAACTTGAAACCATCGTGCGATAGCCCCACGATGGGCACCAACTGTCGTGGTTTTGTCACGGCAGATGTCCTCATAAAAGGACTTAGTCGCGGAGCCATCGCTACGGGTTAACTTAAAGGGTTTAAAGCAGACAAAGGACGCAAGAGAGTTTTATACTAGTTCGGCCGCTTACGATGAAGGTAAAAGCCTACGTCTAGTTGTGATGGAATTGATGGGGTTTCGATGACCAGGGAGCAAATATGCTTTGCCTGAGTCTCGAGTTGTTGTCTGTTGTCCTGAACCGCCTCCGGGTTGTCCACTTATATACATGGGTTGACGCCCGTAGGTTTACAGAGTCCCGAGGCCGGCTCATAACCGTGTCCAGCCCGGTATCTGCTCTTTCTACCTTATAGTACAAGTTACATTCTCAATACCGGTTTATGTCTATAGGTCTTAAACCGGCTTTGGGCCCTGGGCCTTCTTTAAGCGTCTTCGTCTGTCTTCATGGGCTTCAGATATGATAACTACTGATGAAGTTAACCCGGCCTCTCCTAGCCGGTTTACACCCAGTAGTAATATCCCCAACAGTTTCCGGGGGAGATAACAAGGCAGAGTAAGGAGCGTTTGGTTACATTGCTAGGCTAGTCATAGTGGTGAGTAACTTGGACTAGTAACATGCATATGTTACTAGTCTATGTTACTACTTTCATAGTAGCTAGTAACATATGGATGGTAACATGCAAGTCTTCATTTATTGAGATATAGACTCATTTTACCTCGGTGTGTGTGTGTGTGTGTTTAACAACATGTGTGTGTTAGAGAGAGCGACACATCGACCTACTCCTACAGAGAGATGGTGTGTAGTGTACGATTTAGCTGCGAGAGTTGGTGCATCCTCTCATTTCTGGGCATCCGGTCGGGACAGGCGGGACAGCTGCCACGCCCGCTCCTGACCAGCCTGGCCCACCCAAAGCCCCTCCATCGCCCGCGCGCGCTTCCCGCCCAAAACGGTCAATGCCTCTCCAAAGAATCGGTGTCGCATTCATGCCCGGGCAGAGCGGATGTGACCTCTCACTGGCGCTTGCGTTGAAGGGAGAAGCGGATTCAAGAGTGATGGTGTCTTCGTCCGTCCAACTTACTGTTGGGTCTATGTGATTTGACGGCTCATTGGTCATTATTACTAAGGTGGTAGGACAACTGGATGTCCCACGCTTTCGGTGGAAGGAGGTACTACTAGATTACAATTTTCTCCATTCTCAGTGGAGGAGTGCGAGAGCAGTGAAACACGCAGGCTCAGTGATTACATGGCCCACCTCACACTATCACCATATTTTCTGGACACCATGCGACACCTAACTCTTTACATAGTACTAGTATAGTACGTACTGTAATTTATCAGCGAGATAAATTTGTACAATGCTATGAAGCTTCCAGCTTCTGTTTCATGTATCTTGCATCCAAGGTTGCCCATTGCAACATTTCATCAAATACAAAGGAGACTAACATGCATGCTATTGCATCTCAATGATTGACAGATCATAGCCAATATGTACTCCCTCCGTTCCATAATAAGTGTCTCAACTTTATGCAAACTTTAGTACAAAGTTGTACTACTACTAAAGTTGACACTTATTTTGGAACAGAGACAACTAAAGAAAAAATGATCCATGCAGTCCCTAGCCCTTGAACCGTAAACCCTAACCAGACTTTAATTTGCTGTCAACGTTGGAGCTTCTGAAGAAATGAAGTTTGCAACCCTTTGACCATCGAATCATTTTGTGCAGTTTCACCAAAATCGAGATGAGCATCCCTGTGGCAAAGAAATTGAAGAATCTTGATTAGAATAAGATTACTGGGACTAGTTGATGAGACATAAACTCATCACAAATATAGTACGTAGAAGCCAGTAGAGGTATGTGCGAGGCAAAGAAGTAGAGAAATATCCACATGGAGTGATGTGGGCAGCTGGAGCAGTGGTGCAAGCCGGCTGTAAAGGGAGTTGTACCTGAGGGATGTCGGGACGTAGCTCAACCTAGAGGAGGGCGGCGGGAGGAGGCAACTGCCCACATCGCGGTAGTGAGCAATGGACTAAGGCACGCGCTACTAGCTAGTGCGTTCAGTTTCGATAGTAAAATTCAGTTTCGGCAACAAATTCAGTTTCGACAGTTAAGTTCAGTTTCGATAGTTAAATTCAGTTTCGACAGTTAAGTTCAGAGATGAGCGGCTGATGTATTTTACATCTAGCACTTCCGAGTTATGTATTTTACGTCATCTATTGGAGATGCTATTAGAATTCCACTCAAGTTAACGTTGTCTCTCCTGTCCTGCTTCAGCCTCGGCATCGTACAACTCATCGGATCTGCTCCAACGACGAAACCCTCCATCACAACGGAATAGTACCCCGGGCTCCATGTCAAGATTCCTAAGATCTTCTTCCCCTCCTCCGACATCCAAGTCAGCCGGATCATCCTCATCGACCAACCCAATCACGCTGAGATCGACATGGCTTCACCAAAGAGGTTGTACACTTGTTGCATCTCTTTTTTACTCTACATGTTATATATATTATCCACTGAGCACACGCAGTAACGTGAAATACGATTAGTTTCTCCTACCATATGACAAGCACTGAGGTACCAGGCAACTTAGCTATGCGTGATGGACTCTCTTGAATGCCATCATTATTTATCTCTGCGTGTTGAGCTGTGCATTTGTCGATGGGCCTGGGAGTTGAGCTAGTAGGGCAGTGGCCTGGGTCCAAAGTAGTAGAAGTAGGCAAGTAGCACAAAAACATTTTTTGAGTGTAGCTTTTCCTTGCTCATGCCCGCCTACTAGAATCGCTAGTGCTTGAAAGGAAAAGTGAAGGAAAAACATTGGAATTGGAAAGTTTCCTATGGTACTACTATTCATGCATTTGGTTCAAAGGAATGGAGCAAAGGAAAACTATAGGATTTGTTCCTTTAGTGTCTCCTTGAAAGAAAAACCGTATGGATTTTAATTTCCACTTGTCCTCCTTTTCAAATTCCTATTCATGAAGCACAAGACTAAGAGATAGTAGCATAATAGCATTATAGTCGTACATTTTCTTGTGGTTTGACTTAATCTCACCATGCTTCTTTGCATCCTGTGATCTTCCAATTCTTGTGAACCAAACACCCAGATTGGCAGAAATCCTGTATTTTTAAATTCTCTGTTTTGCACATGCATTCCTATCCTATTACAGTGTATTTCATATCCCTGCGTTGTTAGAATCCTCCAATTCAAACAAGCCCTTACAGAATTACTTCTCTTACAGATAGTTGTCAAAGCAAACCTTGTGTGGTTTGTCCCGCTCCTGCTGCGTTGTCGTCCACCCAAGCTCAGCTGCTCCAACGACAGAAGGGTCCAGCACAGCAGGGATCCAGCCTCCAAACTGTCTTTCGCCGCCTCAGATCTTCTTCCCCGCCGCCGGCAGCCATGACAACTGCATTACCATCATAAACCGAGCAGATGACCTCGAGGACTACACGGGTCCGCAAGAGAGGTCGCACTGTTTCGTGTCTGCTTGCATTATGCATCGCTTAATATTACATGCTACTTTATCGTCCTGTTCACCGATTAGACTCTGAGTCAGCTCCAAACTAATGGTCAAACTTGAGTTTTTAAATGGTTGTGGGGTACGTATCAGGGCCGCAATCAATAGTATCTATCTACTATCTGGTTAATCTCTAGTGTCTACTATGAGTTTAATGTTGGGTGGGAAACAAACAGTAAAGAAGCCATTATCTGTATTTTTTAACTGCAGCCATTATCTGCCTACTATCATTGGTTTTGGGTCTATCCACAGGTTGCTACCATTACTCTGGATTTCTGCATGCACTCCTTACATAATCTCACTATGTTTTATTCCTATGCATATCAGTTATTGTACACAATGGAACTGAACATGTAGAGCAAAAGAGATGAGCCTTGTGATGAAGCCATGTACCTAGGGTAGGGTCATGGACCTGTCCTAACTGCCCTACCCAAGGACATCCCTAGAAGAAATCACCTTTCAATCGACTTACCGTCAGACTTAGAACCACGACAGTGGCGACCACCGTGGGGCAGGTGTCTTAGCGACTTGTTGGAGAAGTTGCGATTTTTTCCGATCCAAATCATCATGGTTTCTGGCGGAGTTTTGGTGGAGGGCCGCGAGATCCATCTCGGCGCGCTCACGTTCATCGCCGACGACTCCGCTTGGCTTCAGGAAGCTCCGCTCGACGTCGACGTGCTTCCTGTTCGCGGGGCAACGCACTTTCGCGCGTGCGTCCGCGGCGTCCTCTTGCGGCAACCGTCGACCCATTATCGGTCGGCCCCTGTATTGTCCTCCCTCCCTGTTTCCTGCCGGCGCAAGCGCTCCGGTCGGTCGAGACTTCAGCGGTGGGTGAGACACGCGGTGGTACGCCAGTCGGCCACCCTTCAAGTCGCGGCGATCGAGCCCGACGAATCCCTCTACGGCCTGTTCGACTGGCTCCGCAGAGACCGCATCCGAGTGCGATAGCAGTGATCCGGCAGCGGAGGTTCTGATGGTCGATGGACCGTGCAGCCCTCCCGGTTTTCCCCGCACCGACGGAGGCGCTAGTGGAGGCGACCCGTCGCATCCCCATGAGGAATTACATCCAGAGATGGATCACGTTGCATCACACGGTAGAAAATGTGCCTGATCACCAAGCAGTATGTGCCTTCAAGGAAGGCGTCAAGTACAGAGAACTGAATCTGAAATTCGGTCAAACCGGAGACATGTCTCTGAATCGGATGACGGAGATTGCCACGAAGTACGCTAATGGTGAAGATGAGGATCGACTCCGGAGTGGCAAGCTCAAGTCAGTCGCCCAAGAAACCAGAGGAGGAAATTCCAATCGGAAACAGAAGCGGAAAGCCGAGCCAGCTGCTCCTGGGGAAGCCTTAGCTATAACTCAAGGAAAGTTTAAGGGGAAACCCAAAGGGCCTTGGAACCCCAAGAAAGTTAAAGACCAAGACATAAATGATGTGTTGGATTTGCCATGTCACATCCACACAAAGAAAGATGAGGAGGGTAAACTCATTTACCCGAAACATACCACTCGATAGTGTCGGCTCTTGATACAGCAGTTCCAGGGCAAACAGCCCAAAGATAAGGAAAAGGAGTCGGACAAAGTTGAGGACAAGGAAGATAGTGATGATGGATACCCCCAGGTCAATTCTACCCTGATGATTTTTGCTGATGTTGAAAGCAAAAGTCGGCTGAAAGTTATCAACCATGAGGTGAATATGGTTGCTCCGGCGACACCCAGTTATTTGAAGTGGTCTCAGACTGCCATCACATTCGACCAGTCCGATCACCCAACGCACATTGCCACCCCTGGGAGGCAAGCTTTGGCGGTCGACCCAGTTGTCGAAGGCACTCGACTGACCAAAGTCTTGATGGATGGTGGGAGTGGTTTGAACATACTGTATGCAGAGACGTTGAAAGGGATGGGCATTCCGATGTCCAGACTCAGTACCAGCAACATGAGTTTCCATGGAGTCATTCCTGGGAAGAAGGCTGAGTCACTCGGCCAAATTGCTCTTGATGTGGTTTTCGGTGATTCCGAGAATTACCGAAAAGAAAAGTTGATGTTCGAGGTTGTGGACTTCCAGAGTGCTTATCATGCTAGTTTGGCAGGCCAGCTTATGCACGCTTCATGGCTCGACCATGTTATGTGTATCTCCAATTGAAGATGTCTGGTCCCAAAGGTGTGATCACTGTTATGGGCAATCGGAAGAAGGCAGAAGAATGTTTTCAGAAAGGCTCAAAGATCGCTGATGCCCAGATGGCAGTGGTAGAGCTGCAGGAGTACCAGAAGACTGCCGACCCGAGTGATTTGTTGCGAGCCAAGAAGCCCACTACGGAATCAACTTTTCAGTCGTCTGGCGAAACGAAGCCGGTTCACATTCACCCGACCGATCCCAATGCTGCTCCGACTCATATCTCAACAACACTCGACTCCAAATAGGAAGAAGCGCTCATCCAGTTCCTCCATGAGAACTGGGACATCTTCGCATGGAAGCCTTCTGACATGTCAGGTGTTCCCAGGGGGCTGGCTGAGCACCGCCTACGAGTCGACCCAAAAGTGAAACCTGTCAAAGAACATCTCCGACGGTCCGCCGTCCAAAAGAGAAAGGCTATTGGTGAGGAGGTGGCTGGGCTCTTAGCAGCGGAGTTCATCCGAGAGATTTATCACTCCGAGTGGCTTGCCAACGTTGTCATGGTCCCCAAGAAGGACAAGTCACTTCGCATGTGCATTGACTTTAAACATATCAATTGGGCCTGCCAGAAAGATCATTTTCCTCTCCCCCGCATCGACCAGATAGTTGACTCGACTGCGGGATGTGAGCGACTGTCTTTTTTAGACGCCTATTCCAGGTACCATCAGATCCGTCTGTATGGACCCGATGAGATCAAAATAGCTTTCATCACTCTATTCGGGTGCTTCTGTTATGTTACCATGCCATTCGGCATCAAGAATGCCGGAGCCACGTTCATGAGGATGATTCAGAAGTGTTTGCTCACTCAAATCAGCCGGAATGTGGAAGCATACATGGATGATAGTGTGGTCAAGTCACGGAAGGGTTCCGACCTGCTGACTGACCTTGTTGAAACCTTTGCCAACCTCAGAAGGTATGATATCAAGCTTAATCCATCAAAGTGCACATTAGGAGTTCCTGGCAGAAAATTACTCGGTTTTCTAGTTTCCGAACGGGGAATCGACGCCAATCCTGAAAAAGTTCGTACTATACTCCGGATGAAATGTCCTATGCATGTGCATGACGTCCAGAAGCTTATTGGTTGCTTGGCCGCTTTAAGTCGATTCATCTCTCGTCTCGGTGAAAAGGCATTGCCTCTTTACCGACTGATGAAGAAGTCTGACAAGTTCGAGTGGACTCCTGAAGCTGATGCAGCGTTTGCAGAGCTCAAAGCTCCGCTCTCCACCCAGCCGGTGCTTGCTGCCCCAATCAGCAAAGAGCCTTTGCTACTTTACATCGCAGCCACGGGACAAGTCGTCAGTACAGTACTTATGGTCGAGCGGGAAGAAGAAGGAAATGCCTTCAAAGTTCAGCGACCAGTATATTATGTTTCTGAAGTTTTGACCCCGTCGAAGCAAAGATATCCTCATTATCAGAAGCTTGTATATGGGAATTATATGACCACAAAGAAGGTTGCACATTACTTCTCTAACCATTCCATTACAGTCATCAGCGACGCTCCATTGTCAGAGATTCTGCACAATAGAGATGCAACCGGTCGAGTGGCAAAATGGGCGATTGAACTCCTTCCCCTAGATATCAAGTTTGAGGCAAAGAAAGCTATCATGTCCCAAGCAGATTTCGTTGCCGAGTGGATTGAACAGCAACTGCCGACTCAAGTCCACTCGGAGCACTGGACCATGTTCTTCGACGGTTCTAAGATGCTGAATGGTTCCAGTGCTGGGGTAGTATTGGTTTCCCCCCGAGGAGATAAACTCAGATATGTTCTTCAAATCCACTTTGATTCCTCCAATAACGAAGCAGAATATGAAGCACTTTTGTATGGGTTGCGCATGGCCATTTCACTCAGCGTCCGTCGCCTCATGGTCTATGGCGACTCAGATTTGGTGGTTAATCAGGTGATGAAGGAGTGGGACGTCAGAAGTCCAGCCATGACTGGTTATTGCAATGCATTGAGAAAGCTACAGAAGAAATTCGAGGGGTTAGAGCTTCATCACATACCCCGACTGAAAAATCAAGCAGCTGATGATTTGGAAAAAATAGGTTCCAAGAGAGAAGCCATTCCCAGCAATGTGTTTTTGGAACACATCCACACGCCATCAGTTCAAGAGGATCCTTTCACTGAAGAAGCCTCGCAGCCAAAAAGTGCCACGGATCCGACTGAAGTTGAAGTTCCAGCAGTGGTCGACATGATCATGGAAGTTTTGGTCATCACTCTCGACTGGACAGTGCCATACATCGCGTACATCCTAAGGAAAGAACTCCCAGAGGACGAAGAAGAGGCTCGACAGATCGTCCGTCGATCCAAGGGCTTTACAGTCATAAAGGGACAGTTGTATAGAGAAAGCGCGACTGGAGTCAGTCAGAAGTGTATAACACCAGAAGAAGGTCAGATAATCCTTGATGATATCCACTCGGGGACCTGTGGTCATCATGCGTCCTCTCGGACCATTGTGGCTAAAGCATACCGAGCGGGATTCTACTGGCCAAGGGCAAATGAAATGGCGAAAGAGATAGTCGACAAATGTGAAGGATGCCAGTTTTACTCCAATATGTCTCACAAACCCGCGTCAGCCCTGAAAACCATTCAACTCGTCTGGCCCTTCGCTGTTTGGGGACTGGACATGGTTGGACCACTGAGAACGGGCAGGAGCGGTTTCACTCATGTGCTAGTAGCAGTCGGTAAGTTCACCAAATGGATTGAAGCTAAGCCTATCAAGAATCTTGATGCTTGCACTGCTATCAGTTTTATCAGAGAGTTAATATTCAGATATGGAGTTCCGCACAACATCATCACTGACAATGGGTCAAACTTCGATTCTGATAAGTTCAGAGCTTTTTGCGCCTCTCAAGGCACACGAGTCGACTACGCTTCAGTCGCACATCCCCAGTCGAATGGACAAGCAGAAAGAGCAAACGGCTTAATTCTCAAAGGACTGAAAACCCGACTGATGCGCGATCTCAAGCACGCAGCAGGTGCATGGGTCGATGAGATCCCATCAGTTCTTTGGGGATTGAGAACAACCCCGAACTGGTCGACTGTAAGAACCCCATTCTTTCTGGTCTATGGAGCGGAAGAAGTTTTGCCGAGTGACCGCTTCACAACGCACCCCGAGTCGAGCTTTACTCTGAAGATGAAGCAGAACAAGCCCGGCAGGACGCAGTCGACCTCCTGGAAGAAGAAAGAGAAATGGCCATGATCCGATCGACCATCTATCAGCAAGACTTGCGTCGATTCCATGCCAGAAATGTGAAGAGTCGAGCCTTCCAAGAAGGAGACTTGGTCCTCCGAGTGGATCAACAAAAACCACACAAACTCGCTCCTACTTGGGAAGGTCCCTTCATCGTCCCCAGAGTCCTCCACAATGGAGTGTACCACCTTTATAATGTCGATCGCCAGATTGATGAGCCATGAGCCTGGAATGCGGAGCTGCTCTGGCCCTTTTATACTTGAATTCTCACTCGGATGAGATGTAATAAGAAAAACTTCTGTAGTTTATTTATCAAAGACAAGAGCGTTATAATTTTCCCAGTGATTGTTATTGCTTTTGTTTGCGTGAGGAATCCCCCAGTGGGTGGCTTAGCTGCAAATCCGTTTCGCCTAAGTTTGTAAAAAGTAACTTCCTACCGAGTGGTGAGCCAGCCTCCCACTCGGGGGCTTAGCTGCTAACCCGTTCCGCCTAAGTGTTTGAAAATCCTACCGAGTGGTGAGCCAGCCTCCCACTCGGGGGCTTAGCTGCAGTCCAGTACTCGCCTAAGTGTTCGAAAATCCTACCGAGTGGTGAGCCAGCCTCCCACTCGGGGGCTTAGCTTCAGTCCAGTACTCGCCTAAGTGTTTGAAAATCCTACCGAGTGGTGAGCCAGCCGCCCACTCGGGGGCTTAGCTGCGAACCCGTTTCGCCTAAGTGTTTGAAAATCCTACCGAGTGGTGAGCCAGCCTCCCACTCGGGGGCTTAGCTGCAGTCCAGTACTCGCCTAAGTGTTTGAAAATCCTACCGAGTGGTGAGCTAGCCTCCCAGTCGGGGGCTTAGCTGCAGTCCAGTACTCGAATAGGTGTTTGAAAATCCTACCGAGTGGTGAGCCAGCCTCCCACTCGGGGGCTTAGCTGCAGTCCAGTACTCGCCTAAGTGTTTGAAATCCTACCGAGTGGTGAGCCAGCCTCCCACTCGGGGGCTTAGCTGCAGTCCAGTACTCGCCTAAGTGTTTGAAATCCTACCGAGTGGTGAGCCAGCCTCCCACTCGGGGGCTTAGCTGCAGTCCAGTACTCACCTGAGTGTTTGAAAATCCTACCGAGTGGTGAGCCAGCCTCCCACTCGGGGGCTTAGCTGCAGTCCAGTACTCGCCTAAGTGTTTGAAAATCCTATCGAGTGGAGAGCGACCCTCCCACTCGGGGGCTTAGCTGCAATCCAGTACTCGCCTAAGTGTTTGAAAATCCTATCGAGTGGTGCGCCAGCCTCCCACTCGGGGGCTTAGCTGCAGTCCAGTACTCGCCTAAGTGTTTGAAATCCGACCGAGTGGTGAGCCAGCCTCCCACTCGGGGGCTTAGCTGCAGTCCAGTACTCGCCTAAGATTGGAAAATCCTACCGAGTGGAGAGCGACCCTCCCACTCGGAGGCTTAGCTGCACTCCAGTACTCGCCTAAGTATGAAACACGTCCCAATCCGCAAGGACGATGAGGTGTAGGTCGACTGATACCTTCTTCTTCGGAGCTTCGCCACAAATACAACATGCGCTCCATCCCAATCCGCTAGGACGACGAGGTGCAGGTCGACTGCTACCTTCTTCTTCGGAGCTGCGCCACAAATACAAAAGTTGTCTCGAGTGAAGAACAAGTTCCACTCGACAGAGAATTCATGAAGATATTCAACGAAAAACCAAGTTCAGATAAATCCTAAAGGTCCGAGACTGCAGATCAAAGTACTTGAGCATTCAGCCCGAAAGAGTTTAACGGTTACAAAATCCACTCGGCATTCCGAGGCAAATTTAAGGTTAAGCATAGAAGTTTTTACTCCTCAGGCAGAGGACTGGAGGGTGCGACAAACTGGTCCAAGTCAACCCCGTCAGCAATCCGAGTGGCAGTAGCAAGGAAGGTCTCCATGAAAGACTGAAAGTTGTGCTTCCTGGTGTTGGCAACTTCGATAGCAGCCAGTTTTTCCTCTCGCGCCTCCTTGCAGTGAACACGGACCAAGGACAGAGCGACATCAGCGCCGCACCTTGCAGAAGATTTCTTCCATTCCTGCACTCGACCTGGAACTTCATTCAGTCGAGTCATCAGAGAATCGAGGTCATTTTGAAGCGTCGTTCTAGGCCAGAGCACCGTGTCGATCCGCGATGCCGCAACCCTCAGTCGAGCAAGGTAGCCAACCACACCAGCAACACGAGACTCTAGTCGGAGCACGTTCATAGCAGCCTCATCTTTCACCGGAGAATTAATGGGGTCCAAACTTGTCTCCACTCGACTGGTTTCCTCCTCGAAGTTCTGGAAGAATTCTATAAACACAATTCAAAGATAAGTCAGTGGCTCTACATTGGCTTGATGACAACAAGTCAGTCTGGTAGGAGTGATTACCCTCAAGCATGACAAATAACTTCTTGGTGAGCCCTCCAAGATAAGCCTCCAGATCGTTCCTCCTCCCTACCAGTTCACTTGCCTTGTCACTCAGTGCTATCTTATCATTCTTCAGATGGCTGACCTCTTGGTTGGCCGCGTTGAGAGCGGCTTTCAGTGTGGAGTTCTCCTCTTCAAGGTTACCGACTGAAGCTAGTTTTTCTTCCGCAAGCTTCGTTTTGTCCAAAGCCGCCTTCTGCGCTTCGGCAAGGTCATGGTCCTTCTTCTTCAGAGCCTCCTTCATTTTATCTGTGAAATGACAGTGAGATCAACATCAAGAATGGGCGGAAAAGAAAGGACAGTCGTCAGATTCTCACCAGCCATACCTTTTGCTTCGTCTCTCGCCTTCTGCAAGTTCTCTTGGGCAAGCTTCAAGTCAAGGTTGAGCTAGATCTGTTTGTTTTCCAATTCAGTATAGCGAGCCACAAGCTCGCATGATTTCTGCGAAGAATCAGTCGACAGATGTCAAAGGTAGGTTGCTTCCGAGCAACTAAGAGAAAAATCGTGACGTTTCTAAGACTACAGCCGAATAAAAAATATTCGACAGTAGTCTCGGGGACTACACCCAGTGGGTGCACTCAGCGTGCCCCCACTGGTTCGACCCAAAAAAAAGTCGACTACCCGCAGTCGACCATGTCCAGTGGGTGCTCTCAGCGTGCCCCCACTAGTTCCAAGATTCCATTCGACATGGCCTGACCAGACCGAGTGAAGAAGTTCAAGTAAAGCAACACAATATAAAGACTACAGTCGGCTGCCAGCAGTCCACCGTAGTCTCGGGGACTACACCCAGTGGGTGCACTCAGCGTGCCCCCACTAGTCCAAAAAATTCAATCGACACACCCAGTGGGTGTACAGATACAAAGATCTTCGGAAAAGAGAGTCTTCATATAGCATATCCTAACAGAACAAGTGATGATCGACTAACCTGGACATTGCTTTGAAGGGCTGAACTAGCATCATAGGCTGCTTGGCTGGCTTCCCGGACCACCTTCACCTGCTCCATCATGATCCCCGCCTGGCGTATAGCCTCCTTAGTAGCACCCACTTGATCCTCGAGGACGTGGTGTGTGGCAAAAAGGGAGGGCGGATCAGCAGTCGACGATGAAGGCCGAACACTCGTCAGAGGCACAACGAAGGACACAGAAGTCCGAGTGGTATTACCACCCTCCTGAACTACTGCCTCAGGCGCTGATGCGGTTTGTGGGGTCTTGCCGACGCCTTCCTATTCTTCCTCGCCCTCAGCGGCACTTTGTCATCATCATTAGGGAGATCAATGACATGAGGAGGAGCTATAAGAAAAATCCAAACTTAAAGATGAAAATCCAATCGACCGGAAGAGACCGTCAGTCGACTAAGAGCGGAACATCAGAAATTATAAGGTTGGAGGTAACAGCATCTTCCATTTCCTGGTCATCGTTCTTGGCAGAGATCTCAGAGGTAGCAGCACTGCAAATTTCAAAAATTAGCCAGTTTATTCAATGAGTCGACCAAGAGTCCGTCCATGTTCAACAAAAGAAAGCAAGTTCTATTGTTACCCGGAAATGGTGGGAACGGTCATCTTCATCTTGGGAAGGGCCTTCGGCGGCTTTGACGGCGTCGCTCGTGGATGCTTTAGAGCTTTTTCAGTCGGTGCTAGGGAAGACGTCCGAGGGCGTTTTGACGACTGCCCAACAGGCACAGTCACCTTACCATGTTCGTGCGCAGGATCGTGTGTGAGCTTGGATCGCCTTTCCGTGCGGGGAGGATCGACTTCTTCCTCCTCCTCTCCACTGGAGTCGTCGTCATCATCCCCCTCCCCTTCATCGTCAGATTGCCACTCCTCTCCACTTTCGCCTCCGCTCGCCTCCCCCTCCTCGGCCTGCTCTTGCGCTCCGTTGGGCATCGAGTACATATCAGTAATGGCCTGGAAGACAACAAACAAGACAAAAGTCAATCGACTGATGCTAAGAGAACAAAATGAAGAAAGCAAGGTTACAGTCGGAGATGCAGAATCGGACTTGGTCTACTTCGTATGTTTGGTCGAGTGGAGGAATCCTCCTGGCTCCTCGGGGGTTGTCCTTGTTCCCTGTGATACTCGACAGCCACCCTTCCAACATCTCGTCATCGACCTCCTCCGGATGAATCCTAGTGGTGTCATCGAGGCCCGAATACATCCACATCGGATGGCCACGAGCTTGGAGCGGCTGGATGCGCCTCCGGAGGAAGACCTCTAATAAATCCATGCCAGTCACCCCGTCACGGACAAGCTGAACCACTCGACCGACCAGCACTTTGACTTGCGCCTTTTCTTCTGGCGTCACTTTCAGAGAGGAAGGTTTTTGTGCTCGGTTCAGGGAGAAAGGGGGAAGCCCAGTCGTCTGTCCTGGAGTCGCCTGGTCTTTGAAGTAGAACCAGGTCGACTGCCACCCGCCGACCGACTCGGGAAAAGTCATAGCTAGAAAAGAACTCCTGCCTCTCATTTGGATCCCAAGACCCCCGCACATCTGAATCACTTGCGTCTTTTCATCACTCGACTTGGCTTTCTTAACCGACTGAGAACGACAAGTGAAAATGTGCTTGAAGAGGCCCCAATGGGGGCGACAACCCAAGAAATTCTCGCACAAAGATACAAAGGCGGCAAGGTACATGATGGAATTTGGAGTAAAGTGATGGAGCTGCACTCCGAAAAAGTTCAAGAAACTCCGGAAGAAAGGATGAGGAGGCAGAGAAAATCCGCGATCGATGTGGGTGGTGAGGAGGACGCACTCACCCTCGCGAGGCTGGGGTTCGATCTCGTTCCCCGGGAGACGTGCAGATCCATGGGGAATGAATCCCCCTTCAATCAGATCATCGATGTCATCTTGCCGAATCGCCGAGGGCATCCAATCGCCCTGGATCTAGTCCTTGGGCAGAGCGGACCTCGAAAAAGATCCGCCCCGACCGGACTTCCTCGCCTTCGCCTGCGCCGTCGCTTTCTTCGCACGCTCCAGGGCCGCCGTCTTCTCCTTCACCATCGCCGCGGACGAAGCTCGAACAGGCCGGCAGCACTCAGACGAGAACAAAGACGGCGGAAGAATTCGAGAGGGAAGGGGAAAAGTGAAGGCGTACTGTCCAAAAGCCCTGGGCCGGCAGCTTATATGGAGTCGCTTCCGAGTGATTGACATGTAGGCCCAGGCGATCCTGTCAAATCCCGCAACAGTCGCGCACACGATACGTGGCGAAAAAGGTGGCACGGAGATCGAGGAGGCTCCGTTCTATCCCATCCGATTACTGCGGCGTCCCCCGTCCCACGCACTTCCCGAAATTCGAATCCCGCGAAATCCGCGGGCAGCAAAACAACTCGTCAGATGGAGGATCTCCTCCACGCAACCACTCGGAAATCTACAAGTAAAGGGATTCACTCGACTAAAGAAAACTAAGAATGGATCAAGGTTACTAAAAAAGAAGTTGGTGACGTCACCCATGTTCATTGATCCGAAACAAGATGTACTCATGACGCGAAGAATGGGTTGGAAGAATTCTGAACTCCTTCCCCACTCAAACCTTGATCCATTTGGGGGCTAATGATGAAGCCATGTACCTAGGGTAGGGTCATGGACCTGTCCTAACTGCCCTACCCAAGGACATCCCTAGAAGAAATCACCTTTCAATTGACTTGGAGGTGTTCCACTCGAAGGACTCGAAGACACTCGACCATGAAGCAATCACTCGACCAAGATCCAACCACTGGACGGCCAGGAGACCTAAAGCCACTCCGCGCGCTAACGGTCGGTCATTGAGTAGCTTTTATGGTCATCATAGCACTTTATTAGAGGCGTTACCAGTAACGCCCAACCTTAATGTACTTTAAACCCTGCATAACTGAGGGCCGGAGGGGTCTGGCGAACTCTATATAAGCCACCCCCCTCCTCAGTGTAAAGGGTTCGCACCCCTGTAATTCATACACGCATAATCCAGTCGAGTGCCTCCGGGCTCCGAGACGTAGGGCTATTACTTCTTCCGAGAAGGGCCTGAACTCGTAAACCTCGTGTGCTTACAACTACTCCATAGCTAAGATCTTGCCTCTCCATACCTACCCCCCTACATTACTGTCAGACTTAGAACCACGACACCTTGCGTGGCAATAAAATTTCATGCACACGTCGCTCCATGGTAGGCGCAAAGGCGGCCCCCCTCCACCCATTTCGGATTGTAATCGAGAGGAAGATATCTGTTCTGAGGGGGATTCAGAAGGAGAAGACCACTCCTATTTACCCCCTGAGGTCTTCGCTCTAACTTGGCATGCTGATGTTGGTTATATCATGCATATGGTGCCTTGCATTGCTTACTTTATACATCAAATATGTCAACTGCTTAGTTTAGACATGTTTTGTGTGAATGCCATCTATTTAGTTTATTCATTGTTTATGTGAATTATGCAACACCATCTTGTTTAGCCAGGCATCATATCTGTGAATTTTGCAATGCCATCCTGCTTAGCAAGTCATCTTATATGTGAATTATATCAGGCCATCCTTTTTTTGTTACATATTACATTTGTTAACAATGTTAGTACATTCAACTACTCTTCGTGTGCATCAGCCATTTGACACGGTGATGGAAAATTCTGGAGTGAAAACAAGGTCTTTAGAGCAGACTATGTTATCTAACGAAGCGCATATCTCGCTGGTTACAGGTAGCTCCTCAGAGGAGGATTCAGAGACAGATGACCAGTCCTATTTCCCCCCCGAGGTGTATTCTCTATCGTGCGTATGGTGTCTTGCATTGCTATGTCATTTGATTAGTTTAGATGCTTTGTGTGAATGCCACCTGTTTAGTGTCTAATTACCATATATGTGAATTATGCATTGCCATCTTGTTGCAAGACATTATATATGTGAATTATGCAATGTTATCTTGTTGCAAAGGCATTATATATGTGAATTATGCAATGCCGTGCTATTGAGCCAATCATCATGTATGTGAATTATATCATGCTATCATTTTTTGTATTACGTGTTCCATTTGTTGACAATGTTTGTATATTCAACTACTCATCCTGTGCATCAGCCATTTGAAGTGGTGATGGAAGTATCTAGAGTGAAAACAAGGTATTCAGAGCAGATAATGCTACCTGCTAAAGCAGACATCTTACTGGATATAGAGAGCTCCTCAGAGGAGGATTCAGAAACTTATGACCATTCCTATTTCCCCCCTAAGGTCTATGCTCAAACTCGGCAGGGTTATATTACCCATGTCATGCATGTTGTCTTGCATTGCTTAGTTTTTACATCATATATGGATTGCCATCCGCTTACTTGCTTACTATATAAATCATATATTTGAATTATATCTTGCTATCATGTTTACATACACAGCATCTATCTGAATTATGGCATGGCAACCCATTTAATAAAGACATCATATATTTATATCATCTCATCCTGTTTAGTGTTTACAGTCATCATATTTTGAATTATGTCATTCTATCCGGGAATTATATCATGCTATCATGTTTCCATAGGCGGCATGTATGTGAATTATGGCATGCCAACCTATTTAATAAACACATTATATAGTTATATCATGTCATCATGTTTACATAGTCATCATATTTTGAACTATGTCTTTCCATCTTTTTTAGTTAGCCATCATAATGTGAAATTGTGTCATGCTATCCTGTTTAGTTAGCCATCTTATATGTGAAATTGTGTCATGCTATCCTGTTTGGTTAGACAACATAAATGTGAATTATTTCATGCCCTCTTTTATTCCCCACTATCCATTGCACTTGTCTATCATACAATGTATGTACATTCAATTATTTCTCTTGTTTATCAACCATTTGAATTGGAGAGGGTGATGGTAGTATCTAAGGGAGTAACAACACGGTCTTCAGAAAAGATAGTGCTACCAGTTGATCCAGATAGAACCACGGTTGTACTTGCCCAAGAACCAGCCCCACCACACATAACCCAGACTCTCGCAGATTGTACCCCTACCCAGTTAGACAGAGAACCAACTACACCCCTTCTAACCCCAACCCCAGCAGATAGTAACCCAGTTC
Source organism: Aegilops umbellulata (assembly GCA_032464435.1). Taxonomy (NCBI): domain Eukaryota; kingdom Viridiplantae; phylum Streptophyta; class Magnoliopsida; order Poales; family Poaceae; genus Aegilops; species Aegilops umbellulata. The sequence goes on along the minus strand of CP136054.1, from coordinate 355,281,701 downwards.
CAGTTGACACAGCAGCGTCTCCACCACAGAGCACCCAAACACGAGCAGTTAGTAAGGGAACTGCAGTGCCGAAAGCATGAGGACCACCACTCGGAATCCCAACTCAACACTTAAAGGAGAAGAAGAATTGTTCTCAGGTCAGGTTCTGTAGCTATGGTTCATACTCCTTTGCTCTTGCATCACTGTATTTACTCAGACCAACTATTTTCAAATTTGAAGGATGGAATTGAAACTCCAATGGCGCAACAGGTATGTTTTAAACTTGTTTCTTTAACTGGTTTGCTGTTGTAACTTGCTCTATGTTGATTTCAATTTCAGTTGAATAAACAGTTATGTTCTCATGTCATGCACATTACAAGTGTTGTATTGCTCTATAGTTTGCCACACTTATATTCTATCTATTCTGCTTTGTCTTGAACAAATATTATTTGAACTGTGTCTCTATCTTGATTTGGCAACAAAAACTAGAATGATATAGTCCATAAAGTGACCATGGTACATAGATATATGTTTGTTTCATGCTGTTATCCTGTGCACTTTACTACTGAACTAATTTACCAAAATGAGTTTCATATACAACATGGTAAACCTGTGATGTGTCTGCTTGTTTCTCTTTTAGAATGCGGACAAAATGTTGGAGAACAGTACCCCGTTATGCAATGGTAAAGGAAGTAATTTAGATAAGGTTCAAGATAGTGAGACATCCCTGTTGGTCTCCAAGAAAGCTAATAAAAACTACCTTGACGACAGTGAGAGAACCCAAAAGTCCTGTCTTGATGTAGTTTTCGAGTTACTCGCCACTACTACTGGCACAAGCTCTTCGAACTTGTTGCCTGAATCAGTTCATCTTCTTGAGTCTCAGCTTCAAGTTGAAAGACATCGATCAGATGTGCTGCGACAGGAAGCTGAAGGACCGAGGAAGTCCCTGCAAAATTCTGATGCAAACTTTCTGGTGCAACAACAAGCGCTGGAGGATTTAAGCGCCAAACAAGAGAAAGTTAATAAGCTTGCTAAGCATCTTGCCAGCATTATGGGTACCCAGGATATTGTTTCTTGAGATCTTTTGAAGTGGTTTCAGTTCCGGACTTGTTTTGCTGCGGCGTTTATTTGCACTGGTCGCCAACTTTGACAACCAGTGTATATGATATGCTGCTTTGTTCCCTATATTTAAGTGTTTTAGGTCTATCAGTAGCGTGGGGAACGGCGCTACTAATAAGGCGCTACAGCTAACACGTAGCAGTAGCGCATGTTCACCAGCGCTACTGCTACACAAGTGTAGCAGCAGCGCTCTTAGTGGAAGCTCGCTGCTGCTAATAGCTATAGCGTGCTTCTCCTGTACGCGCTACTGCTACTACCGCGCTGCTGCTACCTTTTCTCCACTCGCTACTGCTAATTTTAGTAGTTTTTTTGGCATATTTGTTTTGTATTTGAACAGGCTTTATAAAAGAATCTTTAGCACAAACAAATGTCATCATGATACACATACAAATGTCTGCGAGACCAGAAATGTAATCATAGCATATACATACAAATAGTCTCATCATAATCATCATCCAACACAAAGTGGTATCTTGTCATCATCTCGAAAATAGCGATACATGCAAGTCTCGAATACTTGCAACTAGAACGTCATCCATCTAAACAAAGTTATACGCGAGAAGAGCTATCACTATGAGTGAGAGCGGAACTATGCAGTACATGAGGTGGCAGTTACGAGTCCTCTCTCGCGCTAGCGTGAACCTCAAGTAACTAGCTTCTCCTTCTTGTCTGCTTTTGAAGCCTTTATGGCTGGCGCCCGAGAACCCATTCACTTGCGCCTAACACTCATGCCACTCATTGTACACCCCCGGAACCTTCCCTTTGTACACGACATAGCAGTTCCATCTCGCCATCAAGAAACTAGGTACCTGTTAGAGATGCATGTTCATGAAGAGGATGTACAATCATATATATGCAACAAAATAGACTAGAGCAACACCAAAAAAGAAAGGGTTAGCAACTAGATGCAACATACAATACACAAATTAATTAACTAGAGGTACGCAGGTCATCGTACGCAAACTAACAAAGTAGCGTTACGCAAGTTCGGCAGGGATCATGGACATCACAAAGTTTCATCGCTACAAATAGTATACAAGTTCAACCGACACATATCATCATCATCGGCATCATAAATCACTAGAAGTTCCATCCTTCCATATCATCGAGGATGGACCCTAGCTTCTTGAACGACGTGAGGTCTAGACGTTGCATGCCTATGCGAGTTCAGACGCCAGCTCGTGATATAGGGCCGTGGTGGAACATCCCCTTCTCATCGACGACTTCTTTCATGATGATCGTCGCAATGTCGCTTTGGATGCGAAAGAAGTCATCTCTAAGTTTATAATCCGCTTCTCCATGAGATTCTAGCCACTTGTGGATATGATCATCATTTCTGCTTCTCATGCGAAGCTTTTGGTGATCCGTGTTGAACTGAATCATGAGATGGACGATGTAGAATCCATCCTTCTTGCTTGGTTTTGGGACATGGATGCAGGAGAAGTTAGTTTTATGCGCGAAACCCATCTTCTTGTTCCTTTGTTTCCTGATCTGCATGTGGCCACCTCTAAAGCTGAAGCCTTGGAGAGCATCATCTAGAATATTCATTATGTGGGTGTAGTCTTTTTCCTCGTAGTCTCTGGAAGGGTCAAAATACACGGCATGGGAGACTTGCGGGTAAAGAACGATAGGGACGGCGTGCCCGTTGCTGCGGGGAAAAGACACCTCAAATTATTCCCCATGGAGAGAGAAGGAATGATTGAAATGTATGAAAGGGTTGTTCGGAACTGACTTACTTTGGATGATAAGGCACGAGGACAATTTCCCGGTCCTTATTCCGTACCATGAAGTTTTGGAGGTAGTCCCTAGCAGTTTCACGCTGAAAGTCGCCGAGACTCAAGAAAGACTCGTGCATGTAGTACGGATCCGCCACACAGATTTGCGAGACTTCTTCACTCTTCATGACGGAGCTCATATGTAGCACAAAAAGGCGGACGATTGTAAAATCGAGCCACCTTGTCAGAAACATCTCAAAGATATGTCAAACCGCAGGAAGAACACCTCCGAGGGACGTGTCTCGACTTAGCACTTCCCCTCAGGCGCACGAGCCGCGTATGTCGGATATCCTGGATCCTTTGAGGCTAGTAGGCTTTTCTCAGTCGACAGCACATGGTCGTGCAGTCTCCTGAGATCCCCTGATAGTGCCTCCAGCGGTTTCGGCGGTAGCATCGGCTCGCCCGTGAGATGGAACATGGCTGCACCTTTCACGGGTACACGCTCTTCAGAATGCATCGTCTGGCTGCTATGTGCTCTGGCTTGTTTGGAGGCAGCTATCTTTCCCGATCTCTTTCTCTCCTTTTTCTTGGGCACACCTTCTAGACCCTTCCTTAACCCCTGCCCCAGTGTTCCCGGGCTAAGTACTGTACGACCCTCGCGCCCGGCTAATTGAGCCTGTGTTGAGGCGGCATCTTCAGGCGTGTCCTGTGAGGATTTCATGAAGAGAGACTTTTTGCAATCCCTGCTACGACCTTCCTGCCCGGGCATATCATCCATATCCTCATTAGCAAGCTGATAGCCTGATTAGTCATATGGTTGACTCATCAATTCTATGTCACAGTCATACGTGTTTGTATTGAGGAAATACATAGGGTCGACCTCCGTCTCATCATCCATTCTCTGTTCTACAGGACAAATTACATCAGCCGGCACTATTGCACCCCCTTCATCATGTCGTCCGCCGTTCTCACCCGGCACTATAGGAGCTGGTAATTGCGTAGGCGGGGTGGTGGTCTCCGCACATGCTTGTTGATGTGTGGTTATTGGTGTGCTCTCGGCCGGCTCCAGACGAATAAGATTCTTCGGCCATAGGAGCACCCAACCCTTGCAGCTTCCAATCCGCGGCGGGGTCTCGTCGTCTGCTCCCACATGCTGTACTGGAGGAGGCAAATCCTCGTGCCCCGATTTCACACTGGACAAGCTAACCCTGAAGTGCCCAGCAGGGATCGGCTGGTTGTGGAACGTGGGTTGCAAGGGGTCCATTATCATCCCCTTTCCCACGTCCACCTTCTGGCCTTTGATCAAGTAGAGTATGGTGCACGGGGTTTCTTTCGCCTGCAAACACATATGTCTGTGGCGTAAAACATCTGAAAGGCAACAAAAAAGGAATATTATATATATATATATGGTGGTGCGACATGTAATTACTGTGATGGCGTCGAGCTCAGCCAAAGACGAAGGCCCAACGAGCGCGCCAGAGACTAAGGACGGGTTGCTATGAGATGGAGCGGCTGCGAGAGGAGGCCCGGTTGCATGGGCAAGTGATGGTGCGATGATGTTATTGTTCATGGAGTTGCTCCCGACGAAACTGGGCAACGGGAAATCATGTACCGTCTTGTCTGGATTTTCCTTCGTCCAGTTGATGATAACTGGAACCAAGTTAGTCGCAAAATCATTTCTGCAGGCAGTTACAGCTGCATCGACTGCCTGCTGTAACAACTCATATTTTTCCTCGGCTGCTTTTTTCGCGTCCTCAGCTGCTTTTTTCTCAACCGCAAGCTTCACCTTCGCGTTGATGTCCGCCTGACTAAACCTCTTTTTCTGCTTCTTGGCCTCCGGGCCCTTGTTGTAAAACACCTTCCACGTGGCGCCGTCTCCAGCGCCGTGCACACGAACATATTGCGGCCGCTGGCCCAAAGGGAGTCCCTTAAGTTCATTCAAGGCCCGGTTGAGAGGGATGTCCCACTTGGGCCTCATCGGAGAAGTAGGGCTTTCGGCTGCAAGCTGGTGTTGCTTCTCCAGTAGTCTAATCAATTTCCTCGTGATCTGGTCCGTGTAAAAAACCTTTTTCTCCTTGTCCCACTTGTAGCGGGCCCTGATGAAGTCACGCTCCAAGGGGTTGGTGAACTTCACGAAGGGGTCTGGGAGACCCGCGGCTTCACGTTCCGCGTCCTCCTTATCCCATATGGGCCTTTTACCGAGGTAGCCACGGCTTCTGAGGCGATGCTTCCCCGTGTTCCTTTGCTGAAGGCTCTTGAATTTCGCAGCCTTAGCCTTGGCATCCTCGGTAGCGCAAGTGTCCTTGAACTTTTCGAACTCCTCTTCCGTAAGTGTCGGATTTTCCTCCAGAATCTTGGACAGGGGTTCCTCAGCCTCAATAGCTCGTTTCACCCTCCCTTTCCAGGAGGCCAAATCATTGTTGAACATGCCCATGGCGTGATTGTTAATCTTTTTCATCTTCGGATCATCCCATGGTTGTTCTATGTTATCATCCCGGTCGGGGAACTTGAATCTCTTGTGCAACTTGTTAGGAGCAACTGCGTCAAATGTTCTTTACTCCTCAAGTCATCGTCGTTGATGCTCGCGCATTCCCGTAGGATGCATCCTACTTGGTTCCCATAGCACTTGCGAGGTTCTTCCGGCTCTAATGGCTCAAACTTGCCAGGTGCCATCTTTGTGATCACAAGTCGTCCAATCCCTACTTTGTTAGGTTTTCGTATCCTCTGCTTCTTATGCTTCCTCTTTTCGGTAGCGGCATCGGCGCCGGTACCTTCCCCGCCGGTATCTTCCCCGCTGGTACCTTCCCCACTGGTCTCGGCACCGCCATCGGTGTCGGCGCCGTCGGTGATGATGTCGACGTCAGTACCATCATCGAGGCGGACCTGCAAACCTTGCTTAGCAGTCAAAAAGTCGAGGTAGTCTTGTTCACCCTGATAATCCATCTCGTATGCATCTTGGTCAGAAGGCCCAGTTTCTTCGTTGTTCGACATGTTTCCTATGATTAAGTGTCCTCATTTATTTCTAAAAGTATGGATAAATGAGAAATGACATAAAAAATAAATCTATATGCCAGCACTCGATATGCCAACTATGTAGCACAAATCATGCCTTTATTCACGGGAAATTTCGGCATGACCTTTGCTAAAAAATCGACATATCGAGTGCCTGAAATTCACCGGAACGGAAATGAATCAACATTCCGGCGTAACATAGGCCACTCGGATCATTTACCAAAACATGACATGTCCAAAACATGACATATCCACATATCACATGTCCAGTTCAAATTTGCATATAAATTCAGCTAATTTTGAAACCTATCTAAATTCATAACTAAATAGATAACCTAATTAATATAACTAAAACCTAAGTAAATTAACCGAAGAACCCTAGCTAGAAGAGAGAGAGGGGGGTGGTTTACAGAGGGTGCAGGGGCGAGGAGGCAGGCCCGACGACGGCCGAGGTTGGGAGGGGAGGAAACAGAGGAGGGAGGCGAGGGCCGACGGGTTGGGGGTGAGCGCGCCGGGGTCGGGGGAGAGCGCCGGCGCCGGGGGCGAGCGCGCCGGGGTTGGGGGCGAGCGCGCCTGGGTAGGGCGCGGCGGGGTCGGAGGCGAGCGCGCCTGGGTCGGGCGCGGCGGGGTCGGGGGCGAGCGCGCCGGGGTCGGGGGCGAGCATGCCGGGGTCGGGGGCGAGCACGCCTGGGTCGGGCGCGGCGGTGCGACGGGGCCGGGGAAGAGAGTGGGGATTTGGGGAAAAGAGGCGGGATGAAGCAGGGAGAGTGAGAATTTTGGGTTAAGTGGACGTAGCAGTAGCGCATTTACACGAAGCGCGCTACTACTATTACGGGCAGCTACAACGGTTTTTTACAGAAACCGCTACTGCTACTTTGACTAGCTGTAGTTTTTTTCAGTAAAGCGCTACTGCTATAACCAGTTTCCCTTTTTCTTTTCCTTTATTTTTCTCACTTTTTTAATTTCCGAGAGCAGTGAACGAAGGGAAGGCGATATATATTGCATCATTTGACGGTTAAATATGTATGCAAAATAGGAACGTATATATTACATCATTGGACCCATGCATAATAATGGCTAAGTGTGTATACAAAATAGGAACATATATATATATTACATCATTGGACCCATGCATAATAATGGCTAAGTGTGTATACAAAATAGGAACATATATATATATATATATATATATATATATATATATATATATATATATATATATATGTTACATCATTTGACCGATTCCTCAGCGCTGACGTTTTCGTTTTTGAGTCAGCTTCTTTCCCTTCTTGTTCGTCAAAGAATAATTGAGCCCCTCATTGTGACTTTGCCTTTTCCATGGAGTATGATTTTTCTTTGGTAATGTAGTATTGATTCTTCTTTTGACGTATACTTCATCATCATCGTCATCTTCCCTCATTGGGTTGTCGTACTGATCATAGTCTTCCTCGTTGGCAACTCCATCCATTCCAATGATGTTCCTTTTGCCTCTCCTCACGACAACACGACTGGGATTGCATGGGTCGGTTATGAAGAAGCATTGTGTCACGTGCTTAGCGTGTACCCATGGCTCGTTTCTTGCGATAGCGTTCACGGTAGCGCTCTTGGCGTCGGGTATAGTCATGGTAGTGAAAATCCGGTTTTCTCTTTCGACATTCTTAGCCCATCTGACACGGAACATCGTCGTGTTGTGCAGTCCAGAGTAGTCAAGCTCCCAGATCTCCTCGCCCCTTCCATAAAATCATTCAGTTGCGTCGTTGTTGCTGCCGGTCATGCATTCCATCGTCACCCCTGAGTTCTGATCATCACTGTCCATATATTTGGCCTCCGTGTAGAACGTGTATCCGTTGATATCATATGCCTGATAGGTTACGAGGTTGGGCGAGGGGCCATGTGCTAAGGCGTATATGAGCAATCCGTCCTTAGAGCCCTCCTCCGGGGGATTAGCAATAATATGCTCTTTAAACCAATGCAGGAAAGTGGAGTTGTGCTCTCTAGTAACTTCGGCGTCTGTCTTGCATACCCCCCGGTCACGATACTTCTTTGCGATAATTTCTTTGTGCAGTGCCACGAAAGGATCTACCTCGTCTAGATGTTGTAGCACTACCAAGTTTGCTCTGTCAAAGTCGCTGCGTTGATCTGAGTATGCCACGTGCAATTCCCTGCGACCGTTGCAGTGACCTTCTCCTTTGAGCCTCCATCATGCTTGTTAACGGGCAAACCAACACTAACACCAGGCGGCTGGTCTGCGCCATATAGAAAATTCTCACAGAAAGAGATGCACTCTTGTGTCAAATAGCCCTGGACGATGCTTCCATCCGGTTTGGACATGTTACGAATGAATCCTTTGATGATCCCATTCATCCTCTCAAACGGCATCATGTTGTGCAGGAATGACGGCCCCGGGTCTATTATGTCATCCACAATATGGACACACAGATGCACCATGACGTCAAAGAACGCGGGCGGGAAGTACATCTCAAGCTCATTCAGTATCACAACGATCTCTTCCTGTAGCCTTCGGAGCTGGTTCACACTGATCGACTTTCGAGAGATGACGTCGAAAACGTTGCAGAGACCAATAAGCGTGTCACGGACGTGCTTGTCCATTATCCCTCTAATGGCAACATGTAGTATCTGCGTCATCATCACATGACAGTCATGGGACTTCATCCCGCTGAACCTTTTCTTGTCCGTGTCTAGATATCTGCTTATCTTGCCACAGTAACCGGAACTAACTTTGACTCCGGTAAGGCACTTAAAGAATTGATGGATCTCAGCCTGACTTAAGGTGATGCAAGAAGGGGGGCAATAATCCTCTTTCTTTATTTTCTTGCCCTTCTTCTCCCGTGCCTCTGTCTCCGTCTTTGTCTCGTCTGACATTTTACGGGGCGGCATGTGCAGATCTTCCCTGATTTTCAAATCTTGCAAGTCTTTTCTTGCCTTCGGCCCATCCTTGGTCTTATTCGACATGTTCATCATTGTTGCGAGCAAGCTCTCAAGGACATTCTTACAGATATGCATTTGATTAAGGTAATGAGGTGTATCGAGTTTGTGCTAGTACTCCAAGTCCCAGAACACAGACCTCATCTTCCATACCTTCAGCAGCGGCTCCGGCGCCTTTCTCGTCGTCTTTCCCGACGCGGGGCACTCCTTCCAGTTTTTCAACAGCTCATCGATTTCGGCACCGCTCCGCTTACATGGAGGTCCTCGATGCTCAGCATGACCATTGAATAGATCTCCACGGTTTCTCCACGGGTCGTCCTGTTCGAGCCATCTTCGATGCCCCATGTAAACGATTTTCCCAGACCCGCCATCTTTCCTTGACGTTAGCTGCTGAGACGTCGTATCATCCATGCACCGCGTGCATCCACAATATCCATGGCACACCTGGCCTACCACATATCCGTAACCGAGATAGTCCTGCACTGTCGCGATCAGCGCGGCTCTCATGTTGAAATACTCGCCTTTGCTGCGTCGCATGTCTTTGCTGGTGTTTTCCATAATGTGTCTAACTCCTCTTGAATAGCCCCAGATACAAATTAATATTATTTCCTGGTTGTTTCGGCCCTTGAATAAGCATGCTCATGTGAATGTACCTCGATTTCATGCACAAATAGTGGGGAGGTTGTACATCCATACAAACATGGGCCATGTGCTATGGTTGGTGTTCTGATAGCCAAACGGATTCATGCCATCGGTACACGCGCCGAGCACGATGTTCCTTGCATCACATCTAAAATACCGATAGAAGCTGTTCAACGCTCTCCACTGGCTTCCATCCTTGACGTGTCTCATCTTCGGATCATCTCCATCGTCGGGCTTCTTCCTCTCCGCGTGCCAGTGCATTAGCTTTGCTTACTTGGGATCTACAAAATACCTCTGGAGACGGGGAGTGATCGGTAAGTACCATACCACTTTCTGGGGACATTTCTTCCCAGCCTTCTTGTATCGAGAAGCATTGCACATCGGATAGCTTGTTTTTTTCGCGTGGTCCTTCCGATAAATTATGCAATCGTTGATGCATGCATGGTATCTAACGTGTGGCAGATCAAGAGGGAACACAATCTTCTTGGCCTCATCAACAGTACTAGGACATAGATTACCCGCGGGAAGAACATCCTTTAGGTACTTGAGATGCTCATCGAGGCTAGTGTCAGTCCATTTGTTTTTAGCCTTCGTCTTTAGGAGTTGGAGCGTGAAACTCAAGCGGGTCACCTCAGGATTGCAACCATCATACAATGGAGTGTTTGAGTCTACCACCAGTTGCTCCAGCTTAGCCTCCTCTCTAGAAGCAGCTCTCTCAGTACTCGTCTCCTTGCGAAGCAATGCTTGAACATGAGGGTCCCGCATGATTGAACTTAGTTCCGACGTACTCTGTTGCGTGGAGTCCATGTCGTTCTCTCCGCCGCCATGTCCGGCCCCTTCACCGCCACCATGTCCGGCCCCTTCTCCGCTGCCATGTCCGGCCTCTTCCCCGCCGCCATTATCGATCATCTCTTCGTCTTGCCCCGTGTCATCATTGCCTGCCCCGTTGGCATCCTCAACATCCTCATCCTCATCTTCAATTATCCACCGAGTATAGCCATCCATGAAACTAGTCATGAGCAGGTGCGCTTCGGCACGACCATCGTCATGGGGGTCAAGCCAAACTATTCCTTTGCATTTTCGACACGGACATAAAACCTCTGTCCGGTTATTTTCCTTCATGTCCTGCACCGCCGACCACAACCACGTGTCCACCATCGTTCCACTGACCATCGTCAACTCTGCACGGTAATAATAAATAAATTGATTATAAAAATGCGTGCATTCATCAAAGTCATACAAAAATTCGGCATGACCTTCCTTAAAAATAGGACATATATAGATCTAAAGTTTGCCCGGAATTCGCCGAAACGGAAATAAATCGACATTTCGGCAAAACATAGGCAACTCAAAAGCACAATTTGGCGTCAACTCATGCCACACACACAATTTCCATAAACATATCACACACACATAAACATATTTCCATTTTGCAAAAGCATGAAATATTAATCACACCTCTATCTCGAAATCGAGCACACGGTGGAGATGATGACGTAGGGAGGTCAAAAGTGCACAAAGCTCTTCTTGACAAAGAAATATCTAGTTAGGGGGCAAATAGGTCACTTAACTAAATGCTACATCTACCTAGCTAGCTAATTTGGGAGGAGACAACTTCAACTAGTGGAGGGGGAGGAAAAAGAGAAAGGAGATGCATTAATGGAGGTGGTGTAGTTATAGCTAGGAGTAATGAAGAGAGAGAAAGGTAGGTAGAAGAGGGAGAGTAATGGGGGGAGAAGTATTGAGGAAGAAGAGTGAGAGAGGGAGGATGTGGGAGGTAGGGGAAAGGGAGGAGAGGAGATGGGGAGGGGGAGGTGGAAAAAGGTGGTGGGTGCTGCGTCTTAGCAGTAGCGCGGGAGCAAAAGCGCGCTGCTGCTAAGAGCGTAGTAGCAGCGCGCTTTCCTATCACACGCTACTGCTAAACAGGCCAACCGTGTGCACAATTTCAAAATTAGCAGCAACGACGTGACAAAAAAGTGCGCTACTACTATGGCGTTAGCAGCAGCGCGCTTCCTGACGCCGCGCTACTGGTAAACTTAGGTCATTGTGTACTGTCGGTGGATTTTTGTAGCAGTGCGGTTTAAGCATCACACGCTACTGCTAAGTTTGCACCAGTAGCGAGCTTTCCTTAGCCGCGCTGCTACTCATTAGTAGCAGCGCCTCTTTTTATGCCGCGCTGCTGGTAAGATTTTGTTTATAAGGTTTTCCCTAGTAGTGAGTAACCCAGTTCAAGTTGACACAACAGCATCTCCACCACAGAGCACCCAAACACGAGCATTTAGTAAGGGAACTACAGTGCCCAAAGCATGAGGACCGCCACTCGGAATCCCAACTCAACACTTGAAGGAGAAGAAGAATTTTTCTCAGGTCAGGTTCTGTAGCTATGGTTCATACTCCTTTGTTCTTGCATCACTGTATTTACTCAGACCAACTATTTTCAAATTTGAAGGATGGAATTGAAACTCCAATGGCGCAACAGGTATGTTTTAAACCTGTTTATTTAACTGGTTTGCTGTTGTAACTTGCTCTATGTTGATTTCAGTTTTAGTTGAATAAACAGTTATCTTATCATGTCATGCACATTACAAGTGATGTATTGCTCTATAGTTTCCCACACTTATATTCTATCTATTCTGCTTTGTCTTGAACAAATATTATTTGAACCGTGTCTCTATCTTGATTTGGCAACAAAAAATAGAATGATATAGTCCATAAAGTGACCATGGTACATAGATATATGTTTTTTTCATGCTGTTATCCTGTGCACTTTACTTCTGAACTAATTTACCAAAATGAGTTTCATATACAACATGGTAAACCTGTGATGTGTCTGCTTGTTTCTCTTTTAAATGCGGACAAAATGTTGGAGAACAGTACCCCGTTATGCAATGGTAAAGGAAGTAATTTAGATAAGGTTCAAGATAGTGAGACATCCCTGTTGGTCTCCAAGAAAGCTAATAAAAACTACCTTGACGACAGTGAGAGAACCCAAAAGTCCTGTCTTGATGTAGTTTTCGAGTTACTCGCCACTACTACTGGCACAAGCTCTTCGAACTTGTTGCCTGAATCAGTTCATCTTCTTGAGTCTCAGCTTCAAGTTGAAAGACATCGATCAGATGTGCTAGGACAGGAAACTGAAGGACCGAGGAAGTCCCTGCAAAATTCAGATGCAAACTTTCTAGTGCAACAACAAGCGCTGGAGGATTTAAGCGCCAAACAAGAGAAAGTGAATAAGCTTGCTAAGCATCTTGCCAGCATTATGGGTACCCAGGATATTGTTTCTTGAGATCTTTTGAAGTGGTTTCAGTTCTGGACTTGTTTTGCTGCGGCGTTTATTTGCACTGGTCGCCAACTTTGACAACCAGTGTATATGATATGCTGCTTTGTTCCCTATATTTGCATTGGTGGCGAATTTTGATGCCCAGTGGATGTAATATGTGCAATAGACGTGATAGCCTAGTGTAAGTTGCTTGCTTATTTATTACCTTGTTGTCTTGTTTATTTGTTTGCTTGTAGTCAGTGCTGTTCTTTCTCAGCGGTTTGCTAGTGGCCGCAATAACCTATTTTTTAAAAGTAGGCCACAATAACCATGGGCTACATATTTACTGTGGTTACCATGGGCCTCCTACAAGCCGTAGAAATAATGGGCCTTCTTTGGGCCGTAGAAAGAATGGGCCTTCTACGGGCCGTAGCATCAATGGGCCTTCTACGTGCCGTATGATCGATAGGCCAAACATGGGCCAATAACAGACCGCATTATGGGCCGTAAACGGGGTAGATTTGGAATCGTCCGTTCATGGGCCGACAATAACATGCCATCGTTAATCGGCCGTATTTGATGACTTCATGGAAATGGCCCAACGGAGTAACGGGCTGCGAATGGGCCGATTGTAACCGCCAGCTGAATTTGGCCCACAGGCAGAAAAGGCCAATGACGGGCCGTAAGTAACCGAATGCTGGAAATGAGCCCAAGAATAAATGGGCCCTGAGAAGGCCGAAAGATAACACGGGTTGGAAACGGCCCAATGGAATAATGGGCCGTTAATGGGTATAAAGGGGTACACTATTCATTGCGGGCCAGATTCACCACAGGTCGCTAATGGGCCAAGAGTTACAGATGGCCTCGTATGGGCTGAAAGACATCATGGGCCATACATGGGCCGGAAGTTACAATGGGCTGGAATCATATTGGAAGGCCCAGATGAAGCTACTGGGCTTAATTCGGATAGGCCATAACGGGCTGTGAGTTAGCGAGTTGTAAATGGGCTATATACGAAATGGCCGTTAACACGCTTTCCATGGGCCGGCTCGTTACCTTTTGACCAAGTCAAACGGGCCGGCCTTTTTACCGGAATGGGCCTCTGTTGGGCAGTGCCACGTGTCGACGTATCATAGGCGCCTCCTGTCCAATGAATGGATGACATTTGTCCCAACGGTGAGCCAACATGTGTTTCCTCCGGCCAATGAGAATTTTATACGTGGAAAATCCTCATTGGTCCGGGCTGTTAGCGGGTTATCGGATCCAAAGCCGGGCCCGATAGCTTAACGGCATTCCGTTACGGTGGATGCCACGTGTCGGTCACCCTTGACGAAAGCACTTCCATGACGCGCGATTTATCATCATGGAAGTGGACACTTCCGTGATGATAATTTTGGTAATGTCATGGAACACTTCTATGACAACACATGTATGACTATCTTGATTCCATCATAAATTTGTCATGGATGTACATGCATGACAGAAAACGTGACCTACTGTGACAAACACCTATCATCACGGGAGTGTCATTTGTTTGTAGTGCCATTAACCGCAACGGCTGACGCACTGATCACCTTCTAACTAATATCATCACTCACCGACCCGGGCACTGCCTGTGTCAAGCTGGCCAACCACGGTGGTGGAGAGCGAGATGTATGCCTAGAACCCGCCACTTTAGGCAAGGGAGAAGTTGCCACCGGTCGTCCCTCCACCACCACCACCGCCATAGCCACATCCGTCTCCACGGGGGTGTCTAGGTGCCAATGCGGCCTCTGCTGCGGTGAAACTTCATCCACCATCTGTCGGTGCTCCTCCAGCACTACCACCTGAGCTGGAAGGTCATCATCAGAGCCCTCCATCTCAATGTGGTCGCCCCAAAGATGGCTCGATGCGAACACCACCTTGAACGAACCGAACCGGAGAGATGTCGTTGGAGACAGAAGGGGCGCCCCCCTTCTCAGTCCTCGGCTCAGTCGACTGTGTGTGTTTACTAGCTGGTTTGTCCTTTCCACTATGGTCGTCAGGGTTTCCCTCCATCCCCTGGTCGCCACTACCATCACCAGTACCATCTCCGTCATCAGTCATATCAACATCAGTAGTCCTAGAATTATTATTTGCCTGCTGAACCTCCTCAACCACAAGATCTAGATCATAAGATATGCCATCATAATTCCATGGTAAAAAGTCTGGAATATAACTCGCATTCACAACACCAACAAGTATCCTCGCCACTCCATGCAGGCATGTAAATGACAAGTCCACCTTCTGTGTTTCACCTAACAGAGAGCCAAGACTCGCGACAATAAGATATTCGTTAAGAAGAGTCTCTGGAACTCCTGTGAATTTGATCCAAACCTTTTCAATCGGTATCCCCATCGGCTCAGGTTTTTTGCACTCATCAAACTCAAGAATGCACTTACTTCTGGGCACCCTACCGAGTCCACACTTCAGCAGGTGGTTAAGATCCTCCCTCCTAGGGAACTCCACTCTATAAACCTGGTCCTCCAACCTGACGAGAGACCAGTGAAAATTCTTAGACACTAGCCATATGAGCTACTGACACACCTGCTCCTCTGTCAATGTCCCATGAGTAACCCTAAGCAGACCAAAATTTGAGCTGACCACCGCAGGAGTCGCTGAAATCGTGCGTGGAGTCTCAAAGAACATAAAATTGGAACTATGACCCCAACTAACTCCATGCCAGCAGTCGCGGTAACACGGGGGGAGGGGGTAAGTGTAGGCGTAAAGGGTATGTAGGCGGAGAATCGGGTTGAAAGTGAAAGTCGCCAAAAAGTGGCAGAATGCTCTCAAAACCAATTCACTTGAGTGACACAGATACCGTAAATGTTCACCACTGGCGGAGGTACCAAAATCAATGGACAGTCGTCAGATGAGTGTCCCGACTTCATACATATATCACAAAGCAGCTCCGAGCAGTCAATCACAAAGTGCCTTGGCACACCACAACGATAACAGGTCATTTTTTCTTTCTTACGTGTCGCTTTGTTAGCACGCACCGCATCTGCTTTATCGCTACCTTTATCACTGTGGCCATATTTGTCATCTGAAGGTGTGGGAGTTGGAACTACGACCCCAGCCAGAGCCTTAACCGTCGCCGCCACCGCCTCTGCAATGTTGCAGAAGAGGAAGTGGCGGCATCAGCCACTTTGGTCGCCCCTCTACTGGCCCCCTTCGGTAGGAAAACCAGCTTAGGGGTCGTCTCGGCACAGAGGGATGGCGCGGAGGAGGGTTAGGAGCACCCCCACCTCGACCACCTCTCTGACAGTAGAGAGGACCCATAACGCCTTCAACAAACTCGCCGGGTGGAGGATTAAAGCTCCACTGCCATTGATTCTGGGCGGATCAACGACCTCCACAATTATTCCACTAGTTCCAACCACGTCCATCATATCCTCCGTCGTAGCCATGTCCATCATATCCTCTATTGTAGCCACGTCCATCATATCCTCAGTACATCATATGCTACCGAAGTTAGATATCTCCGAAGCGTTCGACCCGATCGATTAATCCTTTCTACTTCAAGTGCCAGTCGGGATGGGTTTGGCCTACGGTGGACAGTGTGGATATGTGGGTTGCTTTCGGCTGCCACTGCCCATGTGCTCGTCAATGGCGTGCCAGGTCCCACCATCTGGAACACGTGTGGCCTGTGATAACGGGACACTCTTTTCGTTGATGCTCTTCATCCTGGTTATGGAGGCCCCGCATCACATGTTTAACTATGCTGATAGGCAATGCATGCTCCCACCCTTGCCAAGCATGGACCTGCACGCCGGTTATCCTTCTTCACGGACGACGTGATGTTATTCCTCCAGTCTACTACCATAGATATTGTTGTTTGTGCGGCCATCCTCAACGACTTCGGACAAGCGGCAGGGCTGAATCTGAATGCGGCAAAGTGTAGCGCAATACACATTAGATGCGCAGAAACGACGATAAATCTCATCCACCAGGGGATCGACTACGTTGGAAATATGCCCTAGAGGCAATAATATTTTTATTATTATATTTCCATATTCACAATTAAGGAGTTTATATCCTATGCTATAACTGTTATGATCCTGGAATATGCGATTCAGTGGAAAACTCATATGCACGTGTGGGATGATAAATGGTAAATGAAAAGGTTCCTATTCTCGCCTCTAAGACTAGCTCAAGTGTTGCTGGTGATCATGTTTTCCGGATCTTAGGATATTGTTAAGTGTAATGATGATCCTAAAACAACATTGAGATTATGACATCAGAAGAACGATCATATTGAATTGACCCAATCTTGTTTGTTATGAATTGAGTTAATATCGTTTGCATTCAATTGTAATAACATGAAGTGCTAATGTGTGATATTGCTCTTTAGACCATGAGAATATCATCGGCACTTCTTGTTGTACGATAGGCTATGTGGTTGCTCAAACATCACCTGTAACTCAATGATCATAACGACAGCTTACAGGTTCTTCGAAAAGTTTGACAAGTGACCGGATAGCTCGGGAGTGGGATTTGCTCCTCCGACGATGGAGCGATATTATTAGGGCGCTCTCGGTGTGACGACATCAATCATCATCTGGCCAGACACACGTGACTTAGTTACCGGAACACAATAACGAGAAAGAAGAAAAAAATCGGTAACAAGGATTTTGGTATGGTGAGCATGGTGATGACTCGAGAGGATACCGATGCATCCCGGGTTTTGTAAAGTATCATGAAGCAAAGGGAGCATCAAATTATAACCAAAGGTTCACTCGAATATCATTCATGTACTCACAAGGATCGATACGGACGTCCACGGTCCCACTGTCGGCCATTGGATGAACAGTTTCATCCATGTTTGTGAGTTACCGACCTACGGGGTCACAAGTTTAAGGCAATCATGATTTGCTGAGTGTTAGTAGGACGGGACCCATGAGAATATATTTGTGGAATTATTGCATGAATATTCAAAATAGTTCCAAGAGGATCCGGAAGCGTTTCGGGGTCACCGGAAGGGTTTCAGTGAGTATCAGGTAATACCGGGTATTACCGATAAATTATATATATGTGGAATTTTTTTCTAGAGATGTTAAAAAATATATAAAATGGTCTAGAGGTATTTATAATATTTATATTTAATTTAAATATCAACGGGCCTTAGAAGGCCAAGAGATGGAAGGAGTTATGGGCCACAACGGCCCATATGTAAGTGGCG
Organism: Aegilops umbellulata; assembly: GCA_032464435.1. NCBI lineage: Eukaryota > Viridiplantae > Streptophyta > Magnoliopsida > Poales > Poaceae > Aegilops > Aegilops umbellulata. The sequence continues at coordinate 355,263,829 of CP136054.1, read as the reverse complement.
CCCCTTCCGTATAAGGTGGGCCGAATTGGACTAGGGGACTCTTGGCCGGTCCCCAAGGAGGGACTTTCCCTCCTTGCTGGCTGCCCTCTACTCCCCCTCCAACCTATACTAGGAGATTTTGCTCTATTGGATACATAGTTTTTGGAGCCTCCTATAGTTCTTGCTCTAGTTGGTCCTAGTTGACTAATTAGAGCTTGGCTAATCCTCTTGTCCTCATAATTGGAAGCCCATTGTGGTTCTAATCTCCTCCCTCTAATTCTTCAGCAATAATTAGCTTTGGACGGTGAAGCACTACCGTGTTGTGAAGGCTGCATGCTTGCAACCAAGTAGAGAGGCCATGCTTTCGGTCTTCAGTTCGAGGGATCGTTTGTGGGTGGTACAAGGGACTCCAAGTACGATCTACACCGACACGTTCTTCTTCGGCTGCAACTCGATGATGGTAATGATCATGACCCCAACTCGTTATGCATCTTCATATTGATCTTGGGTGATTGTAGGTGTGATTCTTTTGTTTTCTACTACATTTCCCAACAGGTTACCCCATCAGTGTATTCCCCATCATGTACCTCGCCTTGCCACTCTGCCTGCGCAAACAATTGGAAGCTTGGTTCCATGAAATTGAGTGGTAAGGAACAAGGTGGGGTATCTTACTCTGACGCAATCTGTACTGTGTACTATGCCAATTCATGTGATGTTGGCATTGGATGTACCTCCGAAAGTACTTCCCAGCATTGCCAGGGTCTGTCGGAGCCTTTTCTGGCCTGGCTTGTTCGAGACGCGAGGCGGTTAGTGTGTTGTGATTTGGAAAGAGCTCTGCACTCCAAAATGGGTTGGCAGCTTGGGTTTACCGGACTTTCGCCGGCTCAGTGTGGTCCTATGGCGCGATGGCTATGGTTTAGGTGCACTAATAGTGCATGGTTGTGGGCGAAATTTGACATATTTGTGCTGCCCGAAGCGAAGCAATTATACCAAGCGGCAGTGTTTGTGGATATGGGCAACAGCAGATCCTCCATCATTTGGGAGGACCGATGGTTAAGAGGATTCAGAATTCAGGAGCTAGCACCTGAACTGTATGCCAGGATAACATCTCATGTGCGCGCTGCAAGGCTGGTATTTGACGAGTTAAGTGGCTCTTGGTCGCTGGATTTGGTGCTCGATCTACGGCATGACGACCTAGTGTATTACTTGGCTCTCTAGGATCTAGCGAACGCGGTGGACCTCCAGGAAGATGAACAATATGTGGTGAGATAGACCTGGGAACCTTCGGGCGAATATTCTGTATGTTTTTCTTTGCCCCAGCAGGTTCGCCGGTCGGGAGCACGACCTGGGGGCACTTTCCATTGGCCATCATGAGCCCCGCTTTGGTGCAAATTGTTCTCCTGGCTAGTGCTACCTCTTGAGCACTGCGTTGGTTTTCCCTTGAATAGGAAAGGGTGATGCAGTAAAGTAGCGTAAGTATTTCCCTCAGTTTTTGAGAACCAAGGTATCAATCCAGTAGGAGGCCACGCACAAGTCCCTCGCACCTACACAAACAAATAAATCCTCGCAACCAACGCAATAAAGGGGTTGTCAATCCCTTCACGGTCACTTACGAGAGTGAGATCTGATAGATATGATAAGATAATATTTTTGGTATTTTTATGATAAAGATGCAAAGTAAAGAAAGCAAAATAAAAACGGTGCCAGAAATAGCTTGTTGTCGGGAAATTAATATGATGGAAAATAGACCCGGGGGCCATAGGTTTCACTAGTGGCTTCTCTCAAGAGCATAAGTATTACGGTGAGTGAACAAATTACTGTTGAGCAATTGATATAATTGAGCATAGTTATGAGAATATCTAGGTATGATCATGTATATAGGCATCACGTCCGAGACAAGTAGACCGACTCCTGCCTGCATCTACTACTATTACTCCACACATCGACCGCTATCCAGCATGCATCTAGAGTATTAAGTTCATAAGAACAGAGTAACACTTTAAGTAAGATGACATGATGTAGAGGGATAAACTCATGCAATATGATATAAACCCCATCTTGTTATCCTCGATGGCAACAATACAATACATGCCTTGCTGCCCCTACTATCACTGGGAAAGGACACCACAAGATTGAACCCAAAGCTAAGCACTTCTCCCATTGCAAGAAAGATCAATCTAGTAGGCCAAACCAAACTGATAATTCGAAGAGACTTGCAAAGATAACCAATCATACATAAAAGAATTCAGAGAAGATTCAAATATTGTTCATAGATAAACTTGATCATAAACCCACAATTCATCGGTATCAACAAACACACCGCAAAAGAAGATTACATCGAATAGATCTCCACAAGAGAGGGGGAGAACTTTGTATTGAGATCCAAAAAGAGAGAAGAAGCCATCTAGCTAATAACTATGGACCTGAAGGTCTGAGGTAAACTACTCACACATCATCGTAGAGACTATGGTGTTGATGTAGAAGCCCTCCATGATCGATGCCCCCTCCGGCGGAGCTCCGGAAAAGGTTCCAAGATGGGATCTCACAGGTACAGAAGGTCGCGGCGGTGGAATTAGATGTTTGGCTCCGTATCTGGTAGTTTGGGGGTACGTAGGTATATATAGAAGGAAGAAGTACGTCGGTGGAGCAACGTGGGGCCCATGAGGGTGGAGGGCACGCCTGGGGGGGGGGGGTAGGCGCGCCCCCCTACCTCGTGCCTTCCTGGTAGCTTTCTTGATGTAGGGTCCAAGTCCTCTGGATCACGTTCGTTCCGAAAATCACGTTCCCGAAGGTTTCATTCTGTTTGGACTCCGTTTGATATTCTTTTTCTGCGAAACTCTGAAATAGGCAAAAAAAAACCAATTATGGGCTGGGCCTTCGGTTAATAGGTTAGTCCCAAAAATAACATAAAAGTGTATAATAAAGCCCACTAATGTCCAAAACAGAATATAATATAGCATGGAACAATAAAAAATTATAGATACATTGGAGACGTATCAAGCATCCCCAATTTTAATTCCTGCTCGTCTTCGAGTAGGTAAATGATAAAAACAGAATTTTTGATGTGGAATGCTACTTGGCATAATTTCAATGTAATTCTTCTTAATTGTGGTATGAATATTCAGATCCGAAAGATTCAAGATGGAAGTTCAATATTGACATAAAAATAATAATACTTCAATCATACTAACTAAGCAATTATGTCCTCTCAAAATAACATGGCCAAAGAAAGTTCATCCCTACAAAATCATATAGTTTAGTCATGCTCCATTTTTGTCACACAAGAATGCTCTCATCATGCACAACCCCGATGATAATCCAAGCAATTGTTTCATACTTTAGTAATCACAAACTTTTTCAACCTTCACGCAATACATGAGCGTGAGCCATGGATATAGCACTATGGGTGGAATAGAATATAATGATGGGGGTTATGTGGAGAAGACAAAAAGGGAGAAAGTCTCACATCAACGCGGCTAATCAATGAGCTATGGAGATGCCCATCGATTGATGTTAATGCAAGGAGTAGGGATTGCCATGCAACGGATGCACTAGATCTACAAATATATGAAAGCTCAACAAAAGAAACTAAGTGGGTGTGCATCCAACTTGCTTGCTCATGAAGACCTAGGGCATTTGAGGAAGCCCATTGTTGGAATATACAAGCCAAGTTCTATAATGAAAAGTTCCCACTAGTATATGAAAGTGACAAAACAAGAGACTCTCTATCATGAAGATTATGGTGCTACTTTGAAGCACAAGTGTGGTAAAAAGGATAGTAACATTGTCCCTTCTCTCTTTTTCTCTCATTTTTTGGGCCTTCTTCTTTTTTATGGCCTTTCTCTTTTTTCCTCACTTGGGACAATGCTCTAGAAAATGATGATCATCACACTTCTATTTATTTACAACTCAATGATTACAACTCGATACTAGAACAAAGTATGACTCTATATGAATGCCTCCGGCGGTGTACCGGGATATGCAATGAAGCAAGAGTGACATGTATGAAAGAATTATGAATGGTGGCTTTGCCACAAATACTATGTCAACTACATGATCATGCAAAGCAATATGACAATGATGAACATGTCACGATAAACGGAATGGTGGAAAGTTGCATGGCAATATATCTCGGAATGGCTATGGAAATGCCATAATAGGTAGGTATGGTGGCTATTTTGAGGAAGATATATGGAGGTTTATGTGTGAACGAGCGTATCATATCACGGGGTTTGGATGCACCGGCGAAGTTTGCACCAACTCTCAATGTGAGAAAGGGCAATGCACGGTACCGAAGAGGCTAGCAATAATGGAAAGGTGAGAGTGCGTATAATCCATGGACTCAACATTAGTCATAAAGAACTCACATACTTATTGCAAAAATCTACAAGTCATCAAAAACCAAGCACTACGTGCATGCTCCTAGGGGGATAGATTGGTAGAAAAAGACCATCGCTCGTCCCCGACCGCCACTCATTAGGAGGACAATCAAAGAACACCTCATGTTTCAAATTTGTTACATAACGTTTACCATACGTGCATGCTACGGGACTTGCAAACTTCAACACAAGTATTTTTCAAATTCACAACTACTCAACTAGCACAACTTTAATATCACTACCTCCATATATCAAAACAATCATCAAGCATCAAACTTCTGTTAGTATTTAACACACTCATAAGAAAGTTTTTACTAGTCTTGAATACTTAGCATATTAGGATTAAGCAAATTGCCATGCTGTTGAAGACTCTCAAAATAATATAAGTGAAGCATGAGAGAACAATAGTTTCTATAAAACAAATCCACCACCGTGCTCTAAAAGATATAAGTGAAGCACTAGAGCAAAAACTATAAAGCTCAAAAGATATAAGTGAAGCGCATAGAGTATTCTAATAAATTCTGAATCATGTGTGTGTCTCTCAAAAGGTGTGTACAGCAAAGATGATTGTGGTAAACTAAAAAGTAAAGACTCAAATCATACAAGACGCTCCAAGCAAAACACATATCATGTGGTGAATAAAAATATAGCTCCAAATAAGTTACCGATGGAAGTAGACAAAAGAGGGGATGCCTTCCGGGGCATACCCAAGCTTTGGCTTTTTGGTGTCCTTAGATTATCTTGGGGTGCCATGGGCATCCCCAAGCTTAGGCTCTTGCCACTCCTTGTTCCATAATCCATCAAATCTTTTACCGAAAACTTGAAAACTTCACAACACAAAACTTAACAGAAAATCTCGTGAGCTCCGTTAGCGAAAGAAAACAAAACACCACTTCAAGGTACTGTAATGAACTCATTCTTTATTTATATTGGTGTTAAACCTACTGTATTCCAACTTCTCTATGGTTTATAAACTATTTTACTAGCCATAGATTCATCAAAATAAGCAAACAACACACGAAAAACAGAATCTGTCAAAAACAGAACAGTATGTAGTAATCTGTAACTAACGCAAACTTCTGGAACTCCAAAAATTTAGCCAAAATAGGACGACCTAGAAAATTTATTTATTGATCAGAAGCAATTGGAATCAAACCCTATCTTGTTATCCTCGATGGCAACAATACAATACGTGCCTTGCTGCCCCTACTGTCACTGGGAAAGGACACCGCAAGATTGAACCCAAAGCTAAGCACTTCTCCCATTGCAAGAAAGATCAATCTAGTAGGCCAAACCAAAATGATAATTTGACGAGAGTTGCAAAGCTAACCAATCATACATAAAAGAATTCAGAGAAGATTCAAATATTGTTCATAGATAAACTTGATCATAAACCCACAATTCATCGGTCTCAACAAACACACCGCAAAAGAAGATTACATCGAATAGATCTCCACAAGAGAGGGGGAGAATTTTGTATTGAGATCCAAAAAGAGAGAAGAAGCCATCTAGCTAATAACTATGGACCCGAAGGTCTGAGGTAAACTACTCACACATCATCGGAGAGGCTATGGTGTTGATGTAGAAGTCCTCCGTGATTGATGCCCCCTTCGGCGGAGCTCCGGAAAAGGCCCCAAGATGGGATCTCACGGGTACAGAAGGTCGCGGCGGTGGAATTAGATTTTTGGCTCCGTATCTGGTAGTTTGGGGGTACGTAGGTATATACAGGAGGAAGAAGTACGTCGGTGGAGCAACATGGGGCCCATGAGGGTGAAGGGCACGCCTGGGGGGGTAGGCGCGCCCCCTACCTCGTGCCTTCCTGGTAGCTTTCTTGACGTAGGGTCCAAGTCCTCTGGATCACGTTCGTTCCGAAAAACACGTTCCCGAAGGTTTCATTCCGTTTGGACTCCGTTTGATATTCTTTTTCTGCGAAACTCTAAAATAGGCAAAATAACAGCAATGTTGTGTTGGGCCTCCGGTTAATAGGTTAGTCCCAAAAATAATATAGAAGTGTATAATAAAGCCCATTAGTGTCCAAAACAGAATATAATATAGCATGGAACAATAAAAAATTATAGATACGTTGGAGACGTATCAGCTAGCACTCAAACAGATGTTGGATCTCGAATTGCCTTGCCTTGAGAGGACTATCGCACCAGCCGGCTTGCCCGATGCGTGATCAGGCACCTGAGAGCATTGACCACCTGTTGATCTTGTGCTCCATTCACTAGTATAGCGACGTGCTATACAAACGGTTTTTAACCCCTTTCCGCGACGGCATTTGGAACCGTCGCCTAGTGAGTGACGGTGATAGGGGGTCCTTCCCACACGACCCCGAAACCGCCGGGGATATGCCCTCCTGGCACACACGCTCGGCAAAATGAGGTCATGTGCGACCGACGAGCGCTCAAATATGGAAATACGTACAGTAGAGATAAAAAATACAATTATACAGGTGTAATTGTTTTCGGTCGCAAGTACATCCCACGCAGTCAGTGCCTGCTAAACGTTTCCGTTCGTATGTACATCCCACACAGTCGCTCCAAGGAAAACGTTTCCGTTCACAGGTACATCACACACAATTTTCCCCGTTAAATCGTTTGTGATAGCGTTGCCATTTCACACTGTAAGTGCATCTAGTGCCCCTTAGTGATTTTGGTGTATTGAAGACTTATAGGTTAAGTATCTAATGTGTTTATGAGTGTACACAGGTCTATAAGTCTATGATGAGTTTGATATTTACAGAGAAAGTCGACCCCTAAAAATGAAGTTCTTCAAGTGAAGACTTTGATATACTGAAGACTTTCTGAAGACTTTGAAAGTGAAGAAATTGGTCTGACCTTGAAGACTCGGTATTCATTCGAGGAACATGAAGCGTGAAGACTTTTGTTTTCGTAGTTTCATTTTCTCTTTCTTGAGTCATAGGAAACACCGTACTGTTAAAGGGGGTCGAGGAAATACTAAGGAGAAAATTTCCATGTGATGCTCAACTCAAATCCTACACCCACCAATCCCTTCGAGTGAAACCATTGGAAATCTCATACAGTTCAGTCAATTTCTTCAGTGACAGAGACGCAGTTCTTCTGGTCACTGAGGACTTTGCTCTGACTGATGAGTTAGGAATTCGCCAGTGCGAATTGCCTACACAGTGAGGAACATGATAGCCCTGAGGAATTTGTACCTCGAATTTCCGACCGTTGCTGTGCTATGCGCCAGCTGTCCTAAAATATCTTGTCCACCTAACGGTCATATCATTGAAGGGCATTTATGTCTTATCATGTCGGGCTGCTCCCTAGGCTATAAATAGCCGCCCCCTACAACCACTAGCTGGTTGGCTGCTCCGTGTGAACTTGACACTTGTCATTTGAGAGCAACCCATCCTCCGAGGACTTTGAGCGAAAATCATCAAGTGAGGAAAATCCAAAACCCAAACCCAAAACACCTACAAACCCAAAGTGATTGAGCATCACTAAAGAGATTGATCCTGCGTGGATCCGACGCTTGTTACCTTTAAAGACTGTGCTTCTTCCAGACGGTTAGGCGTCATGGTCTAGATCATCCAAGAGGAATTGTGGATCGCCGAGTGACCTAGTCTGTGAAGGTTTGGAAGTCACCTGAAGACTTACCACGAGTGATTGGGCGAGGACTATGTGTCCTTAGCTCAAGGAGAATACGGTGAGGACTGTGTGTCCGGGACTAGGTGTCCTCGAGTTTAATTACTCAGCCGCTCCAACCAGATGTACAACTGAGACAGCAGTTGGAACTGGTCTACCAAATCATTGTCTTCACCAAGCTTACTGGTTCTATTTCCTCAACACTTTCATTACCTCATTACTCTGTTGTGTGTTTGTTCATATCTGTGTTTGAAGACTTTGACTGAAGACTCTCAATTTCCTCAGTTCAATTTCTTCAGTCAGTTTGTCTTCATCTTGTGCTATCCTGTGTTTACGCTTTCTGTACTCTGTGTTTGTCTTCATTTCATCATGATGACCATGCATGTATTCTGCTATGTTTACTTCTGAGTACTTATTCTGCTGCTAGTAGTTCTTCGCTAAGGAATTTCCTCACGAGAAAATTCCTCAGTGAAGAATTTCATAAAAATCGCCTATTCACCCCCCTCTAGTCGATATAACGCACTTTCAATTGGTATCAGAGCAAGGTACTCCCTTGTTCTGTGTGATTTTGGTTTAACCGCCTGGAGTTTTAGTTATGTCGACCATAGGTATGATCAAGGTCTCTGCTGGGTGTCCTACCTTCGATGGGACGGACTACCCCTACTGGAAGAATAAGATGCGAATGCATCTTGAGGCAATTGATAATGATATCTGTTAAGTTGTGGAAAATGGTGTTCCCTCCGTCTCACCCTCACTGAACGCTACCGATGTGAAGAGATTCAAGCAACTCGACTCTCAAGCGAAGAATATCATATGTGGCCATATCAGCAAAGGACAGTATTGTAGAGTGAGTGCTTTGGAGACTGCTAAGCTTATCTGGGATAGGCTGTCCAAGGTCAATGAAGGAGTTTCAACTCAGCGTGACTCACGAGTTGATGTTCTTCGCAATCTCTTCAACCGCTTCAAAAGACTCAACAATGAAAATGTCCAGCAAACCTTCGATCGCCTCACTGACATCTCAAACGCACTGCAAGCACTTGGTGCCACTGACATCACCGACCATGAGGTGGTGAAGAAATTGCTGAGATCGCTTGATTCCTCATTTGATACTCTGGCACTGATGATACAAGAGCGTGCTGATTACAAGTCACTTGACCCCGCTGATATCCTCGAGAGGCTAAACACTCATGAGTTACAGCTTGCTGAGAAGAGAGATCTTTATGGTTCGAGCTATGGCAGATCACGTGCACTGAAGGCCAAGGTAGTATCTGAGTCCGAAGATGAAGACTCTGGTAGCAGCCTTGGTGATCCTGAAGAACTGAGTCATGATCTAGCACTGCTTGTGAAGAAATTCCAGAAGTTCTCAAGACGTGGTCGCTTTGGAAAACCCTCAAGGAGCAATGATTCCTCATCCAGTGACTATAAGAAGAGGCTTTGTCACAAGTGCAAGAAACCAGGACATTACATTCAAGATTGTCCTCAGTGGGAAAAGGAATCAAAGAAGAAGAAATACAAGGATTACAGTTCTGATTATGCGAAGAAAAAGAAGAAGTCCTCAAAATCTTCATCATCAAAATCCTCGAAGTCTTCGTCTCACAAGAAGAGCAGCTCCAAGAAGGCTCGGCCATTCATTGGCAAGGAAATGGACTCTGAGGTTGAATCTGAAGAAAATGAAGCAGAAGAGGAATCTGATGATTCTGAGTCTGGTGTGGCGAGCCTTGCCCTCGCTACTGCATTCGTCAGCAAATCCATCTTCAACGCTGAAGAAAGTAATCTCACCAACAAGGCTGATGAAGGCAGTGATGACTACGCTCCCACCTATTGCTTCATGGCAAAGGGTGCCAAGGTACTCAAATACGCCTCCTCTGAATCTAGTGAGGATGAATCTGATGAAAATCTTAAGCCTAGCTACTCTAAACTTGCTAAGATTGCTGTGCAACAACAAAAGGCTTTTGAAAAGGTTCAAAACATGCTAGACAAAAGTGATGATATGTTGGGTGAAGAAATGGATCGCACTAAGGCCTTAACTGAAAATCTTCAGAGACTTCAGACCAGGTTTGACAACCTTCAAGATCATCATAACACTCTCTTATCTGATCATGAGAAGCTTTCTTATGAATATCTTCAAAAGAAGCAAGATCTTGAGAAGCTAAGGGTGAGTTATGAAGATCTTCAGAAGGAGCGCGATTCATTACTTGCTCAACAAATCAGTGCTGCTCAGGAAGAATTTATTCCTCCATGTTTAAAATGCATTGAACGAGAATCTGCTAATTCCGCACCTGAATGTTCAAATGCTTCAAATGTTACAAATTCTTCACCTGCCTCTGCTATCACTAATTCCTCATATGAGGACATTGCTAGTATCACTGACGATGCAGGACTGAAGGAATTGTACATGACAGGCATGTACAAAAGCCTCAAAGGGCATCAGACTCTTTGTGACGTGCTTAAAAAGCAGATCCTCAACAGGAATCCCAGGAAAGAGGGTATTGCCTTTGAGAGGAAACTCAATGCTGATGGTACATATTGGAAGCCTGAGCAGTACCCCAAAACCTCATGGGTTGCTGCAAAGGGACCTCCAGTTGATCCATCTAATTTATCTGGCTATACATGTGAATCTTCTCATTCTTCTGATGAGTCATTTGACTCCAACTATAAACTGTTCAAAAATCAGAATGGTGAAGTATTTGCTAGATATGTTGGCACTAACTGCAGGAACGGTTCCCCTATGAAGAAAATCTGGGTTCCCAAAAGGTGCCTTGAAAGTCTTCAGGTGGATGTCCTCATGACACCACCTGTGAAGAAAAGGAACCCCAGATCAAATTCTTCATATGGACCAAATTCTTCATATGGATCCAAGTCCTCATACGGACCAAATTCCTCAAGGGGATCAAATTCCTCACATGGATCAAAGTCCTCATATGAACATCATCGTGCTAACAACTCTGTTTCGCAGGGAAGAGCCAAGGACTATGAATATGAACATTATTCTTCAAATTATTATGTTCATAAGTCCTCGAAGAATTTCTCTGCTTATTCATATGCTTACCCTAACCCCTCTTATGTGAAACGAAATGGTTTGGCCGCTATGCCACCATTCTCATATAGACCTCGCAGAATGATGAACTCTTTGCCACCCCTTTAGATGTGGGTGGTGAAGAAAAAGAACTAATCTCTTCTGCAGGGTCAGGTCTCCAGACGTGCTCAAACGTCTGAAGAATTTGCTGGGGACCTGACAAACTGCCTGAAAGGACGCATGCTAACCATGATGAAATGAACTTTCATTTCACACGTCCTCCCTCTGTTTTATCTGTCTTACTACTTGATGACATTGATCTGATGAATTGTGATATCATATTCTTCACTGCTGAAGTAAATGAGATCGTAAGTTGCACTAATTCATCTGCAGGATGATCAACCCAAAGCCACTGAATGGGTACTTGATAGTGGATGTACAAATCACATGACTGGTGACAGAAATCTGTTGATGGATGCTCCCTTATCGTCATCACATCTGAAGCATATCATCTTCACTGACAAGAGCAAAAGTCAGGTATTGGGTCTAGGTAAAGTTGCTATCACAAAGGATCGACACATGGACAAAGTCATGCTTGTTGAGTCCTTAGGATACAACCTTATGTCTGTCTCAATGCTTTGTGATCTTGATATGGTTGTTGTCTTTGGCAAGTATCGTTGTGTTGTGATTATGGAAGCTGACAAATCCAAAGTCTTCGAAGGCTTTAGGAAAGGAGACTTGTATATTGTTGATTTCTCTGCAGATTCACAACCAGCCGTGTGCCTACTTGCAAAAGCTTCCGAAGGATGGCTATGGCATCGACGACTTGGTCATGCAGGCATGAGGAATTTGAACACGCTTGCGAAGAAGAAGCATGTCATTGGCATTGAGAATGTCAAATTCCTCAAGGATCACTTATGCGGTGCCTGTGAAGCTGGAAAGATGACAAAGGCCAAGCATCCAGCAAAGACCATCATGACCACTACTCGACCATTTGAATTGCTTCACATGGATCTCTTCGGTCCTAATCATTATTCCTCTGTTTCAAATGAAGCATCCCAATATGGCTTTGTTATTGTTGATGATTACTCTCGTTACACATGGGTACACCTTGTCTCTTACAAAACCGAAGTGCAGGAAGTCTTCAAACGATTTTCCTCAAGGGCTTCAACCAACTTTGGTGTGAAGATCAAGCACATCAGAAGTGACAGTGGCACTGAGTTCAAGAATTCGGGTCTCGATGACTATCTTGATGAACTTGGTATTACTCATGAGTTATCTGCTCCTTATACTCCTCAACAGAATGGCGTCGTGGAGCGCAAGAACAGGACTCTTGCTGAGATGGCTCGCACTATGCTTGACGAATACAAAACCCCTCGTTGTTTCTGGGTTGATGCAATTGATACTGCGTGCCACATCATCAACAGAGTATATCTTCACAAATTCTTCAAAAAGACTGCCTATGAACTCCTCACTGACAAGAAACCCAATGTGAGTTATTTCAAAGTCTTCGGTGCTAAATGCTGGATTAGAGATCCTCATCACAACTCTAAATTTGCACCAAAAGCACATGAAGATTTTATGCTTGGTTACGGAAAGGACTCGCACACCTACAGAGTCTTCAACAATGTTCTTCACAAGATTGTTGAAACTGTAGATGTGCGGTTCGATGAAACTAATGGCCCGCAAAGAGAGCACCTACCTTCTGTGTTAGATGAACCAGCACCTGAGGATTGTATCAAGCACAAGGCTACTGAAGATGTCATTCCTACTGAAAAATCTGCTGAAGAATTCATTCCAGAACATGAAGAACGTCGAGCTGATGAACCTGAAGAAAATGCTGAGGAAATTGATGCTGAAGAAAATGCTGATCAAATTCCTCAACGACAACCAGCTCACCCTCGCGTTGCAAAAGAAGTGCAAGTGGAGAAGATCATCAATGACATTAGAGCACCAGGTCCTCTCACACGCTCAAAAGCTTCACATCTATCTAACTTTTGTGGGCACTTTGCTTTTGTCTCTATCACAGAGCCCACTAAGGTAGGTGAAGCATTTCTGGAGCCTGAGTGGATTCAGGCCATGCAAGAAGAATTACATCAGTTCAAGCTCAACAATGTATGGGAACTAGTCAATCGTCCCGATCCTCGCAAGCATAACATCATTGGCACAAAGTGGATCTAACGCAACAAGCAAGATGAAAATGGTGTTGTGGTGAGGAATAAGGCACGACTAGTAGCTCAAGGCTACACACCGGTTGAAGGAGTTGATTTCGATGAAACTTTCGCACCTGTTGCTAGACTTGAAGCTATTCGCATATTACTTGCTTATGTTAACCATCATGATATCATCTTATACCAAATGGATGTGAAAAGTGCATTCCTCAATGGTAAGCTTGAGGAAGAAGTATATGTTGCTCAACCCCCAGGTTTTGAAGATCCAAAGCATCCTGACAAAGTCTTCAGACTTAACAAGGCCCTCTATGGCCTCAAGCAGGCCCCACGGGCGTGGTATGATACATTGAAGGAATTCTTCATGAAGAAAGGCTTCACACCCGGTTCACTCGATCCCACTCTCTTTACTAAATGTTATGATGGTGAACTGTTTGTGTGCCAAATATATGTTGATGATATCATCTTTGGCTGTACTGACCAACGTTATAGTGATGAATTTTCCTATATGATGAGTGAAGAATATCAAATGTCTATGATGGGAGAGTTGAAATTCTTCTTAGGTCTTCAAATTCGTCAACAGCGCAATGGCATATTCATATCTCAGGATAAATACCTCAAGGATGTCCTGAAGAAATTTGGCATGCAAGATTGCAAAGGCATCAAAATTCCAATGCCCACAAATGGTCATTTATGCACTGATGAAAATGGAACTGACTTCGATCATAAGGTATACCGCTCCATGATTGGCTCTTTATTGTACTTATGTGCATCTAGGCCAGATATAATGCTTAGTGTTTGCATGTGTGCCCGATTTCAAGCTGCACCGAAGGAATCACACCATAAGGCTGTGAAGCATATTCTTCGATATCTAGCTCACACACCAACACTAGGATTATGGTATCCCAAGGGCTCGGATTTTGATCTCATTGGATATTCAGACTCTGACTATGCTGGTGACCGTGTGGACCGCAAGTCAACATCTGGTACTTGTCATTTCCTCGGACGATCCTTGGTTTGTTGGTCCTCGAAGAAACAGAACTGCGTATCACTGTCTACTGCTGAAGCTGAGTACATTGCTGCTGGTTCTTGCTGTGCTCAACTGCTATGGATGAAGAAAACGCTCAAGGACTATGGCATCAACATGAAGAATGTGCCTCTCCTCTGTGACAATGAGAGTGGCATCAAGATTGCTCACAACCCAGTTCAGCACTCGAAGATAAAGCACATTCAGATTCGTCATCATTTTCTTCGTGATCATGTGTTGAAGGGCGACATTTCTATTGAGCATGTGAAGACTGAAGAACAGCTAGCCGATATCTTCACTAAGCCCTTGGATGAGAAGAGATTTAGCAAGTTGCGGTGTGAGCTAAATATTTTAGAGTCTTCGAATGTACTTTGAAAAGGCACTCATCCTAACACTTATGCAAAATTGATGACTTAGATGTGAAACACATGAAGAAACGTTTTTCTTCAATCAATGAAGAATAACACTCTAAGTGTGAAGAAATTAATGAAGAATTTGATTCTCAGAACCCTACGACAATTGTACGCGGTGTCTGAAATCATCATTCTTATACGGTGGATCATGCCACCACAAAAGTTGAAAATCTTCAGTTTGAGTTTTTCCTCAACTTTTGAAATTCCTCAGTTTTTCAAATTCTTCAACTTTACAAAGTCTTCACTTGTGCCGTCGTTTTTCTTCATTGGCTATATATATATATATATATATATATATATATATATATATATGAGTTTATGTCCTCTACAACATTCACTTATAGCTATTTCTTCAAGTTGGTCTTTCTGCTAAGTGAATGTGATCGGACCCTTCCCCTCTATGCTATACTCAATCCAATCTGTTCACAAATTCTTCATGTGCATTCTATTTGAAACTCATTCAAATTCTTCACTGTGTCCTTGTCAGCTGAAGAAATTGCGAACGGAACGTTAAAACTAATCTTATCCAAACTTTCGGTTTTGCCGCTCAAACCGTTCCGCATCCCACGATGCATTATTTTACTCACCCATGATCTTACACGATCTCCACTACACAGTATGTGGGTGACACATGTCGTGAGAAAGAGAACGGCCAGGGGCACGTTCGTCCCAAATCTTCGGGCGAGCAGTTTTTCACCGTGGCTATAAATACCCCTGTCCCCTTCCTCACTTCTTTTACCCCGCTTGATCTCACTCTCCCGCTCGAGCTTCCGAACCCTAGCACCGCCGCTACTCCATCGTCACCGGTGAGGAAGAGCTTCACTGCCTCGACCTCGTCGCCGTCGTACTCGCGCCGACCACGGAAATCTTCACCTCCGCCGCCGCCGTAGACGTCTTCCTCCGCCAAGTTAGGGCATGGAAGATCTGCATCGACGAACTACCCTGTTTCAACTCACAGTTCGTCGTGTTCTTCGTTCAGGGTAATTAAAAGCTACTTTTACTACCCTCTTTGATTCGAAACTTTTCTACAAAATCTTCAAAGGTGTTTTATTCTTCAAATCCTCACACACGAAACACCTCACATGTTATCTGTTCTTGATTCATTTCCCTAAGCATCATTTTCTTCAAGATTCCTCAATTGTGTGGATCTTCGATCTATACAACTCTGGAACCTAAGATATAAAGCACTTAGTGAAATTCCTCAAGACGCATCTGGTCAAATTCCTCAAACTTGTTCTTTTTGAAAAACCATCTGCGAACGCATATGACCTCTCCAAACTCCTCGCAACTATACTCTGTTCACAGGTACACATGTCCGCTGCTGAATCATTAGGTTCTCATCAAGTTAACTCATTTGCAGCGTTCCTCGAAGAAAAGTTGCATACTTCTTCAGAGAATTCAATTGTTCAAATTCCTCAACTGAAGAAAATGGCTGAAGGAAAAAGGCCTCAGAAAGGAGGAAAGAAGCCTGAGGTTATGACTGCGTTTGAAATCCCTGAGGATATTTATAAAGATTACTGCACGCCTGATGAAGCCAAGTTTGGCAAAGAAGATAAAAATCAGCGCAAGGTGCGCATCCAAAGGATTGAACGAAGATGGGCACGTGAATGGAGGGAGTACAGATATGTCACTCCAAAGTATATGAAGAAATTCGCACTGAACCCTCCGTGCCCAAGAGCCCCATTGGCACCTGGCCAAGTGGCTGATCCCACCAGCATCAAGCGTGGTGAGGATTTTCCTGAGGAATGGGCCAAGCGCCAAGCTAAATTGGCAAGGCAAGCCAGAGAAGCAGTGAGGAAATTTAATGAAGACTCTGCTGCTGCTGCTGCCACTGAGGCTTCTACCAAGCCGAGGAAAGCGATGCTCAAGAAGCCCACTCGCAAGCCAAGTGCTTCACCAGCAATGCCCTCACGGCCAAGTTCCTCTGCTATGCCCTCACGGCCAGAAACTTCAAAATCTTCAAAGCAAACTCCTCATGCTACTCTTGCTCCACCAAAATCCTTAGCACCTCCTCCACAATCCTCAACTGTCCCGACAAAGTCCTCAGCACATGTGCATCTGGCCTCGTGCCAAAGGACTACTGGCATCTCAATTGCCTCTGGTGTCTTAGCTAGTTCCTCAGCTGCACCAAGTTCCTCAGTTGGACCCTCTCTGCTAAAGAAAAAGGCTACTGCTAGACGCGGCACACGCCCAAGTCCTAAGAAGAAGCAGGTAGTCTTCACTGTACCATCTGATGATGATGAAGCTGATGAAGAAGAACTTGCTGAAATCATCAGGGACCGCCAAGAAAGGGCTGCTAAAGCCAAAGGCACACCTATGCCACTGCTGTTGGATCCAAGGGCGATCCTCGATTACATTGATCTCTGGCATAAGGATCCCAACACACCTATGCCTGACTTCAAGCTGACACCTGGCCAAAGTCACATGCTGACTCACTTCATCCAAGAGGAGAAGTGGAAATATGATAGGGCCAGAGAGATCAAGAAATCACAGTATCGCAAAGAGAAGCTGCTGAAGAAAAACGTTGTCAAAATGACAACTGAAGAACTCATCAAAATGCAGGCTGAAATCAAAGCCCTCAGCGACAACTTCGATTCTTACTATGCTGATTGGCAAGGAGCCAAGGTCAGATTTGTGAAGCTGACTGATACTTTCACCAAGGGTGCAGCCCCAATACAACAAGAAGTTCCTCACGCTGAAGCATCTGCTTAGCAAACTGAAGAACATGCCAGCACCGCTGATGAAGTTCAGGCTGCTGAAGAAAATGCCAGTTCCAGGGCTGATGACTCTACTCCAGCCGCTGAAGAAATTGCCAGGGCATCCACTAGTGGTGCGCATGAAGAAACTGAAGAAATCAGGGCAACTGCATCAGTTGCGCCTGAGGAAAATCAACCAGATTCCTCAGCTCCACCTGCGCCTACGCCAACTCCTATTCTTCCTTCTGCACTAGATGTGAAGAAGACCAAGGCTGCAGAGCGAGCTGCAGTGAAGAAAAGGAAGGCATCAAATGCTTCAGAATCTTCAGCTCCCAAGAAGATGAAGCTGATGACCATCTCGTTTGCAAATCCCATTGATGCTATTCCTATCTCATCCATGCCATCAAAGGACCTTGTTCCTTTTGGTGAAGATTATGTGATCCCAAGTGGATCAGATGAAGAAACTCAATCTGCTGCTTCGTCAGAGCAAATTGATGAAGATATTAAAGTGGATGCAATCCCTTCAACCCCAATAGTCCCATCACCAATGCCTTAGTTTGATGCTGAAGAGGCTGGTGTTGAAGAAATTGATGATGAAGATGTGGATATTGGAAGCACAACTCCGTTGATGAATGACGACTTTTGGGAAAGTCAGCACCCCAATTCCCCTCTCTTCACCCCACTGCAGCAAATTCCTCACTCCCCTGCACAAACTGTTCAAATGGGCACTGAATAAACTCATCCCACTGCATCTGTGAATGAAGAAATTCCAGCCACTAGTGCTGAAGAAACTGCTGCTGAAGCTGAAAAGGTGACTGCACCTGAGTAGGAACCAGAAATTCCTCAGCCTGAAGAACCTGAGATCGTGATTCCTGAGGTAGTGATGCAACTCACTGACACTCCTCTGCCCAAGCCAAAGGATCCGTTCTCAAAGAAACAAAAGTTTAAGGCTGAAGACTTCTTTGGTGAGCACGTGTTCTTCACTGAATACAACCCTTATGACTCTGCTCGCATAAGAAAGAGGCGTTTCTGGACAGCAAGTCAAGCAAATTTCTATTCCTCAGTGCTTTTCAACAAGGACAAAGTCTTCGACCATGCACATATTCCTCACATGGATATGGAGTCTATGCTGTGCTTCACGCCAGTCCTCAGTGTTCTTCACGATGCTGGGCCGCTCAACTTCTGCACTGACATATGCGATTGGAATGAAGAACTCATTCTTCAGTTCTACGCAACACTGCACATCACCGGCAACTCTGAAGATGTGAATTCATGGGTTCTGGACTGGATGACTGAGAACACACATCATAAGGCCCCAACATCTGAATTGCTTCGTGCCCTTCCTCTGAGTCCACCCACTGAAGATGCACATTGTATTTACAATGAACCTGAGCTTTCAAATCACTATATGCAAGTGCTCATGAAGCCATTGAAGCCAGGGCAGGCCCCTCGAACCACATTCCTCGTCAAGGAATTGTTGTATGTGCCAAGGACTGTCTATCGCATTCTGACGAAGACAATGAGTCCCATCAAAGGCCACGACTCAACTGATGAAGAAGTCGTTGGCATCATGAAGAACTTGCTTTTCAACATCTGTCACGACGTTCCCGTCAACTTCCATGATTTCTTCATGAGGACTTTAGCGAATATTGCTATGTCACCATTTGAGTTGAAGCCTTATGCACCTTGGATTATGAGATTCATTAGGACAAGGTCTTCACTCAACTACAAAGCTGAAACTCTGAACCACTGCAGTTACTTGCCTCCCATTGAAGTTCTCAAAAGGACATTTTCCTCAGCTAAAGAAAAGGGCAAAGCTACTGCTGTGATAGATGAAGGCATTCGTCCATTGGATGGTCAATTTCGCAAGGCTGCCTCTTACTCCACCAATGATGACTCTGCCACCCATGACACTGCCGCCAACACTGCCAAGCCAAATCCTCAAGCCACAGCACCCAGGGTGAAGACTCTGCTGCTGCTGATGCCACTGAGGCCTCGGTCAAGCCGAAGAAAGCGATGCTCAAGAAGCCCGCTCGCAAGCCAAGTGCTTCAACATCAATGCCCTCACGGCCAAGTTCCTCAGCTGCGCCCTCACGGCCAGAATCTTCAAAATCTTCAAAGCAAATTCCTCATGCTGCTCCCGTTCCGACAAAGTCCTCAGCACCTGTGCATCTGGCCTCGTGCCAAAGGACTACAGGCATCTCTATTGCCTCTGGTGTCTCAGCTAGTTCCTCAGCTGCACCAAATTCCTCAGCTGGACCCTCTATGCTGACGAAAAAGGCTACTGCTAGACGCGGCACTCGTCCAAGTCCTCAGAAGAAGCAGGTAGTCTTCACTGTGCCATCTGATGATGATGAAGCTGATGAAGAGGAACTCACTGAAATCATCAGAGACCGCTAAGAAAGGGCTGCTAAAGCCAAAGGCACACCTGTGCCCCTGCTATTGGATCCAAGGGCGATCCTAGATTATATTGATCTCTGGCATAAGGATCCCAATACACCTATGCCCGATTTCAAACTACCACCTGGCCAAAGTCACATGTTGACTCACTTCATCCAAGAGGAGAAGTGGAAATATGATAGGGCCAGAGAGATCAAGAAATCGCTGTACAGGAAAGAGAAGCTGCTGAAGAAAAATGTTGTCAAAATGACGCCTGAGGAACTCGTCAAGATGCAGGCTGAGGTCAAAGCCCTCAGTGACAACTTTGACTCATACTATGCTGATTGGCAAGGAGCCAAGGTCATATTTATGAGGCTGACTGATACCTTCACCAAGGGTGCAGCCTCAACACAACAAATTCCTCAGGCTGAAGCATCTGTTCAGCAAACCGAAGAACATACCAGCACCGCTGATGAAGTTCAGGCTGCTGACGAAAATGCCAGTTCCAGGGCTGATGACTCTCCTCCAGCCACTGAAGAAATTGCCAGGGCATCCACTAGTGGTGCGCCTGAAGAAAATGAAGAAACAAGGGCAACTGCATCAGTTGCGCCTGAGGCAAAGCAACCAGATTCCTCAGATCCACCTGCACCTACGCCTACTCCAATTCTTCCATCTGCGTTAGATGTGAAGAAAACCAAGGCTGCAGAGCGAGCTGCTGTGAAGAAAAGGAAGGCATCCAATGCTTCAGAATCTTCAGCTCCCAAGAAGATGAAGCCGATGACAAGCTCGTTTGCAAATCCCATTGATGCCATTCCTATCTCCTCAAAGGACCTTGTTCCTTTTGGTGAAGATTATGAGATCCCAAGTGGATCAGATGAAGAAACTCAATCTGCTGCTTCGTCAGAGCAGATTGATGAAGAAATTGAAGCGGATGCAATCCCTTCAACCCCAATGGTCTCATCACCAATGCCTCAGTTTGATGCTGAAGAGGCTGGTGTTGAAGAAATTGATGAAGATGTGGATATTGGAAGTGCCACCTCGATGATGAATGACGACTTTTGGGAAAGTCAGCATCCCAATTCCCCACTCTTCACTCCCCTGCAGCAAATTCCTCACTCTCCTTCACCAACAGTAAAATTGGGCTCTGAAGAAACTCATCCCACTGCATCTGTGAATGAAGAAATTCCAGCCACTAGTGCTAAAGAAACTGCTGCTAAAACTGACAAGGTGACTGCACCTGAGGAACATCCTAAAATTCCTCAGCCTGAAGAACCTGAAGAACCTGAGACTGTGATTCCTGAGGTCGTGATGCAACTCACTGACACTCCTCTACCAAGGCCAAAGGATCCATTCTCACGCAAACAGAAATTCAAGGCTGAAGACTTCTATGGCGAGCACGTGTTCTTCACTGACTACAACCCATATGACTCTGCTCGCATAAGGAAGAGGTGTTTCTGGACAGCCAGCCAAGCCAATTTCTATTCCTCAGTGCTTTACAACAAAAACAAAGTCTTCGACCATGCACATATTCCTCACGTGGATATGGAGTCTTTGCCGTGCTTCACGCCAGTCCTCAGTGTTCTTCACGACGCTGGGCTGCTCAATTTCTGCACAGACATATGCGATTGGAATGAAGAGCTTATTCTTCAATTCTATGCAATGTTGCACATCACCGGCAACTCTGAAGATGTGAACTCATGGGTTTTCGACTGGATGACTGAGAACACACATCATAAGGCCCCAACATCTGAATTGCTTCGTGTCCTTCCTCTGAGTCCACCCACTGAAGATGCACGTTGTGTGTACAACGAACCTGAGCTTTCAAATCACTATATGCAAGTGCTGATGAAGCCTTTGAAGCCAGGTCAAGATCCTAGAACCAAATTCCTCGTCAAGGAATTGCTGTATGTGCCAAGGACTGTCTATCTCATTCTGACAAAGACAATGAGTCCCATCAAAGGCCATGACTCGACTGATGAAGAAGTCGTTGGCATCATGAAGAATCTGCTTTTCAACATCATTCATGGCGCTCCCGTCAACTTCCATGATTTCTTCATGAGGACTCTGGCCAACATTGCTATGTCACCATTTGAGCTGAAGCCTTATGCACCTTGGATAATGAAATTCATCAGGACAAGGTCTTCACTCAACTACAAGGCTGAAACTCTCAACCACTGCAGCTACTTGCCTCCCATTGAAGTCCTCAAACGGACATTTTCCTCAGCTGAAGCAAAGGGCAAGGCCACTGCTGTGATAGATGAAGGCATTCGTCCATTGGATGGTCAATTTCGGAAGGCTGCTTCTTATTCCACCAATGATGACTCTGCCACACATGACTCTGCTGCCAACACTGCCAAGCCAAATCCTCAAGCCACAGCACCCAGGGTGATGACTGACCGTGAGTTACTCCTTAGTCTTCATCAGAAGGTTGATCGCAATCACAAATGGGTCAAGCGCCAGTTTGGTTCAATTCTTCACAACATGACTGCAACACACAATGCAGTGAAGAAAAACCACTACTACCTTCATGAAACCCTCAACCGCACCTGGGCTGTTCTGTCTCAAGTTTACAGTGCTGATGATTTGAAGCAAATGAGTCTCAAAGAAGAATTTGACTGGGCTGCACCGCCTCCGAAGAAATACAAGAAGGTCAAGGTTCCTTCTCTGGTGGCCAGTTCATATTCTTCATTGCGTGAGACTGATGAACATGAAGACTTGGACGACACTGCGGCAGGCCCTACTTCAACGACCAACCCCAACAACGCTGGCGCTCCTTCATCAACTTGAATATCTTCAGGAGCGTTAGTCCTCAGTTTCGATCCTTTTGGTCATTTGATGACAAAGGGGGAGAAATTTGAGTTAGTCTTCAAGCGGGTCTATTTTAACGCCCTTATACATCGTTTTTTTAAGTTACAACTCTCGTTCTTCCGAAACTTTTATTGGATCGAGTTGTAATCTTAAACCTGATGGTGCTCTGATACTTTTGTTGCACTGTGCTTTGATACTTTTGATGCGCTATTCTGCATGCTTATTCCTCGTTAATATTATTGCACGCATGCTGAATTACATCAGGCACCATATTTCATCATGCATTTCAAATTCTTCATATTATATGTCAAATGCGTGTATGAATTAAAAGATATAGGGGGAGATCTCCATGATTCAACTCTTCAAGTGTGCATTGCGTCAAAAGCAAATTCCTCACTATGCACATCTTTAGGGGGAGTTCTTCTATATCTTGCAATCAAATTCCTCAATATCAGTAATTACACTTCATATATTTATCCCCGTTGAAAACTTAACCTATGTTGTCATCAATCACCAAAAAGGGGGAGATTATAAGTGCATCTAGTGCCCCTTAGTGATTTTGGTGTATTGAAGACTTATAGGTTAAGTATCTAATGTGTTTATGAGTGTACACAGGTCTATAAGTCTATGAGGAGTTTGATATTTACAGAGAAAGTCGACCCCTAAAAATGAAGTTCTTCAAGTGAAGACTTTGATATACTGAAGACTTTCTGAAGACTTTGAAAGTGAAGAAATTGGCATGACCTTGAAGACTCGGTATTCATTCGAGGAACATGAAGCGTGAAGACTTTTGTTTTCGTAGTTTCATTTTCTCTTTCTTGAGTCATAGGAAACACCGTACTGTTAAAGGGGGTCGAGGAAATACTAAGGAGAAAATTTCCATGTGATGCTCAACTCAAATCCTACACCTACCAATTCCTTCGAGTGAAGCCATTGGAAATCTCATACAGTTCAGTCAATTTCTTCAGTGACAGAGACGCAGCCGGCAACCGGCAAATTTCTTCCCACAGGCTAGAGTAGGTTTCTCGGTTTGCATGTGGGTTTAACGGAGGGGTTTGATGGAGGCAAGGAGGCATGTTCAGCCGAGCGTGCAGAGGGCGGCACAGTACTATTCGATTTGATGGCTACTAATATATTATAAAAAAAGAGTAGTAGAGATAGAGATAAGAGTAGAGATAGAGACTAGGGAGGAGCACCATCTACTACTTCGTGTGCTACTCTTGCGCTCCATTCGGCGGCTGCAACGTCCCCTACAGCCACTCCCTCCTGCGCTCCATTCGGCGGGCGCTGTTGAAATTTGGGGAGCGCACTCTCGCGACTGCTGGCAGTGATGATGATTTCTTCCTCGACCTCGGCAACCTATTCCTCAACGACATGGGCGGCAACCTCAACACCAACGGTACTGCTCCTATTGCACCGTATGTGTTTCTGTCCTTCTTGTTCGAAATCGTGGTAGAATTCATGTTTCTAGTCTCTGTCCTAGATTCGATCTGTTCATCTACTATGCTAGTCCACATGATTAGTTTAATCTTTGTTATAACCGTCATGATTTATTTTGTGCTTATTCGGACTAAATCTCGCAGTAACTTGCTCATATATTCAACTGGCGAAACGTCCCCTACAGCCACTCCCGTTTCATGGACGGCCTGGTCGATGCCTCCAAGGAGCCCTTCGTCTACTGCTATGAGTGCCAGATGCCGTTTTGGGGCTCGGCGGCGGACATCGTGCATCACCTCACGCAGGCGTGCGGCGATCACTACTGGCCCTTGGCGGAGAACATCAAGTACGAAACATGCTACCCGTTCACCATGCCGGAGTCGCTTGAGGATCACCGCCGCCTGCTAGTCTCGAAGGAGGACGGCAGCGTCTTCCTCTTGATCGTGGGCACCGGCGAGGCCCGCACAGGCCGCCGCCCTATCTCTATAGTGTGCATCAGGGGCAACGCCGCTGACGCTGACACTGACACGAGGCTGATGTTGTGCGTGCTCACTGTTACTACCCCTCAAAGGTACGTGGGCAGCGACACTAGCTACATGAAGCTGACTAGGACTTTGAAGAGCTGGGACCTTCCCGCCGATGTGGAGATGGAAGACGCATGGTATGACCCCCCCCCCAACATGGTGCATGGGGACTCCAAGGAGGTTCACCTGGACATATGCATTACCAAGTTAAATGTTGATCATTAGTCTTCGCTCAATGTAATCCATTGTCTAAGCATGTGGAGACTTCCATGCATGATCTTGCTCTATTTGAGTATCGCGCATGATTAAAAGTGTATCCATTTATGGTTTAGTCTAGAATCTTCCATGTATGAATTTTTACTACAGTACTGGTGAAAGACTTATGATGAACCATTTCTTACATCTCCTTTGCCCCCTTCCAATTCATCCTGATTTAATCCCTCCGTCCAGGTGTATAAGGGCATGGTTAATACTTAATAGTATAGCCAACTGTTGACTATAAGAAAGTGCCATGTCATCTGTAGCCAACATGTATAACAATCGATACTCAAAAACTAATTCTTAAAGATCATTTCTTGCAAAGCACAATAAGTGTTATTTCTTCACAAGTTTTGGATGCAGGTTGAACAGTTGAACGCTTTTGTTTGCAAAAGACACTTTTTTAATCTATTTCACCCGTATGTTTGTGAGCTCTAGAGATGAAATAATATCCGAAGAAACCTATCGATACCCGTTACACATGAGATGACCCCCACATCCTTT
Organism: Aegilops umbellulata; assembly: GCA_032464435.1. Classification (NCBI taxonomy): domain Eukaryota; kingdom Viridiplantae; phylum Streptophyta; class Magnoliopsida; order Poales; family Poaceae; genus Aegilops; species Aegilops umbellulata. The sequence continues at coordinate 355,238,627 of CP136054.1, read as the reverse complement.
GTCAAAATAAACAACTCCCCGATCAATGCATTTCACTGTTCCGTGCAACGCACGGGCACCTTACTATAGATTAGTATGACAAAAAATTGAACTAACATTATATATAGTATGATAAATGCTGATGCATGTCACCTAAAATTATATCATTGAAAACTATGTTCAAATACGAATCCAACGATATAGTTTTTGTTGGCATGCACTAACATTTTGTCAGTTAAATCTTCAGTCAAATTAAATGGGGGACTAATAAACCACGACCGATGTAGTACTAGTGTAGAGGGCGACGCTGCACGCGAGTATCACCCCGCTCGTGGCGCGGCAGTAAAGTCATCATATCACAAAACCCAACCACTCCCAGTAATATATGGCCTGGTAAAATAAACGGACAAGCAACCATCACATCCCTTTGTCTTTTTTGCATTTCATCTCTCTGCATTTACTTTCTTCGGTTCATCTCGCACACTCGGTCCCTAGCTACTACTCCTAGTATCCCTAGATACTACTCCTAGGGCCAGTTCTTTTGGCGGCTTAAAAAGTAAGCCGTCTCTTCCCCAGCTTTTCCCATAAAACTAGTCACAGTGGACAGTAACATTAAGGCGCCTCAATCATTTATTTGGGCTTCTAAACTACTACTAGTACCTCTGTCCTGGTTTATTCGTCACCATTGTAATTTGTGCTAAATTTTGACCAAAGATTTAACTGATAAAATGTTAGTGCATGTGACATGCACAAACATTTCATTAGTTAAATTTATGGTCAAAATTTGACACAGATTACAATGGGGACCAATAAACCAGGACAGAGGTAGTAGTTATGGGATTATTACTGATCTAGAAGCCTAAATGAATTGGCCCTTCGTACTCCTAGTAGTAGTACTCAAGTTGGAATTCCAATTGCACGACACAACTTGTTAGGCAAAAAATTTGATACAGGGTGTAGGAAGCGGTTTGGGAATTTGCATGCCTTCCCGACCAGTGAGATACTACTTCGTACAAAGTACAATAGAGAACCACAGAGAAGGAAGCTAAAAGTAAACAATCAAACGAGCACTTTTGCATTTGTTTTGCATTGAATCGTTTCACAAGCTTGACAAGTGCTATTTTTCTGCTTTTACAAAAACCGCATCGTAATGTTAAAATGTGCATTTGCACATACATAAGTAATAGTAGTACTCCCTCCGTCTAGGTGTATAAGTTTTCCCTCCTTCTTGGTCATGGTGCACAACCAAAGATGACTTATTCACCTGGATGGAGGGAGTAGCACAGTCTGCAAGCATATATAGAGAGAGACGTGTAGTGCAATAGTATATACTAGTAAAGTTTGTGCTATATGCACGTACTTACAAAATGCGTATGAATACACAAGATTTCCAAACTTTTCCTTTTACATACTTAATTAAGGACGCTAATAATTCCCGAACGTTCGGGATTTTTCATTTGCGTACCAAAACTAATGAGATCTCCTTACGAAACTAAATTATATTCCTAATCAAAACCACGACGCTCGCAGGAGCGCTTGCGGCGCGCCATGAGTGCCCTGGTGCGCGACCGTTTCCCAGCGCACCGATGCTACCTCTTGAGCACTGCGTTGGTTTTCCCTTGAAGAGGAAAGGGTGATGCAGCAAAGTAGCGTAAGTATTTCCCTCAGTTTTTGAGAACCAAGGTATCAATCCAGTAGGAGGCCACGCACGAGTCCCTCTCAACCAACGCAACAAAGGGGTTGTCAATCCCGTCACGGTCACTTACGAGAGTGAGATCTGGTAGATATGATAAGATAATATTTTTGGTATTTTTATGATAAAGATGCAAAGTAAAGAAAGCAAAATAAAGACGACGCTAGAAATAACTTTTTGATGGAAGATTATTATTAGACCCGGGGGTCATAGGTTTCACTAGTGGCTTCTCTCGAGAGCATAAGTATTACGGTGGGTGAAGAAATTACTGTTGAGCAATTGACAGAATTGAGCATAGTTATGAGAATATCTAGGTATGATCATGTATATAGGCATCACGTCCGAGACAAGTAGACCGACTCCTGCCTGCATCTACTACTATTACTCCACACATCGATCGCTATCCAGCATGCATCTAGAGTATTAAGTTCATAAGAACAGAGTAATGCTTTAAGTAAGATGACATGATGTAGAGGGACAAACTCATGCAATATGATATAAACCCCATCTTATTATCCTCGATGGCAACAATACAATACGTGCCTTACTGCCCCTATTGTCACTGGGAAAGGACACCGCAAGATTGAACCCAAAGCTAAGCACTTCTCAAATTGCAAGAAAGATCAATCTAGTAGGCCAAACCAAACTGATAATTCGAAGAGACTTGCAAAGATAACCAATCATACATAAAAGAATTCAGAGAAGATTCAAATATTTTTCATAGATAAACTTGATCATAAACCCACAATTCATTGGTCTCAACAAACACACCGCAAAATAAGATTACATCGAAAAGATCTCCACAAGAGAGGGGGAGAACATTGTATTGAGATCCAAAAAGAGAGAAGAAGCCATCTAGCTAATAACTATGGACCCGAAGGTCTGAGGTAAACTACTCACACATCATCGGAGAGGCTATGGTGTTGATGTAGAAGCCCTCCATGATCGATGCCCCCTCCGGCGGAGATTCGGAAAAGGCCCCAAGATGGGATCACATGGGTACAGAAGGTTGCGGCGGTGGAATTAGGTTTTTGTCTCTGTATCTGGTAGTTTGGGGGTACGTAGGTATGTATAGGAGGAAGAAGTACGTCGGTGGAGCAACATGGGGCCCACGAGGGTGGAGGGCGCGCCCAGGGGGGTAGGCGCGCCCCCTACCTCATGCCTTCCTGGTTGATGTCTTGACGTAGGGTCCAATTCCTCTGGATCACGTTCGTTCCGAAAATCACGTTCCCGAAGGTTTCATTCCGTTTGGACTCCGTTTGATATTCTTTTTCTGCGAAACTCTGAAATAGGCAAAAAAACAGCAATTGTGGGTTGGGCCTCCGGTTAATAGGTTAGTCCCAAAAATAATATAAAAGTGTATAATAAAGCCTATTAATGTCCAAAACATAATATAATATAGCATGGAACAATAAAAAATTATAGATACGTTGAAGACGTATAAAGCATCCCCAAGCTTAATTCCTGCTCATCCTCGAGTAGGTAAATGATAAAAACAGAGTTTTTGATGTGGAATGCTACTTGGCATGATTTCAATGTAATTATCTTAATTGTGGTATGAATATTCAGATCCGAAAGATTCAAGACAAAAGTTTAATATTGACATAAAAATAATAATACTTCAAGCATACTAACTAAGCAATTATGTCTTCTCAAAATAACATGGCCAAATAAAGTTATCCCTGCAAAATCATATAGTCTGGCTATGCTCTATCTTCACCACACAAAGTATTTAAATCATGCACAACCCCGATGACAAGCCAAGAAATTGTTTCATACTTTTGATGTTCTCAAACTTTTTCAATCTTCACGCAATACATGAGCGTGAGCCATGGACATAGCACTATATGTGGAATAGAATGATGGTTGTGGAGAAGACAAAAAAGGAGAAGATAGTCTCACATCAACTAGGCGTATCAACTGGCTATGAAGATGCCCATTAATAGATATCAATGTGAGTGAGTAGGGATTGCCATGCAACGGAAGCACTAGAGCTACAAGTATATGAAAGCTCAACAAAAGGAACTAAGTGGGTGTGCATCCAACTCGCTTTCTCACGAAGACCTAGGTAATTTTGAGGAAGCCCATCATTGAAATATACAAGCCAAGTTATATAATGAAAATTTCCTACTAGTATATGAAAGTGATATCATAAGAGACTCTCTATCATGAAGATCATGGTGCTACTTTGAAGCACAAGTGTGGTAAAAGGATAGTAACATTACCCCTTCTCTCTTTTTCTCTCATTTTTTATTTGGGCCTTTTCTTCTTTTTTTATGGCCTCTTTTTTTAGTCCGGAGTCTCATCCCGACTTGTGGGGGAATCATAGTCTCCATCATCCTTTCCTCACTCGGGACAATGCTCTAAAAAAATGATGATCATCACACTTTTATTTACTTACAACTCAACAATTACAACTCAATACTTAGAACAAGATATGACTCTATGTGAATGCCTCAGGCGGTGTACCGGGATATGCAATGAATCAAGAGTGACATGTATGAAAGAATTATGAATGGTGGCTTTGCCACAAATACGATGTCAACTACATGATCATGTGAAGCAATATGACAATGATGGAGCGTGTCATAGTAAACGGAACGATGGTAAGTTGCATGGCAATATATCTCGAAATGGCTATGGAAATGCCATGATAGGTAGGTATGGTGGCTGTTTTGAGGAAGGTATATGGTGGGTGTATGATACCGACAAAAAGTGCGCGGTATTAGAGAGGCTAGCAATGGTGGAAGGAAGGAAGAAAAGTGCGTATAATCCATGCACTCAACATTAGTCATAAAGCACTCATATATTTATTGCAAAAATCTACAAGTTATCAAAGCAAAGTATTACGTGCATGCTCCTAGGGGGATAGATTGGTAGGAACCTCAGACTGTCAAGTCTCTGTGCTTAAGTGTCATCCCTGGATCGGTATGCTGACACACACAGTACTCGAGGATTTATAACAGAGGTAAATCACATGTATAAAATAACGTAAATACTATTACCTCAATCCAAATAGCGGAAGTAACAAGGTTGTGGATTCCCATCAACACCAACGGCAAAGTTGAGTGTAGAAATCGTAACCCTAACATATCACTTACTCGCCGTAAGATAATCCTGCAACATGAGACGTTGCAGCCACAAAGGGTCAGTACATTGAATGTACTGGCAAATTCACACTGTAGAGCAATGATGAATAATGGCTATCACTACATGCACATATGGCTGGTGGAAAAGCTCTATGGTTATAAGGTTTTGCGAAAAGCCAATTTTTCCCTACTACTAAGGAATAAATTTTATTTCACTATCATGGTGGTTGTTAAACATTGAGAATGGTTGACAGCATTCTCAATCCCAATTAAGCATCATCATTAAAACCCAACAAATTTAATTTAAGTAACGTGATGAGATCAAGACGATAATCCAAGAACTAGATACTCAATTTGTCCATAACCGGGGACACGGCTAATCATGATTAGTTTGTACACTCCGCAGAGGTTTGCGCACTTTTCCCACAAGACTCGATCTCCTCCGTTGGATTTCTCGCACTACATGGTGTTTGAGAAACGGATGACCGAGACATAGTCTTTCAGAAGCGTTTGCACCTTATGATGGGTAGACCGTACCACCTACATCCCCTACATCTGCTAGTCTACCACTGTAAGAGTTCACACGACTTAATCAACTATGCTAGAGCCCATAATAGCTTGTGGCTGCACACGGAAGTTTCTAGTATGAATAATCTCATGATCCCTTTGAGCCTGGGTGGCGGTCCATAAAAAAACAGGCAATCTTGGTCTACCCAGGTTCCTAGACAGGCAATGCTGGAATACCCAGGTGCCTCAATCCACCCAGATGTGTGTTTAAGTTGCCCCCTTAAGTAAACCATTAATTAACAATCTCACATCTATCATGAATACTCTCAAAACCCAATCCACGTCTACGAGCATAGCATGGCAATGTAAGCATAATGTAATAGTAACTCCCAAGGGTTTGAATGCAGGGCAATAGGTTCCTACCTCATCAACTACTTCCCAATACCCACATGTTATCAAGCCTACTAATGCAATGTTTGAGGGTGAAACTAATGCATAAAAACTGGGTATGAAAGGGATATGATCAAAGTATGAACTTGCCTGCAATGTTGAAGAAGATGATTCGCACTCAAAACTCTTGATAGTTCTACTCGTCTCACTCCGTTCAATCTATTGTAAGCAAACAATAGTAACCACACATAACAGTCATGCAAAAGAATCGAAGAAAAGAACTCGGAAAACTTCGAAAACAAGCAAACAACTCTTGCAACAGAAAACAATTTCTAACAGTACCAAAATTAAGGGAATTTGGCCTTATCAGAAAATTTAGTTCAAGAGCTTCAATTTGCAAAAAGAATCAACTCAAACGGAGTTACGGATAAAAATATATGATCAAAAGAAGATTCGAATCAAATCTGTTTGAAACAGATTCAAAAAGTTTTAAAAATCTTGTTCAAGTTGGTTTAATTTGTAGAGGGGCTCGAGACGAAGAATTAGGCATTGGTTTCACTGCGTTTGGACAAACGAGCAAAAATATACGAAGGTTTTAAGATCAGGGACTAATCTGCGACAAAAATAATCACGGATAGGTCCCTGTCAAAAAAAATAAAAATAAAAATAAAAATAAAAAAATAAAAAAATAAAATATTTTTTTTACCTTCACTATTCCGGCGATCACCACCGGCGGCGGCGGCGCTGGCGAGAGGCGGCGGCGGCGCTGCTACAGGGCAAGGGCGGGGCGAGGTGCAAAACTAGCGCGCGGGGCGGCTTATAAAGGCCTCGGGTGGGAGGAGTCCGGCCCGGGCACGCTGTGTAGTTCGGTTCATTTTTTTTATTTGGAAAGAGGTAAAACAGAGAAAACAAACACCAAACGGAGTCCAAAAGTTATGAAATAAATTTCTACGGTCTCCTAGAAATATTGCGGACAAAGTGAACATTTCTTTGGACCGAAATAAATAATTTGAAAAACGCACTTTTTTTAAATCAATTAAAATAAAATCCAATAAAATTATTTTGAATCCAAATTACTTTTCCAATATTTCTCAAGTATTTTTGAGGAAGTCCTATTATCCTCTCTCTTTATTTTATTTTGAAGAATAATCGGAAAGAATTTATTAGAGCCAAATTGATCCAGTTTCATATTTGAAATAAATTCAAAATGATTTTTTATAAAAACCCCAACTCTCTGTTGGTCCTTGAGTTGCTTAGGTTTTCTGGATCACCAAATCGAATAAAACAAAATGCATAAAAATAAAGAATGCAAATGAATAATCCATATGGTAACATCCAAATTGAAATTTATTTTCAAAAGGACGTTAAATTGGATTTCTTTGAAACTTCCAACTCATATTTCATATAATTTGAAGAAGTCATTTTATCTTCTCTCATGAAAATCATTGAGTTGCATAAAGTTTCTGAATTGGAAATGTTTCCAAATGGAATTCAAATATTTCCAAAAACCCTTTTCATTTAATATAAATGGAAGAAGTCATGTCATCTTCTCTCCAGGGTTTTGTGATGAAAAGAATTTGAATTCAGGGAGATCATAAAAGCAAGATGAAGGTTTGGGAAAGTCCTTTTATTCCCTCTCATTTAACTTTCAAAAAGTTTCGAATTTCACTCAAGCAATCAAACAACTAATCAAATCTATCTATTTATTATAACATTCCAAAATTTAGAATTTTGGGATGTTACAAACCTACCACCCTTAAAATGAATCTCGTCCTCGAGATTCTGAGAGACTAGAAAGAAATAGGTTAGGTTCGGGCTCTTCTCAAAATCCATCGATCGTCTTCGGGGTCTGGGGTGCTACCACCCTTAAAATCATTGTTACGGTTCCATCAAAACTCATATACTCCATCCGTATTCTTGACAGTGTCGGTCTTCTCAGATCATAAGGATAATTCCTTCTTTGGGCTCTTCCGGTAGTGGCATAACCTTTTCCTCAATTCTTCTGTCCTTTCCTCTTGGTGAGGTTATTCCGAGATTGGGTCTTCTTAGCTGACGGGTCTGGCGCCACAACTAAAAAACTATCGATATCTCATGGTGGTCAACAATTTATGGTTTCTCCTGCAGGAAATGGGTCTGGGTTGATCCTCACCGTATAACCTACGGTTGGCAAAACTACCTTGTTCAAGGGAAAAATACCTATACCATTCTAAGGTTTATACAAGGTTTTGATCGTCATCGCTCTACTATAGGTAAGTCACTCAGATTTACCATCCCGTATAGCAAGGCGAATAATAAGAGTAAGTCGGTATGGTGATCAATCCATCCCGCACCCAAAGCATTACCTGATATATGGTTTAGCGAATCTCGCAATCTAACACTCGGTCATCCTCACAAGCATTGCAGAAGTTTCTCTTGTCAACGAACTAAGTTCAGAAAAATCCATTGGTTCTGCAAGCCAAACAAACATCTATCGGTCCTTCCCAACTCTCAGGTTTTGCGTAAACTCCTATAAGATCGTCTGTCGATAAAATCGTAACTTCTACCAGGGTTTCTCCTTAAACAAGAATGTGCTTCCTTCTTGGCAGGTCGTGGGGACTGTGGGTTATGCCCATCTCATCACTTGTAACCTTGAACTCATCATCGGGGCAACTGCTCATTATTCCAACTTCCAACTTCCTAGTATTCCTAAATCCATCCAATTATATTGTCTTTCTTCCTTCTATTGGCACCAAACCAAGACGTGATTACTTAGACTCATCCTAGAGTCACAACTGCTCCATATTACTAACATCATACCTCCTTTATATCCAATAGTAATTCATCTCTTCATCCTCGTGGGATATCCCACATATCGATATAAAAACTTACACTTATGAAGTCCATACTCCACTTCATGGAACATCATTATCCTTTCCAGGGTCAAGCGTCCTTACAGGGGAATATTGGCCATCTCTGCATGGCACTTCTTCAACTGGGAAATGTGAAACACATCATGAAACCCTCACAGTCCTTCGGGTGACTCCAACTTGTAGGCCACTTCTCTCATATGCTCCAAAACTCGGTATGGTCCTACAAATCTTGGGGCTAACTTTTCCTTAACTCCAAATCGTTTAACTCCTCGCAGAGGTGGCACACAAAAATATGCTCTGTCTCCGATTTCATAGACTACCTCCTTGCGGTTTTGAGTCTGCATAACTCTTCTGCCTGGACTGAGCTACCTTCAGTCTATCTCGAATCAACTTATCTTTTTCTTCTGATTCCTTGATCACATTTGGTCCAAACAACTGACGGTCTCCAACTTCATCCCACGCACTCTTGGGGTATCACACATATCGAGACAAAACTCGTATTCATTGTGTCCGAAATCCACCCAGTGGAGTATCCTTATCTTTTCTAGGGGTTAACGGTTCTTACAGGGTACTACCACCCTTAAAATGCTCCAATATTCCATAGACCATATTTCTCATATCCTTGAAAATGGTCAACATCTTTCCTCATAGAGTAACTCATAAAATCCAAATTATTACCAACACCGCTAACTTTATTTATTCTCAAATTATTACAATCTCCTGTTTTTCCATTACACGCCTCAACTCAACACCTCAATATAAAGGAAAATGTTCTCACTGCTACTACTATATTTATTCTGTTACAAACTCAACTATTTATCACAAGTTTCCTTCTCCTTCGGACAATCTCTGGCAAAGTGCCCTGCTTCATTACAATGGAAAAATATTACTTCTGACAAGTTTCGAGGTTTCCTTGTGATTATATAGCCTCCTTGGGTACTTGGCTTCCTTTTTGGGCAATTGTTGAGGTAGTGCCCTGACTCCTTGCACCTATAACAGATGATATGACTCAGAGCCTTCCTGGAATCCAATCTACTTCTCTTCCTGGACTTTTCCATTCCAATCAGGGCTTCTATTTCCTGTGGGTCATACTCTACTTCCTCTGTCGGGAATTCTACTAGATCCCCATTCATACAATTCTGGGAGATGTGTCATTCTTCTCCACATGAATAGCATGACTTGGTGCAGGGTTTAATTGGCTCTTCTTTGGGTGTGTCCTCCACCTCTTCCTTCATCACAGGTTCTTCTAAACTTTCCATAAGGGCTCCTCTCATTACTTCTTTCTTCTGCTGGATGGTTCTTTGTACCATGGGGTAAATGTGACACTGAGCAAGGTAGTGGGTAGTCCCTTCACACAAGAAACAAGTGATCTTCCTAGTTGGGCATTCTTCAGCTGGATGACTTCCTTCACAATTTGGGCATTCATCCTTGTGTTCTTTATGGGTGTGTCCTATTTATGCACAGAGCTTGCATGCACAAGGTTTCTTCATATCATTTCCATCAGGCTCCAATTTCTAGGACACAAACCTAGACTTTGGCAAAGCCAACTTAAATTCTTTCCAAGTGATTACTCCTTGCCATCCATTGATGATTTGGTACATCCTCCACCAAGTAGCAGCACCTCTTTCAAAGCATTGAAGAGCATGCTGGGTCATATCCTTTCCGGCTATAGGGTTATTCTCCATGTGATCCTCCATATTCTGAATCCATCGGTCCTTCTCCAATTGACTCATCGGTCCAGAAAATACGAGCTCATCTCCATTCATCATCTATTGGGTCCATGGGTTATGGGGTGAGATAAGAGAGATCGAGAGGGATGCACACAATACAAACAAAGGTTTTGAAAAGACAGATTTTATTTGTGGCTGTCGGGAAAACATCAAACAAATGACAGCTCACAATCCTCGCATCTAACATGGGTATATAATAGGGGTTGGGTCTTCTAAAGGTTAATAAATCTTCAAAGTCATCAAACTCTTCAAGTCTTGTTCATGTCTCCGATAGCTTCTTCCGATCATGATTGTCCTTGTCAAGTTCTTTTGCCAGTTCATCTCTATTGACGCAAAGTCTCTTGTGGCGTCCTTCAATATTTCTAGAGTTACGTTCCAACTTCTGGATTTCAACATTCTTGGCATGAACCATGGTCATACTATCCTTCAGTTCCTGACAAATCTCCGGTATCTCGAGGTTTTGCTCCTCCAGCTTAGCTACTTTCAGCTTCTGGGTCATGAGTTCTTCACGAAACGCTTCCTTATCAAATATTGCTTCTTGCATGTCCATCTTAAAATTCTTGATGTAATAGTACATATCCTGGTGATACACCGGCTAAGGTTAAAACTTCATCTTGCTGATAGGTGCTCCATCAGCCTTCTACCATCCAATCCTTCCATGCATATGCATGCTTAACTCAGCACGGTGATAATAGCATAAGCGGGCGATAACACCATGGATAGCCGTGTTTCTGTTCTTGTCATTTCCATGAGATATCTGTCCATAGTTGATATCTCCTGCCTTAGGGTTTTCCTTGACAGAACTTTGAGTTTTTAACTCTCCATGCTCCGGTCTTTCTCCAATTTACCTTGATCTCGGGTATTGACAACTTCCATAGTCTGCCAAGTTCCATAAGGGTAGCCTTCCTAGGTCATAAAAATCTGGGAATACTTCAGAGCCTTCAAATCTCCTAGTCTTCGGAGTCTTCAACCACTGTAGTTTCCATTATCATAATGTATGGCAAAATCCTCTTCATTCCAAATGGTCTTAGTTGTCCGATATCTTGTACTTCTTGAAGTGGTCTCATCCGTCGAATCTTCGAGTGGTCAAAAGGGGGAAAGGGTATAGTCTCACTAAAGGGAATATTCAAATAAGCTCAGAAGAGAAGAGAGGTAAAAGATCCTTTTGAAAAAAGAAAGTTTTAGAGAAAATCCTTTCTATGGGCTTGCCAATTTCTAGGGTCATGTCCTACAGTCAACATGTGCTTTGATACCATCTTGTAGGGACCCAACCTCAGACGGTCAAGTCTCTGTGCTTAAGTGTCATCCCTGGATCGGTATGCTGACACACACAGTACTCGAGGATTTATAACAGAGGTAAATCACATGTATAAAATAGCGTAAATACTATTACCTCAATCCAAATAGCGGAAGTAACAAGGTTGTGGATTCCCATCAACACCAACGGCAAAGTTGAGTGTAGAAATCGTAACCCTAACGTATCACTTACTCGTCGTAAGATAATCCTGCAACATGAGACGTTGCAGCCACAAAGGGTCAGTACATTGAATGTACTGGCAAATTCACACTGTAGAGCAATGATGAATAATGGCTATCACTACATACACATATGGCTGGTGGAAAAGCTCTTTGGTTTTAAGGTTTTGCGAAAAGCCACTTTTTCCCTACTACAAAGGAATACATTTTATTTCACTATCATGGTGGTTGTTAAACATTGAGAATGGTTGACAGCATTCTCAATCCCAATTAAGCATCATCATTAAAACCCAACAAATTTAATTTAAGTAACGTGATGAGATCAAGACGATAATCCAAGAACTAGATACTCAAATTGTCCATAACCGGGGACACGGCTAATCATGATTAGTTTGTACACTCTGTAGAGGTTTGCGCACTTTTCCCACAAGACTCGATCTCCTCCGTTGGATTTCTCGCACTACATGGTGTTTGAGAAACGGATGACCGAGACATAGTCTTTCAGAAGCGTTTGCACCTTACGATGGGTAGACCGTACCACCTACATCCCCTACATCTGCTAGTCTACCACTTTAAGAGTTCACACGACTTAATCAACTATGCTAGAGCCCATAATAGCTTGTGGCTGCACACGGAAGTTTCTAGTATGAATAATCTCATGATCCCTTTGAGCCTGGGTGGCGGTCCATAAAAAACCGGCAATCCTGGTCTACCCAGGTGCCTAGACAGGCAATGCTGGAATACCCAGGTGCCTCAATCCACCCAGATGTGTGTTTAAGTTGCCACCTTAAGTAAATCATTAATTAACAATCTCACATCTGTCATGAATACTCTCAAAACCCAATCCACCTCTACGAGCATAGCATGGCAATGTAAGCATATCGTAATAGTAACTCCCAAGGGTTTGAATGCAGGGCAATAGGTTCCTACCTCATCAACTACTTCCCAATACCCACATGTTATCAAGCCTACTCATGCAATGTTTGAGGGTGAAACTAATGCATAAAAACTGGGTATGAAAGGGATATGATCAAAGTGTGAACTTGCCTGCAATGTTGATGAAGATGTTTCGCACTCAAAACTCTTGATAGTTCTACTCGTCTCACTCCGTTCAATCTATCGTAAGCAAACAATAGTAACCACACATAAGCAATCATGCAAAAGAATCGAAGAAAAGAACTCGGAAAACTTCGAAAACAAGCAAACAACTCTTGCAACAGAAAACAATTTCTAACAGTACCAAAATTAAGGGAATTTGGCCTTATCAGAAAGTTTAGTTCAAGAGCTTCAATTTGCAAAAAGAATAAACTCAAACGGAGTTACGGACAAACAGATATGATCCAAAGAAGATTCAAATCAAATCTGTTTGAAACAGATTCAAAAAGTTTTAAAAATCTTGTTCAAGTTGGTTTAATTTGTAGAGGGGCTCGAGACGAAGATTTAGGCGTTGGTTTCACTGTGTTTGGACAAACGAGCAAAAAGATACGAAGGTTTTAAGATCAGGGACTAATCTGCGACAAAAATAATCGCGGATAGGTCCCTGTCAAAAAAATAAAAATAAGAATAAAAATGAAAAAGTAAAAAAATAATTTTTTCTACCTTCACTATTCCGCAATCACCGCCGGCAGCGGCGCTGCTACAGGGCAAGGGCGGGGCGAGGTGCAAAACTAGCGCCCGGGGCGGCTTATAAAGGCCTCGGGTGGGAGGAGTCCGGCCCGGGCACGCTGTGTAGGTCGGTTCATTTTTTTATTCGGAAAGAGGTAAAACAGAGAAAAGAAATACCAAACGGAGTCCAAAAATTATGAAATAAATTTCTACGGTCTCATAGAAGTATTGCGGACAAAGTGAACATTGTTTTGGACCGAAATAAATAATTTGGAAAACGCACTTTTTTTAAATCAATTAAAATAAAATCCAATAAAATTATTTTGACTCCAAATTACTTTTCCAATATTTCTCAAGTATTTTTGAGGAAGTCCTATTATCCTCTCTCTTTATTTTATTTTGAAGAATAATCGGAAAGAATTTATTAGAGCCAAATTGATCCAGTTTCATATTTGAAATAAATTCAAAATGAATTTTTATAAAAACCCCAACTCTCTGTTGGTCCTTGAGTTGCTTAGGTTTTCTGGATCACCAAATCGAATAAAACAAAATGCATAAAAATAAAGAATGCAAATGAATAATCCATATGGTAACATCCAAATTGAAATTTATTTTCAAAAGGACGTTAAATTGGATTTCTTTGAAACTTCCAACTCATATTTCATATAATTTGAAGAAGTCATTTTATCTTCTCTCATGAAAATCATTGAGTTGCATAAAGTTTCTGAATTGGAAATGTTTCCAAATGGAATTCAAATATTTTCAAAAACCCTTTTCATTTAATTTAAATGGAAGAAGTCATGTCATCTTCTCTCCAGGGTTTTGTGATGAAAAGAATTTGAATTCAGGGAGATCATAAAAGCAAGATGAAAGTTTGGGAAAGTCCTTTTATTCCCTCTCATTTAACTTTCAAAAAGTTTCGAATTTCACTCAAGCAATCAAACAATTAATCAAATCTATCTATTTATTATAACATTCCAAAATTTAGAATTTTGGGATGTTAAAAACCTACCACCCTTAAAATGAATCTCGTCCTCGAGATTCGGAGAGACTAGAAAGAAATAGGTTAGGTTCGGGCTCTTCTCAAAATCCATCGATCGTCTTCGGGTCTGGGGTGCTACCACCCTTAAAATCATTGTTACGGTTCCATCAAAACTCATATACTCCATCCTTATTCTTGACAGTGTCGGTCTTCTCAGATCATAAGGATAATTCCTTCTTTGAGCTCTTCCGGTAGTGGCATAACCTTTTCCTCAATTCTTCTGTCCTTTCCTCTTGGTGAGGTTATTCCGAGATTGGGTCTGCTTAGCTGACGGGTCTGGCGCTAAAACTAAACAACTATCGATATCTCATGGTGGTCAACAATTTATGGTTTCTCCTGCAGGAAATGGGTCTGGGTTGATCCTCACCGTATAACCTACGGTTGGCAAAACTGTCTTGTTGAAGGGAAAAATACCTATACCATTCTAAGGTTTATACAAGGTTTTGATCGTCGTCGCTCTACTATAGGTAAGTCACTCAGATTTACCATCCCATATAGCAAGGCGAATAATAAGAGTAAGTCGGTATGGTGATCAATCCATCCCGCACCCAAATCATTACCTGATATATGGTTTAGCGAATCTCGCAATCTAACACTCGGTCATCCTCACAAGCATTGCAGAAGTTTCTCTTGTCAACGAACTAAGTTCGGAAAAATCCACTGGTTCTGCAAGCCAAACAAACATCTATCGGTCCTTCACAACTCTCAGGTTTTGCGTAAACTCCTATAAGATCGTCCGTCGATAAAATCGTAACTTCTACCAGGGTTTCTCCTTAAACAAGAATGTGCTTGCTTATTGGCAGGTCCTGGGGCCTGTGGGTTATGCCCATCTCATCACTTGTAACCTTGAACTCATCATCGGGGCAACTGCTCATTATTCCAACTTCCAACTTCCTAGTGTTCCTAAATCCATCCAATTGTATTGTCTTTCTTCCTTCTATTGGCACCAAACCAAGACATGATTACTTAGACTCATCCTAGAGTCACAATTGCTCCATATTACTAACATCATACCTCCTTTATATCCAATAGTAATTCATCTCTTCATCCTCGTGGGATGTCCCACATATCGAGATAAAAACTTACACTTATGAAGTCCATACTCCACTTCATGGAACATCATTATCCTTTCCAGGGTCAAGCGTCCTTACATGGGAATATTGGCCATCTCTGCAAGGCACTTCTTCAACTGAGAAATGTGAAACACATCATCAACCCCTGACAGTCCTTCGGGTGACTCCAACTTGTAGGCCACTTCTCTCATACGCTCCAAAACTCGGTATGGTCCTACAAATCTTGGAGCTAACTTTTCCTTAACTCCAAATCGTTTAACTCATCGCAGAGGTTTCACACGAAAATATGCTTTGTCTCCGATTTCATAGATACCTCCTTGTGGTTTTGAGTCTGCATAACTCTTCTGCCTGGACTGAGCTACCTTCAGTCTATCTCGAATCAACTTATCTTTTTCTTCTGATTCCTTGATCACATTTGGTCCAAACAACTGACGGTCTCCAACTTCATCCCACGCACTCTTGGGGTATCACACATATCGAGACAAAACTCGTATTCATTGTGTCCGAAATCCACTCACTGGAGTATCGTTATCTTTTCTAGGGGTCAATGGTTCTTACAGGGTACTACCAACCTTAAAATGCTCCAATATTCCATAGACCATATTTCTCATATCCTCGAAAATGGTCAACATCTTTCCTCATAGAGTAACTCATAAAATCCAAATTAGTACCAACACCGCTAACTTTATTTATTCTCAAATTATTACAATATCCTGTTTTTCCATTACAAGCATCAACTCAACACCTCAATATAAAGGAAAATGTTCTCACTACTACTACTATATTTATTATGTTACAAACTCAACTATTTATCACAAGTTTCCTTCTCCTTCAGACAATCTCTAGCAAAGTGCCGTGCTTCATTACAACGGAAAAATATTACTTCTGACAAGTTTCGAGGTTTCCTTATGATTATATAGCCTCCTTGGGTACTTGGCTTCCTTTTTGGGCAATTGTTGAGGTAGTGCCCTGACTCCTTGCACCTATAACAGATGATATGACTCAGATCCTTCTTGGAATCCAATCTACTTCTCTTCCTGGACTTTTCCATTCCAATCAGGGCTTCTATTTCCTGTGGGTCATACTCTACTTCCTATGTCGGGAATTCTACTAGATCCCCATTCATACAATTCTGGGAGATGTGTCATTCTTCTCCACATGAATAGCATGACTTGGTGCAGGGTTTAATTGGCTCTGCTTTGGTTGTGTCCTCCACCTCTTCCTTCATCACAGGTTCTTCTAAACTTTCCATAAGGGCTCCTCTCATTGCTTCTTTCTTCTGCTGGATGGTTCTTTGTACCATGGGGTAAATGTGACACTGAGCAGGGTAGTGGGTAGTCCCTTCACACAAGAAACAAGTGATCTGCCTAGTTGGGCATTCTTCAGCTGGATGACTTCCTTCACAATTTGGGCATTCATCCTTGTGTTCTTTATGGGTGTGTCCTATTTATCCACAGAGCTTGCATGCACAAGGTTTCTTCATATCATTTCCATAAGGCTCCAATTTCTAGGACACAAACCTAGACTTTGGCAAAGCCAACTTAAATTCTTTCCAAGTGATTACTCCTTGCCATCCATTGATGATTTGGTACATCCTCCACCAAGTAGCACCACCTCTTTCAAAGCATTGAAGAGCATGCTGGGTCATATCCTTTCCGGCTATAGGGTTATTCTCCATGTGATCCTCCATATTCTGAATCCATCGGTCCGTCTCCAATTGACTCATCGGTCCAGAAAATACGAGCTCATCTCCATTCATCATCTATTGGGTCCATGGGTTATGGGGTGAGATAAGAGAGATCGAGAGGGATGCACACAATACAAACAAAGGTTTTGAAAAGACAGATTTTATTTGTGGCTGTCAGGAAAACATCAAACAAATGACAGCTCACAATCCTCGCATCTAACGTGGGTATATAATAGGGGTTGGGTCTTCTAAAGGCTAATAAATCTTCAAAGTCATCAAACTCTTCAAGTCTTGTTCATGTCTCCGATGGCTTCTTCCGATCATGATTGTCCTTATCAAGTTCTTTTGCCAGTTCATCTCTATTGACGCAAAGTCTCTTGTGGCGTCCTTCAATATTTCTAGAGTTACGTTCCAACTTCTGGATTTCAACATTCTTGGCATGAACCATGGTCATACTATCCTTCAGTTCCTGACAAATCTCCGGTATCTCGAGGTTTTGCTCCTCCAGCTTAGCTACTTTCAGCTTCTGGGTCATGAGTTCTTCACGAAACGCTTCCTTATCAAATATTGCTTCTTGCATGTCCATCTTAAAATTCTTGATGTAATAGTACATATCCTGGTGATACACCGGCTAAGGTTAAAACTTCATCTTGCTGATAGGTGCTCCATCAGCCTTATACCATCCAATCCTTCCATGCATATGCATGCTTAACTCAGCACGGTGACAATAGCATAAGCGGGCGATAACACCATGGATAGCCGTGTTTCTGTTCTTGTCATTTCCATGAGATATCTCTCCATAGTTGATATCTCCTGCCTTAGGGTTTTCCTTGACAGAACTTTGAGTTTTTAACTCTCCATGCTCCGGTCTTTCTCCAATTTACCTTGATCTCGGGTATTGACAACTTCCATAGTCTGCCAAGTTCCATAAGGGTAGCCTTCCTAGGTCATAAAAATCTGGGAATACTTCAGAGCCTTCAAATCTCCTAGTCTTCGGAGACTTCAACCACTGTAGTTTCCATTATCATAATGTATGGCAAAATCCTCTTCATTCCAAATGGTCTTAGTTGTCCGATATCTTGTACTTCTTGAAGTGGTCTCATCCGTCGAATCTTTGAGTGGTCAAAAGGGGGAAAGGGTATAGTCTCACTAAAGGGAATATTCGAATAAGCTCAGAAGAGAAGAGAGGTAAAAGATCCTTTTGAAAAAGAAAGTTTTAGAGAAAATCCTTTCTATGGGCTTGCCAATTTCTAGGGTCACGTCCTACAGTCAACATGTGCTTTGATACCATCTTGTAGGGACCCGACCTCAGACGGTCAAGTCTCTGTGCTTAAGTGTCATCCCTGGATCGGTATGCTGACACACACAGTACTCGAGGATTTATAA
The DNA here is from genome assembly GCA_032464435.1 of Aegilops umbellulata. NCBI lineage: Eukaryota > Viridiplantae > Streptophyta > Magnoliopsida > Poales > Poaceae > Aegilops > Aegilops umbellulata. Next base: position 355,220,121 of record CP136054.1, on the reverse strand, counting down.
CAGAGGTAAATCACATGTATAAAATAACGTAAATACTATTACCTCAATCCAAATAGCGGAAGTAACAAGGTTGTGGATTCCCATCAACACCAACGGCAAAGTTGAGTGTAGAAATCGTAACCCTAACGTATCACTTACTCGTCGTAAGATAATCCTGCAACATGAGACGTTGCAGCCACAAAGGGTCAGTACGTTGAATGTACTGGCAAATTCACACTGTAGAGCAATGATAAATAATGTCTATCACTACATACACATATGGCTGGTGGAAAAGCTCTTTGGTTATAAGGTTTTGCGAAAAGCCAATTTTTCCCTACTGCAAAGGAATAAATTTTATTTCACTATCATGGTGGTTGTTAAACATTGAGAATGGTTGACAGCATTCTCAATTCCAATTAAGCATCATCATTAAAACCCAACAAATTTAATTTAAGTAACGTGATGAGATCAACACGATAATCCAAGAACTAGATACTCAAATTGTCCATAACCGGGGACACGGCAAATCATGATTAGTTCGTACACTCTGCAGAGGTTTGCACACTTTTCCCACAAGACTCGATCTCCTCCGTTGGATTTCTCGCACTACATGGTGTTTGAGAAACGGATGACCGAGACATAGTCTTTCAGAAGCATTTGCACCTTACGATGGGTAGACCGTACCACCTACATCCCCTACATCTGCTAGTCTACCACTTTAAGAGTTCACACGACTTAATCAACTATGCTAGAGCCCATAATAGCTTGTGGCTGCACACGGAAGTTTCTAGTATGAATAATCTCATGATCCCTTTGAGCCTGGGTGGCGGTCCATAAAAAAATAGGCAATCCTGGTCTACCCAGGTGCCTAGACAGGCAATGCTGGAATACCCAGGTGCCTCAATCCACCCAGATGTGTGTTTAAGTTGCCACCTTAAGTAAATAATTAATTAACAATCTCACATCTGTCATGAATACTCTCAAAACCCAATCCACCTCTACGAGCATAGCATGGCAATGTAAGCATATCGTAATAGTAATTCCCAAGGGTTTGAATGCAGGGCAATAGGTTCCTACCTCATCAACTACTTCCCAATACCCACATGTTATCAAGCCTACTCATGCAATGTTTGAGGGTGAAACTAATGCATAAAAACTGGGTATGAAAGGGATATGATCAAAGTGTGAACTTGCCTGCAATGTTGATGAAGATGTTTCGCACTCAAAACTCTTGATAGTTCTACTCGTCTCACTCCGTTCAATCTATTGTAAGCAAACAATAGTAACCACACATAACAGTCATGCAAAAGAATCGAAGAAAAGAACTCGGAAAACTTCGAAAACAAGCAAACAACTCTTGCAACAGAAAACAATTTCTAGCAGTACCAAAATTAAGGGAATTTGTCCTTATCAGAAATTTTAGTTCAAGAGCTTCAATTTGCAAAAAGAATCAACTCAACCGGAGTTACGGACAAAAAGATATGATCCAAAGAAGATTCAAATCAAATCTGTTTGAAACAGATTCAAAAAGTTTTCAAAATCTTGTTCAAGTTGGTTTAATTTGTAGAGGGGCTCGAGCCGAATATTTAGGCGTTGATTTCACTGCGTTTGGACAAACGAGCAAAAAGATACGAAGGTTTTAAGATCAGGGACTAATCTGCGACAAAAATAATCGTGGATAGGTCCTTGTCAAAAAAATAAAAATAAGAATAAAAATAAAAAAGTAAAAAACTAATTTTTTTTACCTTCACTATTCCGGCGATCACCGCCGGCGGCGGCGCTGGCGAGAGGCGGCGGCGCTGCTACAGGGCAAGGGCGGGGCGAGGTGCAAAACTAGCGCCCGGGGTGGCTTATAAAGGCCTCGGGTGGGAGGAGTCCGCCCCGGGCATGCTGTGTAGGTCGGTTCACTTTTTTTATTCGGAAAGAGGTAAAACAGAGAAAAGAAATATCAAACGGAGTCCAAAAATTATGGAATAAATTTCTGCGGTCTCCTAGAAATATTGCGGACAAAGTGAACAATGTTTTGGACCGAAATAATTTGAAAAACACACTTTTTTAATCAATTAAAATGAAATCCAAATAAAATCCAATAAAATTATTTTTACTCCAAATTACTTTTCCAATATTTCTCAAGTATTTTTGCGGAAGTCTTATTATCCTCTCTCTTTATTTTATTTTGAGGAATAATCGGAAAGAATTTATTAGAGCCAAATTGATCCAGTTTCATATTTGAAATAAATTCAAAATGAATTTTTATAAAAACCCCAACTCTCTCATGTTGGTCCTTGAGTTGCTTAGGTTTTCTGGATCACCAAATCGAATAAAACAAAATGCATAAAAATAAAGAATGCAAATGAATAATCCATATGGTCACATCCAAATTGAAATTTATTTTCAAAAGGACGTTAAATTGGATTTCTTTGAAACTTCCAACTCATATTTCATATAATTTGAAGAAGTCATTTTATCTTCTCTTATGAAAATCATTGAGTTGCATAAAGTTTCTGAATTGGAAATGTTTCCAAATGGAATTCAAATATTTTCAAAAGCCCTTTTCATTTAATTTAAATGGAAGAAGTCATGTCATCTTCTCTCCAGGGTTTTGTGATGAAAAGAATTTGAATTCACGGAGATCATAAAAGCAAGATGAAAGTTTGGGAAAGTCCTTTTATTCCCTCTCATTTAACTTTCAAAAAGTTTCGAATTTCACTCAATTTCACTCAAGCAATCAAACAATTAATCAAATCTATCTATTTATTATAACATTCCAAAATTTAGAATTTTGGGATGTTACAGTATGGTGGTTGTTTTGAGGAAGGTATATGGTGGGTGTATGATACCGGCAAAAAGTGCGCGGTATTAGAGAGGCTAGCAATGGTGGAAGGAAGGAAGAAAAGTGCGTATAATCCATGGACTCAACATTAGTCATAAAGCACTCATATATTTATTGCAAAAATCTACAAGTTATCAAAGCAAAATATTACGTGCATGCTCCTAGGGGGATAGATTGGTAGGAAAAGACCATCGCTCGTCCCCGACCGCCACTCATAAGGAAGACAATCAGTAAATAAATCATGCTCCGACTTCATCACATAACGGTTCACCATACGTGCATGCTACGGGAATCACAAACATTAATAGAAGTATTTCTCAAATTCACAAATACTCAACTAGCATGACTCTAATATCATCATCTCCATATCTCAAAACAATTATCAAGCATCTAACTTCTCATATTATTCAACACACTCATAAGATATTTTTACTAATCTTGAATGCCTATCATAATTAAGGCAAATTACCATGCTGTTTTGTAGGACTCTCAAAATAATCTAAGTGAAGCATGAGAGAACAATAGTTTCTATAAAATAAAACCACCACCGTGCTCTAAAAGATATAAGTGAAGCACTAGAGCAAAAACTATATAACTCAAAAGATATAAGTGAAGCACATAGAGTATTCTAACAATTTCCGAATCATGTGTGTCTCTCTCAAAAGGTGTGTACAGAAAGGATGATTGTGGCAAACTAACAAACAAATATTCAAATCATACAAGACGATCCAAGCAAAACACATATCATGTGGTGAATAAAAATATAGTTCCAAGTAAAGTTACCGATGGAAGTAGACGAAAGAGGGGATGCCTTCCGGGGCATCCCCAAGCTTTGGATTTTTGGTGTCCTTAGATTATCTTGGGGTGCCATGGGCATCCCCAAGCTTAGGATCTTGCCACTCCTTGTTCCATAATCCATCAAATCTTTTACCCAAAATTTGAAAACTTCACAACACAAAACTTAACAGAAAATCTCGTGAGCTCCGTTAGCGAAAGAAAACAAAACACCACTTCAAGGTACTGTAATGAACTCATTATTTATTTATATTGGTGTTAAACCTACTGTATTCCAACTTCTCTATGGTTTATAAACTAGTTTACTAGCCATAGATTCATCAAAATAAGAAAACAACACACAAAAAACAGAATCTATCAAAAACAGAACAGTCTGTAGTAATCTGTAACTAATGAAAACTTCTGGAACTCCAAAACTTCAGCAAAAATAGGAAGACCTAAACAATTTGTTTATTTATCAGCAGCAATTGGAATCAATATTTTATCACGTTCTGGTGATTTTTAACAATTATTTTCGTGAACAGAAAGTTTCTGTCATTTTCAGCAAGATCAAATAACTATCATCCAAGAAGATCCTATAGGTTAAACTTGGCACAAATACTAATTAAAACATAAAAATAAATCTAACCAGAGGCTAGATCAAATATTTATTGCTAAACAGCATGGATAAATATTGGGTTGTGTCCCAACAAGCGCTTTTCTTTAAAGCCTTTTTAGCTGGGCATTGAGATTTCAATGATGCTCACATAAAAGATAGTAATTGAAACACAAAGAGAGCATCATAAAACATGTGAAAATCACATCTAAGTCTAACGTACTTCCTATGCATAGGCATCTTATAGGCAAGCAAAAACTAGCATATGCAGGGAAGCGGAAAGAAACAATAGCAATTTCAACATAACGAGAGGTAATTTAGTAACATGAAAATTTCTACAACCATATTTTTTCTCTCATAATAATTATATGTAGGATCATAATAAAATTTAACAATATAGCTATCACAAAACATATTCTCAACACGATTCACATGCATGCGAAGTTGACACTCTTCCAAAATAGTGGGATTATCTTTAACTAAAGTCATGACCTCTCCAAACCCACTTTTATCAAAAAATTCACAAGATTGAAAATCCTCCAAATATGTGGGATCAAAAGTTGAAACTCTTCCAAACCCACTTTCAATATTATTGCAAACACTATTATCAATATCATATTCATCATGGGGCTTAAATAAATTTTTAAGATCATAAGAAGAATCACCCCAATCATGATCATTGCAACAAGTAGTAGACGTAGCAAAACTAGCATCCCCAAGCTTAGGGTTTTGCATATTATTAGCACAACTGACATCAAGAGAATTTATAGTAAAATCATTAGAATCATCCTTTTTATTCAAAGATCTATCAAGAATCGCTTCATAAAGTACTTCATCACAATTTTCAGATTCACGAATTTCAAGCAAAACCTCATAAAGATAATCTAGTGCACTCAACTCACTAGCAATAGGTTCATCATAATTGGATCTCTTAAAGAGATTAGCAAGTGGATGAGGATCCATAAACTTTCAGCAAGTGAAGATGCAAGCAAAAATAAGTTACATGGTAACACAAGATCAAACAGAAGAAGGGCGAATAAAACGGCAAGGGTGAAGTGGGGGAGAGCAAAACGAGAGGCAAATGGCAAATAATGTAATGCAGGAGATAAGGGTTTGTGATGGGTACTTGGTATGTTGACTTTTACGTAGATTCCCCGGCAACGGCGCCAGAAATGGCTTGTTGTTTGGAGTTCAAATCTTGACTTGACTTTGCGTAAGCCTCCCCGGCAACGGTGCCGGAAATCCTTCTTGCTACCCCTTGAGCACTGCGTTGGTTTTCCCTTGAAGAGGAAAGGGTGATGCAGCAAAGTAGCGTAAGTATTTCCCTCAGTTTTTGAGAACCAAGGTATCAATCTAGTAGGAGGCCACGCACGAGTTCCTCGCACCTACACAAACAAATAAATCCTTGCAACCAACACAATAAAGGGGTTGTCAATCCCTTCACGGTCACTTACAAGAGTGAGATCTGATAGATATGATAAATAATACTTTTGGTATTTTTTTGATAAAGAAGCAAAGTAAAGAAAGCAAAATAAAGACGATGCTAGAAATAACTTGTTGACGGAAGATTAATATGATGGAAAATAGACCCGGGGGCCATAGGTTTCACTAGTGGCTTCTCTCGAGAGCATAAGTATTACGGCGGGTGAACAAATTACTGTTGAGCAATTGACAGAATTGAGCATAGTTATCAGAATATCTAGGTATGACCATGTATATAGGCATCACATCCGAGACAAGTACACCGACTCCTGCCTGCATCTACTACTATTACTCCACACATCGACCGCTATCCAGCATGCATCTAGAGTATTAAGTTCATAAGAACAGAGTAACGCTTTAAGTAAGATGACATGATGTAGAGAGATAAACTCATGCAATATGATATAAACCCCATCTTGTTATCCTCGATGGCAACAATAAAATACGTGCCTTGCTGCCCCTACTGTCACTAGGAAAGGACACCGCAAGATTGAACCCAAAGCTAAGCACTTCTCCCATTGCAAGAAAGATCAATCTAGTAGGCCAAACCAAACTGATAATTCGAAGAGAGTTGCAAAGATAACCAATCGTACATAAAAGAATTCAGAGAAGATTCAAATATTGTTCATAGATAAACTTGATCATAAACCCAGAATTCATCGGTCTCAACAAACACACCGCAAAAGAAGATTACATCGAATAGATCTCCACAAGAGATGGGGAGAACATTGTATTGAGATCCAAAAAGAGAGAAGAAGCCATATAGCTAATAACTATGGACCCGAAGGTCTGAGGTAAACTACTCACACATCATCGGAGAGGCTATGGTGTTGATGTAGAAGCCCTCCGTGATCGATGCCCCCTCTGGCGGAGCTCCGGAAAAGGCCCCAAGGTGGGATCTCACGGGTACAGAAGGTTGTGGCGGTGGAATTAGGTTTTTGGCTCCGTATCTGGTAGTTTGGGGGTACGTAGGTATATATAGGAGGAAGAAGTACGTCACTGGAGCAACATGGGGCCCACGAGGGTGGAGGGCGTGCCCAGGGGGGTAGGCGCGCCCCCTACTTCGTGCCTTCCTGGTTGATGTCTTGACGTAGGGTCCATGTCCTCTGGATCACGTTCGTTTCAAAAATCACGTTTCCGAAGGTTTCATTTCGTTTGGACTCCGTTTAATATTCTATTTCTGCGAAACTTTGAAATAGGCAAAAACCAGCAATTCTGGGCTCGGCCTCCAGTTAATAGGTTAGTCCCAAAAATAATATAAAAGTGTATAATAAAGCCCATTAATGTCCAAAACAGAATATAATATAACATGGAACAATAAAAATGTATAGATATGTTGAAGACGTATCAGCCGACACAACGCCTCTTCCTCAGCATCACAACTCGCGAGGTGCTGATTGGCGGCTTGCCGGCGGGCGAGCACGATCTCACCAGTGTGGTTATCCGACGCCAACATCTACTCCTCCTCGCTGGAAGCGTTCACCCGGTCCACGTACCGCCAAGCGTAGATGAGGCGCTTGGGCCCGACTGCACTCAGGGCTTTGGCAAGGGCGTCCTCCGCCACCCTCACGGCCCTCGCATGAGCCTTCTGCCAAAGAGCCAATTGCCTGACTCTCTCGTACGTGAAATAGGCCTGCGTGGCAGCTTGCCCCGTGGCGCGCTTCTCTTCCTCGGCCTTCTTCTCTGCCTCTATTTTGGCGCGCTCTGCCGGAGGCAAGGCCTCCCACAAGGCGACACCCATTTCTTTCCAAGGCTCCTCAAGGCTGGGGGCTCGGCGGGCGGTGCGGCGTTCACCTCGTAGAGTGGAGCCGACGCGCCCCCCGATGCGCGTGCTGGCGAGACTGGGAACCCCGACGCGTCCACCTCGACGCATCACGGCGAGGAGCGGAACACCGGCGCGTCCTCCTCAACGCGTCGCGGTGAGGAGCGGAACACCGACGCGTCCTCCTCGACTAGTGGCGGCGAGGAACGGAATGGGGACGCGTCCTCCTCGACTAGTGGCAGCGAGGAACGGAACGGCGACATGTCCTCCTCGACTAGTGGCGGCGAGGAACGGAATGGCGACGCGTGACCGTCCGCACGGTGCAGCGAGGGGCTCCTAGGGCTTGGGAGGGGGGATGCTATTGTGATCGACGTGAGAGGGGGAGGAGATAGCGATGAACGTGAGCGTTCTTCCGAATGCCTTGGGAGGCGCCGTATTTATAGCGAGCAATGGCACACCGACGTAATATATGGACTGAGCTTCACTGACTTAACTGCAGGTCCAGTTGCATCACTGACATGTGGGCCAGATGCATGTTGGGCCCACATGTCAGTGACCCAATGCACCTATAGTTAAGTAACTAAAGCAACTACGTGGGCATATTTGTTGGAGTAAGTTACAGGTGAGGGAAGGGGTGGAAATATTGCTGGTCACAACGGATTGGACGAGCGCGGGGGAGGAGAGTCATGCATGCAGATTTTTTCCACACGGGGTGGAGTGGTGGGATTGCTGGAGGGAGAAGGAGAGTCAAGTAGGCGTTCAGATTTCAAGGTGCACGAAATTATTGCATGCGATGATTAAGGCTGGCCATAGTGGTGGTAATGTGGTACTCCCTCCTTTCCAGATTATAGGGATTAATTTGAAAATATCTTCAACCAAGGTAGATGATGAATGGTGGAATTAATTCCGTAGTTTGCAAAAGTATTTAATTAGTACTCTCATTTTTCTAAAAAAATTGTGTAAACCGATACATTAATTACACCACATGCATGCATGACCACTCCTATAAAATTCTCAGTTGGTGGTGATGGTATGTCTGCCTCTGGAAAACGTGAGCCATGCGATCTACTTGGAACCAACGGCTGAGATGTGTGTGCATAGAGACATGGCCTTGCCACCGGAGGTATAGCAGATATTTACCCACCTCTGCCACTATATAAAATCCGGAACTACTAATTCCAGCCTCATTTCCTTTCTGGTTCATCTCCTTGCATTCTTGCTGGCGGCGGTGAAGGTTCCTGAAGAAGGAGTCTAGACTCTAGAAACCACTACAAAAACTATTCCACCGCCTCTATCTTGGTAAGAGTAGGTGAAATTTTTGAATCGAGCCCTTTAAACTAGAAGGGAGGTAGTAGTACTCTAATAGCTAACCTTGTTGTGATGACTAGATAGGACATGGCACGCACCTGGACGGAGGAACTAGTCTGCATTGTGCATTTAAGTTTTGTCTGAAGTCAATGTACCTCTACTTTGACCAAACTTATAGAAAAATGTACATCAACATTCACAATGTCAAATCAATATTTTTATACTCATTATAAACGTAGTTTTTATACTCATTATAATCAGTATTGTAGATATTGATATTTTTAGTATAAATTTGGTCAAAAACTTTGCAAATGGTTGACGGAAGTAAAAAGTACCAGAGGGAGTATCATGCACGCAGAGTAGGCAAAAAATTGCTCATATATAGCTGGTCGAAGTCTCAAAGGGCTCGACCGCGCGAGGGAGGCGAAGGTCGTGGGAGGTGCGACAGTTGAGGGAATTAAGTGAAGTTACATCCACGCGCCGGCATGGCGTGCGAATAGGCAAAAGCTATACCGTCAGGCCTACGATATGGGTCTAGTAGACATGACATCTAGTGGGTCCCGCATAGTACTCGAGAACTCTTTGGGGGCTTGCAACCATTTATCCACCGGGCAAGCCAACAACCCCACGCCATTCGGACGCCCTACTTGTCCCCGTCTTCTACCTTACAATAGTTCGCTCCTAGTTGTCCCATCCTTTCACATTACACCAGTTCAACTTCTCCTAACCCTCCTCCAAAATCCATGGCCTGCCAAATCTCCATGGTCGTCGCTAAGTACCAGGTTAGAGCCATCACCGGTGATGATTTCATCGTCATCTACACCCGTGGATCCGCGACGGTGAAAGCATGCCTTGCTCGCTTCCTATGCATGTTCAACAGTTCAAATGATGAGTGGGTCGTTGGGATAGATGTTGAGTACACCACAGTCCTGGAAAGCGAGAAGATTCTAAAGGAGGCAAAGAATAAGAAGCCCGCCGTGATCCAGGTTTGCGTACATAACATGTGCTTGGTCTACCACATATGCCATGCCGACGTTGAGTGCCAGGATTTTAAGAAATTCCTCAAGGACGAAAGAGTGAAAATCATTACTGTAGACTTTAGGAACGACATGGATGTCCTGGGTCGGATAGGCCTCGTTGTAGGCCAGCCCTTCAATCTCCAGAAGGCAAGCCTGGTGTCCTCCTCTTAGCCTTTAATGCTGACCCTGGCAGCAGCCATGATTGATCCTTCGTACGCTAAACTGAAGAAACCTCACCACGAGTTTCATCGTGCATGGGAGTCAAAGACAATAGATGAAGATCACATCCTATATGCAGCAATGGATGCCTACCTTTGTTTAAATATCTACAAGGGTTGGATGAAGAAGCAGAGCTGAAAGTGCAACTATCCCTGGGTGGTTTTGGTAATTTCTAACAACATATAGCTCATTGAGCTAATGCTATTTCCAGATAAACATTTCAGGAAAGCTCAATGATTGGCATGGCATGGATGAGAAAAGTGGATCCCTCAAAATTCTAAGGACAAAGGATTGGCTCAAGCTCAAAGCTCAGGACTCTACATTTTTCATTTTAAGTGATCCAAGATCACATTGAGTCCATAGGAAAAGCCAATACTATTAAGAGGGGATGAGGTGTTGCTTAATGGCTTGCTTGCTCAAAGTGCTTAGTGATATGCTCCAAAGCCCTCAACTACTTTCTCACATCCACATATGTCCCAAACCAAAAGTCAAACTCGGCCCCACCGAAACTGTCTATCCGGCGCCACCGAGTTCAATTGACATAGCCACTGCCAGAAACCCTAGTCTTTTCGGTCTCACCGATAGGGATTTCGGTCTCACAGAGATGGGATTGTAATCTCTCTGTTTCCCTTCGTAACATTTTGGTCAAATCGAGATGAGCGATCGGTCCCACCGAGATTGCAATGCAAACACTTTGTTTCCTATTCGTAACGTTTCGGTCTAACTGAGATGAGCGAATCGGTCGCACTGAGTTTTCCTGACCAACTCTCTGTTTGTCTATTACCAAAATCGGTCTTGCCGAGTTTGTGTAATCAGTCTCACCAAGATTACGTTATGCCCTAACCCTAACTAAATCGGTCTCACCGAGTTGACGTGTCGGTCCCACCGAAAATCCTAACGGTCACATTATGAACTAAATCGGTCTGACCCAGTTTAACAATTCGGTCCCACCGAGTCTGGTAAATTGTGTGTAACGGTTAGATTTTGTGTCGAGGCTATATATACCCCTCCACCCACTCTTCATTCGTGGAGAGAGCCATCAGAACATGCCTACACTTCCAACATACATTTTCTGAGAGAGAACCACCTACACTTGTGTTGAGGTCAAGATATTCCATTCCAATCACATAAATCTTGATCTCTAGCCTTCCCCAAGTTGCTTTCCACTCAAATCATCTTTCCACCAAATCCAAATCCTGTGAGAGAGAGTTGAGTGTTGGGGAGACTATCATTTGAAGCACAAGAGCAAGGAGTTCATCATCAACACACCATTTGTTACTTCTTGGAGAGTGGTGTCTCCTAGATTGGCTAGGCGTCATTTGGGAGCCTCCGTCAAGATTGTGGAGTTGAACCAAGGAGTTTGTAAGGGCAAGGAGATCGCCTACTTCGTGAAGATCTACCCGAGTGAGGCAAGTCCTTAATGGGCGACGGCCATGGTGGGATAGACAAGGTTGCTTCTTCATGGACCCTTCATGGGTGGAGCCCTCCGTGGACTCGCGCAACCGTTACCCTTCGTGGGTTGAAGTCTCCATCAACGTGGATGTATGATAGCACCACCTATCGAAACCACGGATAAAAAATCTCCCTGTCAACATTGCGTTTGCTCCCTCAAACTCCTCCCTTTACCTTCATGTGCAATTGTTTTACATTCCGCTTCTATACTCTTAGAATTGCATGTGTAGGTTGATTGCTTGATTTGTGCTAAGTTGCTAAAATCTTCCAACAACTAAAATTGGGAAAATGCTAGATTTTTAATTGTCAAGTAGTCTAATCACCCCCTCTAGACATACTTTCGATCCTAGAAGTGGTATCAGAGCTTTGGTCTCCATTGCTTTGATTTCCATAGCTTTTGGTGGTCATAGCCTTGGTTTCACAACCTAGGAGAGTATGGCGTCTAGCGAGGGAAATTACCACCGTAGAGGTCCTTACTTCGATGGTACAAATTTTGCTAGTTGGAAGCATAAGATGAAGATGCATATTCTTGGACATAACCCCGCCGTTTGGGCTATTGTGTGTATTGGCTTGCAAGGTGAATTTTTTGATGGGAAAGAACCAAACCGTGAAGCTACCGCAGAAGAAGATGCTACAATACAATGCTCAAGCTTGTGATATTCTCTTCAACGGATTGTGCCCCAAAGAATTCAACAAAATCAGCCGTCTTGAGAATGCAAAGGAAATTTGGGATACTTTGATTGATATGCACGAAGGTACCGACTCCGTCAAGGAATCCAAATTGGATGTGCTTCAAAGTCAACTTGACAAGTTCAAAATGAAGGATGGTGAAGGTGTCGCTGAAATGTGCTCTAGGCTTGCTCTCATCACAAATGAGATTGCCCGCTTAGGAAGTGAAGAGATGACCGATAAATTCATCATCAAGAAGATCCTAAGAGCCTTGGATGGAAAATATGATACCGTGTGCACATTGATCCAAATGATGCCCAATTACAAAGATCTCAAGCCAACAGAAGTCATTGGAAGAATTGTTGCTCATGAGATGTCACTCAAGGATAAGGAAGAGCTTCACAACAAGTCAAGTGGTGCTTACAAAGCCTCGTGTGATGCTCCCGCATCATCAAGTGAGAAACAAACCTTCAATGAAGAATTGAGCCTAATGGTGAAGAACTTCAACAAGTTCTACAAAAGTAGAAGCAAGGAAAGAAGTTCCAAGTCAAGGTCCTAATGACAAAAGATCTTCTAGTGGTGAGCGTAATTGCTACAATTGTGGAAGACCCAGACACTATTCCAATGAGTGTACGGCTCCCTACAAAAGAAGATAAGATTCTCCCAAAAGAAGGAGTAGAAGAGAATAATCACCACCAAGAGAAAGAAGGAGTAGAAGAGAAGAATCACCACCAAGAGAAAGAAGGAGTAGAGATGATCGTTATGAACGAAGACCCTCTCGGAGAAGCAAGAATTCCGAAAGGAAGGATAAGTCATCAAGGAGCTACAGAAAAAGAAGACATCAAGCTCATGTTGGTGAATGGGTATCCGGCTCTGACTCCGACAATCACTCCAAAAGAAGTTATCACTCCGACTCCGAATATACTCAAGATGAAGGTGTTGCCAGACTAGCACTTGTGACAACCAACTCCTATGACATATTTGAGTCACCAAATGAAGGAATTGGGAGATGCTTCATGGCTAAAGGTCCAAAGGTAACTGAGGGAGTCCTGGACTAAGGGGTCCTCGGGTGTCCGGCCTATTATCCATGGGCCGGACTGATGGGCTATGAAGACAGAAGACCGAAGACTATACCCGTGTTCGGATTCGACTCTCCTTAGCGTGGAAGGCAAGCTAGGCGACCGACTACGAAGATTCCCTCTTATGTAACTGACCTCATGTAACCCTAGATCTCTCAAGTGTCTATATAAACCGGAGAGCATAGTGCGGATAGGATAGACTCATTACCATATACTCATAGGATAGACTTCTAGGGTTTAGCCATTACGATCTCATGGTAGATCAACTCTTGTAACACTCATATTCATCAAGATCAATCAAGCAGGAAGTAGCGTATTACCTCCATAGAGAGGGCCCGAACCTGGGTAAACATCGTGTCCCCCGTCTCCTGCTACCATCGATCCTAGACACATAGTTCGGGACCCCCTATCCAAGATCCGCCGGTTTTGACACCGACATTGGTGCTTTCATTGAGAGTTTCACTGGGCCATCAGTGAAAGGATTCGATGGCCCCTTCGATTGTCAGTAATGACGTCGTTCAGGGAGAAACTTTTCTCCCCGGACAAATCGTTGTGTTCGGCGGCTTCGTACTGCGGGCCAACTCTCTTGGCCGTATAGAGCAGGTCGATAGCTATGCCCCTGTCCATCAGGTCAGATTTGGAAGCTTAAACTACGTCGCGGATATCCATGGAGACTTGATCTTTGATGGATTTGAGACTGTGGCGATCGCTCCCCTTCTCTCTGATGAACATGACTTAAATCTGTCATCGGAGCACGCCCAGGAGATGGATCATGTTGCTGCAACGGGCCTCGGTACCGCAGCAGGTCATCCCCTCCGAGGCCATAAAGTCCACGGCGTCGGAGCCGCACACGGACTCGACATCCTGCAAGGCTTGCGTCGACGGAGCTCCGGACTCGACTCCGGCTACACATTCCGGATCAAGGGCGCCTGCGGACACGAGCTGGATCGGTTATCGATTCTCGAATTTAGCACCACAGACATCTTCCAGCATTCGCCCTCTGGTGACGTACTAAATTCTTTGAAGAACTTGTCCTTGGAAGAAGACTCATGGCCGAACCATGTTCGGGTCGAGCTAGAGGCGGACGACGAGGGATTTTGCTTCCCACCCGCCACCCACTTCATGGCCACCGTCGACGACCTAACCGATGAACTTGACTATGGCTTCGAAGACATCAACGGAATGGACGACGATGCCGATAGGGAGCAAGGACAAGACCCGCCATTCACTGGACGTTGGACAGCCACCTCTTCGTACGATGTGTACATGGTTGATACACCTAAAGGATCCGGCGACGACAAAGAAGAGCTAGATAAGAACAAACCCTCCGAGACGCAGTCCAAGCGTCGGCGCCCCAAACGCCGTTCTAAGCCTCGTCGCTCAAAGGATGGCAACACTGGCACCGGAGAAAATAGTACTCCGGGCGACACCGAAAACATTGAAGACCAAGTCGGCGCTGCATCCGAATAGGAGGAACATGACAACGGGCAAGATAACCCTGATGAACAGGCCATAGAAGACATCTCGGAGGACGGTAGTTACCATCCGCCCTCCAAGGAGGAGTCAAGTCTCGGCAACGACGAACTCATCATGCCTGAGGATCCTCTCGAGCAGGAGCGCTTCAAGCTATAGCTCATAGCCACTGCAAGGAACCTGAAAAAAAATAGCAGTAGATTCAAGCCAAACAAGATCTACTCGTCGACAGATGGACTAACGTCCTGACAGCCGAAGAATACGGCCTCAAGCACCCAGCCAAGAGCTACCCAAAACGAAGATTGCTACCTCAGTTCGACGAGGAGGCACCAGATCCCATACCACCCTCGCGCAATGCTGACCGACCACCCCGTGGTCGGGATAGAGTGGCGGACCGGCCACCCCGTGGTCGGGATAAAGCGGCAATCCAGGCCGAACAACAGCCCGCCCCACCGCCTCGCAAGAACAAGGACAAACCAGCTCGGGACAATATGTATGACCCTCAGCAGACCCTGAACAGTAAAGCAGGACATAAAAGATCGGTCTACGGATTGCGTGGACATGCCTCCAGGCACGATGACGGCTACCTATTAGGACGTGACAAACCTAACCACCCCTGGGCCGAATACCCCATACGGACTCCATCAGAGCTACGCCGCGATGCAACCCAGTACAGAGGCGCCACACACCCTCTCTGCTTCACGGATGAAGTACTGGATCACGAATTCCCTGAGGGGTTCAAGCCCGTCAACATGGAATCATACAACGGCACAACCGATCCCGCAGTATGGATCGAGGACTTTATCCTCCATATCCACATGGCTCGAGGAGATGATCTCCACGCCATTAAATACCTCCCACTAAAGCTCAAAGGGCCAGCTCGACACTGGCTTAACAGTCTACCTGAAAATTCCATCAGCAGCTGGGAGGACTTGGAAGAGGCTTTCCTCGACAACTTCCAAGGAACCTATGTCCGGCCACCAGACGCTGATGACTTAAGCCACATAGTTCAACAACCTGGAGAATCAGCCAGAAAATTCTGGACTAGGTTCCTAACCAAAAAAACAGATCGTTGACTGTCCGGACGCCGAGGCCTTAGCAGCCTTCAAACACAGCATCCGGGACGAATGGCTCGCCCACCACCTCGGCCAAGAAAAACCGAGGTCCATGGCAGCCCTTACAGCACTTATGACCCGCTTTTGCGTGGGAGAAGATAGTTGGCTGGCTCGCAGTACAAACACGGCCAACGAAACAAGCCCCTCCGAGGTCAAGAACAACATCGGAAAGCTCCAGCGCAATAGAAACAAACACCGAAGCAACGGCGATAACACCGATGACACAACAGTTCATGCCGGATTCAGTGGCTCCAAGTCCGGCCAGCGAAAGAAGCCCTACAAAAGGAGCAACGGAAAACCATCCAGCTTGGACCGCATACTTGATCGTCCTTGCCAAATTCATGGCACCCCTGACAAACTAGCCAACCATACCAATAGAGATTGCCGGGTCTTCAAACAAGCCAGCAAAGCAAATAGCAGAAGCAAAGAAGGGGAATCATAGAGCGAGAACGACGACGAAGAGCCCCGGCAGCCAAACACCGGGGGACAAAAGAAATTTCCCCCTCAAGCCAAAACGGTGAACATGATATACACTACACATATCCCCAAAAGGGAGCGCAAGCTCACACTCAGGGACGTCTACGCGGTAGAGCCACTCGCCCCAAAATTCAATCTGTGGTCGTCATTCCCGATCACCTTTGATCGACGAGACCACCCAACTAGTATCCGCCATGGCGGTTCAGCCGCACTAGTTCTTGACCCAATTATTGACGGGTTCCACCTAACTCGAGTCCTGATGGACGGTGGTAGCAGCCTCAACCTTCTCTATCAAAACACAGTGCATAAGATGGGAATTGACTCCTCACGAATCAAACCAACAAAGACCACCTTTAAAGGAGTCACTCCAGGCGCAGAGGCCCGCTATACGGGCTCAATAACGCTGGAAGTAGTGTTCGGTTCCCCGGATAACCTCCGAAGAGAAGAACTAATCTTAGATATCGTCCCATTTCGCAGTGGCTATCACGCACTGCTCGGATAAACTGCATTCGCTAGATTCAACCGGTGCCGCATTATGCTTATCTCAAGCTCAAGATGCCCGGTCCACGTGGCGTCATTACGGTAAACAGAAATACGGAATGCTCCCTCCGTACAGAGGAGCACAACGCCGCCCTAGCAGCAGAAGTACAGAGTGGCCTTCTCAAGCAGCACTATAGTCCGGCTGTCGAGCCCCTGGGCATCGTTAAGAGGGTCTGGACTACACTGCAGCAGGACAGCTCGGCTTGTCACAAGCCAAACTAGCAATTTGGCCTCCGTCCCAGCCCTGACGAGGCAATGGTATTAGTACCACGCACATTTAAACTACGCGCTCGAAACCCCATGGGTACGGACGGAGGCACAACTCGCTCGCGATCCACAGTACGGCTTGATAGACCCTGGGATTCACACGCATCTGCTTTTTCTTTTTTATGGGTTTTCCATTTCTTTTTCAAGGTCTATGTGGACGACCCGTTTGCAGAACACACCAAGGAGGCAATGAGCTCTGGCATACAAGGGAACCCCCAGGTGGTCTCTAATACCTGATTAATATACTTGTTTTACATACCCGCATGCAGCTCGCCCTTGGTTACGGCATGTTAAATAGCCTTACTCACTTATCGCATTACTGGTACAAAGCACGCCTCGACGTATTGATTACATCACAAAGGTGAATAAATGGTGGCGTCAGCTCACTACTTAATCTTTTCCGTTCCCTCACCTTAGTATATATTACTCATTGCACACGTACATCATGGCACGTACCAATACGCCATTGGCTTCATTATACCCCGCATCATGGCAACAAAAGTCCGAACACTTTTTTCAGTATAGTTCGGCACCCTGAACTTATAGCATTATATGCATCGGCTCTGAATCATGTCTTTGGTCAATAGTTGGGTTGCCCGGCTCCTGTGCTTACTACCTTACGTTCCGCTATATCGGCTAGGGTAGTAAAGGGAGAACTACTACGATTGTGTCCCGGTTCTTCCGGATGAGCACCTCAGTAGAGAAAGCCGAAAACTGACTGTCATGATGCGGCGAGGGCCGGTCAGCTGTTCGTGAGGTTCAAAATCGTTGGAGATTTTTCCGCTTCCTGCGAAGAATCGGTTCTTCCGATTTGGCGTGTATAGCGCCCCTAATTCGTCCTTCTGAACACTAGGGGCTTCGCCAACTTTATTAATCGTCAAACTCCTATGGCTAAGTGGGGGTGGTAAAGGCCGCATAGTCTAATTGCCTTGTTCGTTGCGCTAAACACCTCCTTTAAGGACCAAAATGTGGAGTAAAGAGTGTTTAGATTTATCCCGATCACCCCCATACTATCTACATGGGGGCAGAAGCCGACGGCTGGTCATCCCTCAGATCAATAAACGGCCGCATAGGAGGTGAAATTTAAAATCATAAACATTATATTACATAACATCTTTGTTCCATATTACAGGGCAAGAAAATACATATGTTCTCATGGGAATATAATATCCTTCGAACACCGCTCTGCCGCAAGACGGGACCCCTCCAGGACACCATCAAAATAGTTCTCAAGTCGACAATGCTCCTTGCCCTCTGGCGGCCCCTCGGTCATCAGCTTCTTGGCATCTAGCTTCGCCCAATGCGTCTTGACACAGGCAAAAGCCATACGCGCACCTTCAATGCAGACCGACCGCTTCACTGCTTCGAGCCTCGGACAGGCACTCACTAGCCGCCGCACAAGTCCAAAATAGCTGCTAGGTATGGGATCAGCAGGCCACATCCGGACTATAAAGTCCTTCATGGCTAACTCTGCCAACTGGTGCAGCTCGACCAACTGCTTTAGCTGGTCGCTGAAGGGTACCGGATGTTCGGATCCCAGATATTGGGACCAGAAGAGCTTCTCCGTGGACATCCCTTCCTCGGCTCTATAATGCTCGGCTGCATTCGATACACTGTGTGGTAGACCTATAAATGCCCCTGGAAAACCAAAATTCAGGATAAGTACAAGGGACGTCGATTCTACATACTCGCTTGGCATGGTGAAGGACTTACCCGTCGCAATCTGTTGGGCCACCTGAATCTCCTGGAGGGCGCTCTGAGCTTCGGCTCGCGCATCCTGAGCACTCTGGCGAGCCTTCGCCAATTCGGCCTCTTGCACCTTACAATCGTGCTCCAGGGCCTCGAATTTTTCTATCGCGTCCTGGAGCTGTTGCTGCGCCTCGCCAACCAAGGTCTCGTGCTTCTCGCGCAAGACGCGCTCCTTGGCCGCTTTGTCCTCGGCCTCGGCCAGCACCTTCTTCAGGGTTGCCACCTCGGCCGTGGCCCCTAATAAAGTTTACGACACTTTCAGTCCAGTCGGACTATTCATTTTTTCAAAATATACCCACGGGTTATTGCATACCTTGGCTATCCTCCAACTGCTTCTTCACACGGCCGAGCTCCTCCTCGGCCCGCTCCAATTTCTGCTTCAGTCCGAAGACCTCCGTAGCATGAGCAGTAGCAGCCTGCAGCAATACCTGCTTATTCACATAGACAACTCATGTTAGACTCCTGCGATTTTTTGATCCTCTGTTAGGCTTTTCTTCCCGAACACCAAACAGAGTATCGGGGGCTACTGTCTATACTGTCATATTTTTCCTATAATCACATTACTTACCTCAAAACCTCCTAGAAGGCTAGTGCAGGCTTCAGTCAGTCTGCTTTTAGCGAACTGAACCTTCTCTATTACCATGTCCATAAGGACATGATGCTCATCCATGATAGAGGCGCCTCGTAGCGCCTCCAGCAGATTATCCGGTGCCTCTAGTTGGACAGAGGTCACCGGTGGAACAGGCACGCTCCCTCCTTGGGGGGAATGCCGTTCGCTGGACCCCAGAGCCGTATAGATTTCCAGAATGGTATCCGACTGAGGTCCGAAGGGAACTCGAACCCTTTCACCAGTCTCCATGGGGGATTTTTCCCCCATGTGCCCGGCGTCCGAGGAGTCATCCTGGGGCGTCACCCTAATGATCTCCGGAATATCCCTCCGGCCTGGGAAGGCCTTTTTGGACACCACCTCATCATCACCCCTGGGTGAGACGGAATGAGCAGGTGGCGGAGATATGTTAGCCATCTCCTCTGTGTCCAGCGAATCCTCTATCGAGGATCGCGGGGAGTCACCGCGCGTCAGACTGCAATGACAAAAGTTTACAATATGTAAACATTACAAACCAAGAAGGCCAGACTTTTGTGAATTCTGGTACTTACGAAGCGGCCCGAGGCTTGGTCCGGCGGGGTCGTTCCGGACTGCTATCAACGTCCCATGCAGAATTATCCACGAGGGAGCCCTTAACCCTTTTAGGCGCTTCCGCCTCCGGGCTTGTGGGGGACGCTCTCTTCTTCCTCCCCGCTTCAGGTTGGGAGTCATTTTCTTTTTCCTCTTTGTCGCTGTCGTTAGTGGATGAAGAGGAAGTCTTGCTTTTGGATGTTTCATCCGGAGTGCTTCTTCGACGAAGGCCCTTCTTGGCCCCTTGGGCCGCCTTCTTAGCTGTCTTCTACGGCACCTCATAAGGCGCGGGGAACAACATCTTCTCCAGTAATGGAAATATCTGGTCCTCGGGTAGTGGAGCCGGACAGTTAATCTTCTCGGACAACTTAATCTAGGCCTGAAAATAGAGGAAGGAAGCTTAAGTTTTCCCTCAAAATATGCTAGTATAGGGTACTCCTTGAGAACATTGAAGGAACTGACCGGATTGGGTGGCGCTTTAAGCTAAGCCCGCGGTCTTTGGTCACAGGCGGTGGCGTCTCGCCGGCCTTGAAGAGCACCTTCCAGATTTCTTCGTGTGTTGTGCCAAAAAACTCCAGTAGCGTCTGGTGCTTGGCCGGCTTGAACTCCCACAAACCATAAGTTCGGCGTTGGCACGGAAGGACCCGACGAACAAGTATGACCTAGACTACGGTGACAGGCTTGATCTTGTTCTCTATCATGTTCTGGATGCATGTCTGTAGCCCTGTTAGCTCGGCCCAGGGACCCCAGGTTAGGCCCCGCTCTTGCCAAGAAGTGAGCCGCATTGGGATTCCGGATCAGAATTCGGGGGCCGCCGGCCAGTTGGCGTCGCGCGGCTCGGTGATATAAAACCACCCCGATTGCCACCCCTTCGGCGTCTCCACGAACGAGCCTTCGGTCCAGGTGACGTTGGGCATCTTGCCTACCATGGCGCCTCCACACTCTGCTTGTCGACCGCGCACTACCTTCGGCCTCACATTGAAGGTCTTCAGCCATGCTACCTCTTGAGCACTGCCTTGGATTTCCTTGAAGAGGAAAGGGTGATGCAGCAAAGTAGCGTAAGTATTTCCCTCAGTTTTTGAGAACCAAGGTATCAATCCAGTAGGAGGCTACGCACGAGTCCCTCGTACCTACACAAAACAAATAACTCCTCGCAACCAACACGATAAGGGGTTGTCAATCCCTTCACGGTCACTTACGAGAGTGAGATCTGATAGATATGATAGGATAATATTTTTGGTATTTTTGTGATAAATATGCAAAGTAAAATAAAAGCAAAGTAAAAAGCAAAAGAAATAACTAAGTGTTGGAAGATTAATATGATGAAGATAGACCCGGGAGCCATAGGTTTCACTAGTGGCTTCTCTCAAGAGCATAAGTATTTTACGGTGGGTGAACGAATTACTGTTGAGCAATTGACATAATTGAGCATAGTTATGAGAATATCTAGGTATGATCATGTATATAGGCATCACGTCCGAGACAAGTAGACCGACTCCTGCCTGCATCTACTACTATTACTCCACTCATCGACTGCTATCCAGCATGCATCTAGAGTATTAAGTTCACGAAAACAGAGTAACACCTTAAGCAAGATGACATGATGTAGAGGGATAAATTCATGCAATATGATTAAAACCCCGCCTTGTTATCCTCGATGGCAACAATACAATACGTGCCTTGCTGCCCCTACTGTCACCGGGAAAGGACGCCGCAAGATTGAACCCAAAGCTAAGCACTTCTCCCATTGCAAGAAAGATCAATCTAGTAGGCCAAACCAAACTAATAATTCGAAGAGACTTGCAAAGATAACCAATCATACATAAAAGAATTTAGAGAAGATTCAAATATTGTTCATAGATAATCTTGATCATAAACCCACAATTCATCGGTCTCAACAAACACATCGCAAAAAGAAGATTACATCAAATAGATCTCCATGAGAGAGGGGGAGAACATTGTATTGAGATCCAAAAAGAGAGAAGAAGCCATCTAGCTACTAACTATGTTCCCAAAGGTCTGAGGTAAAATACTCACAATTCATCGGAGAGGCTATGTTGTTGATGTAGAAGCCATCCGTGATGGATGCCCCCTCCGGCGGAGCTCCAGAACAGGCCCCAAGATGGGATCTCGTGGGTACAGAAGGTTTTGGCTGTGGAATTAGGTTTTCGGCTCCGTATCTGATCCTTTGGGGTACGTAGGTATATATAGGAGGAAGGAGTGCGTCGGTGGAGCAACAGGGGGCCCACGAGGGTGGAGGGCGCGCCCTGGGGGTTGGGCGCGCCCCCTACCTCGTGGCCTCCTCCTTTGTTTCTTGACGTAGGGTCCAAGTTTCTTGGATCATAATCTTCCTAAAAATCACGTTCCCGAAGGTTTCATTCCATTTGGACTCCGTTTGATATTCCTTTTCTGCGAAACTCTGAAATAGGCAAAAACAGCAATTCTGGGCTGGGCCTCCGGTTAATAGGTTAGTCCCAAAAATAATATAAAAGTGGATAATAAAGCCCAATAATGTCCAAAACAGTAGATAATATAGCATGGAGCAATCAAAAATTATAGATACGTTGGAGACGTATCAGGCAAACCCAAGCTTAATTCCTCCTGGTCCTCGAGTAGGTAAATGATAAAAATAGAATTTTTGATGTGGAGTGCTACTTGGCATAATTTTAATGTAATTTTTCTTAATTGCGTTATGAATATTCAGATCCGAAAGATTCAAGACAAAAGTTTAATATTGACATAAAAATAATAATACTTCAAGCATACTAACAAAGCAATCATGTCTTCTCAAAATAACATGGCCAAAGAAAGTTATCCCTACAAAATCATATATTCTGGCTATGCTCTATCTTCACCACACAAAGTATTTAAATCATGAACAACCCCGATGACAAGCCAAGCAATTGTTTCATACTTTTGACATTCTCAAACTTTTTCAATCTTCACGCAATACATGAGCGTGAGCCATGGATATAGCACTATATGTGGAATAGAATGGTGGTTGTGGAGAAGACAAAAAGGGAGAAGATAGTCTCACATCAACTTGGCGTATCAACGGGCTATGGAGATGCCCATTAATAGATATCAACGTGAGTGAGTAGGGATTGCCATGCAACAGATGCACTAGAGCTATAAGTATATGAAAGCTCAACAAAAGAAACTAAGTGGGTGTGCATCCAACTCGCTTGCTCACGAAGACCTAGGGCATTTTGAGGAAACCCATCATTGGAATATACAAGCCAAGTTCTATAATGAAAAATTCCCACTAGTATATGAAAGTGATAAAATGAGAGACTCTCTATCATGAATATCATGGTGCTACTTTGAAGCACAAGTATGGTAAAAGGATAGTAACATTGTCCCTTCTCTCTTTTTCTCTCATTTTTTGGGCCTTTTTCTCTTTTTTATGGCCTCTTTTATTTTTTTTCGTCCGGAGTGTCATCCCGACTTGTGGGGGAATCATAGTCTCCATCATCCTTTTCCACACTCGGGACAATGCTCTAAAAATGAAGATCATCACACTTTTGTTTTCTTACAACTCAACAATTACAACTCGATACTTAGAACAAAATATGACTCTATATGAATGCCTTCGACAGTGTATTGGGATATGTAATCAATCAAGAGTGACAAGTATGAAAGAATTATGAATGGTGACTTTGCCACAACTACGATGTCAACTACATGATCATGCTAAGCAATATGACAACGATGGAGCGTGTCATAATAAACGGAACGATGGAAAGTGCATGGCAATATATCTCGGAATGGCTATGGAAATGCCATGATAGGTAGGTATGGTGGCTTTTTTGAGGAAGGTATATGGTGGGAGGAAGAAAAGTGCATATAATCCATGGACTCAACATTAGTCATAAAGAACTCATATACTTATTGCAAAAACCTACAAGTTATCAAAGAAAAGTATTATGCGCATGCTCCTAGGGGGATAGATTGGTAGGAAAAGACCATCGCTCGTCCCCGACCACCACTCATAAGGAAGATAATCAATAAATAAATCATGCTCCGACTTCATCACATAACGATTCACCATACGTGCATGCTACGGGAATCACAAACTTTAACACAAGTATTTCTCAAATTCACAACTACTCAACTAGCATGACTCTAATATCACCATCTTCATATCTCAAAACAATTATCAAGCATCAAACTTCTCATAGTATTCAACACGCTCATAAGAAAGTTTTTACTATTCTTGAATACCAAGCATATTAGGATTATTTAAGAAAATTACCATGCTATTTAAGACTCTCAAAATAATCTAAGTGAAGCACGAGAGATCAATAGTTTGTATAAAACAATCCACCACCGTGCTCTAAAAGATATAAGTGAAGTACTAGAGCAAAACTATATAACTCAAAGGATATAAGCAAAGCACATAGAGTATTCTAACAAATTCCAAATCATGTATGGCTCTCTCAAAAGGTGTGTACATCAAGGATGATTGTGGTAAACTAAAATACAAAGACTCAAATCATACATGACGCTCCAAGCAAAACACATATCATGTGGTGAATAAAAAAGCTCCAAGTAAAGTTACCGATGGAAGTAGACGAAAGAGGGGATGCCTTCCGGGGCATCCCCAAGCATTGACTTTTTGGTGTCCTTAGATTATCTTGGGGGTGCCATGGGCATCCCCAAGCTTAGGATCTTGCCACTCCTTGTTCCATAATCCATCAAAATCTTTCACCCAAAACTTGAAAACTTCACAACACAAAACTCAACAGAAATCTCGTGAGCTCCGTTAGCGAAAGAAAACAAAAGACCACTTCAAGGTAATGTAATGAACTCATTTTTTATTTATATTGGTGTTAAACATACTGTATTCCAACTTCTCTATGGTTTATAAGCTATTTTACTAGCCATAGATTCATCAAAATAAGCAAAAAACACACGAAAAACAGAATCTGTCAAAAACAGAATAGTCTATAGTAATTTGTAACTAACGCAAACTTCTGGAACTCCAAAAAATCAGACAAAATAGGATGACCTAGGAAATTTGTTTATTGACCAGAAGCAATTGGAATCAGTATTTTATCACGTTCTGGTGATTTTTAACAATTATTTTGGTGAATAGAAAGTTTCTGGAAATTACAGCAAGATCAAATAACTATCATCCAGGAGATCCTATAGGTTTAGCTTAGCACAAACACTAATTAAAACATAAAAACACATCTATCCAGATGCTAGAACAAAGATTTATTCCTAAAAAGAAGCAAAAGCAAAAAACTAAAAATAAAATTGGGTTGCCTCCCAACAGGCGCTATCGTTTAACGCCCCTAGCTAGGCATAAAAGCAAGGATAGATCTAGGTATGGCCATAATAGTGGTATGGCAAGTCATGAAAACTTTTCTCATATTCTCTATGTCGGTGTACTAAAGTAGGGGAACCACTGGTCCTTGCCGGGACGCGGAGCGCGTCGCAGCAAGTCTCTTGTCGTGCCTCGGTCGGCCTTCCCAGCAAGATCCTCTTGCCGGGGCCTTGTGCTTCGAGCGGTCGTCCCGGCAAGCTCCTCTTGCCGGGGCCTTGCTCTCTTCGGGTGGCCTTCCCGGCAGGCTCCTCTTGCCGGGGCCTTGGCTCAAATACTTTGTTCTTGGATGGCCCAAAAAGGGACCATGGAGAGTCTTGGCGATCGCCTGGCAAGCCTTGCCGCGGGGGGACTACGACTGCCCGTGCACAAGTTCGGGATACTAAGGTACCCCTACTTTAGTACACCAACAACGATCACCTGGTATTGAAGTTGATCCGGGTGTTACTCCTTCTAACGTAATCCCATGTCGGGGCGAATCGGCTTCCTCGAACACCTATGGGGACCGAGCCCCTTTCTTGGTTCGGCGGGGGGCGGAGGTCGCACGAAGAGCGGATCGAGGCGATGCACACAAGGGATTTTACCCAGCTTCGGGCCGCAAGGATGCGTAAAACCCTACTGCTGCTTTGTGGATTGTATTGTGTTCTTGCTCGGGAGCGTGTGGTGCTACAGTACACACGAGCCGCTGGCGAGACCGAGCGTAGCGATGGATGTCCTCCTTCCTTTTTCCCTACGTGCGCATGGGGCCTCCTTTTATATGCTCAAGGGGTTACCCACAGGTGGCAGCGCAGGTGGGGGAAAAATGGGAGAATGCTATAGTGGGTACAGCTGCCTGCACAGTGGCTGTACAGTGCTATCATACCTAACTCTGATGGCAGGGGACAAGGGCATTAAATGCCCGTCCGCATCGCCCAGACGGTGCAGGAAAGGGGACCGTCAGGAGCGCCACCATTTGCCACAATGGCTACTCTGTCAGCGTCGCTTCGCCACCGCACGCCCCTGGCTGCGCAGCCTCTCGCCATGTATGCCTGGAACGTCCCCAGAGCGACGCGTGGGTGGATGAGCTGGAGCGCAGGCGCGGGGTGGTGACTTGCCACGGCAAGCGCCATGCCTCGGCTGATGCCTTGTCGCGCCCGGGAGCTTGTCTCTCACCGGTCCTTGCCGGGACGCGGAGCGCGTCGCAGCAAGTCTCTTGTCGTGCCTCGGTCGGCCTTCCCGGCAAGCTCCTCTTGCCGGGGCCTTGTGCTTCGAGCGGTCGTCCCGGCAAGCTCCTCTTGCCGGGGCCTTGCTCTCTTCGGGTGGCCTTCCCGGCAGGCTCCTCCTGCCGGGGCCTTGGCTCAAATACTTTGTTCTTGGATGGCCCAAAAAGGGACCACGGAGAGTCTTGGCGATCGCCTGGCAAGCCTTGCCGCGGGGGGCTACGATTGCCCGTGCACAAGTTCGGGATACTAAGGTACCCCTACTTTAGTACACCGACAGGAGCCCCCGGGCCTGGGCCATACACGGTGCCGAGCGCTGTTGGGCCAGGCCCAAAACAGTGCACGGGCACGCGCGGCCTGGGTCACGCTCCATCTGCTTCTGCGTCCACCACGTCCTCCCCGAACGGCACGCGTCGAACGCGGCATCATGGGGAGAGGCGTGCGTGACGTGGGCGGCGTGCGCGTGGCCGAATCCAGCAGGCATGCGTCACGTCGCAATAAAGGGGGACGGTTCGCGCTAGCTCCATAAGTGGAGGGAGGTGTGGAGGCGTGGCTCGTTCACTGGACGGGGCCGAGGCATGGTTTCCGAGGCGCCCGCTCCCCACGATCACGGGGTGGGGAGAGGTCGCCTCATCCGTCGCCTCGGTCCTGCACGGCAGCCAAGCGGCTTCCATGCACCCGGGGCTGCGGACGGTGGAGGCAGGATACCGGGCCGTCGCGGGTCGGGGCAGCAGGTCGGCCCCAGTCGCCTGGCCTTCCTGCGTCCTGATTGGTTGAGCGGGGCAGCCGAGCCC
The DNA here is from genome assembly GCA_032464435.1 of Aegilops umbellulata. Lineage (NCBI taxonomy): Eukaryota > Viridiplantae > Streptophyta > Magnoliopsida > Poales > Poaceae > Aegilops > Aegilops umbellulata. Next base: position 355,192,809 of record CP136054.1, on the reverse strand, counting down.
CCACCCTGCTTCTTTATAAAGAGCAAGAGGGAGCGACGGAAATCCGCACTCCTTCGTGTTTCCTTCCCTTCGGCTTCTGATCCCTCCCTCCATTCGCCATGGAGAAAGGGAATCCTGGTCCTTCATCGGTGGCGGCGAGGGTTGCCGCTAGGCAACGCGCCCCTCCTCCCCTTGCACCCGTGGTTGTGGAGCCAGCCGTAAGGGGAAGGGGGAGGGGGTGAGGTCGTGGACGAGGGCGTGGACGAGGCCGAGGCGCTCAGGGAAGAGGCGGGCGGGGCGACGCGCCAGCCTCGCCTCCGCCAGCAGCTCGTCTTCCCACGGCGGTCCACCTCGGGGACGATCCTTGCGAGTTCTTCGTTAGGCTGCGCTGGGCGCCTCGCCGCCGCCTCCGCCTCCCGGCTCCCTTCGCAAGCGTGATGGATATGGAGCAACCCGAGACGCTGAGATTGCACATGAAGGGCTGCGGGATCAGCGGCACGCGGGTCCACGTCGAGTCCCCAGCCCCCGCCACGGTGTATCTTGGCCGAGGGTGGAAGACCTTCGCCCGTATCCACAGCTTGATGGAGGGGTTCACCCTCCATTTTAAGTTGATGGAGGGCGTCTCCTCTCCGTCAAGGCCTTCGGGGACTTCGGGACCCGGGCCCGGTGCTGCGTGGATAGCTCCTCCAACAGCGAAGGCTCCTCCTCGAGCGAGAGTGACGAGAAGGGGAGCGACAGCGACGACGAGGGCAGCGGTCGTCGGAATGACGGGTCCGACTAGGCGTCGGTCGCAGCTCCGCGTGGCACCGGCGACCCCATCATCCGCGTCGCTGGCTCCTTGAACTCCTCGGGGTCGTCTTCCCGGGCGGCTGGAGTGGCGAGGCTGCGGAAGAGGAGGAGGACTGGCGGCAAGGCCATCAACTCGGAGTACGAGGGCGAGATGCCCTCGACAACGTGTTGACGTCCCGCTGCCTCATCTTCGAGCTCCACTTCCGGCGCCGTCGTCACCATCCAGCCTCCGGGGCCTCCGGACGGCCCTCCGGGCGTTCTGTTGGTGTCTTCTGCCACCCGTAGCTCGCCTAGACGCCCCTTTTGCCCTTTTCGCCTCCTTGTCCTACCTCCCGAGGAGAGAGACAAGAAAGGGATTACGGGCATCTTATCTTTTTTCAATCAGTAAGCCCTCGGGCCTTAGTTGTCTTTAAAACTTTTAATCCCATCTTTCATGTTTTTCATTCTCTCTGAACTGTACCTGAGCGGAATGCTTTTAATGAAAAGGGGATGTTTGCCGGGCCATTTGTCCCGTGGGTAAAACCAACGCCAAGGAGCGAATCCTTTATATCGTTAAGATAGACACTTCTTTGCCCGGCAACAGGCCCTGCCGTCTTCCCGCGCCACTCGACCTCTCTCACGCCTTTGGCGGAGGAAGGGATGAAGCGGGTTCGGACCCCTCGTTCCGCCCCTTTGCCGCCGCGACTACTACCAAAATGGGCCCCAGGGACGCGCTCTGGGGCCTGTCGTTAAGGGAGCACGGTAGCTTTTAGGAGGAAACAAGGTTTTCGTATTCCACAGTTCATAAGAGAATGCATGACATGGGATGCAAAAACTTATCTGGGATTGCAGCCCCCGGCAACTTTGGCTTGCCGCGGGCGAATCTTCATACTTGCAGCCCCCGGCAACACTGGCTTGCCGGGGACCAGATGCTGGCCCGCCCTTCTTCTCTTCTTCGTTCTTAAGCGGTCTGGACAGGATATGAAAAACCCTGCGAACCAAAGGAAACGAAGGAACAGGAAAAAGGACGCAGACTCGACCTCTAAGCTAGGGGTTAGCAGCTGTTAGGCACTATCAACCCTAACCAAGGACGAGACTCGACTCAGCATGCATGCTAAAACTTAGGGCGCCAGCGCTTCATTTACTGCTGCTCAGGGTCTGCGCCTGGCTTTGTACAAAGGATTACATGCAACTGCGGCAAGACTTGTACAAAAGGTTGGTTGCCGGGCGGGGCCCGACAACCGCGCCTTACGGGTAAAACTTACGAAGATGCTCAATATTACAGGAGTTGCTCACCAGAGTGCCATCTTCGGTCTCGAGGCGGACAGCGCCGGGCCTCGTGACTCGTCTCACCCGGTAAGGGCCTTCCCACTTTGGCGTCAACTTGTTATGATTCTTGGCGGACGGGGCGCGCCGAAGAACAAGGTCGCCTTCCTCAAAGCTTCTGGCTTTAACTTTGCGGCTATGGTAGCGACGCAAAGCTTGCTGGTAGCGAGAGGCTCGCACAGCAGCCTGAAGACGATCTTCCTCAAGGAGCAGCGCGTCATCTTCATATAGCCGCTCTTGCTCAAGCTCATCATAAGCGAGCACTCGAGGTGACCCGTATACGAGTTCCGTGGGGGTAACTGCTTCTGCTCCATAGACTAGAGCAAATGGTGTCTGGCCAGTGGCTCGATTTGGCGTCGTTCTGATCGACCAAAGAGCCACCGGCAGCTCCTCGATCCAGTTTCTTCCGCACTTGTGCAGCCTGTCGAAAGTTCTAGTCTTGAGCCCGCGCAGCACTTCGGCATTGGCCCTTTCAGCTTGACCGTTGCTCCTGGGATGAGCAACAGAAGCGAAGCAGACCTTGGCGCCGAGATCTTGGACGTATTGCATGAAGGCGCGGCTCGTGAATTGTGTACCGTTGTCGGTGATGATCCTGTTGGGGATCCCGAAGCGGCAGCCAATCGACCTGAAGAACTTGATGGCTGACTGTGCTGTCACCTTCCTCACTGGTTCCACTTCCGGCCACTTTGTGAACTTGTCGATTGCGACGTACAAGTACTCAAAGCCCCCGACAGCTCGGGGGAAGGGGCCGAGGATGTCAAGCCCCCAGACCGAAAATGGCCAGGATAAAGGGATCGTCTGGAGAGCTTGAGCTGGCTGGTGTATCTGCTTGGAATGGAACTGGCACGCTTCACACTTGGTTACTTGTGCAGTTTCATCCTAGAGGGCTGTCGGCCAGAAGAAACCTTGCCGGAACGCTTTGCCGGCAAGTGCTCTTGCGCCAATGTGGTGACCACATATGCCTCCATGTATCTCTGCCAACATCTTCTGTCCGTCTTCCCGGGATATACACTTCAATTTCACACCGTTGCGCCCTCTTCTGTACAGTGTGTTGTCGACGAACTGGTACATACTCGAGCGCCGGGCTACTCTTTCCGCTTCTTCTTGTTCTTCGGGAAGTTCTCCGTGTTGGAGGAAATGGACAGTCCGCTGCGCTCATGCTGGAGCCTGCGGCTCGACAACAAGGACTGAAGGCACTTCTGCTGCTGCGGGAACGTCCGCTTCTACGGCGAGGATCTGGGGCTCAGCCGGAGCTTGACGTTCCCTGGCAAGCTTGCCGGAGCAAAACTTGTCGGGAGCGCCTGCTTCTACGGAACAAACCCTGGGGTTTTCCGGAGCAGACGGCCCCTCAGCGCTCTTGGCGTCGATCTTGGGGACCTTCTTGGCAGCGGCTCCGGGGAGCTCTGCCGGAAGATAGTCGCGGAGACCAACTTCCTCTTCTTGCTCTGTCTGGTTGATGGCGTTACGGATGGTTGAGTCAGCTTGAGCACAAAGGTTCCTGGTTCCACAGGTAACTTAAATGTTGCGCACTTTGACAGGCCATCAGCGATGTCATTCTCAGCTCTTGGAATGTGTTCCATTTGCAGGCCGTCAAAGTGCTCTTCTAGCTTCCTCACTTCATCAACGTACGCTTCCATCAACGGACTCTGGTAATCTTTGTTCACTTGGCGGACGACAAGCTGCGAGTCACCCCTGACAATGAGCTTCTTGATCCCATGTTCTGCCGCGATCCTGAGATCGGCAAGCAAACCTTCATACTCTGCAGTATTGTTGGTTGCTTGTTCCTTGGGGAAGTGCATCTGGACTACGTACTTGAGGTGCTCTCCGGTGGGCGCGATAAGTAACGCGCCAGCACCGGCGCCTTGCAGCGAGAAAGCACCATCAAAGTACATCGGCCACTCTTTGCTTGCTTCTTTGGCAGGGATGCTCGTCTCTGGGATATCTTCGTCCGGTGCCGGTGTCCACTCCGCTATGAACTCCGCCAATGCTCTGCTTTGGATAGTCGAGGTGCTCTCGAACTGGAGACCGAAGCTCGACAGTTCTAGTGCCCACTCGACAATCCTGCCTGTTGCTTCTGGATTCTGCAGTATCCTCTTCAGCGGAAAGCGGGTGACAACTGTAATCTCGTGTGCTTGGAAGTAATGGCGCAGCTTTCTCGAGGCCATAAGGAGGCCGAAAAGCAATTTCTGCACACCAGAGTACCTTGACCTAGCCCCCTGCAGAAGGGAGCTGACAAAGTAAATTGGGTGCTGCACCATTTTCTTCTTCAGCACCTCCACTTGCTCCTGCGCATATTCATCCTTGTCGGGGCCAGAGCCTGTCGGGGAAGCCCCCTGCTTGTCGTTGGACGTGCCTGCCGCGGTTGCTGGCTCATCATCTGCCTCCCCCTCCGCAACTAACGCAACACTAACCACTTGATTGGTTGCCGCCAGGTATAGCAGCAACTTCTCTTGCGGTTTAGGCGCGACAAGTATTGGAGCGGAGGACAGGTATTTCTTCAAGTCCTGCAGCGCAGCCTCCGCTTCCGGAGTCCATTTTACTGGACCCGCCTTTTTCAAAATTTTGAAAAACGGCAGGGCGCGTTCTGCAGACTTGGAAATAAACCTGCTGAGAGCCGCGACGCAGCCGGCAAGCCTTCGTACGTCCTTGACACGTGTTGGTGCTTCAATCTGCTCGATGGCCTTGATCTTGTCTGGGTTGGCTTCGATTCCTCGCTGGGACACGAAGAAACCGAGAAGCTTGCCGGAAGGGACTCCGAACACGCACTTCTCGGGGTTGAGCTTGAGGCTGATCCTGCGCAGGTTCGCAAAGGTCTCATCTAGGTCTTGAATCAGGGTTGCTGTAACGCCCCGGATCTGATGCGCCAGTTGTCCGCCAGTTATTCGCCGTCATTGCCATGTCATGTGCTTGCGTGTTGCACTTTGCCATGTCATCATCTGCATTTCTTATCATGTCATCATGTGCATCGCATTCGCATACGTGTTGGTCTCATGAATCCGAGCATTTTTCCCGTTGTCCGTTTTGCAATCCGGCGCTCCTATGTCTCCCGGCGTCCCCGTTTACATTTCTTCGTGAGCGGGTATTAAACATTCTCGGAATGGACCGAGGCTTGACATGTGGCCTCGGTATAGCACCGGTAGACCGCCTGTCAAGTTTCGGGTCAATCGGAGTTCGTTTGGTACTCCAACGGTTAACCGGGTAACCGTGAAGGCCTCTTTTGGTGCAGCCCAACACCCCTCCATTTTGGCCCAAAACCCACCTAACTCTGCTCCATCATCTCGGTCGTTCGATCACGATCGCGTGGCCGAAAACCGCACTCCATTTGGAGCTTCCTAGCCCCCTCTAGCTATAAATATGTGCTCTCCCCCGGATTTCTCGCGCAGATCAAACCCTAGGCTATCTCCTCCCGCAGCCACCGGACGCGTCCGCACCCCATCGGACGTGTCCGCCCCGCCGCCACGTCGCCCGACCAATCCGCGCGCGACACGTCAGCGCGCGCCGCCGCCCCAGCCACTCGCGCCGCACCACCTCAGCGCCCGTGCCGCCCCGCTCGCGCCGGCCCGCGAGGCCCGCGTCGGGCCCGCCGGCCTGTCCCGCCGCGCCGCCACCCGCGGGCGCTGCCCCGCCGCTTGCCAGCCGCCGCCGCCTGCCCCGCTGCTCGCGCCCGCCGTGCGTCGCCTCCTCCCCGCGGTCGCCGGCCGGCGCGTCCGCAGCCGTCGCCGTCCTCCGCGGCGGCGCCCGCCGCCGATCCGCGTCGCCCGCCGCCATCCACCGCGGATCCGGTCGGGCCGGACCGGATCCCGCGCCTCCTCCCTCGTCGGCAGCCGCCTCCACCTCCCCGGCGACCGTCTCCGTCGAGCTCTCCGGCCGCCTCGTTCTCCGTGCTCGGACGAACCCTAGATCTGGGTCAAGGTTGACCTCGGAATTTTGTCCGTCTTTAAATTTTTTGCATCAACTTCACATATTCATCATGCCATAACTTTGCATCCGTAGCTCCTCTTCGCACGTATAATATGTCAAATTTTTCCCCTCGGAGAGTACATCATTTTGTTCCATTGCATCATTTTCATTTGAGGTCATATTTATGCCCGAAATGCTGTTAGAAGAGGGCTAGTTGATGTTAGTGGCTGGATCTTATCTGAACATGCACTTTTGTCATTTTTTGCCATGATTGATGTGTACCTCCTATGAAGTTGAGTCCTACACGTGTTTTGTAATATGCCATGTTACCTTTCCATAGAATTTTGCCATGTATTTTTGTGATCTATGTGGTGACTAGCACAAGCATGCAAACTAGGTTACTTGATGTTGCTGATTTCAGAGACTTGGTAATTTCACCAAGTCCCTGACTGCTGTTATTTTCATGCCATGTATTCATGTTGTTTCGAAGAGATATATGCATATTTTGAGCATGATCAGTAAGTGTGTTTTGAACTTGAGTATTTTATCTATCCATACATGCCAATGTTTGCAATTATGGAGTGCCATAGCTTGAATCAATTGAGCTCTACTTTTGCTTCAAAATGTTGCTGGCAGATTGTTTACATGTTATTCGACTTTGCCAAGCTTGGTGTAATTGATCCTTGCATGCTATGATGTTGTTCTTGCCATGTCTACTTCCTATGCCATGTCTTCTTGATGTATGTATGCTTAGGTTATCATGCAATGCTCTGTAGTGAGTGCATCGAGCTCACGAACCTGCCTAGTCGTTATCTGTTTCTATCATGTCCAGTTTTCTGCTAAGTCTGAAACCTGTAATGAAACTTGCTTAATTGACATGGGTGTAATCATATTATCTATTCCTTTTTGGCTTATGGTCAGTAAGGGACTTTTGTCAAGTGCTTTGAGTAGATTCACGCCATGCCTTACTTTGCTATGTTCTGATCCTGTAGCATGTTGTTTCATTGCTCTAAACATGTCATCCTGATGTTAGTTTCTGCTATGTTGTTAATTTCACTAAGTCTGTGAACCTGTTATCTTCTGCACTTTTGCCATGCTTGTTTGAACCTGTTGTGGTGTGATTTATCCGTAGCTCAGTGTTCATCTTTTATCTTGCATCTTGTGTAGATTACTTTCATATGCTTTGTTGACATGTTTGGGTGCAGTAGCTTAATTTCTTATTGCTTGCTAAGTAGCATCATGCTGTTAATGGCAGATTCTAGTCATTCTTGTTTTGCTTGTCATTTGCAAACCGTGCATCCGATTCCGGTGATCTTTATATCGATTTCAACCGAAATCACCTCATCTATCCAGTGGCATACTTGGTTTGCCAAGATTATGCCTTGTTCATCCTTTTCCTTCCGGAGCATGCATATGCATTGCATACCATCTCGCATATCATGCCATGTTTATGTGTTGGTTGTTTACTTTGTTGTTTGCTTCTTTCCGGTGTTGCTTCTTCGGGTTAGTTCCGATACCGTTGCGATTGTGAGGATTCGTTCGTCTACGTCCGTTTGTCTTCTTCATGGACTCGTTCTTCTTCCTTGCGGGATCTCAGGCAAGATGACCATACCCTCGAAATCACTTCTATCTTTGCTCGCTAGATTGCTCGCTCTTTTGCTATGCCTATGCTGCGATACCTACCACTTGCTATATCATGCCACCCATATTGCCATGTCAGCCTCTAACCATCCATGTCCTAGCAAACCGTTGATTGGCTATGTTACCACTTTGCTCAGCCCCTCTTATAGCGTTGTTAGTTGCAGGTGAAGATGAAGTTTGTTCCTTGTTGGAACATGGAGATGTTGTTCCTTGTTGGAACATGTTTACTTGTTGGGATATCACAATATCTCTTATATTATTAATGCATCTATATACTTGGCAAAGGGTGGAAGGCTCGGCCTTATGCCTGGTGTTTTGTTCCACTCTTGCCGCCCTAGTTTCCGTCATATCGGTATTATGTTCCCGGATTTTGCGTCCCTAACGCGGTCGGGTGATTTATGGGACCCCCTTGACAGTTCGCTTTGAATAAGACTTTTCCAGCAAGGCCCAACATTGGTTTTACCATTTGCCTCAGCCTATTATTTTTTTCCCTTGGGAGTCGCGCATCCCGAGGGTCATCTTTATTTCAGCCCCCCCGGGCCAATGCTTGTCTAAGTGTTGGTCCGAACTAGAGCCCTTTGCAGCGCCACCTCAAGGAAACTTGAGGGCTGGTTTTAGTTGTACGGAGTGTTCATCCGGTGTTGCCCTGAGAACGAGATATGTGCAGCTCCTATCAGGATGTCGGCGCATCGGGCGGCTTTGCTGGACTTGTTTTATTACTGTCGAAATGTCTTGTAGCCGGGATTCCGAGACTGATCGGGTTTTGCCGGGGAGAAGGAATATCCTTCATTGATCGCGAGAGCTTATCATGGGCTAAGTTGGGACACCCCTGCAGGGTTTGAACTTTCGAAAGTCGTGCCTGCGGTTATGGGCAGATGGGAATTTGTTAATGTCCGGTTGTAGAAAACCCGAAGTTGACCTTAACTAAAACACATCAACCGCGTGTGTAACCGTGATGGTTTCTTCTCGGCGGGGTCCGGGAAGTGAACATGGTTGTTGGAGTTATGTCTGACGTAAGTAGTTCAGGATCACTTATTGATCATAGTTGCTCAGCCGTGCTTTGCCTTCTCTTCTCGCTCTCATTTGCGTATGTTAGCCATCATATATGCTAGTCGCTTGCTGCAGCTCCACCTCATACCTTTTACCCTACCTATAAGCTTAAATAGTCTTGATCTCGCGGGTGTGAGATTGCTGAGTCCTCGTGACTCACTAGATACTTCCAAAACCAGTTTGCAGGTGCCGATGAGACCGCACAGGTGACGCATCCGAGCTCAAGGAGGAGTTCGATGAAGATCATGTCCTTTATGTTGTTTCGTTCTAGTCGATCAGTAGTGGGCCCAGTTGGGGTCGATCGTGGACCTTTGTCGCTTTTGGGGTTTCTTCTTTTATTTTGGCTCCGTAGTCGGGCCCTGTTTGTAACTGTATGATGTAATATTTTATTCATGTATTTGTGTGAAGTGGCGATTGTAAGCCAACTAGGTACCTCTTTCCCTTATGTATTACATGGGTTGTGTGAAGATTACCTCACTTGCGACATTGCTTTGAATGCGGTTATGCCTCTAAGTCGTGCTTCGACACGTAGGAGATATAGCCGCATCGAGGGCGTTACAGTTGCCCTGTCTCTGCTTTTGACCACTATGTCATCCATGTAGGCCTCCACATTTCTGTGGATTTGTGGCTCAAAAGCGGTGTGGACAACCCTTGCAAACGTTGAACCAGCATTCTTCAGTCCGAAAGGCATCCACAAGAAGCAGTACGTGCCACATGGAGTGATGAACGCGGTCTTCTCTTCATCTTCTTCATCCATGAAGATCTGATGGTATCCTGAGTAGGCGTCAAGAAATGAAAGCAGGTCGCATCCGGCCGTGGAGTCAACAATCTGGTCAATGCGCGGCAAGGGGAAGGGATCTTTGGGACAAGCTTTGTTAACATTAGTGAAGTCGATGCAAAGCCTCCATTTCCCATTTGCTTTGCGCACGACAACAGGATTGGCCAACCACGTCGGATGGAGCACACCTCTGACGAGGCCTGCCGCTTCCAACCTCTTGATCTCTTCTGCGATGAACTCTTGGCGCTCCACCGCTTGCTTCCTGACTCTCTGCTTGACGGGCCGCGCGTGAGGACAGACGGCGAGGTGGTGCTCAATCACTTTCCTGGGAACATCGGGGATGTCAGATGGTTGCTAGGCAAACACATCGACATTCGCCCGCAGGAAAGCAACGAGCGCGCTTTCCTATTTGGGGTCGAGCGTGGCACTGATGGTGAAGGTACCACCAGTGCCGTCCTCCTTGGCGGGCACCTTCTTGGTCGTTGGCGGAGCTGCCACTGTCTTCTTACTCTTGCCGGTGGAGCTCGATGGCGCGTCCTCGACGGTAGCGCAGCACTCCGACGAGGTGCGCTTGCCGGAGTGGGCGCCAGAGCACTTGCCGGGCTTGGTCCTCTTCTTCCCTCCGGGAGCTCCAGCGGCAAGCGGCTTGTGATCCGCTGCGGCTGCTGCTTCCCGGTAGATCTTGTCGGCACAGATAAGGGCATCCTTCTTGTCGCCGGGGACAGAGATGACGCTTATCGGGCCTGGCATCTTGAGCATGTTGTATGCGTAGTGAGAGGCCGCCATGAACTTGGCGAGCGCTGGACGGCCGAGAATTCCATTGTAGGGCAATGGAAAATCGGCAACGTCAAAAGTGATCCTCTCTGTCCTGAAGTTCAGCTCGCTGCCAAATGTCACTGGCAACGTTATCTTCCCCTTCGGCTTGCTCCTTCCCTCGACGCTGCTGGTCCAGCGAGCGTATGGTACCGTGGGCGCCAAGATGCTGCTGGTCCCGTGCCTCCTGAGAGGGGCGCGGTGCATGTTCGGACGCCGTGGCGTCATGAGCTGGCTCGACGACGCCCGTCCGCCGCCGGTGCCGTCCCCACCACCCGTTTGCTCCAAGGGCGGTGGGTTCGACGCGGACGGACCGGCCACCTCCGGAGCTTTCTTCTTCGGTGGCATGTCGACGAAGATGATGGAGATCTAGCCTGTGCAGACGCTGGATCAGGTTCACACAACTTCGACGCCCCCTACTTGGCGCGCCAAAGATGTCGGGGGGAATCGGCTTCCTCGAACACCTATGGGGACCGAGCCCCTTTCTTGGTTCGGCAGCGGGCGGAGGTCGCGCGAAGAGCGGATCGACGCGATGCACACAAGGGATTTTACCCAGCTTCGGGCCGCAAGGATGCTTAAAACCCTACTGCTGCTTTGTGGATTGTATTGTGTTCTTGCTCGGGAGCGTGTGGTGCTACAGTACACACGAGCCGCTGGCGAGACCGAGCGTAGCGATGGATGTCCTCCTTCCTTCCCTACGTGCGCATGGGGCCTCCTTTTATATGCTCAAGGGGTTACCCACAGGTGGCAGCGCAGGTGGGGGCAAAAAATGGGAGAATGCTGTAGTGGGTATAGCTGCCTGCACAGTGGCTGTACAGTGCTATCATACCTAACTCTGAAGGCAGGGGACAAGGGCATTAAATGCCCGTCCGCATCGCCCAGACGGTGCAGGAAAGGGGACCGTCAGGAGCGCCACCGTTTGCCACGATGGCTACTCTGTCAGCGTCGCTTCGCCACCGCATGCCCCTGGTTGCGCAGCCTCTCGCCACGTACGCCTGGAACGGCCCCAGAGCGACGCGTGGGTGGATGAGCTGGAGCGCAGGCGCGGGGTGGTGACTTGCCGCGGCAAGCGCCTTGCCGCGGCTAATGCCCTGTCGCGCCCGGGAGCTTGTCGCTCACTGGTCCTTGCCGGGACGCGGAGCGCGTCGCAGCATGTCTCTTGTCGTGCCTCGGCCGGCCTTCCCGGCAAGCTCCTCTTGCCGGGGCCTTGTGCTTCGAGCGGTCGTCCCGGCAAGCTCCTCCTGCCGGGGCCTTGCTCTCTTCGGGTGGCCTTCCCGGCAGGCTCCTCCTGCCGGGGCCTTGGCTCAAATACTTTGTTCTTGGATGGCCCAAAAAGGGACCACGGAGAGTCTTGGCGATCGCCTGGCAAGCCTTGCCGCGGGGGGACTACGACTGCCCGTGCACAAGTTCGGGATACTAAGGTACCCTGTCGGTGTACTAAAGTAGGGGTACTAAAGCGACGGTGGAGATGCCAGGTAGGGGGCGTCGAATTTGTGTGAACCTGATCCGGCGTCTGCACAGGCTAGATCTCCATCATCTTCGTCGACATGCCACCGAAGAAGAAAGCTCCGGAGGTGGCCGGTCCGTCCGCGTCGGACCCACCACCCTTGGAGCAAACGGGTGGTGGGGACGGCACCGGTGGCGGGACGGGCGTCGTCGAGCCAGCTCATGGCGCCACTGCGTCCGAACATGCACCGCGCCCCTCTTAGGAGGCACGGGACGAGCAGCGTCTTGGCACCCACGGTACCATACGCTCGCTGGACCCAGATCGAGCCGGCGGATCCCAGGGCGCTCAAGGCCAGCACTCACACTATCCCAGGGCGCGAGCGTGGCGCGGCTGCCTGGTCCGGGTGTTGCTCCTTCTAACGTAGTTAGAAGTTCGAGCACATCCCGCTCCACGCGCCGTTCGCCACCACTGCCCGCCACTCCAACAGAAGCTCTGGCGCGAGCTCAACTGCTCCTAGACTACCCTCCAATGGCGGATAAGCTCGACGATTGGAGGGCCACGATACAGAGCCTCATCGGTTTCGCTAACGGCGACACCCCGCGGCAGCACAGTGCGTCGCAGCCGCGGCAGGTCGGCCAGGCGAGAACCGATGGCGCCAAGACCGGTGGGGGCGCGACCACCGTGCACTCCCCGCCCCAGAGGCCAAGATCACCGAGTCGCTGGAACCATCACGACAACGACTCCACCGCGTCGTCGAATCCGCGAACTCGTCGCGATCAACGCCAAGTTCTTCACGAGCGAGAGCAAGAGGACGCTCGTACTCGCATCGAGCATCGGAGAGAAGCGCGGCATCAATCAGACCAGCGCGCTGGGCCCTCTGTCGACATGCATGCACCGGGGGAACCAGGCAACCTGCCGTACGCGGTGGGCTGCCCTGCGTTCACCCGTGAGCTGCGGCAAGTCCTGTGGCCCAGCACGAAGAATTTCAAGCCAGACGTACCAGAGAAGTACGACGGCAAGTTGCATCCGTCGGAGTTCCTCAGCATCTACACCATCGCGGTGCAGGCTGCTGGAGAGCGAGACGACAAGATCCTTGCCAACTACTTCCCGCTGGTACTCAAATCCAACGTCAGATCCTAGCTCATGCACTTGCCGGACAACTCCATAACCTCCTGGACAGACTTGTGCCATCAGTTTGTTGGCGCTTTTACGGGCGGCCACAAACCCCATGGCCAAGCGAGCGACCTTCATCTGCTCGTCCAGAAGGAAGGGGAACCCTTGCGCAAGTTCATCCAGAGATTCAGCCGTGTACACTACAACATCCCAGACGTCCACCCCGCCGCGGTCGTCAGCGTGTTCCATCAGAACGTGCGTAACCGCAGGATGCGGGAGGAGATGGCGATGTGCAAGATCAAAGACGTCAGCGAGCTATATGCCCTGGCCGAGAAGTGTGCCCGTGCTGAGGAAGGGAGGAAACTCCCCGGAGAGAACACTGGAGCAGGAGAATCTGACAGTGAGGATACCGCCCCGGCAAGGAAGAGCCGGCGGCGGAGCAACAGGAAGAAGAAGAGCCAAGAAGTACTGGTTGTTGAGCAGTCCGGCGATGAAGGCGCCGCCAAGAAGGCCTAGGCTGGTAGCTCCGGCAAGGAGGTTGCCGGATGCACCCACTGCCAGGCTGTGGCGGTCGCCGACAAGCGGGACGGCACCAACAAACAGTACTGCAAGATCCACCGCACCAAGGGCCATGACCTCCAGAGCTGCAAGCAGGTCGAGCGGCTCGTCGAGCTGCAAAAGGCCGAGTACGAGCGGCGCGACAAGGAGAGAGCCCGGGGAGGTGGCGGAGGATCAGGCATGAAGCGCCCCGGCCAGGGAGGACGCCACGACAAGGACAAGCAACGGCAAGCGGACCGACCTCCCCGCGGCCGCGACAAGAACGAAGACGACGACGAAGACGAAGACATGGATGACGTCGAGACCAGTGAGCAGGAGTTTCAGAAAGCCACAGAGGTCTTGTGCGTAGACGGCGGCGCTTCCCTGCATACTTCTCACTGCCAGCTCAAGCAGTGGGCGCGGGAAGTTAATGCAGCGGAACCACCCGTCGAGTCGTGCAAGCCTCTGAAATGGTCCAGCACGCCTATCATCTTTGATATTGAGGACCACCCTGATCGCACAACTGCGATCGGGTGCTTGCCGATGTTGGTCTCACCAATAGTCCGCAACCTCAAGGTCACTAAGATGCTAGTTGACGGCGGGGCCGGCTTGAACCTGATCTCCTCCGTTGTGCTCCGGAAACTCCAAGTCCCCGACAGCGAGCTCGAAGAGACCGGCACGTTCCAAGGAATCAACCCGGGAAGGAGCAAGCCGAAGTGGAAGATAACGTTGCCAGTGACATTTGGCAGCGAGCTGAACTTCAGGACAGAGAGGATCACTTTTGACGTTGCCGATTTTCCATTGCCCTAAAATGTAATTCTCGGTCGTCCAGCGCTCGCCAAGTTCATGGCGGCCCCTCACTACGCATACAACATGCTCAAGATGCCAGGCCTGATAAGCGTCATCTCTGTCCCCGGCGACAAGAAGGATGCCCTTATCTGTGCCGACAAGATCTACCGGGAAGCAGCAGCCGCAGCGAATCACAAGCCGCTTGCCGCTGGAGCTCCCGGAGGGAAGAAGAGGACCAAGCCCGGCAAGTGCTCTGGCGCCCACTCCGGCAAGCGCACCTCTTCGGAGTGCTGCGCTACTGTCGAGGACGCGCCATCGAGCTCCACCGGCAAGAGAAAGAAGACAATGGCAGCTCCGCCAACGACCAAGAAGGTGCCCGCCAAGGAGGACGGCACTGGTGGTACCTTCACCATCAGTGCCACGGTCGACCCCAAATAGGAAAGCGCGCTCGTTGCTTTCCTGCGGGCGAATGTCGATGTGTTTGCCTGGCAACCATCTGGCATCCCCGGCGTTCCTAGGAAAGTGATTGAGCACCACCTCGCCGTCTGTCCTCACGCGCGGCCCGTCAAGCAGAGAGTCAGGAAGCAAGCGGTGGAGCGCCAAGAGTTCATCGCAGAAGAGATCAAGAAGTTGGAAGCGGCAGGCCTCGTCAGAGGTGTGCTCCATCCGACGTGGTTGGCCAATCCTGTTGTCGTGCGCAAAGCAAATGGGAAATGGAGGCTTTGCATCGACTTCACTGATGTTAACAAAGCTTGTCCCAAAGATCCCTTTCCCTTGCCGCGCATTGACCAGATTGTTGACTCCACGGCCGGATGTGACCTGCTTTCATTTCTTGACGCCTACTCAGGATACCATCAGATCTTCATGGCTGAAGAAGATGAAGAGAAGACCGCGTTCATCACTCCATGTGGCACGTACTGCTTTGTGTGGATGCCTTTCGGACTGAAGAATGCTGGTTCAACGTTTGCAAGGGTTGTCCACACCGCTTTTGAGCCACAAATCCACAGAAATGTGGAGGCCTACATGGATGACATAGTGGTCAAAAGCAGAGACAGGGCAACCCTGATTCAAGACCTAGAAGAGACCTTTGCGAACCTGCGCAGGATCAGACTCAAGCTCAACCCCGAGAAGTGCGTGTTCGGAGTCCCTTCCGGCAAGCTTCTCGGTTTCTTCGTGTCTCAGCGAGGAATCGAAGCCGATTCCCCCCGACACTCTACGTTCAGCAGCAAGTTTCCTTTGAGGCAAGCAAAAATAATTAAAAGGGCTAAATTTAATGGGACAAAAGTCCCCAAGATCAATCTCGGGAGGTATGGGTTCCTCCCTAGGCCCTTTGTAATGCACAACCAATTCATCATTAAGAGCATTCTTTTGGCAAAAAGTCATAAGCCTTTGTTCAATAGGAAAACCTAATCCATTATTCTGAATAGCAAAACCATCATTAAGCTCGGAAATTCTATCAACTAGAATGTCGGCGGGAACCTTTTTCCTAAGATTTTCGTTATAAGCAATATGATCTAAAGATTGTAAACGCATCATGTCCTCTTGATTAAAAAGGATAGCTTCAATGGGAGGATGACTAGCATCTACCCTATAGTGCGCAAAGATTTCTTTGGCCTCTTTTATTATAAATCTAAACTCATGAGCCAAAAATATAGTGGTGGCACTCTTAACAAAAGAATGCTCAATATTAGAGAATTCTAGAAAAATTCTTTGTATGCAAGGATGCAAATTGCCTTTCAAGTTCAACTATAAGCATGGTGATAGCATCCGCAAGACTACTAGTTCTATGGAGAATAGAACCGCCCATAGAAGGCAAAGTACCGGCATAAGTAAAGAAATCTTGAATAACTCTTTTTCCAATAATATTACCACTACCAATTCGAAATCTTTTTGTATGAAAGGTAGGGGGTTCTTCAGCAGGAGCATCAGAATTTTCTATGATATTATTGTCCATATCGGCAATAATTTCCCCAATTTCAGACATAACGACAGAGAGAGTGAGGGGCAAAAAGAAGAAAGCGAACGGAAAAGAAAGGGCAAATAAAACGGCAAGGGTGAAGTGGAGGAGAGGAAAACGAGAGGCAAATGGCAAATAATGTAATGCGGGAGATAAGGGATTTGTGATGGGTACTTGGTATGTTGACTTTTGCATAGACTCCCCGGCAACGGCGCCAGAAATCTTCTTTGCTACCTCTTGAGCACTGCGTTGGATTTCCTTAAAGAGGAAAGGGTGATGCAGCAAAGTAGCGTAAGTATTTCCCTCAGTTTTTGAGAACCAAGGTATCAATCCAGTAGGAGGCTACGCGCGAGTCCCTAGTACCTACAAAAAACAAATAACTCCTCGCAACCAACGCGATAAGGGGTCCTCAATCCCTTCACGGTCACTTACGAGAGTGAGATCTGATAGATATGATAGGATAATATTTTTGGTATTTTTGTGACAAAGATGCAAAGTAAAATAAAAGCAAAGTAAAAAGCAAAAGAAATAACTAAGTGTTGGAAGATTAATATGATGAAGATAGACCCGGGGGCCATAGGTTTCACTAGTGGTTTCTCTCAAGAGCATAATTATTTTACGATGGGTGAATGAATTACTGTTGAGCAATTGACAGAATTGAGCATAGTTATGAGAATATCTAGGTATGATCATGTATATAGGCATCACGTCCGAGACAAGTAGATCGACTCCTGCCTGCATCTACTACTATTACTCCACTCATCGACCGCTATCCAGCATGCATCTAGAGTATTAAGTTCACGAAAACAGAGTAACGCCTTAAGCAAGATGACATGATGTAGAGGGATAAATTCATGCAATATGATAAAAAACCCATCTTGTTATCCTTGATGGCAACAATACAATACGTGCCTTGTTGCCTCTACTGTCATTGGGAAAGGACACCGCAAGATTGAACCCAAAGCTAAGCACTTCTCCCATTGCAAGAAAGATCAATCTAGTAGGCCAAACCAAACTGATAATTCGAAGAGACTTGCAAAGATAACCAATCATACATAAAAGAATTCAGAGAAGATTCAAATATTGTTCATAGATTATCTTGATCATAAACCTACAATTCATCGGTCTCAACAAACACACCGCAAAAATAAGATTACATCGAATAGATCTCCATGAGAGAGGGGGGAACATTGTATTGAGATCCAAAAAGAGAGAAGAAGCCCTCTAGCTACTAACTATGGACATGAAGGTCTGAGGTAAACTACTCACACTTCATCGGAGAGGCTATGGTGTTGATGTAGAAGCCCTCCGTGATGGATGCCCCCTCCGGCGGAGCTCCAGAACAGGCCCAAGATGGGATCTCGTGGGTACAGAATGTTGCGGCGGTGGAATTAGGTTTTTGGCTCCGTATCTGATCGTTTGGGGGTACGTAGGTATATATAGGAGGAAGGAGTACGTCGGTGGAGCAACAGGGGGCCCACGAGGGTGGAGGGCGCGCCCTGGGGGGGGGCGTGCCCCCCTACCTCGTGGCCTCCTCCTTTGTTTCTTGACATAGGGTCCAAGTCTCCTGGATCATAATCTTCCTAAAAATCATGTTCCCGAAGGTTTCATTCCGTTTGGACTCCGTTTGATATTCCTTTTCTACGAAACTCTGAAATAAGCAAAAAAACAACAATTCTGGGCTGGGCCTCCGGTTAATAGGTTAGTCCCAAAAATAATATAAAAGTGGATAATAAAGCCCAATAATGTCCAAAACAGTAGATAATATAGCATGGAGCAATCAAAAATTATAGATAATTTGGAGACGTATCAAGCCACAGGCCGAAGTGAGGCGGGATGCAGAGAAAAGCCTCACAAACGCGATAAACGCCGAAATATTGAGGATGAAGTTGGGGGCTAGGTCATGAAAATCCAGCCCATAGTAAAACATCAACCCGCGGACGAATGGGTGAAGAGGGAACCCAAGCCCGCGGACTAAATGTGTAAGGAACACAACCCTCTCGTGGGGCTCGGCAGTGGGGATGATCTGTCCCTTGGCCGGGAGTCGATGAGCGATCTCTTTGGCCAGATATCCGGCCTCCCAGAGCTCCTTGATGTCCTTCTTCTTGACGGAAGAGGCCATCCACTTACCTCCAGCTCCGGATCCGGACATCTTCGGAGCATTTTCTCGAACGAGAGAGAAGCTAAGGCCTGGGCGCTGGAGCTCAAGGACGTAAGGGCTGAGGAAGAGAAAGGGCGTGGGTTGAAGAAGGTAGTCCTTACCCCCTTATAGAGGCTGCGAATGTCAAAAGCCTCTCTACTCGCCTTAAACTCTCCTATTCCTAAGGGCCGTGTAAACGGCACGGTTGGGTTACTATGCCAGCATTGATGAGAATCCCGCAATAAGGGGACACGATCTCTACGTCGACAAGACGTGCCAGTAGCAACCGCGTTTTGAGACGTGGGATGGCAGAAGAAAAACGGTTCGAAATTATGACCGGACGGGCGTGATAACGCGTTGCCGGAAGCTGCCAACAGATAGAACTCGTGTAAAATAAATATATTCTCTCTGCAGTTGTGTATGGTGTGTAACAGGTCTGGATACAGTCATCGCTTCCGAAGACTATCTTGGGGTTCGGAAGAAGGGGAACCCGCCTTGCAATGCCGAAGACAATCTGCGCGCCGAACTCCTCGTCATTGAAGCCAGGTTCAGGGGCTACTGAGGGAGTCCTGGAGTAAGGGGTCCTCGGGTGTCCGGCCTATTATCCATGGGCTGGACTGATGGGCTATGAATACACAAAGACCGAAGATTATACCCGTGTCCGGATTGGACTCTCCTTGGCGTGGAAGGCAAGCTAGGTGACCGACTATGAAGATTCCCTCTTATGTAACCGACCTCATGTAACCCTAGATCTCTCTAGTGTCTATATAAAATGGAGAGCATAGTCCGGATAGGATAGACTCATTACCATATACTCATAGGCTAGACTTCTAGGGTTTAGCCATTACGATCTCGTGGTAGATCAACTCTTGTAACACTCATATTCATCAAGATCAATCAAGCAGGAAGTAGGGTATTACCTCCATAGAGAGGGCCCGAACCTGGGTAAACATCGTATCCCCCATCTCCTGTTACCATCGATCCTAGATGCACAGTCCGGGACCCCCTACCCGAGATTCGCCGGTTTTGACACCGACAGTAACACACCCCGAGTATGTTGATTTCAATAGTGATGAAGATGATTTGCTTGTAGATGATGATTTACTTATTGACAACTCTAGTTATGAAAACTATGATGAACTTGTATTAATCATGCTAATCAAGATAAAACAAATGATGATGATAAGAAGGACATTGAGCGTCTAACTAAAGAACTAAACACTCTTAAGTTAGCTCATGAAACTACCTTGGAAGATCATCGAGAACTTTCAAAGGGTCGTGATAAGCTACGCTTTGAAAAGCTCAACCTTGAGCAAGAACATGAGTTTTTAAAGGCAATCAATGATGATCTTCGCAAGAAAAGTTCTTCTTACATTGCCAAGCATTTACTCTTGTATACTGACATGCCACAAGTTAAATCTAACAACAAGAACAAGAAAGATTCTTCATCTAGTAGTAACAACAATCATGCTAAATCCAATGTTGTTGCTTCTAGTAGTTCTCTTGATTCCACTAATGATTCTCTTAGACAAGTTACACTTGAGCAAGAAAATAGCTTATTGAAGGGAATTATAGAGAAAGGTGTTTACAAGAGCCTTGCCGGAAGTAAGCAATTTGAGGATATTGTACGCAAGCAAGGAAGACACTGGAAGAATCAACGTGTTGGTTTTGAACGAAAGTTCAATGCCAATGGAGTTGAGTGGGAAGAAGATCAATACCCCAAGACGAAGTTTGTTCCTCAACAAGAGAAGTATGATCCTACTTGTTTCAAAGGAACACAAGCTCAAGATGATCTTCCACCACAAGACCACAAGCAAAAAAGGCAAGGACAAGCTTCAAGAGGAAATTGATGCATTTGAAGAAGCACATAAGGCCTTAGTTAAGTGGGTTCCCAAGAAAACATCAAGTTCTACTTCATCAAGTACGACTACAACTCCAAGGATTCCCATCAAGATGGTGTGGATCCCGAAGAAGAAGAACTAGAGAGTTCTTGAGGGTGACTCCACCAACATATTTCACTCTTATCATTTTGGCAATGATAAGTGCAAACAACTTCCACATCTTGCACTAGTCCAAGGAGTCAAAAACCCTCTTGTTGGTAAGACAAGGGACAAGGTAAGCTAATGCTTCCATGGACAACATCTTGTGTATACATCACTCTATGTCTATGGATATCCTTGCTTGTTCCTTGTGGGACTAACCCGTGTAGGTATTGAAAGTGCAACTCACTCCAAAGGATTGCTCAGAATAATCTACATCAACATTGAGCATCCACATCTTTAACACCTACATGAAGTCATCATCGACAAAACCCAAGGTTAGTTGATCCCTCTTAGGGGATATCACATCTATGGGGAGCTTTACTCTAATCAATTGAGCCAAAGCAACTCTAATGATGTGAACACAACAATGCTTTATGTAAAAGTGGTAACCCCACTTGAGCTTAAACGATGAGTATGACCTATGATCAAATGTTCTCATTTGACACCTAAGTCAATATACTCATATATAGATGACCTAGTCATCTCCAATTGTTTGATAGATGCTAGAGTGTTTGCGCATGCTTTGTCACATATTTCATTTGTCATTTTATTGTGTGAGCATGTTGAATGCATATTTTTACTCATTCGAGGACATCCATTTGTTGCTTTGATTGTTTGGCTTTTTACCTTTTGCCAAATGGATGGACAAGAATGCCTAAGAACTCCCTCTAGCTATGTATGATTTTCTCGTCTCAAACTCTATTCATGCTACATCACAAAGTTTGATCAAGTCAGATTCGAACCACTCTGTGTGAGGAGCACTCGGAGTTCCCGATTCGTCATATACTTAAACTTCCAAAACCTCTTTGTGCATTTCGGTCTGACCGATTCATCCTTTCCGGTCCTACCAAGATCACTAAGTTGATCTAGGTTCAATCTCGGTGCAACCGATTAGAACATTTTGGTCACACCGAGTTGTAGTAACTGCTTGCAGTTTTGCATCTCGGTGCCACCGAGTTGTTCTACTCGGTCACACCGACAGTGTCAGGTTATATATACCGACGGGTCAAATTTTTGGTCTGACCGAGAATTGCAAATCGGTGTGACCGAGTTCGATTGTCTGTGAAACCCTAGCAGTCTCGGTGCCACCAAACTGTGACTCGGTCTGACCGAGTTCACTAGTTTAGGCTCCAAGTGTTGCTTCGGTATCACCGAGTTTACAAATCGGTAGCTCCGAAATTTTTCTGTGGAGAACTAAGACTAAGTTTTTGAGTTATCTGTTTTGCAAAACTCCTGTACTTTGTGATGCTCATATTCTCTACCTCATCTATAAATCTATAATCTATTCACAGGGTCTGCTGACAGTTTGCCTGCAAGATGTCTGACCAAAGTGACAGCTAGAACAAGTCTGAACAGCAGGTGCAGATGAGTGAGGGTTCTGATCCCTCTAGCAACTATGATGAGGGCAGCAGGAGCACACCAAGTAACTTGCCAAAGGCATCTACGAGGACAAGGAAGAAGAAAACTTCTGATTCAGAGGATGAAGATTATGTGGCTGTTGAGGATGAGGCCACTTCAACGAAAAAGGTGCTGAAAAAGGAGTATGGCACAGCTGCTGCAACAAAGCTTGGCTGAAAACAAAGGCTCCAGCAAGAAGAGTTCCAATGTCAAAGCCAAGGAAAGTTGCCACAGGTGAAACCATGAAGTTCACCATTGAATCTGAAGAAGAAGTAGCTGGTGAGGATAATAAGAAGAAAAGGGCAAGAACCACTACTGCCAAAGTTCTTGGCAAGCCCTCAATGAGGATTGATTCTGAAGAAGAAGAAGAAGAAGAAGAAGAAGAAGAAGAAGAAGAAGAAGAAGAAGAAGAAGAAGAAGAAGAAGAAGAAGAAGAAGAAGAAGAAAGAAGAAGAAGAAGAAGAAGAAGAAGAAAGAAGAAGAAGAAGAAGAAGAAGAAGAAGAAGAAGAAGAAGAAGAAGAAGAAGAAGAAGAAGAAGAAGAAGAAGAAGAAGAAGAAGAAGAAGAAGAAGAAGAAGAAGAAGAAGAAGAAGAAGAAGAAGAAGAAGAAGAAGAAGAAGAAGAAGAAGAAGAAGAAGAAGAAGAAGAAGAAGAAGAAGAAGAAGAAGAAGAAGAAGAAGAAGAAGAAGAAAGAAGAAGAAGAAGAGAAGAAGAAGAAGAAGAAGAAGAAGAAGAAGAAGAAGAAGAAGAAGAAGAAGAAGAAGAGAAGAAGAAGAAGAAGAAGAAGAAGAAGAAGAAGAAGAAGAAGAAGAAGAAGAAGAAGAAGAAGAAGAAAGAAGAAGAAGAAGAAGAAGAAGAAGAAGAAGAAGAAGAAGAAGAAGAAGAAGAAGAGCAGGAGGATGCTGCACCATCACCCAAAACTCAAAAGCTCACGGGAGATGCAGGGGCTGCTCCATCTAAGCCCAAAGCTGCTCCCAAGGCTGCTGCTACAGCTCCAAAGCCTAAACCCAAGAGAAGCACCAGGAACATTCCTGCTGAGGAGAAGAACAAGGCCCCAGTGCCTGAAGCTGCTGAAGAAGAAGAAGATGACTCTTGTTGAGGAAGCTGAAGCCCAAGATCCCTGGCCACAATGATGCACACTCTGTGGCAGAAAACATGAAAATCAGGAAGGATGCAGGACTGAGGTTATGGAGACAGTCTGATCCATATGCTGTCAGGAGGAGGATTGCTGTGGACTACAGGTTTCACACCAAGGAACAGCAAGACTTTTATGAAACAATCCTACTTGACAAGAAGCCCATTGTGTGTGACATGAGATGGGTTGACTGGGAGTATATTAAGAAGAATGAAGATCACTATCCAGGTCTATATGACAGCTTTAAGGCATGTGGAGTTGACACATTTGTTGCTAAGAAGCTCAGCAAGTGTAATGATGAGCTCATCATGCAGTTTTACTCCACTGCCCACTTCTACCCAGATGGGAAGATCATTTGGATGTCTGAAGGTACTAGGTACCAATCTTCTATTGAAGAATGGGCTAAGTTGATCAATGCCCCAGAGGAGAATGAGGATGACTTGGATATTTATGCTGAGAAGAAGAAAGACCACAACACAATGGACAACATGTAGAAAGAGATCCCAGATGATGCTTTGGACACTCATAAGTTTGGATCTGTCCACTCTTTGTTGTCTGGTCTGCCTACCATAAATTGGATCCTCAGGCACACATTGCTACCCAAGTCAGGTGATCACAAGATGATCAGAGGACATGCCATCAACTTGCTACATTTGTTTGATGTGCCTCAAAAATTTAAAGTCATGAGTCTGATTGTGGAGACAATCAAAAGGACAACAGCTGATCAGAAGAGAAGTTGTGGGTATGCCCCACACATTCAGGAGCTCATCAACTCCAAGATGGGAAAAGGCAAATATCTACTGGACAAGGAGCACCTGCCCATTTACCCTGAATTTCAAGACAACACAGTTGTCATGAATGAGAATGAACCATCTTCAGCTCAAGCACATGAGAAGAGAGAGAAGGCAAGGGCAGAGAAAGCTACAAAGATGCCAACTGTTGAAGAGGCATCTCAAGTGTTCTTGAAATCCAAACAAGATCAACTTAGATATCTGATCCAATCCACTTTGAGGATTAAGAAGGGCTTGGCCACCCTGACTCTAAACCAGGAGAGTTTGGAGAGGATCATTGAGCAGAAGTTCTATGATCTGGATGTCAAGGTAACTGAGATCCAAACTGCAGTTGAGCAGCTACAGGAGGAAGCAGAGGAGAAGAAGGGCAAGTCTACTATAGATGCTTTTGCTAGAGTGCCCAGAGGACAAAGATCTGCTGCAGTGCCCGTGACAGATACTAGAGCAATAGTATCAGCACTAGCAGCTACAACTCTAGTGCCACCTCCAGCAGCCACTCCATCAGCTCTAGCTACATCATCAGCACTATGCATTTTTGAACTTTTTGGTAACTTTTTGCCAAAGGGGGAGAAAAATGTATGGATCATAGGCTTCGAGAGAGAGTGTTTCTTATTTTATCTCTCTTGCTATTTTGGTTGAAATTCTCTATTGTGTGCTTGTGTGATATACTTTATGTGCTTATGAGATACTTGTTTGATCTTGTGTTTGATCATATGCTACCTTAATGCTTGTTGGATGATATTACCTCTTATATCCTTATATTATCATTCACTTGCTTGGTGATGAGCGCATGCTTTTAACTTCTATCATTTTGAGCGCTCCACCAAGATGTATGTGACATGGAAGAGTAACCCATGATCCTAATCGATTGTGCATTTGCATTCAAAAGCAAAATTTAAATAATGCACAAATTTAGGGGGAGCTCTTGCTTATCACATACTTCTCAAAGCGACGATGTTTTTCAATCTTATTATCATTTGTCGAAGTTTTGATCTATATGTTGTCATCAGTTACCAAAAAGGGGGAGATTGAAAGTGCAACTATCCCTGGGTGGTTTTGGTAATTTCTAACAACATATAGCTCATTGAGCTAATGTTATTTCAAGATAAACATTTCAGGAAAGCTCAATGGTTGGCATGGCATGGATGAGAAAAGTGGATCCCTCAAAATTGTAAGGACAAAGAATTGGCTCAAGCTCAAAACTCAGGACTCTACATTTTTCATTTTAAGTGATCCAAGATCACATTGAGTCCATAGGAAAAGCCAATACTATTAAGAGGGGATGAGGTGTTGCTTAATGGCTTGCTTGCTCAAAGTGCTTAGTGATATGCTCCAAAGCCCTCAACTACTTTCCCACATCCACATATGTCCCAAACCAAAAGTCAAACTCGGCACCACCGAAACTGTCTATCCGGCGCCATCGAGTTCAATTGACATAGCCACTGCCAGAAACCCTGGTCTTTTCGGTCTCACCAATAGGGATCTCGGTCTCGCCATGATGGGATTGTAATCTCTCCGTTTCCCTTCGTAACGTTTTGGTCAAACCAAGATGAGCGATCGGTCCCACCGAGATTGTAATGCAAACACTCTGTTTCCTTTTCGTAACGTTTCGGTCTAACCAAGATGAGCGAATCGGTCCCACCGAGTTTGCCTGACCAACTCTTTGTTTGTCTATTACCAAAATCGGTCTCACCGAGTTTGTGTAATCAGTCTCACCGGGATTTTATTATGCCCCAACCCTAACGAAATCGGTCTCACCGAGTTGATGTGTCGGTCCCACCGAAAATCCTAACGGTCACATTATGAACTAAATCGGTCTGACTGAGTTTAACAATTCGGTCCCACCGAGTCTGGTAAATTGTGTGTAACGGTTAGATTTTGTGTGGAGGCTATATATACTCCTCCACCCACTCTTCATTCGTGGAGAGAGCCATCAGAACATGCCTACACTTCCAACATACATTTTCTGAGAGAGAACTACCTACACTTGTGTTGAGGTCAAGATATTCCATTCCAATCACATAAATCTTGATCTCTAGCCTTCCCCAAGTTTATTTCCACTCAAATCATCTTTCCACCAAATCCAAATCCCGTGAGAGCGAGTTGAGTGTTGGGGAGACTATCATTTGAAGCACAAGAGCAAGGAGTTCATCATCAACACACCATTTGTTACTTCTTGGAGAATGGTGTCTCCTAGATTGGCTAGGTGTCACTTGGGAGCCTCCGTCAAGATTGTGGAGTTGAACCAAGGAGTTTGTAAGGGCAAGGAGATCGCCTACTTCGTGAAGATCTACCAGAGTGAGGCAAGTCCTTCGTGGGCGACGGCCATGGTGGGATAGACAAGGTTGCTTCTTCATGGACCCTTCGTGGGTGGAGCCCTCCGTGGACTCGTGCAACCATTACCCTTCGTGGGTTGAAGTCTCCATCAACGTGGATGTACGATAGCACCACCTATCGGAACCACGGATAAAAAATCTCTGTGTCAACATTGCATTTGCTCCCTCAATCTCCTCCCTTTACCTTCATGTGCAATTGTTTTACATTCCGCTGCTATACTCTTAGAATTGCATGTGTAAGTTGATTGCTTGATTTGTGCTAAGTTGCTAAAATATGCCAAGAACTAAAATTGGGAAAAGGCTAGATTTTTAATTGGTCAAGTAGTCTAATCACCCCCCTCTAGACATAGTCTAATCACCCCCCTCTAGACATACTTTCGATCCTACAAGAGCCCAGTGTCCGGTTCAAGCAAAGAAGCGGCGGCAAAGAGGAAGAGGAAGAGGGACGAGGACGAAGTCGAGGACATGGACTCGGACTCCGAGTAAGGTAGCAGTGCCGTCGCTCATGCTGGTTCTACTACAGTGTCAAGCGGACTAGTTGCTTAGTTTTATTTTAGGGGTGTGTTGTGCCGAGCCCCCAGCAAAACTATGTTTATGTTCTTTCTCGTTATTTGAACTTTATGTTCTTTCTCGTTATTTGAACTCTTTAGTACGTACAGTGGTACTAGTACTATGTCTTACTACTATTCTTATTTCAGTTGGTACTACTGCTCGTATATTCGTGTTCCTACTGTACTTAATACATTTGTACTATTAGTATAATTTGGGTCAGTTGATTTGTGAAAGAAGTTCTACGGAGCGAATGAAGAAGACATCAGAGAAGCTACCCCAGTATCTATATTAGGGTGGCAGGGTGCCCATGATCAATCTTATAAGTGTTGGGTGTGGAATGCAGTTCACCGGAAAAAATGGATCTTGCCCGGGGTTAAACGGATGGCGGGGTGGGGGGAGCATGGCGGTGGCAGGCGGTTCAGCGAAGGGCGGGGCGGCGGCGGCAGGCGGTTAGGCGTGTGGCGGGCTGAGAAGATGAACAGTGCATCAATTTCGGAGGTTGAATTAAGAAGCCCTTATAGCCATCCATGTTGCATCCAATGGCTCACAAGAGTCGACTGACCCAAATTGCTCCTTCAGATTGCAGGATCCACGTGACATTCAGGGTCTCGAAGGTAGATTCCGTGTCCGCACCCGGTTTGCGAGCTCGGCGCGGGTGCGACCAGCTTCGGCCGCGACAACCACCATGGCCGGGGCAGGCGGGCGCCGACATGCGCAACGGCAGCGACGGCATATTGATGAGTGCGCGTATGGGAGCTTAGTTTAGTTTTATATAGGGTTGGTCAAACTTAAAAGAAAACCATACTAGTACACGTAAACATTAGATTGAGGCAACGCTTATATTAGTTACCACAGCCACGATACGGAATCCTGTGCAAGCGCGTGAACCGCGACCACGTGGTCGATCGAACGGTCTGTCACCGTGTCGCGCTTGAAGGACATCCACCGAACCTTTTTGTGTGTGTGAAAACAATCCCCGAATATTACTCAACTCTTTTTCCTGGAAAAGTTCTTGACGCTAAAATATTTCCATATATTTGAATTTAACTCCAGTTCGTGTTTATTTGGATTTGGACGTTTTAGGTGCGCCCTAGTTTTTTTAATGCTGATTTTGTGTGTGTGACTGAGAGAGAACATGTGTATGTGTCCATATGTGTGTTGTGGTGGAAGGACAATGTGGAGACGGTGTGCGTGTGATAGAGACATAGAGAGGTGTGAATGTGCAAATGATCATGCATGAGTGAGACATAGACAGATGCCGATATGTTGTGTATTCATGAGAGAATGGTCTTCTACTTGTACTTGTGTGTGTGTGTGTGAGAGAGAGAGAGAGGAGCATCCGTAACACAAAAACCATCTCTTTCGATCCATCCGTCCCTCACACGATCGCATGTAACATATGCATTAACGCACACATTTTGACACCCTCACCCGGCCCCTGCCCACCTCAAGGCCTGCACATCGCTCTCTATCCCGCACGCACAATCTCTTTGTGAAAACCCTATTTAGCATGTAGCTTTCCGTCACATACACACACATTTGTCTCCATATGTTTGATTTCTCTCAATACCTGACACACACACACACACCGCACACACGCTCCCCCTCCCCCGAGCACACAATTCATCCCCATCCAAGGCTATATGGCGACCACTCTCGCTTGTGCTTCTCTGCACCCCAGCATGCACAACACCTCAATCTTCAAAGAGGGCATCGAGGAGATCGAAGACGGCGACCACACTGCACTAGAGAATGCGGGGCCATTTGGAAGCAGGATGATGTGACGACGGCTGACTGACCCCTCCCCCCTCTCTCTCTCTCGCACAAAATTACCAATCCCTCTCTCTCCCACACAAAATTATCAATCCCTCAACCCACAAGATCCTTCCCCTCTCGTCCATGTTTTTCCAGCTCTCTCATCAAACCTGTTGTCTCTTCTCCTTCCGCGTCTGCAGAATCCGGATGCACACACATCTCACGTATATTACATGTCTCCATCTTTCTCACAGACCTAACTTCTTCCTCTCCCTCTCTCTCTCTCTCTCTCTCTCTCTCTCTCTCTCTCTCTTGTTAGGTTTCTCTCCTACTCTCTTGTCCACATACACACAATCTTTACCGCCCTATTTGCTCCATCTTTGCAAGCTCTCTCTACACGTTTCATTCACACATTGGGATGTGTTCAAAATGTTGCTTTTATAATGTATGATGTAGAGTTATGGTTGGTTTTCTTGCATGCTACAAAGTAATAACAATGAAATGCATTTAGATTCTCATTTGATTGGGCTTATGTGAGTTTGAGCATATTGTGAAGTACTATAGACCTCGTATACATCTTAGAATTCAACAGTGATTGTAACTATTGAATTGTATAGACCATTACATTCGAAGTCACTAGCCTAATATATTTATTTCACAATTACAACAAATGATTAATTCACTACAAACTAAGAATACAAATGTGTACTCCCTCTGTTTTTATTGAAGTCCGCGTATTAGCATTGGTCAAAGTCAAGTTTTCTAAACTCTCAGAAAGTTTATAACAAAAAATATTAACATATACAATAACAAATAAATACCATTAGATTCATTATTGAATGTACTTTCACATCATACATATTTTTTATGGTAAATGTTTATATTTTTCTATAAACTTGGTCAAACTTTAGGAAGTTTGACTTCGCTCAAACCTAATATGCAGAGTTAATAAAATCAGAGGGAGTACTAGTAGTTACTAGTACTACTCACTAGTTGCTTAGCCCAATCACCCAACACGCCACACGGGGAGTTCAGTGTCACAAAAATTTGAGGTCGGCGGGAAAATCTCCCGCAACCCTGATTCGAGCAGTGCGAAGTTACCATCATAGCCTTCGGAACAGGCGTATGGATGACGCTTGGTAGGGGGTTGTTTTCGTAACTTCAGGTTCACCCTACCAAGCCAACCCCAACACGACACCAGAGTAGTACACCTGAATACTCCCCATTTTCTATCCCCACAGCAAAATAGACTTCTCCACGGCACCACAGCCTTTGTGCTCCTCCCCTTCTCCATCGGTGCACTCGTCCACCGCAGCGCATCTACCTCATTGACGACCTCGTACGCCGCACTGGAGCCGTCCACCGTCTTCGTCGTACATGGAGCCTCTTCCCCGACACCGTCTTCTACGGTCTCGGATCTGCTTCCCGGAAGCCGACGCCAAGCGCAGAAGCACCACCGTCGTGGACAATGAACTGACTCCCGTTGCCGACCATGATGCACAGAGGCCGCTGCGACCATCGTTCTCCTCGTCGATTGGTAATGTGTGTATTGAATCACTTAGCAGTACATGTGCAGTTCCAATTTTGTTCATACCTACCCTTCAAATTTCCTGGTTGCTATTGTAACCGTAAAATTAATTGGTTATAGCCTCCATTGCCCAACTGAATATTAGCTTGTAATTGTGCGTCGCTCCTGTATCGCGCTGTGCTTGGGTAGGTTCTTCATCTGCAACCAGTAGTGTGGCAAATGATGGAAGGTTTTTAGAACTAGCAAGATGCTCATGCGTTGCACGGAACATCAAGATGCATTTGTACGAGTAGTTTATCTTGTAGGAGAAAAGGATGAATGAGGGAAGGTGAAAGTGCAACTATCCCTGGGTGGTTTTGGTAATTCCTAACAACATATAGCTCATTGAGCTAACATTATTCCAAGATGAATATTTCAGAAAAGCTCAATGGATGGCATGGCATGGATGAGGAAAGTGGATCCCTCAAAATTACAAGGACAAAGGATTGGCTCAAGCTTCAAAAACAAGACTCTACATTTTATATTTTAGTGATCCAAGATCACATTGAGTCCATAGGAAAAGCCAATACTATTAAGGAGGGATGAGGTGTTGCTTAATGAGCCTCTTGCTTCATGTGCTTAGTGATATGCTCCAAAATCCTCAACTACCTTTCCATATCCACATATGACCCAAACCTAAAGTCAAACTCGACCCCACCGATTCTTTCTATCCGGAGCCACCGAGTTTCACATGTCATAGCCACTGCCACAAACCCTAGCAAATCGGTTTCACCGATAGGGATCTCGGTCTCACCGAGATGGGATTGCAATTTCTCTGTTTCCCTTCGTAACGTTTCGGTCCAACCAAAGTGAGCGACCGGTCCCACCAA
The DNA here is from genome assembly GCA_032464435.1 of Aegilops umbellulata. Lineage (NCBI taxonomy): Eukaryota > Viridiplantae > Streptophyta > Magnoliopsida > Poales > Poaceae > Aegilops > Aegilops umbellulata. The sequence goes on along the minus strand of CP136054.1, from coordinate 355,162,165 downwards.
GATTGCAATGTAAACTCACTGTTTCCCTTTCGTAACATTTCGGTCTCACCGAAAAGAGCGAATCAGTCCCACCGAGTTTACCTGACCAACTCTCTGGTTAGCTCATTACCAAAATCGGTCTCACCCAGTTTGTGTAATCGGTCACACCAAGATTACGTCATGCCCTAACCCTAACCATATCAGTCCTAGCGAGTTGCATCTCAGTCCCACCAAAAATCCTAACGGTCACTAGGTTTGATGAATCGGTCCGACTGAGTTTAACGATTCGGTCCCACCGAGTTTAGCAGATTGTGTGTAACGGTTAGATTTTGTGTGGAGGCTATATATACCCCTCCACCCACTCTTCATTCATGGAGAGAGCCATCAGAACAGATCTTCACTTCCAATACACATTTTCTGAGAGAGAACCACCTACCCTTGTGTTGAGCTCAAGATATTCCATTCCTACCATATGAATCTTGATCTCTAGCTTTCCCCAAGTTGCTTTACACTCAAATCTTCTTTCCACCAAATCCAAATCCTGTGAGAGAGAGTTGAGTGTTGGGGAGACTATCATTTGAGGCACAAGAGCAAGGAGTTCATCATCCACACACCATTTGTTACTTCTTGGAGAGTGGTGTCTCCTAGATTGGCTAGGTGTCACTTGGGAGCCTCCGACAAGATTGTGGAGTTGAACCAAGGAGTTTGTAAGGGCAAGGAAATCGCCTACTTCGTGAAGATCTACCGCTAGTGAGGCAAGTCCTTCGTGGGCGACGGCCATGATGGAATAGACAAGGTTGCTTCTTCGTGGACCCTTCATGGGTGGAGCCCTCCGTGGACTCGCGCGACCGTTACCCTCCGTGGGTTGAAGTCTCCATCAACGTGGATGTACGATAGCACCACCTATCGGAACCACGACAAAAACATCCGTGTCTACAATTGCGTTTGAATCTTCCAAACCCTTCCCCTTTACATTCTTGCAAGTTGTATGTAAGTTGTATGCTTTACTTTCCGCTGCTCATATACTCTTTGCGTGCTTGCTTGAATTGTGTGAAGATTGCTTGACTTGTGCTAAGATAGCCAAAATCTGCCAAGAACTAAAATTGGGAAAAGGATAGATTTTTATTTGGTCAAGTAGTATAATCACCCCCCCCCCTCTAGACATACTTCCTATCCTACAAGTGGTATCAGAGCTTTGGTCTCCATTTGCTTTGATTTCCATAGCTTTTGGTGGTCATAGCCTTGGTTTCACAACCTAGGAGAGTATGGCGTCTAGCGAGGGAAATTATCATCGTAGAGGTCCTTACTTTGATGGTACTAATTTTGCTAGTTGGAAGCATAAAATAAAAATGCATATTCTTGGACATAACCCCGCTGTTTGGGCTATTGTGTGTGTTGGTTTGCAAGGTGACTTCTTCGATGGGAAAGAACCAAACCGTGAAGCTACCGCGGAAGAGTTAAAGATGCTGCAATACAACGCTCAAGCTTGTGATATTCTCTTCAACGGATTGTGCCCCGAAGAATTCAACAAAATCAGTCGTCTTGAGAATGCAAAGGAAATTTGGGATACTTTGATTGATATGCATGAAGGTACCGACTCCGTCAAGGAATCCAAATTGGATGTGCTTCAAAGTCAACTTGACAAGTTCAAAATGAAGGATGGTGAAGGTGTCGCTGAAATGTACTCTAGACTTGCTCTTATCACAAATGAGATTGCCGGCTTAGGGAGTGAAGAGATGACCGATAGATTCATCATCAAGAAGATCCTAAGAGCCTTGGATGGAAAATATGATACCGTGTGCACATTGATCCAAATGATGCCCAATTACAAAGATCTCAAGCCAACGGAAGTCATTGGAAGAATTGTTGCTCATGAGATGTCCCTCAAGGATAAAGAGGAACTTCACAACAAATCAAGTGGTGCTTACAAAGCCTCATGTGAAGCCCCCACATCATCAAGTGAGAAGCAAATCTTCAATGAAGAATTAAGCTTAATGGTGAAGAACTTCAACAAGTTCTACAAGAATAGAAGCAAAGATAGAAGCTCCAAGTCAAGGTCCCACAATGACAAAATATCTTCTAGTCGAGAGCGAAACTGCTACAATTGTGGAAGACCCGGACACTATTCCAATGAGTGTACGGCTCCCTACAAGAAAAGAGAAGACTCTCGCAAAAGAAGAAGCCGAAGAGAGGAATCACCATCTAGAGAAAGAAGGAGTAGAGATGATCGTTATGAACGAAGATACTCACGGAGAAGCAAGGATTCGGAAAGAAAGGATAAGTCATCAAGGAGCTACACAAAACGAAGACATCAAGCTCATGTTGGTGAATGGGTATCCGGCTCCGACTCCGACAACCACTTCGAGAGAAGTTATCACTCTGATTCTGAATATACTCAAGATGAAGGTGTTGCCGGTCTAGCACTTGTGTCAACCGACTCCTATGACATATTTGACTCACTAAATGAAGGAGTTGGAACATGCTTCATGGCTAAAGGCCCAAAGGTATCACACCCCGAGTATGTTGATTTCAATAGTGATGAAGATGACTTGTTAGGTGATGATGATTTACTTGTTGACAACTCTAGTGATGAATGTTATGATGAAACGTCAATTAATCATGCTAATCAAGATAAAACGAATGACAATGATAAGGAGAAGATTGAGACTCTAACTAAAGAACTAAACACTCTTAAGTTAGCTCATGAAACTATCTTAGAAGATCATCGAGAACTTTTAAGAACACATGAGAAATTACGCTTTGAAAAGCTCAACCTTGAGCAAGAGCATGAGTTCTTAAAAGCAATCAATGATGATCTTCGTAAGAAAAGTTCTTCTTACATTGCCAAGCGTTTACTTTTATCCACTTACATGCCTCAAGTTAAGTCTAGTAACAAGAACAAGAAAGATTCTTCCTCTAGTAGTAACAATGATCATGTTATATCCAATATTGTTGCTTCTAGTAGTTCTCTTGATTCCACTAATGATTCTCTCAGCCAAGTTACACTTGAGCAAGAAAATAGCCTATTGAAGGGAATTATAGAGAAAGGAGTGTACAAGAGCCTTGCCGGGAGTAAGCAATTCGAGGAAATTGTACGCAAGCAAGGAAGGCACCGAAAGAATCAAGGTGTTGGTTTTGAATGGAAGTTCAATGCCAATGGAGTTGAGTGGGAAGAAGATCAATACCCCAAGACAAAGTTTGTTACTCAACAAGAGAAGTATGATCCAACTTCTTTCAAAGGGACACAAGCTCAAGATGATCTTCCAACACAAGACTACAAGCAAAAAGGCAAGGACAAGCTTCAACAGGAAATTGATGCATTCGAAGAAGCTCCTAAGACCTTAGTCAAGTGGATTCCCAAGACTACTTCAAGTTCCACTTCATCAAGTACGACTACAACTCCAAGGATTCCCATCAAGATGGTGTGGATCCAAAAGAAGAAGAACTAGAGAGTTCTTGAGGGTGACTCCGCCAACATACTTCACTTTTATCATTTTGGCAAGAACAATTGCAATCAACTTCCACATCTTGCACTAGTTCAAGGAGTTACAAACCCTCTTGTTGGTAAGTCAAGGGACAAGGTAACCTAAAAGCTTTCATAGACATCATCTTGTGTGTGCATCACTCTATGTCTATGGATATCCTTGTTTGTTCCTTGTGGGACTAACCCATGTAGGTATTGAAAGTGCAATTCACTCAAATGGATAGCTCCAAGTGATCTACATCAACATTGAGAATCCACATCTTCAACATCTACATGAAGTCATCATCGACAAAACCCAAGGTTAGTTCATCCCTCTTAGGGGGATATCACATCTAGGGGGAGCTTTACTCTAAGAATTGAGCTAAAGCAACTCTAATGATGTGAACACAACAATGCTTTATGTAAAAGTGGTAACCCCACTTGTGCTTAAACGATGAGTATGACCTATGATCAAATGTTCTCATTTGACTCCTAAGTCAATATACTCATATATAGATGACTTAGTCATCGCCAATTGCTTGATAGATGCTAGAATTGATTGTGCATGCTTCGCCACATATTTCAATTGCCATTTTATTGTGTGAGCATGTTGAGAGCATATTTTACTCATTCGAGGACATCCACTTGTTGCTTTGATTGATTGGTTTTTCTTTTCCTTGCCAAGTGGATGGACAAGAATGCCTAAGAACCTTCTCTAGCTATCTATGCTTTTCTCGCCTCAAACTCTATTCATGCTACATCACAAAATTTGATCAAGTCAGATTCAAACCACTCTGTGTGAGGAGCACTCGGAGTCCCCGATTTGTCATAGACTTAAACTTCCAAAACTTCTTTGTGCTTTTTGGTCTGACCGATTCCTCCATTTCAGTCATACCGAGATCACGAAGTCGATCTAGGTTTTCACCTCGGTGCAACCGGTTTGAACTTTTCGGCCACACCGAGTTGTTCCACTCGGTCACACCGACAGGGTCGGGCTATATATACTCACGGGCAAAATTTTGGAAATTTCTCCGAAACCTCTTCGCCCGCGCATAGCTCGCTCTGCCTCCAGGGTCTCCGGATCGTCCTCCTCGTCGCTAGCCGCCTCTAGTCGCTGGTCTCCGCCGCCGTCAACGGAATTCGTCTCCGCCGTTGCCGCCGAACTAGGGTATGGACTCGATCATAGTGATATTCCCCGTCCAATTCCTAGCACATTGTGTTCTTAATGAATCTTGCTACGACTGAAACACTCCTATCCAGTCAAAACAATCCTTAGAATAGTTGAGATTCGAAAATTTAGGTTTAGGTTTCCGCCGAAATCATCTCGGACCCACCGGGTTGCGAAACTCGGTTCCACCGATTCGGCCACGGCCATTGCACATGTGGTTCTCGGTCTGACCGAGAATTACAAATCGGTGAGACCGAGTTCAGGACTTTGTGAAACCCTAGCAGTCTCGGTGCCACCGAACTATGACTCGGTCTGACCGAGTTCACTAGTTTTGGTTCCAAAAGCTGCTTCGGTATCACCGAGTTCGCAAATCGGTTGATCCGAAATGCTTTCTGTGAAAAACTAAAACTAACTTTTTGACTCATTCTTTTGCAAAAATCTCTGCATTTTGTGATGCTCATCCACTCTATCTCATCTATAAACTATTCACAGGGTCAACAGTCTGAACTTCAACATGTCTGATCAGAGTGATAGCCAGAACAGATCTGAGGAGCAGGTTCATTTGAGTGAGGGCACTAGTCCCTCTAGCAGTTCTATTGAGGGTAGCAGGAGCACCCCAAGCAAGCTGCCCAAAGCTGCCACTAGAGCATGCAAGAAGAGAACCTATGAATCAGAGGATGAGGACTATGTGGCAGAAGAGGAAGCCACATCCAAGAAGAAGGTGCTCAAGAAAGAGTATGGCTCAGCTGCAGCCATCAAACCTGGAATGCAGAAAAAGGCACCTGCAAGAAGAGTTCCTACCTCTAAGCCTAGGAAGGCTGTACCTAAAGAAACCATGAAGCTCACCATGGAATCAGAAGAGGAAGCAAGTGGCCAAGATAAGAATAAGAAGAGAGTCAGAACTACCACTGCCAGAGTTCTTGGTAAACCCTCTATGAGGAGAGACTCGGATGAACAAGAAGAAGAAGAGGTTGTTGCACCAGCACCTAAGACACAGAAACTCATGGGAGATGCCATAAGGTCAGGGGCTACTGCATCCAAGCCCAAGGAAGCACCCAAAGCTGCATCTAAGCCCAAGAGTGCACCAAAGAGAAACACCAGAAACATTTCTGCTGCTGAAAAGAACAAGGCCCCAGTGCCTGACATTGCTGAAGAAGAAGAAGGTCAAGTGCTCAGGAAGCTTAAGCCCAAGATCCCAGACCACAATGATGCTCATCCTATGGCTGAGGACATGAAAATTAGGAGAGATTCAGGGCTGAAGAAGTGGAGAGAAGCAGATCCATATGCTTCAAGGAGAAGAGCTGCTGTGGATTACAGGTTTCATACCAAGGAACGGCAGGATTTCTATGAGACAGTGCTGCTTGATAAGAAGCCCATAGTTTGTGACATGAGATGGGTTGATTGGGAGTACATCAAGGAGAATGAAGAGCACTATCCTGGAGTTTATGACAGCTTCAAGGGTTGTGGAGTTGTAGACTTTGTTGGGCAGAAGCTCACAAAGTGGAATGAAGAGCTGATCATGCAATTCTACTCCACAGCACACTTCTATCCAGATGGCAGGATTGTGTGGATGTCAGAAGGAACCAGATATCAGTCAACAGTTGTTGAGTGGGCACAGCTCATCAATGCCCCAGAAGAACAGGAAGATGACCTGGACATATATGCCAAGAAGAAGATGGATCACAATTCCATGTCCAACATGTACAAGGAGATCCCAGACAAGGCACGTGATACTTTCAAGTTTGGCTCAGTGCATTATCTTCTGTCAGGGCTGCCCACTATTAATTGGATTCTGAGGCATACTCTATTGCCCAAGTCAGGTGATCACAAGATGATCCGAGGCCATGCAATAAACATGCTCCACATATTTGATGTGCCACAGAAGTTCAAGGTGATGAGCCTCATGGTAGAAACCATTAAGAGGACAGCAGCTGATCAGAAGAGGAGTTGTGGATATGCTCCACAAATTCAAGAGCTGATAAACTCAAGGATGGGCACAGGCACATACCTGCTGGATAAGGAACACTTGCCCATCCATCCAGACTTTGAAGACAATCAGGTTGTCATGAACAAGGATGAACCATCATCTACACATGCTCAAGCAAAGAAGGAGAAGGCAAAGATGGAGAAAGCTTCCAAGATGCCAACTCAAGAAGAGGCATCTGAGTATTTCTTGAAGAATAAGCAGGAGCAGCTCAGTTACCTGATAGCATCCACTCTGAGGATTGAGAAAGGATTGGCCACCCTGACTCAAAATCAAGAGAGTTTGGAAAGAATCATGGAACAAAAGTTCTATGACCTAGATGTGAAGGTGACAGAGGTCCAGTCTGCTGTGGAACAACTACAAGAAGATATGCAGGAGAGGAAGGGCAAGACCACAACTGATGCATTTGCCAGGGTGCCCAGAGCTCAGAGATCATCTGCAGTGCCAGTTCCTGACACCAGAGCCACCACTTCTGCACTAGCTACAGCTTCAGTTCCACCAGCTCTAGCTCCTACCCCAGCAGCTCCAACTACTTCTACTGAAGCCTTCGTCCTTGGCGTCATCCGGACTCCACCACCAGAAGACCAAGCCTGAGAGTCGTTTAGTGCTATGCATTTTCTATGAACTTTTTGGTAACTTGTTGCCAAAGGGGGAGAAAAATTTATAGATCATAGGCTTCGAGAGAGAGAGAGAGTTTGCATTTGTTCTCTCTTGTCTTTTGGTTGAACTCTTTGTTGCTTTTGAATGCTTGAGATACTATGCTTTTATCTGTGAGAAATTGATGATCATGTGTTTGATCATAAGCTACACTTAATGCTTGTTGGATGTTACTATCAGTTTATCTTTATATTGATCATTCACTTTGCTTGGTGATGAGTGCATGCATTTAATTCTTATCATTTTGAGCACTCCACCAAGATGTATGTGACATGGAAGAGTAACCCATGATCCTAACTCATTGTGCATTTGCAATCTAAAGCAAATCTTAAATATGCACAAATTTAGGGGGAGCTCTTACTTATCACATACTTCTCAAAGCGACGATATATTCCATTCTTATTATCATTTGTCGAAGCTTTGATCTATATGTTGTCATCAATTACCAAAAAGGGGGAGATCGAAAGTGCAACTATCCCTGGGTGGTTTTGGTAATTCCTAACAACATATAGCTCATTGAGCTAACATTATTCCAAGATGAATATTTCAGAAAAGCTCAATGGATGGCATGGCATGGATGAGGAAAGTGGATCCCTCAAAATTACAAGGACAAAGGATTGGCTCAAGCTTCAAAAACAAGACTCTACATTTTATCTTTTAGTGATCCAAGATCACATTGAGTCCATAGGAAAAGCCAATACTATTAAGGAGGGATGAGGTGTTGCTTAATGAGCCTCTTGCTTCATGTGCTTAGTGATATGCTCCAAAATCCTCAACTACCTTTCCATATCCACATATGACCCAAACCTAAAGTCAAACTCGGCCCCACCGATTCTTTCTATCCGGAGCCACCGAGTTTCACATGTCATAGCCACTGCCACAAACCCTAGCAAATCGGTTTCATCGATAGGGATCTCGGTCTCACTGAGATGGGATTGCAATTTCTCTGTTTCCCTTCATAGCGTTTCGGTCCAACCGAAGTGAGCGATCGGTCCCACCAAGATTGCAATGTAAACTCACTATTTCCCTTTCATAACATTTCGGTCTCACCGAAAAGAGCGAATCGGTCCCACCGAGTTTACCTGACCAACTCTCTGGTTAGCTCATTACCAAAATCGGTCTCACCGAGTTTGTGTAATCGGTCACACCGAGATTACGTTATGCCCTAACCCTAACCATATCGGTCCTACCGAGTTGCATCTCAGTCCCACCGAAAATCCTAACGGTCACTAGGTTTGCTGAATCGGTCCGACCGAGTTTAACGATTCGGTCCCACCGAGTTTAGCAGATTGTGTGTAACGGTTAGATTTGTTGTGGAGGCTATATATACCCCTCCACCCACTCTTCATTCATGGAGAGAGCCTTCAGAATAGATCTTCACTTCCAATACACATTTTCTGAGAGAGAACCACCTACCCTTGTGTTGAGCTCAAGATATTCCATTCCTACCATATGAATCTTGATCTCTAGCCTTCCCCAAGTTGCTTTCCACTCAAATCTTCTTTCCACCAAATCCAAATCCTTTGAGAGAGAGTTGAGTGTTGGGGAGACTATCATTTGAAGCACAAGAGCAAGGAGTTCATCATCAACACACCATTTTTACTTCTTTGGAGAGTGGTGTCTCCTAGATTGGCTAGGTGTCACTTGGGAGCCTCCGAAAAGATTGTGGAGTTGAACCAAGGAGTTTGTAAGGGCAAGGAGATCGCCTACTTCATGAAGATCTACCGCTAGTGAGGCAAGTCCTTCATGGGCGACGGCCATGATGGAATAGACAAGGTTGCTTCTTCGTGGACCCTTCGTGAGTGGAGCCCTCCGTGGACTCGCGCGACCGTTACCCTCCGTCGGTTGAAGTCTCCATCAACGTGGATGTACGATAGCACCACCTATCGGAACCACGACAAAAACATCTGTGTCTCCAATTGCGTTTGAATCTTCCAAACCCTTCCCCTTTACATTCTTGCAAGTTGTATGTAAGTTGTATGCTTTACTTTCCGCTGCTCATATACTCTTTGCATGCTTGCTTGAATTGTATGAAGATTGCTTGACTTGTGCTAAGATAGCCAAAATCTGCCAAGAACTAAAATTGGGAAAAGGATAGATTTTTATTTGGTCAAGTAGTCTAATCACCCCCCCCCCTCTAGACATACTTCCGATCCTACAGAAGGCCTTATTTCCAAATCCGCAGAGGGGTGTGGGTATCTTTCTGCAAAATTGCCATAGTTTCCTTCCTATCCATCTGATATAACTCGGACGGCCTATATTGCAGGATGGCAGGCACACCATCATCACCAACTCTTTTTTTAAAGAGTAGAGAGTAGAGAAGTAGAGATAAATATTAAATATAATATAAATATAACAGTAGAGAAGAGAGTACAGATAAATATAAAATATAAAATAAATACAACAGTAGAGAAGAGAGTAGAGATAGCAGGGACGTTGGGAAAGGATCGCGCGCGCGAGGGAAAAAGCGGTCGGGTGCGCGCTAGTTTTGGCGTGCGTCGTCCGACGTGCTTTATAAATTCCAACGCCCTCCCACCACTCTGTGCCTTGCCACCGCTCTCTCCCCGCTTTGTGCCTCGCCACCGCTCTCTCCCCGCTCTGCGCCTCACCACCGCTCTCTCCCTGCTCTTTCTCGCCTCGCCGCCGCCGCGCCACCATGCGGCCGCATCACCGGGAAACTTGGGGATACCGCGGCATCCGCGCGCGCCCCTCCAGTGGCTTCTCCATCGAGATCCGGTTCCACGGGATGCGCCTCGGCCTCAGCAATTTCGACACCACCAATGAGGCCGCCCGTGCGTACGACGCGGTGGCATGGCGCCTCTGGTGGCCTCATAGAACATTGAACTTCCCCAACGTGCCGACGCGGGAGCGAGCGCAGGAGCTTGTGCCTTTGCCGCGGCTTATCACTAACGAGGATCGTCGCGACAACCGGAGGCGGGAGCATCGTCTCGGCATCGCCGAGATGGACGAGGAAGCCATGGCGCTGTGGAGCCAACGCTTCTCGAAGGACATCATCAACAAGTGCGAGTTCTACGTGCAAAGGAGGGCGAAGAGGGAGAAGAGGAGGGTGGAGCGAGCCGCTTATCGCGAGGGCAAGTGATAACCCACAAGTATAGGGGATCGCAACAGTTTTCGAGGGTAGAGCATTCAACCCAAATTTGTTGATTCGACACAAGGGGAGCCAAAGAATATTCTCAAGTATTAGCAGCTGAGTTGTCAATTCAACCACACCTGGAAACTTAGTATCTGCAGCAAAGTGTTTAGTAGCACAGTAATATGATAGTGGTGGTAACGGTAGCAAAAGAGTAGTGCGAGCAATAGTAAATATTTTTGGTATTTTGTAGTGATTGTAACAGTAGCAGCGGGAAAGTAAATAAGCGAGAACCAGTATATGGAAAACTCATAGGCACCGGATTAGCGATGGATAATTATGCCGGATGCGGTTCATCATGTAACAGTCATAACATAGGGTGACACAGAACTAGCTCCAATTCATCAATGTAATGTAGGCATGTATTCCGTATATAGTCATATGTGCTTATGGAAAAGAACTTGCATGACATCTTTTGTCCTACCCTCCCGTGGCAGCGGGGTCCTAATGGAAACTAAGGGATATTAAGGCCTCCTTTTAATAGAGAACCGGAACAAAGCATTAGCACATAGTGAATACATGAACTCTTCAAACTATGGTCATCACCGGGAGTGGTCCCGATTATTGTCACTTCGGGGTTGCCGGAACATAACATATAGTAGGTGACTATAGACTTGCAATATAGGATCAAGAACACACATATATTCATGAAAACATAAAAGGTTCAGATCTGAAATCATGGCACTCGGGCCCTAGTGACAAGCATTAAGCATAGCAAAGTCATGGCAACATCAATCTCAGAACATAGTGGATACTAGGGATCAAACCCTAACAGAACTAACTCGATTACATGATAAATCTCATCCATCCCATCACCGTCCAGCAAGCCTATGATGGAATTACTCACGCACGGCAGTGAGCATCATGAAATTGGTGATGGAGGATGGTTGATGATGATGACGGCGACGAATCCCCCTCTCCGGAGCCCCGAACGGACTCCAGATCAGCCCTCCCAAGAGATTTTAGGGCTTGGCGGCGGCTCCTTATCGTAAAACGCGATGATTTCTTCTCTCTAATTTTTCTCTCTCCGAAAGCGAATATATAGAGTTGGAATTGGCGTCGGAGGGCTTCCAGGGGGCCCACGAGATAGGGGCGCGCCCTAGGGGGCCGCCCCCACCCTCGTGGACAGGGTGTGGGCCCCCTGGTCTTCATCTTTGGCGAGGATTTTTTATTTTTTTTTCTAAGATGTTCCGTGGAGTTTCAGGTCATTCCAAGAATATTTGTTTTCTGCACATAAAACAACATCATGGCAATTCTGCTGAAAACAACGTCAGTCCGGGTTAGTTTCATTCAAATCATACAAGTTAGAGTCCAAAACAAGGGCAAAAGTGTTTGGAGAAGTAGATACGACGGAGACGTATCAACTCCCCCAAGCTTAAACCATTGCTTGTCCTCAAGCAATTCAGTTGACAAACTGAAAGAAAGAAAGAAAAACTTTTACAAACTTTGTTTGCTCTTGTTGTTGTAAATATGTAAAGCCAGCATTCAAGTTTTCAGCAAATTTCATAACTAACCACGTTCGCAATAATCCTCAGGTCTCATAATTACTCATATCAACAGAATAATCAACTAGCAAGTCATAATAATAAATCTCGAATGACAACACTTTCTCAAAACAATCATAATATGATATAACAAGATGGTATCTCGCTAGCCCTTTCTGAGACCGCAAAACATAAATGCAGAGCACCTTTAAAGATCAAGGACTGACTAGACATTGTAATTCATGGTAAAAGAGATTAGATCATAGTCAGACCCAATATAAATTAATAATGATGAATGCAAATGACAGCTGTGCTCTCCAGCTGGTACTTTTTAATAAGAGGGTGATGACTCAACATAAAAGTAAATGGATATGCCCTTCGCAGAGGGAAGCAGGATTTGTAGAGGTTCTAGAGCTCGGTTTTGAAATAGAGATAAATTATATTTTGAGCGGTATACTTTCATTGTCAACGTAGCAACTAAGAGATGGCGATATCTTCCATGCTAAACACATTATAGGCGGTTCCCAAACAGAATGGTAAAGTTTATACTCCCCCTCCACCAACAAGCATCAATCCATGACTTGCTCGAAATAATGAGTGTCTCCAACATACATCAGGTCCCAGGGGGAGTTTTGTTTGCAATTAATTTTGATTTAGTTTGCATAAAGCATGGGACTGGGCATCCGGGTGACCAGCCATTTTCTCGTGAGTGAGGAGCAGAGTCCACTCCTCTTGAAAATAACCCGTCTAACACGGAAGATAAGGACAACCTTGGTTGATACATGAGCTATTCAAGCATAAAAACAGAATATTTATTTGAAGGTTTAGAGTTTGGCACATACAAATTTACTTGGAACGGCATGTAGATACCGCATATAGGATGGTATAGTGGACTCATCTGGAATAACTTTGGGGTTTAAAGGGATTGGATGCAAAAGCAGTATTCCCGCTTAGTACAAGTGAAGGCTAGCAAAAGACTGGGAAGCGACCAACTAGAGAGCGATAACAGCCATGTACATGCATTAAAATTAATAAACATTGGATGCAAGCATGAGTAGGATATAATCCACCGTCAACATAAATATCGTGAAGGCTATGTTGATTTGTTTCAACTACATGTGTGAACATGTGCCAAGTCAAGTCACTTAAATCATTCAAAGGAGGATACCACCCCATTATACCACATCATAACCATCTCAATACCATGTTGGCACACAAGGTAAACCATTATAACTCATAGCTAATCAAGCATGGCACAAGCAACTATGATCTCTAATTGTCATTGCAAGCATGTTTATTCATAACAAGCTGAATCAGGAACGATGAACTCATCATATTTACAAAAACAAAAGAGGTCGAGTTCATACCAGCTTTTCTCATCTCAGTCAGTCCATCATATATCATCATAATTGCCTTTCACTTGCACGACCGAATTGTGTGAATAATAATAAGAGTGCACGTGCATTGGACTAAGCTGGAATCTGCGAGCATTCAATAAACAGGAGAAGACATGGCAATATGGGCTCTGGGTTAATTTAACAATAATGCATATAAGAGCCACTTCAACAATTTAATCATGGTTGAGGGAGTCCTGGATTAGGGGGTGTTCGGATAGCTGGACAATACCTTCAGCCGGACTCCAGGTAATATGAAGATACAAGATTGAAGACTTCGTCCCGTGTCCGGATGGGACTTTCCTTGGCGTGGAAGCCAAGCTTGGCGATGCGGATATTCAAGATCTCCTACCATTATAACCGACTCTGTGTAACCCTAACCCTATCCGGTGTCTATATAAACCGGAGGGCTGTAGTCCGTAGGACAACCATCTTCATACACAATCATACCATAGGCTAGCTTCTAGGGTTTAGCCTCCTTGATCTCGTGGTAGATCTACTCTTGTACTACCCATATCATCAATATTAATCAAGCAGGAGTAGGGTATTACCTCCATCGAGAGGGCCCGAACCAGGGTAAAAACATTGTGTCCCTCGTCTCCTGTTACCATCCGGCCTTGACGCATAGTTCGGGACCCCCTACCCGAGATCCGCCGGTTTTGACACCGACATTGGTGCTTTCATTGAGAGTTCCTCTGTGTCGTCGCCTTTAGGCCTGATGGCTCCTTCAATCATCGACAACGATGAGGTCCAGGGTGAGACTTTTCTCCCTGGGCAGATCTTCGTCTTCGGCGGCTTCGCTCTGCGGGCCAATTTGCTTGGTCACCTGGAGCAGATCGAAAGCTACGCTCCTGGCCATCAAGTCAGGTTTGGAAGCTCAAACTACACGGCTGATATCCGCGGAGACTTGACCTTCGACGGGTTCGAGCCACAGCCAAGCGCTCCGCACTATCTCGAGGGGCATGATCTAGCTCTGCCTCTGAACAGTGTCCTGGAGGCCGCACACGCACCGGTTCCGGCCCTTAACTCGGAGCCTATTGCGTCAATCGAGGATGAGCGGTTGGACGTCACCTCGGGGGCTGCGATCTCAAAGGCGATCGAGCCGAATGCCAGCCCCGCACTCCGCGTGACCCGAGACTCTGAGGGTCCGAACTCTTATCCGGACTCCGAACCCCCCGTGCCCCTACCAATCGATCCGATTGAGCGCCGATAATGGAGTTCACCGTCGCGGACATCTTTCAGCACCCGCCTTTTGGCGACATCCTGAACTCTCTCAAGTCTCTCTCTTTATCAGGAGAGCCCTAGCCAGATTACGGTCAGCGAGGATGGGATACGGACGATGAAGAAATTCAAAACCCACCCACCACCCACTTTGTAGCCACTGTCGACGATTTAACCGACATGCTTGACTTCGGCTCCGAAGACTTCGACGGTATGGACGACGAGGTAGGAGACGAACATGAACCAACACCCATAGGGCATTGGACAGCCACCTCATCTCACGATGTGTACATGGTGGATACCCCTAAAGGAAGTGACAACGAGGAAAAAGGGGATGGAACGGGAGATCGACCCCCCGGAAAGCAATCAAAGCGTCGGCATAAACGCCGACCCAAGCCCCGCCTCGATAAAAACCTAGCCATAGAGTAGGACAAGCCGGTAGACAACGAGCAGGCCTTAAAGCAGCCGTCCGAACAGGGAAACACGGATAGAGAAACCGAAACTCCCTCCCCCAGCGAAAACGGCATTCCGGACAATCTTACGCCGGATAAATCCATGGAGCAGAAGAGTCTCCACAAGAGGCTCGTTGCAACTACACGCAGCCTGAAGAAGCAGAAGCGGAAGCTAAAGACAGCGGAAGATGCACTCCGGATTCAATGGAGTAAAGTAATCAACACTGCAGATAGACACAGCGACGGTCGCCGCACTAAAAGCTATCCGAAAAGAAAGCTACTGCCCGAATTCGAAGAAGAGGCCCTAGAGCCCTCGCATTCAAAAAATAAGAAAGCCACACGGTCGGATAGACGACCCCATAAAACGGCAAGTGGCGCCGCACTCAAAGCAGCACGCGACCCACCTAAGGATTCGCATCATGGCCCAGCTAGGTCCATTTATGGGCCAAGAAAGCAAGCTCTCGCAAGCAATGCAACAAAGCCATCATCAGAATCCGGCACACCCAAATACAGGGGCGCCGCACATCCCCTATGTTTCACCGATGAGGTTCTGGACTATGAATTTCCAGAGGGATTCAAACCCGTCAACATAGAGGCGTATGATGGAACAACAGACCCCAGAGTCTGGATCGAGGACTATATCATCCACATACATATGGCTAGAGGAGATGATCTCCATGCCATTAAATATTTACCCCTTAAGCTTAAAGGGCCAGCCCGGCACTGGCTTAAAAGCCTTCCCGAAAACACAATTGGAAGTTGGGAAGAGCTCGAGGATGCTTTCCGAGCAAATTTTCAAGGGACCTACGTCCGCCCTCCGGATGCAGACGATCTTAGTCACATAACTCAACAGCCCGGAGAATCAGCTCGGCAGTTCTGGAATACATTCCTCACTAAAAAGAATCAGATAGTCGATTGTCCGGACGCCGAAGCCTTAGCAGCTTTCAGGCGTAATGTCCGAGACGAATGGCTTGCCAGACACCTCGGCCAGGAAAAGCCAAGAACAATGGCCGCACTAACAAGCCTCATGACCCGCTTTTGCGCAGGAGAGGACAGCTGGTTGGCAAGGCGCAGCCCCAGCGACCCAAGTACATCCGAAACTAGGGATGGAAACGGAAAACCACGACGCAACAAGGATCATCGCCGGACTAAAGAAAAAAGTCCGAGGAGCACGGCAGTTAATGCCGGATTCAAAGGCTCACGACAAAATCAGACAAAACCACCCCTCCAGGATAATAGGGATGATTCGTCCAACTTAAATAAAATTTTGGACAGGATATGTCAGATACACAGTACTCCTGGGAAGCCTACTAACCATACCCACAGAGATTGTTGGGTTTTCAAACAATCCGGCAGACTCAACGCCGAACACAAGGGGCTCGAAACACCAAGCGAAGACGAGGACGAACCCCAAAAGCAGAGCACCAGGAAACAAAAAAACTTCCCACAAGAAGTAAAAACAGTGAACTCACTTCACATAACAAAGCGTGCGGCGCCCATAAAGGTACGCATCATGAGACCTATCCCCAAAGGATCCCGCCACTGGTTGTTAAAACCAATCATCTTCGATCAGCTAGATTATTCTAGAAATATCAAGGATGCAGGATGGACTGCCTTGATACTCGATCCAATAATTGCCAGATTCCAGTTTTCAAATGTCCTTATGGACGGCGGCAGTGGACTAAACCTAATATATCAGGATATAATCCATCACATGGGGATAAACCCAGCAGGAATCCGCCGCAGCAAAACCTCCTTTCAAGGGGTAGCACCTGGTCCGAACACCCATTGTATGGGTTTTCTCTGGCTCGAAGTTATATTTGGCCCTGCCGATAACTTCCGTCGCGAAAAGCTAACCTTCCATGTCGTCCGGTTCTCAAGTCGCTATCAAGCACTACTGGGACGCGAAGCTTTCGCTCACTTTAACGCAATACCGCATTATGCATCTCTCACGCTTAAGATGCCCGGTCCACGAGGCATCATCTCTTTGAAGGGGAAGCACTAAAGTGCACCTCCCCCAGGCGGAGGACTGTGCGGCCGCTTTGACAGCCCCACAGTAAAATGGCCAAATTTTTTTTGAAATAGGTCATTAAAGACCACGAACGAGGATAGACGAGTTCGGTATAAAATCATCATTAATGCAGGCTTAATGGCCATATACCCCCACACTAGGGGCTACATGCAGAGACAATAAAGCTCAATTTCATATAATTTACTTTATACTTCATTTATTTTAAAACTTTTTGTTCGGCACGACCCGTTTTCAATTTAGTTCCTCTCTTTTACAGATGAACGTCGTGCGGCGCCCGTCCAGGATACGGCACAACGGAGACACAGGCGCAGGCGTGCAGTAGGGACCCGTCCTAAAGGATTCTTTTTAGATTAAGACACTGCGTAAACCTTTTTTACTGTCTCTTGTTGCTACACATCCCCTGGTTTTTTACGTTATAACTAAGGAGGAGGCTGGCGTATTGGCATGTGGCCACGTCAGAATTTCTTGCTCGTACCCGGACACTAGGGGCTTTTCTTTTTAATAAAGAGTGTTGTTTCGCCTGCACTCGTAAAGACCAAACACCTTAGGGAGTGTTCGGCGTCGCGAGTTTTGGCATTATATGCATCAGCTTCGAATCATGTCTTGGGTCAAATGTTGGGTTGCCCGGCTCTTGAGTTCGGCTACCTTATGTTCCGCTCTATCGGCTTAGGTAGCACCAGGAGAACTACTGCGATTGTGCCCCGGTTCGGCCGGGCGAGCACCTCAGTAGAGAAAGCCGAAAACTGACTGTCATGATGTAGCGTGAGACTGGTCAGCCACTCGATGACCTATCGGAATCTATCGGATTCCTCCGTTTTAAAGAAGGGCCGCTTCCCGGTCAGGCACACACGCGCCCCGAACTCGGGCGAGCGCAGTCGCCACCACGGGCTACCTAAATAGCCCCACTATCAAGCTCCTATGGCTAAGTGAAAGTGTTAAAGCACTATAGTCCGGTTGCCTGGCCCGCTGCGCTATCACCTCCTTTGTAGGACCAAGACATTGGGTTAAGTGTGAACATGCGTCTTCTGCGAGCACCCCCGCACTATGTGCGTGGGGGTTGAAGCCAACGACTGCAATCTTTCAGATTATATATATATATATATATATATATATATATATATATATATATATATATATATATATATATTTTAAACGGCCACACAGGAGGTGTTCACAATACTTGAAGGCAAAAGTATAAAAAGGCCACTACAGTTTATCAAAATATTACTCCATCATTACATATGCTGTAATAACATAGCATTCTTCGAGCACTGCGTCTCTATTACACGAGCGCCTTCCAGGACTTCCTGAAAATAGTGCTCGGAGGACACTCGGCTTTTATCCGAATCTCGGGACGCAAGAACGGTGGTCTCCATCTCTGCCTAGTATGTCTTGACACGGGCAAGAGCCATCCTTGCACCCTCTATACACGCCGACCTCTTCATTGCATTGATGCGCGGCACCACGTCAAGGAATTGCTGCACCAAGCTGAAATAACTCGTCGGCTCCGACCTCCCCGGCCACAGATAACCCGTGACGTACTTCATGGCGAGTCCGGACAACCTATTAAGTTTGGCCCATTGAGCCAAACGATCGTCCACTGCCAGTGGACGCTCTGGATTGTGAAATTGCGACCAGAACAGCTTTTCCACTTCGCGATCTTTCAGATCTCGAAAGTGTTCGGTCGCATCAGCAGCACTCGCTGCCAAATCCAGATAGGTGTCCTCCACACTCCACATTCGGTCCAACGGAGCAAACTTCGAAACGCAAAATTTTCTTCGTAGCATGAAGGGCTTTCCAGCCGCAATCTGTTCGGCCTGACGCAGCTCCTCCTTCGCAGCTCTCATCATATAGCGCGCGTCCTTGGCATCAGCAACGGCCTTCTCTAGGACCGTCTGTCTCGCCTAGTCTTCTTTCTTAAGAAGTCTGCAACGGACTGCAGTGCTCTTTAACTTTTCGGCCATACCGGCCATCTCTTCCTTGCTTCAGCAATGAGCAGCCTGTTCGGCTCTCAGCTCTTCAAGGGCTTTCTTGGCAGCCGCATCACTTTTCCTGGCTTGATCTTTAGCTCGGGCAAGTTATACCCTAAGACTCTCCACGGCGGCCGCACCATCTGCGTCAAGCACACACATCGTAAGACACTGGCATAAAACTCTTCTTATTTAATGCTGCCCAAGGAATCACATACCTTGCGCCTCATCAAACCGCTTGTTGACAAGCGCGATGTCGGCATCGGCCACGTCTAATTGCCGCTTTAGTTCGGCAAAACCAACAGTTCGGTTTGATTCCGGACACCCTGCAGCCTACATTAAAAGGCGACATTTTAGACCTGGGATTATGATCCTCCGCATGCCGTCATTTCTTGACGACGCGCAGAGTCTCAGGGGCTACTATATACATAGGGCGCATCTTATTTATGCGCAACTGACAAAAGTGTACATTATCTAATGTACCTCAAAACCCGTCAATAAACTTTCGACGGCCTCACGCAATCCGCTCTCTGCGGATGAAATCCTTTCAATCACCGTGCCCATCAATGCATGGTGCTCCTCCAAAATAGAAGCTCGCCCCAGCAGAACCTTTAGCTCCTCCGGCCGAGCACCATACGGTGTCGGACTTGTCCCAGGACCTCTTTCGAAGGCCGGACGCAGAGAACCTCGGGGGGGGGGGGCCATAGCTATCTTCCGCCCTGCCGGACTCGGAGAAACCCTCCGTGACAACACCTCAGGGTCACCCGCCTTGTTAGGCGGCACAGCAGAAGGAGGCGTCCCGCTCTCCATCATCTCCGGAAGAAGATCCCCCGAAGATGAGCTCTGCTGAGAAGGGCTGAGGTCTGTACTACAAGGTAAAAATTTGGTTAAACTTCTCATATATAAATCACGGATTTCTCTCATCCCTCGAAAGGAAAATCTTTCTCTACTCACGGCTCGCTGGAGGGCTGATCTCCTTGAGTACGTAGTCCGGCCGAGGAACTCCCCGGCATAGGACCCTGTCGGGGGGAATCGGCTTCCTCGAACACCTATGGGGACCGAGCCCCTTTCTTGGTTCGGCGGGGGGCGGAGGTCGCGCGAAGAGCGGATCGAGGCGATGCACACAAGAGATTTACCCAGCTTCGGGCCGCAAGGATGCGTAAAACCCTACTGCTGCTTTGTGGTTTGTATTGTGTTCTTGCTCGGGAGCGTGTGGTGCTACAGTACACGCGAGATGCTGGCGAGACCGAGCGTGAGTGGCCTCTCCCCTCTCTCTCGTTGCGCATGGGGCCTCCTTTTATATGTGCAAGGGGTTACCCACAGGTGGCAACGCAGGTCAGGGTAAAACTGTAAATCGCTGTGTTGGGTACAACTGTTTGTACAGTGCTATCCTACCTAACTCTGACGGCGGGGGACAAGGGCATTAAATGCCCGTCCGCATCGCCCAGACGATGCAGGAAAGGGACCATCAGGAGCGCCACCGTTTGCTACGATGGCTACTCTGTCAGCGTTGCTTCGCCACCGCATGCCCCTGGCTGCACAGCCTCTCGCCACGTACGCCTGGGACGGCCCCAGAGCAACACGTTGGTGGGTGAGCTGAAGCGCGGGCACGGGGTGGTAACTTGCCGCGGCAAGTGCTTTGCCGCGGTTGATGCCTTGCCGCGTCCGGGAGCTTGTCGCTCACCGGTCCTTGCCGGGACGCGAAGCGCGTCGCAGCAAGCCTCTTGTCGTGCCTTGGTCGGCCTTCCCGGCAAGCTCCTCTTGCCGGGGACTTGTGCTTCGAGCGGTCGTCCCGGCAAGCTCCTCTTGCCGGGGCCTTGCTCTCTTCGGGTGGCCTTCCCGGCAGGCTCCTCTTGCCGGGGCCTTGCGTCTTGGCTTAAATACTTTGTTCTTGAATGGCCCAAAAGGGGACCATGGAGAGTTTGGGCGGTCACCTGGCAGGCCTTGCCGCGGGGTGCTACGACTGCCCGTGCACAAGTTCGGGGTACTAAGGTACCCCTACTTTAGTACACCGACAGGAGCCCCGGTCCTGGGCCATACACGGTGCCGAGCGCTGTTGGGCCAGGCCCAAAAACAGTGCACGGGCACGCGCGGCCTGGGTCACGCTGCATCTGCTTCTGCGTCCACCACGTCCTCCCCGAACAGCACGCGTCGAACGCGGCATCATGGGGAGAGGCGTGCGTGACGTGGGCGGCGTGCGCGGGGCTGAGCCCCGCAGGCACGCGTCAGGTCGCAGGTGATTTGTTTATTCGGAAAGGCGAAACGCCCCCTCCCCCCCCTTATAAGCAGGGGAAACAGGGGCAGTCCGCCCACCCGCCAGTTGCGATTCCTCGAAAATCTCCGCCACTTCCCAAGAGAAGCAGCGCTCCGCCCCTTCCATCGCCACCAGTGCTACCGACGCCGCCGACCTCCCTCCCCGCTTCCGCCATGGCCCCGAAGGGCGACAAGGGAAAGGGGAAGGCCGTGAAGTCGGCCGAGGCGCAGCGACTTGAGGCGCAGCGAAAGGAGCAGGCAACCTTCCCGCCTGAGCTCGAGGCGTTGGACCTGAGGGAGGAATTTTACCTCTTCTGGTCGACGGGGACGCGAGCGGATCCGCGCACGAGGGTTCTTCCCGCCGCCGCCTAGAAGGAGTATCCGACCGGGTACCCCTTCTTTCCTCTGTTCTTCTATTGCGGGCTCTGCCCGCCCTTCTCTGAATTCTTCTGCGACATCATGAACACCTACGGGTTCCACCTCCTTGATTTCACCCCCAATGCTGTCCTGACCATGGCAATTTTCGCACATCTTTGCGAAAACTTTGTTGGAGTCTTTCCAAACATAGCCCTCTTTCGCCACTTCTTCACGCCTCGAGTAGAGAGAGGAGAGCCCCTCTCCGGCGGAATCACCTGGATCTCGAAGCCCGGCAAGAAGGACGCTTATCTGGAGGGAGAACTCCGCAGCAAATGGGAGGAGTAGAGAGCAGACTGGTGTCTGATCATCGAGGAGAACCCGCAGCCATTCACTGTCGTGCGCCAAACTCCTGTGGTGCACGGCAGGGATTGGAGCGACGTGGCCCCGGACGACGACAAGCTGCAGATTGCCGTTACCCGGATCCTGCGGCTTAGGCGTGTCGGGCTCACAATTGGCGCCGTTGGCGCAGATTTCCTCCGCCGCCGCGTCGCTCCCCTGCAGGAGAAAGGAAGACCCGCCTGGGAGTTCCAGAAAGCGGCGGACATCATGAGGCTGCGCCCTGGCCTCAACTTCAATTTCACCGTCTTGGAGCTTGACGGGACGCTCAGGGAGCTGTTCAAGCACGACCCCGACCACCCCGAATGGTTCCGGCTGCCGCAAGGCGTCGTCCTGTTGTGCAACAATTCGTCGCTCAGCCGCATCCTTGCAATGATGCCGCTGTGCGACTCGCACAGGATCGACCCCACTTGGCAGGAGCCCGCCGGCGATGTCGTGCTGGCGTTCTTCGACGACTTGGTGGAGGTGCCGGTCGACCCCGACGAGCAGAAGGGCCTCACCCGGGACACCACCGATGAGGAGTAGGCGCGCATCGCCTCCAGGATGGAAGAGGCGGCGGCAGCCGTGGCCGCGGGCCAATTTGGCTTCACATTGGCGGAGGCGGACGCAGCGGAGGCGGAAAGCCTTGCCGATCGAGCGGAGTTTGTCGGCGAGGAAGAGCTTGCCGGGCACGGCGTCGAGGCGGACAAGTCCACCGAGGGCACGAGCGGCTTGCCGGAGGTTGGCGCCTCTTCCTCCCGACCTTCGGGCAGCTCGTCGCGAGCGGAGCCCCCGGCTCAACCACGGAGGCGCCTCCGCAAGGCTGGGGAGGTGGTACGGCAAGCGAGCCAACAACCGCAGCGCCGCGTGACACGCTCCGCTGTGGCAGCAGGAGCAGGGTCTTCGCGGGCCGCGGCCTCTGCTCCTGCCGCCCCTCGCGCCACGGCGGCGGCCGGGGCAGGGCCATCTCAGGCTAGCGCCACCACTGCCTCCGCCAAGCGGCCGAGGGAGCCTACTCCTCCGCCTCCTCGCGCCAGAAGCGGGCCAGTCTTCGACTTCTCCGCGCTTAGCTCCGACGAGGAAAGAGGGAGAGGAGTAAGATCCCCGCTGTACTTGTATTTCTTCGATTCTTGTAGTTGTGTCTCGCATCTCACTTGCTTTCCTCTGAATTTGCTCCTTTTCGGGACACTGGCTCAGAGGGCGGCAAAGAGAGCCAAGGTCCCGGTGGTCATCCTGGACGACGAGCCCACCGTGACGGCATGGGGTGCGCCTGAGACGACCTTGTTGGACCCGCCAACTAATCCTCAGAGCAGCCCCCAGCGCAGCCCCCAGCGTAAGCATATGATTCGCTTTCTGCCGTTGGGCGCGCCCGGGTACTCTTCGCTTTCTTTTTTTTTGATGTCTGTCTGTTGATTTGCGTAGGAGCAGAGCAGCCCCACCAGGAGCGTCCGGAGACCGCCCCCAATGAGCCACCCGGTACGACTACGCTGCCAAGGGGGAGTCCCCCGGCAAGGGAGGAATCCCCGACAAGGGAGCAGTCCCCGGCAAGGGAGCAGTCTCCGGCGAGGGAGCAGTCTCCGGTAAGGGACAGCACTGGCAACCCCTTGGCGACGGAGATCGTGACTGCAGACCCTGGCGCAGGTAACTTTCTTGCCTCGAAACTCCCTTGGGGTTCTTCTTCTTTGGATAGTTGCTTGATTCCTCCCCTTCTTTTCGGCCCTCAGACCCGTCCGCCACGGACCCGATGGAGGCCGAGGCCGTCGTTGAGGAGGAGGCGTGCGGCCATACTGACGATGTGGCCGCCACCGGAGAGACGGATGGTGCTGAAGATACGGCCGGCGAAGAGGCCGCCAAGGCTGCCGCAGCAGCCGCGGGCGAGGGGGCCGGCGATCGTACTGATGGCCCTGGGGCTGCAGGAACGCCAGGCGCTGCGCCGACCGCCGATCCCGCCTCCGCAGCAGCGTCGGGCCCCGAGGAGCCCCAGCCAGGCGTCTACCTGAAGGCCGGCGATGATATCTTCATCAAGCTCCCCTGGGAGTCGACCTCCAGGGCGCCGGTCGAGGGGGAGACCTTGGATGGAGAGGTGCTCGCCTCCGCCGGGCTGACGCTGGTTGATGCGCCAGGCAGCAGCGGCGGTGAGCCTGAGGAGGAGCGGCTGCTCCGGAAGCTGGTGTCACTCTACCGCGCCCGACAAGCCCAGGTGGAACGCCTGGAAGCGCTTGTCGCGAAGGCGGGAGTGGACATGGAGAAGCGCGCCGGGGAGCTCCAGGAGCTCAACCAGGAGGCCCTCCGATCCTTGGCGGAGGAGCGAAGGCAGCTCGACGAGGCGCGGACGGCCTTCATCCTCGAGAAGGCAGAAGCCGAAGAGCAGCAAAGGCTTGCCGCCGCGGGGCTATCTGCGCGGGAAGGTGAGCTGGTGCAGCAGAGAGCCAGCCTCGCCAGCCACGAGAAGGAGGTTGCCGCGTGCGAGCAAGCACTCAGCGGGGCCTTCAAGGAAGCGCAGGATGCTGCCGCGACTGCCGAGACCGCCAAGAAGGCGCTGGAGGTGAAGGTGGCGCAGCTCGACACTGATCTCAAGGCGAGCGGTGAGGAGCTTGCCGCGCTCAAACAGGAGCGCGAGAAGGGTGCCCACACCCTCAGCGAGCTGCAGGGCCGCTTCACCGAGAAGATCAAAGAGCTTGATGCCGCCAAGGACTCCAGCGCTGATCTCGAGCTGAAGCGGAGCAGGAGACGACCTTGCGGAAGGAGGTCGCGGACAACGAGGCACTGCTGAAAAGCGCCGCAGTTACCCAGAACAACTTCAGGGCGACGGTGGAGCAGTGGACTGAGGGTCTCGTGGACATCGCCGCTGCCATTGACAAGGAGCTGACGCTGCTGGGGATGGAGGGTCACGAGTATCCCTCTGGGGAAAACGTCCCACCCAGCGCCAAGCTCACTTCGTTCTTCAAAGGCGTGGCGGCGGCCCTTCAGCATCTCCGGAACGCGATCCCAGAGCAGCTGGCCAGCGAGACGCGCGATGCCATCGCCGGAGCCCTCGAGAAGGTGTTGGTGAATATCGCCTTCCGCAACCCCGGCATCAGGCTCACCAACGTCCTCAAATCCCTGCCGGCGGACGCTGACCTCGAGGAGATCAGGGCCCTCGTCACGCCCATTGTGGAGAAGGTGGCCGTGATCAAGAGGATCGAGGGCGGCCGTGTGGATTAGGCCGCCTCCCCATTTCTTTTCTTGTCGCTGCTGGCCAGGTTATGAAATCGATTCATTAGGGCCGCGACAAACTATCTTGTAATATAACTTTATCTTAGGTAGCGATTGCACTGTTATCTCCTCTACTTGATTCCGTGCTTTGTATGTTTTTGCCCTACGCTTTTGGGTACTCGTCGGCGTAGGCCTCCGCCTTGCCGCGGGCTCTGAGTGCGGGACATCAGCAGCCCGCCAGCGGTGCCATTACCGGCAAGAAACCTTGCCGCGGCTAGCTGCAGCTCACTTAAATTGTTGAGCAGGCCCAAAACAAAGTAAGTGTTGCGACTGCAGTCGCAACACACTTAAGTTGCCGAGCGAGCTCGAAACAAAGTAAGGATGCCACTCTGGTTGTAGCACACTTAAGTCGTTGGCGGCGGCCCTTCAGCATCTCCGGAACGCGATCCCAGAGCAGCTGGCCAGCGAGACGCGCGATGCCATCGCCGGAGCCCTCGAGAAGGTGTTGGTGAATATCGCCTTCCGCAACCCCGGCATCAGGCTCACCAACGTCCTCAAATCCCTGCCGGCGGACGCTGACCTCGAGGAGATCAGGGCCCTCGTCACGCCCATTGTGGAGAAGGTGGCCGTGATCAAGAGGATCGAGGGCGGCCGTGTGGATTAGGCCGCCTCCCCATTTCTTTTCTTGTCGCTGCTGGCCAGGTTATGAAATCGATTCATTAGGGCCGCGACAAACTATCTTGTAATATAACTTTATCTTAGGTAGCGATTGCACTGTTATCTCCTCTACTTGATTCCGTGCTTTGTATGTTTTTGCCCTACGCTTTTGGGTACTCGTCGGCGTAGGCCTCCGCCTTGCCGCGGGCTCTGAGTGCGGGACATCAGCAGCCCGCCAGCGGTGCCATTACCGGCAAGAAACCTTGCCGCGGCTAGCTGCAGCTCACTTAAATTGTTGAGCAGGCCCAAAACAAAGTAAGTGTTGCGACTGCAGTCGCAACACACTTAAGTTGCCGAGCGAGCTCGAAACAAAGTAAGGATGCCACTCTGGTTGTAGCACACTTAAGTCGTTGAGCGGACTCGAAACGAAGTAAGGGCGCAACTAGCCACGAGCCGGTCCCTCCGCGCACAGGTTTTCCATACAAAGTGCGGTCGTTCGAGGAAGATAACCTCAAAATTTTAAAAACTCGATTGCTCAAACTTTGGCAACTTAGCTTTTCCGTGGCTCGCTGCCCGGCAAGGTCGCTTTCCGGCAAGGCGAAACATGGGGCTCGCCATCGCTTACCAGGGGTCAGTGCTGCACAAGTGTCAGATAATGCATGCAAAGAATAAAGAGCATGAGATCGACAAGATGCGCGGAGCACATGAACTCAATCTGTGCACAGGGTCTGCGCCTGGCTCTGTACAAAGGATCACATGCAACAGCGGCAAGACTTTGTACAGAAGGGTGGTTGCCGGACGTGGTCCGACAACCGCGCCTTACGGGCGAAACTTACAAAGATGCCCAACATTCCAGGAGTTGCTCACCGGAGTGGTATCTTCGGTCTCAAGGCGGACAGCGCCAGGCCTAGCGACTTGTTTCACCCGGTAAGGGCCTTCCCACTTCCTCGAAACTTCTGGCACTAACTTTGCGGCTATAAAAGCATTGCAAAGCTTGCTGGTAACGAGCAGCTCGCACAGCGGCCTGAAGACGGTCCTCCTCGAGGAGCGGCGCGGCAAAGATGTCGCAGCTGCTCTTGCTCGAGCTCAGCGTGAGCGAACACTCGAGGTGGCCCGTATGCGAGATCCGTGGGGCTGACTGCCTCCGCTCCATGGAATAGAGCGAAAGGTTGCCTGGTCATACCAGGGCTTACCTGCGCCGAGAGGTGTTGGCGTATGTTCGGATGCCGAGGCACCATGAGCTCGGTGCCTGTTCAGACGCCGCGGCGCCATGAGCTGGCTCGACGACGCCCGTTCCGCCGCCGGTGCCGTCCCCACCACCCGTTTGCTCCAAGGGCGGTGGGTTCGACGCGGATGGACCAGCCACCTCCGGAGCCTTCTTCTTCGGTGGCATGTCGATGAAGATGATGGAGATCTAGCCCGTGCAGACGCTGGATCAGGTTCACACAACTTCGACGCCCCCTACCTGGCGCGCCAAAGATGTCGGGGGGAATCGGCTTCCTCGAACACCTATGGGGACCGAGCCCCTTTCTTGGTTCGGCGGGGGGCGGAGGTCACGCGAAGAGCGGATCGAGGCGATGCACACAAGGGATTTACCCAGCTTCAGGCCGCAAGGATGCGTAAAACCCTACTGCTGCTTTGTGGTTTGTATTGTGTTCTTGCTCGGGAGCGTGTGGTGCTACAGTACACGCGAGCTGCTGGCGAGACCGAGTGTGAGTGGCCTCTCCCCTCTCTCTCGTTGCGCATGGGGCCTCCTTTTATATGTGCAAGGGGTTACCCACAGGTGGCAACGCAGGTCAGGGTAAAACTGTAAATCGTTGTGTTGGGTACAGCTGTTTGTACAGTGCTATCATACCTAACTCTGACAGCGGGGGACAAGGGCATTAAATGACCGTCCGCATCGCCCAGACGGTGCAGGAAAGGGACCGTCAGGAGCGCCACCGTTTGCCACGATGGCTACTCTGTCAGCGTTGCTTCGCCACCGCATGCCCCTGGCTGCACAGCCTCTCGCCACGTATGCCTGGGACGGCCCCAGAGCGACACGTTGGTGGGTGAGCTGAAGCGCAGGCATGGGGTGGTAACTTGCCGCGGCAAGTGCTTTGCCGCGGTTGATGCCTTGCCGCGTCCGGGAGCTTGTCGCTCACCGGTCCTTGCCGGGACGCGGAGCGCATCGCAGCAAGCCTCTTGTCGTGCCTCGGTCGGCCTTCCCGGCAAGCTCCTCTTGCCGGGGCCTTATGCTTCGAGCAGTCGTCCCGGCAAGCTCCTCTTGCCGGGGCCTTGCTCTCTTCGGGTGGCCTTCCCGGCAGGCTCCTCTTGCCGGGGCCTTGCGTCTTGCCTCAAATACTTTGTTCTTGAATGGCCTAAAAGGGGACCATGGAGAGTTTGGGCGGTCACCTGGCAGGCCTTGCCGCGGGGTGCTACGACTGCCCGTGCACAAGTTCGGGGTACTAAGGTACCCCTACTTTAGTACACCGACAGACCCTCTGACAAAGACTTTCTCCCCCGCTTCGAGGCCATGGTCTCTGGGTCGTCAGAGGTAGCTCTCTTTTTCCCTTTAGGAGAGGAATTGTCGGTTCCTCCCTTCGGAGCGGCCTCCTTCGAGGAGGCCATAATTTCCTTGTCCTCCCCCTCGTTTCCCTCCAAAGGCATTATCTCCAGCATCCTGACTAGCACGGGATTCGGCCTGGTTTCGGGAAGGGGAGCCAGACACCTTATCAGCTTTGCCTTCGCTATCCACTCCTGTTTAAAAAGACAGCTCTTTTAAGGGCAAGTTTATGACAATTATACGGATAGAAGGTCCGGGCACAAGGTTACTTACTTGAGAATCCGGGCGATTGCAGCTTAGGCCTGCATCCTCGGTTAAATCCGGACACGCTTCTTGTGATCCGAAGAACAGTTTATACAACTCCACAGGCGTTGCGCCCATGAAATTCTAGAGAGCTCGCAGTCCCTCCGGATTGAACTCCCACACGCGAAGGGAGCGATGTTTGTCGGGCAATATTCCACGAATCAGCATGACCTGCGTCACCTTGACCAGGCTGAGGTCTCCTTCCAAGAGATCCTTAATGCGGCCCTTCAACAAGGGCACGTCTTTGGGCAAACCCCAATCTAACCCTCTGTTGACCCATGACGCTAGCCGTGATGGGGGACCCGAGCGAAAGGCAGGAGGCACCACCCACGTGGTGTCCTGGGGAGCAGTGATATAAAACCACTCTCGTTGCCACAAGCCTAGCTCCTCTTGAAAAGAGCCCTCGGGCCATGGAGCATCGGCATTTTTGCTTCTAACAGCGCCTCCGCACTCTGCGTGTCGTCCCTCGATCATCTTTGGCTCCACTTTGAAGGTCTTGAGCCATAATCCGAAGTGAGGGGTAACACGGAGGAACGCTTCACACACGATGATAAACGAGGAGATATGGAGGATGGACTCCGGAGCTAAATCATGAAATTCCAACCCGTAATAAAACAACAGTCCCCTCACAAAGGGATCCATTGGGAAGCCCAACCCTCGGAGGAAGTGAGACATGAACACCACGCTCTCACCGGGCTGGGGACTGGGAATGACCTGCCCTTGAGCAGGCAACCTATGTGAAATTTCACCGGTCAGGAACTTAGCCTCCCTCAACTTTAGCACGTCCTCCTCTGTGACGGAGGAGGGAGTCCACTGGCCTTGAAGGTCAGAACCGGACATTGCCGAAGGTCCGAAGCGCCTGGAATCTGGAGCTTGGGGTGTTGGAACTCAAGGCGACGGGCGAACTCGCTTGAGATTGAAAAAATAAGTAAGGCCTTGGTCTCTTTATAAGAGCTCGAATACCAAGAGCCCTCCCCGTGACCGTTTGGGACTCGCCTTTAATCGAGGAAACGTGCTAACGGGCACGATTGGGTTACCCACGTCTGTGTTGATGAGAATCCTGTAAAAAGGGGACACAATCTCTGCTTTGACAAGACGTGCCAAGGAAACCGCCTCGCAAAACGTGTTGAGGTGGAAAAGTAAAAACGTGTAAAGAACTTGGCCGTAGTGTGATGATACACTGCGGAATACGTCAGCAGATTTGATTTGTGTTAATATTATTCTCTCTATGGCAATATGTG
Organism: Aegilops umbellulata; assembly: GCA_032464435.1. Taxonomy (NCBI): domain Eukaryota; kingdom Viridiplantae; phylum Streptophyta; class Magnoliopsida; order Poales; family Poaceae; genus Aegilops; species Aegilops umbellulata. Next base: position 355,132,284 of record CP136054.1, on the reverse strand, counting down.
GAAACTTATTTTGCAGAGCCGGACACTATTCTTGGTGTTTATAATCTTCTATGAAGGACTTGGAGGAGGAACCCGCCTTGCAATGCCGAAGACAATCTACGCACCGGACTCGTCGTCATTGAAGCCTGGTTCAGGGGCTACTGAGGGAGTCCTGGATTAGGGGGTGTTCGGATAGCCGGACAATACCTTCAGCCGGACTCCAGGACTATGAAGATACAAGATTGAAGACTTTGTCCCGTGTCCGGATGGGACTTTCCTTGGCGTGGAAGGCAAGCTTGGCGATGTGGATATTCAAGATCTCCTACCATTGTAACCGACTCTGTGTAACCCTAACCCTATCTGGTGTCTATATAAACCGGAGGGCTGTAGTCCGTAGGACAACCATCTTCATGCACAATCATACCATAGGCTAGCTTCTAGGGTTTAGCCTCCTTGATCTCGTGGTAGATCTACTCTTGTACTACCCATATCATCAATATTAATCAAGCAGGAGTAGGGTATTACCTCCATCGAGAGGGCCCGAACCTGGGTAAAAACATCGTGTCCCTCGTCTCATGTTACCATCCGGCCTTGACGCACAGTTTGGGACCCCCTACCCGAGATCCGCCGGTTTTGACACCGACAATGGTCTTCTCCTATCGACCCCCAAAGGAAAGGAAAGAAATAAAACTATTTACACGGGAAAGCTCCCAACAAGCAAAAGAAGAACGGGAAATATTTTCTTGGATTTTCTTTTTAATTTCTACTACTACAACAGAAAAGCAAACTACTACTAATTTTTTTGGCTTTTCTTAAGGTTTAATAAGCACACAAGAAGAAAGCAGGAAAAAGAAAATGAGCTAGCATGGATATTATAGTGAAAGAGTATGAGCACCGACATCTAGCAATGAGTGTGTGTGAACATAAATGTAATGTCGGTGAGAAATACGTACTCCCCCATGCTTAGGCTTTTGGCCTAAGTTGGTCTATTGCCAAGGATAGCCTGGCGGATACCCATAGGTGTAACTGGGGTCGTACTGCGACGAAGAATAGCTGGGATCATACTATGATGAAGAAGAGGACTCTGGCTGCCACTGGCTGACAGTCATCTCTGGATCCCAAGAATAAACAGATTGTCGTGAAGGCTCATCTTGTGGTTCCGGTTCCAGGGCTGGTGCAGGGTTTTTGTAAGCCTGGACGGCAGCCCACGTGACGAGATAGGGTCCTACAAAATTAAACAAAGAAGGGGCAGGCAACGTAATAGTTTCAGGATAATGTTTATCAAAGTATAGCTTATATTTGAGCTCTCCATTCCTGCCCTTAACAAGAAAATCATGTGCTAACATACTCTTATAACCTAGATAGGCACTAGGCAGCAATTTTTCTTCTTTCTCGTAAAGCCTAATAGCTATGTTAAAGTGTGCAGCTAGGCGGGAAGCATAAATGCCTCCAAAGATGGGACCCTTAGTACGGTTAAGAATTAACCGTCTAGCAACAATTCTGCCCATACTAACAGCGTTGTCGCAGTATAAACCATGGAACAAAATAATAATATCAGGAACGCTCAGGTTCCCACAGTTCCCACGACCAATCAAGCATCGACTAGCAAATAAAGCAAAATAGCGTAACACAGGAAAATGTATGCTAGTGATCCTCGCATCTGAAACCTTCCTGGTTTCTCCCACGGATATAAGGTTAATAAATGGTTCCAACTCCTTACGGGGTGGTTCCTCTAAGGTACCCTCAGGGGGTATGTTGCAGACTACGCAAAATTCAGACAATGGCATTTTCTTCACAACGTTATATAAATGAAACTCTACTGAAGGATTCCTTAGGGTAAAAGTAGAAGTTTTGCACAAAAGTATTTGTGAGTAAGAGGTACTGTGGACGTTGGTCGCGGATGAAGTCGGTGAGGCCAGCATTTTCAATCAATGAATAGAAATCCTCATAAATACCGGCCTCTCTCAATAAATTATCAGAAGGCCATTCACACGGCCGAATCTCCGCGGTACGAGGCAAATTATATTTGGGCCTCTGAGCTTCTTCATTCTGTTTCTCCTTTGAGCTTCAGCTTGATGAGCCACTCAAAATTCTCTTCATCATTTTTCTGAAATAATCTGAAACCTTTAGTAACTTCAAACAAAAGTGAACCAACTTCAATAAAACTGATAGCAACTACTCCTACAAGCTCCTAGAGCCTATATCAAACATTAGAACTACTTGGAACCATATAAATTTGACATGCAAGCTCAAGAACATGGTCACCTATGCAGCACAAATATGCAAAGAATAAAGCACTATAACAAAAACTAATTGGACCAATGGAGGAGTCACATACCAAGGAACAATCTCCCCAAGCAGTTTTGCGAGAGGTGCTTTGAGCAAGGAGATCGAAAATCACAGCAGAAGTGGCTAGAACTCGTGCTTGAGTTGGTTTTTCGGGTTTGTGCGAGGCAGAGGAAGAAGATGGGTGCTGGGATAAGTGGAGGAGGGCCACCGTGGTAATTTTTGCACAGTAAATCCTCAAATATTCCCGAAAAAATCATATTAAATTGGCATGTCGTTCTGAGGACTTTTATTTTCGGGATATTTTTATATAGCACGGATAAGCCAGGGACCAGACAGAAAAGTACTATTTTTGCTTTATTTCCACTAAATAACAGAAAGTATAGAAGGGGGTATGGAAGTTTGTGCTTCTAGTTTCATCCATCTCATGCTCATCAAAAAGAATCCACTAACAAGGTTGATCAAGTCTTGTTAACAAACTCATTCCGATAATCATGGAACCAGAGAAATTTTGAATAACACTAGGTTACCTCAATGGGGATATGCACATCCCCAATAATAAGTATATCATATTTCTTCTTGACGGTAGGAAGGGGAAATTCAAAACCTCCAAATATAATCGATGGAATTTTTCCAATAGAGTTGATACTATGAACTTGAGGTTGTTTCCTCGGAAAGTGTACCTTATGCTCATTGCCATTAACATGAAAAGTGACATTGCCTTTGTTGCAATCAATAACAGCCCCTGCAGTATTAAGGAAAGGTCTTCCAGGAATAATAGACATACTATCATCCTCGGGAATATCAAGAATAACAAAGTCCATTAAAATAGTAACGTTTGCAACCACCACAGGCACGTCCTCGCAAATACCGACAGGTATAGCAGTTGATTTATCAGCCACTTGCAAAGATATTTTAGTAGGTGACAACTTATTCAAGTCAAGTCTACGATATAAAGAGAGAGGCATAACACTAACACCGACTCCAAGATCACATAAAGCAGTTTTAATATAATTTCTTTTAATGGAGCAAGGTATAGTAGGCACTCCGGGATCTCCAAGTTTCTTTGGTATTCCACCATTAAAAGTATAATTAGCAAGCATGGTGGAAATTTCAGCTTTCGGTACCTTTCTTTTATTAGTAATGATATCCTTCATATATTTAGCATAAGGATTTGTATTGAGCACATCAGTCAATCGCATACACAAAAAGATAGGTCTAATCATTTCAGCAAAGCGCTCAAAATCCTCATCATCCTTTTTCTTGGATGGTTTGGGAGGAAAAGGCATGGGTTTCTGAACCCAAGGTTCTCTTTCTTTACCATGTTTCCTTGCAACAAAGTCTCTTTTATCATAACGTTGATTCTTTGATTGTGGGTTATCAAGATCAACGGGAGGTTCAATTTCTACATCATTACCATTACTAGGTTGAGCATCATCATGAACATCATCATTAATATTTTCACTAGGTTCATGTTCATTACCAGATTGTGTTTCAGCATCAGACATAGAGATATCATTTGGATTATTAGGTGGTTCAGCAATAGGTTCACTAGAAGTTTGCACAGTTCTATCACTTTCCTTTTTCTTCTTTTTAGAAGAACTAGGTGCATCAATATTATTTCTCTAAGAATCTTGCTCGATTCTCTTAGGGTGGCCTTCAGGATACAAAGGTTCCTGAGTCATTCTACCAGTTCTAGTTTACTATTCATCTCATCAAGCACTTCTTTTTGAGCTTTAAGTACTTGTTCTACTTGAGTGGTAACCATAGAAGCATGTTTGCTAACAAGTTTAAGTTGACCTCTAATATTAGCCATATAATCACCCAAGTATTTAATCATGCCGGAATCATATTTCAATTGTCTACCAAAATAAGCATTGAAGTTTTCTTTCTTGACAATAAAATTATCAAACTCTTCTAAGCATTGTCTAGCAGACTTATAGTGAGGGATATCACCTTCATCAAATCTATAGAGAGAATTTACCTTTACTACCTGTATCGGGATATCGGGATCAGGAGGTTCTTCAGTGAATAAGGGATTCAGATCATATACTTCTTCAACAGGCGGTATATTAAGACCATGTATTTCTTCAATAGGCGGTAAATTCTTAACATCTTCAGCTTTAATACCTTTTTCTTTCATAGATTTCTTTGCCTCTTGCATATCTTCGGGACTGAGAAATAGAACACCTCTCTTCTTCGGAGTTGGTTTAGGAATAGGCTCATTAATCGGAGCAGGAGCTGGCTTAGGAGCTGGCTCAGGAGGTGCCCAATTATTTTCATTTGTCAACATATTGTTCAATAGAATTTCAGCTTCATCCGGTGTTCTTTCCCTGAAAAGAGAACCAGCACTACTATCCAGGTAATCTCTGGAAGCATCAGTTAGTCCATTATAAAAGATATCAAGTATTTCAGGTTTCTTAAGAGGATGATCAGGCAAAGCATTAAGTAACTTGAGAAGCCTCCCCCAAGCTTGTGGGAGACTCTCTTCTTTAATTTGCACAAAGTTGTATATTTCCTCAAGGCAGCTTGTTTCTTATGAGCAGGGAAATATTTAGAAGAGAAGTAATAAATCATATCCTGGGGACTACGCACACAACCAGGATCAAGAGAATTAAACCATATCTTAGCATCACCCTTTAATGAGAACGGGAATATCTTAAGTATATAAAAGTAACGCGATCTCTCATCATTTGTGAACAGGGCGGCTATATAATTTAACTTAGTAAGATGAGCCACAACAGTTTCAGATTCATAGCCATAAATAGGATCAGATTCAACCAAAGTAATTATATCAGGATCAACAGAGAATTCATAATCCTTATCAGGAACACATATAGGTGAAGTAGCAAAAGCAGGGTCGGGTTTCATTTTATCCCTAAGTGATTCTTTGTTCCATTTAACTAATAACCTCTTGAGCTCATATCTATCTTTGCAAGCTAAAATAGCGGCAGAAGATTCCATATCAAAAACATAACCCTCAGGAATAACAGGCATATTTTCATCATCACTTTCATCATCGTATTCAGATTCAATAATTTCTTTCTCTCTATGCCTAGCAATTTGTTCATCAAGAAATTCACTAAGGGGCACAGTAGTATCAGGCATAGAAGTAGTTTCATCATAAGTATCATGCATAGCAGAAGTGGCATCATCAATAACATGCGACATATCAGAATGAATAGCAGAAGCAGGTTTAGGTGTCGCAAGCTTAGTCATAACAGAAGGTGAATCAAGTGCAGAACTAGATGGCAGTTCCTTACCTCCCCTCGTAGTTGAGGGATAAATTTTTGTTTTCCCGTCTTTCAAGTTCTTCATAGTGTCCAGCAGATATAAATCCCAAGTGACTCAAAGAATAGAGCTATGCTCCCCGGCAACGGCGCCAGAAAAGGGTCTTGATAACCCACAAGTATAGGGGATCGCAAAAGTTTTCGAGGGTAGAGTATTCAACCCAAATTTTTTGATTCGACACAAGGGGAGCCAAAGAATATTCTCAAGTATTAGCAACTGAGTTGTCAATTCAACCACACCTGGAAACTTAGTATCTGCAGCAAAGTGTTTAGTAGCACAGTAATATGATAGTGGTGGTAACGGTAGCAAAAGAGTAGTGCGAGCAATAGTAAATATTTTTGGTATTTTGTAGTGATTGTAACAGTAGCAGTGGGAAAGTAAATAAGTGAGAACCAGTATATGGAAAACTCGTAGGCACCGGATTAGCGATGGATAATTATGCCGGATGCGGTTCATCATGTAACAGTCATAACATAGGGTGACACAGAACTGGCTCCAATTCATCAATGTAATGTAGGCATGTATTCCGTATATAGTCATACGTGCTTCTGTAAAAGAACTTGCATGACATCTTTTGTCCTATCCTCCCGTGGCAGCGAGGTCCTAATGGAAACTAAGGGATATTAAGGCCTCCTTTTAATAGAGAACCGGAACAAAGCATTAGCACATAGTGAATACATGAACTCCTCAAACTATGGTCATCACCGGGAGTGGTCCCGATTATTGTCACTTCGGGGTTGCCGGATTATAACACATTGTAGGTGACTATAGACTTGCAAGATAGGATCAAGAACACACATATATTCATGAAAACATAATAGGTTCAGATCTGAAATAATGGCACTCGGGCCCTAGTGACAAGCATTAAGCATAGCAAAGGCATAGCAACATCAATCTCCGAACATAGTGGATACTAGGGATCAAACCCTAACAGAACTAACTCGATTACATGATAAATCTCATGCAACCCATCACCGTCCAGCAAGCCTATGATGGAATTACTCACGCACGGTGGTGAGCATCATGAAATTGGTGATGGAGGATGGTTGATGATGACGACGACGACAAATCCCCCTCTCCGGAGCCCCGAACAGACTCCAGATCAGCCCTCCCAAGAGGTTTTAGGGCTTGGTGGCGGCTCCGTATCGTAAAACGCGATGATTTCTTCTCTCTGATCTTTTTCTCTCCGTAAGCGAATATATAGAGTTGGAATTGGCATCGGAGGGCTTCCAGGGGGCCCACGAGGTAGGGGGCGCGCCCCCACCCTCGTGGACAGGGTGTGGGCCCCCTGGTCTTCATCTTTGGCGAGGATTTTTTATTGTTTTTTCTAAGATGTTCCGTGGAGTTTCAGGTCATTCCGAGAATATTTGTTTTCTGCACATAAAACAACATCATGGCAATTCTGCTGAAAACACCGTCAGTCCGGGTTAGTTTCATTCAAATCATACAAGTTAGAGTCCAAAACAAGGGCAAAAGTGTTTGGAAAAGTAGATACGACGGAGACGTATCAGCAAGCGTACGCAAAAAGCGGACGCTCAATTCAACATCAGGCTAGGAGCAGCGTCACCGTGGGAATCCAACAACGATCGGTATCTTTGCGCCTACAGTGAGACGTCGGAGGAGGACATCACCGAGGAGGAGTCGGAAGACGAGGAGTAGTTGAACTATCTATTTTTTATCTATCTATATGTTATATCTATGCTCAGAACTATCTATGTCTCTACTCTCTAGTCTATATTTTCTATCTCTACTTCTCGATCTCAGCACTGTAAACGCTTTTTTAAAGCGCCGCGCGTTGCGCTTCTGTTGGAGATGCTCTAACATGGCAGAAGAGTGCTTTAATGTTGCCCACAAGATGCATGAGTATTACTAGTATATTTTTCTTGCCATGTTGAGATTTTAAAACCACGAGTGCGAATATGCAGAGGAGCAATGAAGACCAAACACGGGATATTGGGGACATCTTCAAGGAGCGTGGCAAGTTAAAGAGGAGCTGCATCGAACCTGTAAAACGAGCTTTGGTAAGTAACACCCTTTCAATTACTTTCATTTAGCCTCGTGTTCTTTGATGTGTAAATGTTGTAGTTTTTGTTCCTCTTAGCATCCTGTTCTTCGATGTGTAATAAGAAGAGTCTTAATCGTCCTAGTGCTTTCGTTTTTAGCTTGATGCAGGAAGTGGGTGTTCTCACCTTGTAGTCTGTTTTTATATTTTTTTTCCTTTTGAATTCACTTCTCCGAGTCCTGTTTATATGGCTTCTACTAAATGGATCTGGGCTGCTCTGAGTATTAATCTAAAAAAGAAGTAACTTCATGTCAGGATGCAATTTCTGCGAGGAGGGAAGTATGGTCAACCTCGAGATCATGTTTCCAAAATGAGGATGGATTACACACAAGGTGCCAGTTCCCTAATGATGATGGATTAGACACAAGATGCAAATTCCCAGATGATGTTGGATTACACACAAGCCAGGTGGAGTCGTCAACTGTTCGTGTCCTCGTGGCTCTAGTAAAGGCTGAAAGAAAGCGTCCAACAGCCCTTGAGAATGTAGCTGAGTTCTTGAAGAAGCGAAAAGAGCAATCAGCTGCTCTCTTCACCCAAGACAAAGAAGAGATGGAACAAGCCAGAAAGACGCTAGCAGAGGCAGAGCAGGCTAGGCGTCTCCTGCTATCTAAAACTGTTGTCAATTCAAATGTTTATCCAGTCAGCATGCCTGTTGTGATGTCCGTGCATCTACTGATGTGGCACAAAATAATTTTTTTAGGGTCATGTAATAACAGCAATTACTTTCCAAACAATAGCAGACGAAGCATTGGACATGGTATAGTTCACGCGCAAGCCCAACATTCCAAGTTCAACTTCCACATCAAACTCATGTTCACACATATCTGCACATTCATGGATAATGTCCACAACCATGATTCACTTCAAAGCCATAAAAATGTGAGGATAGTTATAAATAAAGAAAAACCTCTAGTTCCTGCTACCAGTGCGAGCACAACAAGTCAAGACCATGCGTAATTAATTACATTTTGATCATTTTTTGTGTTCTAAAATGTCGGTCGGCTCGCGGAAGGACGTGTTGCTGGCACACGTGCGGATTCAATGGAGGCAGGCAGGGCAGTCTGAAGCCGGTTGCATGCGGCGAGGAGGCGTGTTTAGCCAGGCCTGCAGCGTGTGGGGCCCTCTTGGCCGGGGCGCCGGTTCAATGCCTGCGCTATGAGAGGTCGCGTCCGTGTCAGTGCTATCACTCCCTCCAGTCCTTTTTTGTTTGGGTATAACAAAATCTTGTTTTCCATTCACATTTCTCTACTCTTACTAGCAAGATGCCCATGCGTTGCACGGAACATCAAGATGCATTTCTATGAGTAGTTTATCTTGTGAGACAAAAGGATGAACGAGGGAAGGCCTTATTTGCAAATGTGGAGAGGGGTGTGGGTATGTTTTTGCAAAATTGCCATATTTCCTTCCTATCCGTCAGATATAAATTGGACGGCCTATATTGCAGGATGGCAACAAAATCTCGCTTTCCATTCACATTTCTCTACTCTTACTAGGAAGATGCCCATGCGTTGCACGGAACATCAAGATGCATTTCTATGAGTAGTTTATCTTGTGAGTGAAAAGGATGAACGTGAAGGAAATATGCCCTAGAGGCAATAATAAAGTTATTATTTATTTCCTTACATATCATGATAAATGTTTATTATTCATGCTAGAATTGTATTAACCGGAAACATAATACATGTGTGAATACATAGACAAACAGAGTGTCACTAGTATGCCTCTATCTGACTAGCTCGTTAATCAAAGATGGTTATGTTTCCTAACCATGAACAAAGAGTTGTTATTTGATTAACGAGGTCACATCATTAGTTGAATGATCTGATTGACATGACCCATTCCATTAGCTTAGCACCCATCGTTTAGTATGTTGCTATTGCTTTTATCCATGACTTATACATGTTCCTATGACTATGAGATTATGCAACTCCCGTTTGCCGGAGGAACACTTTGGGTGCTACCAAACGTCACAACGTAATTGGGTGATTATAAAGGAGTACTACAGGTGTCTCCAAAGGTAGATGTTGGGTTGGCGTATTTCGAGATTAGGATTTGTCACTCCGATCGTCGGAGAGGTATCTCTGGGCCCTCTCGGTAATGCACATCACTCAAGCCTTGCAAGCATTGCAACTAATGAGTTAGTTGCGAGATGATGTATTATGGAACGAGTAAAGAGACTTGCCGGTAACGATATTGAACTAGGTATTAGATACCGACGATCGAATCTCGGGTAAGTAACATACCGATGACAAAGGGAACAACGTATGTTGTTATGCAGTCTGACCGATAAAGATCTTCGTAGAATATGTAGGAGCCAATATGGGCATCCAGGTCCCGCTATTGGTTATTGACCGGAGACGTGTCTCGGTCATGTCTACATTGTTCTCGAACCGTAGGGTCCGCACGCTTAAGGTTTCGATGATAGTTATATTATGAGTTTATGAGTTTTGATGTACCAAAGGAGTTCGGAGTCCCGGATGAGATCGGGGACATGACGAGGAGTCTCGAAATGGTCGAGACATAAAGATCGATATATTGGACGACTATATTCGGACATCGGAAAGGTTCTGAGTGATCCGGGTATTTTCGGGAGTATCGGGGAGTTACGGGATTACGGGAGAAGTAATGGGCCTTGATGGGCTTTAGTGGGAAGAGGAAAAAGGCTGCTACGCCCCCCCCCCCCCCTCTCCTCTAGTCTGAATTGGACTAGGGAAAAGGGGGCCTGCCATCTTTCCTTCTCCTCCGATTCCTTCTCCCTTCCTCCCCTCTTGGTGGACTCCTACTAGGACTTGGAGACCTAGTAGGACTCCACACCCTGGCGCGCCAAACCCTAGGCCGGCCACCCCCTCCCTTGCTCCTTTATATACGGGGGCAGGGGGCACCCCATAGACACACAATTGATCATTGAGATCTTTCCTTAGCCGTGTGCGGTGCCCCCTGCCACCAAATTCCACCTCGGTCATATTGTCGCAGTGATTAGGCGAAGCCCTGCGTCAGTAGTACATCAAGATCGTCACCACGCCGTCATGCTGACGGAACTCTTCCTCGACGCTTTGCTGGATCGGAGCCCAAGGATCGTCATCGAGCTGAACGTGTGCCAAGAACTCGGAGGTGCCGGAGTAACGGTGCTTTGATCGGTCGGATCATGAAGACATACGACTACATCAACCGCGTTGATATAACGCTTCCGCTTTCGGTCTACGAGGGTACGTAGACAACACTCTCCCCTCTCGTTGCTATGCATCACCATGATCTTGCGTGTGCGTAGGAAAATTTTTGAAATTACTACGTTCCCCAACAGAACGAGGGAAGGCCTTATTTGCAAATGTGAAGAGGGGTGTGGGTATCTTTTTGCAAAATTGACATAGTTTCCTTCCTATCCGTCAGATATAAATCGGATGGCCTATACTGCAATATAGGCCATCCGATTTATATCTGACGGATAGGAAGGAAACTATGTCAATTTTGCAAAAAAGATAGGCCATCCGATTTATATCTGACGGATAGGGAGGAAACTATGTCAATTTTGCAAAAAGATACCCACACCCCTCTCCACATTTGCAAATAAGGCCTTCCCTCATTTGTCCTTTTCTCTCACAAGATAAACTACTCATAGAAATGCATCTTGACGTTCCGTGCAATGCATGGGCATCTTGCTAGTTACAAGTAAAATTCGTGGACAAACTTTGACCCAAAATACGATGGGGACTAGTAAACGAGGACGGAGGTGATTTTTTTTATCAAAGAAGGGTTTCCCCCTTCCGATTTTCATTACTTAAAACCAACATCTAAACCATAGTATTAGCCCTAGAACTACCAGGTTCAACATCTCGCAACATAAACCCATACAACCATACGCCAAGGAGGTAGTAGTTATGAATTCCATTTTAGCTCCATACCAATCGTTCTAAAAACTACTCCCTCCGTCCCAAAATTCTTGTCTTAGATTTGTCTAAATACGAATGTATCAAGTCACGCTTTAGTATTAGATAAATCCGTATCTAGACTAATGTAAGACAAGAATTTTCGGACGGAGGGAGTACTTAAGTACTTATAACGCGCCATTGAAAATCGGAACTCTTACCCCGCTAAAAAATGATATTTTAAATGTGGCTACTTGATCTATGGCAACTGGCGAGCCACCGCCTCCAGGTCGTTCACCTGTGGTCCCGACCATCAACTCCTACGGATAAAATTATCACGCGAGCTGACTATTCCTACAAAGGTGCGCTCCACCACATACCCGGTACCCGCGCATGCAACAATTATGCACCTAGGGTTTTAGGGTTTATTTGTTAATGATGCCTTTACGTAACTCTCATGTGTGCGAGACAGCGAGAGACCGACTGCGTGCGTGTGCCTCTTCTCTTCGTATATGTACTCCACCATTTGTTTGGTGTCCAAAAAATTATATAGTAGTAACAACTACTAGCAATGTGCCAATGCGTTGCCACACGATCAAAGTATATTAATGAAAACCGCAACAAATGAATAATGTCAGTTTTATAACTGGGATGGAGACGGAAAGGAGACCGCAACAAATGTTGTGTCTGCATGAGAGAGTACTTTTAGTGGTATGATTCATATCTAGAGACATATAGGGTGTGAGAGAGATCTCCATAGAGAGAAAGACAAAGTGAAAGACGAGTGAGACTATGTGTGTGGCGGTGAAAAAGAAAGCTTAGGTACCTAGTGATACCAGAGAACGGTAGATACGTGAGAGATAATGAAAACCGTGTAATGTATAATGATAGGGAGAGTGACACTTCTCAAGGGAGACGTCGAGAGACCATGTTTGCGAAGATAGGAGAAACATGAAGTAAGCGTGCGGGTGAGCTGGAGAAAAGAGAATGATAGCTACATGAAGGAGCATGCAAGAGAGATGGGCGTGAAAGGAGTCAACATAAAAGGGATTCAAATATTTGAATTCGAGATGATGATACATGTAATTCATACTCGAACCAAAATTGATCTATCAAACATGCATACTCATATGAATTCACGCGCATCTATGTTATTTAATATGTAGATATTACTAATCCATACATTTTAGTAGAACATAATTTGGTTTAATTTTTTTGAATTCAACCTTATGATTTTGAGATCATTGTATTTATAAATCATATTATACATATAAAGGAGCAGAATTCTTTGTTGTGCTTTTGAAAGTATATATAAAAATGATGTATATAGAATTTTATTCCAATCGAAAATGGATCCTGCCAGAACAAAAATAGAATACAAACTGGATTCGAATTGAGTTGGCACGGTAAACGTGCACTCTTGCTCTACAAAAATTTTGAACGAAGCGGGGAAAGTCGCAGTAACCGCCCGAAACCAAAATCTGCGAGATGGAAATTACTTCCTATCCCTGCCACGCAAAGCCTATCGGCTCGATTTCTATAGGTTTTGATAGGGGTAGGTTTGTAATTTCACTCAAACGAGACATAACCACCTCGCACCCGGTGTTGGGGAACGTAGTAATTTCAAAAAAAATCCTACGCACACGCAAGATCATGGTGATGCATAGCAACGAGAGGGGAGAGTGTTGTCTACGTACCCTCGTAGACCGAAGCGGAAGCGTTGACACAACGTAGAGGAAGTAGTCGTACGTTCTCCTCGCGATCCAACCGATCACAGCACCGTTACTCCGGCACCTCCGAGTTCTTGGCACACGTTCAGCTCGATGACGATCCCCGGGCTCCGATCCATCAAAGCGTCGGGGAAGAGTTCCGTCAGCACGACGGCGTGGTGACGATCTTGATGTGTTACCGGCGCAGGGCTTCGCCTAAGCACTGCAACGATATATTCGAGGTGGAATATGGTGGAGGGGGGCACCGCACACGGCTAAGGAACGATCACGAAGATCAACTTGTGTGTCCATGGGGTGCCCCCTGCCCCCCGTATATAAAGGAGCAAGGGAGGGAGGAGGCCGGCCCTATGTTTGGCGCGCAAGGGGAGTCCTACTCCCACCGGGAGTAGGATTCCCCCTTTCCTAGTCCAACTAGGAGTTCTTCCTTGTAGGGGGAGTAGGAGAGAAGGAAAGGGAAGAGAGAAGGAGAAGGAAGGAGGGGGGCGCCCCCCCCCTCCCTAGTCCAATTCGGACTAGAGCAAGGGGAGGGGCGCGGCCACTTTTTGGTCTTTTTCTCTCCTTTCCCGTATGGCCCAATGAGGCCCAATACGAATTCCCGTAACTCTCCGGTACTCCGATAAATACCCGAACCACTCAGAACCTTTCCGATGTCCGAATATAGTCGTCCAATATATCGATCTTTACGTCTCGACCATTTCGAGACTCCTCGTCATGTCCCTGATCTCATCCGGGACTCCGAACTCCTTCGGTACATCAAAACTCATAAACTCATAATAACTGTCATCGTAACCTTAAGCGTGCGGACCCTACGGTTCGAGAACAATGTAGACATGACCGAGACACATCTCCGGTCAATAACCAATAGCGGGACCTGGATGCCCATATTGGCTCCTACATATTCTACGAAGATCTTTATCGGTCAGACCGCATAACAACATACGTTGTTCCCTTTGTCCATCGGTATGTTACTTGCCCGAGATTCGATCGTTGGTATCCAATACCTAGTTCAATCTCGTTACCGGCAAGTCTCTTTACTCGTTCCGTAATACATCATCCCGCAACTAACTCATTAGTTGCAATGCTTGCAAGGCTTAAGTGATGTGCATTACCGAGAGGGCCCAGAGATACCTCTCCCACAATTGGAGTGACAAATCCTAATCTCGAAATACGCCAACCCAACATCTACCTTTGGAGACACCTGTAGTACTCCTTTATAATCACCCAGTTACGTTGTGACGTTTGGTAGCACCCAAAGTGTTCCTCCGGCAAACGGGAGTTGCATAATCTCATAGTCAAAGGAACATGTATAAGTCATGGATAAAAGCAATAGCAACATACTAAACGATCGGGTGCTATGCTAATGGAATGGGTCATGTCAATCAGATCATTCAACTAATGATGTGACCTTGTTAATCAAATGACAACTCCTTTGTCCATGGTTAGGAAACTTAACCATCTTTGATTAACAAGCTAGTCAAGTAGAGGCATACTAGTGACACTCTGTTTGTCTATGTATCCACACATGTATTATGTTTCCAGTTAATACAATTCTAGCATGAATAATAAACATTTATCATGATATGTAAGGAAATAAATAATAACTTTATTATTGCCTCTAGGGCATATTTCCTTCAGTCTCCCACTTGCACTAGAGTCAATAATCTAGGTCACATCACCATGTGATTAACTCACATCACCATGTGATTAACTCGATAGTTCACATCATCATGTGATTAACACCCATAGTTCACATCGCCATGTGACCAACACCCAAAGGGTTTGCTAGATTCAGTAATCTAGTTCACATCGCTATGTGATTAACACCCAAAGAGTACTACGGTGTGATCATGTTTTGCTTGTGAGAGAAGTTTAGTCAACGGGTCTGCCACATTCAGATCCGTTATGTATTTTGCAATTTTCTATGTCTACAATGCTCTGCACGGAGCTACTCTAGCTAATTGCTCCCACTTTCAATATGTATCTAGATCGAGACTTAGAGTTATCCAGATCGGTGTCAAAACTTGCATCGACGTAACCCTTTACGACGAACCTTTTGTCACTTCCATAATCGAGAAACATATCCTTATTCCACTAAGGATAATTTTGACCGCTGTCCAGTGATCTACTCCTAGGTCACCATTGTTCTCCCTTGCTTAACTCAGTGTAGGGTATACAATAGATCTGGTAAACAGCATGGCATACTTTATAGAACCTATGGCCGAGGCATAGGGAATGACTTTCATTCTCCTTCTATCTTCTGCCGTGGTCAGGCTTTGAGTCTTACTCAATTTCACACCTTGTAACATAGGAAAGAACTCTTTCTTTGACTGTTCCATTTTGAACTACTTCAAAATCCTGTCAAGGTATGTACTCATTGAAAAAACTTATCAAGCATCTTGATCTATCTCTATAGATATTGATGCTCAATATGTAAGCAGCTTCACCGAGGTCTTCCTTTGAAAAACTCCTTTAAAACACTCCTTTGTGCTTTACAGAATAATTCTACATTATTTCTGATCCACAATATGTCATACATATACTTATCAGAAATGTTGTAGTGCTCCCACTCACTTTCTTGTAAATACAGGCTTCACCGCAAGTCTGTATAAAACTATGTGCTTTGATCAACTTATCAAAGCGTGTATTCCAGCTCCGAGATGCTTGCACCAGTCCATAGATGAATCGCTGGAGCTTGCATATTTTGTTAACACCTTTAGGATCGACAAAACCTTCTAGTTGCATCGTATACAACTCTTCTTTAATAAATCCTTTAAGGAATGCAGTTTTGTTTATCCATTTGCCGGATTTCATAAAATGCGGCAATTGCTAACATGATTCGGACAGACTTAAGCATAGATACGAGTGAGAAACTCTCATCGTAGTCAACACCTTGAACTTGTCGAAAACCCTTTTTGCGACAACTCTAGCTTTGTAGATAGTAACACTACTATCATCGTCCGTCTTCCTCTTGAAGATCCATTTATTTTCTATGGCTTGCCGATCATCGAGCGAAACCACCAAAGTCCACACTTTGTTTTCATACATGGATCAAATCTCAGATTTTATGGCCTCAAACCATTTCGCGGAATCTGGGCTCATCATCGCTTCCTCATAGTTCTCAAGTTCATCATGGTCTAGTAACATGACTTCCAGAACAGGATTACCGTACCACTCTGGTGCGAATCTCACTCTGGTTTACTTACGAGATTCGGTAGTAACTTGATCTTGAAGTTATATGATCATTATCATTAGCTTCCTTACTAATTGGTGTAGTAGTCACAAGAACAGATTTCTGTGATGAACTACTTTCCAATAAGGGAGAAGGTACAATTACCTTATCAAGTTTTCTACTTTCCTCCCACTCACTTCTTTCGAGAGAAACTCCTTCTCTGGAAAGGATCCATTCTCAGCAACGAATATCTTGCCTTTGGATCTGTGATAGAAGGTGTACCCAACTGTCTTCTTTGGGTATCCTATGAAGACATATTTCTCCGATTTGGGTTTGAGCTTATCAGGATGAAACTTTTTCATATAAGCATCACAACCCCAAACTTTAAGAAACGACAACTTTGGTTTCTTGCTAAACCACAGTTCATATAGTGTCGTCTCAACGGATTTAGATGGTGCCCTATTTAACGTGAATGCAGCTGTCTCTAATGCATAACCCCAAAACGATAGTGGTAAATCGGTAAGAAACATCATAGATTGCACTATATCAATAAAGTACGGTTATGACGTTCGGACACACCATTATGCAGTGGTGTTCCAGGTGGCGTGAGTAGTGAAACTATTTCACATTGTTTAACTGAAGGCCAAACTCGTAACTCAAATGTTTTACCTCTGCGATCATATCGTAGTAACTTTTATTTTCTTGTTACGATGATTCTCTACTTCACTCTGAAATTCTATGAACTTTTCAAACGTTTCAGACTTATGTTTCATCAAGTAGATATACCCATATCTGCTCAAATCATCTGTGAAGGTTAGAAAATAATGATACTTGTCGCGAGCCTTAATATTCATCGGACCACATACATCAGTATGTATGATTTCCAACAAATCTGTTGCTTGCTCCATTGTTCCGGAGAACGGCGTTTTAGTCATCTTGCCCAAGAGGCATGGTTCGCAAGCATCAAGTGATTCATAATCAAGTGATTCCAAAATCCCATCAGCATGGAGTTTCTTCGTGCGCTTTACACCAATATGACCTAAACGGCAGTGCCACAAATAGGTTGCACTATCATTATTAACTTCGCATCTTTTGGTTTCAATATTATGAATATGTGTATCACTACGATCGAGATCTAATGAACTATTTTCATTGGGTGTGTATGACCATAAAAGGTTCTATTCATGTAAACAGAACAACAATTGTTCTCTAACTTAAATGAATAATCGTATTGCAATAAACATGATCAAATCATATTTATGCTCAACGCAAACACCAAATAACACTTATTTAGGTTCATCACTAATCCCGAAAGTATAGGGAGTGTACGATGATGATCATATCAATCTTGGAACTATTTCCAACACACATCGTCACTTCACCCTTAACTAGTTTCTGTTCATTCTGCAACTCCTGTTTCGAGTTACTATTCTTAGCAATTGAACCAGTACCAAATACCGAGGGGTTGCTATAAACACTAGTAAAGTACACATCAATAACATGTATATCAAATATACCTTTGTTCACTTTGCCATCCTTCTTATCCACCAATTACTTGGGGTAGTTCCGCTTCTAGTGACCAGTCCCTTTGCAGTAGAAGCACTCAGTCTCAGGATTAGGTCCAGACTTGGGCTTCTTCACTTGAGCAGCAACTTGCTTGTTGTTCTTCTTGAAGTTCCCCTTTTTTCCTTTGCCCTTTTCTTGAAACTAGTGATCTTGTCAACCATCAACACTTGATGCTCTTTCTTGATTTCTACCTTCATCAATTTCATCATCATGAAAAACTCGGGAGTCGTTTTCGTCATCCCTTGCATACTATAGTTCATCACGAAGTTCTAATAACTTGGTGATGGTGACTAGAGAATTCTGTCAATCACTATCTTATCTGGAAGATTAACTCCCACTTGATTTAAGCGATTGTAGTACCCAGACAATCTGAGCACATGCTCACTAGTTGAGCGATTCTCCTCCATCTTTTAGCTGTAGAACTTGTTGGAGACTTCATATCTCTCAACTCGGGTATTTGCTTGAAATATTAACTTCAATTCCTGGAACATCTCATATGGTCCATGACGTTCAAAACGTCTTTGAAGTCCCGATTCTAAGCCGTTAAGTATGGTGCACTAAACTATTAAGTAGTCATCATATTGAGCTAGCAAAACGTTCATACCGTCTGCATCTGCTCCTGCAATAGGTCCGTCACCTAGCGGTGCATCAAGGACATAATTCTTCTGTGCAGCAATGAGGATAAACCTCAGAACACGGATCCAATCCGCATCATTGCTACTAACATCTTTCAACACAATTTTCTCTAGGAACATATCAAAATAAACACAGGGAAGCAACAACGCGAGCTATTGATCTACAACATAGATATGCTAATACTACCAGGACTAAGTTCATGATAAATTAAAGTTCAATTAATCATATTACTTAAGAACTCCCACTTAGATAGATATCTCTCTAATCCTCTAAGTGATCACGTGATCCAAATCAACTAAACCATGTCCGATCATCACGTGAGATGGAGTAGTTTCAATGGTGAACATCATTATGTTGATCATATCTACTATATGATACACGCTCGACCTTTCGGTCTCCGTGTTCCGAGGTCATATCTTATATGCATAGCTCATCAAGTATAACCTGAGTATTCCGCGTGTGCAACTGTTTTGCACCTGTTGTATTTGAACGTAGAGCCTATCACACCCGATCATCACGTGGTGTCTCAGCACGAAGAACTCTCGCAACGGTGCATACTCAGGGAGAACACTTCTTGATAATTAGTGAGAGATCATCTTATAATGCTACCGTCAATCAAAGCAAGATAAGATGCATAAAAGATAAACATCACATGCAATCAATATAAGTGATATGATATGGCCATCATCATCTTGTGCTTGTGATCTCCATCTCCGCAGCACCGTCATGATCACCATCGTCACCGGCGCGACACCTTGATCTCCATCGTAGCATCGTTGTCGTCTCGCCAATCTTATGCTTCTACGACTATCGCTACCGCTTAGTGATAAAGTAAAGCATTACAGGGCGATTGCATTGCATACAATAAAGCGACAACCATACGGCTCCTGCCGGTTGCCGATAACTCGGTTACAAAACATGATCATCTCATACAATAAAATTTAGCATCATGTCTTGACCATATCACATCACAACATGCCCTGCAAAAACAAGTTAGACGTCCTCTACTTTGTTTGTTGCAAGTTTTACGTGGCTGCTACGGGCTTTAAGCAAGAATCAATCTCACCTACGCATCAAAACCACAACAATAGTTTGTCAAATAGACTCCGTTTTAACCTTCTCAAGGACCGGGCGTAGCCATACTCGGTTCAACTAAAGTTGGTGAGACAGTCTCCCGCAAGCCATCTATGTGCAAAGCACGTCGAGGGAACCGGTCTCGCGTAAGCGTACGCGTAAGGTTGGTCCGGGTCGTCTCATCCAACAATACCGCTGACCCAAAGTATGACATGCTGGTAGGCAGTATGACTTGTATCGTCCACAACTCACTTGTGTTCTACTCGTGCAAATAACATCAAACCATAAAAACCTAGGCTCGGATGCCACTGTTGGGGAACATAGTAATTTCAAAAAAATTCCTACGCACACGCAAGATCATGGTGATGCATAGCAACGAGAGGGGAGAGTGTTGTCTACGTACCCTCGTAGACCGAAGCGGAAGCGTTGACACAACGTAGAGGAAGTAGTCGTACGTTCTCCTCGCGATCCAACCGATCACAGCACCGTTACTCCGGCACCTCCGAGTTCTTGGCACACGTTCAGCTCGATGACGATCCCCGGGCTCCGATCCAGCAAAGCGTCGGGGAAGAGTTCCGTCAGCACGACAGCGTGGTGACGATCTTGATGTGTTACCGGCGCAGGGCTTCGCCTAAGCACTGCAACGATATATTCGAGGTGGAATATGGTGGAGGGGGGCACCGCACACGGCTAAGGAACGATCACGAAGATCAACTTGTGTGTCCATGGGGTGCCCCCTGCCCCCGTATATAAAGGAGCAAGGGAGGGAGGAGGCCGGCCCTATGTTTGGCGCGCCAAGGGGAGTCCTACTCCCACCGGGAGTAGGATTCCCCCTTTCCTAGTCCAACTAGGAGTTCTTCCTTGTAGGGGGAGTAGGAGAGAAGGAAAGGGAAGAGAGAAGGAGAAGGAAGGAGGGGGGCGCCCCCCCCCTCCCTAGTCCAATTCGGACTAGAGCAAGGGGAGGGGCGCGGCCACCTTTTGGTCTTTTTCTCTCCTTTCCCGTATGGCCCAATGAGGCCCAATACGAATTCCCGTAACTCTCCGGTACTCCGATAAATACCCGAACCACTCAGAACCTTTCCGATGTCCGAATATAGTCATCCAATATATCGATCTTTACGTCTCGACCATTTAGAGACTCCTCGTCATGTCCCTGATCTCATCCGGGACTCCGAACTCCTTCGGTACATCAAAACTCATAAACTCATAATAACTGTCATCGTAACCTTAAGCGTGCGGACCCTACGGTTCGAGAACAATGTAGACATGACCGAGACACATCTCCGGTCAATAACCAATAGCGGGACCTGGATGCCCATATTGGCTCCTACATATTCTATGAAGATCTTTATCGGTCAGACCGCATAACAACATACGTTGTTCCCTTTGTCCATCGGTATGTTACTTGCCCAAGATTCGATCGTCGGTATCCAATACCTAGTTCAATCTCGTTACCGGCAAGTCTCTTTACTCGTTCCGTAATACATCATCCCGCAACTAACTCATTAGTTGCAATGCTTGCAAGGCTTAAGTGATGTGCATTACCGAGAGGGCCCAGAGATACCTCTCCCACAATTGGAGTGACAAATCCTAATCTCGAAATACGCCAACCCAACATCTACCTTTGGAGACACCTGTAGTACTCCTTTATAATCACCCAGTTACGTTGTGACGTTTGGTAGCACCCAAAGTGTTCCTCCGGCAAACGGGAGTTGCATAATCTCATAGTCAAAGGAACTTGTATAAGTCATGGATAAAAGCAACAGCAACATACTAAACGATCGGGTGCTATGCTAATGGAATGGGTCATGTCAATCAGATCATTCAACTAATGATGTGACCTTGTTAATCAAATGACAACTCCTTTGTCCATGGTTAGGAAACTTAACCATCTTTGATTAACAAGCTAGTCAAGTAGAGGCATACTAGTGACACTCTGTTTGTCTATGTATCCACACATGTATTATGTTTCCAGTTAATACAATTCTAGCATGAATAATAAACATTTATCATGATATGTAAGGAAATAAATAATAACTTTATTATTGCCTCTAGGGCATATTTCCTTCACCCGGATCCATACACGGTGGGCGCCAAAACACAGTGTCTCCTCGGCCGAAATTGACTCCCTCCCCGATGCATACACAGTGGGCGTCAAAAACATACTCTCATCGGCAAATATTTGGTGTATGTGAGATTACCGTCCTATCCCCAACCGACTAATATTGCTGTGATGTAGGAAATTTTAAACGGGGGCTAAGTTTGTAAATTTCCTTGCATTTGAGACAAGCGTGCCCTGAAGACATGGTTCCCCCTTCCTCTCTCCCTCCATTTCCCCATTCGTACTCCGTGGGCGCTAAAACACCCTCTCCATCCTAGCCTCCTTCGTCCACCACCCCATCCACCGCCGTCCTCCTCCACCATGCCAGAGCTGATACCCCGATGCTGTCATCCATTACAAGAGATCGACCTCTCTCATCCACGGCTTCGGACCGGGATCATTGCATCCCGTCCTCTCGCTTCATCCCCACCGTTGTCCACCTTGTCGGCGCTGCTCCTACGACCATCTCGTCCACCGCGCCCCGCCGCCATCGTCTACCCTCCTAGATCTGCTTCCACACTGCTGACAGCCATCGCTACCGCAGCACCGTCAAATTCTCAGCATATGCATACACGGCTCCGCACCAGAGGCGGTACTCTTTCGTATCTGCTCAACTTATTTATCACATCAAGAAAATAGATCGCCACTGCTTTACTCCGATTTCTTGTCCATCACTTACTTGTTAGTTGAAAGAAAACATTGGTTGCGAAGTTGCCTTTGTCCGGTTTGCACCTTCAGATCCGCCATGGCATGCTCAACACTATACTCGCAAGGCTTATGGTTTTCCCCTTTTATATTCCACACTATTAAATGACAGTAGACTAAATTTCAAAATTGGGTCAGTCGATTTTTGAGAGATCACCGGAGTTCGCCGGTGCGAAGGAAGGGGTTCGGGTGGGGACGGTGGTTGTGGGGGGCGGTGGTGGGGCCTCGCCGAACAAAGAAAACTCGACGCGGGTGGGGGCGGGGGTGGGGGTGGCGGAGGAACACAGGCGGTGGGGGCGGTTCAGGGGAGGGCGGGGGGGGTCGGTGCCGGTGGTTCGGCCGGCGGGCCGTGCGGTGTTCTGTATGGGAAGAATCAGAGACGAGGAAGAAGAAGGGTTAGGAGACGTAGGATCTTCATCCAACCGCTTGAAATGGTCGACTGACCCAAATGACAAAAGTCACGCGACTTGCATGCAGACATGCCTTTATATTCAGTACCATCATCGTACCTGCTTAGCTCTGCTCTTGAATCAATCAAGCTAAACAACGTGCCACTCATAATTCCAAACTTGTTGCTCAAATACGAATCTGATATGATGCTGATATTACTAAAACAGATAACGTTTAATTGGTCAGCTAATGTTCCTACTTTACTTTTGAAAAGCACGTGCACCACATATAGAGAGACAACAGGGAGTTGCATTCTTAATGCGCTCTGGTTCATCATGTGTGGGCACTGCGCAATGAACATTTTATTATCCAAAATCTGCTTGCTCTTCTTTAGCATGTTCCTCTTCCGTTCTTCTTTAATAAGTACTCTCTCCGTTCCTAAATACAAGTCTTTGTATAGATTCCGCCATGGACTACATCTAGAGCAAAATGAGTGAATCTACACTCTAAAGTGTATCTGTATACATCTGTATGTGATCCATAGTGGAAATCTCTACAAAGACTTATATTTTGGAATGGAGGGAGTATGATAGTAGTATAGTATGTTCCTTGTAGTGAAGATGAGCAAGGACATTTGCAGTGTAGAGGTACATACGGTCGGTTGTGATGGACACTTGAACTCTTTGGGCCTCTTTGATTCGTAGGATTTTGTAAACATAGGAATAGGATTTGTAGTGGCCTGCCCACTTGAATCCTATAAGATTAGCAAGGAAATGTGGGGAGCTGTGTCGCCTTTGAGAGTTACACTGATATTAACAGTACCGCACCTTCAGTTGAAGAGAGCTGGTATTCGAAGCCTTTCTAGTCGTACCGGCAATACTAGCACATATATTCCAGCAAGTTCCACTTTGCTGATTTTACTCCTGATGCTTACGGTTTTCCCGTTATATCTACACTATGATCTGTGTAGCTGCTTTGTGTCGCACTAGCAGCAGTCCACTCTTGAAGCTAAACAACACACCAATCATAAGTCCAAAGCTTACTTCTTCAAATATGAATGTGATATGATACTGATATTAGTTAACAGATACACATTTAATTGGTCAGGTAATGCTCCCACTTGATTTTCCAAATGCATGTGGCCACATATAGAGAGACAACATGGAATTGCATTTCTTTGGGCGTTGTGATTCATCATGAGTGGGCAACCAACATTGTATGCAATGAAGCGGAATCTCAAAATATGCTTCCTCTTCTGTTCTTTAACATGTTCCTCTTTTGTTATTCTGTATTTAGTACGTACAGTATGTTCCTTGTCAGGAAGGGGAGCAGGGACATCTGCAATCAACAGCTGATAGAGCTGGCCTGTACGTGATTGATAGGCTTTCAATTAGTAGTGGCAATAGAACACCGTATTTTCCAGCCAGTTCCACTTTCCCGATTTATATATCGTGGTTATGGTGTACCCCTTTTATGTACACTACGATCTTCCTAGTTGTTGTGTGCTATTGTTATGATGGTTTGGCAATAAACTCTCCATACAGTATATTATGAACCTATCATCTGCCAACTATCCTTACTTCTGGAGCCTATTTTTTTGTGTACTTGTGCCAGATTATATTAATGCACGCACCATATTACGGCACACATGAGCTCTCTCATCAGAATCCAGTGATAGCACACAAGGGTTTATAGGGACGCCCCTATATTAGAATATCCTCTGCATTACAAAGATAATCTCACTACTATTTATGTTTTCATGGTTCTCAGATATTATATATAATTACAGTGAATATCAGAATCCGCGCATCAGAAGAATATTGTGGAACACTGCAACGACTTACAAAATTGGCACCAAGGCATTGAGTGCCATTCTGGATGCAATGAGACTCATACGCTCCCCACATGTAGATTCTTGTTCAGAATATGATCCTAATGACTATTCTAACCTCGAGGAGTCAAAGGCAGATGGCCTGTCCTGTTCACCCATCAAGGTGCCTGTTTTAATTTGGCAAGGTTTTATTGATTACGTGTATCTTGCATATGTTGTCTTGCATTTCTTCTACTTTGTTGCACCGCCATCTGCTTAGTTTACTCATCATATATGTCAAGATGCCATGCCCATCCATTATCAATACATATTCCATCTGTCATCATACCATGTTTTTTCACACAAATGCTGCTCTTGTGCATCAGACATCAAAAAGAAAGAGGGTGATTGCTGAACCTGAAGGAGCACCAACAAAGTCCTTGAAAAACGTGGTGATGCCAGAGAAATCAGACAACACCCCACTTATATTGGCTATACAACCAGTAACACAAAACGTAGGACCGACTCCTGCAGACTATACCCATATTCACTGGCCACACCACTAGCCCCACCACACAGGACCTGCACTCCAGCAAAAGGTATGCCGATTTTAGTTGCCATAGCACGAGCCGTACCACAGAAAAATCCCACTCCAGTAAAAAGTACAGCAAGTCCACCGGCCGAAGACCTATCCCAACTGCAGAGATGGCCAATTCCTGCAGATTGGAACCCCATTCCAGTTATTCCCAGTTTAAAAGACAATGCTTTCAATGTTGTTAGGGACTACGTGCATATATTCCCATCATGGGAAGATTATAGTGAAGACAAAGACCATTTTCACATCTTCCTGTCCCACTTACGTGTAAGTGCTATTATTTATGGTGATTATTTTTCTGTTTTCTGCTGATTGAACACATCAATGATTTACATTACATTGTTGTAAGTACGCAAGGGTCAATCTGGATAGTCATGACAAGCAAAGCTTGCTTGCTCTTTTCAAGGAAGCATTGCAGCAGTATCGGTGTTAGGTGAGGAAATCACACTTTGATGGCAAGTCTATAAACGAATTTCCGGTGAAGTCTCCTGTGCTAAATTTAGAAGACATTGAATGGAAAAACCTTGTTATGCACTGGTCTCGTTCCTAGGATGAGGTACTGTCTATGATATCACATGACAATTTGAACTTCTACTTTTCCGCATGTGCCTTACGGATCTTTTTTGCAGGAAATCAGCTCAAAGAAGAATTCCGATTTGAAAAGAACGACAGGATATCGCAAATATGTTGCCCGCTACTTTGCTCTTGTTAGTACCTGTTGTCCTGTATCACTGTACTTGCATTCATACCTGGTTCATTATGTGACAGCAGTATGCATCATAGCTTGGTTATCAATTGTTCGCTCCAAATTATCTGATCTGTATGAATGGTTACATTAGTGTAGAATATATCCAATGCCAATGAAATTTTTTAGCTCTGCATTGTTCTTGTAAGTACATGATGTCCTTTATCAGTGTACTTATATTGATAGGAAGTTGTTCATGTACCATCACTCTGCAACTTATTTTCCTTTGCCCTCCATTTTCTATGCATCAGATCTATATTTACTCTTACCATAAGGTTGGATAACACCGATGGTCCTGAAGATGTTTAGCTCTGCATTGCTCTTGGCTGTACCTTCTTCATGTATCATTGTACTTACATTTATAGCTACTTGGTTATGTAGCATCACTCTTCATCTTATCTTAAATATTCTCTATTTTTTTCTTATATTATAACATCTATATTTACTCTTAACAAATTATAGAATGAAGGCAATTCTTATGAAGAAGATTATGTGGTAAACTTCTTGAATTCCCCCCCCCCATCAGCATGGACAAGGGCTTTATAGAGCCTGTCTTCACCAATAATGTAAGTTTGTCCTTCTCAAGCCTTCAAACTTTGTTGTGTATATTTGGTTAGGCATGACTGCAACAGCTGTTTATTTTTGGTGTTTGAATCAAATTGCATGTTTAAAGTTTATTATGTAGTTCATAAACAAAAGTTTGTCCTTCTCAATTTAAGTTTTCAGTTGTACAACCAAGTTCCTTCTTCATACCATGTAAATTAAACTATACACAGCAAGTGATCTTCTTTTGCACTGCATGTATGCTTCTGTTCTTGATCTGTAATCCAGTGGTGTGGTGAACCTACCCACTACATCACAATGTCATATTCTGCAATGTCTTAACTATGAACAATGTCATATCATTCTACTATTATTTAAACCGTCTCTTTATTTGCCAATCTGAAATGGGATAAATTGACAGCACACTAACCATTGATACTTATGAGTTCTTGATCTGTAATCCAGTGGTGTCGTGAAGCTGCCAACTCCTTCACAATGTCATTTCCTGCCATGTCTTAACCTGAACAATACCATATTGTGTTGATGCTATTTTAAACTGTGTCACTTTATTCGTTAGTAAGAAATGTGATGAATTGTCAGCACTGATACTTATATGTGCAAAACCTGTCATCTATCTGCTTGTTTATCTTTTAGAGAGAGGAGGATATAAGTGTCAAACAAGCGCAGTCTCATCAGCTTGTTCAGCTACTTGCGCAGCAGCTCCCGAGCAAGGCTAACCTTTCTTGAACTCTATTGAAGTGCTGTTGGTTTTGTATATTATTTTGTCGGCGTGTTTATTTGCACTGGTGGCGATCTTTGATGCCCAGTGTATGTAATTTGTTGCCTGCTTGTGCTTTATTATCATAGTGGCGAACTTTGATGCCCAGTGGATGTAATATGCCATAATTTCTTTATTGGATAGTCTAGGTTTTTCTTATTCACGATGCTGCAGTTATTTTACTGTATATATATCCTGTCTTCGCAGTAAACCGGCCAAACCGTAAAATTACGGTACATAATCGAGCCATCATGCAAATCACTACATAATCGGTCCGTTAATAGGCCTAAATGTAAACTGGCCCACTAGTAGATTTGGTTCTCTAATAGGCCGAGTAAATCGCCGGCCCTATTTTCGCAAGAAAACCCAATGGGCTTTGAGGAGGCTGAAAAGTAGGTTGGGCCTGAAATGTGCCGAACAGCTCACAGGCCGGCAGCAGGCTGAAATAGACCCCGCCCATGATTGTGCCAATCACATCACAGGCCGTTAACAGGCCAAGATTGTCTCGGTCCTTGTTTGACCCAATTAGATTATCGGCTGTGAGCACGCCGAATGCAAACCGGGTCGTAGTTAGGCCCAACTATATACGGGCTTTTAACACGCCGAAATAAATATAGGGCCGAAATGTTAAACATGCCTTTAACAGGCCGAAACTAATATCAGGCCGAATTACTAAATGGGCCTTTAGCAAGTGGGCCCAAAAGCATAGCGTCCAGTTGACGGGCCGAATCTGATATGGGCCATAATTTAGCCCAAAGCCTCTTAAAGGGCAGGATTTGGTCTGGGTCCTAATTTGGCCCAAAACATGGTAGGCTTATAACGGGCCGGATCTCATATGGGCCTTTATTAGGCCCGGAATGTGGCAGGCTGTTAATGGACCGGATCAAATATGGGTAGGCATTTGGCCCAAAACATGACAGCCTGTTAACGGGCCGACCCACTAGTGTCCTTAAAATCTTATGGGCCTTTAGCTGGACCGACCCATTATGGTCGATGATATCTCGTGGGCCTTTAGCTGGGCTGGCCCATTATGGTTGGCGAAATCTCGTGGGCCTTTAGCTGGCCGGCCCATTATGGTCTGCAAAATCTTGTGGGCCTTTAGTTGGGACAGTCCATTTAATCTTTATGGGCCACTTTTGGGCCGGTCCACGTGTCAACATATCATAGGTGCATCTCGCCCATTGGATGAGTGACACCTGTGCCAACATGGAGCTGACATGTGGTTCCGCCGGCCAATGGGAATTTTACACATGGAAAATCATCATTGGTCGTGGCTGTTAGCGGGTTATCGGATCCAAAACCGGACTCGATAGCTTAACGGCGACCTGTTACGGTGGATGCCACGTGTCGGTAACCCTTGACGAAAGCACTTCCATGACGCGGCATTTATCGTCATGGAAGTGAACACTTCTGTGATGATAATTTTGGTAATGTCATGGAACACTTCTACGACAGCACAGGTATGACTATCTTGATTCTGTCATAAAATCGTCATGGATGTACATGCATGACAGAAAACGTGACCTACTGTGACAAACACGTATCATCACAGAAGTGTATTTTTTTGTAATGACAAGGTGGTTGGCATCGACCTCCAGTACACCGCTGGTTGTCCCAGCATAGATCAGAAGGTTGTCGTCGCCCAGTTGTGCGTGCACCATCATGTCCTCATCTACCACTACTGCATGGCCATAGAGCCTTGCGACCGTTTCAACAGGTTTGTCAATAGCACCGACTACAAGTTCGCCACAGTGGAAATCACCGATGATGTAAAAGCGCTCAATGTTACGGGCTTGGCCTGCAAGAACCTTGTCGAAATCCATGACAACTACAGGGTCCGGGGCAGCACAAAGAAGGAATCCCTGGTCAAACTTGCCTCGGGCATCATCGACCCCTACTACGAAAAGATGAAGCAGGATGCCCAGAGAACAAGTCCCGTATCCTGGCACAGGGCCTGGATGCGGCAACTGGATGAGCCTCACCTCAAGTTCGCGGCCAAGAGCGTGTACACATGCTACGAGATGCAAAGGCGGATCGTTGACATGAGGAAGTGCCTCGTTACCCAAATCAACGAGCCCGGATCGAGCCACAAGCAGAGCAAGCGTCACAAGAAGTAGATGATGATCAGATGATTGTTTATGCTAGTTAATCATGCATGTAATATATAGTTTACTTTATTGGTGTGTGGAAATGTCATGTGTGTAGTAGCCACCTATGTAATTATGCGTGTAATAGTTTACTTTGGTGTGTGCAAATGACATGGTTGTAGTAGCCACCTATGTAAGTGGATGTTTAATTTGGTTATGCAACCATGTCCTTATAAGTGTGTGTATATATATGTTGTTGTTCTGTATGCAATCCCATCGCACAACACACACGTCTTATTAGGAGCAACCATCTGTGTTATTATCGGTCTTCGCACACATTTCTGATTACAAACATGTTTGCCACGTATCACACACATCTTGTTATATTGAACCATTTCTGTTCTCTTGTCTCAACACAAACAGTTCATCCGAGTGAACCGCATGTCGTATATCACACACACCTTGATCTGGCTGACCGTTTCTTTTGTGTTGCCTAATCACAAACATTTCATTTTTACACCACCGTTTGCGATTATTGCATCGCACACAGTTTCGTCGAAGGCTCTCTGATCGTAGTGTCGCGTTAGCAGCATCCTGCAGTAGTGTTTGCTCAATCGATTTGGTTCGAAATACTGGCGACATGGGGGAAGCTCGAGTGGACACCCACATCAAATCATGTTTTATTGGTGTGGTGCATGTCACTCTCTCTGATGCCAAGAATACGCAGAGACCTGGACACGATCATGACACTGATTTTATGGTAGGTGTGGAAACATCATAACAACATGGTATTCGGCGGTGCCTCTCCCTTGGTGCAAACAACTATTGCCAAAATCTCAGAGGAGGGCCAGGAATGTCAGGCTACAAGCAAATTTAGAGAGGACATGGTGCTTTTCTTTCATCGGTTGTACACGTGGGCGATCGTGAGTACTTGACTATGAAACAATTTCATCCATTATTTAGGAAACTCAAGATTCCATTGTTTCCTGGTGTTAGGACTGCAGTCGTTAAATTGAACTTCCCATGCATTTTCTTCCATGTCCAGCGTGAGCATGGGGCGACCGTTTTTTCCTTTTTTTTGGAGGAGAGCATGGGGCGACCTACTTGTGATTTGAACGACAACTCATTACTTTAGGTGAGATTTGACAAACCTTCAAAATGGTTGTGGTAAAAGCGATGAAAAATCCTATAATATATAAAATGTACATGTACTATATCATGAAAGTTCAATTCAAGAATCCTAAATAGAGAAAATATGCTATAAATAGTGTGCAACTCGAAATTCACTATTCTCCAACTTTTTTCAATCTTGCTACTTCTAAAGTAACTAAGCAATACCAATTATTTATAAGTCAAAATTAATAACCTTGCTTATATCCCCTACATTTCCAGTGTGGCCATGACAACGAAGCATGTCCTTAATTAAGTTGGTTAATCAAGTGGATCACAACGAGTGATGCAACTACTAAAATCAATGATAATTGTATGGAGATGGTGGGGATCGTCGAAAAGGTTGAGCTGGAGATGCTAATGTCACTCACATGAGATAGGTAGATTTCCTTTCAATTGTAATAGTTCTTATATTTGGGTTGATGAACTCGTTGTTTTTATAACTCCATCGTCATATGAATATTATTTTCAGTAAAAAAAAGCTAGCCATGATGGTCTTCCTAAGGAAGTCTAAACAATCGAGAACACCAACATTGTAAAAGGGACACATTATTTTCAGAAAAAAAGCTAGCCATGATGGTCTTCCTAAGAAAGTCTAAACAATCAAGAACACCAACATTGAAAAAGGGACACAAGATGGGACATATTTTGAATGGAAGGCTACTAATATTAACTAAAAAATAACTATATTTCTAAATTAAAGCAGCTATAATCAATTTTACCTTTTCCCCATTGGTGTATAGTTCAACTAAGTTACTAACTTATAGTCATGTGCACTATGAAGTTAGTATCATACCCTAGCATCATTTGCATGATACTAACTTGTAATATTATCCACGACGAGAGGTCTTATCGTTTGACTAAAGACATCAAAGTTACAAAAGGAAGTACCTATGAATTACCAAATAGCAAGGCGAATCTTGGGGGTGCCATGGCACCCCCTCCAAAATTGCAAAATAGTTTTTCTTATGTTCTTGACATTGAATTCCTAACAAGTTAATGCAATTTTAAGACTATTTGCTTCGACCAAATTATAAAACTTCAAGACTATTTGTGGTGATTATAACAATGCTTAGACCAAATTATACTATTCATAGTGAGATTCTAGATTATATTTGCTACTGCAAACTATACTATTCAAACGGTTTTCCAAACTTTGAACTGTGTCACCCCCAAGAGTCAAGAGTGAGATTCTAGATTTTCTCAATACTCACGAGTGTGCGTACTATATATTAGAGAAGGGATGGGGTAGAGAGCCCCTCCACATTGGCAGTTACAACCCCAGCTCCACCGTCAAGGGGTAAACACTCTATTCTACCTCACCTAGGCCTACCTCTAGTGCCGGGATAAAGGCATCCGCACCCGCCTTTAGGAGGCCCGCCATCGCCCACGTTCTCCCCTCGGCCATTATCGAGCGAATCACCCTAATGGTCGAGGGGGTTACTCCATCGAAAACTATCGTGTTTCGATGTTTTCATAGCTCCCACATTACAAGGATTAGGACTGCCCGCGTGTCCTTCACGCTCATGGTACTGCCATTCTTCTCGGTGCACCATTGTATTATTTCCGTTTCGGCCGTTGGTACCCACGCTGGCTTGTTCATCGCAGTGCACACCTTGGTCCACACTTCCCTCGAGAAAACACATCCTGGCAAGATGTGGTTGATGCTCTCCTGATCTTGGTCACAAAGCGGGCATCGCTCCTGATGGTCTAGGCTCCTACGTGCGAGCCTATCTGAGGTCCAACACCTGTCTTGCAAGGCCAGCCACATAAAAAACGATATTTGAGCGGGGCCTTTGATCTCCATGTGAAAGTAGCTGCCGGTGCGACCTCACGACCCCAAAAGCGCGCCGCATAGGCCGATCGTGTGGAGTATAGTCCATCCTTCTCCCAAGCCCATTTGAGTGAGTCTTCCTCCGCGGGCATAAGCTGGATCTGCGCCACTTGGTCCCATAGAGTGAGTTTTTTTTTGAGAACTACATAGAGTGAGGTAGTCGTGAAGCACATGATCCGATATATCTGGCCCAACATCCAAGGCCCATGCCCCGTTTGACAGCCCTTGTTGTACTGTGCGTGTACTTCTAGTACGTAGCTGGCACTACTCGGGCGTAGACGTCGGGTGCAATCTCCTCCACACGGCAACGTTGAATCCACTATCCTCCCCGAAAAGGGTAGATTGCCCAGTTCCGATCATACTAGAGACTAGAGAGACTCTAGATTTACCACTGCAAAATCGTTCCTCGTTCGAACAAGCTTAATTCAAACAAGACTGGAAGAACTGTATTTCCCCACCATCTTTTATTCTTGAAAGTGTTAAATCCGTGCAATGTTGTTCAGTAATAATGTACACAGCGATAGTAGAACAGGTGTCATAATCTGTACTTATAGTCATGAGAAAATGGAAGGCTACTAATATTGACTAGAAAATAACTATACTCTTCTATTTTTTTTGCGGAAACTGTACTTCTAAATTAAAGCAGCTATAATCAATTTGACCTTTTTCTCATTGATGTATAGTTCATCTAAGATACTAACTTATAGTCATGTACACTATGAAGTTAGTATCATACCCTAACATAATTTGCATGATACTAATTTGTAATATTATCCACGACGAGAGGTCTTATCCTTTGACTAAAGACGTCAAAGTTACAAAGGAAAGTATCTATGAATTACCAAATCGCAGGGCGAATCTTGGGGGTGCCATGGCACCCCCTCCAAAATTGCAAAATAGTTTTACTTATGTTCTTGACATTGAATTCCTAACAAGTTAATGCAATTTTAAGACTATTTGCTTCGACCAAATTATACAACTTTAAGACTATTTGTGGTGATTATAACAATGCTTAGACCAAATTATACTATTCATAGTGAGATTCTAGATTAGATTCGCTACTGCAAAATATACTACTCAAACGGTTTTCCAAATTTTGAACTGTGGCACCCCCAAGAGTCAAAGAGTGAGATTCTAGATTCACCACTGCAAAATCGTTCCTCGTTCGAACAGGCTTAATTCAAACAAGACCGAAGAACTGTATTTCCCCACCATCTTTTATTCTTGAAAAGGTTAAATCCGTGCAATGTTGTTCAGTAATAATGTACACAGCGATAGTAGAACAGGTGTCATAATCTGTATCATACGCTTCGTGGCCTTATTGTTGTTTCAGCAAACCGTACTCCAGACCGTATGTACGAAACAGCTACGCAGTTGCGCCAGCATGAACTGCGATGAAGAGTCCAGTCAGTAGGTCTCCCCCTCGGCTCCCGGCTCCTCCTCCTCGTCGTCGCTCTGCAGCTCGGCCAGCTCGGCGAGCAGCGCCGCGTCGGCCGACGACTTGGACATATCGCCGGGGGCCTTGGCCTCCTGGATGATCCGCATGATCTCCTCCACGGGCTGCGCCGCCGCCGCCGCGGTCTCCGTCTCCGCCTCGGGCTCCTTGAAGTTTCCCCTGTCCCTCTCCGCGATCTCCTTGGGCAGGCTCTTCAGGTACCACGGCAGCTTCTTGATCTCAGCGATCGTGATCCTCTTCAGAGTTTCAGACACGATTCAAATCATTTTTTGTTAGGCACGATTCATAGGTATGATTCAAAGTTGTCTGCCTTTTGGAGCAATCTGAAGTTTCCTTGGAAGTTACTAATAAACAGAAGGAAAAAAAGAGGATAAGCAGCAGTAGTACCTTTGAAGGATCGGCAGTGAATATTTGGGACAGGAGGCGTCTGCAGTCGGAGGACACCCTGACGTAGTCCGGAATGGAGTATTGCACGCCAAGGATTCTCTGTCAAGTGTTACAAGACGTGCATTCGCGTTCAGATCAGGGTTTCACGCACGCTTAACACAAGCATTCAAGCAAGATGCTGAACAAGGGAGAGATGATAAGGAGGATGGATCGATAAGTTACGCTGATAGTTTTCCGGAAGTTCCTTGGATCCTCGGGGTCCTCAAATGGGTACGAGCCGATGAGCATCACGTACAGTGTCACGCCGCAGGACCAAACGTCTGCTACCTGGACATGGGGAACCATTTCGTCATAAGATGCAGAGTTGGAAGCCAATCATGTGACATCTCAGAACCATGATAACATCAAATACATGAACGTTGATAGCATCACTATGCATTACTGAAGATATACAAAATTAATTAGTGATGTTTGTCAGTGCTGAATGTGACCATTCTCAGTGGCAACGGATCATTGGTAAGCTAATGCTACTGTACTCCATTACTAATATACGATGCAGGAAAACATATCCTGATACTAATGCTATAGATGCAACACGAGTAGTTACTTTTCTAATTAGTAAGTACTATACTAATTGAGTATTAACAAACATGATTTACTTGTTCTCTCTTGGATGCGAAATGAGAATAAATAACCACAGATTGTCAAAAGAGGTAATTACCTTGCCGTCGTATTCTTTTCTAGAAAGAACTTCTGGCGCTATGTATGCTGGAGTACCAACTGTTGATTTTGGTTTGGAGTGCAGCAAAGCAGACTGAAAACAATGATAGCTAACTTGATCAGTAAAGAAAGAGAAAGGTCAATTCTAGCTAGTCTTAAAATATAGCAGTAACCATCAGTACCTTTGAGTAACCAAAGTCGCAAATTTTCACTCGAGGTGTTGGACTCCCATCCAGGAGAGTGTTTTCCAGTTTAAGATCACGGTGACAGATTTCCTGCGTTTGCAGCATCATTCATGGGCACTTGTGTTTTGCATTTATATTTCCTTTGATGATTTTCAAAAGGCAAAGCTTACCATTGAATGGCAGTAGCTGACCCCTGAAAGTAGCTGCTGAAAGAAGTACCTGGCCTATTGACACGCATAGCAAACAATTTACACGATTATTCTACTGTTAGCAGGCATGGTTCAGAATAAAGACAGCGTGGTGATATGGCAAGGTAAGTAGGTTCAAGCGCAACCTCATCTTCACTGAATCGCCCTGCGGTGCATATTCTTTCGAAGAGTTCTCCGCCAGCAGCATATTCCATGACAATGGCAAGGTGCGTCGGGGTTACACAAACCTGTCCTCAATTGATACAGAAAGACCATATTATAGCAAGCAATTTAATTTTATTTACAGTTGAGAATTTGCTAAGTTGAATATCAAGACAGAGACATCCTAGGACAAACTTCGATGATTCTGAACTCATTATCACCAACCATAGTGACACTGAAATGTAGGGGTTCAGTGCCGCCCAGCCCAACAATAGTAGTAACTTTTGACGAAAAAACCATTACTAATAACTGGCAGAGCAGTCATGACGCAAACAATCAAAAAGATAATCGTCCTTTATTTCCAAAATATATTAGGGTGTCAATTCTGCTTTCTGGAGGACACAGAGAGTAGTTCAGAGTTCATACTTCAGAACCTTCAAATTTAACCAATCTAATGTAACTGAGAATCAATAAAATTATCAAACGGCTAACGAGTCAAGAAGAATGGGTAATTACCTCCTTGAATCGGATGATGTTTGGGTGCCGGAGCGAGCGGTGATTGATGATCTCCCTCTGCACATTCTCATCAATCTGCATGCACACAAGCAGACCCCAAAAATCACACATCCAGCAACACAAACCTGCAGCCATAGTGACTACATCTACCATCTATCGAGGATTAATTCGTAAGAAGAACCCCAAATCCACCTGTCCTCAGCGGCCAAACCCCAGAATTAAAGAACACAGGAAAAGAACGGAGAACAACGACGTATATACCTTCTTGCCCCTCTCGATGTACTTGACGGCGACGAGCTCCTTGGTGCGCTTGTCCCTGACCAGCCTCGCCACCCCGAAGTTGCCAGTCCCCAGCTCCTTCAACGCCTCGTACCTCTCCTCCATCACCACCACCCGCCCGCCCCAATCACAAAATTTCGAGGGGCGGCTTCAACTCGAACGAATCCGACTGTGAAAGAAGCACTAACTCAGAGCAAACCTCCTCCTCCTGCTGGTGATGGTGCTGCTGCTGCTGCCGACCCAACAGCTGACCAAGAGGCGGAGAAAAATATAGAGAGTTGCGCGCGCCGTCACCGGAAAGCGAAGCGCGGCCTCGGCTCGGAGCAGGGGCGGAAGCGACGGAACGAGGGCGGCGGGGCGACGCGACGCGCGATGGTCGACGCGTGTGGGAGGCAGTGGCGATTTTTGAATTGGGGGTGGGCCAGCTGATACGTCGCGGCCGCGTGGGGCCCGCCGGGAGCTCACCTAATCGGGGGGCGGCAGGCGGGCCCTCTGGGTTAGATGGCACGTCCGATGGGGTGACGTGGCCTCTCTCTGGATGCATGGGCTTGACGCGTTGCCCGGACACGTGTCCTTTTTTTTTCGCGATTTGCGTTGGTTTTTTGTTGGGATTTTCCCACCATATAATGTTCTGACAATGCATGCACTGTATTATCGTTTTATAATCCCATTTTGTCAATGGAAGAACAGTTTTTAATTCGATCTTGGCTCATCTTTTTTTTTTTGCGGAAACAATATTGGCTCATCCTTTCCTTTTTTTTTATTCAGACTAGATGTTACAAACCACCTCGTAAAAAAGAGATGCTACAAATCATCAAACTTGTGAACGAGAAGAAATTAGTTCAAGCATGATGTGTTTGATTCGAGGCTTAGACTTCCGGACAACCATTGTTTAATCAAGATCGATCAAGTGGGTTAGTATAATTTTATTGTGATGAAGTTCGGTAATAATTGATCTAAAATGTATGGAGTACATCACTTCTCTTTATTCTTTTCAATTTTGGGTGGGGTGGGGTGGGGGGCGCCCATCTGAACATTTGTGCTAATTTTTTTTTCAGTTTTTGCACCAAGGTTTAGGAGACGTTTCATATACTGCATGGATTTTGAGGTATTTGCATACGTGGTTGAATTATGCCTAGTTGAGTAAATATATGCTAAAAACCATTTATGCACATAGTTTGGTAGCTTGCATTGCCTCACCGAGCAGTTTAATGTTTGACGGTTGGTTGGCGGCATTTATGGGTTATGCTTGTCAACATGCAAAACATGATTTTGGTTGTGAGTGACCTAAGTTATGGTCATCTTTTCTTACTAGTGATGACCTTATCATACAGTACACCACACAAGCAATACCAAACATCGTTCAAGTCTTATATAGTAAACAAATAATAGTCATCCTAACTGCCAGCAAACTACAATACAAATTAACAATCATATAGCTCAATGGGGAGAAATTCATCGATGCCGAACTAGGGGAAGTCCATTGTCATCTTCTTCTTGTTCTTCTTTTGCTATTGCTTTTTCTTCTACTCTGTTTTCTTCCGCTACTACTTCTTTCGTTGATGCTTCTCCTTCTTCAAATCCTTATGTTGCCTCTGTTTGCCAAATTGTCTCGGTCCACTATTGACCGATATGATGAAAAAACATACTCATTGGACTATTCTTGAACCTTCACGTAAACCAACTCTGAAGAAAAGAGGTATTCTATTCCTCGGTTGAGAAGATATGCAAGAAACCAAGAAATATATGAAAAATAGGTATAAAAGCTAAAGATGTTAAAAAAATTACCCCATATTAAATAATTATATGTAAACCAACCACTACTAGCCACGTAGTTTTAGTTGTTTATGTAGCACCTTATTATGCACTTCTTTTAACAAATTATCACAACAATGTGCAGAGTATCATCTAGTTTCTTGAGTAGCATGGCATGCTTGCCCACCATCCATGGAGACCACTCCATCACGCAATTTTGATCCGCTTCCATTCCAAATACAACAATGAATAAGTAATTCTTGGCCGAATTGAACACTAGACCTAGGGTTTCCCCACGCTGGCCTCATCGCCAACGAGATATTTTTGTATGTGCAATGTGTTAGGCGCCAGAACCTTGCCCATGAGAGTCTGGTCTTGATCCACCAGATCCAACATCATCAAGGATCACCACGTTCGCCTCAGCATCAACCACTCCAGCCATGCCAGTCGTTGTAGCCCCAACCAGTGCTTGCATTGGTATGTCGTCATTGGTTGCCGTTGCAGATGGTTCCCCACCGGGATCCATTGCCTAACATAGTTGATCCAATGTTGGTCATCAGTACCTTGTCCAACCCACCGTCCCTCACTTCCTCCATTGACTAGTCGTCCCTAATTGTGGAGGAGCGGAACTCAACCAGAGAAGCAGCATGACAAACATACTAGGACCATGCAAGGGAAGAGGGAGAGGGGTTAATCTTGATCGCACCCTCAATGGTGGTTCTCGACCTCGGGGTCACCCGTTGCCGTAGCGCCATCTAACCATAGGAGAGAGAACATTCTTGACCCGTTGGCTAGTTTGTTGTCCCACGTGGTGTGTGCATTTTAATCTGGACCAACTATTACTACTCAGGCAGGAAACGGTGGCTCTGGCTTGGTGTGTGCTCTGGAAAACTTAGGCGACATCATATTCACTTCCTACCGTCATTTATTCACATGTGATAATGCTCTTGCTGCGGAACTTGAAACTTGTAGATAGGGAATCACGCTAGCTTTGGAGTGGAGCACACTTCCATTTATCCTGGATACGGGCAATACCAAAGCTGTTGCGATGATTTCAAACCCATCGGGGAATAGATCACGACATGTCGCCTCGTCCAAGAGAGCGCTGCCATGATGGGATGAGGTAGAGACGTGGTGGTAAAACCTATTAAAAGATGGCGTAATCATGTTAGCCATCATTTGGCTCAGATGGGTAGATGTAAGATAAAGACGGTCGTATGGTTACAGTAAGACACTGAGAGGGTAGTAAACTTGTGTGAATTGGATTGCCGCCATCCAAGTTAATTAATATACAACCCTTTCCACCTACAAAAACAACTATTACTACTAGTAGTACAATGTTTTTGAATGATTTGAAAATGGGAAACGTTTGTAGTCGGTGTGCCGGTCGAAGCTTCATCCGGTCGCGTACATCAGATCCATGTGGATCGTGTAGGCCCTGTCGTCGCCCCCCTGTGCCCCCTGTTGGGGAACATAGTATTTCAAAAAATTCCTACGATCATGCAAGATCTATCTAGGAGAAGAATAGCAACGAGAGGAGAGAGTGTGTCCACGTACCCTCGTAGACTGAAAGCGGAAGCATCTAGTAACATGGTTGATGTAGTCGAACGTCTTCGCGATCCAACCGATCCAAGTACCGAACGTATGGCACCTCCGTGTTCAGCACACGTTCAGCACGATGACGTCCCTCGAGCTCTTGATCCAGTTGAGGATGAGGGAGAGTTCCGTCAGCACGACGGCGTGGCGACGGTGTTGAAAAAGTTACCGACGCAGGGCTTTGCCTAAGCACTACGACGATATGACTGAGGTGTGTAACTGTGGAGGGGGGCACCGCACATGGCGAAGAGAAGACTTGGTGTGTCTTTGGGGTGCCCCCCTCCCACGTATATAAAGGTCGGGAGGAGGCCGGCCCCCTAAGGGCGCGCCAAGTGTGGGGAGTCCTACTAGGACTCCCTAGTCCTAGTAGGATTCCCCTCTCCTTTTTCCTTTTCCGGAGTAGCAAAGGGGAAAGAGAGGAGGAGTAGGAGAGGGAAAGGGGAGCGCCGCCACCACCCCTTGTCCAATTTGGACTGGCAAGGGGGGGGGCGCCACCTCCTGTCCGGCCCTCTCTCTTCTCCATTAAGTCCCATGATGGCCCATTAACTTCCGGGGGGGTGGGGGGGTTCCGGTAACCCCTGGTACTCCGAAACTCATCCAAAACATCCCGAACCATTCCGGTGTCCGAATGTAACCTTCCAATATATAAATATTTACCTCTCGAACATTTTGATACTCCTCGTCATGTCCGTGAACTAATCTGGGACTCCGAAAAACTTCAGTCATCAAGTCACATAACTCATAATACAAATCGTCATCGAACGTTAAGCGTGCGGACCCTACGAGTTCGACAACTATGTAGACATGACCGAGACACATCTCCGGTCAATAACCAATAGCGGAACCTGTATGCTCATATTGGCTCCTACATATTCAACAAAGATCTTTATCGATCAAACCGCATAACAACATATGTTGTTCCCTTTGTCATCGGTATGTTACTTGCCCCGAGACTCGATTGTCGACATCTAGTTCAATCTCGTTACCAGCAAGTCTCTTTACTCGTTCCGTAATGCATCATTCCGTAACTAACTCATTAGTCACATTTCTTGCAAGGCTTATAGTGATGTGCATTACTGAGAGGGCCCAGAGATACCTCTCTGATACACGGAGTGACAAATCCTAATCTCGATCTAGGCCAACTTAACAAACTCCATCGGAGACACCTGTAGAGCATCTTTATAATCACCCAGTTACGTTGTGACGTTTGATAGCACACAAAGTGTTCCTCCGGTATTCGGGAGTTGCATAATCTCATAGTCAGAGGAACATGTATTAAGTCATGAAGAAAGCAATAGCAATAAAACTATATGATCATTATGCTATGCTAACGGATGGGTCTTGTCCATCACATCATTCTCTTATGATGTGATCCCGTTCATCAAATGACAACTCATGTCTATGGTTAGGAAAGTTAACCACCTTTGATTAACGAGCTAGTCAAGTAGAGGCATACTAGGGACACTCTGTTTGCCTATGTATTCACACATGTACTAAGTTTCCGGTTAATACAATTCTACCATGAATAATAAAAATTTATCATGATATAAGGAAATATAAATAACAACTTTATTATTGCCTCTAGGGCATATTTCCTTCAGTCTCCCACTTGCACTAGAGTCAATAATCTAGATTACATAATAATGATTCTAGCACCCATGGAGTCTTGGTGCCGATCATGTTTTGCTCGTGAGAGAGGCTTAGTCAACGGGTCTGCAACATTCAGATCCGTATGTACCTTGCAAATCTCTATGTCTCCCTCCTAGATTTGATCGTGGATGGAATTGAAGCGTCTCTTGATGTGTTTGGTTCTCTTGTGAAATCTGGATTCCTTCACCAAGGCAATTGCTCCAGTATTGTCACAAAAGATTTTCATTGGACCCGATGCACTAGGTATTACACCTAGATCAGATATGAACTCCTTCATCCAGACTCCTTCATTTGCTGCTTCCGAAGCAGCTATGTACTCTGCTTCACACGTAGATCCCGCCACGATGCTCTGCTTGGAACTGCACCAACTGACAGCACCATCATCCAATATAAATATGTATCCGTTTTGTGACTTAGAGTCATCCGGATCAGTGTCAAAGCTTGCATCGTCGTAACCATTTAAGATGAGCTCTTTATCACCTCCATAAACGAGAAACATATCCTTAGTCCTTTTCAGGTATTTCAGGATGTTCTTGACCGATGTCCAGTGATCCACTCCTGGATTACTTTGGTACCTCCCTACTAAACTAATAGCAAGGCACACATCAGGTCTGGTACACAGCATTGCATACATGATAGAACCTATGGCTGAGGCATAGGGAATGACTTTCGTTTTCTCTTTATCTTCTGCAGTGGTCGCGCATTGAGTCTGACTCAATTTCACACCTTTTAACACAAGCAAGAACCC
The DNA here is from genome assembly GCA_032464435.1 of Aegilops umbellulata. NCBI lineage: Eukaryota > Viridiplantae > Streptophyta > Magnoliopsida > Poales > Poaceae > Aegilops > Aegilops umbellulata. The sequence goes on along the minus strand of CP136054.1, from coordinate 355,090,228 downwards.
TTTCTTTGACTGATCCATTTTGAACTTCTTCAGAACTTTATCAAGGTATGTGCTTTGTGAAAGTCCAATTAAGTGTCTTGATCTATCTCTATAGATCTTGATGCCCAATATATAAGTAGCTTCACCGAGGTCTTTCATTGAAAAATTCTTATTCAAGTATCCTTTTATGCTATCCAAAACTTCTATATCATTTACGATCAACAATATGTCGTCCACATATAATATCAGAAATGCTACAGAGCTCCCACTCACTTTCTTGTAAATACAGGCTTCTCCAAAAGTTTGTATTAAACCATATGCTTTAATCACACTATCAAAGCATATATTCCAACTCCGAGAGGCTTGCACCAGTCCATAAATGGATCGCTGGAGCTTGCACACTTTGTTAGCGCCTTTAGGATCGACAAAACCTTCTGGTTGCATCATATACAACTCTTCTTTAAGATATCTATTAAGGAATGCAGTTTTGACATCCATTTGCCAAATTTCACAATCATAAAATGCGGCAATTGCTAACATGATTCAGACAGGCTTAAGCATCGCTACGGGTGAGAAAGTCTCATCGTAGCCAACTCCTTGAACTTGTCGAAAACCTTTCGCGACAAGTCGAGCTTTGTAGACACTAACATTACCGTTAGCGTCAGTCTTCTTCTTGAAGATCCATTTATTCTCTATGGCTTGACGATCATCGGGCAAGTCAACCAAAGTTCACACTTTGTTCTCATACATGGATCCCATCTCGGATTTCATGGCCTCAAGCCATTTCGTGGAATCTGGGCTCATCATCGCTTCCTCATAGTTCATAGATTTTTCATGGTCAAGTAACATGACCTCCAGAACAGGATTACCGTACCACCCTGGTGCGGATTGCACTCTGATTGACCTACGAGGTTCGACAGTAACTTGATCTGAAGTTTCATGATCATAATCATTAGCTTCCTCACTGATTGGTGTAGGAATCACTGGAACTGATTTCTGTGATGTACTACTATCCAACTCAGGAGAAGGTACAATTACCTCATCAAGTTCTACTTTCCTCTCACTCACTTCTTTTGAGAGAAACTGCTTCTCTAGAAAGGATCCATTCTTAGCAACGAATATTTTGCCTTCGGATCTGTGATAGAAGGTGTACCCAACGGTCTCCTTTGGGTATCCTATGAAGACGCATTTCTCCAATTTGGGTTAGAGCTTATCAGGTTGAAGCTTTTTCACATAAGAATCTCAGCCACAAACTTTAGGAAACGACAACATGGGTTTCTTGCCAAACCACAATTCATATGGTGTCGTCCCGACGGATTTAGATGGTGCCCTATTTAATGTGAATGCAGCCGTCTCTAAAGCATAACCCCAAAACGATAGTGGTAAATCAGTTAGAGACATCATAGTTCGCACCATATCTAATAAAGTGCGGTTACGACGTTCGGACACACTATTACGATGTGGTGTTCCAGGTGGCGTGAGTTGCGATACTATTCCACATTATTTCAAATGAAGACCAAACTCATAACTCAAATATTCACCTCCACGATCAGATCGTAGAAACTTTATTTTTTGTTACGATGATTCTCTACTTCACTCTGAAATTCTTTGAACTTTTCAAATGTTTCAGACTTATGTTTGATCAAGTATATATACCCATATCTGCTCAAATCATCTGTGAAGGTCAGAAAATAAAGATACCCGCCGCGAGCCTCACCACTCATTGGACCGCATACATCAGTATGTATTAGTTCCAATAAGTCAGTTGCTCGCTCCATTGTTCCGGAGAACGGAGTCTTAGTCATTTAAGTGATTCATAATCAAGTGATTCCAAAAGCCCATCAGCATGGAGTTTCTTCATGCGCTTTACACCAATATGACCTAAACGGCAGTGCCACAAATAAGTTGCACTATCATTATTAACCTTGCATCTTTTGGATTCAATATTATGAATATGTGTATCAATACAATCGAGATTCAACAAAAATAGACCACTCATCAAGGGTGCATGACCATAACAGATATTACTCATATAAATAGAACAACCATTATTCTCTGATTTAAATGAATAACCGTCTCACATCAAACAAGATCCAGATATAATGTTCATGCTTAACGCTGGCACCAAATAACAATTATTCAGGTCTAAAACTAATCCCGAAGGTAGATGTAGAGGTAGCGTGCCGACGGCGATCACATCGACTTTGGAACCATTTCCCACGCGCATCGTCGCCTCGTCCTTAGCCAATCTTTGTTTAATCCATAGCCCCTATTTCGAGTTGCAAATATGAGCAACAGAACCAGTATCAAATACCTAGGCGCTACTACGAGCATTAGTAATTAAGGTACACATCGATAACATGTATATCAATATACCTTTCACTTTGCCATCCTTCTTATCCGCCAAATACTTGCGGTTGTTCCGCTTCCAGTGACTAGTCCCTTTGTAGTAGAAGCACTCAGTCTTAGGCTTAGGTCCAGACTTGGGCTTCTTCACTTGAGCAGCAACTTGCTTGTCGTTCTTATTGAAGTTACCTTTCTTCCCTTTGCCCCTTTTCTTGAAACTAGTTGTCTTGTTAACCATCAACACTTGATGCTCCTTCTTGATTTCTACCTCCGCAGCCTTTAGCATGGCGAAGAGCTAGGGAATTATATTATCCATCCCTTGCATATTGTAGTTCATCACGAAGCTTTTCAAGCTTGGTGGCAATGATTGAAGAATTTTGTTAATGACACTATCATCAGGAAGATTAACTCCCAGTTGAGTCAAGTGGTTGTGGTACCCAGACATTCTGAGTATATGTTCACTGATAGAACTATTATCCTCCATCTTGCAGCTATAGAACTTATTGGAGACTTCATATCTCTCAACTCGGGCATTTGCTTGAAATATTAACTTCAACTCCTGGAACATCTCATATGCTCCATGATGTTCAAAATGTCTTTGAAGTCCCGATTCTATTCCGTAAGGCATGGCACACTGAACTATCGAGTAGTCATCAACACGCGACTGCCAGGCATTCTTCTGTGCAGGACGTAATTCTTCTGTGCAGCAATGAGGATAATCCTCAAGTTACGGACCCAGTCCTTCTAATTGCTACCATCATCTTTCAACTTAGCTCTCTCTAGGAACGCATTAAAATTCAAAAGAACGGTAGCACGGGCCATTGGTCTACAACAACATATACATGCAAAATACTACCAGGTACTAAGTTCATGATAGATTAAAGTTCAATTAATCATATCACTTAAGAACTCCCACTTAGATAGACATCCCTCTTGTCATCTAAATGATCACGTGATCCATATCAACTAAACCATATCCGTTCGTCACGCGAGATTGAGTAGCTTTCAATGGTGAACATCACTATGTTGATCATATCTATTATATGATTCACGTTCGATCTTTCGATCTCAGTGTTCCAAGGCCATACACTACTGCAGGATGCTGCTAACGCGACACTACGATCAGAGACCCTTTGACGAAACTGTGTGCGGTGCATTAATCGCAAACGGTGATGTAAAAAACTGTCAAAAAAGGTGCAAAACGTTTGCGATGGATGATACATCAAACACGGTTCAGATTTTTGTTGCGTGTGCGATGAGGGGCATACGGTTGACCTGTGCGAACTGTTTGCGATGAGACAGAACAATAGAAATGGGCAGCCAGATCAAGGTGTGTGCAATATACGGCATGTAGTTCACTCTGATGAACCGTTTGCGATGTTTGAGGTGAACACGAACGATTCGGCGTAACAATATGTGTGTGATACCCGGCAAACAAGTCGATAATCAGAATTGTGTGTGATCATTATAGACAGCCCATACGGTCTTTTTTTGTGAATTGTGTGCTCATCAGGGCAGACAGTTCAACAAACCAACCTATGAGCGATAATGTAGATCTCTGTCGAATACATATTACTAACCGTCTGTGATGAGATTGACAGGATAAACAGAGATATATACAGTCTGCTTAATTTAGTCCTTCTTCTTGTTGTTGTTGCTGTTGGATGGCCCCGCGACATCGTCTTGGCGAGGACGCTTCTTGCCGCTGACAGTTGGCTTTTCATCGCCGCCACTGTCGTCATCGCCGTTGCTTTCGTCGTCGTTCGACCATTCCTCCTCCTCCTCATCATCGTCGTCCTCTTCTTCATCCTCCGACGGCTCCTTGTCCGTCTGGTTGTCGTCTGACGACTCCGGAGGCGGCGTCCCTTCCACGAACCGGATATAATCGAGGTATGGGCTCGACGCCGGACTCATGGAAGACGAGCGCGATGATTCCGATGTTGACCTATCATCGGGCGCCAGACTGCTGGCCAAACTGTCGTCCTCGCTGTCGCTCGACATGGCTGCAGAGTGTGTGCCAGTGTGTAGCGCGACCTGATACGTCCATTTTGCATCATGCTTTTATATTGTTATTTATTGCATTATGGGCTGTTATTTCACTTTATGTCACAATACTTATGATTATTCTCTCTTATTTTACAAGGTTTACATAAGGAGGGAGAATGTCGGCAGCTAGAATTCTGGGCTGGAAAAGGAGCAAATATTAGAGACCTATTCTGCGAAAGTCCAAAAGTCCTGAAACTCCACGGAAGTGACTTTCAGAATATATAAAAAATATTGAGCGGAAGAAGTTCACCAGAGGGGGCCCCACCTGGCCACGAGGGTGGGGGCGCGCCCCCTACCTCGTGGGCCCCCTGTTGGCCCTCCGATGCCCATCTTCTGCTATGTGAGGTCTTTCATCGAGGAAAAGTCGATAAGCAACCTTTCAGGACGAGACTCCGCCGCCACGAGGCGGAACCTTGGCGGAACCAATCTAGGGCTCCGGCAGAGCTGTTCTGTCGGGGACACTTACCTCCGGGAGGGGGAAATCATCGCCATCGTCATCACCAACGCTCCTCTCATCGGGAGAGGGCAATATCCATCAACATCTTCACCAACACCATGTCATCTCAAAACCCTAGTTCATCTCTTGTATCCAATTCTTGTCTCCAAGTCCGGGATTGGTACTAGTAGGTTGCTAGTAGTGTTGATTACTCCTTGTAGTTGATGCTAGTTGGTTTATTTGGTGGAAGATCATATGTTCAGATCCTTTATGCATATTATTACCCCTCTGATTATGAACATGAATATGCTTTGTGAGTAGTTATGTTTGTTCTTGAGGACATGGGAGAAGTCTTGCTATTAGTAGTCATGTGAATTTGGTATTTGTTCGATATTTTGATGAGATGTATGTTGTCTAGCCTATAGTGGTGTTATGTGAACGTCGACTACATAACACTTCACCATTATTTGGGCCTAGAGGAAGGCATTGGGAAGTAATAAGTAGATGATGGGTTGCTAGAGTGACAGAAGCTTAAACCCTAGTTTATGCGTTGCTTCGTAAGGGGCTGATTTGGATCCATATGTTTCATGCTATGGTTAGGTTTACCTTAATACTTTTGTTGTAGTTGCGGATGCTTGCAATAAAGGTTAATCATAAGTGGGATGCTTGTTCAAGTAAGAACATCACCCGAGCACCGGTCCACCCACATATCAAATTATCAAAGTACCGAACGCGAATCATATGAACGTGATGAAAACTAGCTTGATGATATTCCCATGTGTCCTCGGGAGCGCTTTTCCTTATATAAGAGTTTGTCCAGGCTTGTCCTTTGCTAAAAAAAGGATTGTGCCACCTTGCTGCACTTTATTTACTTTTGTTACTTGTTGCTCGTTACAAATTATCATATCACACAACTATCTGTTACCACTTATTTCAGTACTTGCAGAGAATACCTTGCTGAAAACCGCTTATCATTTCCTTCTGCTCCTCGTTGGGTTCGACACTCTTTACTTACCGAAAGTACCATGATAGATCCCCTATACTTGTGGGTCATCACGGCCTGCCGGGGACGATGAAGATGGTGGACACTTAAGCGGGGTATGCAGAGAAGAGGAACTGCCAACTGAAGCGGGGATTGTGTTGGGGAACGCAGTAATTTCAAAAAAATTCCTACGCACACGCAAGATCCATCTAGGTGATACATAGCAACGAGAGGGGAGAGTGTTGTCCACATACCCTCGTAGACCGAAAACGGAAGCGTTATGACAACGGGGTTGATGTAATTGTACGTCTTCATGATCCGACCGATCCTAGAACCGAAGGTACGACACCTCCGCGATCTACACACGTTCAGCTCGATGACGTCCCATGAACTCTAGATCCACCTGAGGTCGAGGGAGAGTTTTGTCAGCACGACGGCGTGGTGACGGTGATGATGAAGTTAACGATGTAGGGCTTCGCCTAAGCACTGCAACGATATGACCGAGGTGGAAATATGTGGAGGGGCACCGCACACGGCTAAGACAATTGTCAACTTGTGTGTCTTTGGGGTGCCCCCCTCCCACTTATATAAAGGAGGGAGGGAGGACGAGGCTGGCCAAGGGGTGGCGCACCCAAGGGGGGAGTCCTACTCCAAGTAGGTTTGGCTCCCCCCTTTCCTATTCCTATTAGGAGAAGGATGAAGGAGGAGGAGGTGAGAAGAAGGAAAGGGGGGACCGCCCCCAAACCCTAAACCAATTCGGTTTGGGCCTAGGGGGCGCGCCCCACCACTTTTCCTGCTGCCACGTATCTCTACTAGGGCCCATTAAGTCCCATTGACTCCCCGGGGTTCCGTTAACCTCCCGGTACTCCGAAAAATATCCGATACACTTTGGAACCCTTCCGATGTCTGAATATAACCTTCCAATATATCGATATTTATGTCTCAACCATTTCGAGACTCCTCGTCATGTCCGTGATCTCATCCAGGACTCCGAACAACATTCGGTCATCAAAAACACATAAACTCATAATACAAATCGTCATCGAACGTTAAGCGTGCGGACCCTACAGGTTCGAGAACTATGTAGACATGACCGAGAAACATCTCCGATCAATAACCAATAGCGGAACCTGGATGCTCATATTGGCTCCTACATATTCTACGAAGATCTTTATCGGTCAAACCACATAACAACATACGTTGTTCCCTTTGTCATCAGTATGTTACTTGCCCAAGATTCGATCGTTGCTATCATCATAACTAGTTCAATCTCGTTACCGGCAAGTCTCTTTACTCGTTCCGTAATGCATCATCCCGCAACTAACTCATTAGTCACATTGCTTGCAAGGCTTATAGGGATGTGCATTACCGAGAGGGCCCAAAGATACCTCTCCGATACATGGAGTGACAGATCCTAATCTCGATCTATGCCAACCCAACAAACACCTTCGGAGACACTTGTAGAGCATCTTTATTATCACCCAGTTACGTTGTGACATTTGATAGCACATAAGGTGCTCCTCCGGTATTCGGGATTTGCATAACCTCATAGTCAGAGGAACATGTATAAGTCATGAAGAAAGCAATAGCAATGAAACTCAACGATCATAATGCTAAGCTAACGGATGGGTCTTGTCCATCAAATGACAACACATGTCTAATGGTTAGGAAACTTAACCATCTTTGATTAATGAGCTAGTCAAGTAGAGGCATACTAGGGACACTCTGTTTGTCTATGTTTTCACACATGTACTAAGTTTCCGATTAATACAATTCTAGCATGAATAATAAACATTTATCATGATATAAGGAAATATAAATAACAACTTTATTATTGCCTCTAGGGCATATTTCCTTCAGTCTCCCACTTGCACTAGAGTCAATAATCTAGTTCACATCGTGATGTGATTTAACACCAATAGTTCACATCACCATGCGATTAGTTCATATCGCCATGTGAGTAATACCCAAAGGGTTTTACTAGAGTCAATAATATACTCCCTCCGTCCCATAATGTAAGACGTTTTTGACTCTACACTAGAGTCAAAAAGCGTCTTACATTATGGGACGGAGGGACTAGTTCATATCGCTATGTGATTTAACACCCAAAGAGTACTAAGGTGCGATCATGTTTTGCCTGTGAGAGAAGCTTAGTCAATGGGTCTGTCACATTCAGAGTCGTATGTATTTTGCAAATTTTCTATGTCTATAATGCTCTGCATGGAGCTACTCTAGTTAATTGCTCCCACTTTTAGTATGTATCCAGATTGACACTCGGAATCATCCGGATCGGTGTAAAAGCTTGCATCGGCGTAACTCTTTACGACGAACTCTTTATCACCTCCATAATCAAGAAATATCTTCTTAGTCTTCTAAGGATAATTTTGACCGCTGTCAAGTGATCCACTCCTGGATCAATATCGTACCCTCTTGCCAAACTCATGGTGAGGTACACAATAGGTCTGGTACACAGCATAGCATACTTTATAGAACCTATGACTAAGGCATAGGGAATGACTTTTCATTCTCTTTCTATTTTCTGCCGTGGCCGGGTTTTGAGTCTTTACTCAACTTCACACCTTGCAACACAGGCAAGAACTCCTTCTTTGACTGTTACATTTTGAACTACTTCAAAAATCTTGTCAAGGTATGTACTCATTGAAAAATCTTATCAAGCGTGTATAGATCTTGATGCCCAATATGTAAGCAACTTCACCAAGGTCTTTCTTTGAAAAACTCCTTTCAAACACTCCTTTATGCTTTCCAGAAAATTCTACATCATTTCCAATCAACAATATGTTATTCACATATACTTATCAGAAAGGTTGTAGTGCTCCCACTCACTTTCTTGTAAATACAGGCTTCACCGCAAGTCTGTATAAAACTATATGCTTTGATCAACTCATTAAAGCATATATTCCAACTCCGAGATGCTTGCACCAGTCCATAAATGGATTGCTGGAGCTTGCACTCTTTGTTAGCACCTTTAGGATTGACAAAACCTTCTGGTTGTATCATATACAACTCTTCTTTAATAAATCCATTAAGGAATGCAGTTTTGACATCCATTTGCCAGATTTCATCAAATGCGGCAATTGCTAACATGATTCGGACAGACTTTAAGCATCGATACGAGTGAGAATATCTCATCGTAGTCAACACCTTGAACTTGTCAAAAACCTTTTTCGATAATTTGAGGTTTGTAGATAGTAACACTACTATCAGCGTTCGTCTTCCTCTTGAAGATCCATTTATTCTCAATGGCTCGCGATCATCGGGCAAGTCAATCAAATTCCATACTTTGTTCTCATACATGGATCCCATCTCAGAGTTCATGGCCTCAAGCCATTTCGCGGAATCTGGGCTCATCATCGCTTCCTCATAGTTCGTAGGTTTGTCATGGTCAAGTAACATGACCTCCAAAACAGGATTACCGTACCACTATGGCGCGGATCTTACTTTGGTTGACCAACGAGGTTCGCTAGTAACTTGATCTGAAGTTTCATGATCATGATCATTAGCTTCCTCACTAATTGGTGTAGAAATCACAGGAACTGATTTCTATGAAGAACTACTTTCCAATTTGAGAGCAGGTACAATTACCTCATCAAGTTCTACTTTCCTCCCACTCACTTCTTTCGAGAGAAAACTCCTTCTCTAGAAAGGATCCATTCTTAGCAACAAAGATCTTGCCTTCGGATGTGTGATAGAAGGTGTACCCAACAGTTTCTTTTTGGGTATTTTATGAAGACACACTTCTCCGATTTGGGTTTGAGCTTATCAGGCTGAAACTTTTTCACATAAGCATCGCAACCCCAAATTTTAAGAAACGACAACTTGGGTTTCTTGCCAAACCACAGTTCATAAGGTGTCGTCTCAACGGATTTAGATGGTGCCCTATTTAACATGAATGTAGTTGTCTCTAATGCATAACCCCAAAACGATAGTGATAAATTGGTAAGAGACATCATAGATCGCACCATATCTAATAAAGTACGGTTATGACGTTCGGACACACCATTACTCTGTGGTGTCCCAGGTGGCGTGAGTTGCGAAACTATTCCACATTATTTCAAATGAAGGCCAAACTCATAACTCAAATATTCACCTCCACGATCAGATCGTAGAAACTTTATTTTCTTGTTACGATGATTTTCCACTTCACTCTGAAATTCTTTGAACTTTTCAAATGTTTCAGACTTATGTTTCATCAAGTAGATATACTCATATCTACTCAAATCGTCTATGAAGGTCAGAAAATAACGACACCCGCCGTGAGCATCAACACTCACCGGACCGCATACATCATTATGTATTATTTCCAATAAGTCAGTTGCTCACTCCATTGTTCTGGAGAACGGAGTCTTGGTCATCTTGCCCATGAGGCATGGTTCGCAAGCATCAAGTGAGTCATAATCAAGTGATTCCAAAAGCCCATCAGCATGGAGTTTCTTCCTGCGCTTTACACCGATATGACCTAAACGGCAGTGCCACAATTATGTTGCACTATCATTATCAACTTTGCATATTTTGGCATCAATATTATGAATATGTGTATCATTACGATCGAGATTCAATAAACCATTTATATTAAGTGTATGACCATAGAAGGTTTTATTCATGTAAACAGAACAACAATTATTCTTTGACTTAAATGAATAACCGTATTGTAATAAACATGATCCAATCATATTAATGCTCAACACAAACACCAAATAACATTTATTTTGGTCCAACACTAATATCGAAGGTAGAGGGAGTGTGCGATGGTGATCTTATCAACCTTGGAATCATTTCCAACACACGTCGTCACTTCGCCCATAACTAATCTGTGTTCATTCCACAACTCCTGTTTTAGTTACTACTCTTAGCAACTAAACCAGTATCAAACACTGAGGGGTTGCTATAAACACTAGTAAAGTACACATCAGTAACATGTATATCAAATATACCTTTGTTCACTATGCCATCCTTCTTATCCGCCAAGTATCTAGGGCAGTTCCACTTCCAGTGACCATTTCCTTTGTAGTAGAAGCACTCAGTTTCAGGCTTGGGTCTAGCTTTGGGCTTCTTCATGGGAGTGGCAACTTGCTTGCCATTCTTATTGAAGTTTCCTTTCTATTCGTTTGCCCTTTTACTTGAAACTAGTGGTCTTGTCAACCATCAACACTTCATGCTTTTTCTTGATTTCTACCTTCGCCGATTTCAGCCTCGCGAAGAGCTCGGGAATCGTTTTCGTCATCCCTTGCATATTATAGTTCATCACGAAGTTCTAGTAGCTTGGTGATAGTGACTAGAGAACATTATCAATCACTATATTATTTGAAAGATTAACTCCCACTTGATTCAAGAAATTTTAGTACTCAGACATTCTGAGCACATGCTCACTGGTTGAGCTATTCTCCTCCATCTTGTAGGCAAAGTACTTGTTAGAAGTCTCATACCTCTTGACTCGGGCATGAGCCTGAAATACCAATTTCAGCTCTTGGAACATCTTATATGCTCTGTGGCATTCATAATGTTTTTGAAGTCCCGGTTCTAAGCCGTAAAGCATGGCGCACTAAACTATCAAGTAGTTATCATATCGAGCTTGCCAAACATTCATAACATCAGCAATTGCTCCTGCAATAGGTCTGTCACCTAGCGGTGCATCAAGGACATAATTCTTCTGTGCAGCAATGAGGATAATCCTCATATCACTGACCTAGTCAGCATCATTGCTACTATCATCTTTCAACATAGTTTTTCTCTAGGAACATATCAAAAATAAACAGGGAGCTACATCGCGAGCTATTGATCTACAACATAGTTATGCAAATACTATCAGGACTAAGTTCATGATAAATTAAATTTCAATTAATCATATTACTTAAGAACTCCCACTTACATAGACATCCCTCTAATCATCTAAGTGATCACGTGATCCATATCAACTAAACCATGCCCGATCATCACGTGAGATGGAGTAGTTTTCAATGGTGAACATCACTATGTTGATCATATCTACTATATGATTCACGCTTGACCTTTCGGTCTCAATGTTCCGAGGCCATATTTGCATATGCTAGGCTCGTCAATTTTAACCCGAGTATTCTGTGCGTGCAAAACTGGCTTGCACCCGTTGTATGTGAACGTAGAGCTTATCACACCCGATCATCACGTGGTGTCTCGGCATGACGAACTGTCGCAACGGTGCATACTCAGGGAGAACACTTGTACCTTGAAATTTAGTAAGAGATCATCTTATAATGCTACCGCCGTACTAAGCAAAATAAGATGCATAAAGGATAAACATCACATGCAATCAATATAAGTGATATGATATGGCCATCATCATCTTGTGCCTTTGATCTCCATCTCCAAAGCACCGTCATGATCACCATCGTCACCGGCTTGACACCTTGATCTCTATCGAAGCATCATTGCCATCTCGCCAACTATTGCTATTACGGTTATCGCTACCGCTTAGTGATAAAGTAAAGCAATTACATGGCGATTGCATTTCATACAATAAAGCGACAACCATATTGCTCCTGCCAGTTGCCGATAACTGTGTTACAAAACATGATCATCTCATACAAGAATTTATATAATCACGTCTTAACCATATCACATCACAACATGCCCTGCAAAAACAAGTTAGACGTCCTCTACTTTGTTGTTGCAAGTTTTACGTGGCTGCTACGGGCTTAGCTAGAACCGTTCTTACCTACGCATCAAAACCACAACGATTTTTCGTCAAGTGTGCTGTTTTAACCTTCAACAAGGACCGGGCGTAGTCACACTCGATTCAACTAAATTTGGAGAAATAGACACCCACACTACAGGAATCAGCTACTTTGCCGTCTGCCACGGAGGACGGCAAAGGCCTAAACGGCGGACGGCAAAGGTCTTTGTCGTCTTCCGCGGACGGCAACAGGCTCTCGCTTGCAACTTCTTACCTCTGTCCTGACATCTTTGCCAATATACTTTCTCTGCAGCCTACAAATTCCACCAGGGATCATTAAACAGCTTGACAGAATCTTTAGGCAGTGTCTTTGGAGGGGCAACAGTGATGCTCCCAAACAGTCTCTGGCTGCATGGGATCTAGTTTGCAGGCCAAAAGATAAATGGGGTTTAGGAGTAATTAACCTGAACATCCAGAACAAAGGACTCCTTATCAAGCATCTCCACAAGTTCTACAACAAGGTTGACATTCCTTGGGTGACCCTGATATGGAATAGTTACTATGATCATGGTGTTCCACAGGCAACAGCTGAAGCTGGATCTTTCTGGTGGAGGGATGTTTTGAAGCTGCATGAAGCTTATACTGCTATTGCCTCGGTTACCATCAACATGGGAGACTCTGCTTTGTTCTGGACTGATTCTTGGCACATTGGGGGTTCTGCTAGACCACTATGTTGGAGATTGCCTAGGTTGTTTTCATTTGCCAATATGATAAGATCTCTATGCAGGAATTCCTTCAATCCCAGGATCTCTTCTCCATGTTTTATCTTCCTATCTCTCATGAGGCTGCTGCTGAGTTACAGATACTGGAAGGTTGGATCATGCAGTTAGAAAGAGACCCAACTACACCTGATGTTTGGATATGGCCTGGCAAATCAGGGCATTACACCACCAAGTGCTTCTACATGATCCTGCACTCTCATCTGCCTACAATACAACCTTGCAAATGGTTGTGGCAGAGTAGGTGTACCATGAAGATCAAGGTGTTTGGGTGGCTCCTCTTCTTTGACAGACTAAACACCAAAGACATGCTGGTTAGAAGACACTAGCGCTCTAGCCAAGGTGACAACTTCTGTCTCATTTGCAGTGAGCTGGTGTATGAGGATAGAATCCATCTGTTTTTTAACTGCACCTTCAGCTCTAGAGTCTGGAATTACCTGGGCATTGATTGGACTGGGGGCTCAGATATCTTGCAATGTATCATGCATGCTAGGTCCAGCTTCAGGCATCCTTTCTTCTTTGAAGTCATGCTACCAGCAGCTTGGAACATTTGGATTTTAAGAAATGGCAGAACCTTCAGAGCTGAGAGAGATACCTTCAGTGCTTGGAAGTGCAAATTCATCCATGACATCTCTCTGCTTTCTCATAGGGTGAAGGATTGTATTAAACCAAAACTATTGGCTTGGGTTAATTCTCTGTTCTAAATAGGTAGGGATGTTTAGCCTTAGGTAAAATTTTCCCTTTCTTTGTCTGTATAGCCTGTATTTTGTTTGTACAGTTTCACTTGCTTTAATAAAGGGCTGTGGGGCTTTGCCTCACAGTAAATATTCAAAAAAAAAGTAAGGTCCGGCAAACAGCTACTTTGCCGTCCGCTTTACGCGGCTGACGGCAAAGGGGCCTTTGCCATCAGCAGCAGACGGCAAAGAAAGCAGACGACAAAAATGCGATGTTAGTCCATTAGGTGGCTAACGGCAGGCCTTTGTTGTCCGCCGCTGACGGCAAAAATTTCCTGCCTTTGTCGTCCGCCGTATGATGTCAGCTGGACGTCACTACACGGCAGGCCTTTGCCATCCGCCGTTGACGACAAAACTGTTTCCTCTTGGTCGTATGCCACTGTAGGCAAACTGACCAAAAGGGTCAGCTCCCAGGAAGCACAGTTGCCTGCCACGTGGCCTCTTTGCCGTCCGCTGCTGACGGCAAAGAGCCCTTTGCCTTCGGTGGCAGACGGCAAAGAGCCTGCATATTGGCTCTTTTTTCTGGTTTTTTAATCCAACAATTTTCACAGCAAATATATATGACACAGGGCTATTTAGCAACAATCATATCATATATCCAGCACATAAGTTTCATCCATTCATACATAAGAAAGTTCCATCAAGTTCCATCCATACACATTGTTCCATCCATATACATATTACAATGCAAAGTTTCATCAAGATAGCAAGTTCCATCATAGCAAGCTAGATACAATGCAAAGTTTCATCAAAGAAAAAGCAAGCAATCCATCATAGCAAGCTAGCTTCCATGAAGTGAATGAAATCTGCAAAATGGCAAATAAGAAAGTTAGAAATAGGTGACTAGAAGAAGATTAGAACAAGAAGAAGACTAGAAGAAGAAGTATATTTCATTTATGAGCTAACTTAGGTGAAATGGATCATATATGAGCTAACTAAGTTGAAATGGGTCGTTTATGAGCTAACTTAGTTGAAATGGATCATTTATGAGCTAACTTAGTTGAAATGGGTCGTTTATGAGCTAACTAAGGTGAAAGGCATCGTTTTTGAGCTAACTAAGGTGAAATGGATCGTTTTTTAGCTAACTTAGGTGAAATGGATCATTTATGAGCTAACTTAGTTGAAATGGGTCGTTTATGAGCTAACTAAGGTGAAATGGATCGTTTTTGAGCTAACTAAGGTGAAATGGATCATTTATGAGCTAACTTAGTTAAAATGGGTCGTTTATGAGCTAACTAAGTTGAAATGGATCGTTTTTTAGCTAACTAAGGTGAAATGGATCGTTTTTAGCTAACTTAGGTGAAATGGATCATTTAATAACTAATTTAGGTGAAATGGATCGTTCTTAGCTAACTTAGGTGAAATGGATCGTTTAGGAGCTACTCTAGGTAAATTGGGTCATTTTAGAGCTAACTTGGATAAACTGGATCATTTATAAGCTAACCTAGGTAAGATGGGTCATTTTGGAGCTAACCTAGGTGAAATGGGTCATTTTAAAGCTAACGTAGGTAAAATGGATCATTTAGGAGCTAATCTAGGTAAAATGGGTCATTTTAGAGCTAGCTTGGATAAACTGGATCATTTATAAGCTAACTAAGGTAAAATGGGTCATTTTAGAGCTAACTTAGGTAAAATGGATCGTTTAAGAGCTAACTAAGCTAATTATGCAATTTTTGACATAAGTAAGCTAAGTAGAAATCGTTTCAGAGCTAACTTAGGTTAAAAAATACCGACATGAATAATAATATGTATATCACTTAAGTGTATCATCATCAAGTACAACATTAAAAAATTGAATACCTGACACTACTAATAATCTCGATCAGTATCATCAATAAATGCATAATCATCATCATCACTATAATCAATGATGGGCTCATAGGGTTCAGTGGCATCAACATGTGCAAGGCCACCTTGACATAATCGGTCAAGCATTGACAGGTCATCCGCAGCAGTAACCTCTTCTTGTTCCGGCTCTTCTTGTTCCTCCTCTGGGGTGATGTCGGATTCACTATCGCTGTCTACTTCAATGTTTTGGGGTGAAGTATAGCGGTTCTTGAAACGCTTTTTGGAAAGACGTGTCTCTTGGAAGAATTCTCCTTCATATGTGTCTGGGTTAATGTGAGGTTCATAATCCTCTTCCTTTGGGGGAGAAAGTCTAGCACGTGGCGGCACTTCATAAATGACATCCCAACCTTTCAGATTTGGATTAGTTTGGCAGGCCCATGGTAGATAGAATACTTGGGTCGCCTATTGAGCCGTAATATAGACATCAGGAACATCTAAATGGGTGCTTTGGTTGATTTCAACTAGCCCTATATGTTCATGAGTCCTTCTAGTCTCCTTCGGCTGAAACCAATAACATTTGAAGACTATGACATTCGGTGGGGTTTCACCATAGAATAGAAGTTCATAAATTGCTTCAACTCTCCCATAATACTCGGTACCTCCTTCGCCGATAGCAGATACACAACAATTTGTAGACTTTCGGTCGGCCATAGATAGCTCTTTGCCATAGGTACGAAAGCAATACCCGTTGATGTCGTACTTGTCAAATGAACGGACCTTATAGTCAAAACCATTAGCGACTTGTCTCAATTCGGCGTCCATAGACTCTGAGTTATCCTACAAGTTTAATATGAAAGGATTGTTGCATTACGCACAAATTAGCGAATGAAATGAAATTGTCTAATAGAAATTACCGTTTGTTTGAACCAAGAGATGAAACCAGGATAGCCGCCTCCTTGCTTTGCGAGAAGCTCATACTCTTCGACGGAATCCTTTTGGATCACCGCTCCATACGAGAATATGGCGATGTATCGACTGTATGAAATATCCAGGAATAAGAGCAGTTCAAAGGAAATAGAAGTTGCGAAACAATGTACCGAGAACTTACTCGATGTACGGCTGCACTTCTATCAGGTTGTTGAAGATACACAACGAAATGGTACGCCATTCTTCGTTATCCAAAGATACTGCATTTGAAACACTGGCTGGTGCGAGATTCCCTTTGGATAGGCTGAGGTTGGTTCCACCCTTTTTAGGGTCGTCAGCATTGTACCGAGGCTTCGGATTATGCAAATGACGATTTTTCGCTTCGTAGTGTGCTGTCACGAAGTTTGCCACCTCCTCAGTGATGAATGCCTCAGCCATCGATGCTTCAATTCCACGTTTATTTTTACATTTTTCTCGAAGCGTCTTCTGCATCCTCTCAGTTGGGTAGCACCAATGATTTTGCACGCCCCCCCCCCAATCTTGCCTCGGTCGGGAGATGCAAAATCAAATGCTGCATTGGATTAAAGAAGCCCGATGGAAAGATCTTCTCTAACTTGCAGATCAACTCCGGTGCCAACTCTTCCATTTCTTCTAGCACGCCAGGCGATAGTTCTTTTGCACAAAGAACACAGAAGAAATAGCTGAGTTCTGCCAGTACTAGCCATTCATCCTCAGGGATGAAGCCACGCAACATCACCGGCATTACCCGCTCAATCCATATGTGCCAATCATGACTCTTGAGACCAAATATCTTCAATTTATCAAGATTCGCTCCCCTCTTTAGATTCGCTGCATACCCATCGGGGAACATCAACTGCTGTTGCACCCACAAGATAATTTCCCTCATAGCTGGCCTTCCAAGATTGAACCATGCCTTTGCCTTCGTCCAGTTCTGCTTTCCTTTCGGTTCTTTCATGTCTTGTAACGGCCTATCACATAGCGCCTCCAGATCGACTCTAGCCTTAGTATTATCCTTTGACTTCCTATCTATGCCGAACAATGTACCAAAAAGTGCATCGGCGATATTCTTCTCAGTGTGCATCACGTCGATGTTGTGTGGGCAAAAGAGGTCTTTGAAGTAAGGCAGATCCCATAAGCATGTTTTGTGAGTCCAGGCGTGCTTAGAATTATACCCCTTGGAGTACCCTAGACGCTTTGGACCTGGCTCGAGAGCGTTTAACTGATCCAAGGTCTGTTGGCCTATCAATGCAGGTGGTGCAGAGTTTTTGACAACTCTACCTCTGATGAAGTTCTTCTTGTCTTACCTGAACTTATGGCGAGGATCTAGGAATTGTCTATGCATGTCGAAGCAAGAAAACTTGCGACCGACCTGAAGCCAACAAAACTCAAGAGCTCCCTTGCATGTGGGGCACGGGAACCTTCCATGCACACACCAGCCAACGAATAGTGCATATGCCGGCAAGTCATGCGTCGAGTACATGTACCAGACACGCATTATGAAGTTCTGTTTGCTATAGGCGTCGTATGTCTTGAACCCATTATCCCAGGCTTCTTGCAAATCGTCCTTAAGCGGCTGCATGTACACATTCATATTTTTCCCCAGATAGTTGGGCCCTAGAATTATCAACGTCAGGAAAATGTTCTTTCTTTGCATAATCTGTCCGGGGGGAGATTGAGTGGAAAGACAAATACGGGCCAACAACTGTATTGGGCTGCCGTCATACCAAACACACTAAACCCATCCGTGCTGATGCCGACTCGAGGATGCCTCGGATCTGCCGCTTTGTCAGCATGTAATTCATCAAACTTTTTCCATGCGACACCATCCGATGTGTGTACCATCATCAGATTCCCATCTGCATCTAGTTCGGTTCTTTTGCCTGTTTTGTGCCATGTCATCTGTCTGGCCGTCTCTTCGACCGTGAAAAGACGTTGAAGTCTTGGTACGATTGGCATATACCGAAGAACACTAACGGGGATTTTGG
The DNA here is from genome assembly GCA_032464435.1 of Aegilops umbellulata. Classification (NCBI taxonomy): domain Eukaryota; kingdom Viridiplantae; phylum Streptophyta; class Magnoliopsida; order Poales; family Poaceae; genus Aegilops; species Aegilops umbellulata. Next base: position 355,071,538 of record CP136054.1, on the reverse strand, counting down.
TCCGTGTCTTCTCACCCATACCGTTGTCTACCACAATATACCTGGAAGACTTGCAAATGGGACAATAGTTCAAGTCCGCATAGTCAAGCCTAAATAAGGCACATCCTTTCTCACAGGCATGTATCTTCTCATAGGGCATCTTCCGTGCACGGAGGATTTTGTCCGACTGGTACAGGTTTGCAGGCATTACATGGCCTTTGGGTAGAAAGCGTCCAAATACTGTCATAATTGCGCCATAGCATTCTCTGCCCAAGTTGAACTGAGCCTTCAGAGCCATTACTTGTGAGATGGCATCCAACTGACAAAGCTCAGTGTGCTCATGGAGCGGACGTTTTGAAGACTCCAACATTTCATTGAAGGCCTTTGCAGATTCCTCCATCTCCTCGTCCGAATCCCAAGCATCATCATAGTCTTGCACCATGTTTTCCATCCCGGTACCATGCTCGTCGGTGCGACGACGATCCACCTCAGCTTGGTCACGTTGGGAAGACTCACCATGAAATGTCCACACCGTATAATCGGACGTAAAACCACTCTTCTGCATGTGTTTTCCCATTTCAGCCTCTGTCCTCTTTTCCCAATTGCCGCACCGAAAACAGGGGCACCAGGTTTTCCTCTGTCCATTTGCAAATGCGGCTTGCACAAACCCCTTGGTTTTTGTGAACCATTCAGCGCTCCATTTGTTCTGACCAGTGTGACCGGTATACATCCACGCACGATCACTCATCTTGACTTTCAGAGCTACTGGACACACAACAATTATATATGTAATTCACCATGTATATATTCATCAGTTGATCTACTTTGTCAATTTTATTACGTCCATGCAACCTACACTCTAGTAGGTAATCATAGGTCCTAATCCCACCCGAGTATCTGTAGATTGGGTTCATTTTCCCATGCTATGCTCCGGATCCGACGCAAAATTTTGGTAGCAGCTCCCCGTTGTTCTCCTGATACACGTCTCTGCAATAAACAGAGAGGATGTGTACCCGGAGAACAACAGGGGAGGCACTAACGAAATTTATGCGTCAGATCCGGAGCAAAGCATATGGGAAAACGAACCCAATCTACACATACTCGGGTTGTCCATGGATAGCGTTGGACAATTCGAAAGAATCAAGGTTATAAATATGCAAATGCATGCATATTTATAACTATGACGCTTTCGAACGGGAGACACATATTGGTTACGCATACTGATGATTCAAGACACATATATAGCTAGCTATCAAGTTTCATCGGCACGAACACTGGAACAAAGCAAATAATTAATGGGGAAGGAGGACATGTCATTTGTGCTCACCCACGAACGAAGGGGCAGAGCTCGTCAAACGCACGACGAGGTCGTCGAACACCAAACCTCGCAGCGATGAAACAACTGCACATATAAATCTACCCGATCAACACAATTATATATGATGTTTTTCATAACAAAATCGAAAAATATATGACCTAACTAATAATTCACAAATATATGACCCTGTTGGCCTCTGGAAAGCCAAAGAACACCTTTTCGGGAGGTGATGGGGGTCGGGGTGTCGTGTCGGTGTCGGGGTGCCGTGTCGGGGTCGGTGTGCTGTTTCGGGGTCGGGGGGTCGGGGTGTGGTGTCGAGGTCGGGGTGTCGGGGTCAGGGGGTCGGGTGTCGGGGTCGGGGTGTCGGGGTGTGGTGTCGGGGTTGGGGGATCAGGGGGTCAGGTGTCGGGGGTCGGGGTCGGTGTCAGGTGTCGGGGTGTCGTGTCGGGGTCGGGGGGTCGGGGCCAGGGGGTCAGGGGGTCGGGGTGTCGGGGTCGGGGTGTCGGGGGGTCGGGGTCGGGTGTCGGGGTGTCGTGTCGGGGTCGGGGGGTCGGGGTCAGGGGGTCGGAGTGTCGGGGTCAGGGGGTCGGGGTGTCGGGGTCAGGGGGTCCTTCTTCTTCTTTCTTTCTCTTCTTCTTCTTCTTTCCTTTCTTCTTCTTCTTCTTTCATATTTTTTCTACTTTTTTACTTCTTTTCGTTTCTTCTTTTCTTCTTCTTCTACTTCTTTTCTTCTTCTTCTTCTTCTTCTTCTTCTTCTTCTTCTTCTTCTTCTTCTTCTTTCATCTTTTTTCTACTTCTTTTCTTCCTTTCTTCTTCTTCTACTTCTTTTCTTCTTTTTCTTTTTTCATCTTTTTTCTACTTCTTTTCTTTTCTTCTTCTTCTACTTCTTCTACTACTTCTACTTCTTCTAATTCTTTTCTAACACTAACACTAACACAATCTAGCACTAACAATTAAACAGCAAAAAAATGAAAAAATAGAAGAAGAAAACAGAAGTAGTCCCTCACCGGAGCAATCGGACGGTCGGTGGGGGCGGTGGCGGGGGGGGGGGGGGCGCCGGGCGATGGGAGAAGTGGCGGGGGCGGCGCCGGGCGGCTGGGGCGGCGGGGGCGGCGCGGGGCGGCGGGTGGCGGGGCGTCGGCGGGTGGGGGCGGAGGGGTGGTGGGGTGAGAGGGCAAGTGGGGGCGGTTGCGGGGGTGGCGCCGGGCGGCGGGGGCAGCGCTGGGCGGCGGGGCATCGGCGGGTGGGGTGGGGTGGGGGAGGAGGGGTGGTGGGACGACGCCGGGCGGGGGCGGGGGCGGCGCCAGGCGGCGGTGGCGGTGGTGGGTGCGGATCTGATGGCGCGGGGCGTCGGGGAGGAGAGAGGGAGAGAGAATAGAGAGTATCGGGCAGGGGGGTGGGGGCCGTTAGTTAGGCCCTTCTTTGTCGTCCGCCTCTCTTTGCCGTCCGCCTTTTGCTCCCTTTGTCGTCTGCTAGCAGACGGCAAAGAGGTGGGGCATTAAGTTTTTTCTATACGGGCGGGGGGGCACCTCTCTCTTTGCCGTCAGCCAGCGGACGGCAAAGAGCCGGCGGATGGCAAAGGCCTGTTTTACCATCTGCCATTTCTTTTCGTCTGCTTTTCGGTAGCTGATGGCAAAGAGCTTCTTTGCCATCTGCTAGCAGACGGCAAAGAGCTGGCAGATGGCAAAGTAGCTGATTCCAGTAGTGCCACTAGCCACCTGTTTGTGAAGCACGTCGGTAGAACCAGACTCTCATAAGCGTACGTGTAATGTCGGTCTGAGCCGCTTCATTCAACAATACCGCCGAATCAAAGTATGACATGCTGGTAAGAAGTATGACTATTATCGCCCACAACTCTTTGTGTTCTACTCGTGCATATAACATATACGCATAGACCTGGCTCGAATACCACTATTGGGGAACACAGTAATTTCAAAAAAATTCCTACGCACACGCAAGATCCATCTAGGTGATACATAGCAACGAGAGGGGAGAGTGTTGTCTACGTACCCTCGTAGACCGAAAGCAGAAGCGATATGACAACGCGGTTGATGTAGTCGTATGTCTTCATGATCTGACTGATCCTAGCACCAAAGGTACAGCACCTCCGCAATTTGCACACGTTCAGCTCGGTGACGTCCCACGAACTATAGATCCAGCTGAGGTCAAGGGAGAGTTTCATCGGCATGACAGCGCGGTGACGGTGATGATGAAGTTACCGATGCAGGGCTTCGCCTAACCACTGCAAGGATATGACCGAGGTGGAAATCTGTGGAGGGAGGCACCACACACGGCTAAGACAACTGTCAACTTGTGTGTCTTTGGGGTGCCCCCTTCCAAGTAGGTTTGGCTCCCCCCTTTCCTATTCCTATTAGGAGAAGGAGGAAGGAGGAGGAGAGAAGAAGGAAAGGGGGGGCGACCCCCCAAACCCTAAACCAATTTGGTTTGGGCCTAGGGGGCGCACCCTGCCACTTGCCCGCTACCTCCTATCTCCACTAGGGCCCATTAAGGCCCATTGACTCCCTGGGGGGTTCCGGTAACCTCCCGGTACTCTGAAAAATATCCGATACACTTCGGAACCCTTCCGGCATCCGAATATAACCTTCCAATATATCAATCTTTATGTCTCGACCATTTCGAGACTCCTCGTCATGTCCGTGATCTCATCCGGGACTCCGAACAACATCCGCTCATCAAAACACATAAACTCATAATACAAATCATCATCAAACGTTAAGCGTGCGGACCATACGGGTTCGACAACTATGTAGACATGACCGAGACACATCTCCGGTCAATAACCAATAGTGCAACCTGGATGCTCATATTGGCTCCTACATATTCTACGAATATCTTTATCGGTCAAACCGCATAACAACATACGTTGTTCCCTTTGCCATCGGTATCATCATACCTAGTTCAATCTCGTTATCGGCAAGTCTCTTTACTCGTTCTGTAATGCATCATCCTGCAACTAACTCATTAGTCACATTGCTTGCAATGCTTATAGTGATGTGCATTACTGAGAGGGCCCAGAGATACCTCTCCGATACATGGAGTGACAAATCCTAATCTCGATCTATGCCAACCCAACAAACACCTTTGGAGACACCTGTAGAGCATCTTTATAATCACCAGTTACGTTGTGACGTTTGATAGCACACAAGGTGCTCCTCCGGTATTCGGGAGTTGCATAATCTCATAGTCAGAGGAACATGTATAAGTCATGAAGAAAGCAATAGCAATAAAACTCAACGATCATAATGCTAAGCTAACGGATGGGTCTTGTCCATCACATCATTCTCTAATGATGTGATCCCGTTCATCAAATGACAACACATGTCTATGGTTAGGAAACTTAACCATCTTTGGTTAACAAGCTAGTCAAGTAGAGGCATACTAGGGACACTCTGTTTGTCTATGTATTCACACATGTACTAAGTTTCTGATTAATACAATTCTAGCATGAATAATAAACATTTATCACGATATAAGGAAATATAAATAACAACTTTATTATTTCCTCTAGGGCATATTTCCTTCAGATTGAAGCGGGCGTTGACGTATTATCTAACCGCTGATATAATCAACCGCAATTATTTGTACCCAGTCAATCCAAATTCCCGGGGTTGCGCAGGACTCCTATGGGCTATTTGGTCGGTTTCCTTTTTTAGGACAAAAACAAGGAACGAGATTTGGGATTATGCACCGGTACCGGTACGAACGGAGTAGGATAGTTGGCAAGCAATACATTGAGCTCTTCTTATTGATAACACCAGTAATAATCAAACTAGAAAGGAAAAGAAACAAGACAAAGAAAAATATCTGCGCGAATCTTCGCGTAACATCAATGGCATAGGACCTAGATGTGCATTACTTAGAGCACATCTAGATGTGCCTTAGCAAAACTGTCAAACAAAACCCCTAATCACCATTGCAAACAGCGCATAGAACATGGCTAATGCGACAACCACAACTACACATGCTACTTTCTTCTTGTCTCTTTCTTTCATCTGTTGCCTGTGATTGATTCTTTCTTGCTTCATCGTACTGATTGTACATTCTAGATCAGCCAGTTTCTTCTTCAGCTTTAGGTTATCTTCTACGAGCTTGGTGATAACACTCCGAGCCCTGCCATGCCATTCTTTATCCAGCCAATTAACAAAGGCACAAGCCTCATATCCCTGCCAATGTTAAATAGTATTCTGGATGAGCGGTGGCATTAACTGAAGTAAAATGATGAATTTAATTAGCACTAACCTCTAAGGGCAACTGAGAAACCACCTGCCAATGTCAAATCCCTACGTGCATACACGTCGAGCGGGAGTGTGCTCGTGCACACAACTCAGCCTTTGGTACTTCTCGGTGGCGCAAAACTCAGAGTCGAACTCGTGTTGCGGGAGTCTGGAGTCATGCTCCGGATCCGGCAGCAGATCGCTTTCCGGGGGGGGTCATTCAGGACGGATTTAGAAAGGAGCTACACTTTGGACATGCTAAAATAGATCCAGATAGATTGGAACCTGACAGGACGGTTCGGATATGTAGTACACCTGCCTTCTGATGACCTTAGGCAAGTACTCAGCGGCGACCGCCATCGTGGCGGCGATACAAGCAGGAGCAGCCGCACCAAAACCATCAGCACCACTCGTCCGCATTCCCTCAGTGTCAGCGCCACGCGAGGGAATTTGGAGGCTATGTAGGGATTTGGGGGAAATGGGGAAACTGTGGAGATAACCTAACGGTTGGGAACTACTTATGGCACTATATGTTGTATACGGCCACTGTTTATACATGTCGTTTGTGTGTTAGGTATTACAACGTCACACACGATTTCCACACCAAACCTTGTGAGAAGATAATGTAGGCTAGACACTATTGCCGTTACATAACCGTATGTGATGTACTACATGTCCATATAATTGAGTTACGGTGAGATACCGTGTAAACAGCCGCTCTGTGGTTATCCGTCAAAAAATAGCCTATGTGCGTATAGAGATGGCGGAGGCAGCCTAGGCAGCGGCTACCGGAGAAGAGGTCAATCCTCGTTCGGTGTGCGGTGGCGGCGTCATAGGAGGTCAATCCTCGGTCTGCGGCGGGAGATAGGAGGAGCTCAACCATCAAGGTCGGCGGCGACGTGATTCGAGCACATCCACCGCGGTCGATGGCGGGATAGTGGAGGTCGAACTTCAGGCGTGCCGCCGCATTGCGCTTGTCTGCCTGCTGGGTGGACGTCGCCTCGCGGCTAATTAATTAAGGTATTATTTTCATGAGTGGCTTAATTAAGGTATTCAATTCCTAAGGGTAGTGTCGTACTAGTACTCTGCGTGTAAATTGACTGGCCATTAATTTTTGTCATTACACGTTTGGATAACAGCATGGAGCGCCCTCAGTAATTATTAAAATAAAACCTTGTGATTTATGCATGCATCTTTGGGCAGCAGTTAATTCGTGTATTAATGTTGTTGTTTTGTTTTTAATTACCCTTCGTGTGCTGTAGATGGGACGATATCGATGGATGAAGAATCAGAAAACCGCAGATTTTGTCAGTGGCGAGACAGAGTTCATGAATTTGGCTGAAAGTACAAAGAGGAGAATTGGTGATGCGGATTACATCCTATGTCCATGTACTGATTGTGACAATACAGAGTCACATGAAGTTGCAGATGTCCAGATGCACTTAGTCTCCAGGGGATTCATGGATGGATATACACTTTGGACCAGACACGGTGAAGAGAAGGTCATGGATGAAGATACCCAGGGCAGCGAGATGCCAAACCTCGATCAGTGTCACATGGATGTTGAATCTAACATCGGGGCAGAGGCGTCAAGCTACCAATGGAACACCGGAAAGCCGAAACGCCCACTGGAAAACCAAGACGTCGACGCAGATGACGACGATCTTGATATGCCAGATTTTGCTACTATGATTGCATATTTCGAGGGCCCAAAAAAGGATATGATTGGGTACAAGGATCTGCCAAACATTGATGCGGACTCCAAGAAAGAATTGTATCCAGATTGCAAAAAGAAATATTCTAGGTTGCGTGCCACCCTGGCGCTTCTCAAATTTAAAGCAGCAAATGGTCTATCAAACAAGGGCTTCAAAAAGATGTTAGGTATTTTCAAAGAAATTCTTCCGGAAGATAATGTGCTCCCCAGAAGCACGAATAAGCGAAGGAAATTGTTTGCCCATTGGAACTTGAAGTACAGAAGATACACGCTTGTGTGAATGATTGTATATTGTACGGTGGTGAGTACAAAGATTTGTGTGCATGTCCCACATGCAAGCATGCACGATACAAGCGCAGGAGAGCAAAGGACAAGTACAAATTGGACGACAAGATCAAGACAGGAATCCCGTTGAAGGTTGTTTGGTACTTTCCTTTAATTCCAAGGTTGAGGCATTTGTTTGCAAACCCTAGAGAGGCAAAGAGGTTGCGGTGGCATGATGATGAGCGAATTGCGGATAGGTTTATGAGGCACCTGAAAGATGGGGCTCGGTGGGAATTAATCGACAACAAGTTTGAAAATTTTACCAAGGATCCTAGAAGTATAAGGCTCGGGGAGTGTACTGACGGGATGAATCCTTTTGGCGATATGAGCACCAATCACAGCACATGTCATGTGCTTCTGTGCATATATAACCTAGCTCCTTGGTTGTGTATGAAGAAAATATACATTATGATGTCAATGATTATCCAAGGCCCGAAGCAACCTAGAAATGCCATCGACATTTACTTTCAGCTACCGGTAGAAGAATTGCTGACAATGTGGATAGATGTGCCTGCTGTAAAATGTTATGATGCTTATAGAAAGGAGATTTTCGATCTACATGCGATGCTGGTGCACACCATTCAAGATATGCCGGCATTAGGCAACACATCGGGGCAGAAAACAAAGGGAGATGTAGGGTGTGTCACATGCATGGATAGGACAGCTAGCAGAGGACTTCCCAACTCGCGCAAAACAGTGTATTTGCGTCATCGTAGGTTCTTGCAGAAAAATCACCCATACCGAAAGATGAAAGCTGAATTTGATGGTATGGTAGAGGCAGGTGCGGGCCCAAGATCCTATGACGGGGAGGTGGTTCACAACATGGCTAAAAAATTAATGTTGTGCTTGGCAAGAACCACCCTTTGACAGTGAAACAAACACCCAAGGGTCAAGTGTTTAAGAAGAAATTGGTGTTCTGGAAATTACCTTGCTCGAAGATTCTATGTGTACATCACTACATCGATGTCATGCATGTAGAGAAGAACGTATGTGAAAGCATCCTTGGTACTCTGATCAAATTTAAGGTAAAAGAAAGGATGGTGACGGTTCACGGCTCGATATGCTTGCTGATCAATCAAAACACAAGAGTGAAGCAGAAGATGATGAAAAATTCATCAAAGCTCGCAAGAGTTACAATTTCAGTACAAAAGAATGAACATAGTTCTTCACCTATTTGTTGTCAGTTAAGACACCCTCTTCCTACTGCGCAAACATCAGAAGTCTCGTGGATGTGAGCTCAGGTAAAATGAAGTTGGGGCACATGAAGTCACATGATTGCCACATAATGTTGACACAAATCCTCCGAGTGGCCATCAGGAATCTGATGGACAAAGATATAAGAAACACACTCATTGACCTCTGTGATTTCTTCAACCAACTATGGCAGAAAGTTATAAATCCTGAAGAGTTGGATCATATGCAAGATGATATTGCAAGAATATTGTCCAACCTAGAGATGTTTTCCCACCGTCATTCTTTGATGTCATGGTCCATCTCACTATGCACCTTGTCGACGAGATAAAGTATTGTGGTCCTGTGTTTCTTCGCAACATGTATCCCTTCGAGCAGTTCATGGGAATACTGAAGCACTTTCGTCGGAACTGAAACCATCCAGAGGCAAGCATCTTACAAGGTTATACCGCGGAGGAGGTGGTTGAGTTTTGCATCGAATACATGAAACAAAGACCTGTAGGTTTTCCCCTCTCTCACCACGAGGGAAGGCTGAAAGGTAAGCTGGTCCTTGCTGGCTGGCAAATGGCTGCAGCCGGAGAATTGGCAGAGAAAGCCCATTTGACGGTACTGCTTAACAGCCCAGTTCCCATCGCTTATGCCGAAGAACACTAGGAGGACATACGCCAAAGATTCTTACCAATGGTGCCTTCATCTGATGTGGATATGAAGGAGCACACTAAGAAGTACGCCGAATGGATGAAGAATCGTTCGGTACAAGGATCCATCGATGACATTGCTACGTGGTTGGCACAAAAACCATCACCTACGGTGTTGACGTACCAAGCATATGACATAAATGGATACATGTTCTACACTGAGGAACGTGATCAGAAGACCTCATATTAGAACAACTCTGTTCGAATAGAATGCATGACTGTAAATGAAGCTGATAAAAGGGTATACTATGGAACCATCAAAGAGATTTGGGAGCTTGACTATGTGAAATTTAAGGTGGCATTATTCAGGTGCGCATGGATCCCTCTTGGTCAGATAAGGATTGATGAGTACAGGAAGACCTGTGTTAACAGGACAGCGATGGCATATCACGCGGACCCATTCATTCTTGCTAGTGATGCTACCCAGATTTTCTTTGTGGAAGACCCCTTGCATAAGAACGACCATTTAGCGATGCATGGGAAGAGAAGGGTGCTGGGTGCCGACGATGTTGCCGATGAGGACGATTACAATGAATATGATGAGTTGCCAGCCAAGGGATCACACACCCATGTAACAGAGCAGCGTAAAATCATCAAAAAAACCCAAGTTCATTCGAGGTCTACTTAATGATCCCCGTTCCCCCATGTCCATGGGAATTAAGCCGTAAGACTAGTCTTTATGCCTACCCTACAATTTGTTCAATTTAGAACTGTCGTGTGTACTGAATTTGTGAGTTATGCCCGGTTTTCTGTTGATGTAAGAACCGTTAATATGTTGACCTTGATATGTTGTCAGCTCAGGCAATGAATGTGAACTGTTTTTTTGTTATTATTATTATTATTATTATTATTATTATTATTATTATTATTATTATTATTATTATTATTATTATTATATCATAGAGGTAGCACACTCAATTGATCTCACTACAGTATGTGTGAACAAAAATATGCAATCTGGTTTGCGAATAGCACACGGTTCGTTGATGAAAGTCGTGTGCCGACCAAACCCAGCCACCCCGCGCATGATCTGAGTCATTCTTTCTGATTGGCCAAAACCCAAACCCCACGGATCATACGTCTGCACCGTTGGATGCTCCCAGATCGAACGGTGATCCTCATCCCTTTTGACAACACATGCAGTTCCGGTTGTAATTTTATTTTTATGCACAAAATGCACGTTAATCTCAAAAAATGTCTTAAATATAGCTAATGATACCTAAAATGTGCCAGAAAATCAAACCCGTGGTATAATGGTGATTGCGCATCGTGGGAATTTTTATGAGGCCAAACGATGAAGTCACCGGCCACAGGACTTTGAATTGACACGTCTCTTTTGGAAAACCATGATCCTTCATGTGAGATGCTCTGGTTTGGAAGGAGCGGTCATCAAAACTTGTGCCAAACTTTACCAATTTTTGTCCACGGGGTCGTGAGAGCACGCCACAGGCACACATCGATTTTGATGATGTCGAACTCCATCTGAATCTCCTGTAATTACAATACCAACTAGGCCTATGCCAGTGGCCGCACCTCGCGGCCGAAATGTTTGAAACTTCTCCCCGCTTCTCCAACAAACGGATGAAAACTCACAAAGCGACTCACAAATGATCTGTACACCCTTGCTAGGCTGATAGTAAGGCGGTATCATAGCTAGTATCATGCATGCCAACTAGGCAATTTTGATGAGCTGTCATAGAATTAATTAAATGAAGAAAGAGAGGGTTAAGTATCATATCATGAAACCCTATCATAATAAATGCTATGCTACTATGTGTCATGCATGACAATATAAATAAAGTACTACATATGATACTAGCTACTCTATGATACTATGCATTAGAGCAAGTACACAATAGAGTGACATGAGACTAGCCACAATGGGTAGTAACATAGAATGTTACTAGTCTATGTTACTACCTCTATAGTGGGGAGTAACATATGTGTAGTAACATGCAACACTTCATTTATTAGGCTATAGACTCATCTTGCCTTGAGATGTGTGATGTTACTCATACTACTAATAAGACTACCCACAGTGGGAGTAACATAGGTAGTAACATCACACGTATCTAGATAAAATAGATGATGTGGCAAGCAATAAATGAAGAAATGGAGGAAAGTGGTAACATAGCTAGTAACTAGTAGTATGAGTAACATCACACATATCAAGGCAAAATGAGTCTACAACCTAATAAATGAAGTGTTGCATGTTACCACACATATGTTACTCCCCACTATAGAGGTAGTAACATAGACTAGTAACTTGTGCATGTTACTAGTCTATGTTACTACCCATTGTGACTAGTCTAACTAGCTATGTTACCACTTTCCTCTCTTTCTTCATTTATTTGCTTGCCACATCATCTATTTTATCTAGATACGTGTGATGTTACTACCTATGTTACTCCTACTGTGGGTAGTCTAAGAAGGCTATAAGGAATAGAATAATATATATGTGCTTATTAGTTGGAGGAAAGAGAAGAGAAGCGGGTTGTTAGTTAGTAGAGCCAGCTGCAACATGAGACCCAAGACACTTTGTGAGGATGTAAGGTGGGCCAACTATTGATGAACTAGTATGTATTTAAAACTTATTATTGTACATGCCCGCTAAGAGGTTGGCTGTATATGACATGGCAACTTCTTATAGCCGACCCTTGGCTGTATTATTAACCATGCTCTTAGTGAGGTAGCTAGTATATCATAGACGACTAGCTAGTATCAGACTAGCCACAGTGGGAGTAACTTCAGCAGTAACATCGACTCCAACTCAGCAAACTTGCTTATGTGGCAATAAGTTAATGAGGAGAGAGATAGTTTTAGTAACTTAGCTAGTTACTGTAACATCACATGTCCCAATGCAATATGAGTCTATAACCTAATAAATGAAGCTTTTCATGACACTACACTTATGTTACTACCCACTATGAAGGTAGTAACACAGTCTAGGGATATGTGTATGTTACTAGTGTATGTTACTCTCCATTGTGGCTAGTCTCATACTCCCTCCTTTCCGGTTTAGGCTAGTTGTAATGGTAGTATCATAAGTGGTATCATGCATGCCAAGTAGACTTTCTGGATGATGTGGCACACAATTAAATGAGGAAAGAGAGGATGTGGTATCATATCATGATACTGTGTCATATTAAATGTTGTACTACTACTTTGTGTGATGCATGACAACTAATAAGGCAACCTAAGATACTAACTTATGATACTATGCATTACAGAAGTAGTATCATACACTATATATCATATGCATCATACTAGTATATGATACTAGTATATGATACTCCCCATTACAACCAGCCTTATAGGCCTCAACTCAAAATTGAGCCTTATAAAATGGAAAAAAACTAATTTTTTTAGATAAGCCTATAAACCGGAAAGGAGGGAGTATATATGCATGATACTAGTATATGATCGGCAATACCTCCGTAATGCACACATGCATAGTATCATAAGTTAGTATCTTAGGTTCCTTATTAATTGCCATGCATGACACAAAGTAATACAACATTTAATATGACACGGTATAATATTATGATACCACACCCTCTCTTTCCTCATTTAGCTGTGTGCCAAATCATCCAAAAAGACTAGTTGGCACGCATCATACCGCTTGATACTCCCATATTACGACCAGCCTTATTAGGGTGGCCGTAGTGGGGGTATCATAGCCGGTATCATGCACTCGGGAATTGAAAATATGATGATGTGGCAAAGAAGCAGTAACATAGGTAGATACCATAACATATATATATATATAATAAATGTTATACTACTTTGTGTCATGCATGGCCATAAATACGGTCATCTATGATATATACTACTCTATGATACTATATATGCACTATGAAGGTACGTACATAGTATCATACACTAGTATCATATGCATGATACTTTATATATATAGTATATGATACTCCCCACTATATAAGGCTGACCATAGTGGTGGTATCATAGCCGACGATATCATGCACTAGGAAATAGCAAGTATGCTGATGTGGCAAAGAATTAAATATATATAAAGAGGGTTAGAGTAACATATAGGTAGATACCGTATCGAGTTAAATGCGATGCTAATTTGTGTCATGCATGGCAATAAATATGATCTATATATGATACTATACTCTATGTATTATACTATGCGCTATAATTAATTAAAGGTAGTATCATACACTAGTATCATATATACTGTATATTCATGATACTAGTATATGACACTCTCCACTATGCTCGTGATTTCTTACCGTGGAAAAAAATTGGAGGCGAAACGACGAACTCATGTTTTCATCCGAACAAAAATATGATGTTAGGTAATGTAAATGTTTTCAAAGAGCACATGGTTCACTCACGAAAGCCGTGTGTCCACTAAACCATGGCCGATGCACCCCCCCACCCCTCTACCACGCGCGTGATCTGAGTCGTGCGTTTTGATTGGCCAGAACCCAAACCCAACGGATTGTACATCTGCACCGTTGGGTTTTCCATGATCGAACGACGATCCTCATCCCTTTCGACAACACATGTACATGTTTTCAAATAGCACACGGTTCACACACAAAAGCCGCGTGCCTACCAAACCGTGGTCGATGCCCCCCTTGCTGTGTGCGTGATCTGAGTCGTGCGTGCTGATTGGTCAGAACCCAAACCCCACGGATCGTACGTCTGCACCATTGGATGCTCCCAGATCGAACAACAATCCTCATCCGTTTCGACAGGAAATGCAGTCCGGCTAGGAATTGATTTATATGCCAACATGCATGGTAAATGCCAAAAAATGTCTTACATATAGCACACAAGACCTGAAATGCGCCAGCAAGTCAAACCCGTGGTAAAATTGTGATTGGTTTACGTGGGAAAAATTTAGAGGCGAAACATGAACTCATGTCTTCATTTCAAAATTTGTACGTATTCATTTCAAACGAAATTATTCTGTTTGTGCACACGAGCACTTAGAGGCAACCGTTTGCATAGGCCTTTCCGGGGATATTTTCACCCTTTTCACCTAGGCCGCCAACACCCGGAGCCCCCAACACCCCCCACCGTCCGCCCGCATTTCACTCAACTAGTCCACCCAATCTCCTTCGCCAGCTCCCACCTCCCAAGATCCACAGCAGAACCCTCTCCGGCGCCGCCGTGCTCACCCCGGCCGTGTGCCCGCTCTTCAGTGTCAAGCCTACCTCCACTGTCGTTCCCAACACGCGGTGGCCCGCGCCTCGCCTTCTTCGTTTTCTCGCCAGCCACCCTCAAGCATATCGATGCAGTAACCCTCGCCTCTCCTGTGGTCCGTCCGGGTTTGCATTAAGAAGCATGTTAGTTACTGCTCTCCATCGCGGTGAGGCATATTTCCTCGCAATCCCTCTTCCAATTTCGTTATGTATGTTCCCAAATTGGCTATAAAATAACGGAGAGTGTATATATGTTCATTATCTACCTTCCTTACTACATATAAGTTGTATTTATTCCAATAAGTTACTGCCTATTAACAGATCGCGGGCGCCCGAGTCACACAAACTTAACAAATTAGCCGTACATTTTCTAAATTATTGCATGGCATGTTTAGAAAGCTTGATACCAAGTTGTTAGTTTTATGCTTATCCTTCTTTCTTAAGTATCGCATTTGTTCTCTGTAGATGATGAGTAGCAACGACAACACTAATTCAGACCATGTATCTTCATCTGATTCGGACAACCCTAGGTCTTCAACAGATTGTGAGGGATCAAGTAGTCTTGAACGGGATAGAGCTGCAGCAATTACCCTTCCGGTCAGGACACGGAGGAACACTTCAAGGAAGCTGAAAGTGCAACTATCCCTGGGTGGTTTTGCTAATTCCTAAGAACATATAGCTCATTGAGCTAATGCTATTTCAAGATAAACATTTCAGGAAAGCTCAATGATTGGCATGGCATGGATGAGAAAAGTGGACCCCTCAAAATGCTAAGGACAAAGGATTGGCTCAAGCTCAAAGCTTAGGACTCTACATTTTTTTCATTTTAGGTGATCCAAGATCGCATTGAGTCCATAGGAAAAGCCAATACTATCAAGAGGGGGTGAGGTGTTGCTTAATGAGTTTCTTGCTCAAAGTGCTTAGTGATATGCTCCAAAAACCCTCAACTACTTTCTCACATCCACATATGTCCCAAACCAAAAGTCAAACTCGGCCCCAACGAAACTTTCTATCTGGCGCCACCGAGTTCAGTTGACATAGCCACTGCCAGAAACCCTAGTCTTTTTGGTCTCACCGATAGGGATCTCGGTCTCACCGAGATGGGATTGTAATCTCTATGTTTCCCTTCGTAACGTTTCGGTCAAACCGAGATGAGCGATCAGTCCCACCGAGATTGCAATGCAAACTCTCTGTTTCCCTTCCGTAACATTTCGGTCCAACCGAGATGAGCGAATCGGTCCCACCGAGTTTGCCTGACCAACTCTCTGTTTGTCTAATACCAAAATCGGCTCACCGAGTTTTTGTAATCGGTCTCACCAAGATTACGTTATGCCCTAACCCTAATGAAATCGGTCTCACTGAGTTCAAGTGTCGGTCCCACCGAAATGCCTAACGGTCACATTATGAACTAAATAGGTCTGACCGAGTTTCATGATTCGGTCCCACCGAGTTTGGTAAATTGTGTGTAACGGTTAGATTTTGTGTGGAGGCTATATATACCCCTCCACCCACTCTTCATTCGTGGAGAGAGCCATCAGAACATGCCTACACTTCCAACATATATTTTCTGAGAGAGAACTACCTACACTTGTGTTGAGGTCAAGATATTCCATTCCAACCACATAAATCTTGATCTCTAGCCTTCCCCAAGTAGCTTTCCACTCAAATCATATTTCCACCAAATCCAATCCTATGAGAGAGAGATGAGTGTTGGGGAGACTATCATTTGAAGTACAAGAGCAAGGAGTTCATCATCAACACACCATTTATTACCTCTTGGAGAGTGGTGTCTCCTAGATTGGCTAGGTGTCACTTGGGAGCGTCCGTCAAGATTGTGGAGTTGAACCAAGGAGTTTGTAAGGGCAAGGAGATCGCCTACTTCGTGAAGATCTACCCGAGTGAGGCAAGTCCTTCGTGGGCGACGGCCATGGTGGGATAGACAAGGTTGCTTCTTCATGGACCCTTCATGGGTGGAGCCCTCTGTGGACTCGCGCAACCGTTACCCTTCGTGGGTAGAAGTCTCCATCAACGTGGATGTACGATAGCACCACCTATCGGAACCACGGATAAAAAATCTCTGTGTCAACATTGCGTTTGCTCCGTCAAACTCCTCCCTTTACCTTCATATGCAATTGTTTTACTTTCCGCTTCTACACTATTAGAATTGCATGTGTAAGTTGATTGCTTGACTTGTGCTAAGTTGCTAAAATCTTCCAAGAACTAAAATAGGGAAAAAGGTTAGATTTTTATTTGGTCAAGTAGTCTAATCACCCCCCTCTAGACATACTTTCGATCCTACAAGTGGTATCAGAGCTTTGGTCTCCATTTGCTTTGATTTCCATAGCTTTTGGTGGTCATAGCTGAGGGAGTCCTGGATTAGGGGGTGTCCGGATGGCCGGACTATACCTTCAGCCGGACTCCTGGACTATGAAGATACAAGATTGAAGACTTCGTCCCGTGTCCGTAAGGGACTTCCTTAGCGTGGAAGGCAAGCTTGGCGATGCGGATATTTAGATCTCCTACCATTGTGACCGACTTTGTGTAACCCTAACCCTCTCCGGTGTCTATATAAACCGAAGGGCTTTACTCCATAGGACAACATACAACAATCATACCATAGGCTAGCTTCTAGGGTTTAGCCTCCTCGATATCGTGGCAGATCTACTCTTGTACTACTCATATCATCAATATTAATCAAGCAGGACGTAGGGTTTTACCTCCATCAAGAGGGCCCGAACCTGGGTAAAACATTGTGTCCCTTGTCTCCTGTTACCATCCGCCTATACGCATAGTTTGGGACCCCCTACCCGAGATCCGCAGGTTTTGACACCGACATTGGTGCTTTCATTGAGAGTTCCTCTGTGTTGTCGCTTTTAGGCCCGATGGCTCCTCCGATCATCAATAACGATGCAGTCCAGGGTGAGACTTTTCTCCCCGGACAGATCTTCATCTTCGGCGGCTTCCCGTTGCGGGCCAATTCGCTTGGCCATCTGGAGCAGATTGAAAGCTATGCCCCTGGCCATCAGGTCAGATTTGGAAGTTTAAACTACACGGCTAACGTCCGTGGGGACTTGATCTTCGACGGATTCGAGCCACAGCCGAGCGCGCCGCACTGTCACGATGGGCATGATCTAGCTCTACCACCGAACAGTGCCCTGGAGGCCGCACACGCATCGGTTTCGACCCTCGATTCAGAACCAACTGCGCCAATCGAGGATGAGTGGTTGGACGCTGCCTCGGGGGCTGCGATCCCAACGGTGATCGAGCCGAACACCAGCCCAGCACTCCGCAAGGCCCGTGACTCCGAGGGGTCGGACTCCCATCCGGACTCCGAGCCCTCCATGCCCCCGCCAATCGAATCCGATTGGGCGCCGATCATGGAGTTTACCGCCGCGGACATCTTTCAGCACTCGCCCTTTCGCGATATTCTGAATTCATTAAAGTATCTCTCTTTATCAGGAGAGCCCTGGCCGTACTGCGGTCAGCAAGGTTGGGATACGAACGACGAAGAAATTCAAAGCCCACCCACCACCCACTTTTTAGCCACTGTCGATGATTTAACCGACATGCTCGACTTCGACTCCGAAGACATCGACGGTATGGACGCCGATGCAGAAGACGATCAAGGACCAGCACCTATAGGGCACTGGAAAGCCACCTCGTCGTATGACATATACATGGTGGATACCCCAAAATAAGGAGATGGTGACAGAACGGCGGGGGATGAACCCTCCAAGAAAAAACCTAAGCGCCGGCGTCAGCGGCGCCGCTCTAAATCCCGCCAAAGCAAAAACGGTGATTCCGGCACAGGAGATAATAACACTCTGGACAGCGCCGAAGAACACCCCCTCCAGCAAGATTCAGTACAAGAGGATGGAGAAGCCAGCCCTCATGAGAGAGCGGCAGACAGAGAGGTCGAGGATGATAATTATATGCCTCCCTCCGAAGACGAGGCAAGCCTCGACGACGACGAATTCGTCGTGCCAGAGGATCCCGTCGAACAAGAGCGTTTCAAACGCAGGCTTATGGCCATGGCAAACAGCCTCAAGAAAAAACAGCAACAGCTTAGAGCTGATCAATATTTGCTAGCCGACAGATGGACTGAAGTCCTTGCGGCCGAAGAGTACGAACTCCAAGGCCCCTCCAAGAGCTACCCAAAGCGCAGGTTGCTACCCCGATTAGAGGAGGAAGCACCTAAACCTACATCACCAGCGCATGATACGGCCGATCGGCCACCTCGTGGCCGTGACAGAGAGGCCTCTCGGCCCTCCACTCAAGCCGCACCCCGGCGCCGCTCAAAACATTCTAAGGCACGGTAAAACGCGCCAGACCTGCGAGACATATTGGAGGACAAGGCGAGGCAAACAAGATCGATCTACGGATCGCGTGGGCGCCCCACGGCACGTGGCGGTGATCGTCACTTCAGATATAATAAATCCGGCCGGGCCGAACACAATAGGCAAAGCTCGTTTGAGCTGCGTCGTGATATAGCCCAATACAGAGGCGCCGCACACCCCCTATGCTTCACAGATGAAGTAATGGATCATCAAATCCCTGACGGTTTCAAACCTGTGAACATCGAATCATACGATGGCACAACAGATCCCGCGGTATGGATCGAGGATTATCTCCTTCATATCCACATGGCCCGCGGCGACAATCTACATGCTATCAAATACCTCCCACTCAAACTTAAGGGACCAGCCCGGCATTGGCTTAACAGCTTGCCGGCAGAATCGATCGGTTGTTGGGAGGAACTGGAAACCGCATTCCTCGACAATTTCCAGGGTACCTATGTGCGACCACCAGACGCTGATGACCTAAGCCACATAATTCAGCAGCCAGAGGAATCGGCCAGGCAATTCTGGACACGGTTCCTAACAAAGAAAAACCAAATAGTCGACTGTCCGGACGCAGAGGCCCTAGCAGCCTTCAAGCAAAATATCCGCGACGAGTGGCTTGCCTGGCACCTTGGACAGGAAAAGTCGAAATCTATGGCAGCCCTCACGACACTCATGACCCGCTTTTGCGCGGGAGAAGGCAGCTGGCTAGCTCGTAGCAATAACTTGACCAAGAACCTTGGTAATTCGGACACCAAGGACAAAAGTGGCAGGTCACGTCGAAACAAGCAAAAGCGTCGCGTTAACAGCGATAGCAACGAGGATACGGCAGTCAATGCCGGATTCAGAGGCTACAAATCCGGTCAGCGGAAAAATCCATTCAGAAGAAATACTCAGGGCCCGTCCAGTTTGGACCGGATACTCGACTGCTTGTGCCAGATACATGGCACCCCTGAAAAACCAGCCAATCACACCAACAGGGATTGTTGGGTGTTCAAGCAGGCAGGCAAGCTAAATGCCGAAAATAGAGACAAGGGGCTACGTAGCGATGATGAGGAAGAGCCCCGGCCGCCGAACAACAGTGGACAGAAGGGTTTTCCGCCGCAAGTGCGGACGGTGAACATGATATACGCAACCCACATCCCCAAGAGGGAGCGGAAGCGTGCGTTAAGGGACATATATGCGATGGAGCCAGTCGCCCCAAAGTTCAACCCATGGTCCTCCTGCCCGATCACCTTCGATCGAAGGGACCACCTGACTAGCATTCGTCATGGCGGATTTGCCGCATTGGTTCTAGACCCAATTATTGACGGATTTCATCTCACAAGAGTCCTTATGGACGGCGGCAGCAGCCTGAACCTGCTTTACCAGGATATAGTGCGGAAAATGGGCATAGATCCCTCGAGGATTAAGCCCACCAAAACGACCTTTAAAGGCGTCATACCAGGTGTAGAGGCCAACTGTACAGGCTCAGTCACACTTGAAGTGGTCTTCGGATCTCCGGATAATTTCCGAAGCGAGGAGTTAATCTTCGACATAGTCCCGTTCCGCAGTGGCTATCACGCACTGCTCGGGCGAACCGCATTTGCAAAGTTCAATGCGGTGCCGCACTACGCATACCTTAAGCTCAAAATGCCAGGCCCTCGAGGTGTGATCACGGTCAATGGAAACACCGAACGCTCCCTCCGAACGGAGGAGCACACGGCGGCCCTCGCAGTGGAAGTACAAAGCAGCCTCTCAAGGCAGCTCTCCAGTCCGGCCGTTAAACGTCCGGACACTGTCAAGCACGCCCGGAGTAACCTACAACAAGACCGCCTGGCATGTTCCGAGCAGGCGTAGCAACGCGGCCCCAACCCCAGCCCTCGTGAAATAGCGAAACCAGTGCTTCGCGTACATAACTACGCTCTTGAAATACCATGGGTACAAGGGGAGGGGCACCATCACGGCACGCCCGAAACACGGCTTAAACCGCACTAGGGGCTGCCGATTTCTTTATTTTCTCTTACTTTTAGGACTCCATACTTCGGAAGACCTGTTCAGCAATCCAACTGCCGCACAAACGATGCAAGAACCAGGGAAGCAGAAAAGCTACGTCACATTATAGAACTCCCATGTGGTCTCTATCACGAGCAGTATACCTGTTTTGCATACTATTCCGCAGCCTGCCCCTGGAAAGGACATGTTAAATAGTCCCGCTTTTGCTTATCGCACTATTTGTATTGTTCTGCTTCGATCGCAGCCTTTCTATAAACAATGCATAGCTTTTGTCTATTTTCGCATTACTCTTTTTTACAAATATATGTTCATTAATGACATGTTACACCCGTACACTTTGGTACGGTCAATACGCCAGGAGCTTCAGTACCCCCCTAATATGGTGTAAGAAGTCTGAACACTTTAACAAGTGCGGCACCCCGAACTTATAGCATTATATGCATCGGCTCTGAATCATGTCTTGGGTCAATAGTTGGGTTTGCCTGGCTCCTATGTTTTGGTGCCTTATGTTCCGTTGTATCGGCTAAGGTAGCACTAGGAGAACTACTGCGATTGTGCCCCAGTTGAGCTGGGCGGAGCACCTCAGTAGAGAAAGCTAAAACTGACTGTCATGATGAAGCGAGAGACTGGTCGCTGTTCGAGAGGTTCTTCGAGTTCCTAAAGACTTATGCCGCTTAGAGCGAGGAGTCGGCTTTGTCCGGCCAAAGGCGTCGATAGCGCCCCGAACTCGGTTTTCCGAATACTAGGGGCTTCGCCGAAATTTAAAATTATAGAATTCTATGGCTCAGTGAGAGAGTTCAAGCATTATAGTCTGATTGCCTTGTTCGTTGTGCTGAGCACCTCCCTCGAAGGACCCAAACATGGAAAAAGAGCGCTCAGGTTTATCCCGAACACCCCAGCACTAGTGGCATGGGGGCAGAAGCCGACGACTCGCCATCTCTCAAATTTGATAAACGGTCGCACAGAAGGTAATATTTTAAATTCAGAACGCATTGCTTAAGCGCACATGAACAAGTTTTCAGCGCACAGGATAAAACGAGCGAGTTTACTCCAAAATTACATTCCTGGAACATTCATCCGCCATTAGGCGGGCACCCTTCAGAACGTCCTTGTAATAATTCTCGGGCTTCCGATGCTCTTTCCCCGGCGGTGGCCCGTCCTTCACAAGCTTCTCAGCATCCAGCTTGCCCTAGTGCACCTTAGCGCAGGCAAGAGCCCTATGGGCACCTTCGATGCGGACGGAGCGCTTGATGACTTTGAGCCTTGGACAGGCCTCCACCAGCCGCCGCACCAGCCCGAAGTAGCTCCCAGGCAGAGCCTCTCTAGGCCACAGCCGAACTATGAGGCCCCTCATGGCCTGTTCGGCCGCCTTGTGGAGCTCGATCAGCTGCTTCAGCTAGTCGCTCAAGGGCACAGGGTGTCCGGCCTCAGCATACTGAGACTAGAACACCTTCTCCGTCGAGCTGCCCTCTTCGGCTTGGTAGAATGCGGCGGCATCGGACACGCTACGGGGAAGATCTGCGAATGCTCCTGGAGAGCTCCGGATTCGGGTAAGTAACAAGAAGCTCACTTTTACATGTTTGCTTTGCATAAAGAATGCCTACCCGCCGCTATCTTTTTCACCGCATCCAACTCCTGGAGGGCCTTCTGGGATTCGGACTTGGCAGATTTGGCATTTTCAATAGCCGCCGCGAGCTCAGACGCTCGCGTCTTTGAGTCAAGCTCCAAACTCTCATGTTTTTCCATGAGAACCTGGAGCTCTTGCCGTACCTCGCCAACTTGCGCCTCATATTTCTCCCGCTCGGTGTGCTCCGCGGCCGCTTTCTTCTCGGCCTCGGCCAGCGCTTGCTTGAGGGTCGCCACCTCAGTTGTGGTCCCTACAATAGCCATGTTAATCCTGTCATATTTTTGCAACTGCACTTTTATATTTTTTCTTTTTCTATAAGGTATTTCTTACCTTCTTTCTCCTCGAGCTGCCGCTTGGCAAGGCCGAGCTCTTGCTCGGTCCGCTCGAGGCCCTGCTTCAGTGTGCCCACCTCCGCAGTCAGTGCGGCAGTCGCCAGCAGCGAAGCCTGCATACGCATATTGACTCTTTTTCTGTTAGACTCCTGCGAATTTTATTAGATCCTCTATTCGGCTTTTCTTTCCGAATGCCAAACAGAGCATTAGTGGCTACTGTCTATGCGGTAATATTTTTTATATATTCTGTACTTACCTCGAAGCCTGTTAGAAGGCTGGCACAATCTTCAGTCAGTCCGCTCTTGGCGGACTGAACCTTCTGGATCACCGCACTCATAATAGTGCGGTGCTCCTCGCCGATGGAGGCGTCGTTAAGCACCTCCAGCAGATTGTCTGGCGCCTCCGGTTGGACGGGGGCCGCCGGCTCAGTAGGCTTGCTCCTCTTGGAAGGAGTTCGCCTACCGCGGCCCGGAACCGTTGACGATTCCGGCACGGTGTCCGGCTCAAAGCCGGACTTGGAGCCCTGGGGGGTTTTATCCCCTTTACTCCTCTCCTGGAGTCCGGGAGGTCGCCTTGTGGCGCCTCCAGGACCACCTCCTCCTGGCTTGGAACCTGTTGGGACAACACTTCAGCGTCGTTCATAGGGCGGGGGGAGGTCGCCGTCGGAAGGGAGTTCACGTCCGACGAATCCAGGGAGCCGCTCGACGACTCGTCGAGCCCGGCTTTGGGTGGACTGCATAGATATATTCGACATAAGGAAAGGTTGTGCAATAAAGGAATGCTATGAATTACTCGGGTGTCCAGATGCTTACGATTCCGCCGGACGCTTGGCCCTGCGCGGCCACTCCTCTTCGTCGTTGTCGGCGTCGGTGGGGTAATCCGGAGGAAGGGTCTTCCCCTTCTTGGACCCTTCGGCCTCCCCGGTCGGGGCGGCCTTCCTTTTCTTTCCTCCCCCCGCTGGAGGGGGAGAGGTTTCTTCTTCCTCCTCCTCGTTTTCATGGGAGGAGCGCGCCTCGGATTCGTCGGATGATGAATCCGACACCTCCAGGCGCCGAGAACTCTTTCGAGTCCCTGTGGCCCTCTTCTTGGCCTTCTTCTCCGGCACCACGTAAGGTGCCGGAGCCAGCAGCTTCGCTAAGTGAGCATCGGCTGGGTCTTTGGGCAAAGGCGCCGGATAGTCGATCTGTTCGGACTTCGCCTGCCAATCCTGTCAAAGGAAAGGGAGTTTAGTTCCCGCATAGAGTCAAACTATGGGAAACCAACATCGTGTAAAAGGTAAAAATAGCTTACCGCACTAGCGTGACGCTGCGTGCTGAATCCGCGGTCCTCGGAAGCGGATGTGGGAGCCTCGGCGCCTTTGAATAGCACCTTCCAGGCGTCTTCGTACGTTGTGTCAAAGAGCCTGCTCAGGGTGGGGTGCTGTGCCGGGTCGAACTCCCACAAATTGAAACCCCGTTGCTGACACGGGAGGATCCGGCAGACGAGCATAACCTGGACTACATTGACAAGCTTGAGCTGCTTGTTCACCAGGGTTTGGATGCATTTTTGCAGTCCGGTTACTTCTCCTTGGTTGCCCCACGACAGGCCCATCTCTTTCCAAGACGTGAGCCGCGTAGGGGATACGGACCGGAACTCGGGGGCTGCAACCCACTCAGGGTCGCGCGGCTCGGTGATGTAAAACCACCCCGATTGCCACCCCTTCAGGGTCTCCACAAAGGAGCCCTCGAGCCATAGGACGTTGGCTATCTTGCCCACCATGGCACCTTCGCACTTCGCCTGGTTGTCGCGCACCACCTTAGGCTTGACGTTGAAAGTCTTGAGCCATAGGCCGAAATGGGGGCGGATGCAGAGGAAAGCCTCGCACACGACGAAAAACGCCGAGATGTTGAGGACGAAGTTCGGGGCCAGATCATTGAAATCTAGGACGTAGTAGAACATGAGCCCCCGGACGAATGGGTGGAGAGGAAAACCCAGTCCGCGGAGGAAGTGGGGGCGAAACACTACCCTCTCATGGGGCCTTGGGGTGGGGAGGAGCTGCCCTTCTTCGGGAAGCCGGTGCGCGATGTCGTTAGACAAGTATCCGGCTTTCCTCAGTTTTTTGATGTGTCCCTCCATGACAGAGGATACCATCCACTTGCCTCCCGCTCCGGACATGGCTAGAGAAGGTTGAGGTGGGAAGTGCGGGCTTGGGCGCTGGAGCTCGAGTGCGCGGAAGATGGATAGGCAAAGGAGGAAGAAGGCGTAGGTAAAAAGGTGGATCCTTATCCCTTTATATGGACGGATGCGGCTAAGCGTCCCCACTAGCCTGGTAAAATTCGCTTATCTCCCAAGCGCCGTGATAAATGGCGCGGTTGGGTTACCCACGTCCGTATTGATGAGAATCCCGTAAATGAGGGGACACGATCTCTGCTTTGACAAGACGTGCCAAGGAAACCGCCTCGCGAAATGTGCTAAGGTGGGGTAGTAAAAACGATTCGAATAAAGACTTGGCCATGGTGTGATGTCACGCTACGGAATACGTCAGCAGATTAGATTTTTGTAAATATTATTCTGTCTATGGCAATATGTGGAAACTTATTTTGCAGAGTCGGACACTGTCTTTTGTTTTCAAAATCTTCTATGAAGTACTTGGAGGAGGAACCCGCCTTGCAATGCCGAAGACAATCTGCGCGCCGGACTCGTCGTCATTGAAGCCTGGTTCAGGGGCTACTGAGGGAGTCCTGGATTAGGGGGTGTCCGGATGGCCGGACTATACCTTCAGCAAGACTCCTGGACTATGAAGATACAAGATTGAAGACTTCGTCCCGTGTCCGGAAGGGACTTTCCTTGGCGTGGAAGGCAAGCTTGGCGATGCGGATATTTAGATCTCCTACCATTGTGACCGACTTTGTGTAACCCTAACCCTCTCCGGTGTCTATATAAACCGGAGGGCTTTAGTCCATAGGACAACATACAACAATCATACCATAGGCTAGCTTCTAGGGTTTAGCCTCCTCGATCTCGTGGTAGATCTACTCTTGTACTACCCATATCATCAATATTAATCAAGCAGGACGTAGGTTTTTACCTCCATCAAGAGGGCCCGAACCTGGGTAAAACATTGTGTCCCTTGTCTCCTGTTACCATCCGCCTAGACGCACAGTTCGGGACCCCCTACCCAAGATCCGCCGGTTTTGACACCGACAATAGCCTTGGTTTCACAACCTAGGAGAGTATGGCGTCTAGCAAGGGAAATTACCACCGTAGAGGTCCTTACTTTGATGGTACAAATTTTGCTAGTTGGAAGCATAAGATGAAAATGCATATTCTTGGACATAACCCGGCCGTTTGAGCTATTATGTGTATTGGCTTGCAAGGTGAATTCTCTGATGGGAGAGAACCAAACCATGAAGCTACCTTGGAAGAGTTGAAGATGTTGCAAAACAATTCTCAAGCTTGTGATATTATCTTCAACGGATTGTGCCCCGAAGAATTTAACAAAATCATCCGTCTTGAGAATGTAAAGGAAATTTGGGATACTTTGATTGATATGCACGAAGGTACCGACTCCTTCAAGGAATCCGAATTGGATGTGCTTCAAAGTCAACTTGACAAGTTCAAAATGAAGTATGGTGAAGGCGTCGCTAAAGTGTACTCTAGGCTTGCTCTCGACACAAATGAAATTGCCGGCTTAGGAAGTGAAGAGATGACCGATGAATTCATCATCAAGAAGATCCTAAGAGCCTTGGATGGAAAATATGATACCGTGTGCACATTGATCAAAATGATGCCCAATTACAAAGATCTCAAGCCAACGGAAGTCATTGGAAGAATTGTTGCTCATGAGATGCCACTCAAGGATAAGGAAGAGCTCCACAACAAGTCAAGCGGTGCTTACAGAGCCTCATGTGAAGCTCCCACATCATCAAGTGAGAAACAAACCTTCAATGAAGAATTGAACCTAATGGTGAAGAACTTCAACAAGTTCTACAGAAGTAGAAGCAAGGAAAAAAGTTCCAAGTCAAGGTCCTACAATGACAAAATATCTTCTAGTCGTGAGCGTAATTGCTACAATTGTGGAAGACCCGGACACTATTTCAATGAGTGTACGGCTCCCTACAGTAGAAGAGAAGAATCACCACCAAGAGAAAGAAGGAGTAGAGATGATCGTTATGAACGGAGACCCTCTCGAAAAAGCAAGGATTCGGAAAGGAAGGATAAGTCATCAAGGAGGTACACAAAAAGAAGACATCAAGCTCATGTTGGTGAATGGGTATCTGGCTCCGACTCCGACAATCACTCCGACTTCGAATATACTCAAGATGAAGGCGTTGCTGGACTAGCACTTGTGACAACCAAATCCTATGACATATTTGACTCACCAAATGAAGGAATTGGGAGATGCTTCATGGTTAAAGGTCCAAAGGTAACACACCCCGAGTATGTTGATTTCAATAGCGATGAAGATGATTTGCTAGGAGATGATGATTTACTTGTTGACAACTCTAGTTATGAAAACTATGATGAATTTGCTATTAATCATGCTAATCAAGATAAAACGAATGATGATGATAAGAAGGAGATTGAGCGTCTAACTAAACAACTGCACACTCTTAAGTTATCTCATGAAACTACCTTGGAAGATCATCGAGAACTTTTAAAGACTCATGAGAAGCTACACTTTGAAAAGCTTAACCTTGAGCAAGAGCATGATTTTTTAAAGGCAATCAATGATGATCTTCGCAAGAAAAGTTCTTCTTACATTGCCAAGCGTTTACTCTTGTCTACTTACATGCCACAAGTTAAATCTAACAACAAGAACAAGAAAGATTCTTCATCTAGTAGTAACAATGATCATGATAAATCCAATGTTGTTGCTTCTAGTAGTTCTCTTGATTCCACTAATGACTCTCTTAGCCAAGTTACACTTGAGCAAGAAAATAGCTTATTGAAGGGAATTATAGAGAAAGGTGTTTACAAGAGCCTGATAACCCATAAGTATAGTGGATCGCAACAGTTTTCGAGGGTAGAGTATTCAACCCAAATTTATTGATTTGATACAAGGGGAGCCAAAGAATATTCTCAAGTATTAGCAGTTGAGTTGTCAATTCAATCACACCTGGATAACTTAGTATCTGCAGCAAAGTATTTAGTAGCAAAGTAATATGGAACTAACGGTAACGGTAGCAAAAGTAATATTTTTGGTATTTTGTAGTGATTGTAACAGTAGCAACAAAAATGTAAATAAGCGAAGAACAGTATAGGAAAAGCTCGTAGGCATTGGATCAGTGATGGAGAATTATGCCGGATGCGGTTCATCATGTAACAATCATAACATAGGGTGACACAGAACTAGCTCCAATTCATCAATCTAATGTAGGAATGTATTCCGAATATAGTCATACGTGCTTATGGAAAAGAACTTGCATGACATCTTTTGTCCTACCCTCCCGTGGCAGCGGGGTCCTAATGGAAACTAAGGGATATTAAGGCCTCCTTTTAATAGAGTACCGGAACAAAGCATTAACACATATTGAATACATGAACTCCTCAAACTATGGTCATCACCGGGAGTGGTCCCGATTATTGTCACTTCGGGGTTGCCGGATCATAACACATAGTAGGTGACTATAGACTTGCAAGATAGGATCAAGAACACACATATATTCATGAAAACATAATAGGTTCAGATCTATAATCATGGCACTCAGGCCCTAGTGACAAGCATTAAGCATAGCAAAGTCATAGCAACATCAATCTCAGAACATAGTGGATACTAGGGATCAAACCCTAACAAAACTAACTCGATTACATGATAGATCTCATCCAACCCATCACCGTCCAACAAGCCTAGGATGGAATTACTCACGCACGGTGGTGAGCATCATGAAATTGGTGATGGAGGATGGTTGATGATGACGATGGTGACGAACCCCCCTCTCCGGAGCCCCGAACGGACTCCAAATCAGCACTTCCGAGAGGTTTTAGGGCTTAGCGGTGGCTCCGTATCGTAAAACGCGATGAATTCTTCTCCTTGATTTTTTTTCTCCCCGAAAGCAAATATATAGAGTTCGAGTTGAGGTCGGTGGAGCTCCACGGGGCCCATGAGGTAGGGGGCCCTCCCTAGGGGGGCAGGCGCGCCCCCACCCTCGTGGACAGGGTGTGGCCCCCCTAGTCTTCATCTTTTGCACGGATTTTTTATTAATTCCAAATAGACATTCCGTGAAGTTTTAGGTCATTCCGAGAACTTTTGTTTCTGCACATAAATAACACCATGGAAAGTCTGCTGAAAACAGCGTCTGTCCGGGTCAGTTTCATTCAAATCATACAAGTTAGAGTCCAAAACAAGGGCAAAAGTGTTTGGAAAAGTAGATACGGCGGAGACGTATCAACTCCCCCAAGCTTAAACCTTTGCTTGTCCTCAAGCAATTCAGTTGACAAACTTAAAGTGATAAAGAAAAACTTTTACAAACTCTATTTGCTCTTGTTGTTGTAAATATGTAAAGCCAACATTCAAGTTTTCAGCAAAGATTATGACTAACCACATTTGCAATAACTCTCAGGTCTTATGTTTACTCATATCAATAGCATAATCAACTAGCGAGTCATAATAATAAATCTCGGATGACAACACTTTCTCAAAACAATCATAATATGATATAACAAGATGGTATCTCGCTAGCCCTTTCTGAGACCGCAAAACATAAATGCAGAGTACCTTTAAAGATCAAGGACTGACTAGACATTGTAATTCATGGTAAAAGAGATCCAGTCATACCCAATATAAATTAATAGTAATGCATGCAAATGACATCGGTGCTCTCCAGCTGGTGCTTTTTAATAAGAGGGTGATGACTCAATATAAAAGTAAATAGATAGGCCCTTCGCAGAGGGAAGCAGGGATTTCTAGAGGTGCCAGAGCTCAGTTTTGAAATAGAGATAAATAATATTTTGAGCGCCATACTTTCATTGTCAACATAACAACCAAGAGATGGCGATATCTTCCATGATACACACATTATAGGCGGTTCCCAAACAGAATGGTAAAGTTTATACTCCCCCTCCACCAACAAGCATCAATCCATGACTTGCTCGAAACAACGAGTGTCTCCAACTAGCAACAGTCCCAGGGGGATTTTTGTTTGCAATTAATTCGATTTAGTTTGCATAAAGCACGGGACTGGGCATCCCGTTGACCAGCCATTTTCTCATGAGTGAGGAGCGGAGTCCACTCCCCTTGAGAATAACCTGCCTAACATGCAAGATATGGACAGCCCTAGTTGATACATGAGCTATTCGAGCATACAAAACAGAATGTTTATTTGAAGGTTTAGAGTTTGGCACATACAAATTTACTTGGAACGGCAGGTAGATACCGTATATAGGAAGGTATGATGGAATCATATGGAATAACTTTGGGGTTTAAGGGATTGGATGCACAAGCAGTATTCCCGCTTAGTACAAGTGAAGGCTAGCAAAAGACTGGGAAGCGACCAACTAGAGAGCGACAACAGTCATGAACATGCATTAAAATTAATAAACATTGGATGCAAGCATGAGCAGGATATAATCCACCATGAACATAAATATCGTGAAGGCTATGTTGATTTTGTTTCAACTACATGTGTGAACATGTGCCAAGTCAAGTCACTTAAATCATTCAAAGGAGGATACCACCCCACTATACCACATCACAACCATTTTAATAGCATGTTGGCACTAAACCATTATAACTCATAGCTAATCAAGCATGGCATAAGTAACTATGATCTCTAATTGTCATTGCAAACATGTTTATTCATAATAGGCTGAATCAGGAACGATGAACTAATCATATTTACAAAAACAAGAGAGGTCCAGTTCATACCAGCTTTTCTCATCTCAGTCAGTCCATCATATATCGTCATTATTGCCTTTCACTTGCACGACCGAACGATGTGAATAATAATAAGAGTGCACATGCATTGGAATAAACTAGAATCTGCGAGCATTCAATAAACAGGAGAAGACAAGGCAATATGGGCTCTTGGTTAAATCAACAATAATGCATATAAGAGCCACTTCAACATTTTAATCATGGTCTTCTCCTATCGACCCCCAAAGAAAAGAAAAGAAATAAAACTATTTACACGGGAAAGCTCCCAACAGGCAAAAGAAGAACGAGAAATATTTTTGGATTTTCTTCTATTTAATTATTACTACTACAGCAAGAAAGGTAAACTAGCTAAAAGCTATTACTAATTTTTTTGGTTTTTCTTAGGGTTTATCAAACACACAAGAAGAAAGCAAGAAAAATAAAAATAAACTAGCATGGATAGTACAATGAAAAAGTATGAGCACCGACAACTAGAAATGAGTGTGTGTGAACATAAATGTAATGTTGGTGGGAAATACGTACTCCCCCAAGCTTAGGCTTTTGGCCTAAGTTGGTTTATTGCCACGGATGGCCTGGCGGATATCCATAGGTGTAGCTAGGGTCGTACTGTGATGCAGCGACTATCGCCTCCTGAGCTGCAGCGCGGCGTCGAGCTGCCTCCACCCTCCTCTCGTACTCATCTGCCTCCTCTCTCGTAATAAAATGTCTTCCTTTTGCCTGATAATCAAAGAAGGTACGAGCAGGGAGAGTAATACGGACAGCACGCCGTTTGTCATAGATTAGTCGATACTGGAGAGGTGATTCATTCCTCTCAACGAACTGGTGGTGGACCATAGTATTATAGTCTAAATAATTAGGGGGTAGTTCAATATCGTCCTCACGAATGTCCAAACCAAGAAAATCAGCTAAGCGGGTTGCATAAACTCTACCAAAGAAATCTCCATTAAATCTATTATTATGCAACCTACGTGCAACAATGGCTCCCAAATTATAAGATTTGTCTCCTAACAAAGCACTCCTAAGAATACTAAGGTCAGGGACACACATATGACGAGAGAGTAAAATAATGTATAGCAGGAAAATGAATGCTCCCTATGATAGCTTGTGTTATATCTCTAGATTCACCCACAGTTATGCTAGCAAGAAAATTTCTAAATTCAGATTTACGGGGTTCACTAACACTACCCCATTGTGGAAGTTTGCAAGCAGTTGTAAAATCCTTCAAGTCCATGGTATAAGATTTCTCATAAAGATCAAACAGGACAGTTGGAGAATTACGTGAAGATGAAAATTCAAACCTCCTCACAAATGTACTAGTGAGATAATGGTATTGGCTGCACTTCTCTACCTCAAAGCTCACAAGATCAGCGTTACGCAAATATGCGTTAAATTCTTCCTTGATTCCCGCTCGATCCATAAAATTTTCTGAAGGCCACTCACAAGGCCGCACTGGAGCGTCCCTTGGTGGCTCCTCATCAGCATCACGCATTGCAAGCATGGGTCCTTGCTTCCTTGAAGAACCACCTTGGAACATTTTCCTAAGCATATTTCTTCCTCTGAAAAATTTCTGAAATTTTAGTGACTTCAAATAAAAAGTAAACCAAGCTCAATCAAATTGATAGCAACTACTCCTACAAGTGCCTAGAGACTATATCATGCATTATAACTACTTGGAACCATATAAATTTGACATGCAAGCTCAAGAACATGGTCACCTAGGCAGCACAAATTTGCAATGAATAGAGCACTAGAACAAAAACTAATTGGACCAACGGAGGAGTCACATACCAAGGAACAATCTCCCCAAGCAGTTTTGTGAGAGGTGCTTTGAGCAAGGAGATCGAAAATCACAGCAAAGTGAGCTAGAACTCATGCTTGAGCTGGGTGTTTGTGTGAGGAGGAAGAAGAACTGTATGGGTGCAGGAATAAGTGGAGGAGGGCCACCGTGGGCCCACGAGGCAGGGGCGCGCCCAGGGGGGTAGGGTGCGCCCTCCACCCTCGTGGCCAGGTGCTTGCCCCTCCTGCTGTGTTCTCAGTGCCACAAATTCTCAAATATTCTCGAAAAACTCATATTCCATTTTCAGGGCATTTGGAGAACTTTTATTTTTGGGGTATTTTTATATTGCACAGATAAATCAAAAAACAGACCAAAAAAATACTATTTTACTTTATTTCAACTAAATTACAGAAAGTAGAAAGAGGGTACAGAAGGTTGTGACTTCTAGTTTAATCCATCTCATGCTCATCGAAAAGAATCCACTAACAAGGTTGATCAAGTCTTGTTAACGAACTCATTCCAAATAACATGGAACCGGAGAAATTTCGAATAAAACTATGTTACCTCAACGGGGATATGCACACCCCAATAATAAGAATATCATATTTCTTTTTGACAGTAGGAAGAGGAAATTCAAAACCTCCAATAATAATCGATGGAATTTTTCCAATAGAGTTGATACTATGAACTTGAGGTTGTTTCCTCGGAAAGTGTACTGTATGCTCATTGCCATTAACATGAAAAGTGACATTGCCTTTGTTGCAATCAATAACAGCCCCTACAGTATTCAAAAAAGGTCTTCCAAGAATAATAGACATACTATCGTCCTCGGGAATATCAAGAATAACAAAGTCCGTTAAAATAGAAATGTTTGCAACTACAACAGGCACATCCTCACAAATACCGATAGGTATAGCAGTTGGTTTATCAGCCATTTGCAAAAATATGTCAGTAGGTGTCTGAACCCAAGGTTCCCTTTCTTTACCATGTTTCCTAGCAACAAATACCGATATGCACATCCTCACCAATACCGATAGGTATAGCAGTTGATTTAGGAGGAAAAGGCATGGGTTTCTGAACCCATGGCTCTCTTCTTTACCATGTTTCCCGGCAACAAAGTCTCTCTTATCATAACATTGATTCTTTGATTATGGGTTATCAAGATCAACAACAGGTTCAATTTCTACATCATTGTCATTACTAGGTTGAGCATCATCATGAACATCATCATTAGCATTTTCATTAGGTTCATGTACATTACCAGATTGTGTTTCAGCGTCAGAAATAGATATATCATTTGGATTATCAGGTGGTTCAACAATAGGTTCACTAGAAGCATGCAAAGTCCTATCATTTTTCTTTTTCTTCTTCTTAGAGGGACTAGGTGCATCAATATTATTTCTCTGAGAATCTTGCTCAATTCTCTTAGGGTGGCCTTCAGGATACAAAGGTTCCTGAGTCATTCTACCAGTTCTAGTAGCCACTCTAACAGCATAATCATTTTTCTTACTATTCATTTCATTGAGCAAGTCATTTTGAGCTTTAAGTACTTGTTATACTTGAGTGGTAACCATAGAAGCATGTTTGCTAACGAGTTTAAGTTCAACTTTAACATTAGCCATATAATCACCCAAGTGTTTAAGCATATTTGAATTGTATTTCAATTGTTTACCAAAATAAGCATTAAAGTTTTCTTGTTTGACAATAAAATTGTCAAACTCTTCTAAGCATTGTCTAGCAGACTTATAGTGAGGAATATCACCTTCATCAAATCTATAGAGAGAGTTTACCTTTACTACCTGTGTCGGGTTATCAAGACCATGTATTTCTTCAATAGGGGTTAAATTCTTAACATCTTTATCTTTAATACATTTTTCTTTCATAGATTTATTTGCCTCTTGCATATCTTCAGGACTGAGAAATAGAACACCTCTCGTCTTCGGAGTTGGTTTAGGAATAGGCTCAGGAGTTGTCTTAGGAAGTGTCCAATTATTTTCATTTGCCAACATACTATTCAATAGAATTTCAGCTTCATCTGGTGTTCTTTCCCTGAAAACAGAACCAGCACAACTATCCAGGTAATCTCTGGAAGCATCGGTTAGTCCATTATAAAAGATATCAAGTATTTCATTTTTCTTAGGAGGATGATCAGGCAAAGCATTAAGTAACTTGAGAAGCCTCCCCCAAGCTTGTGGGAGACTCTCTTCTTTGATTTGCACAAAGTTGTATATTTCCCTCAAAGTAGCTTGTTTCTTATGAGCAGGGAAATATTTAGCAAAGAAGTAATAAATCATATCCTGGGGACTACGCACACAACCAGGATCAAGAGAATTAAACCATATCTCGGCATCACCCTTTAATGAGAACGGAAATATTTTAAGGATATAGAAGTAGCGTGATCTCTCATCATTAGTAAAGAGGGTGGCTATATCATTTAATTTAGTTAGATGTGCCACACCAGTTTCAAATTCATAGCCATGAAAGGATCAGATTCAGCCAACGTAATTATATCAGGATCAACAGAGAATTCATAATCCTTATCAGCAACACAAATAGGTGAAGTAGCAAAAGCAGGGTCAGGTTTCATTCTATCATTAAGAGATTGCTTATTCCATTTAGCTAATAATCTCTTGAGTTCATATCTATCTTTTCAAGCTAAAATAGCTAAAGAAGCTTCTTTATCAAAAACATAACCCTCAGGAATAACAGGCAAATCTTCATCATCACTTTCATCAATACAATCAGTTTCAATAATTTATTTCTCTCTAGCCCTAGCAATTTGTTCATCAAGAAATTCACCAAGTGGCACAGAAGTATCAAGCATAGAAGTAGTTTCATCATAAGTATCATGCATAGCAGAAGTGGCATCATCAATAACATGCGACATATCAGAACGAATAGCAGAAGCAGGTTTAGGTGTCGCAAGCTTACTCAAAATAGAAGGTGAATCAAGTGCAGAGCTAGATGGCAGTTCCTTACCTCCCCTCGTAGTTGAGGGATAAATTGTTGTCTTATCGTCTTTCAAGTTCTTCATAGTGACCAGCAGATATAAATCCCAAGTGACTCAAAGAATAGAGCTATGCTCCCCGGCAACGGCGCCAGAAAATAGTCTTGATAACCCACAAGTATAGGGGATCGCAACAGTTTTCGAGGGTAGAGTATTCAACCCAAATTTATTGATTCGACACAAGGGGAGCCAAAGAATATTCTCAAGTATTAGCAGTTGAGTTGTCAATTCAACCACACCTGGATAACTTAGTATCTGCAGCAAAGTATTTAGTAGGAAAGTAATATGGAAGTAACGGTAACTGTAGCAAAAGTAAAAAAATTGGTATTTTGTAGTGATTGTAACAGTACCAACGGAAAAGTAAATAAGCGAAGAACAGTATAGGAAAAGCTCGTAGGCATTGGATCGGTGATGGAGAATTATGCCGGATGCGGTTCATCATGTAACAATCATAACATAGGGTGACACAGAACTAGCTCCAATTCATCAATGTAATGTAGGCATGTATTTCGAATATAGTCATACGTGCTTATGGAAAAGAACTTGCATGACATCTTTTGTCCTACCCTCCCGTGGCAGCGGGGTCCTAATGGAAACTAAGGGATATTAAGGCCTCCTTTTAATACAGTACCAGAACAAAGCATTAACACATAGTGAATACATGTACTCCTCAAACTATGGTCATCCCCAGGAGTGGTCCCGATTATTGTCACTCCGGGGTTGCCGGATCATAACACATAGTAGGTGACTATAGACTTGCAAGATAGGATCAAGAACACACATATATTCATGAAAACATAATAGGTTCAGATCTGAAATCATGGCACGCAGGCCCTAGTGACAAGCATTAAGCATAGCAAAGTCATAGCAACATCAATCTCAGAACATAGTGGATACTAGGGATCAAACCCTAACAAAACTAACTCGATTACATGATAGATCTCATCCAACCCATCACCGTCCAGCAAGCCTACGATGGAATTACTCACGCACGGCGGTGAGCATCATGAAATTGGTGATGGAGGATGGTTGATGATGACGATAGCGACGAATCCCCCTCTCTGGAGCCTCGAACGGACTCCAAATCAGCCCTCCTGAGAGGTTTTAGGCCTTGGCGGCGGCTCCGTATCGTAAAACGCGATGAATTCTTCTCCTTGATTTTTTCTCCCCGAAAGCAAATATATAGAGTTGGAGTTGAGGTCTGTCGAGCTCCAGGGGGCCCACGAGGTAGGGGGGCACGCCCCCCACCCTCGTGGACAGGGTGTGGCCCCCTGGTCTTCATCTTTTGCACGGATTTTTTATTTATTCCAAATAGACGTTCCGTGAAGTTTCAGGTCATTCCAAGAACTTTTGCTTCTGCAGATAAATAACACCATGGAAAGTCTGCTGAAAACAGCGTCAGTCCGGGTCAGTTTCATTCAAATCATACAAGTTAGAGTCCAAAATAAGGGCAAATTTTTTTGGAAAAGTAGATACGACGGAGACGTATCAGAGCCTTGCCAAAAGTAAGCAATTTGAGGAAATTGTACGCAAGCAAGGAAGGCACCGGAAGAATCAAGGTGTTGGTTTTGAACGAAAGTTCAACGCCAATGGAGTTGAGTGGGAAGAAGATCAATACCCCAAGATGAAGTTTGTTCCTCAACAAGAGAAGTATGATCCTACTTATTTCCAAGGAACACAAGCTCAAGATGATCTTCCACCACAAGACCACAAGAAAAAGGCAAGGACAAGCTTCAAGAGGAGATTGATGCATTTGAAGAAGCACCTAAGGCCTTGGTCAAGTAGGTTCCCAAGACTACATCAAGTTCTACTTCATCAAGTATGACTACAACTCTAAGGATTCCCATCAAGATGGTGTGGATCCTGAAGAAGAAGAACTAGAGAGTTCTTGAGTGTGACTCCGCCAACATACTTCACTCTTATCATTTTTGCGAGGACAAGTGCAAACAACTTCCATATCTTGCACTAGTCCAAGGAATCACCAACCCTCTTGTTGGTAAGACAAGGGACAAGGTAACCTAATGCTTTCATGGACAACATCTTGTGTATACATCACTCTATGTCTATGGATATCCTTGCTTGTTCCTTGTGGGACTAACTGGTGTAGGTATTGAAAGTGGAACTCACCCCAATGGATTGCTCCGAATGATCTACATCAACATTGAGGATCCGCATCTTCAACACCTACATGAAGTCATCATCGACAAAACCCAAGGTTAGTTCATCCCTCTAGGGGGGGATATCACATCTAGGGAGCTTTACTCTAAGAATTGAGCTAAAGCAACTCTAATGGTGTGAGCACAACAATGCTTTTAAAAGTGGTAACCCCACTTATGCTTAAACGATGAGTATGACCTATGATCAAATGTTCTCATTTGACTCCTAAGTCAATATACTCATATATAGATGACCTAGTCATCGCCACTTGCTTGATAGATGCTAGAGTGTTTGTGCATGCTTTGTTACATACTTCATTTGCCATTTTAATTGTGTGAGCATGTTGAATGCATATTTTTCTCATTCGAGGACATCCATTTGTTGCTTTGATTGTTTGGATTTTTCTCTTTTGCCAAATGGATGGACAAGAATGCCTAAGAACTCCCTCTAGCTATGTATGGTTTCCTCGTCTCAAACTCTATTCATGCTACATCACAAAGTTTGATCAAGTCAGATTCGAACCACTGTGTGAGGAGCACTCGGAGTCCCTAATTCGTCATAGACTTAAACTTCCAAAACCTCTTTGTGCATTTCGGTCTGCCGATTCATCCTTTTCGGTCCTACCGAGATCACTTAGTTGATCTAGGTTTTCAATCTCGGTGCAATCGTTTAGAACCTTTTGGTCACATCGAGTTGAAGTAACTGCCAGCAGTTTTGCATCTCGGTGCCACCGAGTTGTTCCACTCGGTCACATCGACAGGGTGAGGTTATATATACTGACGGGTCAAATTTTGGAAAAGTTCCCGAAACCCTTCACCCGCGCGTAACCTGCTCTGCCTCTTCAGGTCTCCGGATCGTCTTCTCGCCGCCAGCGACCTCTCGCCGCTGGTCTCCGCCGCCGTCAACGACAATCTGCTTCGCCGTTGCCGCCGTAGCGAACACTCGCCGCTCTAGGGTGAGTGTTCGACCCCTTGCGCTATCTTTTTCACTCCGATTTCTAGCACAAGGACAATGCCATGTTTCTTGCCACGATTGAGATTGACACTACTGGAATCAGCTTCTTTGCCGTCCGCTATGGCGGACGGCAAAGGCTTGGTTCACGGACGGAAAAACTCTTTGTCGTCCGCTAGCGGACAGCAAACCGTCCGGATGAACGCGTGCCGGCAAAGGCCTTCTTTGTCGTCCGCTTCCCAGAAATGGATGGAAAAATATTACGCCGTCCGCCATCCGAGGCCAACAGACGGCAAAGACTACGGACGGCAGTGCAGTGGCGTGAGAGCCGTTAGGGGTTTAACGACGCTCTTTGCCGTCCGCCAACGGACGGCAAAGAGCTCAGCTAGGCAGAACTGGGAAGCTTCCATGTGTGCAACTATGCCGTTCGCCGGCAGACGGCAAAGAGGTATGTATCTTTGCCTTCCGCTGGCTGACGGCATAGCTGGTCACTTTGTCGTCTGCCAGCAGATGGCAAAATGACCAAAATAGGCAGCCAGTGTTCCCAGTTTGCACAGGTGACTGCCACGTGTCTTTTTTGCCGTCCGCTAGCGGACGACAAAGAGGCTACATATCCCCTGATTTTATTTTAATCCATTTAATTTGACAGGGTTTCAAACACAGATATACATGCATACATATGGAACATATCCAACAACATATAACAGCAAGCCCAACATCATATTTCATCAAATCCAACAACATATATATCCAACATCATATTTCACCAAATCCAACATAGTTCAACAAATTCCAACATATCCATATATACATGCATAACCAGAAACTAGTTTCCAACAACATATCCATGCATACATATTGAACATAATCAGAATAGTACACTCCATGAATCCAAGCTTCCTCATGTTAAGAAAATCTGCAAATTGGAAAGATGGAAGTTAGAAGAAGAAGACTAGTTAGAAGAAGAAGAAGAAGAAGAAGAAGAAGAAGAAGAAGAAGAAGAAGAAGAAGAAGAAGAAGAAGAAGAAGAAGAAGAAGAAGAAGAAGAAGAAGAAGAAGAAGAAGAAGAAGAAGAAGAAGAAGAAGAAGAAGAAGAAGAAGAAGAGGAAGAGGAAGAGAAGAAGAAGAAGAAGAAGAAGAAGAAGAAGAAGAAGAAGAAGAAGAAGAAGAAGAAGAAGAAGAAGAAGAAGAAGAAGAAGATGATGATGATGATGATGATGATGATGATGATGATGATTTTTTTTTCTCTTTCTTTTTCTCCTCTCCTCTTCTTTATCTTCTTCTTCTTCTAACTAAGGTAGGTAAAAATGTCATGTTATTACTAAGCTAGGTAAAAATGCTAATGTAGGTCATTTTAGAGCTAAGGTAGGTAAATAGGTCATTTTGGAGCTTAGTAAGGTTATTATGTCATTTTCAAGGAAAATAAGCTAAGTCTATATCATTTTGGAGCTAACAAAGATTATCATGCCATTTTTTACCTTAGTATGTTAAGTATGTCATAAATGAACTGAATAAGCTAAGTATAGCTTATTTTTTATCTAACTTAGGTAATTATGCCATTTAGGAGGAAAATAAGCTGAGTGTCCATTTGTAAAGCAAAACACTAGAGAAAACTTACCCTCATCACAACAAATGTGATGAAGATCGCAACTAACGTAACAATTGATCCAACGGCATAATGATACCAAGCCTCATTATCAATGGCAAATTTTCTAATCTTCTTAAGCTTCAGGTGCATTGCATCCATCTTCAAGCGCATTGCATTCATCTTCATCTTGTGATCATCGATGGCATCGGCAACATAGAACTCCAGTGCCATCTTCTCTTCTTCAATTCTTTTAATTTTTTTCTTTCAAATACTCATTTTCTTTTTAAACTAAATTTAACTTCTCGACAAGAGGGTCTATTTCAAATTCCGGTTCACATACCTCCTAGATTAAAATATCTCTATGTATACTTGATGACCATAATTTGCATAAATGCGAAATGCAACAAATAGTTATGAAAGAGAATTTACCACATCTGAATCATAAAGCGGGCGAGGGCCGACCGGGACAGAAATCAAGACCATGGCACTATGTATAAGAAACAATCATACAAAGTAAGAAAATTATAAATACCAACTATATAAATCATACAATCATACAAATAACTATATAAATCAAGTACAACATAAAAATTTGAATACCTAATAATCATTATCGGTAATGACGTGCTCGTCATCATCATTAATAAAAGCATCATCATCATCACTATCGGTAATGACGTGC
The DNA here is from genome assembly GCA_032464435.1 of Aegilops umbellulata. Taxonomy (NCBI): domain Eukaryota; kingdom Viridiplantae; phylum Streptophyta; class Magnoliopsida; order Poales; family Poaceae; genus Aegilops; species Aegilops umbellulata. The sequence goes on along the minus strand of CP136054.1, from coordinate 355,030,594 downwards.
TCATCATCATCATTAATAAATGCATCATCATGTGGAAGGCCACCTTTATGTAATCATTAAAGCATTGACAGGTCATCTGCAGCAGTAACTTCTTCTTCTTCCGGCTCTTCTTGTTCCGGGTTAGGGGTGAAGTTGGATTCACTATCGTTGTCTACTTCAATGTTCCAGGGTGGAGTAGAGCGGTTCTTGAAACATTTTTTGGAAAGACGTGTTTCTTGGAAGAATTCTCCTTCGTCATATGTGTCCTGGTTAATGTGAGGTTCATAATCCTTTTCATTGGGGGGAGGTGGTCTAACACATGGCGGCACTTCATAAACGACGTCCCAACCACTGAGATTTGGATCACTTTGACAGGCCCACGGTAGATAGAAAACTTGGGTTGCCTATTGAGCCGTAATATAGACATCGGGAACATCCAAATGGGTGCTTTGTTTGATTTCGACTAGCCCTATATGTTCATGAGTCCTTCTAGTCTCCCTCGGCTGGAACCAATAACATCTAACGACTACGACGTTTGGTGGGTTTTCACCATAGAATTCAAGTTCATAAATTGCTTCAACTCTTCCATAGTACTCGATACCTCCTTCGCCGATAGCAGAGACACAACAATTTGTAGACTTCCGGTCAGCCATAGTTAGCTCTTTGCCATAGGTACGAAAGCGATACCCATTGATGTCGTATTTGTCAAATGAACGGACCTTATAGTCAAAACCATTAGCTACTTGTCTCAATTCGGCATCCATAATCTCTGAATTAGCCTACAAGTTTAATACGAAAGGATTGTTGCATTAGTCGCACATTAGCCAAAGAAAATAAAGGGTCTAATGGAAATTACCATTTTTTTAACCAAGAGATGAAACCGGGATATCCGGCTCCTTGTTTTGCCAGAAGCTCATACTCTTCGATGGAATCCTTTTGGATCATCGCTCCATATGAGAATATGGCGACGTATCGACTGCATCAAATATCCAGGAATAAGAGAAGTTCAAAGGAATTATAAGTTGTGAAACAATGTACCATGATCTTACTCGATGTACGGCCGCACTTCTGTTAGGTTGTTGAAGAGATACAGTGAAATGGTCCGCCATTCTTCAACATCCAACCTTACTGGTTTCCAACCACTGGCTGGTGCGAGATTCCCTTTGAATAGGATGAGGTTGGATTGACCCTTTCGAGGTTCGTCAGCATTGTACCGAGGCTTCGGATTATGCAAATGACGATTTTTGGCTTCGTAGTGTGCTCTCACGAAGTTTGCCGCCTCCTCAGTGATGAATGCCTCCGCCATCGATGCTTCTATTCTACGTTTACTTTTACATTTTGCTCGAAGCGTCTTCTGCATCCTCTCAGTTGAGTAGCACCAACAATTTTGCACGGGCCCCCCCCCAATCGTGCCTCGGTCGGGAGATGCAAAATCAAGTGTTGCATTGGATTAAAGAAGCTTGGCGGAAAGATCTTCTCTAACTTGCAGATCAACTCGGGTGCCAATTGTTCCATTTCTTCTATGAGGCCAGGCGATAGTTCTTTCGCACAAAGAACACGGAAGAAATAGCTCAGCTCTGCCAGTACTAGCCATTCATCCTCAGGGATGAAGCCACGCAACATCACCGGCATTATCCGCTCAATCCATATGTGCCAATCATGACTTTTTAGACCAAATATTTTCAATTTTTGAAGACTCGCTCCCCTCTTTAGATTTGCTGCATACCGATCGGGGAACATCAACTGCATTTTCACCCACAAAATAATTTCCTTCATAGCTGGCCTTCCAAGATTGAACCATGCCTTTCGCTTCGTCCAGTTGATCCCCTTTCCTTTTGGTTTTTTCATGTTTTGTAACGGTCTATCACATAGCTCCTCTTGATCGACTCTAGCCTTAATATTATCCTTTGATTTCCCCTCTATGCCGAACAATGTACCAAAAATGGCTTCGGCGATATTCTTTTCAGTGTGCATCACGTCCATGTTGTGTGGGCAAAGGAGGTCTTTGAAGTAAGGCAGATCCCAAAAGCATGTCTTGTGAGTCCAGGCGTGTTCCTTATTATACCCCTTGAAATACCCTGGACGCTCTGGATCTGGCTCAAGAGCTCTTAACTGATCTAGGGTCTGTTGGCCTATCAACGCAGGTGGTGCAGAGTGTTTGACAACTCTACCTTTGATGAAGTTCTTCTTGTCTTTCCTGAACTTATGGCCAGGATGTAGAAACGGTCTATGCAAGTCGAAGCAACTATACTTGCACCCTGCCATCAGCCAACGAAACTCAAGAGCTCCCTTGCATGTGGGGCACGGGAACCTTCCATGCACACACCAGCCAACGAATAGCGCATACGCCGGCAAGTCATGCATCGAGTACATGTACCAGGCACGCATTATGAAGTTCTTTTTGCTAAAGGCGTCGTAGGTCTTGAACCCATTATCCCAAGCTTCTTGCAATTCGTCCTTAAGCGGCTGCATGTACACATTCATATTCTTCCCCGGATAGTTGGGCCCTGGAATTATCAACGTCAGGAAAATATTCTTTCGTTGCATAATCTGCCCGGGGGAGATTGAGTGGAATGACAAACATGGGCCAACAGCTGTATGGGGCTGCCATCTGACCAAACACACTGAACCCATCTATGCAGACGGCGACTCGAGGATGCCTTGGATCTGGCGTTTTTTCTTATGTAATGCATCGAAGCGCTTCCACGCTTCACCATCCGGTGTGTGCACCATTATCACATTCCCATCTGCATCTAGTTCGGTTCTTTTGCCCGATTTGTGCCATGTCATCTGTCTGGCCGACTCTTCGACCAAGAAAAGACGTTGAAATCTTGGTACGATTGGCATATACCGAAGAACATTAACGGGTATTTTGGTCTGCGTCTTCTCACCCATACCGTTGTCTACCACAACATACCTGGAAGAATTGCAAATGGGACAATAGTTCAAGTCCTCATACTGAAGCCTAAATAAGACACATCCTTTCTCACAGGCATGTATCTTCTCATAGGGCATCTTAAGAGCACAGAAGATTTTGTCTGACTGGTACATGTTTGGAGGTAGCACATGGCCTTTGGGTAGAAATCGTTCGAATATTGTCATCATCGCGTCGTAGCATTCTCTGCCCAAGTTGAATTGAGCCTTCAAAGCCATTATTTGTGAGATGGCATCCAGCTGACAAAGCTCAGTGTGCTCGTGGAGAGGATGTTCTGAGGACTCCAACATTTTAGTGTATATGAAGCCCACACACCAGCCTAAAGGTGTATATGAAGTAACCAAGATTCATTTAAAGTCCTGGGCTCCAACTAAACCAGATAAAGCACGCATGAGGTATAGGAGTGTGTGTGGATTTGTTGGCAGGGCAAGGCTCAACATTAATCTGCCGGGGTTTCGGAAGGTTGACTCAGAAACAC